>CM044014.1:41762574-43232574 GCA_024085815.1 Flaveria linearis | reverse complement strand
TGTATTGTATATGTATATGTTATATGTATTGTATATGTAAATGTATATGTATAGTATATGTATATGTATATGTATATGTATAGTATATGATATGGTATGTATATGTATATGTATATGTATATGTAATGTTATGTATAGGCTCTATGTGTATGTCTATGTGTATGTCATGTGTATGTTTCTTGTATGTCTAGTGTATGTCTAGTGTATGTGTATGTCTATGTCTATGTGTAATGTCTATGTGTCGTCTAGGTGTATTGTATGTGTATGTGTACTGTCTTGTGTTTGTCTATGTGTATGTTTAGTGTATATGTATGTGTTGTGTATGTGTATGTGTATGTGTAGTGTATGTGTAGGTTTATGTGTTATGTGTATGTGTATGTGTATGTGTATGTGTAGTGTATGTGTATGTGTATGTGTATGTGTATGGGTATGTGTATGTGGATGTGTATGTGTATGTGTATGTGTATGTGTATGTGTATGTGTATGTGTATGGTGTATGTGTATGTGTTGGATGTGTATGTGTATTGTATGTGTATGTGTATGTGTATGTGTATGTGTATGTGTATGTGTAGTGTATGTGTATGTGTATGTGTATGTGTTATGTGTATGTGTATGTGTATGTGTATGGTAGGATGTGTTATGTGGAGGTGTATGTGTATGTGTATGTTTATGGTATGTGTTATGTGATGTGTATGTGATGTGTATGTGTATGGTATGTGTAGTGTATGTGTATGTGTTGGGTATGTGTATGTGTATGTGTATGTGTAGTGTGTGTGTATGTGTATGTGTATGTGTATGTTATGTGTATGTGTATGGTTATGTGTATGTGTATGTGTATGTGTATGTTTATGTGTATGTATATGTGTATGTATATGTGTATGTATATGTGCTGTATATGGGTATGTATATGTGTAGTATATGTGTATGTATATGTGTATGTATATTGGTATGTATATGTGTATGTATATGGTATGTATATGTGTATGTATATGTGTATGTATATGTGTATGTATATGTGTATGTATTGGTGTATGTATATGTGTCTGATATGTGTATGTATATGTGTATGTATATGTGTATGTATATGTGTATGTATATGTGTATGGATATGTATATGGATGTGTATGTATATGGATATGTATATGGATATGTATATGGAATGGATATGGATATGATATGGATATGGATATGGATATGGATATGGATATGGATATGGGATATGGATATGGATATGGATATGGATATGCATAGCATATGGATATGGATATGGATATGCATAAGCATATGGATAGCATAAGCATATGGATATGGATGGGATATGGATATGGATATGGATATGGATATGGATATGGATATGGATATGCCTATGGATATGGATATGCATATGCATATGGATATGGATATGATATGCATAAGCATATGGATATGCCTAAGCATATGGATATGTATATGCATATGTATATGCATATGGATATGCATATGGATATGCATATGGATATGTATATGTATATGCATATGTATATGTATATGTATAGTATGTGTATATGTATATGTATATGTATGTGTATATGTATGTGTATATGTATATGTATATGTATGTGTATATGTATATGTATCTGCATATGTATGTATATGTATATGTATCTGTACATGTATATGCACATGTATATGTACATGTATATGCACATGTATATGCACATGTATATGCACATGTATATGCACATGTATATGCCATGTATATGCACATGTATATGCACATGTATATGTACATGTATATGTACATGTATATGTACAGGTATATGTATATCTATATGTATATGTGTATGTACATGTATATGTATATGTATATGTATATGTATATGTATATGTATATGTATATGTATATGTATATGTATATGTATATGTATATGTATATGTATATGTATATGTATATGTATATGTATATGTATATGATATGTATATGTGTGACATCCGTCACTTCAAGGTCCGTCATTTGATATGAAACTCGTAACTATTCTTAGAGCATTCATTTGTCACCTTCATAAACTATTTGTGAGAACATCATACTCGTTTGGTTTTCCTTTACAGTCGGGATACCATTATTGCAACTTCATCATCCAAACGCTCACGAATATCACAACCGACACCGTTAATTATAGTAGTATATAATATAAACGACATTAACCACATCCTTATAATTAGTATAACGCGCGTATTTACGTCGTTTTCAACCGAATCAAGTTTGGCGATTCGGAACTAGTGCATGGACTAAACTTGAAAATGGCCAAACTAGGCTGGGTATAAATACCCATTACCAGCCATTCTTCACATCATCTTCATCTCCATCGCTTCTTCTTCATCTACTTCACTCTCTCTCGAACTAGCACTGAAATCGGCCCGTTTGACGCGTTTTCACCGTCAACCTTGGTTATCATCGTGAATACTCACTCTAGCAGGTAGATAACCTCGTTTGACCCGTTTATTGCTCGATTTAGCTGATGCGTTTTCTAGGGTTTCGGGTGCTCGGGTTCATCCGAGCACAAGAGGTCTTGTGGGCTTGTGTGTTGCGTTTCCGAGTGTGTTTCTTGCTTAGACATGTTAGGCAAACATTTCTGGAGGTTCTTGGTGCATAAAACTCGTGCTCGGAGCAGCTGGACGCTGCTCTGCACTTCAGCAGACGCGACCTGCTATACAGGGCGACTGGGTCTGTCATGCGACTGAGCCGTGCGACTGGGTGAGTCGTACGACTGAGTCCATGCGTCTGAGTCTATCGTACTGAGCCGTACGAGGGTCGTGCCTATGGCGACTGGGTGAGTCGTAGCGGCTGGTCAGGCGTACTGAGTGTCGTGACTGAATGCAGGATTGGAGTCGTATGCGATTGAGTCATCGATGAATGCATGGTTGCGTGAGTATCAACGATCTGAAGGTCAATCAGTCGCACGATGAAGGTTCAGTCGT
Source organism: Flaveria linearis (assembly GCA_024085815.1). Classification (NCBI taxonomy): domain Eukaryota; kingdom Viridiplantae; phylum Streptophyta; class Magnoliopsida; order Asterales; family Asteraceae; genus Flaveria; species Flaveria linearis. The sequence goes on along the minus strand of CM044014.1, from coordinate 43,229,616 downwards.
ACGATGATTGAGCTGTGAATGGTGATCGTGCGTATGTGTGAATCGTCGAATGATTTGTGTGGTACGACTGAGATGCTTAGGTCGTACGAATGAGGGTTCAATCGTGACGAATGAGGTTGATTCGACGAATTGAGAATGATTCGCGCGAATGGAAGTGTCCAGTCGTGCGTCTGTAGCTTGTGTGACGATTGGATCATTGTGTGAATTGATTGTGTGTGAGGATGTCCTTTCTGGCTATGATGATATGGTAACATCAATAAAGGTCATATTCTTGACCACAAAGATTAAAGTCAACGCTATCAACAAGCACAATACTTTTCCAACTAAAATAACCTAACCTATTTACATACGACAATCCATTCTGGGATATTCATACGACTATAAGTTCTGATATGTCTATGCCTGCTTGTGTGGTCACCCACGACCGAACCGAAACTACCCGAACCCGTATTGAAACATCGTTATTACTGCTATAACATTAAGCTTTCAAATAACTGTCAATAGGTGTTTGACATTGCTCATCGTAAACACTTGGGAACTTCATCCACGTACATTATCATCTGTATCTGTGAGTTTCGTACGGCCCCTTTTTACGCTTATATAACTTTTAAACATTTTCTAACTTGGGGGAAGAGAACGCTCGCTTACTTAACATATTTTCAAGCACCTTCCTTAGTGGAATCTCTGTACTTCTTGTAATGGTTAACTCACCTTGCTTACCTGTTGATGTTGCCACATTGATGCTAAGGTCATCAGATGTCAAGTAGCTGGTTCAGGCATCGTTCTAGGTATATCGTGGATGTGGTGGGAACGCTGCGGGGAACCCTATATATAAGCATCACCGGTATACTAAGAATGCGCTTAAACTGGGTTACGGGATGATCTGATTGACTAAGGCATAAAATGTGAATGTGATTCTATGCTAAGTTGCTACTGCGTGCTATTACTTGATGCTAAGTGTTATGTGATGTCACCTGTAAATGCTACTTGTTTTGGTCATACTATTTGGCTGTGTGGGACTTCTGTGTGGGGCTTCTGTGTGGATCTCTCAGTACAACCATTAATCCTGGTATGGGACCTAAGGACTGGTTGGTTGTAACCTATACGTATGCGCTATGTGTATCTGCTACGTCATGTTTTTACTTGTTGGATGCCTTTAACCTTGGATGCTCTCGGCGGTGTGGTTCTTTGTGTGGTTCCACTGTGTGTTTCCTCTAAGCCGATCATCCATTACAACCATTAATCCGGTATTGGGACCTAAGGACTGGTTTGGTTGTAACCATTACGTATGCGCTGTGTGTATCTTGCTACGTCATGTTTAACTTGACACGTATGCGCTGTGTATATTGCTACGTCAAGTTAAACTTACTATGCTATGGAAAACCTTTTTGTATAACCCTTAATCCCGACATTGGGTCCTAAGGATTGGTTTGGTTATAAACTATACGTATGCGCTATGTGGATCTTGCAACGTCTTTATAAACTATATTCTTTTTCGAGAAAACCTTTCTTACAGCCATCAATTCCCGTGTGGAAACGATGACTAGGTTTGGCTGTATCTATTTATAAACGGTAAGCCGCCTGCACATAAGTGTAGGCGTGGTAACTTTTATTATACTTACTTACTATTTCCATCTTAACATCTTTTATTACTTAAAACCTGCGAAGCTCACCAACAATTATGTTGACCTTTTTGAGCGTTTCTTTTCAGGTGATCAAGGTAATTGAAGTTCTAGGAGCACTGCCTTTTAGAGGAGACCTTAGGACATATTTTGGAGAATTAAGCATTGTAAACATTAATCTTTGGAACATCTTGGTTGCTCAAACTTGTACATTGTACACTTGTTCCCGAGTTATGGGAATTTACAATGCAAGTTGTTATCAATGATTATGTGAACATTTTATGTTATGGTTATGGCTATGCTGTCGTGAACATTGATTATACACGACCACAGTCTCCAATTGTGTTCGGGTATCGTCATGACACGTTTATCATCATATTATTATTGCTACTCTATCTATACATGTGTTATGACGATCCCATCTAGCTCGCATTCCCCGTGTTTCTGCTACCAGCGGGGGTGTGACAGACTGGTTTCAGAGCCATTGGTTATAGAGAATTAGGCAATTACACTTGACCTAGACTATAACCTAGGAACCTTCATGTAGATTTTCATACTTAAGCTTGTGTGCATTATATATCTCGTGTATGTGTTCCTCTTTACATGATCGATTATCCTACTGTCATGTATTTCACCTTTGTTTGAGCCCTTGTGCTCGTCCCTCATGAGGTGTTTCTTGGATCTTCCGTTCCCTCTGTGCGCGAAGTTATCATAACCAAATTCGGGTATGTAGACCGAAAAGATCGTCACAGATCCTACATTGCGCTTGATCTCGGATACTAAATCCGACCCTAACATGGTTATGCCTGAAATCCTGAAGGTATGAAGGATAGGCAGCTATCATTAGATATATTATGCTTATGTGCTTAGAGTTTACTTGCAATTACATTCTACTATTGGTTTAAGGACATGAGGACAATACCTAATTTGTGCTTGATGGATATGGACAATACTATGATGTTAACTTGGGGTAAGTGAAGCTTAGGGTGACCATGCAAGGAAAATTACCATTACGGGTGCACACGTAATTGCAATTCGCCGTGCATGAGAAGTCTGGCTAATCTTACCATGAGGTAACGATCACGAGTATTACTAGTTGCTATTCTATACCCTAGGGTGTGCTGGATCATAATCCTAGTGAGGCTTTATTAAGGGTAACATAACTACTAACACCTACCACTACTTAAGTCCTGTCTATTTAGAGCCTTCATGCACTTCCAATCATGACATTGACCCTATCTTCCGCAAAACATTCCTCCACTTAGCATTTCAGTAACTAAGGAACTGATTGAATGCTGGAATAAAGGTGGACTTCAAGAAACGTAGAGGAGTGATGATACTCCTACACATTATGTTATGTTACATATGGGAATTATGCTAAGGGAAATTAGGATGTCATGTAAACGGTTTAAGTGTCATTCAAGGTATGTCGTGGATGCGGTGGGAACGCTGCGGGGGACCCTATATATAAGCATCACCGATATACTAAGAATGTGCTTAAACTGGGCTACGTGACGATCTTGATGGACCGAAGCATGGGTTATCTGAACTTGATGAGTGGAATCATACGTGTATCTCAGAAGTGATCAAAGCTTACCTGTTTAAATCTTTCTATGAATAGAAGATGCCGCCTCGAAGAATCACCCGTGGTACCGACCAAGATGGGGAGACCCCATAAGGCAGAGGTAGGGGTAGATCACCAAGAGCAGGTGGCGCCCCAGTTGGCGACAACCAGGAACTGAAAACCCTGATATAGCTGTTATGATCGCTCAGCAGCTAGCCGCACTGATTCCAACTATAGTGACTCAAGTGAGCGACACTCTTCGGAATCATCAATTCACAGGAGTAATGATACTAATGATCAGTATAATCCAGGAACAGAGAAGAGAAAGGAGGCTGGGGAAACGGGCCGGTCTAACGCCGGAAGGTTTGATAAGAAGGCCAAGACGACCCAAAATTTTGGGGCTGTGACTCAGGGAAAGAAAGAATATGCTGGCCCGCACCCCAAATGTGACAGGTGCAAACTTCATCACCCCCAGCACTGCTGTGTCGGGCGTGTGCGAACTGTAGGCGCCCGGGGACCTAGCGAGAGATTGTAGAGTCGCGCCGAACATGGTGACACCCGTCAACGCGGTTAACCCCCCCCCCCCCCCCGCGAATGCCAGGGCTTGTTATGAGTGCGAGGTCCTGGTCACTACCGGAACATGTGCCCCAAACTGAATAGGGCACCGGGTCAACAAGGGAATAACCAACAGCAAGTGATGGCCATAGCTGGCAACCCAGGCCAAGGGATTCAAAGAAGTGCTACCAGGGACGTGCATACGTTATCGGAGCAAATGACGCCCGTCAGGACCCGAATGTTGATACAGGTACGTATTTTGCTCAACCACCCCTTCGCCTTCAAACTGATTGGTACTGGAACAGACAGTGGTTTCATGTCTCTGATTTTGTACACATGTTTGCCTTGAACGCTAGTAGACTAGAGACTAGCTTCTCTGTAGAAATGGCCTACGGTAGGGTGTACTAGCAGATAAGATTATTTTTTTATGTTGTTTAGAGAGTGCTCTAGGATATTGGAGAACCATGCCTCCGACATAGACATAATACCTTTCGAGTGGGGATTGTGGGAATGGATTGGCTATCGAAAAACGAAGCCGAGGGTGTTGGTCAGGATTACCTCCTCCACGACAGGTGGGATTTCGTATGGAGTTAGTTCCTGGGGCTACGCGGTAGCAAAAGCGCTGTATCAGTTAGCGCCGTCTGCAATACAAGGATTATTTAACCCATTTACAGGAACTACTAGAGAAGGGATTTATTCGACTGAGTCATCCGCATGGGGAAGCACCGTCCTAATTGTCAAAAAGAAAGACGAGTCGCTCCGCATGTGCATCGATTTTCGCTAGTTGAACAAGTTGACTGTGAAGAATCGATGACTTATTTGACCAAGTTACAAGGAGCTTCATATTTCTCCAAGATCGATATCCGTTCTGGATATCATCAACGAGAGAGTTTCAAGGATGACATACCGAACACAGCATTCCGGGACCCGTTATGGGCATATAAGTTCTTAGTCATCCAATCGGACTGATTAACGAACGGCTGTGTTCATGGACCTGATAAACCGAGTATGCAGACCTATTTGGGTAAGTTCATGATTGTATTATAGACGATATACCTACCTACTCTCGATGGAAATAAGACCCTAAGGAACATCTTCGTACCATACTGAGCCTATTGCAAGATAGAAGCTTTACGCCAAGTACTCGGAGTGCAAATTTTGGCTTCGAAAAGTGAAAATTCGGGTCAAGTGGTTAACGAAAGTGAAACTCAGATAGATCCCAGAAAGATTGAAGCAAGGAAGAAATGGGATGCACCCCAGACACCTTCGGAGATATGGCAATTCTTAGGTTTGGGGATACTATCGTCGCTTCATTGCAAATTCTCAAAGGTTGCCCGACCGACCTTGATGACTCAGAAAGACAAGAAGTTTGATTGGAAGGAAAGCAAATGTGATGGCTGACGCCCTAAGTCGTAAAGGGCGCGTGAAATCACTATGTGCTCGAGCTTTGGGATTGACTATTCAGACGAACTTGAAAGCTCAGATCCAACTTGCACAAAGGGAAGCATTGAGAGAAGATAACCTCGCGAGAGGAGTTCTAAGGTTAGACAAACACAGAAGAATTGCAAGGATGATGGCATACAGTACTTCATGGATCGCATATGGGTACCCAAATGGAGAGATGTTCGTACCCTGATCATGGAGGAAGCGCACAAGACACGATATTCTGTTCATCCTGGTGCAATATGTATCACGATCTTAAGGATCTATACTTGTAAGGCCCCGCTCACCAGGCACCCTACTGTTGGTTCTTCATTGCACATACAACATACATATAATACATGATCATAAATACGCAGCGGAATTGATAAAAAACATACATTCTCATTCATTCATAAAAGCTTTTACATCATTGTCTTGATTACAAAATACAAGCTTTCTTTACATTGCCTAACTTTACTATGATTGCTGTTGAAGCATATGAAACCTTTGATCACGTAAGTAATCTCGTTTATATGAATCCTCAGCAACCATAGGGTCATACAGCGACCTCTATAGAAAGAAAATAATAAAAAGAAAATATATTTTTCTTCATAAAGAAGATATTAAGTTCAAAAATATATAAAGGAGATTTCTTAAGTAATCCCGTTTTTAGGAGTCCTCAAGAAATCTCATAATGGTAGGCAACGTGATATGTTGCGTATTATGGGCCCGCAACACATGACATTGCAGCATTATCAAATGGAGAATGCCATCCTAAAAGAGCTGAGTAGCCGCCTCGTGCCATCCTCAGCAACACTACCTGCCAACTGGAAAACATAAAAGTCAGCGTTGCTGAGTGAGTTCTAGTTTTATAATAAAACATACTTTCATTCTTTATAACTGTTCATGCATACATGTGCTCACACATCATACGTACACGTAGATAATATTATTATTATCTTCATCATTCATTACTTACTTCCATTCGTGTACCATTCTTCATTCTCGTTCACTTTCATACTTACATACTTTACTTACATACTGCCGTACGTTCTTTACTTTCATTCATACATCATTTCATACGTTCGAACATTCATTACATTCATTCGTACATTCATACTTTCGTTCGAACGTTCATTACATTCGGTGACATGTACAATACCCCCTTACATCATACATACTGCTGGTGCTGGACCTGTGGTATCAACCACGAACGTTGTGCACAAATGCTGATCCAGTCACCTGGGGTAGGTACATGCACCACTTATCTTTTCACTTTACTTCTGGATCAATGCCATATGCTATACCCCGAACGTTGTGCACAAATGCGGGTGCTGGACCTGTGATGATCAATCACGAACGTTGTGCACTAATTCTGATCCAGTCACCTAGGGTAAGCGGCAAGGATCCCATACATACTTCTGGTCAATCACAAAGACTGACCCGATGTGCATCCTTCAGGGTAGCTAACCCGCACACCGTTGAGCTAACACCTGCCAGGGGTGTGCACCTCCTTACATTCGCTGTAAGCCTTTACTACATTCATTCATTCTTTCTTTCATTAATGCATGCATTCATTCATCATGTTCCTTCTTTCATTATCTTTTACTTTACGTTCTTACTGCATTCGTTTCGTTCTTTCATTCATTCACGTAAAGTTATTAAAGATATCATACATCAAGGAACATATATATTTACAAGTCATCAGTCATTACCATCATATAGGACTACATCATACTTAACATACATCATACATACACTTCTCTATACATTCACGTCAGCCCTATTCGGGCGACTGAACCTATCCCAGTCGCATGTCCTCCATGCGACTGGACCGTGCGATTGGGCTGACATGCGTCTGGGCATACAATCGTGCGACTGGAATTTCTTCCGTACGATTGAACACTATACGACTGGCTATATGCGACTAACTTTTCCGTCGACTGAACTACTCTGCGATTGGACCTATGCGACCGAAACCCTCAATAGCATGGCCTATCGTGCGACTGAGGCTCATTCGTGCGTCTGAGCCTCAATCGGGCGATTAAACATCAACTAATCCTCAATCGGCCGAATGGCCCTTCAGTCGCATAACCCTAACTGGGCAGCGACTGGAGTTCTTCATAAACTGCAGTCGCGAAACCAACGCACACAAACACACCGTAGACCCATTTTCAGCCCAAATCGACCCTCCCAAGTCTCAGGGATTCATACTAGGAATCATACAAGCATATACAAGTCCTAATTCTTACTATATACACATTACTCTATGATTACTCAAATGGGTCAAATTTACACTATTCCAAAAATAGGGTTTTCTATGTGATTCCAGCCCCAAATCGTTAGAAAACATGTAAATGAGGGGTCCTAGAACTCACAATAACAGGTAGGAGTCGATGAGCTTCGATTTGGCTAGCCTCTTGACAAATTCGGAGCTCGGTCAGCACTTTCCCTCTTTCTTCTCTGCTCTCGTTCGCTCTCTGCTCTCTTTCCGACTGAAATATGCAAGTTTGGGAAGGAGAAGGGAGCTGCTCCTCTTTTATACCCACAGCTCAGTCGCGTCTGGTCCAGGGGCGACTGGACCTTCAGTCACATGAACACCATGCGACTGGACCCCCAGTCGCATGAGTTCCATGCGGTTCATCCTTCATTCGGGCGATCTAACTCCATTCGTACGGTTGAGCTTCACTCAGCCGAATAGCATGCGGTTGAACCTCCAGTCGCATAATCTCAGGCGACTGAGTCTCAGTCGCACAGCCTACCAAAAAGTCAAGCTTTCGGGTTACAATACTGTGGCCAGGCATGAAGAGAGACATTGCTATGTATGTAAGCCGATGGTTGACGTGCTCAAAGTTAGGGCTGGACATCAAAAACCATCGGGACTATTACAGCAACCCTGAAATTCCCGATGGAAATGGGAGAACATAACTATGGATTTCACTACCAAACTCCCTAGAACAAGTAGCGGGCACGACTCGATATGGGTCGTGGTGAATCGGATGACGAAGTCCGCTAAATTCTACCGATCCGGAGGATTACAAGATGGAAAGGTTGGCGACGTTATACATAAGAGAGGTCTGAACACACACGGTGTGCCGGTGTCAATCATATCCGACCGAGACCGTCGACTCACTACACGATTTTGGCAGACATTACAAAAGCGATGAGCACTCGATCAATATATGAGTACCGCCTGTCACCCCCAAACAGATGGCCAAAGTGAACGAACGATACAAACAATGGAAGACGTACTCAGAGCTTGTTTAATCGAGTTTGGTGGTAGCTGGGACACTCATTCACCATTGATTGAGTTCTCCTACAACAATAGCTATCATACAAGCATTGGATGTGCTCCATTTGAGCATCATACGGGAGGAAATTTAGATCCCCATTTTGTTGGGGTGAAGTTGGTGAGAGCCAGCTTACGGGCCCCAGAGATCATTCAAGAGACAACTGAAGAGATTTTCCAAATCAAAGACAGACTGAAAGCTGCAAGAGATCGCCAAAAGAGCTATGCCGACACCGTCGGAAGCCTCTAGAATTCAATGTTGGAGATCCCGTCTTACTCAAGTCTCTCCCTGGAAAGGGATTGTACGATTTGGAAAGAAAGGAAGTTAGCCCCTCGATACGTAGGACCATTCGAGAGTACCGAAAGAATCGGTCCGGTGGCTTACCGATTGAGGTTGCCACAATAACTCAGCGGTGTACATGATGCTCTTCACGGGTCGAACTTCAAGAAGTGTTTGGCGGATGAGTCCTTACACGTACAAATTGAGGAAATCAAGATCGACGAAAAGCTTCATGTCATTGAGGAACCTGTCGAGATCGTGGACCGAAAGGCCAAACGCTTAAGGCGCAGCAAGATACTGATCGTTCGCGTGAGATGGGACTCCAAGAGAGGGCCATAATTCACGCGGGAACGGGAAGATCATGTGAAACTTAGTATCCAAATCTACTCAAGGATGACGCTCTGGACCTAGCACCAGTTGAATTTCGGGACGAAATTCTCTCAACTGGGGGATACTGTGACATCCGTCACTTCAAGGTCCGTCATTTGACATGAAACTTCGTTAACTATTCTTAGAGCATTCATTTGTCACCTTCATAACTATTTGTGAAGAACATCATACTCGTTTGGTTTTCCTTTACAGTCGGATACCATTATTTGCAACTTCATCATCCAAACGCTCACGAATATCACAACCGACACCGTTAATTATAGTATGTTATATAATATAAACGACATTAAACACATCCTTATAATTAGTATAACGCGTATTTACGTCGTTTTCAACCGAATCAGTTTGGCGATTCGGGAACTAAGTGCATGGACTAAACTTGACAAATGGCCAAACTAGGCTGGGTATAAATACCCATTACCCAGCCATTCTTCACATCATCTTCATCTCCATCGCTTCTTCTTCATCTCCTTCACTCTCTCGAACTAGCACTGAATCGGGCCGGTTTGACGCGTTTTCACCGTCAAACCTTGGTTATCATCGTGAATACTCACTCCTAGCAGGTAGATAACTTCGTTTGACCCGTTTATTGCTCGATTTAGCTGCTGCGTTTTCTAGGGTTTCGGGTGCTCGGGTTCATCCGAGCACAAGAGGTCTTGTGGGCTTGTGTGTTGCGTTTCCGAGTGTGTTTCTTGCTTAGACATGTTAGGCAAACATTTCTGGAGGTTCTTGTGCATAAACTCGTGCTCGGAGCAGCTGGACGCTGCTCTGCACTTCAGCAGTCGCGACCTGCTATACAGGGCGACTGGTCTGTCATGCGACTAGCCGTGTGACTGGGTGAGTCGTACGACTGAGTCCATGCGTCTGAGTCTATCGTACGACTAAGCTGTACGACTGGGTGAGTCGTACGACTGAGTCATGCGACTGAGTGTTGTAGCAATTGAGTCTATGCGATTGAGTCTATGCGATGGAATGCATGCGGTTGAGTGTGTATCGTACGATTAAGGTTTAGTCGCACGATAGAGGTTCAGTCGTACGAATGGATCTGATTCGTACGAATGGATGTTGATTCGTGCGTAGGATGTTGAATCGTACGAATGAGTGTTGTGTGGTACGACTGAGTGCTTAGTCGTACGAAATGAGTTCCATCATGTGAATGAAGATGATTCGCACGAATGAGAATTTATTCGCGCGAATGGAGTGTCCAGTCGTGCGTCTGGTCTTGTCGTGTGAATGGAATCATTGTGTGATTGATGTGTGTGTGTGGGAATTCCCCTTTCTGGAGGTCTTATGATGATGAGGTAACATCAATAAGAGCGTCATAGCTTGACCACAAAGATTAAAGTCAACGCTATCAACAGACAACAAACTATTCATACAAAATAACCCTAACCTTTTACGACTACCGACAATCCATTTGGGACTATTCTTAGTACTTGGACCTACATAAGGTCTGATATGTGTATGCTGCTTGTGTGTGTGCTACCCACGACCGAACCGAAACTGCCCGAACCTATTGAACATCATCTTTATACTTTATGCTTATTATTAATGCTTGTCAGTAACTGTCAATAGGTGTTTGACTGTTCATAGCATCCTACCGTTGGGAAATATTCATCACACGTGCTTATCATCTGTTCTGTGAGCTTCGTGGCCCCTTTTTACGCTTATATAACTTTTAAACATTTTCTAACTTGGGGGAAGAGAACGCTCGCTTACTTAACATATTTTCAAAGCACCTTCCTTAGTGGAAATCTGCTGTAACTCTATGGTTAACTCACCTTGCTTACCTGTTGGATGTTGACACATTGATGCTAAGGTCAATCAGATGTCAAGTAGTTGGTTCAGGCATCGTTCTAGGTATATCGTGGATGTGGTGGGAACGCTGCGGGGAACCCTATATATAAGCATCACCGGTATACTAAGGATGCGCTTAAACTGGTTACGGGATGATCTGATTGACTAAGGCATAAAATGTTGAATGTGATTCTATGCTAAGTTGCTACTGCGTGCTATTACTTGATGCTAAGTGTTATGTGATGTCACCTGTAAATGCTACTTGTTTGGTGATACTATTTGGCTGTGTGGGACTTCTGTGTGGGGCTTCTGTGTGGATCTCTCAGTACAACCACTAATCCTGGTATTGGGACCTAAGGACTGGTTTGGTTGTAACCTATACGTATGCGCTATGTGTATCCTGCTACGTCATGTTTATTACTTGTTAGATGCCTTTAACCTTGGATGCTCTCGGCTATGTGGTTCTTCTGTGTGGTTCCACTGTGTGTTTCCTCTAAGCCGATCATCCATTACACCATTAATCCCGGTATTGGGACCTAAGGACGGTTTGGTTGTAACCATTACGTATGCGCAGTGTGTATCTTGCTACGTCATGTTTAACTTGACACGTATGCGCTTGTGTATCTTGCTACGTCAAGTTAAACTTACTATGCTATGGAAACCTTTTTGTATAACCTTAATCCCGGCATTGGGACCTAAGGATTGGTTTGGTTATAACTATACGTATGCGCTATGTGGATCTTGCTACGTCTTTATAAACTATATTCTTTTTTCGAGAAACCCTTTCTTACAGCCATCAATCCCGTGTGGAACCGATGACTAGGTTTGGCTGTATCTATTTATAACGGTAAACCGCCTGCACATAAGTGTAGTCATTGTAACTTTTATTATACTTACTTACTATTTCCATCTTAACATCTTTATTACTTAAAACCAACGAAGCTCACCACAATTATGTTGACCTTTTGAGCATTTCTTTTCAGGTGATCAAGGTAATTGAAGTTCTAGGAGCACTGCCTTTTAGAGGAGACCCTAGGACATATTTTGGAGAATTAAGCATTTGTAAACATTAATCTTTGGAACATCTTGGTTGCTCAAACTTGTACATTGTACACTTGTTCCCGAGTTATGGGAATTACAATGCAAGTTGTTATCAATGATTATGAACATTTATGTTATGTTTATGGCTATGCTGTCGTGAACATTGATTATACACGACACAAGTCTCCAATTGTGTTCGGTATCGTCATGACACGCTTGTCATCATATTATTATTGCTACTCTATCTATACCATTTGTTATGACGATCCCATCTAGCTCGCATTCCCCGTGTTTCCGCTACCAGCCGGGGGTGTGACAATATGTATATGTATATTATATGTATATGTATATTTATGTATATGTATATGTATATGTATATGTATATGTATATGTATATGTATATGTATATGTATATGTATATGTATATTTATGGTATGTATATGTATATGTATATGTATATGATATGTATATGTATATGTATATGTATATGTAATATGTATAGTATATGTATATGTATATGTATATGTATATGTTATATGTATATGTATATGTATATGTATATGTATATGTATATGTATATGTTATGTATATGTTATTATATGTATATGTATATGTATATGTATATGTATATGTATATGTATATGATAGTATATGTATATGTATATGTATATGTATATGTATATGTATATGTATATGTATATGTATATATATTTATATGTATATGTATTATGTATATGTAATGTATATGTATATGTATATGTATATGTATATATATGTATATTATAGTATATGTATATGTATATGTATATGTATATGTATATGTATATGTATATGTATATGTATATGTATGGATGTATATGTATATGTATATGTATATATAATATGTATAATGTATGTATATGTATATGTATATGTATATGTATATGTATATGTATATGTATATGTATATGTATATGTATATGGTATAGTATATGTATATGTATATGTATATGTATATGTATATGTATATGTATATGTATATGTATATGTATATGTATATGTATATGTATAGTATATGTATATGTATATGTATATGTATATGTTATGTATATGTATATGTATGTATATGTATATGTATATGTATAGGTATATGTATATGTATATGTATAGTATATGTATATGTATATGTATATGTATATGTATGTATATGTATATGTATATGTATATGTATATGTATATGTATATGTATATGTATATGTATATGTATATGTATATGTATATGTATATGTATATGTATATGTATATGTATATGTATATGTATAATGTATATGTATATGTATATGTATATGTATAATGTATATGTATATGTATATGTATATGTATATGTATATGTATATGTATATGTATATGTATATGTATATGTATATGTATATGTATATGTATATGTATATGTATATGTATATGTATATGTATATAATGTATATGTTATGTATATGTATATGTATATGTATATGTATATGTATATGTTTATATGTATATGTTTATGTATATGTATATGTATATGTTAGTATTTATAATGTAATGTATATGTATATGATGTATTTGTATATGTAATGTATATGTATATGTATATGTATATGTATGTATATGTATATGTATATGTATATGTATATGTATATGTATATGTATATGTATATTATGTATTGTATATGTATATGTATATTATATGTATATGTATATGTATATGTATATGTATATGTATGTATATGTATATTAATGTATATGTATATGTATATGTATATGTATATGTATATGTATATGTATATGTATATGTATATGTATATTATATGTATAGTATATGTATATGTATGTATATGTATATTATAGTATATGTATATGTATATGTATATGTATAGTATATGTATGTATATGTATATGTATATGTATATGTATGTATATGTATAGTATATGTATATGTATATGTATATGTATATGTATATTATTATGTATATGTATATGTATATGTATATGTATATGTATATGTATATGTATATGTATATGTATATGTATTGTATATGTATATGTATATGTATATGTATATGTATATGTATATGTATATGTATTGTATATGTATATGTATATGTATATTATATGTATATGTATATGTTATGTATATGTATATGTATATGTAATATGTATATGTAGATGTATATGTATAGTATATGTATGTATTGTATATGTATATGTATATGTATATGTATATGTATATGTATATGTTATGTATATGATAATGTATATGTATATGTATATGTATATGTATGTAAACACATGAACTTCAAGTTGTTCATCTGAGATTAGTTAAAACTATATTGTAATGCAAATGTTGAGTCCTTACAATCTCCCCCTTGGATTATGATATAGTTTTGTGATCTTCAATTCTAACAACTTCAATCTTCAACAAAACCTTTTCAACTTAAGGTTCTCGCGTAAGCGGATATCGAATTGGACGCAACTTGTAAGCTTCAATCTTCATAAAATCATCCAACTCGATTTGAATTCTTGTGTGTTCTCGGTTTCGGATTGAACCTTGATGAAACCGGATAGACTTTCAACTTGTTTAACGTCCCCGAACGGAAGATCACGGAATAATGATCCGTTGTATCAAGAGCAACACCTTGCTCTGATACCAAATGTAAAGTCCTTAAAAGCGATCGATCTCACTTCGTTTGAATTGTTGCACTTGATAATAAGCGAGACGAGACGAGTGCGCGAATTGAATGAATCAACCGAGAGAACAAGAAATTAAGCACAAAATCATTGTAATTCAGATGTATATATGTTGTCGAATGATTACAATGATAATCGATATAAAATCGATCTCACCCTTAGGTGGAAACAATCACAAACTATATCTGCTCGACTCGAGCGAAAATACAAACTAAACACAAAATACTTTAAACTCTCGGTTGGAAAATAAATGTTGCACACATTTAACTGAGCTCACATGAACATATATATACATGCATTGAAGATTTCGTATGTATGGGTGTCAGATCCACTAAGCACTGTCGCATTGCATGCCTTATGCATGCATTAATTTTCGCATGCCAATTTATTCCACTTTCGCATTCCTCTTTTTTTATTCAACATTTCGCATGGAGATTTCGCTCCACTTTCGCATGCATTTGTCGCGTATAGATCTTGTATGAAAAATCACATGCATGCGATTTGTTCTTCTTTCGCATGGCATGTCGCATGCATGCGAGTTGTCTTCCTCTCGCATGGAGCTTTCGCATGCATGCAGGTTGTTCTTCTTTCACACGCATGCATGCATGTGCGACTTGTTCTTCTGTTGCATGCATGTAAACACATGAACTTCAAGTTGTTCATCTGAGATTAGTTAAAACTATATTGTAATCCAAATGTTGAGTCCTTACACATATAGCCGAGAATGTGTATATAAAACTATGGATTTCTCCCAGAAATAGTCAAATCACGATCTCAATCATGTGAATGCGGAATGTAAACATGATTGGAATAAGAGTAGAATCGAATTGATCAAAATATGCTTCTTGTATTGAACAAAACAACCTATAACAGGTCTTGTGCGAAAACACACAGTAATACAAGAGTTCTGGAATGAAAAATGATCAAAGACTTCATTACAAAACAAAAACTAAACAATTTATACTAAATCCCGACTCTCGTGTGACAGGCAATTTTGCGCGGGCTTCAGTTTCGTGTGACTTTGTCTTTCGCACGAAGCAGTCTTCCGAAGTCGTCTTTATTCAGCCTTCAATTGTTTTGCCGAGCCTTGATTAGTCCTCTACAATCTCCCCCTAGGGTCGGTGAAACATCATCAGTCAAATCAACATTGGCTTTCTTGTAAGAACCAGAATAAGCATACCATTTATTTCTAAGGATTCGATCTGTCATCCAGACGTATTGGCAAGACAAAAAGTAAACAGACTCATCAGCTGAAATAGGACAGTGTAGTAGCTTGATCAAGTCGTCTTTGCCGAATTTCATTAAGTCAGCTGGATCAATGATTCTAAATGATCTGTCAGTACATTTGATCACAGCTTGACCTGAATCCTTTTCACATCTCCAAGAAATTAATTGCTTCAAAGAATTGGAGGAACTGGAGCATGAACTGGAACCTTCCTTTTCTTTTAAGAATTTTCATAATGAGATCATATAGTTCTTTATCAAGTCAAGACTCTGTCCAGCTTTGTTTAAAATAAACTGGTTAAGTTGATTGTCAATATATTTGGTCCATTTTAAACTTATACTTTAGTCTTTACTTAGAAACATAATGAGTGATATTTATCATGTTTTGAATGATTTTATATAAATTCAGTGGATCCCACAAACAGAACTTCCGTAAAATAATTATTATCCTTCAAGACACTGTCGAGTTTTCAAGTCATCCCAAATTGACTTAAACCATACATTGTTGATCAGTGATACCATTTATTTATTCCTAAAATATAACTATTTGAGCATAACTAGCCTGAGAAGTATCTCTTAACACGGAATATTAACAAGTTTAAGGACTTACTAACAGCCATTCGGACTTACGTCTGCCCTCTCAAGATGTTTAGGACTTACAAGCCATCCGGACTTACATACCCCATCTTTTGATTTTGCCTTCCATGATCAGAAAATATTCTCAAAATAGAAAAATATATACCATATAGTATGTATGTCTTTAGACATATCTTTTGATTTGTAGTGCTTCTTTGCATTTTATATCCTATATGGCCTTTTGGCATCTTTTTGCTCAATTATTAGCTCAACTATTTTCTTTTTGTCTTTTTATTTCTTTTTGTCTTTTTGTATTTTCTTTTATATATATACATAGTTATGATAATCACTGAATCAAACAAATACAGGCTTGAGTATGACAAGATTATAACTCTCAGTCTATGTTAGAACATTTTTGACATTGTCACAGAATCCTGATATGTTCCCCACTAAATCATATCACTTTAATTCAAGTTTAATCACTCATTATGATCTTTTCATTTCTGAAAGCAAAGCCTATTGACACATCAATCATAATCCAAGTCTTTTTATATGAAAGCCTTTGAAAGTACTTAGACTCGTTTTGAACTTTGTAATATCATTTCTCATTTAATCATAAAAATTCATTTTATTAATCCAATCTTGACTCCCCCTAAGACCAAAATAAATTTCAAAGCGTATTTTCAAATTTCTCCATTATATGACTGAACATTTTGAAGTAATTGTAAGTTTCCTGTCATATGTCTTTGAACAACCGCTGTCTACATGCCATAAGCTTTCAATGATCTTTTGCGGTCGTTCCTACATAAGTAAAAGAATTACTTAGTCTTTGGTACCCAAGTCAAACACGACTTGAGCACATTCTGTGTTGCAGTTAGACAAAAAGATTTGAGATTGTTATATTTGTTTAGCACATTAGTCTTTTCATTCACACTTTTCAATTTGATTTTATCTTTTAAATCATTTGTCAAATTCTTGTTCTTTTCGACATCATTAGCATGATCAACCTTTGATTTCATTGGTTTTGAAAATTTTCCACGAGTGAAAAATTTTTCTATTGTGAACAATAGAATTATGAAATCGTTGTTTGCTTAAAGATTTTTGTCGAAAAGGACAATTATTCGCCAGATGATTTATGTTTCCACACTGATAACATTTCCTTTGTTGTGTGTAGAAAACAAACTGTGGATGACAATTATAAAAATTGTCATAGAAACCAAAGTCAGTTTGACTTTTTATTTAACTCTCTGCACAGTCTCTCGAATCTTTGCTTCATTTGATAATTGCTTGTTCATCTTATGCAAATTCGAGGAAATGGGTGATTTGTTCATCTTTTCTTGTTCATTTGGTTTAACTTATGTGACTTTTGGAATGGATAATGTTGGAATTGGACCAGTCTTAGAATTTGCTGGAGAAGGACCAGACTTTGTTATACGAATGGAGGCTGGAGAAGGACCAGGCTTTTGAATCTGTTGCACATCTGGGCTACACATATCTTGTTTCACAGGGTTAGCATTCTGATGAAGTTTATTTTTAAAGAATCGAAAATTCGTTTCTTTAAAAATATATTCTTCATCTTCAATTATTCCTATAGAAACAAATCTATTTTTGAAATCCTTTTCAAGATTCACCTTATGATTTACCCTTTGAACATATTCAAATTACATTTAATATTTGATTTTGTCTCATTTAAATCAACAATCTTTTCATTCCTTGATGAAGTTTGATTACAATCAGATTTGAAATCATTTACAATTTTATTTTTCAAACTTTCACTTTCATTTTCACTCTCACAGTCACTCTCCCACTCTTCAACCAAACCATCCACCTTCATATCATCTGCACAAAGATTTTCAGTTGATTGTTTAGGTTTAGTTATTATGATAGGATCAACTGTCAGATTTACCTTGACTGAAGGTTTTAAGTCAGAGGATGGAGAAAAGCCTATCCCATAACTCATATCAGAATCAGAAATGACATCAGACGAAGGCAAACATGAATAATCATGATTAATTGGAGGAGCAATGTTTGAAAATCCAACACCGCATTTTCCTCCTTTTATCTTCTGTGTCATTTGTGATTTGATAATCCCTTCAACCATGGTTGATGAAAGTTCAAACTTTTTAACAGTCAATTTAGCCGAAGCTAGTTCACTGTTGAGTCGGTTGATTTCTAAGGCGAGTTCATTAATTCTATTTGTCAAATCATTATTTGTACATTCTTTATCATGAAGATTTAATTGTAAGTTGTAAACCATTTTATTTAAACCATCAAGTTTTTCTTTAAAAATCTTTTCATTTGACTTGTGTTTTCGAGCTTGATATTGAAGTTTTTCAACTTCCATTATCAAGTTCTCATTATGAACTCTGTACCTTTGGTCTTTCTCAATACATAAATTTGGCATAAATCATCATATACCTTTGGTTCTGAGCTTTCTCCTTCAGACTCTTCAACCTTCTTTACCATGAAAGCTTTCATAGTCTCAACTGGTTCTTCCACTGGAGCAACATCAACAGTCTTCAGATCTTCAACCTGATAATTGATTGGAGGCTGAACAGTGTACTCTTCAACTTCTTCTTTTCCTTCTCAACCACCTCTCTGCTTTCTCTTCCTTCTCAGCACCTATCTCATCTTTAACTTCTTCTTTTTCTTCTTTCTTCTCACCAAAAAAACCATCCAACAGATCATCAGACACAAACTCAGCAAACAAATTTTCTTCCTCCTCTGGATCAGTGTCAATCTTAGCAATCAAAGCTGTAGACAACTTCAGATCAAGAGCTTCCATCTGGTCTGACCAATCATATTCAGCACATGTTGTTGAAGACATGTTGTTGAAGTGAATCAAAGAACAAACTTTCATGAGAAAATTCAATTCGTGCGACAACCACTTTCGCGCGAGAACCCAATTCGTGCGAGATTCCCACTTGTCAATCAAGCGAAATCGCGTGAAAAGCAAGATAACTGCCTGTGCGAAAATGCAGTTTTCGCACGCGAAAAGTCCTGAACTTTTTCACACAATTAGTTTTCCAATTTGCTAATTTTACCAATTTTGCACCTCAAATTACCTGATTAGTTCCGATTATACTCATTTTAGTCCAATTTTAATGAGTTTAGTTCAATTTTGTAAACTTAATTATGATTAAAGTTCAACTAAAGTCCACTAAATCAGTCCAATTCAATCCAAATTCTCAAAATTTTGGCAGCATAACAAAACCATGGCTTAATCTCAAGTAACCAATGATGAATAACACAAGAAATGAGTAGAAATCAATCCAAAACTTCTTCAAATCATGGTTCTAGAGCCTAATGCTCTGATACCAATTGTAAAACTATGGATTTCTCCCAGAAATAATCAAATCACGATCTCAATCATGTGAATGCGGAATGTAAACATGATTGGAATAAGAGTAGAATCGAATTGATCAAAATATGCTTCTTGTATTGAACAAAACAACCTATAACAGGTCTTGTACGAAAACACACAGTAATACAAGAGTTCTGGAATGAAAAATGATCAAACTTCATTACAAAATGAAAACTAAACAATTTATACTAAATCCCGACTCTCGCGCGACAGGCAATTTCACGCGTGCTTCAGTTTCGTGTGACTTTGTCTTTCGCACGAAGCAATCTTCCGAAGTCGTCTTTATTCAGCCTTCAATTGTTTTGCCGAGCCTGATTAGTCCTCTAAAAAATGTAAAGTCCTTAAAAGCGATCGATCTCACTTCGTTTGAATTGTTGCACTTGATAATAAGCGAAGACGGGTGCGCGAATTGAATGAATCAACGAGAGAACAAGAAATTAAGCACAAAATCATTGTAATTCAGATGTATATATGTTGTCGAATGATTACAATGATAATCGATATAAAATCGATCTTACCCTCAGGTGGAAACAATCACAAACTGTGATCTGCTCGACTCGAGCGAAAATACAAACTAAACACAAATACTTTGAACTCTCGGTTGGAAAATAAATGTTGCACACATTTAACTGAGCTCACATGAACATATATATACATGCATTGAAGATTTCGCATGTATGGGTGTCAGATCCACTAAGCACTGTCGCATTGCATGCCTTATGCATGCATTAATTTTCGCATGCCAATTTTATTCCACTTTCGCATTCCTCTTTTTTTATTCAACATTTCGCATGGAGATTTCGCTCCACTTTAGCATGCATTTGTCGCGTATAGATCTCGCAGAACAAATCACATGCATGCGATTTGTTCTTCTTTCGCATGGCAAAGTCGCATGCATGCGAGTTGTCTTCCTCTCGCATGGAGCTTTCGCATGCATGCAGGTTGTTCTTCTTTCGCACGCATGCATGCATGTGCGACTTGTCCTTCTGTTGCATGCATGTAAACACATGAACTTCAAGTTGTTCATCTGAGATTAGTTAAAACTATATTGTAATCCAAATGTTGAGTCCTTACACATATAGCCGAGAATGTGTATATAAATACACACTTAATTAGTTTGTTTTTATATTTTAAAGTTCTATGATTAGAGTTTAATTTACATTTACTGATTTAAGAATTTGATCACGTTGGAAGAATTCACAAGTTCAAGATGTAATGCGGCTGCATGATTTGTTCATTCGCGTTACCAAATGCGGATGGCTAGGAAGAAATGCGGATGATGACTTGTTCATCCGCATTACCAAATACGAATGGCCCTTGGAAGAAATGCGAATGATGACTCCCACATCCGGATTAACAAATGCGGGTGAATAACTTAAATGTCAGTTAGCCATTTGCGTTTTCTAAAATCCCTTGATAATTTCTAGACCAAGGCAAGCCATAAAGGAAACTTCTAACGAAACAAAACCTGTAATAATAATGGTAATAATGATGATAGATTAATTTAAAGTGTAGAGTTAGGATCAAGGGATCGGTTGTTACAATCCTGCTTTAGACCCCATACATACTCCACATCTTTACGAGTCAACTTGCTCAACGGACAAGCTATCTTTGAGAAGTCTTTGATGAATCTTCCATAATAGCCCGCCAAACCCAAGAAACTACAAATCTCGAATGGAGTCTTTGGGTACTTCCATTGCATCACCGCTTCAACCTTCGCTGGGTCCACCATGATCCCTTCAGGATTAAAAACATGACCCAAAAACTGAACCTCGCATAACCAGAACATGCATTTGGAGAATTTGGCATCAGCTTCTCCCTTCCAAGCGTCCCCAGCACCTCCCAAATATGACCGGCATGTTCCTCTTCGTTCTTCGAATAAATCAGGATATCATCAATGAACACGATCACTAATTTATCCAACATCGGCCGATAGGAAAGTCGTTTTAGGAATGGCTTGCTCTTTCACCTTCAGCTGATGATAACCAGATCAAACATCTATTCTAAAAAACCAACTGGCACCTTGAAGCTGGTCAAATAAATCATCAATCCTAGGTAACGGGTACCGATTCTTCACCGTCAGCTTATTCAACTCACAGTAGTCGATGCACATCCTCATAATACCATCCTTCTTTTTCATAAACAACACCGGAGCACCCCACGAGAGATACTCAACCGAATAAACCTTATTCGGTAAATCTTGCAACTTAGTCATTAACTTTATTAATTCTGAAGGAACTAGGCTATACGGTGCCTTGGCAACAGGTTGAGCTCCTGGTATCAAATCAGTTGTAACTCATTCTCTTAGCCAGGTGCCACGCCCACCAAAACCTCTAGAAACACATACGGAAATCACGCGCCACTGGCATATCAGGCAACTGTAGCTCAGGCGCTTCCACATCTTTAACATAAGCCAAATAAGCGTCACACCCACACCTCATGCCCTTCTCGGTAGAAATCAGAGAAATCACCTTTAGAACATAGTGTACTCGGTCCTCATAGATCGTAACCGCAACACTATCAGGCGTAACCAAATGAATCATCTTCTTGCAACATACGATATTCGCCTCAAAATTACCTAGCCAATCCATCCCAAGGACAACATCAAACCCAGCTAAGGCCATCACAAACAGTGTGGCAAGGAACCTATAACCTTCCACTTCTATCACACAATCCTCTAAGGCATCAGATATTCTAGTGGACTTACTAGTAGTAGTTTATACTTCAAAGGGCTCATCAATCTTTCTACTCATGGCAGGCTACTTATCATAGAATAAGGAAGAGATAAAGCTCCTATTAGAACCATAATCAAACAATACAGATGCACCAACATCATTAACCAGGATTGTACCTGATACAACATCGGGATCCACTCTTGCCTCCTCTCGAGTCATGGTAAAGGCCCTTGCCTTGGCCTTCTGCAATTCTTTTCCTTTATCAGCCCCCTTTCCTGCTCCCGGTCCTTCAGCCCTTGGCTTCTTATAATCTTGGCTCAGATGGCCCACTTCACCACAATTTAAGCACCTCATAACCCCACAATCTCTCTCCATATGACCTAGCCTCCCATACTTGAAGTAGATGTTCGATCCCTACTTACATTCTCCTCTATGGTCTCTCCCACACTTGCTGCACATCTTCATTTCTACATCGGACGTAGCCACCTTACGATCCTCTACCTTCACCTTCTTACCCTTGGGAGTGAAACCCCCATTACCAAAATGCTTCCTATTCGAATTCTGGTCCCACCACCCTTCTTACTCACCTCCACCATTGCCATATCTTCTCTCTCATCATACAGCTTTCATAGCCAGATCAACCACCAACCTGAACGTACTTTGTCAAGCGGCGATCACATGCCTACGCACATCCACTGGAAACCCTAGATATGTCGCTTGACCTTCCTTGACTTTAGGGTAACCAACTCTGGCATCAACCTTACCATCTCATTGAACTTGGTAGTATACTGCTGGTAAGTCATACTACCGGCCTCGAACTGAATGAACTCGCTTTCCATCTTGTCATGTTCCCTACGAGGGAAAAACTCCTCAATCACCAATTTCTTTAACTTGTTCCACCTCATCTGGATGATCGTGTTGCTACCCTCGGCCTGGATAATATTATCCCACCAACAAAGAGCCGAATCCACAAAGGAGTGGGTAGCAAACTTCACTCTCAAATCCTCTCAGCACTTGCTAATATCAAGTACCACCTCCATCACCCTCACCCATCAGTGAGAGGCAGTAGCATTTTCGTTCCCATCAAAAGTAGGAGGTTTACACCTTTAGAATGCCCTATAATTGCATCCCTTTACCACCACCCTAATGAAACATCCTCCTTATCAATAGACAATATTGTCTTGAGCTAAGGTCACTCCTCTTCCCCCTTGCTTTTTCCCATTGACCCTTTCTTGACCTCCTTCTCCTTTCTCTCTTCATTTCTCACTACCCTGATAACTTCAGTCACCATAGCTGGTAAGATTGTCTACATGACCTGGTGCACCTCATCAAAAATCGCCTCCCTCACTAAGGCATTCAAGCTGGTATCTTGATTCTCTTCATTTCGACCACGAACCTCAGGGTTCCTTTAAGTTGTCTCAGCAGCCCTAGCACTGCTCCTGGGAACACGTGGCGCAGCACGACATCCACCACGACCTCCACCCTAGAAGCCTTCGAAGATTTTCATCCACCCATCTCAAATCCTATAAGACTCAAATGCCAACGCAGTCATTCAAGGTAATGGCTCAGGTTATGACAAGTAGGGAAAGTTCCTAATTACAGTGGCCAGTTGTGATTAGCCACTTACCTTACCGTTCATACTCTAAGCATTCCCTATCCTGACAACATCAGTATCTAAATCTGCTATGAGTACATAAGGGCAAATAGCACACGCATACATTTTCGTTTCCTTTCATTTCATAAAACATTTACCTGTAGGCATGTTGTTACTTAGATTGGCATCCCTTTTTCTTTCTTGTCCCATTTTTAGTTTAAGTCTTGGTTTTGAAAATAATTTTATCCAGTTCTCTTAAACTTTGGCTCTGATACCAACTTGTAAGGCCCTGATTCCTGGAACACTCACAGTTGTTTATTCATAGCATAAAATATTTAAAACATGACAATTGTAGTAAAATTTAAACTTTCCATATAAAAATTGTAAATACATGACAAAACCTTGTTCTTGTAGTTGTATCATAAAAACGTGACAATTACAATCATTATCACAAAATCTTTTATGCCGGACAGGGGATCGTCTCAGTAGCAATCTCATCCATGCCTGCACTCTTCAGCAGCATCATTACCTACCAACTATTATGTACACAAAGTCAGCTACGCTGAGTGAGTTCTAATTTAATAAATAAATATTTTTTCATACTTAAAAAAAGCATTGCATTTTCATACATGCTCAATCATCAAAGCATACATATCATCATATTCATTCTTTATTATACATTTCAATGATTATCGATCATTTTCGTACTTTCTTTCAGTATTCTATGCCCCATCATTATGCACGAAGCAAACTACCGTCTTGGGGTCAAGCGACAAGGATCCCGTTTTCATACGTATTAGTCAATCACAAAGATTGACACCGGTGTGCATCCTCATGGGTTAGCTAAACCACACACAGTTGAGCTGACAACCCAGTGGTTGTGACCCTCCATTCATTTGCTTACAAGATAATTATTTATTCATTAGGTTTCACTTTTTATTAACCTTATCTTTCCCCTTTTTTATTACATAATACTTTTCTTATTACACACATAACATTCAAGTAAAGCTTTCATAAAATCTTTTTCATTGTAAGAGATAGTAGTTTAAGGCATCATAATACATCGCAAACCTCATATGGCATCATAAGTAGGCACCTTCATATCACTTAGTCTATCGAGCACTAGCCTAACTATTCATCCTATTTCTCATATAATAATCGTACATCTTACATCTAACACACCAAAAATCATATAGTTAAGCATTTAACAACATAAAAGTATGCATAACATCCCCAAATTCATTAAAAACTTGTAAAAGAGGGGCTAGAACTCACCAGGTCTCCACAAATAACTTCACCTAAAGTTTTGTTGACAGTTTCTATGCCAGTTTGGCATGGCAGTTTTGCCCAACTTTTGTTGGAATTCCATGGCTGTGAAATTACCAACCAAAATACAGTTTCACTCGAAGAACTCACAATTTCTCTAAACGTATAAAAATGATGATCCAGCACGTTCTAACCCAAAACATCAACCTTTTACATCCAAATCCTTAGTTTTTGATCCATAAACTTATTTCTAAGATTTTTACATGATTTCATGCATAGAAAACGTAACTTTGTATGATTCTTTGCCACTTTTCAAAACACAAAAACCCTAGAATCTGGGTATGATCTAAAGAGGCGTTTGGATGATGATTCTTACTAGGATTCTTTCTCTTTTCTTGTTGTTTGATGTCCAAAAACATAGATCATTGATCCGTTGATCAATAAAGCATCAAATCTTCATTTTTCTCCACTTTCTCTCTCTACACTCTCTCTCTAGAAAGTTGGTGAGTTGGTTACAAATCATAGGTAAATGGCTTATTTTTGTTTGCATACCGGGTGTTCAAAGAACCTTAAACTCGTCTAACACATAACCCGTAAGGTTAATATAGTCCATAATCCGTTTTTCCTCTTATTTATATTAAATAATACCTAACTAAGCCCATTATTATTAATTGGCTCGCTTTGACTTTTCCATGACATTACATTTGGATTCATTTTAGTGGATTTTCTAGGCAAGAGGGGTTTAAAGATGGTTGTCGAATATTTGACTAAGTTTGGGAGTAGTGAATCGAATTTAAGGGTGGATTGAATGGTCTCGTGTTCAGTTTTGGTTTTAATTGATTAAAGCAATAGGTACAACTATTTCATTTTTGATTATTTATTGTGATTTTAGTGATTGTTATGCTTATATTTGATTAAATTTGCTTAAGAGTGTTTTTAGAAGGTTATAGAATCAAAACTCCACAGAATCAAAGGTTTTACAGGAAGATAAACCTTTCCATTCGTGATTTATATCTATTTAACGTATTTGTATACTTATTTGATTTAACATGTATTATGTTAAGCTTTCGAGAATACTTGGATTCACAAATCCATACTTGCACTATTTCTAGTAAAATACTAGTAGATCAAAAGTTAGTTGGTCGTGTGGGTTTGATTTAACTTCTAATTCATTGATCACACATCAGGTTACATCTTGGACATCTGATCACTTTCATTCCGCAACTATGATTTGATTCTTGATTTGTATTGAATGAGTACGAGTAGTCTCTTGGTCCTTTGCAATATACGGTTGTCGTGGCTCTCAATAAAGGGTTCTCTGGATAGTGACTTATTGTTTTGATTAAATTTTAGGGGATTTTCTTGGCAATATGGTTTAAAGATGGTGGTTGAATGTTTTGGATGAGACTGGGAGTAGTGAATTGAATTTAAGGGTGGATTGAGTGGTCTCGTGTTTAGTTTTGGTTCGGTTTAAACAAAAGATACAAATATATCATTTTTGATCATTTATTGTGATTTTAGTGTTCGTTTTGTTTATAATTGATTAAATTAGTCTCGAAGTGTGTTCAAACAGTTCCATAATCAAAACTCCATAGGATTGAAGGTTTTTACCAGAAGATAAACCTTTCTATTTGTGATCTATATCTATTTAAGGTTTTTGTATACGTTATTCATTTAACATGTATTATGTTAAGCTTTCGAGAATATTGGATGCATAAATCCGTACTTGCACTATTTCTAGTGAAATACAAGTAGATCAAAGCTAGTTGGTCATGTGAGTTTGATTTAACTTCTAATTCATTGATCACACATTGAGTTAGATCTTTGACATCGGATCACTTTCATTCTGCAACTATGTTTGATTCTCGATTCGTATTAATTGACTACGAGTAGTCTCTTGGTCCTTTGCAACATATATGGTTGCCTTGGCGGTCAATAAAGGATCTATAGATGGAGAGTTGTCGTTCTGATTCATTTTAGTATATTTTCTATGCAAGATGGGTTTAAATATGGTGTTCGAGTGTTTTGGATGAGTTTGGGTGTAGTGAATCGAATTCAAGGGTGGGTTGACTGGTCTCGTGTACAGTTTTGGTTCCGGATTAAACAATAGATAAAATATTTCAGTTTTGATTATTTGTTGTGATTTTAGTGATCATTATGCTTATATTTAATTAAATTAGTGTGAAGTGTGTTTAGAAGGTTATAGAATTCAAAAATCCATAGGATAGAAGGTTTTTACGGGAAGATAAACCTTTCCATTCATGATCTATATCTATTTAACGTTTTTGTATACGAATTTCATTTGACATGTATTATGTTAAGCTTTCGAGAATATTTGGATTCACATATCCATACTTGCACTAGTTTTAGTGAAATACAAGTAGATCGAAGTTAGATGGTAGTGTGAGTTTGATTTAAATTTTTATTCACTGATCGCACATCGAGTTACATGTTGACATCTGATCACTTTCATTCCGCAATTGTCATTTGATTCATGATTCAAATTGAATGAATACGAGTAGTCTCTTAGTCCTTTTCAACATATATTGTTGCTCTCAATAAAGTGTTCTATAGATAGTGAGTTCTCGTTTTGTTTAATTTAGTGGATTTTCTAAGCAAAATGGTTTACAGATGGTGGTCGAGTGTTTTGGATGAGTTTGAGCGTAGTGAATCAAATTCAAGGATAGGTTGATTGGTCTCGCGTTAAGTTTTGGTTTTGGTTTAAAAACATAAATAAATATTTCATTTTTGATTATTATTATGATTTTAGTGATAGTTATGCTTGTATTTGATTAAATTAGTCTCAGAGTGTGTTCAGAAGGTTATAGAATCAAAACTGCATGGGATTGAAGGTTTTAATTGAAGATAAACCTTTCAATTCGTGATCTATATCTATTTAACATTTATGTATACGTATTTCATTTATCATGTATTATGTTATGCTATCGAGAATACTTGGATGCACAAATCCGTACTTGCACTGTTTCTAGTGAAGTACTAGTAAATACTAGTTAGGTGCTTGTATGACTTTGATTTAACTTCTTATTCATTGGTCACACATGGAGTTACATATTTGACATCTGACCATTTTCATTTCGCAACTATGATTTGATCTTAATTCGTATTGAATGAGTATGAGCAGTCTCTTGGTCCTTCCCAACATATATGGTTGCCTTGGCGCTTAATAAAGTATTGTATAGATTGAGAGTTGTCGTTTTATGTAAGGCCCCAAATCCGGAAACCTCACAAATTGGCCATTTTGCATAAAACCTTATTTATTAGTTCAAAACTGACAAGGTGTTAGTTATTAAAGCAGCGGAATTATAACAATGTTAATTATATAGACAAAACTAAAGCACCAACTTAGAGTCAAACCCGGATTTGTACTAGAAGTTCTTTATTTACAAATCATTGTCTTAACAAAATTTACTCTTTTATTTCTACACAAAACATAAAAGTTAGTTGAATCTTTACAGGATGCCAGTCTTCACCCTCCAAGTAGCTCCTAATCAGGTCTTGCCCTAACACTTGATTTACCTGCCAAAACAATCTAACATACATACAAAAGTCAGCTTCGCTGAGTGAGTTCTAGTTTTATGTAAATAAGAAAATATAATCTTTTATAATTTCATATAATGAACACGCATATATCATACTACAAACATTACTTGCATCACATTAGGCACGTTCATTATCTTTCATTCTTTCATTACGTTTCACTTCATCATAGGCGAGATTTGCACAAAGCAAGATCTCCATGTTGATTGACAACAAATGCCAATCCCTGTCGGTACACATGAAAACGGTAGCTAACCCCCGCCAGTTGATCCACACTGCAAGGCACATAGCCTGCTCATGAATACGGATCCATCATCATACATCAGACTCACATGAGTGAAGTCTATCATAGTGCTTGCAAGACTTTTCATCATCATATGGGCCCGGGGGTAACATTCATTAAGTTCCACTTCTCATTAATATTATCTTTCACTTAATATATATAATACTTAGCTTATTATGTACACACATACCAAGTACTAGTCATCATAACGCGTAACCGTATCTATTTAATTGTCACATTTTTCTTTAGATCATTCTATCTATAGGCAATAAATATACGTAATTCACAGTTATTACTTTATCAAATTATATAACGAATTATTTAAAAATAATCTTAATTATAAATCATATGGTATGTATGTCAGCCCCAAAACAGTAAAGCATGTATAAAAGAAGGGGATTTAGAACTCACCAGGATCGTTGAATGTCCATAATCGTCATCTACTTGAATTCTCAAGTAATGTCATCATCAATATCGAGTCGCCATCTTTTGCAACGAAACCCTAACCATCATCCTAGGATCATCACCATCATAACATCCTCATCCTCTTTCAAATACATCATCACCCTAACTTATCTACCACTAACTACTAAAGTCCCTATCATCATAGCTAACCAATAATGTGCACATCATGTTATCATCAAGGATTATCATGACCATCATATTCGGGAAAACCTTTACCATTTGTATGCTAAGCCATCATCAACATCATCATCATATAACATCATCGTCATCATTCATACACCACCTTTGCACTACAACCATCCTTACTGTGAAGATACCATTTTCATATTCAAACTCCATCTTCATCTTATTGAAACTATATCATAATGAACATTACCACTACCTAAGAGCTATTAACATCATCATTAATGTGTCAACATAATCTAAACATCCTTACCATCACCAGACATCATCATCTTCACCATCCTTATGATAGTCCACACAATAATATCACCCAAAACATCCTTATAAATGTTACCATCATGAAGACCATAAGCCATTCCACCATATATACATCATACCATCAATCTTTCTTTTCATAAAACTACCGACAAATACCAATTTACCTTTGTGGAGAAATCACCATCCGAGCATCATCAACATCGCACCAACCATCGAACCAACATACCACCAAGACCATAACCTAAACTAGACCCACCACAGCCACCATTATCATCTCGAATAACAGCAACAACAAAGACAGACAAAATCACAGCCAATGTTCACCACAACCGACAACAACACAAACACAATCACAGATTACCTCACCATCCGCAGCCATCACCACCACCAGTCGGATGTTGTGGTGGTTTTTCTATCATGAACCGCCACAGTCACCATCACAGCCATCGACCACCATCACCATCATAACCTAGCCGAGAGTTGTGGTGGTCTCCGACCATGATCCACAACCGCCACAATCAACACCAACAGCCATAGCCAACATCACCACCATCGTCGCACCCCATCTCCTACCGCGACCTTCATCACCATCGCGGTCACACCGATATCACAGCCGCACCCATCGTCAAATCCACACCCGTGGTCGACCCCATAGACAACGGACAACCGTGAATCATCACCATCTCCATCGAACCCACCTGCAACCGAAGCCTCTGCCTTCGATTCCCGCTGCTACGTTGCGTTTTAGGAGAAATCAAGACCACCACCTCGATCGGGGAGTTGAGGGGACTCGATGGAGGCGTGTCACACGCCGGCACTCGCCGGAATCGGCCGCCGGTGGCCGGAGGTCGGGGTTCGACCGAGAGGAGAAGAGGGGATCGCTCGGTTGGGGGAAAAGAAGAAGGGCCGATTGCCCTTGGGGGGTAGGGTTATTTTATAGATTCCAACCCTAGCCATGTTTGGTCCCTCAAGTTTCAATATTTTGTTTCCAACCTAACTTGACAAATTAGCTAATCTTTTCGAGAATAAATTTCAATAATACTACTATTAATATTATTTCGCCACTTAGGTCCATTTGGAAATTTGGGGCGTTACAAGTCTATCCCCTTATTTAGGTTTGTCCTTGAAACCTCTTGGTCCTTACACAACGTGGGATAATACTTTCTCAATCACCATAGATTCTCATGTTGCTTCTAAACATGTTCCACACACACCATATAAGGTATGATCTTCTTTAGCCGCCAACACATAGCCTTTGCAACCTTCAAACGTCCTAACGCACTCCTCTTATGGATCAATTTCATTAGTGCAAACATTATGACTACAAACCCTAATTCATGAGTAATTATATTATCATCTTGTATTTAACCTTGTGAACAACATGTCCATTGTTCTGCCATGTTGTATTGAATATACATATATATATATATTCAGTCGGATCTTTGTATGGAACACATGGTTCTAGGTTTTTGACACTTACTGATAACATTATCACCAAGGCTCATGTTAACCTTCCTTATTTAGTTCATGTTCACATTTATTAACTAACTTCTCACTCAGACTTGGTGTCATTTCTTGTGAACCTTACCAAGGGCAAGATTATCTTCAAGAAGTACTGAACAGACTGTATGTAGTAATCCGTCACTTTCGTAAGTTACAGATTTCTAACATCATCCATGGGGAACTTTTACATTACTGCTTCAATTTTATCAATTCTATCATGATTTCAAAAATTATACTTCACATGACTAGAACATTCACTCTAGGAATGTTGCTCATAAATTATCTTCCATCTTGTCCTTGACACCTCGCGGATGTGACATGAATGGCCTCCCTTACTCTTGGAGTTGATGAGTATGTCCTCTATAATCACTATCACTAACCCATTGAACATCGATCAGTAACCCTATTCATCTAGTCCATAAATACTGCAAGGAAAATCATAGCACCCAAACCGTGACTGAAATGTTATCTTTAGGGTGTCATGCTCTTCAACCTGTAGCTGTTGATGATCCAATCGACTATCGATCTGTGAAAACCAACTTGCCTCTCGCAAATGGTGGAATGGTTTGTCAACTCAAGTTGATAGTTGCTTACTGTTCATCATCAGCTTATTCAGCCATCTGCGGTCCTCACACGTCTACCTTCTTCGATCTTCCTTTGTGATAACACCGAAGTATTATCTAGACGAAATAATCAATCTGACCCTTTATCAAGGCTGTCTTAAAGCTATATCATTAACTCTTTCATTCCTGACAAAACCATCGGTACGGTGACATAACTACGAGTTGAGTCCTAGATGACAAGTTGATCTCAAACTCTTTCTTCGAACTCCGAGAAGGTCCTCCGGTGTCACATTAGGAAGACACGCTCTATAGCTACGTCTGTCAACTTTAAGACTTCACCCTTAGCATCTTCATTTACATAGGATATGCTCCTCAACTTTGTTTCATAGACTTTTCTATCTCATTATTAGGATCATCCCTGAAATCATGCAATTCTAATTATCATAGGTCATGACCATACTTCCATCATGTACAACCAACGGGTCATATTTCCATGTTGTGCAGTATTAGTCCCGTATGCAGCTAGTCATTCATACCCAAGACCATGTTACGTCCAATTAGGGTAGTAACATGCAATCCAGAAGAAGGCCCTAACTTTCCATTACTTTACAGTCATTTACAGACTCTTCTATCCAAATAGCTTTACTAAAGGTATTTCCTACATTATCACTTTACCTTCTTAAAACATCTCATCAATCATTTAAGCTACCTACAAGATTCGGACTACTAACGTTATCGTTCAAGGCAATGGTCCAGATCATGACGAGTATTATAAGTTTTCATCTCTATCAATAATTCCTTGCTGAAACACCATGCAAAGAAATACTTGTCTGAAGAAACCTATTCCCCTGGAGATCTTGTAACTTAAACTGTTAACTCTCCTCACTTGTGAGTTAGCCCATGGGTACAACACTTTTGAATTCCTGGTTACGAAGTCTAGAACTTTATAATATGTTTTTGCTGGTATCGCTATCAAGTCTCTAATGGTCTCATCGGGGAATCACACACCTCGTACACATCTGTCAACTTTCCACTTCCTATAAGGTTCAGAATGTCAATATGGTCTGTCAAGGCAAGTTCAGATCATGACAAGTTTTGTAAGTTTTTAATAACAGTGGCCAGTTGTGATTAACTACTTATAGAACTTCTCATGTCCTAAACTCTCCTATCCTGAACCACGCTAACACTCGAACCTACTATCGCCATTCTATGCACGTATAGATCACATAAATTCAAGTAAGCACAACAATTAATGTCATCATACCCTATCCTTGATTCTAACTTCTGTAACAAGGCACTACCTATCAGAATAGCATTTACAAGATATTTCGTTACCTCTTGGCATGGAGCTTCTTGGACTGGCATCCTTTTATTTGGTCCCATTTTCTGTTTAAGTTTAGGTTTATAAAATAGTTTTCCCCAAATCTCTTAAACTTTAGCTTTGATACCAACTTGTAAGGCCCCAAATCGGAAACCTCACAAATTGGCCATTTTGCATAAAACCTTATTTATTAGTTCAAAACTGACAAGGTGTTAGTTATTAAAGTAGCGGAATTATAACAATGTTAATTATATAGACAAAACTAAAGCACCAACTTAGAGTCAAACCCGGATTAGTATTAGAAGTTCTTTATTTACAAATCATTGTCTTAACAAAATTTACTCTTTTATTTTTACACAAAACATAAAAGTTAGTTGAATCTTTACAGGATGCCAGTCTTCACCCTCCAAGTAGCTCCTAATCAGGTCTTGCCCTAACACTTGATTTACCTGCCAAAACAATCTAACACACATACAAAAGTCAGCTTCGCTGAGTGAGTTCTAGTTTATGTAAATAAGAAAATATAATCTTTTATCCTTTCATATAATCAACACGCATACATCATACTACAAACATTACTTGCATCACATTAGGCACGTTCATTATCTTTCATTCTTTCATTACGTTTCACTTCATCATAGGCGAGATTTGCACAAAGCAAGATCTCCATGTTGATTGACAACAAATGCCAATCCGTGTCGGTACACATGAAAACGGTAGCTAACCCCGACAGTTGATCCACACTGCAAGGCACATAGCCTGCTCATGAATACGGATCCATCATCATACATCAGACTCACATGAGTGAAGTCTATCATAGTGCTTGCAAGACTTTTCATCATCATATGGGCCCGGGGGTAACATTCATTAAGTTCCACTTCTCATTAATATTATCTTTCACTTAATATATATAATACTTAGCTTATTATGTACACACATACCAAGTACTAGTCATCATAACGCGTAACCGTATCTATTTAATTGTCACATTTTTCTTTAGATCATTCTATCTATAAGCAATAAATATACGTAATTCACAGTTATTACTTTATCAAATCATATAACGAATTATTTAAAAATAATCTTAATTATAAATCATATGGTATGTATGTCAGCCCCAAAACAGTAAAGCATGTATAAAAGAGGGGGATTTAGAACTCACCAGGATCGTTGAATGTCCATAATCGTCATCTACTTGAATTCTCAAGTAATGTCATCATCAATATCGAGTCGCCATCTTTTGCAACGAAACCTTAACCATCATCCTAGGATCATCACCATCATAACATCCTCATCCTCTTTCAAATACATCATCACCCTAACTTATCTACCACTAACTACTAAAGTCCCTATCATCATAGCTAACCAATAATGTGCACATCATGTTATCATCAAGGATTATCATGACCATCATATTCGGGAAAACCTTTACCATTTGTATGCTAAGCCATCATCAACATCATCATCATATAACATCATCATCATCATCATACACCACTTTTGCACTCCAACCATCCTTACTGTGAAGATACCATTTTTATATTCAAACTCCATCTTCATCTTATTGAAACTATATCATAATGAACATTACCACTACCTAAGAGCTATTAACATCATCATTAATGTGTCAACATAATCTAAACATCCTTACCATCACCAGACATCATCATCTTCACCATCCTTATGATAGTCCACACAATAATATCACCCAAAACATCCTTATAAATGTACCATCATGAAGACCATAAGCCAATCCACCATATATACATCATACCATCAATCTTTTCTTTTTCATAAAACTACCGACAAATACCAATTTACCTTTGTGGAGAAATCACCATCCGAGCATCATCAACATCGCACCAACCATCGAACCAACATACCACCAAGACCATAACCTAAACTAGACCCACCACAGCCACCATTATCATCTCGAATAACAGCAACAACAAAGACAGACAAAATCACAGCCAATGTTCACCACAACCGACAACAACACAAACACAATCACAGATTACCTCACCATCCGCAGCCATCACCACCACCAGTCGGGTGTTGTGGTGGTTTTTCTATCGTGAACCGCCACAGTCACCATCACAGCCATCGACCACCATCACCATCATAACCTAGCCGAGAGTTGTGGTGGTCTCCGACCACGAACCACAACCACCACAATCAACACCAACAGCCACAGCTGACATCACCACCATCATCGCACCCCATCTCCTACCGCGACCTTCATCACCATCGCGGTCACACCGATATCACAGCTGCACCCATCGTCAAATCCACACCCGTGGTCGACCCCATAGACAACGAAAACCGTGAATCATCATGTGACAACCAGAAAATTTTTTTATAATATTTACAAGAATTTACAACTTGTTTTTATATTTTTGTTATTATTTAATAAATAATAAATGATAATAAGAATAATGAAAACAATAATAATAATAATAATGATATTATTAAAAATATTAAGGTTAATAATGATAATAATAATAATAAATGAAAATATTATTATTAATAGTAATTTATAAGAATTTATTTATAAGTTCAGGGGGAAGTTTTGTAATTTCCAAAACTTGTTTTATAAACTTAAAGCATAAAATAATAAACACAACAAACTTCAGGTGTTGTTTACAAATACAAATATTATCATTATAATTATGATCACGCCATTGTTATTATTAATATCAATATTGGTAATATTATTAAGACATGGTGTTGTTTGTATACCAAATCGTGTACGTCAAACCGAACCGACCCGAATCCGACCAAATATATTTATTCGCGATGAACATGTTTTAAAAACTTAATTACAATTAATAATAGGTGTAGATCGTGTTTGATCGTGCATTGCCTTATTCTTTGAAGTTCTTGTTCATTTCATTACATCAAATCAAGGTGAGTTCAAGCCCCACTGTTTTATTAAATCTCTTTTGGGTGAGTTCAGGCCCCACTATTTTACTAAATCTCTTTTGGGTAAGTTCATTTTATTAAAACTCTTTTGGGGGAGATAGCATACTGGTAATATATATTTAAGATGTGTATGATATTAATATAGTGCTGTTATCATTATAAAAGTCCTCACACTTTCGAATTGTTAATATTGGATAGCGGGGAAAGTTGGGTAGTACTACTGGGTGTGACGAGCCCCACTTGTGTGTGACTTGAGGTCAATCGGGTGCAATTTGTCCTATGAACATTAGTCACGATATGGAGACGTCGTGGCTGGAGGCAAACATAACATAGTCAGCTTCAATGTCGAAATCACTATTTAATATCGTTTGTGAATGGGCTAGCTGGCCATTACAATGCACATGCTTAAATATAAGCTGTTGTTAAACTGGGATGTTTAACTGTGAACTCTTGAACTGATCAACCGTTGGGTTGATACACGCTATTGTTAAACTGGGATGTTTAACTGCAAACTCTTAAACTGATCAACCGTTGGGTTGATACACGCTATTGTTAAACTGGGATGTTTAAACGCAAGCTCTCGAACTAATCAACCATTGGATTGATTACACTTTTGTTAAACTGTTATGATTAAACTCAAACTCTTGAACTTACCAACCATTGGGTTGATACACACTTTTGTTAAACGGTTTTGTTTAAGCATAAACTCTTGAACTCACCAACCGTGTGTTGACTTTAGTATGCTATTCTCAGGTCATTAAATCTGGACTGCTGTTAGGAGCACTACACGGGTCAAGCATGCATCCTAACGCTTAAACAATGATACAATTGTTTATCTTTATATTTTGGGTTTGTTTTATTTGTTTAAACACTTCCGCATGAATTATAAAGTTTAAACTTTGATTTGTTATGTTAAACGTTGCATATAGAGTCGTTCCAAGTAACTATTGACTGTGATCCTGGTTTGTTCACACCCCTCCGTGATAGATTCCAGACCCGGAATTTGAGGGTGTGACATATCACCATCTCCATCGAACCCACCTGCAACCAAGCCTCTGCCTTCGATTCCCGCTGCTAGTTGCGTTTTAAGAGAAATCAAGACCACCACCTCGATCGGGGAGTTGAGGGGACTCGATGGAGGCGTGTCACACGCCGGCACTCGCCGGAATCGGCCGCCGGTGGCCGGAGGTCGGGGTTCGACCGAGAGGAGAAGAGGGGATCGCTCGGTTGGGGGAAAAGAAGAAGGGCCGATTGCCCTTGGGGGGGTAGGGTTATTTTATAAATTCCAACCCTAGCCATGTTTGGTCCCTCAAGTTTTCAATATTTTGTTTCCCAACCTAACTTGACAAATTAGCTAATCTTTTCGAGAATAAATTTCAATAATACTACTATTAATATTATTTCGCCACTTAGGTCCATTTGGAAATTTGGGGCGTTACATTTTAATATGGTGTCCGAGTGTTCAGGATGAGTTTGGAGGTAGTGAATTGAATTCAAGGGTGGGTTGAGTGGTCTCGTGTTCAATTTTGGTTCCGGTTTAAACATTATATACAAATATATCCTTTTGTTTATTATTGTGATTTTAGTGATCATTATGCTTATATTTGATTAAATTAGTCTCGGGGTCTATTTAGAAGGTTATCGAATAGAAAATCCATAGGATTGAAGGTTTTTATGAAAAGGTAAACCTTTCCATTCGTGATCTATATCTATTTATGTTTTTGTATACGAATTTTATTTAACATGTATATGTTAAGCTTTCGAGAATATTTGAATGCAAAAATCCGTACTTGCACTATTTTTATGAAATACAAGTAGATCTAAGTTAGTGGGTAGTGTGAGTTTTATTTAACTTTTTATTCATTGATCACACATTGACTTACATGTTTGACATCTGATCACTTTCATTCCACAATTGTGATTTGACTCTCGATTCGTATTGAATGAATATGAGTAGTCTCTTGGTCCTTTGCAACATATATTGTTGTTGTGGCTCTCAATAAAGGGTTCTATGCAAAATGGTTTAAAGATGGTGGTCGATTGTTTTGGATGAGTTTGGGAGTAGTGGATCAAATTCTTGTGATTTTCCTCACTTTTCTACCATATATCTTACTTTACTTGTTCCAAACAGAAACTTGCAGCCATATCACTGTTTTTCTGGAACTCTCAACATCTTACAGGGTATCTTTTGAAGGTAGAACATGAACCAAGGGTTGATTCAAAAGATTTCACCCGAAACCCCTCTTTTTCGTGTGTTTAGCACCAAAACCAAACTCCTTTTGAAAAGCTCTCAACCAAAGTTAAAACCTACTTTAAAATGCTAATTAACTATGTAATAACCTGGTTTTAAAGTTACAAAAATATGTGATGATGATAATGCATGAAAATTGGCTATTACACGTGTAAAATGATGAAAAACACCCTTAAAGGCATCAATGATGTGTTGTATGAAAACTCCGTGAGCTCATGTATATTTCCATTTGTGTGGTGAGTTTAAATGTGTATAAACTTGTGGTGTTTCTAAAAATATAAATATAGTGGGAAAAATACACTTAATAGGCTTATTGGTGACCCTAAAAGTGGAAATAATTCAAGAAATTGGTCAAGACATGAAAAACTTAAAACTTCATTTCTTCCAGGCCTCAAAGAAGGTATTTTAGTGGTGAAAATCAGATTTTATGAATTCTAGAAGTAATATGTAATTTTTATGAATTTAAATTGCAAAAATAAGTCTAACCGGGTAAGTTTTAAGTAAAATCTAAAAATAACCTAACAAGCTTGAAATCCCTCAAACCCAATTTATTTCAGTAAGTTTGAAATGTCATAAAGGTATTTTTGTGAAAAGATAAAAGAAAATGGATTCGGTTTGTCGCTTCCGGTTAAAAACGAGTTTTAATGGTTTAATATAAAAAGGAAGCTTTTGCTTAAATAGCCCAAAAACCTCTCCTAAAACAGATTATAATCTTTGTTATAAGTCCTTAAAAGGTCATACTTGGGTATCATAAGCTGAAATTAAAAGATCTAAAACTAGATGCTTAAATTACCGATTATACCATGCCCGGTAACTCAAACTTTTGTGTTTTACATTCCACCAACTAAATTCTGGAAACTTAGAGTTTAAACAGGGACAAATAAGTTATAAAAATAATAATAAATTAATAAGGGTCATATTGGGTCAAGAATGGCAAAGAAAGCAAACCTTAGGGAAGAAATTGTTAATTTTGAAACTTTAGGGACCAAATTATAAAATCCATAAATATGACTAAAATTTCAAGTCAACGTATGACCAAAAGCTCTTATTAAACTTATTTCTACATTAACAAATTCATAAGAAACATATAACTTGTCATTCATGTGTTGAAAACCCTAACTTTCATAAAAAAGAAACTTTTTGACGTAAACCCTTAAGAAAAGAAACTAAATGAGCTTGTGACCATAAAATACACTTATTTACATTTTCCATAGTCTAATAATATATATAACTTACTACATATATCCTAATAAAGGGTGCTAGGACTTGGACCTTCTCTATGCTTGAGGAAACCGTTGTTTGATTCTAAGGTGAGTTTTAGTGATCCCTTTTTACTACTGTTTTGGGATGGAACATGCTATTTTTGAATTGAATCTATATACTTTAATCCATTGTTTTACTTGGTTTGGGTGTTTTGAATTTGATTCAACAATCCCTAATATACTGCATGTTGCAACCTCTAATTCTCAGTTAGTATAGTTGCCACTTTTAGTTGGTAAAAAAAGATAAGTCATGGACTTGTCATGACTACCTAATCTAGGATAATATTTATCTTAGATGCATTAATTCTAGCAATGTAGTATTTGTCTACTTGTAAATTCCAGCTAGTTATCCAAGTATAACCGGCTGTAGATAGTAGTATATATAGCTTCTCATTGTAACTTTGTAACTATGCTTGTAAGAGTCTTGTAATACTGAGTTGAGATGTAATATATACAAGTATTTTGAAGACCTATTCTTGTGTTCTTTGTGTTTTCATTAACTTATTATATTACTTGTGAACTTAGTTAGAGATTTTCCTTCATCAAACCGAGTGAGATTAAGTAAGGTTTTGAGATAAACTTATGTTGTGAGACCAACATCGATCCTACAATAAGATTAAATTGATGATGACTAAGAGGATGGAGCTTTTCCCACAAAAGGTTGAAGATTAACTAATAGAACTGCATGCTCCTAGAGCTAAAGAATCTTATATCAAGAAGAGCATCATTGCATTAATCAAAATTGCGAAAGATTATAGAGTTGCAAGAAAAAGAATCAACCCTTTGGAGAATCTAGCAAGAAAAAACAAACTACTCCATCCAATCTAAAGGCCAATGTTGTCAAGAAAGTGCCAATAAAGTCATCTAGTCCAACTTTCGAAAGCACTTCTCAAAGAACAACCACTAGGCAAGTTCTAGTGTCCACAACTACTGAACCTACTCCAATGACTTCTTCTCAGAAAAAGAAAGAAAAAGATCAAGAAATCTAGATGTCTCCTAGTAGCTCAACTTAAGTTGAACGGACTCAACTTTTATGAGGTCATGGAATGGATCCTTGTTGAGATCAAATAAAAAATGATAGCTACAAGTCATGCTAAAATGGAGAAATAGTAGAGTTAACAAGAAGGAACAAAGATGAATTAGAGAAAACAAACAAAAAACATTTGACAGGAGAGTAAAGATAAGAAACAGATGAATATGTTCTTAAACTTATATGGTTTCTCAAGTAAACAAGGGCCAATATGTATGTCTACTCTTAATCT
Organism: Flaveria linearis; assembly: GCA_024085815.1. Lineage (NCBI taxonomy): Eukaryota > Viridiplantae > Streptophyta > Magnoliopsida > Asterales > Asteraceae > Flaveria > Flaveria linearis. The sequence continues at coordinate 43,188,420 of CM044014.1, read as the reverse complement.
AAAAATCATAGAAATCAAAAGGAAGGTTACAACTGAAGAAGCTAGAATGCAATGGGAATGACAGCAACCAAGGACCAAGAAAACTATCCTAAGGTCTTCCTATATGACGAGTGAGCCTACAGCATCTCCTGATTCTAACTCTACTACCTCCGATGATCATCAGCAAATCTCATTAGCCCTTTCCAAAAAGAATATTATGCAAAAACAAGTGGTAAAGGCAAAGGTGATTGACCCAAAGTTAGAAGAGAAGATAATCAAGGAAACCAAAGTTTTTGTTGCTGGGTATGTATCCCGGATGAAGAGATTTGCAGTCAAGAGGGTAAATCGTGAGATCATGTACTATGAGCATCATAATGAAGTACTTGATCTGCCTTTTGACATATTAGAGCAAATTGTTGAGTACCTTTGCATCTATAGATGTAGAAATGACAAGTCCAAGATGCTACTTTAAAAGGTACTGTCCTAGTCAAGGCTGAGACTGGTGAGAAAATCCTTGAAACTCCACTCTCAGCATATGATCCAATAATGGAGTGGGAATATGATTAGAAAAAAGACACATACTTCATCAGCAGATAAGCAGCTGGAAGTGTAGCCTACTCAAAGAATCAACTAGTTTGCTTCAACAGATTTGAGATAGCTGACCGAACAAGACAAAGGCTAAGGAACATAGGTAATGACTCTGAGGCAAAGGAAGTAGAGAATGTGTTGATGAGAATCTATATGTCTCATCTAGAAAACTCAAGGTAGGTTTTAGAACAAAGAAGAAAAATAAGGAGTCTGAAGTGTTGAAGTCACCCTATCTGCCTACTCTTCACCCAGCACTCAATAACAATCATCTCCTCCCACTATCCTAACTACTCAAACCACTGAGAAGGTTTCTCCAACTGTCCAACAAGCTCCTGATTTAGTTGAATCTCTAACACAAATCTAGTATGATGATTCAGTAGATGAAGTGATCATCACTACTACTGCTGAAAGTGTAAGACAAGGTTTGAACAACCCTAAGTAAAAATAAGAACACTTGGAATCTAAGGAATAGGAAAACTCAGAAAGTGATAATACAACCATTATCCAATAGGGATATGACCTGAAGATTGAGATATTTTTCATTGAAAGAAAGAATAAGTCCAAGTCTTTCTTTCTAACTGAGCTAGAAATTCTGAACCTCAACCTTGAAGACCAAAAGAAGATGTAACACCCCCGCTAGTAATAGAAACACGAGGATACGACGCATGGGATGATCATAATACATTGGGGCCTAATAGAATCTCTAAAGGAATTCTGCATCCATGGATAATGATGTCGCCTGACATAAAGAACAAGTGTCAAGAACAATTAATACCATTATGTTATAGTGTAAATGCACAAATACTCCAAAAGTTCTAAACCAAAACAACCAGTACAAGATCAATTCAAAGCAATTAAAAATCTAATACTAAAACATATATTCCAAAACGAATGTTCTAATGTCTAATGCTCTTGAAGGAGCGGTCTCGTCTAAAGACCGATGTCCAAGTACCTAAGCATCGTTACCTGACAAGACATGCTCTAAAAAGTCAACATACGTTAGTGTGTTCACATGTTTAAAAGTACAAAATAAGTTATCATGTGTGTCGTGTGCAAAATATATGTGTGTATAAGCATAGAAGTCATAGAAACCAACATAAGATCATGTCCGGTCTAAGTTCAAATAATTGGATTATATTCACCCAATGGCATGCACATGCCACGTCAGTCTTAGCTAGCAAACCGACAAAAAGGGTGGGGTGTCAACCAATTAGTACTAACAATAACTTTCCACGAGAGTCTAGTACAAGTCCAGAATAAGCCCAAATACTCATGAATGGAATCTAGACTTGATCCTATAACTCAAACAACACATAACAGTCCAACCAAGTCCGAAACAAATTTTAACACGACATAGGCCAAAACAATAAGCATGCTTCCCCTAAGTTAAAAATATTAAAAGGGGCCATGAAACTCACCTTGATAATGGCACAATCCCATGTCCACAACAAGTATAACAAGTAACTAAAGATATAATAAACACAAAAGAATTACTAAAGGTCAAGATGACCAATATGGGTGTAATCCTTATAGCCTAGTCCTTAATGCCCATCAAGGTTATTATTTAATGAGAACATGATTTATCTGATTGTACAAGTCCAACGTCAAATTTAATCTCCAAGTCTCATCATTTAGGGTTTTAGTTATCGTCATATATTAAGTTATAAACACCCTTCAATGTACATCTATTAGACCATATTCAATTAGTTATAAGTGTTAATTGCTCAACTTGTATTTGATGATTTAATCTTATGTTTTAGTATTTAAGATCACCAAAAATATTTCAGCTTGTAGAGCTGATTTGCGTAGACTGTTTGGAGATTGAAACAATAACGGAGCATCACGTAATAGGCATCATTTGAAAGATATAAAATAAATTCTAGTAAAAAATCACCTCAAATGGATATAGTATGAGGAAGATATAACCTAACGAACACAGACCAACCATCTACCCGAATTTAACAGCCTTGACCTTCAGTTTTTTTACTATGTTTAAAGGACCAAACATTATCAAAACGACACATGACCAATGGGGTTAGTTAGAGGAAACACTTAAGTTATTTTCAGATGAAAATTTTGACCCATTTGGACTTATTATGACCAAGTTAAGATCCACATAAAACATCCCATTTTTCTAGCAGCAAGCTGTCCAATTTTTAATCTTGTCCATTTACATTCTAAACCTCAATTTTAGACCATTATTGAGCCAGACCTTGAAGTAATTTAAAATTCATGAAATAATAGACAAAACCTTGAATTAAATACTTAGATTATCATAAATTTTCAGTCTCAAAATAGTTAGTTTAGATTTTAATCTTTTGGTTCACGTTATTAGTTAATCGGTACATAGTTTCGATTCCCCAACGCGTCTATCGATCCAAGAAGCAAGATTAATGTATTTAAAAACAATTTATAAGTCCAAGATATCCATTATGATCAGGTCACACAAATTTACAACCCAATTTTAATAGATTCAAAGAATATACAAAGATTAAGAATTAGGGTTTTACCCATTAGAAGGCCCATCACCCGAAACACCTAGATCTTCATGACCTAATGTCCAGAACAAAGAATACAAGAAAATTAAATGATATTTTGTGTTTCAGTGATGAATATTATCACTAACAAGATAGCACAACAAATTAATCATCAAACAACAATTTTTATTACCGGTAGATTAAGAGATGAACAAGGTTTGCTTTTAGAATCTAATCTTGATTGTCTTTGTTACATAAAAAATCGATCGAATGATGTTGATGATGGTATTTTATTATGGAGAAGGTGAAGAACAAGAGGAATTGAGAGTGGTGGCTAGGGTTTGCAATTAGAGAGCATTTAAATAAAGGTTTGTCAAAAGAATAAAGAGAAAAGAAGGGGGAGACCCCCTTGTGTGGAGTCTTGTCCAAATGGGCTTGGGGTGGGCCCTTCAGGCCCCTGGCCTGTCCCGTATTTTTTGTCCCATGTAGTATGGTGAACCTGTTATCCATCCTAGCCCCATTAGAAGATATGAAGCCCATAATGCACATATCTAGAACTTAACGTGTCTACACATGTCTAATATACAATTCTCAGACCAAGTCAATATTAGGTCAACTTTCAAGTCAAAGATCATATTCAGACATGTCAAAGTCAAAGAGTCAAAGTCAAAATGTTAAAGTCATAAATTCAAAGTTAATGGTCAATATACCTATTTTGGTGGCAGATGTCACAAAAGATTGTAAGGTTTATACTTAATGGCTGATGCAACCAAAGCAACAAAGATCTTCCAGCATGCATGCATCAAGTGTAGAGTAGAGTTACTTCGGAAGTTTTACATAGCTCATAGAAAATAATCTAAGTGTAAAATATCCAAAGCCAAAGACCAAATCTTCCGAAGCCAAACATGAAGTCTTTCGAAGCTTCAAAGACAAATTCTTCTGAACCAAAAGACTGAAGATTGATTTCATCTGAAGACAGAGAAGACACGCCTCCCCTAATCACCTTTTGATAGAAAGCTGAACAACCTTTTGCTGGCACTCTAAAGAATCACCAACTTATTGGTGAAAATCTCCGTGCTTTTGTTAACTGTAGATTACGGTCATTGGTCTGTAACTTTTTACTTTATACCTTTTATTCTTTTTGTAATAGATTAGGATGTGAGCTATGGCATGTCATAGTCGCAAGTCAAATCGCAATCTGCCTTTTGACTATACATTGATCTTATTGTCTAGATTAGTGTTTCCACCTGGCTTTTAAAGTATAACCAGCTATAGGTTGTAGTATCAAGTATTTCAGGTTCTTGTATTTATTTTTACGCTTTATAACACTTGTAATAGAACTTAAGAATATATACAACATTCTTGAAAACTGTACTTATCTTGTTCTTGTTCTTTGTTCTGTCTCATTAGTTTCTTCTATTCTTAGTATCATTTACTTAAACTCGGCTCCCTATTTGATCTATTAATTGTTCTAAGACTCTCCTCATTATGAAATTGATTGTATTAACCATCCCTTAAATGGTCCACAATTAGTATCAGAGCCATTTAGGCTCTTGATTGTAAGATCTCACTATCTTAAATCCCTTCAGTTTCACAAATCACTTAACAACTCAAATGGAAGCTCTCACAAAGGTTGATACAGAACCCAGTACCATGACAAAGTCTGCACTGACCACTCATGATGACTTTCACACTTGGTACCAAAGAATGGAAGGCTTTATCATGTCTAAAGACAGCAGGATGTGAGGATTTGTTGTCTCTGATATCATGTACCAAGCACATCTTTTGCTGCTGCTGGAGGTGGCATGATACCAAAGGAAGTGGCTGACTACTCTAAAGAAGACTGGAAGAAGATTGATGTAGATCAGAAAGCCATGACCGCCCTCCAAACTGCTCTTCCAAACTCTATCTATGGGGTCTTCAAGAAGTGAAAACTGCTAAACAACTATAGGATGCGCTGAAGGTGGTGTATGAGGAGTCTAATAAAGCTAAAGTAACAAGAAAGACCTCTTGAAGCAGCAATTTGAGAACTTTACCTTTAAAACAGGTGAAACCATGACTTTATAATACTTTAGGTATGTTGAGAATATGGATACACTAATGGATGTTGGAGTAACTCTTGAGCATAGGGACATTATGAAGAAGTTTATGTGCTCTCTTCCCAGACAAAGGACACACTATTGTGTGGTCATTAAGAGAACTAAAAACCTCAAGACCCTCACTCTCACTGAGTTCTATGGTATCCTCAATGGATACCAGATGGAGATGAACATGCAAAATCCATCTGGCAACTCCAACAATCAACAGAGTTCTACCCTTCATATGGTTGAAAGGGATTGCAGAGAACCATAGCATCATCTCATCTGCTACCCTAACAACTCACAAAAGGGTCATTTCATCACCTTCTCAAAAACACCAAGGGAGAGCTACATCCAAGGAAACCCATTCCAGGAGACAGGCTCTTCTCAAGCCTTTGTGTCTACTGATGAAAGTAGCGGCAACTTTCTTTTCATCCTTGAACACTTGGATTGCATCCATCCAGATCATCTGGAGTACATGGAGATAGTTCAACAAATGGCTCTTCTCACTCACAAAGCCAGGAAGTTCTACAAGAGGAAAAGGAGAAAGTTTCATAGCAATGCAACTATTAGAAAGTTTGGGCTGGACAAAAGCAAAGTGAAGTGTTACAAGTATAAGCAAATGGGACACATTCCTATGGAGTGCAAAGCACCAAGAACAAATAGTGGCCAAGCACAACCCAGACCAAACTAACACTGATGGATCTCCACACATTAAGAAGCCTAAGTAGCAAGCTGTAGTTTCTATTCAAGGTGGATTTGATTAGAGTGTCCAGGTTTAAGATGCATCTCCAAACTAAGCACTGATGGTTGATCATGAAGAAGCCAAGGTATTGGAACATCTTTGTATGCCAGAATGCATTGCTAAAGTTAACAGATATAGGTCCTATAACTTAGAGATGAGATCTAACCTTGAGTCCTTAAACATCTTAAAAGCTGATTTTAAAATAGCTAAAAATGATTATAAACTTAAAATAAAAGATCTAGAGAAAACCATTTCAACTATTAAGCATGAACATACCAACTATAGGACTCAAATCAAAGATCTCATCACTATGTTAACTAAAGCTTGTGTTCAGTAAAGCTAGGGTACAAAAATGTGTTCTTGAAGAAGAGACCTTCAAGAATATTATATCATCATGCTTGCATGCAAAAGTGTGTTATCAAAACAAGCAGGGACTGGGATCTACTGAGATAGCTCCTCCACACACTCTACTATCTGTGAGATCTCCAAGGTGTGAAACTTTTCAAGATGAGATTCCCTATAGACCGCATTCAATAAGAGGATAAAGAAGAGATAGTGAAGGATGGATCTGAGATGATTGAAGAAGATCATCCTAAAAAGGATCACTATTCTCCTGAGGAGAGGAACAAACCAGGGATAACAAAGTCCAAGATGAAGAACTTGATCAGAGCAGCCAAGAGAATATCGAAAAAGGATCAAGAGATCAAGGACACTTCTAACTCCAAGTAGAAACAAGACTTTATCTCTGTAGGATTTGAAGTTGTGAATGGTGGAGATATGACTATGGACTCTAGTACCAGGAGTTCAAGTTCATGTCAAACTCATCCCTTTGAAGAAAAGAAGGCTGATCAACTGTGTACCACTGCTACACATCCTGAACCATCTAGCTCCAAAAGTAAGCCTCCCCTAAGAAGCTTGTGGCATCATTTGAGAAGAAGAAGATGGAAATGGAAAGTGATCTAGCTAAGCCTTCTACTCAAAGGAAGACCCTCAGAAGGAAGCCACTTGATTGTATCATATGTGGTAGTACTTCTCATCTTGCTAAGGATTGCATCTACAATCCCAAAAGTACTATCCACATGACCAAGAAGAAGACTTTTGAGAAGAAGAAGAAGAAGAAAGCTTTGGAAGGAAAATCTCTTCTTTTTAGAAGCCCCAAAGTGGAAAAGAAGACAAGTAAAAACTTGCCTTCGGAAGAAAATTTAGTCTCAGAAAAAAGGAATGCTTCTGAAGCACTAAAGCTTGCTACGTGACGGCAAGATCTTTTGAAGGTCTAACCTCCAAAATGTCACACCCCGGGCCCAGGTAGGGTGGGACATCATAGACTAGCAACAACATACATGGCAGCGGAAACAAACCAATATAGGAACTCAAAGGGAGAGAACATCACATGGCATTTAAAGTTTTAAAAGACACCAGGCTGGAAACAAATCCAGCCCCAATGTTTACATAGTTCAACATAAATCAAATAGTCACTGTATCAACATTTTCCATAAATGTTCAAATTGTTCAAGTCATAATTTTGGTCACACAAGCAAATGCCATGGTCTCGGGGGTAGAGTCTAAGTCTTCCATAATAGCTAAGAGTCTTCACGGATTACCTGAAACATGCTCAAAAGAAAATAGTGTCAACTAAAAAGTTGGTGAATTCATGTGCTTAAAATTTAAAAATAAAAGGGACTCTTGAAGTCCACATTTAAAGGTTTAGAATCAGGTGTGAAAGCTTATGAAAAATCGCATTTGATTTTTGAAAGCATCATTTTTAGTATCAATCATCGTGGGGTATCACAATCAACCCTGCACTCGGTCCCCGGTTGGCCTCTTCTAAACTTGTGTTTAACCGAATATTCCCGAAGGAAGGAACCAAGCCTCAAAACCGTGAACCATACCTGTCAGGATGGTTCATCATAGTTTCTTAATCAAAACCTGTTACATGCCACATACGATCCCTCAGGATCTCAGTGGGGTACCTCCCTGTAGCGGGAGCCATTGTGTGCGGGGGATTCCCTAAATAGATCTATCCACATAAAACAAGCGGTTCACAAAAGAATTAATGATCATGATATAAGATTCAGTAGGTATCCATAAGTCCCACATAGAAGCATCAAGTAAAGCACAATCATAGTTCATAAAACAACAGAGCATGTCTCATCCTAAAAACAGTAAGTAAAAGGGGATCACTAGAACTCACCTTAGGTGTTAAGCAAAAGAAACTCTTCGTGTGCTGGGAATATCTCAAGTCTAGCACCCTAACACGAATATATTAAGTGATTAGATACTGTTCTAAACCTATTTAAGGTGCAACAAGAGTGTCTAAGTCTTAGTTTGTCGGATTCAGCTTTGATTCGATTAGGGTTTGCATAAAAAGTTTCCTTTTATGGAAAGTCAAGGTTTCTCATACAATCAAGGATTTTTACATTATTAAGTCAAGAATATATGGTAAATATGCTATTCAAGTGACTAAAGGGCTCATTTGAGTCGGTTATGAAGTTTGGTAAAATTTTACAGTTTAGCCCCTGAAGTTTCAAAATTGACAGTTTCTACCCTTAAGTTTGGTTTCTTGCATTAGATGGCTTTTATAAACAAAAATCTGGTTCATGACCTTAAACTAACTTATTTTAAGAAAATATACACAAATTTTAAGATTATGGTTTCGGTTTATTAATTACGCGTTTAACGTTCCCGGTTATGATAAAACCGAATGGTTTTAAATGGTTGCCTATGAGTTTTCATATTTTTGAGTCTTGGACCAGTAGATAACTTTTTTTAAAACATTTGACCATTTAAAAGCTCGTTTGACCAACTTTTCTACTTTATAAATTATTTTCTAACTTAACCTTCTGAAATAACATGGTTTTTATAATTTTTAACTTTATACTCATATTTCTTAGATTTTCTTCAAAAACGTCACCCGGTTAGTACCCGTTTTTACTTAAAAATCCATTTAAATTACCTTTTGACAACATAACTTACCCATAAACTCCAGAACACTTTATTAAACCTTATTAAGCCTGGAATTCTGTTCAAAAAGTTTAAAGTCTTAGTTTTCTTGTTTTTAAGTAATTTTACCATGTTTTCGGGTCCTGAAAGTGACTAAAATGGGTCTAATCACAACATGTACTTTATTCCAAAGATTAATATTCATCAAAACTTTCTGAAATAATAGTCCCAAATCGTGTCCTAGTTGTTCTACACATCCATAGACTTCAAATATATTGAAAACGTCATTACCGACCATTACACATGTCTAAATCATTGTAACTTGAGTTTAAACATTACCAAAACTTCATTTAACTTAAAAATCAGATTGTTGGGGTGTTTAAAAGTTATTTTTGAGCAGGTTATGACCCTTTTTGAGAGGGTTTCCAAACAAGTGTCTAAAAGAGGTTGTTACATGTAGAAAGAAGGATTTTCAAGATGTACATATGTTATAACCTCACGTTCATGGTGTACACCAATTTGTAACATTCGAAATAGGTTATTAGAAGTCTTATGAACTATTAAAAAGAAGGTTAAAAATTTTGTTTCCAAAGGTTACAAGGTACACAAGTTAGATGGTGCAAAAACACCAAAAATAGGGTTTTCAAGAGGTAAATTGGGTTCTACCCGTTAGAATAACTATTAAAGAACATTGGGAAATCCTCAAGAACAAAGTGATGGTGAGAAGTTTCAGCTATAACAAGGAAAGGTAAGGTTTTTAGGTGAAAAATGAAGAAAATATGATAAATGACCAAAACCGACAACATGGAGCTTGCACTTGATGTAACTCACGGTTTGGAGGGTGTTGATGGTCGTGGATGGCCAGAAACTCCTTGGACATGGCTGTAGAATCTTAAACAAAGACTGGAAAGCACGGGTTTGCAAGTTCCAAGCACCAAAAGCTCACACAATGGTCACCTTCTTGCGGTTTGAAGCTTGGCCGATGCTAGTGTTGTTGTTGTTCGCGATTTTGGAGCTAAAATGAGAGATTTTATGATGGTTGTGTGTGGGTTTTCAGGAGATAACTGAGAGAGAGAGTGGAGAAAGTGAGAGTGGAGTTGGTCTTGCAAATAGAGAATGCATGAGAAGGGAATGGGTGATAGAGATGGTGGTGTGTAGTGGCAAGCAAGAGATTGCATTGGGGGCAAGGGGGCGGCCGAGTTTTGTCAATTAGTGGGGGTTTTAGTTTAAATTTTAATGTAGATAAATAATAGGTAGTGTTAATTTGTTGTGTAGTGTAGTATTTTAGATGGTAAAAGTTTTTAATTAGTTGATGTGTCTTGCATGATTATGCATGCCTAAGCCGAAAATTAATGTGTGTATGAGCACACATGTTAATTGTTTCAATTAGGACATTGAATTCTAGTTAGGGTGACTAATCCACATTCCTGGGCACTAAGTTTCTAAAAGATAAGACTTGAAATAACTAAAATTCACAAAAATCATATAGAATCATAAAAATGGATCAAATGATAAATGGTGATTCTAATATTATTGATATTGTTAAATTGTTTCTATTATTAGTACTCATAAGATGGGAAATGATGCAACTAAATTAGGGTTTAGAATAGTGACCTTGGGACCGGTTGTCACATTCTCCCACCGTTTAGGAAGTTTCGTCCCGAAATTTTAGCTTCGATTAGAATCTGAACGGGTGGGTTTGAAGAGATGCGGGTAATTCTTTCTCATCTCATCTTCACGTTCCCAAGTGAATTCCGGTCCTCGTCTCGAGTTCCATCTAACCTTGACCTTGGGTATGCGGCTTCGCCTGAGTTGCTTAACCAAGCGGTCCGTGATCTCTATGGGTTCTTCCACGAAGTTCAGCTTATCATTGATTCTTGTCTCCTTCAACTGTAGCTCCAAGGTTTTGTCTACCAGGCACTTCTTCAAGTTTGGCACATGGAAAGTGTCGTGTATATAACTCAACTTCTGAGGCAGTTTCAATTTGTAAGCCACAGGACCAATTCTTGGAAGTATTTCGAATGGTCCAATGTATCTCGGGCTTAACTTTCCTCTTTTTCCAAACCTCATGGTTCCCTTCCATGGTGCTACGTTCAGCATTACTCTATCACCTACCTGAAACTCTAATGGTTTTCGTCTCATGTCAGCGTATTTCTTCTGACGGTCCCTTGCTGCCCGTAGATGCTCCTTGATTTTAAAAATCTTATCGGTGGTCTCCAATATGATGTCAGGTCCCAATACTTGGCTATAACCAATTTCATTCCAACTCAATGGTGACCGACATTTCCTACCATAGAGAGCCTCATACAGAGCTGCATTGATACTTGCATGGTAACTGTTATCATAGGAGAACTCCACCAACGAGAGATGGTTATCCCAGTTCCCACCAAAGTCAATCACGCAAGCTCTCTGCATATCTTCTAAAGTTTGAATAGTCCTTTCGCTTTGACCGTCAGTTTGCGGGTGGTAAGCAGTGCTTAAGTCCAGACGGGTTCCTAAGGCTTGTTGGAGTGATTTCTAGAAACGCGAAGTGAAACGGCTATCATGGTCGGAGATTATTGATAGTGGCACACCATGCCTAGCCACTATTTCATTGATATACAGTTGAGCCGGTCTTGACATGTCATAATCTTCCCGAATTGGCAAGAAGTGAGCTGATTTAGTTAGTCTATCCACTATTACCCAAATAGCATCATGACCTCTAGACGTTCTGGGTAACTTAGTAACAAAATCCATCGTGACGTTATCCCATTTCCATTCTGGGATTTCGGGCTGCTGTAACGTCCCTAACGGTTTTTGGTTTTCAGCTTTTACCATGGCACAAGTTAGACATTTTCCGACATAAACAGCGATTGATTTCTTGATTCCAGGCCACCAGAAAAGTGCCTTTAAATCCTGGTACATTTTATCACTTCCAGGGTGAACCGAGTACCTAGATTTGTGAGCTTCGTCGAGAATTACCTCTCGAATTCCTCCATGCTTTGGCACCCATGTTCTCCCTTCGCACTTGTATGTACCATCGTTTCCTGTTTCAAATCGCTTTTCCATTCCAGTTAACCCTTCTCCTGCTAAATTTTCCTCCTTTAACGCTTCACTTTGAGCTTCTTTCAGCCTTGCAATTAGGTCGGTGTACACACTTATCTTTAAGGCTCGTACACGAAGAGGTTTTTCTCTCTCCTTTCTGCTCAAGGCTTCTGCCACCACATTGGCTTTACCGGGATGGTAACGAATTTCGCACTCGTAGTCGTTTCACAACTCAACCCATCTTCTCTGACGCATGTTTAGCATCTTCTGGTCAAGAATGTGTTGCAAACTTCGATGGTCAGTGTAAATGACGCACTTCGTGCCATAGAGGTAGTGCCTCCACATTTTGAGAGCAAACACCATGGCACCTAATTCCAGATCGTGCGTAGTATAGTTCTTCTCGTGATCGTTTAGCAGTCTAGATGCATAGGCAATGACCTTGTTGCATTGCATTAGCACACATCCTAGCCCTTGACGCGAGGCGTCATAATAGACTACGAAGTCTTCGACTCCTTCTGGAAGGGCCAGAACAGGTGCACTGCATAACTTTTCCTTAAGCGTCTCAAATGCTTCATCTTGCTCTTGTTCCCACACAAAGGCTTTGTTCTTCTTAGTCAGTGCGGTCAAGGGTTGCACAATGCGTGAGAAGTCCTTTATGAATCGTCGGTAGTATCCGGCCAATCCTAGAAATTGCCTAATCTCAGTGGGAGTTTCAGGAATCTTCCAATTCTTTATGGCCTCAATCTTGGAAGGGTCGACTTGAATCCCATTCTCATTCACTACATGCCCCAGAAATTGGATCTCTCGCATCCAAAATTCACATTTAGAAAATTTGGCATATAGTTGCTCATTCTTGAGTAACTCAAGAATTAGTCTGAGATGCTTCTCGTGCTCTTCCTTATTACTGGAGTAGATCAGAATGTCGTCGATGAACACAATCACAAACTTGTCTAGATATGGGCGGCATAGATGGTTCATGAGATCCATGAACGCTGCTGGTGCATTAGTCAGTCCAAAGGGCATGACTAAGTACTCATAGTGCCGATACCTAGTTTGGAAAGCCGTCTTGGGTATGCTTCTTCACTTATCTTCAATTGGTGGTAACCGGATCTCAAATCTATCTTGGAGAAGTAGCTTGCTCCTTGAAGTTGATCAAATAGGTCGTCTATCCTCGGAAGAGGGTAACGGTTCTTTATGGTCAACTTATTTAACTCCCGGTAGTCAATGCACATGCGTAAGGTTCCATCCTTCTTTTTCACAAATAGCACCGGGGCACCCCATGGAGAGACACTCGGACGTATGAATCCTTTGTCCATTAGTTCTTGAATTTGCATCATCAGTTCCTTCATTTCAGGAGGGGTGAGTCGATATGACGCTTTGGCTACCGGTGCAGCGCCAGGCAGCAAATCTATTTGGAACTCAACTTGTCGATTCGGGGGAAGTCCCGGTAGGTCATCCGGAAACACTTAAGGGTATTCAAAAACCACTGGGATATCTGAAATTCTGTTCTCCTCTTTGGTCTTCATCACGTAGACTATGAAAGCTGAGCGTCCCTTCTTTAAGCTCTTGGTAGCTTTTAAATGGGATATCATGGGGCATAAAGTGTTACTCCTTTCTCCTTGCACCACTAACACTTCCTTGTCGATCAACGGTATCTTGAGTAGGCGTTCATCGCATACAATTTCGATTCTATTCTTAGCTAGCCAGTCCATACCAACAACCATATGGAATCCTCCTAACTTAATGGGCATCAGATCTATTTTAAATGTATTTTCATTTAGATTCAATGAGCAATCCTTGATGATTTCATTAGTTTCTAAAATGTTACCATCAGCTAATTCAACGGTAAGCGTATCGGCTAAGATACACGCATCTAGGTCAATCAAGGATCTAAAAGCACTAGAGATAAAACTAGCAGTCGCTCCAGTATCAAACAAAATGGTAGCAGGATGATTGTTTACAAGGAACGTACCGTTAACCACGTCAGGTTCCTTTCGAGCTCTAATTGGATCCATCACAAATGCTCTTCCCTTAGGCTTGTTGGGCTTGGCATCCTTATCTCTACCCAGCTTAGGACACTTGCTTCTCATGTGTCCTGGATCCCCACATTCATAGCATTGTTTTCCTAGTGTTTAAGTACAATCCTTGATCAGGTGCCCAGTCCTTTTGCACCTAAAGCAGGGCATTGGGTTGCACTCCCCTTGATGGTGTAACTTGCACTTATTGCAAAATGGGCTTGTCCCCGAGTACAGTCTCCGGGTCTTGCTTCCCTGATCATCACATCTCACACCTTCGAAACTCTCTCTTCCTGACCCGCTACTACTTCCAACTGCTTTCTTTGCTTCAAACCACCTTCTTTTCTCTCCAACAGACTTCTTCTTCTCATCACTCCTAGCTTGCTCAGTCCATCCAGCCCTAACTAGGTCACCAGTCAGACTGCTGGTGAGGTCAACTGCTGATTGTAGAGTCAAGGGCATAGAGGAGCGGACCATTCCCCTAACTCTAGGATGTAGTCCCCATATGAATCGTGCTACGCCTTTAGATTCAGGTGTCACCAGATGTGGCACCAGCCGGGATAGGGCTAAGAAACGATTGATGTACTTCGTGTAATTGGGACCTTTCATCTCTAGGCTCAGAAAATCTGATTCTAGCTTCTCAAGTTGATTAATGGGGCAATACTTGTTGATTAACAGCTCTCTGAATTCGGTCCAGCTTATTCGAATTGCAGCATTCCTTCCCCGAGCTTGAGTGATCGACTTCCACCACTCCAATGCTAATCCTTTCAGTGATTGAGAAGCGAATCTCACCATATGGTCCATTTTGCATTCGCTGATGTCCAATACAGCCTCCATCTCGTCAATCCATCTATAAGTCTCTATAGCACCCTCAGTGCCATAGAAGTCCTTAGGTTTGCATGCCATAAAGGTCTTATAGGAGCACCCATTCCTTATCGCATCGGCTTCTTCGTTGCAGTCTTCGTGGTTCTCAGGTCCATCATTCCCATTAATATTACTCCGATCAGCATTGATCTGAGCGATAATTGTCGGGATGGCGTTAGCAATTTGTTGTGCTACTAGGTTAGCCATCCTCTCGTCGTATTCCTTATTAGCATTTCCCCTGCGGGGAGTTCCCGGTGAGGTACGTTGGGTTCTCGTTTGCCTGGCCTCCTAATGGCGGCCCATTGTAGCTCCTCGCCTCCCAAATCGTGTTCCCCTCCTAGTTGGCATTCTGATAGTTTCACATATAGATTCATTTAGCATCTTAAAATTTGTTTCGAATAGCTCATGCATCATTACCCTATTATACCTCGCCTCAGTAGGAGAAATCATGGTGTATATACATGTATATTTATATACAACCCACTAAGCGATTCTTACAAGGTTCAATTCAAAGTATGTCATAGCAGTTTAGGCAATCAATCAGTATGGATACCAACAATTTCAAAGCATAACTTAACACAATGCAAGTTAACACAAATAATCCAATAGCCATATTCCAAACAAGTAGTTTCATAGTTAAACAGTGATAGTAGTGTCAGCAAGCCAGTTGAATCAGAGTCATGCTCTTACAATTTGGAAGGTGCCATTACCCCCATAATAGTAATAATAATAGTATCAAACATTAATCAAGATTGTTTCCTTCAACTGTCTAAAGACAGATAGTCCCATTTCTCATCCCTACTCTCACATCCACCTTTTCTTCAGCCATCCAAGCCATCTAGAGTTCTTCTTCTTCTATTCCTGTTCCAACCTCTGCACCCCATGTGAAGCCATCATAGCCTGGAATTGAGCAAACTGGGAGGTCCGGGTAGCGTGCTGAAGAGTCAGCTCATGGCGACGGACGGTCTTCAAGATCTCATCCAGTGCTGCATCAGAGGGTCCTACGTCACTTGCCCGGCGGCTGGATTGGGAGTACCTATCACCTGCCAGTATGCTATGGCCGTCGTACATACTGTGCCTCGCTGGCATCCAGGGCTCATCATGTGGGTGGCTTCGGAGTGGGTCAAACAGCGGTGGTGCGGGTATAGGAGTCCTAATAGGTGGTGGAGGAGGAGGTGGCATCCTAAATGAGACCGAAGGTCCAGGCCTAGCACTCTTGCATGGATGAGTGACAACACGTGCTCCCCTATTCCCGATAGGTGGGATAGGTGAGTGAGCAGAAGCAGCAACGTGTGTAGAGTGGGAGCGTGTCCGGCTCCTGGAAGGTGTCGTTGAGGAAGAGTCCTCAGAAGCTTCAGTGTCGTCCGATGTGACGGATATCCATCCTGGGTGTCCGCATCTCCAGAGGTATGCCTCGTACTCAGTTTGAGGCTTCGCTCTTCTAAGGGTTCCAGTAGGGGTGCTCTCATTGTCTGGGTATGCAGGCGCCTTACCTTTGTCTGCCACAGTCCTTGTGCCCTGTATAGAAACATCATGAGTAATTTGGTTTCTCATAGCTCATGATTATAACGATAGTACTAGTAATAGTAGTAATGGCAGTAGCATCAGATATTCCAAAATATCATTTGTCAGTGATATCAAAATCAATAGTCTCATCAAATAGTATCAGATATCCCAATACATCATTTGTCAATGACATTGAGTCAATAGTCTATTTAAATAGTGTCAGATAGCATAGTTCATCATAGAAGTCATTTAAATCCCCTTTTTAAAATAGGTTTCAATATCATCAACGTGAATCAGAAAAGTCCAAACATTACCTAAAGGTTCGTGATGGAAATTACACGTCCAGTAAATTCATGATTACGTTGATCAAGTGTAATCATCAATTTACCCAACATGATCATTCCAACACTCCCACAAGTACAGTCCTAGGGTATCAGGGTTGTAGCCTAAGGTCTACTATAGTATTCCCGATTTCTCTACAACCTTTGGCTCTGATACCAATCTGTCACACCCCCGGCCCAGGTAGGGTGGAACGTCACAGACTAGCAACAACATACATATCAGCGGAAACAAACCAATATAGGAGCTCAAAGGGAGAGACATCACATGGCATTTAAAGTTTTAAAAGACACCGGGCTGGAAACAAATCCAGCCCACATTGTTTACATAGTTCAACATAAATCAAATAGTCATTGTATCAACATTTTCCATAAATGTTCAAATTGTTCAAGTCATATTTTTGGTCACACAAGCAAATGCCATGGTCTTGGGGGTTGAGTCTAAGTCTTCCATAATAGCTAAGAGTCTTCACGGATTACCTGAAACATGCTCAAAAGAAAATAGTGTCAACTAAAAAGTTGATAAATTCAAGTGCTTAAAATTTAAAAATGGAAGGGACTCTTGAAGTCCACATTTAAAGGTTTAGAATCAGGTGTGAAAGCTTATGAAAAATCACATTTGATTTTTGAAAGCATCATTTTTAGTATCAATCATCATGGGGTACACAATCAACCCTGCATTTGGTCCCCGGTTGGCCTCTTCTAAACTTGTGTTTAACCGGATATTCCCGAAGGAAGGAACCAAGCCTCAAAACAGTGAACCATACCTGCCAGGATGGTTCACCATAGTTTCTTAATCAAAACCTGTTACACGCCACATACGATCCCTCGGATCTCAGTCGGGTACCTCCTTGTAGCGGGAGCCATTGTGTGTGGGGATTCCCCAAATAGATCTATCCATATTAAACAAGCGGTTCACAAAATAATTAATGATCATCATATAAGTATCAGCAGGTATCCATAAGTCCCACATACAAGCATCAAATAAATCACAATCATAGTTCATAAAACAACAGAGCATGTCTCATCCCAAAAACAGTAACTAAAAGGGGATCACTAGAACTCACCTTAGGTGTTAAGCGAAAGAAACTCTTCGTGTGCCGGGAATATCTCAAGTCTAGCACCCTAACATGAATATATTAAGTGATTAGCTACTACTCTAAACCTATTTAAGATGCAACAAGAGTGTCTAAGTCTTAGTTTGTCGGATTCGGCTTTGATTCGATTAGGGTTTGCATTAAAACTTTCCTTTTATGGAAAGTCAAGGTTTCTCATACAATCAAGGATTTTTACATTATTAAGTCAAGAATATATAGTAAATATGATATTCAAGTGACTAAAGGGCTCATTTGAGTCGGTTATGAAGTTTGGCAAAATTTGACAGTTTAGCCCCTGAAGTTTTAAAATTGACAGTTTCTACCCTCAAGTTTGGTTTCTGCATTAGATGGATTTTATAACCAAAAATCAGGTTCATGACCTTAAACTAACTTATTTTTAAGAAAATATACACAAATTTTAAGATTATGGGTTCGGTTTATTAATTACGCGTTTAACGTTCCCGGTTACGGTAAAACCGAAGGGTTTTAAATGGTTACCTATGAGTTTTCATGTTTTTGAGTCTTGGACCAGTAGCTAACTTTTTTAAAGATATTTTTATAAGTTTCCAACCCTTTAAATCACAAAATTTTCCTCTAATAGTTGAAAGACTCGTTTTGACGTTTAACCCGTTAAAACGTGTTTTTAACCGAATTTGACCATTTAAAAGCTCGTTTGACCAATTTTCTACTTTATAAAATATTTTCTCACTTAACCTTCTCAAATAGCATCTTTTTTATAATTTTTAACTTTATAATCATATTTCTTAGATTTTCCTCAAAAACGTCACCCGGTTAGTACCCGTTTTTACTTAAAAATCTATTTAAATTACCTTTAGACCACATAACTTACCCATAAACTCCAAAAAACTTTATTAAACCTTATTAAGCCTGGAATTCTGTTCAAAAAGTTTAAAGTCTAAGTTTTCTTGATTTTAAGTAATTTTACCATGTTTTCGGGTCCCGAAAGTGACTAAACTGGGTTAATCACAACATGTCCTTTATTCCAGAGATTAGTATTCATCAAAACATTCTGAAATAACAGTCCCAAATCATGTCCTAGTTGTTCTACACATCCATAGACTTCAAATATATCGAAAATGTCATAACCGACCATTACACACGTGTAAATCATTGTAACTTGAGTTTAAACATTACCAAAATATCATTTAACTTAAAAATAAGATTTTTGGGGTGTTTAAAAGTTATTTTTGAGCAGTTTATGACCCTTGTTTGAGAGGGTTTCCAAACAAGTGTCTAAAAGAGGTTGTTACATGTAGAAAGAAGGATTTTCAAGATGTACATATGTTATAACCTCACGTTCATGGTGTACACCCATTTGTAACGTTCAAAACAGGTTATTAGAAGTCTTATGAACTATTAAAAAGCAGGTTACAAGTTTTGTTTCCAAAGGTTATAAGGTACACAAGTTAGATGGTGCAAAAACACCAAAAATAGGGTTTTCAAGAGGTAAATGGGTTCTACCCGTTAGAACAACTATCATATCATGTGATATACCTTCAAGAACATTGGGAACTCCTCAAGAAAAAAGTTATGGTGAGAAGTTTCAGCTACAACAAGGAAAGGTAAGGTTTTAGGTGAAAAATGAAGAAAACATGAGAAATGACCAAAACCGACAACATGGAGCTTACACTTGATGTAACTCACGGTTTGGAGGGTGTTGATGGTCGTGGATGGCCAAAAACTCCTTGGACTTGGCTGTAGAATCTTGAACAAAGGCTGGAAAGCACGGGTTTGCAAGTTCCAAGCACCAAAAGCTCACACAATGGTCACCTTCTTGTTGTTTGAAGCTTGGCCGATGCTAGTGTTGTTGTTGTTCGCGATTTTGGAGCTGAAATGAGAGAGTTTGTGATGGTTGTGTGTGGTTTTTCAGGAGAGAACCGAGAGAGAGAGTGGAGAAAGTGATAGTGGAGTTGGTCTTGCAAATGGAGAATGCATGAGAAGGGAATGGGTGATAGAGATGGTGGTGTGTAGTGGCAAGCAAGAGATTTCATTGGGGGCAAGGGGGGCGGCCAAGTTTTGTCAATTAGTGGGGGTTTTAGTTTAAATTTTAATGTAGATAAATAATAGGTAGTGTTAATTTGTTGTGTAGTGTAGTATTTTAGATGGTAAAAGTTTTTAATTAGTTGATGTGTCTTGCATGATTATGCATGCCTAAGCCGAAAATTAATGTATGTATGAGCACACATGTTAATTGTTTCAATTAGGACTTTGAATTCTAGTTAGGGTGACTAATCAACATTTACGGGCACTAAGTTTCTAAAAGATAAGACTTGAAATAACTAAAAGATGGGAAATGGTGCAATTAAATTAGGGTTTAGAATGGTGACCTTAGGACCGGTTGTCACACAAAACATCCAAAGTTGTTAAAACTTACAAAGTGTTGAATGTCAAGTCAAATCTTCCAAAGATGGTGTAGAAGATAAAGAAAGGCCATGTGACTGAAAGTTCTTCATCAACAATAGCAAATGATTCTCAAAGTCTAAACATAGGATTAATCACTGTTGCATTGTCTTCAATCCATTTTGACAATCCCAATACAATAAGGCTTGGGTTTCCAAATATAACTAGCCATCTCTTTTCTGTGTAGGAATAGCTAAAGACCAAAAGAAATGTATGGATCATTGATAGTGATTGTTCCAGGCACATGGCAGGCCATGGCTCCTTGCTTTGAAACATTAAGAAGATTGATAGAGGGTCAGTTGCTTTTGGAGGAGATGCATGTGGTTACAATACTGGAAAGGGCAGGGTCATAAATGCTAAGTTCGGTATTGAAAAGACAAACTTTGTTAATGGGCTTGCGTACAATTTACTGAGTGTATCCCAATTTTGTGATCTGAGATACACAATGCTCTTCACTGAGCATGAGTACATCGTTCTCAAGCCTGAGGTGGTCATTTCTTAAGAGCATATCCTGCTCAGAGCCCCCAGGAAAGGGAACATGTACAAGATGGATTTGCAGGAAACATCTCCCTCAGGAGAAGTTTCTTGCTTTCTATCTAAAGCAAGTAGTGTTGAGTCTTTCCTTTGGCATAAAAGAATATGCCATGTAAACTTTAAAAACATTAACAAATTAATAAAGAATGATTTGTTAACTGGAATGCCAAAGAAAGATTTTACAAGTGATGATCACTGTGTTATATGCCTGAAAGGGAAGCAACACAAGGTATCTCACAAGCCAAAAGAAAAGAACTCCATCACTACTCCCCTACACTTACTAAACATGGATCTCTTTGGCCCCACTAGTGTAATGATTCTAGGAACGACCTCATACTGCTTGATGATCACAGATGGTTTTACAAGATTCACTTGGGTCTTCTTCCTTAAATGTAAGGATGAGACACCTGAGATCTTGAAGAACTTCATTTTGAAAATTAAGAATCAATGTAATCATAAGGTCAAGACCATAAGATATGATAAAGGAACTGAATTTAAGAACGAAATCCTTGACACACTTTGTGATGGAAAGGGTATTATAAGACAATACAGTGCTACCATGACTCCTCAGCAAAATGGTGTTGTTAAGAGGAGAGATAGGACACTTATTGAAGTTGCAAGAACCATGTTATCTGACGTTAAACTACCCATCACCTTCTTGGTAGAGGTAGTTAATACTGCCTGCTATGTGTAGAATAGAGTTTTAGTAGATAAGAATAATGGTTAGAATCCTTATGAGATGTGCATAAAAGGAGACCTTTCATTGGTTTCCTCAAATAATTTGGATGTCCTTGCACCATCTTGAATACCAAAGATAAAATAGCGAAATTTGCTAAGAAAGCAGATAATGGACATTTCATTGGATACTCTTCCGAAGGTAAGGCTTATAGAGTATACAATCTCAGAACTAGAGTAGTTGAAGAGTTAGCCAATGTCACCTTCAATAAGCACACTCCTAGTAAGAAAGGTTCTGGTCTAGATTGGTTGTTTAATCTTGATTTAGTTACCAACTGTTTTAACAAATCTTGTGAGAATGTTTTAGGATCTACAGGTAACTTATCAACAGGAGATCCTGATCCAAGATTTGAGCTGAGAAGACCAAGCAAGCACACTACTTCAGCTCCAATGGTAACTAACCCCGGAGATGGAGTTCCTATCAGCACAACCATGACAAATTCAGCTGATACATTTAAGGTGACTACAAATTCCAGCTCAAAGGCACAAAACTCAAATAAAGGAGCTTCAAATGTAGGAGGAAATAGTGGTGGTGACAGTGATTAAGAATTTATTGATGCTGATAACCACTCTATGGAAAGACAACATCAATGATGTCACACACTCATTAGATCAAGCTTCTCTTGATAAGTGTGTTGATGTGGTGGATGACACTCCATTACCAGATCTAGACTTCATAAATTGGGATCTGTCTAATCAAATTGTTGTGATTCCGCAACACAAGATCCACAAGTCACACCCCACCATAAACATCATTGGAGATGTTGACATGGGGGTGAGAACAAGAGGACAAGCCTATGACAAAAATATTTATGTATACTCTTGTTTATTGTCGCAGATAGAGCCAAAGAAAGTTAATGAGGCTTTGAAGGATGGTAGTTGGATTGAAGCAATATAGGATGAACTGCTTCAATTCAAAAGGCAAAAGGTTTGGAACCTATGTCCTTTCCTTAAAGGAAGACCACCATAGGTACTAAATGGGTGTTTAGGAAAAAGAAAGATGATAAAGGACCTGTCATCAAGAACAAGGCGAGACTAGTTGTTCAATGGTATACACAAGAAGAAGGGATTGACTACACAGATTGTTTTTGCTCCTATGGCAAGACTTGAAGTTGTTAGGATGTTCCTTGCTTTTGCTACATCCAAAGATTTTAAGGTCTACCAAGTTGATGTCAAGTGTGTTTTTCTATATGGGGTGATTGATAAGGAGGTTTATGTCAAACAACCACCTGGTTTT
Organism: Flaveria linearis; assembly: GCA_024085815.1. Classification (NCBI taxonomy): domain Eukaryota; kingdom Viridiplantae; phylum Streptophyta; class Magnoliopsida; order Asterales; family Asteraceae; genus Flaveria; species Flaveria linearis. The sequence goes on along the minus strand of CM044014.1, from coordinate 43,165,842 downwards.
GTAGACCCAGATCATCCTGATTAAGTTTGCAAAGCTATTTATGGCTTGCACCAAGCTCCAAGGAGGTGGTATGAGACACTATCTCTGTATCTCTATCAACATGGCTATAAGAGAGGTATTATAGATGGAACATTCTTCATAAAAAAAGGGAATAACTTGATGTTGGTTCAAGTTTATGTAGATGGCATTATCTTTGGTTCACCTAATCTAAAGCTCTGTAAAGACTTTGAAAACCTGGTGAAGATTAGATTTGAAATGAGTGCCATGGGGGAACTCAATTCTTTCTAGGAATTCAAGTGAAGCAGGTGGAGAATGGCATCTTCATAAGTCAGTCAAAGTATGTACAAGATATACTTAAAAGGTTCAACATGGCTGAATATAAGGTTGTAAAGACACTCATAGCAAGAAACCACTCCCTTGGACTGGATCTTGAGGGGAGTGTATGGATGAACATCTCTATACAGCTATGATTAGGTCTCTTATGTACCTCACAGCTAGCAGACCTAGTATCATGTTTGCCACATGCATTTGTGTAAGATAGCAAGCCAACCCCTTTACCGTACTCAAGAACAAAACACATCAATAACAGGTATCATTTGATTAGAGATTGATAAAACTAGTTAGAGTTAACACAAATTAATAATATGCTAATCTGTTCACAAAGACCTTTGATGAACATAGATTTAAATATTTTGTATCAGCTATTGGGATTATTAACTTTGAGTAGATTTTCTTAAACTTAACTCAAAACTATTTCTAAAATATGTGTGTCCTAAGTTGTCTATATCATCACCTACACAAGCCCATTTTACTTTGGAAGAAACCTTTTCAAATGATATTCCTTAGAATTTTGGAAATTTTAGACATATGTTCTCTCAGAAGACATTAAGTTGTCTTCGAAAGAACATTCTGTCTTCAAAACAATAACTACTTATAAGAAATTTACCTTTGAAAGAAATTCTGTTATATCTTCCAAAGCTTAAATATGCTTCTAAGTACTTATATATTTTTGAAGAATAATTTTCTTTCGAAAGCAATGAAGCATTGGAAGATTTATTCTCTTATAAATAGAAATTCTTAGTTTTAGTATCTTCCGAAACCAAATATGTCTCAGAAGTGAAAATACTCTAAGTATTTTTCTTTAAAAGCAACATTTCCATAAAGCTTAGGAATATCTTACGAAGTCAAATTGGTTTCAGAAGTTTTTATAAAACTTCTAAAGACAAATCACATTTGGAAGATTTTTGACTTCCAAGAAAACTACCTTTTGGGCGCCTTTTTCAAAGGTGGGACCGACATCTGGATTTTAAAGTTTATCCTTTGTATTAGCTTTGTCTCAAATCCATTTCATATATATATATACACTTAATAGGTCCCCCTCTTTCACTTTCCTCTTCATCTGTGAAAATTCCCTAACCTAAATTCACCCACAAACCACCTTTGTTCTTACCTTTCTTCACCACAAAGCTAAGTAACAAATGGCCAACCCTGATCCTAGGAACTAACCCGATTCTTCCATGCAAATAACATAGGTAACACAATCAGTTTGCTCTGTTAAACTCTGAGAAAGATCCTAGTTTCTCAGAGATTTGCTGATTTTTGACTCTATCCAACTACTTCACCTCCCTTACCATAGATCCTCCACTTTGTAAAGATCAACTATTGGAGTTTTGGATGACCTACCAAGAGGTTACTATGGATGGGGAGAATGCACTATCTACCATAGTGTAGGTGTTGGTCCCAAGCAACACTTGAATCATGAATTTGATGAAGATTTTAGATCAAACACCACAAAATATGAAGAACTTGGATGAACACCAAGAACAATGAATAAAATCCTTTGTTTGATCCAAAAATATGATTACAAAATGATTTGAAAGTGGAAACCCTAATCACTAGCTCCTCCAAGCTTAAAACCCTAATTGCCATACTTCACTATTTATAGTAAATGACAATTTACTAATGACACTTAGGACCCTAAACTATGACAATTAGAAATTACAATTAAAACCCAAAATGTCTAAAAATAAGATTAAATATATTTTGTCGACACAAATATATTTATTAACAATAAACACCCTAGACAAATATATCTTGAACGTCTTGTCTCTAATCTTCATCTCGAACGCGTCGTGTTGACTTTTTCGTTGACTTTGACCGTTGACGTTGACTTTGTTGACTTTAACTGTGTTGATAATATTAGACTATCTTTCAGACCCAACAATATTCCCCCTTAGTCTACTATTATCAACGTCTTTCATCGTGATCAGCACCGATAAGTCAACTGAACTTGATCTTCAATTTGGTAAGCTTCAGTCTCAATGTTGAGGTCTAACAATATTCCCCCTAGACTGATGCTTCCCAAATTTTGTTGCTGAAGATCTTTATCTCACAAGTTCCCCCTTTTTCTATGTTCCCCCTTGTCATGTGCATCCTCTCAGTTATAACGAAGACCGCTTTCTTAAATCTCTAAGTGCTTCAGAAGATGTAGGAGGAGGATTCCTAGCACGGTATCTTCTGTAAATATGAGGAACAGGTTCTCTGGTCTGGTACACTGCTCAACTGATGATCGGCCATCACTTGTAGCAAAAATCTAAACACATTCTCAAACACAATCTTGACATTTCTAATTAGATCATTTCATTTTAACAAATAAACCCGTGTTTATCTTTGTGAAAAACAAGCAAACCTGTGTTCGTTTGTGTGTGCAATTTCCCGTGAAATACATGAAAATGATAAAATTGTAACAACATAATATGGAAGACCTAAGTTAATAATGAAATGAAAATTTATTATAATAATTTTTTAATTTTATTTTATGTATATTTTTTTTATATATTTTTTATATTTGTATATTATTATATATATTTTTTTAATTACCGAGAACTGAATCGATCATGAGATCACATCCTCAAGATATACATTAGAACAAAGATGAATTTAATCATCGACCAGCAATGAGATCACACTGATAACTGAATCTAATCACAGTCTTTCAAAGATTTTGAAATTTTCAAACAGATCAAAAACGATTGCTGATATGTTTGTCCACTTAAACCCATGCCCTATCTTTTTTCAACAAGCATCAGATGATTTTTTAAGGTTCGATTAAGCACTTTAGAATGCTAGGACCCCATAATCATTTGGCAAAAAACCCTCACCCAACCTCAGGATTTCTTGAATTTTATTACGATTTTTATGGAACAAGGCTTGTGCATTAGTGTGCAAGTGATTATCAACAGAATATTGTATTCTGTGATGAATTCATCGTTAGATGATTTGACACAACTTAGATCAAAATGGTGAGAGCTCCAGGTCTATACTCACGTATAACAAAGGAGATGACCATTTAATCATATGCTGATGAGAGCTCCAGGTTAGTACTACCGTACAACAGAGGAGATCATCACTCCAGGTCAGTACTACCGTACAGCAGAGGAGATTAGCACAATCACAAGACACATAAATACACTAATCATGGCTCAAATATATGGCTTATATGATTTGCATCATGGTGGGTGAAAGATCAATTCTCAATCCAATTTTTGTCGGGACTCAGTTTTCGTGCAGGTCAAAATGATTGCGTAAATCCAAACATCCTTAAGCATATATTTAATTTAAATCATCATGCTGCTGTCTACTTTATTCTTCAAGCTGAGCCTACCAAGCATATCATTAAAGAATCTGTTTGTTTTTCTATTATTTGTACTTAAACATAAGATGTAAATCAGATAACAGTATCAATTACTATCATTTCTCATTTTAAAAACGCAAGTCATGCAAAAACAAGCATTTCAAGAAGATATACAATCATTTCTCAATCATCTCAAATCAAGTTCTCAGTTCTGTTTCATTTTTATTTACTTATACTCACCCCTAAATTTTTATTTTTGCAAACTTATTTTTTATTTATATATTTTTTTATAATTTTTAATTTTTTTTATAAAATTGTGCAAAAATAAAAATTTATCAAAGAAGGTCTTCCAAACTATACCGATTATCAAGATAAGAAATGAATTCTCAAGAAATGTGCAAAGATGGTGAAGGGAGAACTGTGATTGTGCAGATAAAAATCCAGATTATGAATAAAATACCATGACCTTAACCTGTTTGTTCCGCCTCAAATTTGAATTAGGAACAATCTCTGTCAGTAAACCGGATTACTAACAGTCCTCCTGAAGTGTTCCTGCACTTATAAACAGATTAGTTAGAAAGGGGAACCCAGGCCATCGTAGTCCTGGGAGTTCCTTTTTCATCAAGATAAGTAACAAGCTTCTGCACGCAACCGTTTAAACAATCGGAGATTGCTGTATCCTTCTTTTTAATTTTCCAAATTTGTTTCGGTTCAATTAACTTGGATTTTAATGAATTAAATTTGGAAATCATTTTCTGTTTAAGACTAGAAGGAAAAGAATTTGGTTTTGAACCTTTGGTCATTTTCATCTTTGAATCATGTGAAACCGGCTTCACATGAAAAGGTTTGGATGGTGGGTTTTTCATCTAACCATTCAAAGATGTGTGCTTTTTACCTCTTGATCCAGAGAAGCAACCCGTGTTGCCCTTACCGTCTGGAACTTTCCTCTAAACCTGAGGGCACTTCTTTAGCACGTGACCTTCTTTTCCACATCTAAAACAAGCCTTGAAAGGCTTTTGGTTCTTTGTAGTCCCGTGGTCATCAGGAGAAGGTGGATCCTCCTTTGAGGTTGTTGCAGCTTGTTGACAACCTTGAATCTTCGTCTTTTGGATATCAGGAGAGTGAACCTTTTGAGGCTTTGTCGACGTGGATTTTAAACTAGTCTGTGATTTGAAGTGTGATGTTTGCGGAGATGAAATCGGAGCATTCTCCCAAGAACCCTTTTGCATGACTGGTGACTTGGCACACTTTGAGGTAGATTTGTGACAAGCTTGATGGATAGCAGATAAGATGGTGAGTGCTTCTGCTGAGTTTTGGAGGAACTACTGATTTGTTTAGCAGTTGGGGATGAGATCCGGATAGGTCTTGATTCAGCTTTTGGAAGCTTTTGAGACTTGATAATTTCAGGAGATATCTTGACCTGTGAAGAACCAACACGCTCCTCTGTGTTTGAATCATCATCTGAGCTTATCCAATCTCGTATACACAAATCTGCTTCCAAAGGATCTTGATTGACACATCCTATTTTGTCGGCTTCGGTTATAGGATTTTGATTGCCTGACGATTCAACAGTTGTTCCTTCTTTGACAAACCTGACAGGAACAAACGAAGGAATGTTACCTGTTTTCAATTTGTTGAAGAAGGTTGGAGAAGCAACTGATATTGATTTTGGAGCATCAGAGGTAGAATCATCATTAATCTTCTTATCAGACCCCTGCCTGAGAAATCCCAAACCTACAGGAGAATCTTGCATATCTCTAACCTCTTTAAGATTAACGTTGCTTAAACTTGCATTTAAACTATTAGTTTCTGCAGCTTCAATTAAATCATTAGATGGATGAGGTTGAGGCATAGGAGAGTAACAATGGGTGCTAGGAGGGGGATAGACGTATGGGTTTTCACCACAACCCACTCCCGTTTTAATCCTAGCTCCCCTCTGTTTACACAGTAGTTCTTCCTGTTTCATTCCAGATATGGTCCATCTATCAAGCTTTGTTTTAAGCTTGCTTGTTTCAAATTCAGCCAAAGTGACTCTTTCGTTTAAAAGATTAATTTCAACATTTCTTTCAAGAAGAGTTCGTTTAAATGATCATTTTCTTTTAAAGCTTCATTTAATTTTATGAAATACTTGGCTTCATTCTTTTTAAGTTCTGCGTTTATGGTGGTTAACTCCTTTTGGTTATCTAAAAGTAACCTATTAGCTTTATACACACCAAATAAACGAATTTTACAAGCAGAAGAACATATATCCTGAACTGTCTCGTATGGAAGATCCAGGATGACTCTTTCAGCAGTAAGAGCCTTCTCACAGTTGCAAACTCTGGTATTTCGCTTCCATTCCTCTTCCTTCTCAGTATCACAAACTTCAGCATTCAACTCAGTTTCACCTTTACCCATTGATGTCTGCTTAAGCTCCTCTTGTACCTCTTCAGTTCCAGGTTGCGGTAAACCGTCGGAATTGGTGCCAGAATCTGATCTCTCTTCTGGTTTCTCTTTGGAGTTTGAAGTGATCGTTGGAGTTGGATATGTCGCTTCATCGTACTCACAACGTTTGATATCCAACTCAATTTGTTTCAAATTGTTGACCACCTCCATCAGTTTGTAGTTCTGAAAATTCCTATATCGTTTAATTGACTTGCCGTGTGAACTCCATTCTGGTGGGAGGGAATCAAGCAATCTCAGAACTTGTTCATGATTTCCCAATTGAGCATCAAACTTCTTCAAATTGCTTACCACCAACAAAAAACGATCAACAAATTCAGACATCTTTTCATTCTTTAAAGCTGCAAAATTATCAAAACGACATTGTGCAATTGTGAGATCATCAGATTCGAAGGATTTATAGAGTTCTGCAAAAGCCATTTTTTTAATCTGTTAATAATTTTGAACAATTAAACGCCCCAAAAATATTTTTCCAAAAATTATAAGATAATTCTCCCCCGGGAAATAATATTAATTTTTTTTTAATCTTTTAAAATCGTTGAATATTTCCTTTTCGGGTTAATCGTATTACAACCCATCCAACAATTGTTTAATCAATAAATCCCTGCCCAGATTTGACTGATTTTAATCTTGTAATTAGCCAACTAATTGTTAGCCCATACTTGAAAATGTAGCCCAAAATAACATGAAAGCAATTAACAATTAAATTGATAACCCAATTTAAACCCAATTGTTAACCCACTTTCAAAAAAAAAATTTGTTAGCCCAATAATCTTGAAAACCTAAACACATCTCTTTATGAACACAGAACACATCCACTCATCTACTTTTTCAATCTGAACGTAAATGAAACGTAGATCTAAACACAATACAACTGCTTCCACAAGCGCTCTCTCTTTCTCTTTGTCTTCATCAGCCTCTCTCTCTCTCGAACACTCCCTTTTCTTCCTTCTCCTTCACACTCAATCTCTCGATCTCTCACCCTCAGTTCTCTGCCTCACTCTCGATTCTCTGTTGGTTGCTCACAATTGAATGATCTCTCAGCCTTTTGATCTCATAACCAACAGAAGCTGTTGTCAATGTGCGATTTTGATTTTAGGTTGTGCGAAGGTAGGGAAGGGGTTCGGGAGGTGGTGGTCTGCGTGGTGGTTCGGTGGCCACGAAGGGAGGAGGGTGAGGTTGGAGGGCGACGGGGGAAAGGGGGTGAGGTGTGCCGGTGGTGATGGAGGTCGCGATGGTGGAAAGGGGTGGTGAGGTGCGCCGGTGGTGCTGGTTTGTGACAGGGAAGGTTGTGGAGTTTGGGTTCTTTAAGGTGTTGGGGAAGGGGACTGTGCCTGTGTCGTAGCCGATTATGGTGAAGACGAAGCTGATTTTGAAGAATGCTGAGAAGAAGATCAAGGAGGCTGGTGGTGATGTTGTGCTCACTGCTTAGGTTTGTGGTTTTGATTCTTGTTGATGAGTATTGTTGTTGCTGTTAGAGTGCTTTGGTTTTATGAATTTGAACTCGGGTTTTATCGAAAAAAAATATTAAATCTTTCTAATTTCGCAGAAAGATTTCTAATTTCGCAGATCTGTGTTTTTTTTTTTTAATTTCGCAGCTTATAGATTCGCTGGTTTGGGACTTAGTTTCGCCGGAAAATGCGTACTTTCGCCGGAGAAACAGTAGTTTCGCCCGGAACTGATGATTTGGTCGGAAATCACCTTAGATTCCCTGGAGAAATTTGAACTTTCGTTCAGATTGTGCTAATTTCGTCAGTAGTTTCTCATGTTGAATGTTTGAAGATCTGAAGAACACCAAGAACACACACAACTGTGTGTGAGAGAAACACTTTTTAAATTTCAAATTTCTTTTCAATTTCTTGTAGAAATTGTTTTATAGATGTAAAATATGATATCAAATGTTGTAAATCTATTGTGAAATGTTGTAGATCTGATCAAAACAGTGATATTGACAGGATCTCAGCCTCTAGTTTGATCAATTAGGTTATATTCGCAGCGGATTTAGCACGAGAATTAGCAATTACAAGCAAGAACACAAGGATTTTTCAGGTAACAGTACAAATATAGAAAGAGAAAATAATTCTGCCAAAAAGGAATTTTCTATTACTCACACGTTTCGGCAAGGATTACAATTAGGTCATCTACCTTTTATCGGCAGAAATGACGTATGTTGATGTCACTTGATAGTGACATCAAACGGTTATTAACATACTACTGAAAGAACACCTAAACTACTGAAGATTTCAAACAGCTGACATCTTCTTACAAAATGCTAAGTGTTCTAACTTATTACAAACTACTGAAGAAAAGAAACTACTGAAAGTATTACAATGACTGAAGAACAAACTCTTCAGTCGTTTACAACTACTGATCTACAACTACTGAAGAACAAGCTCTTCAGTAGTTTACAATCTACTGAAACAAAATTACAACTACTGAAAAGTAAAACCATCACAACAACTGAAGACAACTTCTTCAGCTGTTGTGACAAACTCTGAAGCTTCAGCACTTGGTCTTCAGACTTTGATCTTTAGATGTTTCATCAGCTGATGACTTCAGTAGTTGTCATCAGCTGATGTCTTCAGTCTTTGTCTTCAGACTTTGTGCATCAGTTGTTGATCTTCAGCTCTTCAGTTCTTCAGCTATTGATCTTCAGCACTTGAGTCTTCAGTACTTGAAGTCTTCAGTACTTGTATTCTTCAGTACTTCAGACTTTAGTACTTGTCTTCAGTACTTAGGATCTTCAGCTGTTGTTCTTCAAATCTTTGATCTTCAGCTGTTGAGTCTTCAGTCTTTGTCAAACTGCTGATGAAGCCTTCAGCATTTGTTGTGTGTCATGTGGGACTTAGAGGTTTTCCTGATCTTGGCTCATTGGTTCTTTTGGTCCAACAATCTCCCCCTGAACCAATGCAGCCAAAACCTCTAAGCAATTTATTAGTCCCACTTATTGATGGCAGAAATATTATTCAATTTCCTTCTTGATCAGATCAAAAGTTGACCGTGATAAGCACTGGCCTGGGAAGAGGTCTTAAGAATTTGTTTGGCATAGTATTGATGGGAACTCTGTTTTGGGGAACTGGACATAGAGTTGTTGTCCCATCCATAAGACCTACTTCCCATGTATGAGCCTGTAGGATTCTTGGGTGTAGGCTCTGAGGAATGTAATTTGTTCTTCCATGGATAGGTCCTCAGCCTCACCTTCAAATAATCCTTCACGGCCATACAGCTCTGAGACAAACTAGGCCTGTTTGCCATTCTTGAGCTAAACTATTGTAATCTGCCTATAGGCGAATTCATCAGGATGTCTGCCTTCTAGTAGCAGGTTGAGCTCATCCTTTCAGAAGTTCTCAAGCCTCTTATAGACTAAGCCTTTCCTAACCACCCTGTTCTCCAACATCGTTTGGGGTGATTGCTTAGTCTTATAGGCTTTCTTGAACTCATCTACAATTGTAACACCCGAAATTTTTATTTGACAAAGAGAAATAATAAGAAGAAAAAGAAAAGAAAGAATTTTGGAGGAAAAGGAAAGGAAAGAAAAGTGGAGGGGGTTTTGTGTAAAAGTACAAAGAAAAGAAAGATCTGATATACATAGGGAAGGCTGCCCATTCCTTCCCTCACAACCCCTAAATCTGCGAAAGTTCTAGAGAGAGAAAGAGCAAACTTCGGGATTTTGAAAGAAGAACAAGAAGAAGAAGAAGACGAATTCGAGGTACTGAGTTCCACAGCTACTGATTTTGAAGAAGCCATACTCAGCAACACAATGTGAGTTCTAAGACCCCTTCTTTTACGCATTTTTGAACGATTTTGGGGCTAGAACACATCTTCAAACTGTTTTCAAGCTTCGGGTGTTAACCCGTGTATGTATGTGTAAGTATACGTGTACACGATCTGTTCGGGAAGCTGAGGTGAACGTTTCAGAACAGATATATATAGTCCACGCATGAATGTTCATAGGTATACTGTTACGGTATGTGTTAGAATGGTATACATGATGTTTAGGTGAATCTAGATGCATAATATGATGATTCTGTGCTTTAGAGATGTTAAGATGATGAATGAGTTATAAGAATGGTTGAGTGCAGGTTGCCACGCTCAACCGCATTGCTCAATGCGGACTGCCAAGACAAAGGTGGCTGTGGTCCACCGCATTAGCCAATGCGAATGACCAAGCGAATGCGGTCAAGGCAGTGAGCCACATTGACCAATGCGGAAGGCTAAAGATATGCGGATCAGATATTACATCATCCGCATTGTCCTAATGTAATGAAATGGCCAAGGCATCTCACCCGCATTGACTAATGCGGACGACCTGTGAAATACGGTAAGGCAACTGCCAACCGCATTGACCAATGCGGACAAGTTCATGAAATGTGGCCAAGGTATTACTCATCCGCATTGACCAATGCGAATGGTCAGACTAATGCGGATGAGTCAGAATGAGGAATACGATATAAGTTTAGCAAGACCTGATTTATTTGGGTAGACGAGTAACATAGGCAAGATGATGATGATGATGTTGCATGGGTATACCTATGGTATACCATATATGTATGATGCCTTATATGATGATGAATGAATGTCATGTGTATGTTCCTATGGTTATGTATGTTTATCTTTCTGAAAACTTTACGAATTATGAAAATGAATGAGTGAAGTATTATGTAACGTAAAGTGAAAGATAATGAAAGAGGAACGTGATGATGAATGCATGTATTAATGAATGAATGAAAAGAGATATGATGATGAATACATGCATTAATGAATGAATGAATTAAGTCTTGCAAGCATTGAATAACGCGATTGGTCTTTCTTGGTGATTGACCATGGTCATGGTACCTCTACCGCTTACCTACTAGTACTGGGCATATGTTTTGTTGTTCATTTGTTGACTTCAGCCTAGTAGCTATAACTGATCGGGGTATAGCATATGGTATTGGTACAAACACCTTTCAATGTGCAAGTGAAGATGAAACGGGATCCTTGTCATTCGACCATAGTAATCATAGCCGAGTGCTATGAAGTAGGTAAAGCCTGACAGGATCCATACGAGAATTTAAAGATGATGATGTATAACGAATGATGAAGATAATAATAAATATTATCTCTGTGTATGTATGATGAATGATTACGAGAATGAATAGTTATAATGAAAGCGAAGTATGTTTATTATCAAACTAGAACTCACTTAGCAACGCTGACTTTTATGTGTTTCCAGTTGGCAGGTAGTGTTGCTGGGGATGGCACGAGGCGACTACTCAGCTCGTGGGGGACGGCATTCTCCTTTTGATCATGCTGCAACGTCATGTGTTGTGGGCCCGTAATGCACGCAACACATTATGTTGCATGCAAGTGCAAGATTTCTTAAGGATTCCCATAAACGGGATTACTTAAGGAATCTCCTTTATGATGAAAAAACATATTTTTATATTTTATGTTTTTATACTAGAGGTCACTGTTTATGACCCTATGATTGTTGAGGATTCACATAACGGGGATTACTTGTGAAATCCCCGATTTCATATGCTTCAGCAACAATCATAGTAAAGCTAGGCAAATGTAAGAAAGCTTGTATTTTGTATTTAAATCATGATGTAATGCATTGTAAAAGCTTTTATGATGAAATGAGAATGACCTCCTTATCAGTTCCGCTGCGTTATTTTATTATGTTTATATCAAATCTATGTTTTATGTGCGATGAATGACCAACCGTAAGGTGCCCGGGTGCGGGGCCTTACAAGTTGGTATCAGAGCAAACGTTTAAGTAAAACGGGTAAATTTTCAAAATAAACCTAAACTTAAACTGAGAATGGGATGGAAAAGGAAGAGAATGCCATCTGAGTAGTTGCGTGCCATCAGGTATTTTCTTAAAGACTAACTGGTATTATGTGCGCATGTGATGTGATTTACATGTACTGTTAGGCTTAGATACTAATGTAGTCAGGACAGGTAATGCTCGGGGTACGGAGAGTAGAGTAGGTGGCTAATCACAACTGGCCACTGTAATTAGGGACTTACTATGCTTGACATAAACTGAGTTATTTCCTTGAATGACCGTGTTGGTATTTGACTCTTTCAATGTGAAGTAGAAAATGGCTGGTGGTAGATCTTCCAAAGCTTCCCGGGGTGGAGGCGGTGGCGGACGTGGTGCTGAACCACGAGCCACAAGAGGAAGACCTAGGGTGGAGAAAGTGGTTCATGAAGAACCCGGTACTCCTCATCTGGAAGGGGTAGACGAGAGCGCTAACTTGAGAGCCTCGGTAAAAGAGGCAGTGGTTGAGGAAGTACATCAGGTCATGCAAACGATCTTACCGTCTGTGGTGACCGAGGTAATTAAGGCTGTCAGAGAAGGTGAAAGAAAGGAGAGGAATAGGTCCTCAGGGAGACAAGAACAACAAGAGCCGGAAACAGTTCTATCTGATAATGAAGAGGAAGAGGAGGAGGAACCGGTACGAGAGGTAACACGGGGTTGTAATTACGGGGCATTCATGAGGTGCAAGCCCCCTACTTTTGATGGTACTGGCACTGCTGCTTATGCTCACCAATGGGTGAGGGAAATGGAAGTTGTCCCGATATTAGTGATTGTCAGGAGGACAAGAAGGTGAAGTTTGCTACCCACTCTTTTACGGGGTCGGCCTTATGCTGGTGGGACAATATAGTCCAGGCCAAGGGTAACAGGGCCATTGGGAAGATGAAGTGGTCCGAGCTGAAGAGAATGGTGATCGAGGAGTTCAGTCCTCGTCGGGAGATGGATAAAATTGAAAGAGAGTTCCTGCAGCTGGAGGCAGGTACGATGACCCACCAACAGTACACCACCAAGTTTAATGATATGGCTAGAATGGTGCCGGACCAGGTGACGCCGGTGTCTCGCAAGATCAACCGGTATATTCAGGGGCTACCGGCCGACATCCGCACGCACTTGATTACTGCCCGACCGAGTACTTTTAGGTCGGCAGTAGATTTGGCTGGGAGGCTATATGATGAAAGGGCTAGGGTAGTGAAAGCTGAGAGTGGTAAGAAGGGAGGTGGCAAGAGAAGTTGGTAGGGAAAGAGATTTGGTCGAGGTGATTCCCCGACAAGTAACAAGAAGGCAAGGGTGGATGACCGCCGTGTGGTCATGTCTGGAGCTGGGATGTGGAAGTGTGGCCAATGTGGTAGAGAGCACTCGGGGGAGTGCAAATAGGGATCAAACATCTGTTTCAAATGCGGGAAGGCAGGGCATATGTCAAAGGATTGCCGGTTCGGCAAATGTTTTAACTGTGGGGAAAGTGGTCATATGAGCAGAGATTGTAAAAAGCCTAGGGCTGAGGGCTCAGGGGAGAAGAAGACGGGAGGAGAAGCACCGAGGGTAAAGGCTAGGGCGTTCACGATGACGCAAGAAGAGGCTAGGACGGACCCAGATGTTGTGTCCGGTACGTTTCTGGTGAACCAAACTTTAGCCTCTGTATTATTTGATTCGGGTGCCAGTAGGAGTTTTATTTCTGCTGCCTTCCATACTAAGCTGCCTGTTAGTAGTAGAGGTGTTGATGTGCCCTTTGATGTAGAAACTACCATAGGTGAGTCTACTAGGATCTCTGAGATAATAGAGGGTTGTGATGTCGAACTGGAGGGCCACAAATTTCCAGTTAGACCGTTTGTGATGATTTTGGGTGGTTTCGATTTGGTGCTTGGGATGGATTGGTTGGCGGATTATGAGGCGAACAACGTGTGTCACAAAAAGATAATTCAATTGACAGCGCCCGGTGGTAGTTCAGTGACGGTTTATGGTGATCGATTACTACGACTCCGAAGGTGATCTCAATGGTTGTGGCGGGAAAATGTATGAGGCGTGGGTGCAGCGCCTACCTATGTTACGTGAAAGATGTAGAAACACCAACACCCTGACTATCTGATTTTCCGGTTGTACGTGATTTTCCAGACGTATTCCCGAAAGACTTATCGGGATTGCCACCTGACCGAGAGATCGAGTTTCAGATTGACCTGATACCGGGTGCTCAACCTGTCGCCAAGGCACCGTATCGATTGGCCCCGACGGAAATGAAAGAGTTGATGGAGCAGTTGCAAGAGCTGTTGGATAAGGGGTTTATTAGACTGAGTGCTCCGGTCCTGTTCGTGAAGAAGAAGGACGGTAGTATGAGGATGTGCATCGACTACCGTGAGTTGAAAAGTTGACGGTGAAGAACAGATACCCCTTGCCAAGAATCGATGATTTATTTGATCAGCTTCAAGGCGCCAGTTGGTTTTCACGAATAGATCTTCGATCGGGCTACCATCAACTGAAAGTGAAGGAGCAAGACATTCCTAAAACAGCCTTTCGTACGCGCTATGGTCATTATGAGTTTCTCGTTATGTCTTTTGGTTTGACCAATGCGCCGGCTGCTTTTATGGATTTGATGAATCGAGTGTGTCGGCCGATGCTGGATAAATCAGTGATTGTGTTTATCGATGATATACTGATTTACTCCAGGAGTGAAGACGAGCACGCCGGTCATATTCGGGAGGTGTTGGAGACCTTGAGGAAGGAGAAACTGTATGCTAAGTTCTCCAAGTGTGCTTTTTGGTTACGCGAGGTTCAATTTCTGGGTCACGTAGTAAATGCAAAAGGGATAATGGTGGACCAGCTAAGGTTGAGGCCGTGATGCAATGGAAGTCACCAAAGACGCCATCCGAGATTCGCAGCTTCTTGGGGTTGGCGGGCTACTATAGAAGATTTATTCAAGACTTTTCAAAGATAGCCTCACCTTTAACAAAATTGACTCGCAAGGACGTGAAGTTCATGTGGGGTCAAGAACAGGAGGATGCTTTTAAGGAGTTGAAGACGAGACTGACACAAGCTCCTGTCTTGACTGCCCGAGGGAAATGAAGACTTAGTGGTCTATTCGGATGCATCTTATTCTGGGCTAGGTTGCGTATTGATGCAACGCGGGAGAGTGACAGCCTATGCGTCTCGACAATTGAAGGCCCACGAAGTCAACTATCCCACGCACGATCTAGAACTAGCTGCGGTGGTTTTCGCGTTGAAGATTTGGCGGCACTATCTATATGGGATGAAGTGTACCATCTTCACGGACCACAAAAGCTTGAAGTACTTCTTAGAGCAGAAAGATCTAAACATGAGGCAAAGGCGGTGGTTAGAGCTGATAAAAGACTATGATTGCGAGATCCACTACCATCCGGGCAAAGCCAACGTGGTGGCGGATGCCCTTATCCGAAAGGAGAGGCCCGAGCCGATTCGGGTGAAGGCTTATCAGCTAATTATGACCTCTGATGTGATGACACAGGTTAAGGAGTTCCAAGACGAGGCTTTGAAAGAAGATCGTCTTAACTCCGAAAGAATGAGAGGTCTAGTTACAGAATTGGGTGAGAACACTCTGGGTGTTAAGACCCGATTTGGGCGAATGTGGATTCCTCGGTATGGGGATCTACGTGGGAAGATCATGGATGAGGCCCATAAGACTCGATATTCCATTCACCCCGGTGCTACCAAGATGTACCAAGACATGAAGAAAGATTATTGGTGGCCGGGATGAAGCGTGATGTGGTGGAATATGTGAGTAAGTGCCTGACTTGTTTACAAGTAAAGGCAGAACACCAGAAACCTTACGGGAAGATCCAACCGTTGGATATACCCGAGTGGAAGTGGGAGCACATCACCATGGATTTCATCACGAAGTTACCATGTACCCCGAAAGGGTATGATGCTATATGGGTGATAGTCGATCGATTGACGAAGAGTGCCCACTTCCTACCGATCCGCGAGATGTATTCATCTGAAAGATTGGCGGATTATTCATCAAAGAAATCGTAGCTCGTCATGGCGTGCCGGTGACCATCGTGTCTGATCGTGACACCCGTTTTACATCGAAATTTTGGAAGAGGTTTCATGATGCGATGGGAACGAGACTACATATCAGCACAGCTTATCACCCTCAGACGGACGGCCAATCTGAGAGGACGATCCAGACACTCGAAGACATGCTTCGGACGTGTGAGATCGATTTTGGAGGAAGTTGGGACGACCACTTGCCGTTAGCAGAATTCTCGTACAATAACAGTTATCATGCCAGCATTGGCATGCCACCTTACGAGATGCTGTATGGTAGGAAATGTAGGACGCCCGTGTGTTGGGGAGATATTGGGCAGAAGGAACTGGGAGGTGTCGAGGTGGTTGAAGCAACGACTGAGAAGTTAGAAAAGATCAAAGCCTTCATGAAGGCGGCGAAAGATAGGCAAAAGTCGTATGCGGATAAGAGGCGGAGACCGATAGAGTTCAAGGTTGGTGACCGAGTCATGTTGAAGGTCTCGCCCTGGAAGGGCATTATCCGATTTAGAAAACGAGGTAAGCTAAGCCCGAGATATATAGGACCTTTCCGAATCATCGCACGAGTAGGAGAGGTAGCCTATCGGCTTGAACTGCCAGATGAGTTGAGTGGAATTCATCCCACATTCCATGTATCTCATCTGAGAAAGTGCTCAGCTGATGAAGATATGGTTGTTCCACTGGAGGATATTGAAGTAGACGAACGGCACAATTACGTTGAGCAACCAGTGGCAATCATTGATCGTAAAGAAAAGAGGTTAAGGAATAAAGTGGTTCCTCTTGTGCGTGTACAGTGGAAGCACAGAAAGGGATCGAGTCTACGTGGGAGACTGAGGAAGAGATGAGACAACACTACCCACGTCTATTCGAGGAATAACAGGTTTCAGGGACGAAACCTTATAAGGGGGTGGACTTGTAACACCTGAAATTTTTATTTGACAAAGAGAAATAATAAGAAGAAAAAGAAAAGAAAGAATTTTGGAGGAAAAGGAAAGGAAAGAAAAGTGGAAGGGGGTTTTGTGTAAAAAGTACAAAGAAAAGAAAGATCTAATATACATAAGGAAGGCTGGCCACTCCTTCCCTCACAACCCCCAAATCTGCGAAAGTTCTAGAGAGAGAAAGAGCAAACTTCGGGATTTTGAAAGAAGAACAAGAAGAAGAAGAAGACGAATTTGAGGTACTGAGTTCCACAGCTACTGATTTTGAAGAAGCCATACTCAGCAACACAATGTGAGTTCTAAGACCCCTTCTTTTACGCATTTTTGAACGATTTTGGGGCTGGAACACATCTTCAAACTGTTTTCAAGCTTCGGGTGTTAACCCGTGTATGTATGTTTAAGTATACGTGTACACGATCTGTTCGGGAAGCTGAGGTGAACGTTTCAGAATAGATATATATAGTCCACGCATGAATGTTCATAGGTATACTGTTACGGTATGTGTTAGAATGGTATACATGATGTTTAGGTGAATCTAGATGCATAATATGATGATTCTGTGCTTTAGAGATGTTAAGATGATGAATGAGTTATAAGAATGGTTGAGTGCAGGTTGCCACGCTCAACCGCATTGCTCAATGCGGACTGCCAAGACAAAGGTGGCTGTGGTCACCCGCATTAGCCAATGCGAATGACCAAGCGAATGCGGTCAAGGCAGTGAGCCGCATTGACCAATGCGGAAGGCTAAAGATATGCGGATCAGATATTACATCATCCGCATTGTCCTAATGGAATGAATGGCCAAGGCATCTCACCCGCATTGACTAATGCGGACGACCTGTGAAATACGGTAAGGCAACTGCCAACCGCATTGACCAATGCGGACAAGTTCATGAAATGTGGCCAAGGTATTACTCATCCGCATTGACCAATGCGGATGGTCAGACTAATGCGGATGAGTCAGAATGAGGAATGCGATATAAGTTTAGCAAGACCTGATTTATTTGGGTAGACGAGTAACATAGGCATGATGATGATGATGATGTTGCATGGGTATACCTATGGTATACCATATATGTATGATGCCTTATATGATGATGAATGACTGTCATGTGTATGTTCCTATGGTTATGTATGTTTATCTTTCTGAAAACTTTGCGAATTATGAAAATGAATGAGTGAAGTATTATGTAACGTAAAGTGAAAGATAATGAAAGAGGAACGTGATGATGAATGCATGTATTAATGAATGAATGAAAAGAGATATGATGATGAATACATGCATTAATGAATGAACGAATTAAGTCTTGCAAGCATTGAATAACGCGATTGGTCCTTCTTGGTGATTGACCATGGTCATGGTACCTCTACCGCTTACCTACTAGTACTGGGCATACGTTTTGTTGTTCATTTGTTGACTTCAGCCCAGTAGCTATGACTGATCGGGGTATAGCATATGGTATTGGTACAAACACCTTTCAATGTGCAAGAGAGGATGAAACGGGATCCTTGTCATTCGACCACAGTAATCATAGCCAGTGCTATGAAGTGGGTAAAGCCTGACAGGATCCATACGAGAATTTAAAGATGATGATGTATAACGAATGATGAAGATAATAATAAATATTATCTCTGTGTATGTATGATGAATGATTACGAGAAAGAATAGTTTTAATGAAAGCGAAGTATGTTTATTATCAAACTAGAACTCACTCAGCAACGCTGACTTTTATGTGTTTCCAGTTGGCAGGTAGTGTTGCTGGGGATGGCACGAGGCGACTACTCAGCTCGTGGGGGACGGCATTCTCCTTTTGATCATGCTGCAACGTCATGTGTTGTGGGCCCGTAATGCACGCAACACATTATGTTGCATGTAAGTGCGAGATTTCTTAAGGATTCCCATAAACGGGATTACTTAAGGAATCTCCTTTATGATGAAAAAACATATTTTTATATTTTATGTTTTTATACTAGAGGTCACTGTTTATGACCCTATGATTATTGAGGATTCACATAACGGGGATTACTTATGAAATCCCCGGTTTCATATGCTTCAGCAACAATCATAGTAAAGCTAGGCAAATGTAAGAAAGCTTGTATTTTGTATTTAAATCACGATGTAATGCATTGTAAAAGCTTTTATGATGAAATGAGAATGACCTCTTTATCAGTTCCGCTGCGTTATTTTATTATGTTTATATCAAATCTATGTTTTATGTGTGATGAATGACCAACCGTAAGGTGCCCGGGTGCGGGGCCTTACAACAATCTCCCAGGGTGTTATTACAAGAGCCACTGTGATCACTTCATCTACGATCTTCTTCACTTGGCTCTTGTATCTCACAGGAATGTCTTTCTTAATGATCCTGTGAGCCACCCTAGGATCAGGCCAAGTCCTCACTCTCTCTATATTATATTGGAAAGTTTGTTTGAGAGTGAAGAGTCTCAGAGCTTCCTTCTTCATGTTCATTATAGAAGAAGAAGCAGCATAAGCTTTGTCTATGCTTTTCAGCATCTCCTCATCATGAAGTTTCTACTGCTCTTCTTCTTCTATCTTGACCCTCATAGCATCCATTTGTGAGGTGGGAGTGATGGGTTTAGGATTGGATTTAGGTAAGGGTATGACTGCAGAAAGTGGCAGTCTATCCTCCTCATCCTCCTCTTCTTCTTCCTCTTGCAGCCTCAACACCCTTCTCTTCTTCTGCAAGGGTGGATCATCAGCAATAGGTTTTGATAGTGAAGGGGTTGGTTTTGTGGGTTGTGTTTGGGTTGTTGGTGTGGTAATTTGGGCAGGCTTTGCTAGCAACCTAGAGATAAGAGCAGGTTTAGTATGTTTGACTAGCAAGGGCCTGTTCCCAGCACCGGCTTCAGATAGGGCTTCTGCGACCAGTCCCTTGGTAAATTCACCAGCCGAACAGATCTTGGTGGCTATAGCCAAGATTCTGTCCCTGGTCCAAGCTCTCACATCTGGGACTGGTCTCCCCAGATACTTCGAAATAAACCTAGTCATAGCATCGAGTCTCTTTCTCTCCTCTTGGCTATGACTGGTCCATCGGTATTGAATCTCCTTTATTTCCAACTTCCTGATTTCCTGATCTAGCATGGCAGTGTCCTTGTCAAAGCCTTGCCTGAACAGCTGATCAATGATAGAGTCCATTGATCGGCTATGCTCAGCATCAGCCTCCTTGACCAGGACTGCTAGATCAGTATCTCTCACCACCTTCTCTACCTTCTCTCCCTCATTCTCTCCTCTCTTCTTTTTATAAGTGACACTGAAATCTTTTTGGATTTCAGCCACTTCTATCTGTTTAGCTCTCTCCTCCCTCACCTTCTCCTTCCCCTTCACCCTCTCAGTCTCCTCAATCCTCTCCCTCTCGTTTTCCTCCTCTCTCCCTACTTCTTTCTCCTCCTCTACCCTCTTCCTCTTAGCTTGCACTGATGTCCCCCCCTTTTGGGTGCATTGGTTAGGGTTTGACTATCAGCAAGTGTTTTAGCCACAGCAACCTCCACCAAGGGTTGTATTTGTGAGGGAAGCCTCTCATCAAGGGTTTCATCACAATGTCTATGATTATTGGTGTGATAAGAGGAAGGGATTTATGGAAGATAGCAACTAATTGCTCAGGAGGGGTCTGTTCCTAAGAACTAGTGCCAGAAGCAGAGGCAGGTGGCTGAGTTTGTGGGAGTGGCTAAGTATTTGTGAGACCTTCAGGTGAAGGTGCCATCTATGGGTTAATGGTGGCAGATGGACTTACATCCTGAGACATTTTGGCCAGCAGCTCTTTGAGTCTATTGACCTCATCCTCTAGGATGGTATTCTGAGCAACTACATCGTAGAAGAAGCTCAGGTCATCATCAGTTTGCACTGAATCACCTGACCTCCTGACAGTGTCAGGATGTACATGCACTGAGTGTGGCTCGGTAGTTGCATGTGCCCCTTTTTCTTGGTTCTAGGGACTTCAAGCCTCCGGATTGGATCCAATATTGGCAGTTGCCTCTGGTGAGGTCTTATTGATGTTACCAGCTTCTTCCTGCTCAAATGCTGATGCAGGGGAAGTGGCAGCCTCACCAGATTGCCTTATCTCCCTAGCCACACTGGGAGATGAGACATATGATTCTCTGTGTTATGGGATCCCATCAACACTTGTTTCCACCCTCTCTTCGGTTGGAGATACCCCAGTTGTGATTGGTTTCTAGGGAGAGGGAGGAGTGTTCAGATGGGTCAACACTTTGGCGATTATAAGGGTAGGGCTTTAAGAAGCAGTTTCCGTGGGGGATGGGCTTGAAGCAGTGTGCACATAGGGAGGAGTGTGCATTTCAATGGCAACCTCCTCAATTGAGAAAGGTTCCAGATGTGTGGCAGCCCCAGAAATGGTTGCATCAGGCTCCTGTAAAGAAGAAACCTGTGCGGTTGTGGTAGGTGGAGTCGTGCTGACTGCTAGGAGAATCTGACCAGCAATCACTTCCTGCATTTGTGTTGCAGGGGCATCCTCAGGGGACTCATCTCCCTGAGTAGCCTTTTTGGGTTTCTTTTTGGTTTTAGGTTTGGTGGGGACTTTGGATTGTGAGGTGGAGGCTGTGGGTTCCAGCTGTGTGGGTTTTCGCAGCTTGGCAGCCTTTTTAAGGGTTTGGTCGGTGTTGTGCCTAGAGTATACCTCAGCTAAAATAGCCATGGCAGGGACCCCACTGCTAACAAGTCCCTCAGCATTAAGCTGGTTCTCTATCATGGCCATAATGAACCGTGGATAT
The DNA here is from genome assembly GCA_024085815.1 of Flaveria linearis. NCBI lineage: Eukaryota > Viridiplantae > Streptophyta > Magnoliopsida > Asterales > Asteraceae > Flaveria > Flaveria linearis. Next base: position 43,144,265 of record CM044014.1, on the reverse strand, counting down.
AAAATCCAACGGTTTGTAAAAGGTTTCGTAGCCATGTCCTTGAGTTCCAAGAAAATTATTTGAGAAAAGTTTAGTGGTTGTTTCTCAAGGATAGAGTATAATACCTGCTGCCACCTTGTGGACATTTGATCCCATGATGATGTCTTCAGGGCTAAGCAAACATTTACTATATGAAATATAAGGCGTTGAGGATCTGGGAAATGTTTCTTCAACAAAGTAGAAGCAGCGAGGTCACCCTGATAGTCATTGGCAGTGAAAGAGAGATCAAGGGTGCCTTTGGGGTAAGAGGTTGGGAAAGTGGCATCCTCCAGCTTTAGGGTTTGTCGGATTGTAGATGGAGTAATGACCACTGGGAGGTTGTTCACGGACGACCGGAGAGAGACCTCGCCATCGTTCTCTCTAGTTTGAACGTTTATGTTCGTCCAGAACTCCGATAGGGAATCGGTGTATATGGTGGGGTTGATAGGGAAGGCCGTTTGGTAAGGTGAATCGGTCATCAGATCGACGGCATTGTGGTATTTTGACCAAAATGGCGATTTCGTAAGGTATGCGACGCAGTTGTGTCGAGGTTTGAGTTGCATGGTCGCCATTAATGGTGTATGGGAAGTTTCAGAGGTTTTTTTGAAAGTTAGGTCAAGTGAGAATGAAAAGCTCTGAAGGTTGGGTATTTATAGTGTTGGTCCATCATGATCGATTCAACAGTGCAAATGATCACAAACACACACATATCCCACTGAAATTCATTGAACTATGAGAGATTCTTGCTAAACAATCAAAGTAAAGATCAAACAAGGATGAATAGAGGATATAAAGCTACAATGATGAACAAATAAGCTCCTAGCACCTCTAGCCGTCACACACACACTTTAGGGTTTGAACAAACTGGCAAAAACTCCATTAGAATGAGAAAACATTACAATATATAAGCAGACTATAGGTTCGCTGATAGATTCGCTAGACAGCGAATCTATCAGACCAAAATACCTAGCTTCGTCGGGCACCCAACTAGGTTCGCCCGGCGACAACCTATACAGATCTATACAATGAGTTCCGGGCGAACCTGTAGGTTCGCCCGTAGGTTCACTAGAACATAAACTAAACAAAATACAAATTAAAGACAAAAACACCGACAGGCCGGTGAGTCCAACCTACACTAGTCATCAATACTCCCCCTAGGTTGGACCTCACCCAGGGGGGTCTCTAAATCAGCTCCAGCCTTTTGTCTTTTATGCTTGATCAGCTCCGGCTTCAATCTCAGCCTCTGGATCTTGAATCAAATCAGCTCCGGCTCCTTGCTGAACAATCTGGAAAATGTTTGAGCAATGACTTCAGCAAACACTTCATCCTCATTAATCTCGTGTACAAACTGAGCTTCTGAGATTTCTGTATCAGGCACGTCAATAACAATAACCTCCTCCTGATTTGTAACAGTATGCTCCTCAGATCTAACCCCAGAACCGCTAGCCTCACCAACAAACCTCTTCTCAATCGTTCTATCCATCTGCCTAGCCAGATCATCCATAAACATCCTGAAATCATCATCTTTCCTTACTTTCTCAGCAACCTCCTCTATCTCAGCTCTAATTCCCCGGGCTTTGTTGGCAACTATGACAAACAGATTTGCTTCAGCCTTTGTTTCCTCTCCTGCTCCATGGTGGATCACATTCTCACACAATACTTTCAAATCTTCATCACAGAAGGAGAATACTTCCATTGGGTCAAACAGTCTAATCTCAGGAACACCTTTCACTCTAATCACTGCTTCCCCTGAGTTGTTATCATAGAACCATTTTTCGAAAGCTTGCAGTCTCGGGGGAAGAGGATCAGGTATCCTAATTCGATCAACAGTCTTTGCTGGCTTCAGTTTCAGCACAATCTTTCCTTTGCCAGTCACCCAATCAATGTCTTTCTTTGACCTCTTTCTATCCATTTTCATGAAGCCAAAGGCCGTGAAGTTATCAGTTAAACCCTTTTTGATCTCTAATTCCAGCAACTTTGCCCGTTCACTTTGATCAGCTCCAAGTAACGGGATCTCAGCCAATCTTCTTAGATCCCACCTTGGGAGAGTTTTGAAAGCTTTTCGCTTGTGAAAATATGAGATCCCTCCTCCTCTTCTCTTAATCATAAATAACTTGAGATCAGAGTTGTATTTCCAGCTAAAAATCTTCTTGTCATTCTCCTTTCTGGTTGGATTTTTTATGTTCTGAAAAAGTGGAGTTATCTCTTCAGGCTCCTTTTCTTTGACAAACCATTCAGATTGGTTTAACTCCACAGTTCCACCTTTAGATGACCCAGTTTCTGCCAAATAAGTCACTGGTCGTTCATCTACCTCATAAAATTTGGGCTCTGAGCTGTAATCTACCAGCTATTCCTCAACTTCACCTTCTTCATCTATCAAATTGAAATCTACTTGTTTTCCACCAGCCATTTCCGGTCCAGTAAATGTATCCATATCAAACCCCATCTGTTCATCAAATCCTACATCCTCAGCAACCATCTTTTCTTTACTCTTAGACCTTAAAGGATCCTTTGAACCACCATCCTTATCTCCTCCAGATTCACCTTCAGCAGTACCAGTCAATCCTTCATACATATCAAAAGATTTTCTTGCAGCTTCTTTCAACACTCTCAGCTCGTTTTCAGACATAGCAGGTTCCATCCCAGCTTTAGCCTTCATTTCATTCAGTTCGGTGAAGGCTCGAATTAGCAAACTTTGATGATCCTTGAGCATCAGGGTATACCCTTAATAACATCACCCTTCTGTTTATCCCTTCTTTCAAGCTCAGCATATTTAGCTTTCAGATTGGCTAACTCATCATTTGCATTTGACACAGGAGTTTCAGCAGGATTAACAGGATCCTCGTGCCTCCTTTTTGTTCTTCTTTCTTCTACATGCTGAGAGCTAGACCTAGTCTCAGCTCTCTTCTTGCTCCTTCTCTCCCTTTGAGCATCTAACTCCTTCTGTACTTCATCAATCTCTTTATCTACACTGTAATCTTTGTCACGAGCATATGGCTTTCTCTTTTTCAGCCTCTCCTCACTTTGATCAACATTTTGTGCCTCATTTTTCTTCTCAATCTAGATCAATTTACTAATATGGCTCCATCTTTCGGGTGGATACATGTTCTCCCATAAGTAAGCAATCTTTCCCACACAGTTATATCTTACTGATTTACAATCACCAAAAATCCTGATATTCATTCTCCATATCTTCAAAGTATCACCAACTATGGGCAAGTCTGGCTTCAAATCATTTAGAATCATCTGTACAAATCTGGGATACAGCAACCATTTGTCCTTTCTTTAAGCATGAATATTCTGCACCATGTAGTCATAAATCAGCTTAGAATATTTCCCTTCTTGCCTTGGCAGAATAGCACCATTGCCCTTGCCCATTCCAAGTTTAACCCATCGGTTCCTCCTTTCCTGTGATCCAAACACATGATGAATATTTGCGCAATGTATCGCCATTCTCTGATTAAGTAAGACTTGATGAACTCCATCTTCTTTTCACCAGGCATTGGACCTTCATATCCTGCCTTCCTTAGTTCCTTGTAAACTTGTTTAGCATTTAAGGGAATCTCATCACCAACATCTTCAGTCAATTGTAATATCCTAGCCAGATCATCAGAAGAAAAGGAAATTTTTTGATCTAGGACTTTAGAGGCAATCCTTGAGGGAGTCACACCAACATCTACTACTGCGTTTCTCCAAACGTCATGAACATGCGAATCATAGACTTCAGGGGAGTGAGAAATAGCATGGTGAATGTGAGATGACTTCAGCCATTTGATGCAATCTTTATAAGCAGCTGCTTTCCCATGCGATTCATCCAGCAAAGCACACATGTTGTGCTTATCGATGAACTGAAGAGTCGACATGGTATCTGAAACACAAACGGAAGTTAATTAGATTGATTTCAAAGCTGAAAAGATGTGAAATTTTGAAAAATTAAAAAAATGGATAGGTTCGCTGAACAGATTTAGATTCGCTAACAGCGAATCTGATGATGCCAAGAACCTATAGGTTCGCAGACAAGCAAGCATGCAAGATGTGCCAAGCGAACTTATAGGTTCGCTGGGAACTTCGCGCGAATCTATTTGCCACGCATGAGCAGCATGCCGGCACAGATTCGCTCAATCATGTAGAACTTTCGTTCAGATTCGCTGATAGAACATTAGGTTCGCTGAAAACCTAGTTTTGAAAATCAGAATCAAACATTGATTTTAAACCAAATGATGCGTAGCATGACTTAACAGGACACAATGCGAGCAAAACCTATCATTTATTTTATGCACTATCGGTCTTTAAGAGGGCCTATTTGAATCGAACAACCGCGATGAACATACGGGTTTGATTCGGAAAGAAAGACCGATTGTTGATGAAATGCAAGGATTAAATACATACGACGCACTTACATAAGACCAGAACTTGCAAGAAAACAACGAAACAAGCAACGAAAATGAAAATGAATCTAAGGGTTTCGGGAACGCAGTTCACAGTGCAGCGAATGAAGTGCTGCGCGAACCTGTGAACTGCTTATATAACCCTTAGATTCGCTGGCCTCGAATCTATAGATTCGCCCATCAACACAAGGTCAAAAGACTGACATCACCCTTAGATTCGCTGGCCTCGAATCTATAGATTCGCCCGTCAACACAAGGTCAAAAGACTGACATCACCAACGATCAGTGTCGGGCGAACCTATAAGTTCGCTAGCAGATTCTCTGAAACCCTAATTTTTTTTATATTCTTAGACATAAAAAAATAAATTGCCCTTTTTGAATACCAAAACATCCCACAATACCTAACCTCAAAAATAAGATAAAATATTAAAACATAAAATAAAATAAAATAAAATTGAATAAAGAAAGACAAAATTAAAGGATATCCGGAGAGTCATTTATTAGCGAGATTGCAGATATGATTGTCCACTTAAACCCATGCCAAATTCTTTTCAACAAGCAATCTGCAGCTTCCTTTTATCATGTTTTTTTTGTAGATTTGAGGAATCTCGAGCAATTCAGTTCCCACAGACATTTGGCAAAGAACATATTCTGTCATCAGAGCTTATTGAGCATGAGTGATCATTTATCCCTGAGCTAGATCCTAGGGGTGGGCATACACAATGATCATTTCTGACACATTGAATGCAAGGGCTTATAATTGAAATGAACATAGACAATGATCAATTGAGAACCATTGTGAATGTGAACAATCAAGGCATATTAGGGAGTGGCTTTAGACAATGATCCTAATTTTGAGAAGCATTGTGAGGGAATAATTGCTTTAGATGCTTGATAGGCTTTGACAATCCATGTACTTTGATGGATGTATGATGTAGATCTTTGATCTTCGTTTTCTTTTGAGCATTTAGGGTTGCAGATGATGAGCGCTCCAGGTCTATACTCACGTATAACAGAGGAGATGATCATCTGAGCATACTGATGAGAGCTCCAGGTTTATACTCACGTATAACAGAGGAGATCATCATTTGAGCGTGCTGATGAGAGCTCCAGGTCTATACTCACGTATAACAGAGGAGATCATCACTCCAGGTCAGTGCTTCCGCACAGCAGAGGAGATAAGCACGAAAGGGACTCTGAAGAGCTAACTAGATTAACTAGAAGCGTCATTCAGGGCTAGGTGAAGGGTGATTTGGGGTTTTACAAAGGATTACAACAGAGATAGTAAACTCTCAACCCGTTTAGACAGAGACTTGTATCTTTGTGCAGGCCAACATGTCATGGAAATAATCCTTATCACCGTGATCCTTTGAGCTTTATGTTTGGCCACATAATTACTGTTTACTTCGATTTGAGGCTGAGCCTATCTTGCACATCCCAAGCATAATACTTCTGACCTCCTTCTAAGTCTTATTTTCTGCACGATAGCCTGAAAAGTAGCAAAATTTTGATACTTAGCAAAAGATGAAATCTGAAATCTAATCTTATACTCCCCTAAAATTTCTATTTGATAGCTTATCTAATAGAGAATTTTAACAAGCAAAAGAAAAAAATAAAGAAAAATATGACAGTAGGATTCTCAAGGGCAGAAAATAAAAGAGAATATTTACACATTAAACATCTGTTTTTCAAAAAAAAGGTTTTCAGAAGGATATTAATCCTAGCATAGAGATCAGTTCATAAAAACATGGTTTATCAAATGTTTTAGTGAAAAGATCTGCTTTCTGCTTCCTAGTTTCAATAGGAATAATATCAATGAACCCCTTTTCCTGAGCGTCACGAATGGCGTGAATTCTTGTTTCGATGTGCTTGGTTCGAGTGTGATGAATTGGATTCTTGGCGATTCCAACCGCGGCTTCATTGTCACAGAAGATTGGAGTGTGGAGGAAATTTATGCCTTAATCCATCATCTGGTGTTGAATCCAGAGCACTTGACAACAGCAGCTTGATGCAGCGATATATTCAACTTCTCCCGTGGATAAGGAAACTGTTGTTTGCTTTTTGCTTTGCCACGAAACAAGACAGTCACCCAGATATTGGCATCCACCGGTGACCGACTTTCTGTTAATCCTACAACCACCATGATCACTATAAGAAAAAGCATGTAAATCAAAGTTCCCACCTTTTGGGTACCAAAGTCCCAAACGAGAGGAACCCTTAAGGTAACGAAAAATGCGTTTAACAGCTAGCTCATGTGATTCTTTGGGATTGGCTTGATAACGAGCACAGTAGCACACAGCAAATGTGATATCTGGACGGCTTGCAGTCAGATACATGAGAGATCCGATCATCAAGCGATATCGATGAGCATCCACGGACTTCCCATTATCATCAGGAGACAAGCATGTCTGAGCAGTGAAGGGAGTAAGTTCTGGCTTTGAATCATCCGTGCCGAACTTTGTGATGATTTCCTTGACGTACTTCTCTTGGTGAATAAGAATACCTTCAGGTTTCTGTTCCACCTGCAACCCTAAGAAGAAGCACATCTCCCCCATCATACTCATTTCAAAGCGACCCTTCATCACTTCTTCAAATTCTTTACACAGCTTTTCATTTGTTGATACAAAGATAATGTCATCTACATACACTTGAACAATCAGCATCTCACCATCAACCTCCTTCTTGAAAAGTGTCATATCTATAGTCCCACGAGAGAAACCCTTGCTGAGGAGATACTACGTCAAAGTCTCATACCAGATTCGGGGAGCTTGATGCAACCCATACAAAGATTTGTCTAGCTTGTACACTTTATCTGGAAAATCTGGATCCTCGAAACCTGGTGGCTGACACACAAAGATCTCCTCATCAATGTTTCCATATAGAAATGCACACTTCACATCCATCTGAAAGACTTTAAAGTTCTTGTTAGCTGCATGTGCAAGAAAAATTCTGATGGCTTCGATCCGAGCAACTGGAGCAAATACTTCAGTGTAGTCTATCCCCTCCTCCTGAGCAAATCCTTGAACAACCAATCTGGCTTTATTTCTGATAACAACACCACGATCATCTGGCTTGTTCCGGAAAACCCACTTGGTACCAATGGGACATTTGTTTGGAGGAAGATCAACTAGGTCCCAAACTTTCAACTTCCTGAACTGTTGCAACTCAGATTGCATAGAGTCCACCCAGCTTGGGTCTTCAAGTGCCTGTTTTTAATTCTTTGGAACGATCTGAGATAGAAAAGCTGCATAAAGGCACTCATTTATCAATCCACTTTGACTCCGAGTCCTCACTCCGTCTGTGATAGATCCAATGATGTAGTCATGAGGGTGATCTTTGAAGGTTTTAAAATTTGTGTTAAGCAATGAAGGGTTATGTTGAGGTGTAGATGTGGAAGAGGATGGTTGTGCGGGAGGAGATGAATTTGTGGGAATTGGATCGATAGGTGGATATTGAATGGATGAAGCTGTGGATGGAATGGTAGTTGAGCTTGTAGGATTAGATGAAGATGGTTGAGATGATGGATCAGATGATGGAGGTGGTGGTGGAGGTGGTGAAGATGGGATATCAAATGAAGTGGGAGGTAATGAGGTGGTGGCAGACGGTTGCGGTTGTGGTGGAATCAGATTCACAGGCGAGTGAGGAATAACGTCATCATCATCGGAAATTGGCAAATTGAATGACTTGAAGACAGTGGTAGAATCATAAAACCATGCAGGCTCACTTCCAATGCTTGTTGAGTTGGATTCTTGCCAGTCGACATAGTAGGACTCTTGCACAATCCGCGACCGTTTATTATACACACGATACGCCTTTTGTGTTTCTGAGTACCCAACAAAGAAACATTCATCAGAGACAGCACCAAACTTCGTGTTCTGGTCTTGGGTATTTAACAGAGTACAAGAGCAACCAAAAGGGCGCAGAAAATCAATGAGAGGCTTAATTCCTCAGAACAACTGGTATGATGTCTTCATCTTGCTCTTGACAATCAATACCCGGTTAAGAACATAAGCTGCACAATTAACTGCCTCAGCCCAAAAGATAATTGGAAGCTTTGTCTCGATCAACATCGTTCTAGCTGCTTCAATTAGAGTTCTGTTCTTACGTTCAGCAACACCATTTTGTTGAGGTGTTCTGACAGCACTGAACTGTCTGAGAATACCCCTTTGTTCGCAGAATGAATTGAAGATGTGGTTTCTGAATTCTGTTCCATTGTCGCTCCTGATGGCTTGAATCTTTCTTTTCCCAAGAACCTCAATCAGTGGAATCAGCTTCATCAATTCCTCAGCAGTCTCACTTTTGTTAGACAGAAATCTCACCCAAGAGTACCTAGAGTAATCATCTGTCACAACAAGACAATAAGATTTCTTAGCAATTGATTTAACACTGATAGGGCCAAATAAGTCAATATGTAACAATTCGAGGGGATGCTCAATCGAGTTTTGAAGTTTAAGTTTATGTGGCTTTTTGTGTGTTTTCCTTTTGCACAAGCCATACATTTTTCTACCACAGAATAATCTTTCAGTGGTAGTCCCCTGACCAAACTGTTCTTAACTAACTTATTTATCAATTTAAATTGATATGCCCTAATCTTTTATGCCACTGAAAAGATTCATGGGAAGAAGCTTTTGATAAAAGACAGGTCACGGTGGAAGATGATTCTTCGATCCCATATTTAACAAATAGATATCATTTCTCCTTGGAGCTCGCATGATCACCATCTCATCAGGGATTGAGAACTCTAGTTTCAAGAACAGACATTCATTGGCGAGGAACATCACAGGAATATCTTTATCACAGATTTGTGATACACTGAGAAGATTGAATGCTAATTCTGGAACATAGTTCACTTTCTCCAAAGTAAGGAAACCATTTGAAACATCTCCTTGGCCAATCATCTTTCCACCCTTCTTGTCTCCAGCAAAAGCAACATAGCCACCATCAATTATTCTAAATTTGTCAGCAGGTCCTTCAACCCAGTCATATGCCGGGAACATCCACTATCTACATGCCAATAACTATTTACAGCGGCCTCTGAATGTTCCTGACATATTAAAAAAATGGTTAGACTTTTGAAATTGGGACCCAAGTCTTAGTGTACTTAGGTCTTGGAGGAACAGATCTTTTACAAAAGAAACCATTCATAAAAGCTGTCAATCTAGTTCCAAAAGATTTATTCTGTATATTAAGACCACCTGATATAGGACATTGCTTTATTAAATGATCATCCTTTCCACATATAAAACAATGGGATCTCAACCTTGTTTTGGAACAATTTGATGAAGGAATTCTATCAATAGATATTTCTTCATCACATTCAGACAATCTTGAATCTGAATCACTGTTCGAGTCATATGACTCGTTTGACTTCCCTGTCATAGCTTCCACTTTAACTGATTTTTGTTCAATTTTATCTTTGTTATTTTCAGAGGATGAAGATATTTCTTTATCTTTTGGTTTAGAAATCCTTATTGGTGTAAAAGATGGGATTGGATGAGAGAAGAATTTGTTAAAGCAATTAGTTTTTGTTTCACTTTCAGAGACATGACCTGAAAGTTGAGCTGCATCATTCATACACACATTAACATCAACTGCGGAATTTAAAACATTCAAGTCATCACGAGTGTTTGAAACAGAACATCCTAAGTTACTATTACATGCCCCAGAGTTTGAATCTAGAATAGTTCCACCAGACACAAAATGATTACTTAAGCTAATGTCTACAAACAACTTCTTGGAATTAAAATGATGACTACTAGAGCTCCCAAGACCAACACTGCCACCATAATCATATCCTTCTCGCAACTCCTTAGAATTATCTCCTTCTAAACCTGCAACAGAGCTATTAGTATCATTCTGTATAATCTCTTGTATCAACTCATTTGATGGATGAGGAGTGGGCATAGGAGAATAACAGAAAGTACTGGGTGGAGGATATACCAATGCATTATTTTCATTACCCAAACCGGTCTTGATCCTTGCCCCTCTTTGTTTTTTGCATAATTCCTCCCTTTTCATGCTCGAAAGAGACCATTGTTCTAATTTATTTTTAAGTTTTCTGACTTCAAATTCAGCAAGTGTGACTTGTTCAGTTAAATAATTAACCTCACAGTTCTTTTCCAAAAGTGTCCTTTTTAAATGTTCATTTTCTTTCAAAGCTTCTCTTAATTAACAAAATATTTTGACTCATTTTGTTTCAGCTCTTTATTGGTTTTCTTTAATTCATTTTCATTCATTATAAGCAACCTATTAGCTTTATATATACCAACCAAACGGATTTTGCATGCGGAGGAACACATGTCTTCAACAATTTCATAAGGAAGACCCATTACCAGTTTTTCTGCTGCGAGAGCACGATCACATTGGCAATAAGGAGTGTTCCTCTTGTACTCCTCCACAGCTTTGTTCTTGGCTTCTTCAATCATTGATTTCATTTTCAGCTCCTCGGTTTCACTAGCTTCCTTTGCAGCAGATTCACAACCCAGTTTAACCTCTTCCTTAACAGCTTCACACACCAAACCAGTTTGAACAATCTCTTCTTGAGCCACAGCTTTCTGAATCACACCTGCACACTCCTTAACCTTTTGAATGGCTTCAGACCCAGTAGATTCACCATTGCTATCAACTTCATTATCAGCTTCACCATAGAATTCCTTAAAAGGATCAAAACTGTCAATGTCCCCATCATCAGGAGCATGTTCCGCCACTATCTCAGCAATCAAGGCGTGGTTGATTTCCTCCTTTGACTCCTCAATTTCTGCACTCCAATCAAAGTTGGTTAACAGAGCAGTTTCTTTCTTCGGCTTAGCTTCTTCAACCTTATCCATGACTGGAATGGTTCTTGAGTTTCTAGAATTAACAGGTTCAGTGACAATGGGAGAAGGACACTCTTTTTTAAAATGACCAAGCTGCTTACAATTGAAACATCTGAGCTTAGACTTGTCATATCCTAGAGCATTGTTCTGACTCTGGTTTCCAAAATTTTTCCTGCCAGTTCTTTCCATGAACCTCCTGGCACGAAGAGTAAGCATGGCCATTTGCCATTGAATGTCGGTTTCTTCAAGATCATCAGGATCAACCTGATACATATCTTCCACTGTCATACCACGTCCCTTCAATTCTCCAGCCACCAAAGCCTCATAACTGTGCACAAATAACCCAAACAGTGCCATAGTATCGTATGGAATTTGAGTAGAAACTAAGGCATTTGAACTTGACCCAGCATCCTTACAACCACCACCTGAGTTGACAATTTTACCATACCCAGAGTTAGCGAAGCCACCATTACCAGATGAACTCCCACAAGCTGCACCATAATAGTTGGAGTTTGCAGCGGATGAAATCAATGCAGCGTTTTGAGGAGGAACATTGGGAGACATCATGGTTTGATTATACTCTCTTCTCTTCACATCAAGATCAAAAGATTTTAACTTGTTGATTACATCCATCAACTTGTAATCAGCAAAATTTCTTTCTTGTTTGAGTAATTTGATTTGCATGACTCCACTGAGCAGGAAGAGAGTCTAACAATTTACTCACTTGCTCATGATTTCCAAGCTGTTCATCATACTTCTTCAGATTGCTTGAAACTGACAGAAAACGGTTTGTTATATCAGTGTCTCATTCTTATATCCTGCGAATGAGTTAAACTCCTTCTGAGCCTGAGCTTTCTCGTCTTTCTTCAGATCTTCGTTCCCATCATAAAACTCACATAAGGCATCATACAATGCCTTAGCGGTAGTGTGCTCAGCAAACCTGTTATAAATATCCTGATGCAGACATAGAATCAAAGCTCCAAGAGCTTTCTTGTCACGATCAAGCAACTTGATGTCAATCTCAGTATAAGTGCTAGGATCATGATTTGGCGAAGTGACAGATCCGACAGTTGTTGTTGGTAGGTGAGGTCCATTAGTGATAGATTCCCACTAACCATGATCAGTGTAGAAGAAGAAAGCTTTCAAGCACCGTTTCCAATCCTCAAAATTCTCACCATTGACAAGCCTCGGTGGCCTGTTTGGTTGAACACACTCCATATCAGTCACATTCACGATTGAAGAAGACATGATAATATCAGAAATTAGATTCGCTGATGAAGATGTAAATTCGCTCGTAGATTCGCTAGGTGAACCTATAAGTTCGCTTGGCAGACCAGCAGTAGATTCGCTCGGCAGTGTGCACGAGAGAACAGATTCGCTAAGCAAGTTCGCTCGGCAGGATAAGAACTTTCGTTCAAAAATAGATTCAGCAACAACTTCGCTTGGCTGTCAACCAAGAGCAGTGAACTTTCGTTCAAAAGGCTAGATTCGCTATCCAAAAGTTCAGCAAAGATTGAAATGCAATTTTCCTTAGGTTCGCTGGATGAAAAGTCTAGATTCGCGGAATGAATCGGCTAGGTTCGCTGAGTTACGAAATAAGCTTTTCCAGCAAGAAATCAACCCAACTATCTCAAAACACAACCAATTGATGAACGGTTTGTTTCTATAGCTTTCTTATGCCAAAAACTACAATCCCCAAGTGATTTGTATATCAGAAACACACTGAACAAGCTCGAAATGAATCAAAAGAGTTGTGCCTCATAAAACCCCAAAAACAACACAAAAATCAAACTATCAAGAGCACTATGGCTCTGATACCATATTGTTGGTCCATCATGATCGATTCAACAGTGCAAATGATCACAAACACACACATATCCCACTGAAATTCATTGAACTATGAGAGATTCTTACTAAACAATCAAAGTAAAGATCAAACAAGGATGAATAGAGGATATAAAGCTACAATGATGAACAAATAAGCTCCTAGCACCTCTAGCCGTCACACACACACTTTAGGGTTTGAACAAAATGGCAAAAACTCCATTAGAATGAGAAAACATTACAATATATAAGCAGACTATAGGTTCGCTGATAGATTCGCTGGACCTCAGACCAAAATACCTAGCTTCGCCGGGCGCCCAACTAGGTTCGCCCGGCGACAACCTATACAGATCTATACAATGAGTTCCGGGCAAACCTGTAGGTTCGCACGTAGGTTCGCTAGAACATAAACTAAACAAAATACAAATTAAAGACAAAAACACCGACAGGCCGGTGAGTCCAACCTACACTAGTCATCATATAGGGTATGGCAAAGGCTGAAACAAAACTACTGAAGGTTTTGGTGTTAGTCATCAGTTGTTGAAACTACTGATGACGTGGTTTGAACCTTCAGTGGTTGTAACATCTGAGGACTGGTGTTAGTCTTCAGTAGTTGAAACTACTGAGACCTTGGTTTTGTCCCTCGGATGTTGTAAATGGCTGAAGACTTGTCGTTAGTCATCAGTAGTTATAAACTACTGAAGACATGGTTTTCATCTTCAGACGTTGTAACAACTGAAGACTTGGTGTTAGCCTTCAGTAGTTGTAAACTACTGACATCAGTAGTTATAAACTACTGAAGACATGGTTTTGCTTCAGTTGTTGTAAACAACTGAGGACTTGGTGTTAGTCATCAGTAGTTATGAAACTACTGAAGACATGGTTTTGTCCTTCAGTTGTTTGGGTATGAAACAGCAGATGTTGGTATCAGCTGAAGAGTAAAGTTACTCATCAGCTGTTTCCGTCAATTCAGTTGTTTCATTCTAACCTCCACATTTACTCATCAGCTCTTTGGCCGACTTTCAGATGTTTCATTAGCCCTTCAGCTCTTGTGAATATTTTATTCCTCAGCTCTTGTGATCAGATGTTCATAAGTGCTGATAAATTATTCTTCAGAGCAGGTGAACAAATTTTGGCTTTCAGTACTTGTGTAATATTACACATCAGTACTTGTGAACAAAATTTGTTCTTCAGTACTTATTTGTTTGAAAATTGTTCATCAGTAGTTATAACCACATCAGTAGTTGTAACTACATTAGTTGTTTTCAACAAATAGTGTACTTCAGTACTTTGAAGCATGTTAGTCTTCAGTAGTTGTGAAAATGCTGAAGACTAAATTACTCATCAGTACTTATATTTGACCTTTGCATACTAATGCTTATCAGTATTTGAGAACTGAGAGCATCAGTATTAGTCAAATTATTCTAGCTACAGCATACCAAGCCTTAGTACCATGTTTTGGAATGTGGCACTATCTAAAGGCTTAGTAAAGATGTCTGCAAGCTCATCAGCACTAGGCACAAACTTTGGATCAATCAGACCTTTTTCATAGCAATCTCCTATAAAATGATGTCTGATCTCTATATGTTTGGTCCTAGAGTGCTGGACTGGATTTTTAACAATGCAAAGAGCTAAAGCACTATCCATTAATAATGGAGTCTTAGTCTCTGTAATGCCATAATCCAAAAGTTGGTTCTGGAGCCAAAGTACCTGAGATGTACAACTTGCAGCAGCAATGTACTCAGCTTCAGCAATGGATGTAGCAATTGATGTTTGTTTCTTACTCTGCCAAGAAACTAAACAATTGCCTAGGAATTGGCAACCACCAGAAGTGGATTTTCTGGTGACTTTGCATCCTGCATAGTCACTATCTGAGAAAGCAACTAATTTGCAAGAATGCCCAGTAGAATACCAAATACCTAGTGATTGGGTACTCTGCAGATATCTAAAGATCCTTTTAACTGCAATCAAATGGGATTCTTTAGGTGCAGCCTGAAATCTAGCACAGGCACATGTTGCAAACATGATGTCTGGTCTAGAAGCTGTAAGGTACATCAAGGACCCAATCATACATCTGTAAAGGGTTTCATCAACCGCTTTACCTTTCTGATCTACATCCAGTTGTGTGATGCTGCTCATGGGAGTAGAACAGGGCTTACAGGTTTGTAAATCAAACTTATTCAACAACTCTTTTGTGTATTTGGACTGATGAATAAAGATTCCATAAGCCATTTGTTTGATTTGCAAACCTAGAAAGAACTGTAATTCCCCCATAGCACTCATCTCAAACTTTTGCTTCATGAGCTTTGTGAATTCATCACACAACTGTGGATCAGAGGATGCAAAGATGATGTCATCAACATATATTTGAACAAGGAGCTTATGCTGTCCTACAGTATTTATGAATAAGGTTTTATCAATGGTGCCTCTAGTGAACTTATCCTCTAGAAGAAAAGTTGATAGTGTCTCATATCAGGCTCTAGGAGCTTGTTTCAGCCCATAAAGAGCCTTATCAAGCTTATACACCCAATCAGGATGTTTATTGTCCTCAAAGCCTGGTGGTTGACACATATAAACTTCCTCTTTTATTTTACCATATAAGAAGGCACTTTTGACATCCATTTGATAAACCTTAAGACTGTGAAAGGCAGCATAAGCTAAGAACAATCTAATTGCCTCCAGTCTGGCTACAGGGGCAAAGGTCTCATCATAATCGATGCCTTCCTCTTGTGCAAACCCCTGGACAACCAGTCTGGCCTTGTTCTTAACTATTTGGCCCTTTTCATCTGTTTTGTTCCTAAATACCCATTTGGTGCCTATTGCACACTTACCTTGGGGTAAAGGAACAAGCTCCCACACTTGCTGTTTTCTGAACTAAAGAAGCTCAAGCTGCATTGCTTCCACCCATCCATTGTCTCTTAAGGCAACATGATAGTTCTTTGGCTCTTGCTGACTGATGAAGTGAGCATAAAGCAGAAGTTGGACAATTGATTCCTGGTTGAAACTCCAGCATTGATATCACCAATGATTTAAGATGTGGGGTGATTCTTCAGCTCTTGATAGACTATAATATCAGTGCAAGTGTTTGTAGGACTTTCAGCAGCAACAGATGGTGATGAAGATTCTTGAAACCATGTAGGAGATGGCAGCTTAAATGAAGTGGAGCATGCAGAAATCTCATCAGCATTTGTTGTGGATGGGGCTGCTGAAGCTACAGGAGCATTAGGTTTAGTGGACTCAGGCAGGTTGTCACTAAACCTAAAAAGGTGAGTACTGGATACATCATCATCAGTACCACCAGGTGGAGAACTGTTGACATGCACAACAGCTGGAGGTTGATAAGGAACATATTGCAGTATGTCCAGATCAAACAACTCCACAGGGGTTTGCGGAATCTTGTCCTTTGGAGATTCATTAAACTTGACATACAGAGTTTCTTCAACCATCTTTGTCCTACAGTTGAAAACTCTGTATGCCTTGCAAGTTGATGAATAACCAACAAAATACCCTGCATCCACCTTACTAGCAAACTTCTGGAGTGGATTGCTAGTGTTGAGAATGAAACAAGGACTCCCAAAGGCTCTAAAGAAGGAAATCAAAGGGGCCAAATGATGAAGTACTTCATAGGGAGTCTTCATCAACCTTTGATTCACTAAGGCTCTATTCTACACATAGCAAGCTGTGTTTACAACTTCAGCCCAAAATGTTAGTGGCAAACCTGAGTCAGCCAGCATTGACCTTGCAGCTTCAATGAGAGTTTTGTTCTTTCTCTCAACCACTCCATTCTGTTCAGGTGTTCTGGGAATACTGCACTGCCTTTTAATTCCCTTGGATAGGTAGAAGTCATCAAGTGTGTGGTTTCTAAACTCAGTTACATTGTCACTCCTTACACACTTGACCTGCAGGGAATACTGCTTCTCCACAAATAACACAAAGTTCATAACAGCCTTGGCAGCTTCATCCTTAGAGTGCAAGAAGAAAGTCCATACAAACCTGGAGTAATCATCCACAATTACCAGGCAATATTTCTTCTTTGCCATGCTCATCACCCTGACAGGACCAAAGAGATCCATGTGCAAGAGTTGCAAGCAGGCAGTGGACTTTGGTTCTTCTATGGAGGGAATGAAACTCTGTGTTGTTTTCCCTTTAAGCAAGCAGTGCAGTTGTCTTCACACTTGAACTCCATCAAAGGCAATCCTCTTACTAAACCATGGCTTATCAGCTGATTCATGTTCATGAAATTAACATGCCCCAGCCTTCTATGCCATAGAGTAGACTCTTAAGGAGAGGCCTTGGAGAATAGGCAAGTATGGCCTTTTAGATCTATTTTTTTGGAAAGATCTAAGGCATATACTCTTCCTGTCCTGTTGGTCTTAAGGAGAGTATATTCATCCAACACCTTGTCAATCAAATTTAGAACTTTGGATGACAGAATCTGACAGTTCTGGCTTGTGAAAAGGGCAACATGGCGTTTATCACACATTTGACTGACACTCAAGAGATTGTACTTGAGATTCTCCACATGGTTAACATCATCAAACCTTATTTCCCCATTGGAAACAAAGCCTTTTCCGATGATGTAACCCTTTGCATCATTGCCAAAGGAAACAAATCCCTTCTTTCCTTGAGAGTAGTCATTAAGAAGAGAGCTGCTCCCTGTCATGTGCATGGATCCTCCACTGTCTACATACCAGATGCTTCTATGGCATGTTGAAGAACCCTACAATCATCATAACAGATTAGTTAGTTTTGGAGACCCAAACCTTTTTGGTTTTGGGTCTGTTCTCATCAACAGATGTAACACTAACAGGTTTGTTATGTGTGACGGTCTGAGGTGAAGAAGATGGTGTAGAAGAGGAACCCTTTGGCTTGGATTTCATTTTCTGTGGTTTCAACACAGGAACATCTATTTGGTTGACTCTTCCCATTAGATGCTGAACCATCATTACAAGTTGTGTCTGACTTTGTGATAAAGCTTTCAGCTCTTCACACACACTGGGACTTGCTGATGATGGATTCCTGTGTTGCACCATCTTCTTTTGAGCAACCTCAGCTGTTGCCTGAGTAACCCCTACCTTCTTTTTAGATTTATCTTTGGGCTTAGGGATTTCAGGATTTGATGTTGCTAGTACAAACTTGGTCTCAAACTCATTTTTCATTGTATTCATATGCTATTTAATTTTCTCTTTTTGTTTGAGTTTGGAACCCCTTTTGTACTAGCAGTCATCAGTAAGATGATTGAACAAGCCACATATCTCACATGGCTTCTTCTTCATCTTATGTTGATCATCAAATGAAGAGGATGAAACTGCTGAAGACTTGTTCTTCAGCTGTTTGCTATCAGTACTAGCAGTTTTCTTCCTTGTAGTACCTGCATTCCTAACATCCTCTTTAGTTGTCTTCAAACCCTTTCTACTGTCAGTTTTCTTCTCTTCAGTGCTGGTAGTAGTTGAGGTTTGAACTTCAGGTGTTATCACTTGCTCTCCAGTACTTTCAGTACTTCTAGAGACAACACCTGAGTTGATCAACTTTTTGATCATGTGACAGTCAGCATTTGAACCATCAGTTGTTATAGCATCAGCTGATTGGTTTGAGTGGAATTAATGCTGACTTCTACCTCTGATGATGCTGTATCAGAAGATAGTAGGTCACATGAAGAGAAGAATTGGTTATTGCTCTCTCCATCAGATTCAACTTCTGCTCTTGAAGTAAAATCTGTAAGAGGAGCAGTGTGATTATAACCAATGCCAAACTTCACATTGGAAGCTGATTGCTTACTAAGAAGCATTTCAAAACCCTTGCATGATTGCACCCATCGATCACACTCTACTTGGGTGGTTGCAAGAGTTTCCTTGAGGTCTCTGTACTTCTCTAGAAGTACATCTTCCCTAGCCTTATCATCTTTTATTTGGCATTTAAGCTTATAAATCTCATCATTTTTATCATTAAGAGCAGCCTCAAATTCAGCTTTCTTTTTGGAAATGGTTTGCTCTAGCTCAAGGTTTTTATCAATTAAAGCTACATTTGCTTCTCTAATAGAAGCAAATGTTGCTATGCATGAATCAGAACAAAGCTTGGCTTTAGCCTCAGAAGATACCTATGATGAAGCATTGGATGATGACCCATCAGCAGACTCAAAGGCCATTAGAGCAAAATTCCTAAATGGATTATCACCACCATGTTGACCAGCACCTTGGAATAGTTGTTCCTGACCAGATAAATCATCTGGCAAACTACTCCAGTCAACAACTCCTGGGGTGAAGAAGCTGTGTTGTTGAGGTTGGGTTTGATGATGAGATTGGGAAGATTGAGACTCAGGGAGAGCATGTAGTGGCTGAGCAGAAGGTGCTTGAGCTTGACTGGGCTGAGGCACATAGTAGCAGGGGTATGGGTATGGCATATGACCCTGAGGCACAAAGTAAGCAGGTGATGCATGTGCTGGTGATGGATTGCCAGAACTGGATGAATGTTGCCCTCTGTGCTGTGAGCTATTGCTTGGAAAGGTCAAAAAGGGTGTAGAGGAGTTAGATCCAGATGATCTACATTCTCTAGCAAAGTGTCCTAGCCTTTGGCACTTGTGACACCTCAACTTGCTCTTGTCAAAACCAACTTTGGTTTTGCCAGAGAGACCAGGAAATTTCCTGCCAGTTCTCTTGTAGAACTTTTGAGATCTGATATTTATCATTGCCATTTGACTCAAAATATCCATCTCTTCCAGATCATCATCTGGAATGCCCTTCAAGTCCTCCATCAGAAAGCACAGATTATCACTGCTACCTCCTGAACTACTATTAACACCAACAAAAGCATGTTCAGAGTTGGTAGAGAAATCAATATGCTCATCATAAGAACCCTCTGATGCAGCATATTCCGACTCCTGACCTATCAAGGCAGCATTGCCAGTGACAAAGTCATCAGTGAGCTTGCCGAGATGGACAACTTCCTCTGTTGCTCTATCTCTCTCTTAAATGTGAGCAGTTTCCCATGAAGTTGGGTGAGAGATAGAGTATCCAGATTTGCACTGGAGCGTAGGACAATGGTATAAGTGTCCCATCTCTCAGGCAGTGATCTGAGAAATCTGTTGTTCATCTGGCTATTAGAGTACTCTTGTTTGACCATCTTCAACTCAGAGATCAAACATGAGAACCGCTCATACTGTTGAGTCAGAGTCTCACCCTTCCTATGAGAGAATGTCTCATATTGTTGGGCGAGGATTTCCCTTGTGTTTGCCAAGACCTCATTGTTCCTCCGAATTGTTCCTTTAGAGCAACCCAGTGATCATGAGCAGTTTCATGATGCAAAAGCCCTGAATAGATCTCATTTGGAATTGCCATAGCCAAAATTCCATGGGCTTTAGCATCAATCTCGAACAGCTTAAGATCTTCGTCCGAGTATTGATCAGGTTTCTTCGGAACCTGTTCATTTGATTCAGGGACGCTCACCATAGGCTGGTATGGTCCATGCACCACTGACTTCCAACAACCAGCACTGTTGACAGACAAGTGGTGAAGCATACGACGTTGCTATATGTTATACTCATTCCTAACAAGCATCGGAGGCTTGGTTGAGGAACCAGTATTGTGAGGATCATTCGTTGGTGTCGCCATCTCAGTTTTCAGTCAAAATCAAGTTTAACAAAACAAATGTAGCTCAAAACCACAGAGAACCTCATGTTTAATGGCCCGAAACAGCAGAATCTCAATCTCTATAGCTAATTCTTGCAAATTGCTAATTCGATCAAACGTAGAGATCAAAGAGCAGTTTCAATGATCAATGATGAAGTCGATCAATGATTAACCAGCTCTGATACCATTTGATAGGATCTCAGCCTCTAGTTTGATCAATTAGGTTGTATTCGCAGCGGATTTAGCAAGAGAATTAGCAATTACAAGGAAGAACACAAGGATTTTGCATGTAACAGTATAAATATAGAGAGAGAGAATAATTCTGTCAAAAAGGTATTTTCTCTTACTCACACGTTTCGGCATGGATTACAATTAGGTCATCTACCTTTTATAGGCAGAAATGACGTATGTTGATGTCACTTGATAGTGACATCAAACGGTTATTAACAAACTACTGAAAGAACACCTAAACTACTGAAGATGTCAAACAGCTGACATCTTCTTACAAAATGCTAAGTGTTCTAACTTATTACAAACTACTGAAGAAAAGAAACTACAGAAAGTATTACAACGACTGAAGAACAAACTCTTCAGTCGTTTACAACTACTGATCTACAACTACTGAAGAACAAGCTCTTCAGTAGTTTACAATCTACTGAAACAAAATTACAACTACTGAAAAGTAAAACCATCATAACAACTGAAGACAACTTCTTCAACTGTTGTGACAAACTCTGAAGCTTCAGCACTTGGTCTTCAGACTTTGATCTTCAGATGTTTCATCAGCTGATGACTTCAGTAGTTGTCATCAGCTGATGTCTTCAGTCTTTGTCTTCAGACTTTGTGCATCAGTTGTTGATCTTCAGTTCTTCAGTTCTTCAGCTGTTGATCTTCAGCACTTGAGTCTTCAGTACTTGAAGTCTTCAGTACTTGTATTCTTCAGTACTTCAGACTTCAGTATTTGTCTTCAGTACTTGGGATCTTCAGCTGTTGTTCTTCAGATCTTAGATCTTCAGCTGTTGAGTCTTCAGTCTTTGTCAAACTACTGAAGAAGCCTTCAGCAGTTGTTGTGATGTCATGTGGGACTTAGAGGTTTTCCTGATCTTGGCTCATTGGTTCTTTTGGTCCAACAGATATGGATGAACACAAAAACTCAGATCTAGTTTCTCTCTCTAAAACCCTATTTTCTCTCTCTACGAATCTGATAATAAACTTCAAAATCAGCAACTATTCTTCACAAAAACTGATTCAAATGGCTCTGATACCAAATTGTTGGTCCCAAGCAACACTTGAATCATGAATTTGATGAAGATTTTAGATCAAACACCACAAAATATGAAGAACTTGGATGAACACCAAGAATAATGAATAAAACCCTTTGTTTGATCCAAAAATATGATTACAAAATGATTTGAAGGTGGAAACCCTAATCACTAGCTCCTCCAAGCTTAAAACCCTAATTGCCATACTTTACTATTTATAGTAAATGACAATTTACTAATGACACTTAGGACCCTAAACTATGACAATTAGAAATTACAATTAAAACCCAAAATGTCTAAAAACAAGATTAAATATATTTTTTCGACACAAAATATATTTATTAACAATAAACACCCTAGACAAATATATCTTCAACGTCTTGTCTCTAATCTTCGTCCCAAACGCGTCGTGTTGACTTTTCCGTTGACTTTGACCGTTGATGTTGACTTTGTTGACTTTAACTGTGTTGATAATATTATACTATCTTTCAGACCCAACAATATTCCCCCTTAGTCTACTATTATCAACGTCTTTCATCGTGATCAGCACCGATAAGTCAACTGAACTTGATCTTTAATTTGGTAAGCTTCAGTCTCAATGTTGAGGTCTAACAGTAGGGGAGGACAAGCTTCATCACTCCAGCCTCCACTAACACTCATCTTAGGCTGGATGATGTAGAAGATGAGTTATCCTTCCCCAAGTCTGTTGTCAACCAGTACTTCAGGCAGATGGGCTATGTAGGTGATTACTCTATAAGAACCTTCAGAAAAGGTGAGTCTCCTCCCAGTGGAAGTACCTCCTCCATGTAGTCATCCATTGTCTATCTAACAAGCATGGAGGTTAGGACCAAATTCTAGAGGACCTTTCCTACATAGTCCATGGGATGGTTTAGGGGTCAAGTTTAGGTATTCTTAGTTTGTATATACCAATTTACTTGCTAACTTAGACTCTTTACATTATTACTTGTTCCCTAGATATCTTTAGCACATTCTTAACTACGAATTGGGCTCACAGTTAAGGGGAACATGTAATGTTCTAAAAAACAGACAGATAAAGCCCGACATCTTTAGAACTATAAGAAAGCCTACTGTGGGCTTCTCAGGGGTAGAAACAGCCCTTGTCCTAAAAATGTTAGAGCTCATTGCTTAAGGTGACAACCTAGCAGCACCAGCTAGTCTTGAACCCACACCTTCCACTTCTCAACCACCCAAACAACCTCGAATAACCATCACCTACACAAGAAAAATCCAAACGAACCCCTGCATAAGCTACTTAGCTTATGCAGGCCCCCATATCCTCACCTTTTAGGAGGAAGTGGACACTGGAGCTCCCCACTTCCCCGAGGAGCAAACCACTCCCATCTCTTCAAGGATCAATGCTGAGGTTCCTCATACTCAGCCTGATGAGCTCACAATCCTAACAACCTTCAGCCTTCACTCAGAGTCTTAAAACTCTAGTGAACAACCTTTAGGGGAAAGTTACCATCCCTAGCCTCTAGACCTCAACCAACCCAAAAACCCAACTAGAATTCTATGATAATGAAGACATGGGATTCAGTGAGTACCATTAGTCTCTCTTTTCAACCCCTTCTTAAGGAGAGATGAGTACTCCTGCATCACCCATGTCTAGCCCACATCATCCACCCATTATTAAGGTCGATCTCCCTGAAAAAGTTCAGGAGTTCCATATAAAAGAGGCTCTTACTTCAACAAGTGACTATATATTTACGACCTCAACCATGGCAACCCAGTCCCTAGACACTTAAACTAAAGTTGTCATGGTGCAGGAGAAATCTAACAGCCAAGAACATAGTGCTGGTGATGAGGAAGAAGACTTTGGTCCTATTCTCTCATCCCCTCATGATTCTTCTGATGAAGATAAGGGGACTCTAAAACTAAAGGTGAAAAAACTAACCAAAACATGCACCTATTTAGTCTCAAAGGTTAGTCACCTGGAATATCTCGTGACTACCTTACAAAGAAGGGCCAATGACCAGCAACTTCACATCACAAATCTCAAAGGTAAGCTAGCTGAGAGACCACTTAAAAGAACTCAACCAGGTCCATAAGAACCTATGGACATGGTTGACTTAACCTCCATCTCACTAATGCAAGAAGGTGATGCTACCAAAAAAAGGGAGAAAGTCCTAGCAATCACAGAACCTGTGAGTTCTTCTCAGAGTATGGACATTAAGGATTCATCACCCTCACTTGCAATTGTCCATACTCAGCAACTTCCTCAAGTCCACATTAATGTAGATTTACTCATACAAAGTTTGTTTGAGGAGGGTATCCGAAGGGCTATGTCTACCCCACCCTATGATGATAAGAATAAAATATTAGGGTGGAGGTATGATGCTGACAAAAGAGCCTTGATACTGCATAGACTTCATGGGTAGCAAGAGGTATTCAATTTTCATTCCCTGAAGTACTATGACAGCCTTCCTCTAGTCCACATGTCACTTGCCAATCCTAGTCAAAACAAGCAAGCTAAAAAACTGGTTGAGAGGATTCAAGATTAAACTACTTGGGGACCAGGAACTATAACATTGATGAACTCATCTCTTTTTCCAAAGAAGAGCTTAATGAACTGGCTGACATTGAGTTGCCAAATAACAGGAAGGAGGTAGAGGATTGATAATTCTCCTCAAGATCAAGGAAGAAAGGAGGAAGAAAAGACTCTACAAACATGCTCCTACCCTCTCCCCAATTCAAGAAAGCCTTGAGATCTGGGCTGTGGCAACTGAGCAACAACCTCAGGTAGACAAGGAAGCAGACAGATAAAACATGATCAGCTACCTGAGAGCCATAGTCCTCTATCAGGCATCTGGACTTCTTCCCTTATCCTATGAATATATAGAATTTAAGTATCTCAAGCAGCTTGAGCAACAAGTGATACAAGAACAAAAGGCTGCTAAGAAGAAGATGATGGAAGAAGCTGCAAAGTCAAGAGACATCATCCAAAAGAGCCAAAAGAAGTCTACTAGTAGGAAGAGGATGATGAGCTTTTTGAAGTTGTATGGATTCTCCAGAAGGAGGCTTGGTCCAACCTGGAGATTAAAAAAGGGGGAGCTTGTTGACTTGCATTCTCCACCAAGTCAAGCTCCACCTGAAGTCGAGATCAAGTTTACAACCTGGAGCTAATGCTGGACTACAGCCAACTTCATCTTCTGATCTACAGCAAGGTCCTGATACCTCTCTTTCTGAACCTGTGAGGGAAGAGGACCCAACTGAGAAAGACACACAAGAACAACCTGGTGCTGAAAGCCAGTCTTTTCAGTTAAAGTCTACAAAGAGGAGGAAAAGGATGATCATGTTTCAACATTAACCGGATGAATGACGAGATTGTTGCCAAGGAAATTACCCACAAACTCTCTTAAAATTATCATATTTATACCATATCCATGCTTGCCTGGTCAAGATAATAATCAAAAAAGTAATATAAGAAGCACCCAACACAATGTATAACAAAAATGTAACCTACAAAGATAACTTCATATAATTAATACATGTTTTATGAATATAGACTACTAGTCCAAAAATTGCAAATTATATATACATATTAATCCTTTTGGTCGGTGGCTACACTGCCACCGTACTAAAGGCGATGCACGTGTACAACTTTCAAAACAAGCATAAAAACTGCGATGGTGGTGGTGTTGCAATGGTTGCGGCGGTGGTGGTGCTGCGATGGTTGTGGCAGTGGTTGCGGCGGTGGTGCTGCGATGGTGGTGCTGTGATGGTTGCGGTGGTTGTGCTGCGATGGTTGCGGTGGTGGTGCTGCGATGGTTGCGGTGGTGGTGCTGCGATGGTTGCGGTGGTGGTGGTGGTGGTGCTGCGATGGTTGCGGTTGTTGTGGTGCTGCGATGGTTGTGGTGGTGGTGGTGCTGTGATGGTCGCGTTGGTGGTGGCGGTGTTGCGATTGGTGCGTGCTGCTGTTGCAGCTGCGATGAGTGCGGTGCTGGTGGTGCTGCCGTGCTGGTGGTGTTGCGATGCGATGCCTGTGGTGGTGGTGGCTCTGCGATTGTTACGGTGGTGGTCGTGACTCGTGGTGGTGGTGTTGGGGTGGTGGTTGTGGTGATGGTGTGTAATGTGATGAGAGAAGGATGTGAGTTTGATTTGAAGAAATAGAAGGAAATGGATTTCAATTCTGTTTTCAATTTGATTAGTTATAAATTTGAAATTCACAAATATCTCATAATAAATATAATTTATATATTTTTTATTCTTATTACATTTGATTACAAAAAGGTTAAATGTCCAACTTTTATATTATATAATTATTAGAATAAAAAACGTTTGATTTTGAAGTAAATATATTTTTTTTGTGGTTGATTATTATATTACTTACGAATAAACTTACTTTAAACATTTTTGCATACTTATGCTGTGTAACTCTGTAACCGATCCGTAACGTGATACAGTTTTCAAAGAGAAACTCCCGGCAACGTGCGGTTTTCATTTCTAGTTACTTTATTAATAATAGAGATGGGGAATGAATAGTACTAGTGCTACAACTGTAATTTCACTGCATTTTCGTTTGTTTTCTTTGGATCTCAAATGGGTGGCGATGACGATGGAGTTGGCCAGTTCGGAGCCGGAGGCAGAAACAATAGCGGTTTTGACTATCAGGATCATATTCTAGGGTTCTAGTTGTGACCTTAGGTTCTAGCGTTGAGGGAGCCGACAATGTGTTCGAAGTCGATAATTTGAGCTCTAAAGAAACAAAGGAGGAGGAGAAATGTTAAAGTTCTGAAAAAGAAGAAGAAATTATGAGTAATTTGATTGTCTGCATGCCAATTTCGGGTTTGATGTAGGTCACTTATAGATAAGGTTTAATGAAACCACAAAGGAGATTACATAGAGAGAAAGAGGACGTTGTTTCATCTGGTGTCTCAGCCTTCATGACAAAGTTCAGCTACTTCCTCATGCTAATTTACAGACAAATGCCGAGCCTCTTTAAATTATTAATCCTCTTTTCCTCTTGCTTTAGATAAGGTATTTAAGGTCTTCATGTTATATTGTGTATTCAAGTATTATGTAGATAAATAATCTGTAGTAATCAGGTTAGCTCAAGTAATTTTCAAAAAATATGGATTTTGATGTAGTCCCCATTATTGCTTTTTTATTTTTAAGACAAGTTTACAACATAGCCTTCTTGCATTCTAGACATCATATTGTCCTCTATGGTTCGTAAAACTTCCTAATGTAGATATTTGGTTTTGAGTATATATTCTAAAGGATTTCAGGCCAAAACAACAATATTTGCTTTAATGTTTATCAGGTAACTACCATCAACGAAACGAAAATCATCCCACTAACTTTGTTGGGCATTTAGTCAGAGCATAAGTGATGCGGGTTCCATAACAAATGTTGGCTGATAAGGTTTGTTCTTGCTTAACGTTTTCATTTTTTATGGTATTTTAATTGTCTAGAGACTTTATGTGATTAAAGTCCCTTACTCCCTTTTGAAATATGAATGTGGTTCATGGTACTTCAAGAGGTTTGAATTTCAACTTTAAGTTTGCTTTATATCTTAACCAATGATGATTCATAACCATGTTTCATTGATTATGGGTTTCACAATCATGAAACAGATCGTTTGGGTTGAAATTGATCGAATGTGTATTTATATGCTCATAACTTGATAAACTTTAATTCAAAACTAATAGATCAGAGTCATAGTAATATAGTGTTTTAGTCTTATTTAATACATTAATTGTTTATTATTTTATTTAAAATGAAACACAATGGAAATAAAGTAAAATTTTTATTGTGTTTTGTATAAGTAGGGACAGCTGTTTTATTGTTTTAATTTTATAATTACAATGAATCTTCTAAATACCTAATGTTTAATTAAGTTCTCTTTTTCAAGGCTACAAAATAGCATTGGTGTTGGGGCTCATGCAATTGGTTTGGCCATGCTTTTCTTATGAACTAGTTTTTCTAACCCGCGCGTTGCGCGGGGAATTCACAATGATCTCAAATATCAAAACGCGAATGCAACATGTTGTGACTATATTATACGTGACGTGATAATGTATAAACTAACAATCGACCCGACTTGTCTTTAGACTAAATTTACTTCGAACAATAGAGTAAATAACGATTAACACATAAACAGAACACTTTTAAGCATGATTTTGAAAACCGGACCAGACCGGCCGGTCCGACCGGTTGGACCGGGAACCGGACTCCAAGCCGGTCCGGTTCGGTGCTTAAAACCGGTTTAATGTTGAAGCGGTGGTCAGACCGGTTGAACCGGTTAAACCGGCGGTCGAACGGAAACTGGACCGGTCGAACCGGTTTTTTTATATATATTTTTTATTTTTTTATAATTTTTACATATATTTTAAAAATAATTATAATTTTATCCGGTTCTTATATACGGTCTGATCGGTTGAAACGGTCCGATCAGTGGACCGGTAAGGCGTCCGGTTCACGGTCCGATCCGGTTTTAAAAACATTGCTTTTAAGGGAGTTATTACAGGAATCAAAGATATGAAAAAAAATTCGCTTGAAAGGTCCTAAAGAAGCGGCAAAGAGACTGCCGTTGGCAAATCAATGAAAACTTAAAACTTTTGGTGGTCAATTTTTTAAAACCACTCAACATTTGGTGGTCAATTTTAAAACCACTCAACATTTGGTGGTAAATTTTAAAACCATTGAAGGTGACTGCAGTCACCGACAATGAGGATTTATATATATATAACTAGTTTTAGTAAACCCGTGTAATACACGGGTTGAAAATATTAAAACAACATAATTCATAAATATACAAATATTTCGTATGATTAAGTTACGTACTACTATAATAATGAAAATTAAAAAGTTACATTTATAAACTATAAATATTCAAATATTTTTTTGAATGATATAATATATAATTGCCCCATGTAAAATTAAAACTAGTTATCTTAAAATCACACTAACCTAAAATATATAAATATGTCAATAAATATTTTTTTCTTTTTAGTTTATCTTATTTGGCTATAAAAATGTGTATAGTTCAAAACAATATGATTACACAATTAAGTTGATAATATAAAAAATTAAATTTAAAATAAAATAAATTATTACTATTAATTGATTTTCTTAAAATAAAAAACTTGACTAAAATAACATATTAGTTTAGGCGGGAAAATATTTTTGAGGAGTAACATGAGGATGCCATGTGGCATCCTAGTTAATCTTTTATTATCTACATCTACATACTCTAATAAAAATGTATCTTAAGATGACATGTGGTAGCACCACAATCATTCTCATCAAATTTTTCCCGCCACTCTCTCCTATTAAATAATTACCTTAATTATTAATAATATTTCTTAACAACTTTTTAGATTTAATAAATTAAGAAATAAATCTATTTATTAATATTATTTCTAAATAAATAATTTTTTATAAAATAATATATTTTTCTAAAGCATAACTTTTTTAAAATACAATTTTTTTTAAAATTGGTATTTTTAAAAAGTCACTTTTTAAAAACAAAAATAATCAAATTTGAGAGTTATAATGGGAAAATTATTAAAAATAATATTTTTATACGATTTGTTTTATTTATTTTCAGAAAAAAGTTTAAAAACAAAATTTTAAAAAGTTGATATTATTATTTTATTATATGTTAAAATATCATTATATAATTAATAAATATTATTATATTAATATTTTATTTATTCAACCCTTGTAATACACGAGTTTATTAAAGCTAGTATAGTATAAATATGTCCAATTATAGGATTTAATTTATGTATTATAGGAAATAACTCTATAATATAATCATATCACCTGGACTTTATATGTTACAAGATATTAAGAGTAAAAAAGCTCATTCTTATTTAGAAAACCTTCTCTAATCTTTACCTTACAGGTTTTGTTAATTAGCATTTAGCAAACCACCTCCTTTCCTAATCTATGTATTTAAGGGACTACCTTCGCAACACGCGGTGAAACTTTCTAGTTAGATTAAAAATAGTAAATTCATAGGAGTCAAAAATAATTTATACTCAAAAGGAATGGAAGTTCCTATCTTTATTACCATCATAAATTCGGTTCCCTTTCTTTTCATGATGTATTAAACTTCATTATATACATATATACATACTATAATATAGTCTCGTTCTCGAGAATCTCAAAACGTTGCAGCCCCGGGCGAATAGAAAAAATAACCCCCTTTAATATAGAGTACTCAACTTTTTTTAAAGAAAAATTAAGTATTAAATTGGGTTTAGATAGGGTAAATGGTAGTTGAATGAACTAATTCAAATGTTAATGAGTTCTAATGTTTGACAAGATAAAAATAATTAAAATATTATTGGATTTGTTGATGACCTATAGATTATTTTATTGAAAAAAATATATATACATGTATAATATAAAAAATTTTGAAAAAAATATGGGCCCTAGGGGTCAATATATTATTAGCGTTATGTGTGTTAGCGAAGTTCTTGTCTTTCTCAAATTGTTTCCAAGACAAATAAAACATAAAACAAAGATGTTAATTATATTATCCAGCATTATGTATGTTAGCGAAGTTAGTTGGAGAGTAAGAGCTAAGACTCGCGGCAGTGTAAAAATATTTTAAAATATTTATTCTCGATGAATAAATTGTTGGGAATTTTAAATCATTAGCCTTTTTTCTTGATGATTTGATTTCCAACTTAGATCAATTCGGCACTCTCCATTTGCTAACCAGCTAATAAGATTTTTCCCAACATGATTTGGATTTTGCAAAATAAATGGGTAATAATTGCGCAAATTGAGAGAAAACTGAAACATTTCCAACTTAGAACAATAACGCTGACCATAAGGAAAGCTAATTAAAGTGTTTTAAAAAAAGAATTAGGCAATTTTGGTGAATTCCCTAAGG
Source organism: Flaveria linearis (assembly GCA_024085815.1). Classification (NCBI taxonomy): domain Eukaryota; kingdom Viridiplantae; phylum Streptophyta; class Magnoliopsida; order Asterales; family Asteraceae; genus Flaveria; species Flaveria linearis. Next base: position 43,113,461 of record CM044014.1, on the reverse strand, counting down.
TTATAGTTAATGGTAAATTGGGTGGGGAAACTTAATCAACTTAAGTCTTATGTCATGTGGCACAAGAGTTATTTATTTATTATAAGGTACTAGATTTAGTAAAATCATGTATTACACGTATTGAATAATCAAATATTATAATAAAATTTATTACGTCTATAATAATATTTAAGATATGATATGACCGAAATTACATATAAATAAATACCATAGTTAATAAAACAGTGATATCAACTTTTTAAAAAATTATTTTTAATTTTTTTTCCAAAACAAAAAAGAAATTATTTTAAAACAAACCATATAGAAATGTCATTTTAAAAAAACTTCTTTATTGTAACTCCCAAATCTAATAATTTTTGGTTTTTAAAATATTGACTTTGTAAAAATACCAATTCTAAAATATTTTGTTTGTTTAAAAGAGTTTATTATTTTATAAAAATTTGTTTATTTAGAAATGACATTAATAAAAACCTCTTTCTTAACTTATTGAATTTAAAAAGGTCTTAAATAATATTATTAGTAAATAAGGTGATTATTTAATAGGAGTAAAAGGAAAATTTTTTAATGAGAATGATTATGATGTTTTCATGTGTCATCAAACGTTACTATTTTATTAGAATAAAAAGATAAGATATAGATTTGGGTTCTTTATTAGTATATAGTGTAGATTTGAACGTAGGAGTAGTAATATACGATTTCTTTAGACTTTCAGAGTAAAAACAATGCATCTGAACAGTAACGCTACATAATTAGCTGACTTGCAGTTGGAAGCAGGGAAACAAATACCATAAATTGGAGTGCCTAAAATAATTATTTTTGACTTAAAATCAATATCAACTGATTGTTACCAAAGAAGTGAAATATGATATCAAATATGATTTAGTAAAGGCGGATTAATCATACACACACGGGGTCACAAACCTACTAGAGCAGTAGTCTTGTTTCTTTTACTTTTCCAATTTTCTCCATTCTCCTCTCAAGTTCTTATTTCTTTGACTTTCAATATTTAAAGCGGGATCTTTTTGTTTCCATGATCACCTAAATGTTCATCGATATAAATGATGCCTGGATCATCACCATTGTCAACATGCCCCGCATCACTCTCATCATATTCAACATCATCATCGTCGTCATCCATGTCATTAACAAGTGTGTGGAACTCAGGTGGAGGTATACACTCCTCTGTGATAGCTTTGTCCTGTCTCATAACAAGGTGCCGAATGATTCTTTCATCTTTATCTAGCATACTCTTGAATTCATTAATCCATCTTGCTTCAATTTCAAAGTTCATCAAGATGTAATGTGCGTTTTTTGCTTTTTGTATTTTGTAAGCCAACCTTCGAAGTCCCCAGTCACTAAATCTGTGAACTCGACCCTTTTTCTCGCTTAGAAACTCTGCAAAAGATCAACAAAACGTATCTTTCAACATTTCCCAGTCAAACCTACCTATGTTACACAAAAGAACAGGACAGATTAAAATAAATGCAATATCACGAGGTTTATCATTTTGACACTATCTTAAAATGGACCAAAAAGTGTGGGCAGGTCAACCTCATTAGACAAACTGCCACCTTTGCCACCCCCACTTGATACAATAAGAGTCAAACTCGTTATGTTACCAACTCAACTACATACAAATTTCGACAAGGAGGTGGCATCAAGAGTCTACTATTACATGACACTTGAAAAGCCTAACTTAAGTGTTACATCTTTTTACTTCTGAGGAAAAAGGGTAAAATTCCATGTTAATTGATTCCCAAATAATGTGTTTGACTCTTGAAAGTTAAAATTGCAGCCAGAGTAATATATCAGAGTTGATATTTAAGAGATTTCATATATGAGTAGCTAAATGAGACACATGATCACCTTGAATTTTAAGATTTACTTTCTCAACTTCTCGCTCAAAGTTCTCATGGATTAGATAGACCACTTCATAGTGGCGATCTACAAAGAATAAGGGAAGAAAAACAAATTAGGCACACGCAATCTTCGAGAAAATATTTGGAACTATATCAAGGAGTACCATACATCAGTAACAAATTGGTGTAAAAATAAGGAAAATCAACACATTAACAAATACAAGTAAACATCGCAAAACCATTTCATTTAAAGATTGGATTATCATGGTGAATGTAATTGTATCGTTTTCATAATCATAATTAAACACATTGAATATTCATAAAAAAACAAGAGAAAATCAACAAGAAGGTGTATTGTAGGTCAACCCGGCTCATTTCAACCCTGCCCTGACTAAAAAATGATTGTTTTCAACCGGAACCTGTATTGATTTTTTAGCCGATTTGACCATTCTGCCACCTGTAACACTAACTAGATATAAAATTAAAAACGCGAGAAAAGGAAGCGCACTTTGTTCAGCATCCAAGTCGCTTTCCAGCGTAAGATTTAGAGCTTCATAGAGTTCCTCTACAAGTAAAGAAGCATTATAAGTAGCTTTAAATTCACTCTAAGTAATCAAAATACAAACTTAAAACTGAGAAACTAAGTAAAATAGAACACAAATGAAGTCAATATCTAAAGTCAAACTTTATTTTGGGCTTACTTTCTTCGGCATCTGCAAATTCTGGAAGGAGTTTACCGTCTTCCTCTAGTACTTTCTGAAACACAAGTTAAGTACAGGTTAATGACAAATCTTCTAATTCAGAAGAATGAATTTTTTCATATCGATCTTGTTTATGAACAGGCTGGCTATATTACACATGATTGCCAATCATAGCGAAGAATATATTTAACACACACATTTAAGGAAAAATTTGTATATTAACCCAAAGAAGATTTCCTGGTGACTTTAACATGTGCTTTAAAAAGTGGCTTTAATGACCTGAAGAATCAAAACCAAATAAGGAGTTAATTAAAGAAAACTAAAAGAATTATACAAATGCTTGCACCTATTACTAGAACTATCCCATAGCGTATAGCTCACATACCGCTATTTGGTGTTTTGCGACCACTTAACAACTTAAATAGCGATTTTATTTATTTATATTTTTTTTGTAAATAGTTATTGAGCTATTTAAGTGGTGCGAATGTAAAATAATTGACTAGTCATAGAGTAGTTTAGCTATTTTGGTATGTGAATTTGTATTTATTGAATGTAAAACATTTCATAAATTTTCTACTACCTTATTGCTAAACATGAAATAGCAGGTGCTATTTGCACCTGCTATTTGCTAACGTAGAATATAGGCGGCTTGTGGCTATTGTTATTCACCGTTATTCGCTATTGACAACTATGTGAACTATAATGCATAAGCTAGTTATGTAACTGCATCCCACCCTAGACCCTCCTTTTCCTCCCACCAACAATATCTTACAAGCGTTATGTTTTTTTTTATGTTGAACTCATGCTATGAAAGTAATTTTATGTACTTTTATAAATGAACATTATTTTCTAAACCCTAAACATAGATAATCATTTTACCCAAATACATCTAGAAACCCAATAACGATGATATTGCTATATTACATTTGTTGAAGTTCTCAACTGTAATGAATCTAGTAAGTATTATAAGCTACAAACCCTGAGATGGTTTATGTAAATTCTGAATTTTAATTCTCCAAATCTAGAAGAATCGAAAAAGAGAAGACACAGATAATCACAAGAACTGCACTTCTACAGTCTACCAACATCCTCCCAATAACATTTTGTTCAACTAAGATTCAAGTCAACAAAAAATCAACTTTAGAAACACGAAAAATCACAAGAAATAAAATTTTAAGATCAAAATAACTGAAATTTAAGAAAAAACTGAGCAAAAAATGGATTATACCTCTTTAAGCAACACTGATTCAGGGAAGATACCAGTGGTTTCGTCGGGTCTGGCTACAAAGCTATGTCTATCTTGTTTCTTCTTGTCAGAATCATTGTTTTTTTTGGTGGCCATAACGACTGATTTTCCAAGGGTAAAAGGCAAATTTTGTGAAGAAAATGGGAAAGGTAAAGTAAACCCATTTCTTAGGAGTGAATTTGAGTTGCGATTTTTGTCTACAACCCTAAAAATTGAAGAAGATGATAGAGCCTCCATTGAACTAAAGTCTGAGAAACCTTTTAAGCTGAAAAGATAACGATGCGGCCTGAAATCCAAGATATCATCGTTGAGGTACTCCGTACGGGCGGGCTTTACAGTGAAAACCAGATGACCGACCCGTTACCGCACATGCCTTTTCGTTTATCTATATATTTCATATGGGGATTAAGACACCCTATGAAAGGTTATTTCTAAATACTTAAAAATTAACACTTTTGTTTCATTTATGCCTTTAGTATAACATATAATTCACATGGTACAAAACCTAAAGCATATACATTTGCTCTGCCATCACTTTCAATGTCATACATTATTGCTATTAAGCTCTCAGTCCCCTTCCCCTCCCCCTCTCCGGCCAATTCAGTCCCCGGGAGCATTCATCACAGGGATAATTTATAATCGCACGGATCATTTAAGTCCATTCAATTCCACCATCTATATCCAAAATCTTATAGCATCCCTCAAATCATGTATCGTTTTGCAGCAAATCTTGCTTCTAATTTTAGGTAATCTCTCATCTCATCTCATCTTCCTAATAATTGTTAATCAGCAGTCTTCTGATTGTATCTATTCAAGATTTTATTTTTTGTTTAGACACTCAATTGTCTATTTAGTTGCCATTCGTTGTTTTAATTTTTAGGAATGTAAACAACATAACTCAACAGGTATTATGTTGATCTTGTTATATCTCTGTTTGATTTTTTCACATACATGTATGTTCAATAGGATCGCCCGTTTCATTCCACTTCTTTTGCGATGGCCGCTCAATCATCAATCCCATTCCTTGATTTCGGTTTCTAAGGATTTCATCTTTCGAAAAAAAAAACAAAGTTTAAGGTATCATTTTTACCTATATCTATTTGGTTCTTGCCTCAGTTAATTGTTTTTAATTTAGGTTCTTTTTGTTCCAAATTATGGTTGTGCAATTCATCAATTGTAGTTCACATCTTTCGAGGATCCCAAAGCTGACTTTTATGGGCCCGCCATACGCATCGTTTTAACAGCCAGTCATGGAGGAAACCAAAAATTAGAGTTAACTTCTATGTTGTGGCATCTTAATTTTCAATTCGCTTCAGATCAATGTAAGCTTATAATTTCATCTAACTTTATGAATATACCATTGTTGTTTGTTTGATGTCCTTATTTAATTTATATATGAGTTTTAATATGTTGGTATACCGGTTTTTTGTGATCCATTTGGGTGTGTTTACGTTATTGGTTAATTAGGGTAGTTTATTACATTCTCATATTTGGTTTCATGCTAAACTGTCTTGAGGTTTTATATTGAACACTGGTTTTGTTTGCCCACCAAATGTTAAAATTTAGCTTAAATTTTTTGCTATGTTTCAGGTTTTGTAATATTGGGCGAGAGGTGGTATAACTATAGTCATTTTAAAGTTAAATCCCACCTTTAGGTAACTTTTTAGCACATTAACTACAATTAGAAACACTTTATAACTAGGTTTTTGGTTTTGAATGTTTGTTGGTTAGCAATGTGGTTTTTAGGTGTTGTTTGTAGTCACAAGGTATAAAGTACATAATGTTATGCTTAATGCAGCCTATATTAACAGGCCCAATTTATATTTAGATGTTTGTTTACATGTCTAAAGCTGGAAAACAATTTTTGATCATGTCTTGGTGGAAGTTGGTAGAAATTTTGGTTGGAAAGCTAAACTTATAAAGAAAGTCTTGAAATTGGTTCTAGGGTGGCATAATTAGATGATATTGGAATCCAAGTCAAAATTTAAAACTTTATATGATTAAGTGATTAACACACATCCTATATCTTCAATTATTCAACAAGTTTTGATGCATGTGCGTAATTAACTTTAATCATGATTAGTTACATGTGTTATTCTGATTGCTTTAAATTAATTAGCTTAAAAAACGACAATAGCAACGTATAATAAGCAAAATTGATCAGAATCATCAGTAAGGATCAATATTATAAAATTAAAAACACACAAATGAAAGAGGATGATTATAGAACACACCTATGAACAACAACTCAATTTTACATGATTATATCTTAACTTTTGGGTTCTAAAACAACTTTGTTCATATGTTAGATTTATATATATGTTTGCTTAGCAGATTCAACATGAAACAAACAAACAAACAAACCCAGTATATCCCACTCAAGAGCAGGGTCTGGGGAGGGTAGGTGTAGGCGAGTCTTTCCTCTATCTTGTTAGGTAGAGAGACCGCTTCCAATGAGACCCCCGACTCGATAGCAAAAGTCATACTGTTTAGCAAGATAACATACAATAAAACATACAGCACATAGCATACAGTATAAAACATTCAACATGAAATAATAAATAAGTTTTAATATGGATTCTCAAGAAGTTAGTAGTAAGTTTTCTCATTCGTTTTAGTAACCAAGTGAAAATTTTTAAATGAATCTTAGATGGGCAAACTAATTCTTTGATTTCATAATTGTTTCAAAATATGGTTTGTGTAGCATGCTAATTTCAGTTTCAAGGTCCTTCAAACTGGCAGATCAAGTAGCGCATTATCACATCATTTGAATATGATCTTTGGGTGTAAATTATTTTTAATCAGGTAGCCAAGTTTGCATTTAAATGTATTTTTTTATATAGTTCATCTTCTTGGATGTGGATTTATCATTCCAAAGATTAAAAGGCTCACTCATGTCATTGCTTTCGAGTTTCAAGTACCTGATGCACGATCCAAGCGTTGTTTATATTTGTAGTATATGGGTTTGTTTGTTTATTGTTCCTAAATTCTTTAAAGGCGTTCTGTTTTCATGGTGTGTATATTTATTCTTCTTTTTGGTTTAAACAGGGCATAATTTCTCATTAACAAAATCAGAAAGTGACACCATTTGATCGAGTAAAGCAACAAGATCCAGAAAATATAATATTTAAAAACTCCGTCGCAACGCACAGGCTAATCTACTAATATGCAGTTATGCACCAGAGTGAATTTTTAATACTACATAAACCAAACGTTAAACTGACTTGCTTATCGAAAATGTCATAAAATATTAATAAGTTCTAAAATTGTTTGAACTTATCACTCATGTATATTTTATTTAAATTAGGTCAATAAACTATTAAATCAAATAGAGATTGATTTTTTGTGTCAAGATGGTCAGAATTCCATCTCGCATAACAAAAATTTAAAATTAAACAAGAAAAATGTTAAAAACCTATAATTTATATAAAATATGAAAACCGGGTGAATTAATTGAAACAAGTTTTATTCTTGAGTCATCTATTTGGAACAATTTAAAACTTAATTACTACTTTGGACAGATCATGTTTAAAGTTTAACCCAATGAGTTCAAAGGTTGATCCATTTAACCCTTTTTTTATTTATTATAACTTTTATACATGTTTTATTGCGACAACCTTAAAATTCGGGCCAAATTTTTTTTTATTTGGCCCAATGCAATGCATTAAATAAGATCAAAGCCCAATAAACAACTAGCCCATTGTGGCCCAATAAGAAAATCCAAACCCAAAAGTAGTATTTTAAAATGTTAAATAAAACATTTCGCTAACCGGAGAATTCATTCTAAGTTCCAACGATCACATAGTAAGATATATGCGTATAGAACCGTTTAACCTATCACTGCAAACCGAAGTTTGACAATTAACCGTGCAAATTTGGTAAACTCTGGATATATGACAATAAGCAAGTAACTGTAAGGATTACACTTAAAGACTGATGCAACCAAAGAGCTCTCAGCAAGCACATGTGAAGTATAAGGAAGTTACTTTGGAAGATTTAATATAACTCAGTGAATTATGCTAAGTATCAAATCTTCTGAAGCCAAAACATCAAATTTTCCAAAGTCAAAGATGAAGTCTTTCGAAGCTTCAAAGACAAAGTCTTCCAAAACCAAAGACAAATTTTTTTCCGAATATAGAAAAGACATATTTTTCTAAATTACCTTTTAACAAAAGTTGATTAATTTTCGCTGCCACCTCTGAATAATCACCAACTTAGATGAGTTGGTGAAAAGTCCATATTTTTTGTCAAACTGTAGATTAAGGTCTTATGTCAGTAACTTTCTACTTTTGTATTTTTATCCTTTTTATATTAGATAAGGATGTGAACTATGACATGTCATAGTCACTAGTCAATAGGCAATCTTCCATTTGACTTTACATTGATCTTGTTGTCTAGATTTGTGTTTCAAATTGGCCTTTAAAGTATGAAAGGTTGTAGAATGTAGTATAAAGTATATCAAGTACTTGTAATTTCCATGTAATCTTTGTAACACTTGCAAAAACTTGAGAGCAATATACATTATTGTTAAAAACCATATTAGAGTATTCTTCTTCTTGTTCTTCTTCTGTTCTTTATTTGTGTTCTTTGTTTCATCATAATTCGGTTCCCTATTTGATCTTCTAAGTGTTATAACTCTCCAACTCTATGAAACTGTTACATTGACCCCCTTCACCGGTCCAGTAATTGGTATCAGAGCATTTCAAGCTCTTGATTTTAAGATCTCACCATCTTTGTTGATACATATGTACCTAGTTTATGATCTTAAATGTAATAGTCTTTCATGTCTTACACTGATGTAATATGATGACTCAATAATAAATGAAATGCATTTTAATGTTTATTTATGGTTGATTATTTCATATTATTATTGTATTGAGTATGATTCACATGTATGAACTTTATATATAGGTTTGATGTTGTTGTACATAGTTTTAAGTCAATAATGACTTAGAAATATTGTAACACCCGCAATTTTGATTAGACAAAGGGAAATAATAAGAAGAAAAGAAAAGAAAGAATTTTGGAGGAAAAGGAAAAGAAAGAGAAAGTAGAAGGGGGTTTTGTGTAAAAGTACAAAGGAAAGAGAAATATCTGATATACATAGGGATGGCTGCCCACTTCTTTTTCTCACAACCCCAAATCTTCGAAGTGTTCTAGAGAGAGAAAGAGCAGACCACGGGAATTTGAAGGAAGAACAAGAAGAAGAAGAGGGCGGATTCGAGGTACAAGGTCTCACGACGACGGGTTTTGAAGAAGCCACACTCAGCAACACAATGTGAGTTCTAAGACCCCTTCTTTTACGCATTTTTGAACGATTTTTGGGGCTGGAACACATCGTGAAACTGTTTTTCGAGCTGTGAGTGCTTAAATCCGTGAATGTATGTACGAGTATGAAAGTGTGTATGGTCCGTTTGGACTGCTATGCCTAGTGTATGTAAGATTCCTAGGGCAGATAGATGAATCTCAGCATGTTGATCATATGAGTACTGCTGAATGTATGTTTTAGAAGTCCTTCTTATGATATGCATGATGTTTAGTTGATTCTAAGCAGCTGATACGATAAATCAGTGCTAATGTATGTTAAGAAGATGAGCAGGTTGTAGAATTGCACAGGTTAAGTGCAGGTCACCATACTCAACCGCATCAAATTAATGCGGACAGACCACGAAAAGTGGTTGTCTTCATCCGCATCAACAAATGCGGATGACTAAGAAAAAATGCGGACAAGGCATTTTGCTCAGCCGCATTAACAAATGCGGATGGGTCAGGAAATGCGGTTAAGGGAATACTCAGCCGCATTGATCTAATGCGGACAAGTCAGGAAGAATGGCCAAGGCATTCTTCGACCGCATTGACCAATGCGGGTAGGATGCGAAATACGGTTAAGGCATTTCTCAGCCGCATGGACTAATGCGGGTAGATCATGAAATGCGAATAAGGCATTCCTCATCCGCATTGACTAATGCGGATGATCAGACTAATGCGGATGAACCAGAATGTGAAATGCAGATCAGCCTTAGTAAGATCTGATTAATTTGAGGAAAATGAGTAACATAGGCATGATAGTGATGATGATGTTGCATGGTTGTACCTGTTGTATGCCATATATGAATGATGCCTTGTAGGATGATGAATGAATGTTATGTGTATGTTGGTATGATGTATGGATGTTAGTATGATGTTGCCATTATGAATGGTGAATACTGATGATATGTAAGTATGTATGTTCCTTATGTATATGCGTTTTATCTTTAATAACTTTACGTGAGTGAATGAACGAAAGAAACGAATGTATTACGAACGTAAAGTGAAAGATAATGAAAGAAGGAACATGATGAATGAATGCATGCATTAATGAAAGAAAGTAAGTAAGGCTTGCAAGCAAAATGAAGGAGGTGCACACCCCTGGCAGGTGTTAGCTCAACGGTGTACGGGTTAGCTACCCCGAAGGATGTACATCGGGTCAATCATTGAGATTGATAATGAGGTGAGCAACTTCGTGTTGCAAGAGACTCGGTTAGCAGGCAATCATAAGATTGTCACTGAGGTGAGCAGTCGCGCACTGCAACAGACTCGGCTAACGTATGTTAGAATGATAATGAGGTGAGCAACTTCGTGTTGCAAGAGACTCGGTTAGCAGGCAATCATAAGATTGCCACTGAGGTGAGCAGTCGCGCACTACAAGAGACTCGGCTAACGTATGTTAGAAGTAAAGTGAAAAGATGAGTGGTGCATGTACCTACCCCAGGTGACTGGATCAGCTTTGTGCACAACGTTCGTGGCTAACCACCACAGGTCCAGCACCAGTAGTATGTATGATGAACGGGGGTATGGTACATGCCACCGAATGTAATGAACGTTCGAACGAAAGTAATGAAAGTATGAATGAATGTAATGAATGTTCGAACGTAAGTAATGGATGTAAGAATGAAAGTAAAGTACGTATGAATGTACGTGAAGTATGTATGTATGAAAGTAAATGAGAATGATGAAGTGTACACGAATGAAAGTAAGTAATGAACGATGAGATATAATAATATTATCTACGTGTACGTATGATGTGTGAACACATGTATGAAAGAGCAGTTAATGAGAATGAAAGTATGTTTTATTATAAAACTAGAACTCACTCAGCAACGCTGACTTTTTATGTGTTTCCAGTTGGCAGGTAGTGTTGCTGAGGATGGCACGAGGCGACTACTCAGCTCCTTTGGGATGGCATTCACTTTTTGATTATGCAGCCACATCATGTGTTGTGGGCCCGTAATGCGCGCAACGCATTATGTTGCATGCAAGTGCAAGATTTCTTGATAATCCTGATAAACATGATTATTTAAGAAATCTTGTTACGAAAGAAATATATTTTCTTTTATTTATTTTCTTTCGGTAGAGGTCGCTGTATGACCCTATGATTGCTGTGGAATATGCATCAGCAGCAATCATAGTATGGTTAAGCAATGTAAAGAAAAGCTTGTATTTTGTAATCGAGTCAATGATGTAATGACTTTTATGAATGAATGAGAATGTATATATATTTTATCATTTCCGCTGCGTTGATTTATGATTATATACATTATGTACGTTATATGTGCGATGAAGAACCAGCGGTAAGGTGCCCGGTGAGCGGGTCCTTACAAATATGTTCAACTTAGTCAAGTGGTTATTCATGCTAATGGACCATACTTATGGACCATACGCACGAATGAACCATACTTATGGACCAGTCGCACGACTGAACCAGAATATAGGCGGCTTCAACCGCCTTGATTTGAGCAATCGCACCCTCGTTATTCATGCTAGTGGTTATTCATGCTAATGGACCATACTTATGGACCATACTTATGGACCATACGCACTTTGATTTAAACCAATCAACCGCCTTGATCTATCCCTATAGATCTTTATTCCCAGAATATAGGCGGCTTCACCAAGATCCTTGATGGAAAAAACAACTTCCAAGCCAGGTTTTTACACCTTCCAAGGTTGGAATGTCATTTTCAAATAGCAGTATGTCATCAACATACAATACTAGGAAGGTGATGATGCTCCCACTAGCTTTCTTATAAACACAAGCTTCATCAGCGTTCTTGATGAATCCGAATTTAATTACTTCTTCATCAATATGGTGATTTCAACTTCTCGATGCTTGTTTCAATCCATAGATTGATTTCTTTAACTTGCATACTTTATTAGGATGTTTTGGATCGACAAAACCTTCATGCTGAACCATATAGACATCTTCCTTAAGATATCCATTTAGGAAAGCGGTTTTGACATCCATTTGCCAAATCTCATAATCATAATGAGCAGCTATGGCAAACAATATCCTTATAGACTTTAGCATCGCAACTGGTGAGAAAGTTTCATCATAATCAACCCCTTGAGTTTGAGTGAAACCCTTTGCTACAAGTCTAGCCTTATAAGTATCCAAGTTTTCATGCATATCGGTTTTCTTCTTGAAAACCCACTTACTTCCAACTACCTTGGAATTAAGAGGTGGTACAACAAGTTCCCAAACTTGATTGTCATACATGGATTGCATCTCAACGTTCATGGCTTCAAGCCATTTGTCACAATCCGAATTTAACACTGCATTATGGTATGTGGTTGGTTCATCTGAATCTACCATATAGCATCCATCCCTGAAAAATCTGTATCTTTTAGGTGGATTACTAGCTCTACCACTTCTGTGAACATTTTGTGTGTATTGATCAACCGCTTGATCATCCTCAACATCCTCATGTTGAGTGCTAGTTTCAACCAAACGTGCATCGGGTTGTGGTTCTTGATCCTCCTCAAGATCCACGGTTCTACTGCTAGTTCCTTCCATAAGGAACTTTGCTTCTAAGAACTCACCCTTTCTGGCAATAAACACTTTTTGTTCCAGTGGATCATAGAAATAATATCCAATAGAATCTCTAGGATATCCAACAAAGATACACTTGGTGGATCGGACTTCCAATTTGTTTGGGGTGGGAGTCTTAACATAAGCCTCACAACCCCAGACCCTTAAGTATGATAGGGATGGAACTCTTCCATGCCATATCTCAAAAGGCGTCCTTTCCACCTGTTTGGTTGGGGCCATATTTAGAATACGGGCCGCGAAGAGCAAAGCGAAACCCCAAAATGATAGAGGCAATGTGCTTTTAGCCATCATAGACCGGACCATATCCAATAAGGTTCGATTCCTCCTCTCAGATACACCATTATGTTATGGTGCTCCAGCTGGAATGAGTTGTGAGACAATCCCACAACTCCTAAGATGATCTTGAAAAGCATCACTAAGGTATTCACCTCCTCTATCGGTATGGAGAACTTTAATCGACTTGTTGAGTTGATTTTCTACTTCATTCTTGAAGATTTTGAACGTTTCAAAAGCTTCATCTTTGTGCCTTAATAAGTACACATACCTATAGCGACTATAATCTTCGGTAAAGGTAATGAAGTATCTTTCACCATTCCTAGCCATTGGCTTAAAAGGACCACATACATCCAAATGTATGATTCCTAATAAATCTTTTGCCCTTTCATTAGTTCCACTAAAGGGTGCCTTAGTCATTTTTTCTTGTAAACAAGATTCACATACATCAAATGAATCACGTTCAGTTGTTTTTAAAAGACCATTCTTTTGAAGTGTTTGTATACGTTTCTTGTTTATATGACCAAGACGACAATGCCAAAGATAGGTATCACTCAAATCCAACTTGAGTTTCTTGGTGTTAGTTTGGTACAATGAACTATTTAAAGTATTTTCATGAACCAATTCATAAATACCATTAATAGGAATAGCTTTAAAATAGAACATATCTTTAAAGAAACATGAATATCATTTTAACAAAAGATAATACATAATCATAATGTCTTAATTGGGATATAGAAATAATGTTCCTAGTCAAACAAGGAGCATACAAAATATTCTTCAAAATAACATCCAAGCCACTTGGAAGTTTTAGGATGTAGTCCCCACGAGCTTCAACTATGACTTTAGTTCCATTGCCCATGAAGAGGCTAACATCCCCTTGATTGAAGTCCCTACTTCTTATGAACCCCTGCAACAAATTACAAATATGAGTTCCACATCCGGTATCCAATACCCATGTGTTAGAAGATGTAACATTAAGATTAATATGAATCATGTATATTGTACCTGAGGTCTGCCCGACATCCCTCTTTACTTTCAACTCTTGGAGATGGACAGGACAATTCCTTGCTCAATGTCCAATCTCCCCACACTTGAAGCATGGGTCATTAGTAGCAACCTTTTACTTCTTCTCTTGAGGTTTGGGTGGCACCCTTGCCACCCCTTTCCCCTTTCCCCAAACGGGTCCCTTACCCTAAACGGGTCCCTTACCCTTGGCAACTTTTGCCTTGGGTGCGGGATGAGGCCTTTTATTGTTCCCACCTTCATTGATGGTGAGAACGGGTAAAACCCTTTTACCCATGGCCGCCTCGGCCATTTTGAGCATTGAGTGAAGCTCACCAATGCTTTTATCCCAAGCATTCATGTTGTAGTTCAACACGAATGTCTCGAACTTCTTGGTAAGGCCATTAAGGATCAAATCCGTGGCCAATTCCTTCGAGATAGGACAATTAAGCCTTTCGAGGCGGTCAATGTGGCTTTTTATCTTAAGTACATAAGATGAAACCGATTGGTTGTCGTCCATACGACATGCATGGAGTGCTCGAACCGTTTCGAAGCGCTCAACCCTTGCTTGCTGTTGGAACGTTTCCTTCAGCTGGGTTATCATGTCATAAGCTCCGTGATGTTCATACTCCTTTGGAGATCCAGAGTCATGCTCGCTAGCATGAGACAATGACAGGATCTCAGCCTCTAGTTTGATCAATTAGGTTGTATTCGCAGCGGATTTTGTACAAGAATTAGAACAAACAAGCAAGAACACAATAGATTTAGCAATAAAAACAGTAAGTTTTAGAGAAAGATATAAGTTCTGCAAAAGAGAATATTTCATTCAATGCATGCTTCGACAGCGGCTACAATTAGGTCATCTTCCTTATATAGGGAAGAATAACCTCAGCTGATGTCACTTGACAGTGACATCAACCGTTATTAACAAACTACTGATAACAAACAAAACTACTGAAAATGTCACAATAGCTGACATCTTCTTATAAAATACTAAGTGTCAAACTATTACAAGAACTGAAAAGAAACTACTGATAACTACAACGACTGAAGAACAAACTCTTCAGTCATTTTACAAACTACTGAAACATAAAAAGAAACAACTGAAAAGGAAACCATCATAACAACTGAAGAATACTTCTTCAGCTGTTGTGACAAACTCTGAAGCTTCAGCACTTGTCTTCAGACTTTGACTTCAGTTGTTTCATCAGCTGATGACTTCAGTAGTTGTCATCAGCTGATGTCTTCAGTCTTTGTCTTCAGTCTTTGTGTATCAGCTGTTGATCTTCAGTACTTCAGTCTTCAGCTATTGATCTTCAGTACTTGAGTCTTCAGCACTTGAAGCTTCAGTACTTGAGTTCTTCAGTACTTGATGCTTCAGTAGATGAGTCTTCAGTACTTGAAGTCTTAAGTTGTTGATCTTCATTTCTTTGATCTTCAGCTGTTGAAGTCTTCAGTCTTTATAAAACTGCTGATGAAGCTTTCAACGGTTGTTGTGATGTCTTGTAGGACTTAGAGGTTTTTCTGATCTGGCTCATTGGTTCTTTTTGTCCAACAAACTTCCCCTGAACAAATGCAGCCAAAACCTCTAAGCTATTTATTGGTCCCACTTATTGATGGCAGAATGATTGGTCTTTTTCCTTCTTGATCAGCTTAGAAGATGACCCAATTAAGGACTGGCCTGGGAAGAGGTCTCTGAGATTTGGTTGGCATAGTATGGATGGGAACCCTGTCTTGGGGAACTGGACACAGGGCTGTTGTCCCATCCAGGAGACCTACTTCCCAACTATGAGCCTGTAGGATTCTCTGGTGTAGGCTTATAAAAATATTACTTGTTCTTCCATGGTAAGATTCTCTGCCTCACCATCAAAGAATCCTTCAGGCCCATAGAGCTCTGAGATGTATTTGGCCTGTTTACCATTTTTGAGCTCCACAGTTGTTATAGCCCTATAGGCGAATTCATCAGAGTGATTACCCTCTAAGAACAACTGGAGCTCATTTCTCCTAAGATTCTCAAACCTCTTGTAGACTAACCCCTTTTTAACCACCCTATTCTCCAACATCTTTTGTGGTGGGAGGTTAGCCTGATAGGTTTTCTTGAAATCTTCTATGATCTCCCAGGGTGATACTACAATGGCCAAAGAGATCACTTCATCTACAATCTTTTTAATTTGGCCATTGTATCTCAGTGGAATGTCTTTCTTAATAATCCTGTGAGACACCCTGGGATCAGGCCAAATACTCACTTTGTCCTTTTGAAATTGAAATGTATGCCTTAAAGTGAATAATCTCAGAGCTTGTTTCCTCATATTCATGATTGATGAGGAAGCAGCATAAGCTTTATCAACTCTTTTCAACAGCTCATCATCATGTAGCTTATGTTGCTGTTCTTCTTCAATCTTTACCCTCACAGTTTCCATCTAGGAGGTAGGACTGATGGGCATAGGTTTGGCTTTAAGTAAAGATATGACTGCAGAGAGAGGCAGCCTATCTTCTTCCTCATCATCCTTCTCTTCTTCTTCTTGTAGCCTCAACACCCTTCTCTTCTTCTTCAAGGGTGCATCATCGGCAATGGGTTTTGATGGTGAGGGGGTTGGTTTTGTGGGTTGTGTTTGGGTTTGTGTTGGTGTGGGAGATTGGGCAGGCTGTGCTAGCATTTTGGATATGAGTGAAGGTTTGGTTTGTTTTGCTAGTACAGTCCTGTTCCCAGCACCGGCTTCAGAAAGGGCTTCTATGACCAGTCCCTTAGTGAATTCCCCAGCCGAACAGATCTTGGTGGCTATAGCGAAGATGCTGTCCCTGGTCCATGACTTAACATCCAGGACTGGTCTCCCTAGGTACTTCGAAATGAACCTTATCATAGCCTTAAGTCTCTCTCTTTCCTCTTGGCTATAACAGGTCCATCGGTAATCAATCTCTTTCATCTCCAATTTTCTTATCTATGATCTAGCATAGCAGTGTCAGTGTCAAAGCCTTGCCTGAACAGCTGATCAATGATTTTGTCCATTGATCGGCTATGTTCAACATCAGCCTCCTTGACAAGGACAACTAGATCAGTCTCCCTCTCTTTCTCTCCCTTCTTCTTCTTGTAAGTGACATGAAAGTCTTTTTGATTTTCAGCCACTTTAATCAATTCAGCTCTCTCCTCCCTCTCCTTCTCCTTCCCCTTATTGGTCTCCACCACCAACTCCCTCTTGTTTTCCACCTCTACCTCCACTTCTTTCTCCTTCACTTCCTCCTCTACTCTCTTCCTCTTAGCTTTCACTAATGTCTCCCCCTTTTTGGTTGCATTGGTTGCAGGGGTTTGACTATCAGAAAGCTATTTGGCCGTAGCAGCTTCCACCAAGGGCTGTATTGTAGAGGGAAGCCTCTCATCCAGGGTTTTGATCGCAATATCAGTGATCATGGGTGTGATGAAAGGCAAGGATTGTTGAAAGATAGCAGCTAATTGCTCAGGGGGGTTTTGTCCCTGAGAACTAGTGCCAGAAGCAGGGGCAGGTGGCTGAGTTTGTGGGAGTGGCTGTGTGTATGTGAGACATTCAGGTGAAGGTGCCATCTGTGGGTTTATGGTGGCAGATGGACTTGATTCTTGGGAGAATTTGGCAAGTAGCTCTTTGAGTCTGCTCACCTCCTCCTCAAGAATGGTGTTTTGAGCAACTACATCAAAGAAGAAGCTCAGGTCATCATCAGTTGTCACTGAGTCACCTGACCTCCTGACTGAGTCAGGATGTACGTGCGCTGAGTGTGGCTCAGTGTTCGCATGTGCCCCTTGTTCTTGGTTTTAGGGACTTCCAGCCTCCGGATTGGATCCATCATCGGTAGTTGCCTCTGGTGAGGTCTTATAGATGGTACCAGCTTCTTCCTGCTCATGTGCTGATGCAGGGGAAGTGGCAGCCTCACCAGATTGTCCTATCTCCGTAGCCACACTTGGAGATGAGACATTTGATTCTCTGTGTTGTGGGCTCCCATCAACACTTGTATCCACCCTCTCTTTGGTTGGAGTTTTCCCAATTGTGATTGGTTTCTGGGGAGAGGGTGGAGTGTTAAGATGAGTCAACACTTCTGCAATTATTAATGTAGGGCTTTTAAGGGCGGTTGCAGTGGGAGATGGGGTAGAAGCAGTATGCACATGGGGAGAAGTGTGCTTTTCAATGGCAACCTCCTCAATTGAGAAAGGTTCCAGATGTGTGGCAGCCCCAGAAATGGTTGCATCAGGCTCCTGTAAAGAGGATGCCTAAGCGGTTGTGGTTGGTTGAGTCGTGGTGATTGCTGGGAGAATCGTACCAGCAATCACTTCCTGCCTTTGTTGTGCAGGGGTATCCTCAGGGGACTCATCTCCTTGACTAGCCTTTTTGGTTTTCTTGGGTTTGGGTTTGGTGGGGCCTTTGGACTTTGAGGTGGAGGCTGTGGGTTCCAGCAGCGTGGGTTTTTGCAGCTTGGCAGCCTTTTTCAACGTTTGGTCTGTGTTGTGCCTGGAGTATACCTCAGGCAATACAACCATGGCAGGGACTCCAGTGCCAACTAGTCCCTCAGCTTGTAGCTGGTTCTCTATCATGGCCATGATGAACCGTGGATATAAAATCCAACGGTTTGCAAAAGGTTTGGTGGCCATGTCCTTGAGTTCTAAGAAAATTATTTTAGAAAAGTTTAGTGGTTGTTTCTCAAGGATAGAGTATAATACCTGCTGCCACCTTGTAGACATTTGATCCCATGATGAGGTCTTCAGGGCTAAGCATACATTTACCATGTGAAAGATAAGTCGTTCGGGATCATGGAAATGTTTCTTCAGCAGGGTAGAGGCAGATAGGTCACCCTGATAATCATAGTGTGCAAAAGCAAGATCAGTGGTGCCTTTTGGATAGTCAGTGGGGAAGGTGGCATCATCCAATTTTAGGGTTTATCGGTTGATTACGGGATTGATGACCACCTGTTTGGTGTTGACGAATGACTGGAGAGAGACCTCGGCGTCGTTCTCTCCAGTTTGTAAGGTAACGTTCGTCCAGAACTGGGTAAGCGAATCGGCGTAAATGGTAGGATTTAGTAGAAAGGCCGTTCGGTAGGGTGAGTCGACCATAAGATCTATAGCATGATGAATTTGGTCCAGAAGGGCGATTTTGTGAGGTATGCGACATAGTTGTGTCGTGGCTTTAGTTGCATGGTCGCCATTATTGGTGTATGGTAGGTTTCATAGTTTTTGAAATTTTAGGTCAAGTGAGAATGAAAAGCTCTGAAGGTTGGGTTGGGTATTTATAGGGTATGGAAACGGCTGAAAGAAAACGACTAAAGGTTTTGGTGTTAGTCATTAGTTGTTGAAACAACTGATGACGTGGTTTTAACCTTCAGAGGTTGTAACATCTGAGGACTTGGTGTTAGTCATCAGTAGTTGAAACTACTGAGACCTTGGTTTGTCCTTCAGATGTTGTAAACGACTGAAGACTTGTTATTAGTCATCAGTAGTTGTAAACTACTGAAGAAGACATGGTCTTGGCTTCAGTTGTAAACAACTGAGGACTTGGTGTTAGTCATCAGTAGTTGTGAAACTACTGAAGACATGGTTTTGTCCTTCAGTTGTTTGGAGATGAAACAACAGATGTGTTAGGACCGTGTACGTACGGAGTACTAACCGATTCTTCGTTGTACCAGATCAAATAGTGCGGAATCCTATTTGATTGGCGATCCAATCAGTGAGAACGAAATCAGGATCAATCCTAACGATTAGAAAACGTTATGAATTGACTCGGAATGATCTGAATCGCTCTATGAAGTTGGAATGGACGAACAGCCCGTTCTAGGTCGATTAGGGTTTCTAATATTCGAAGTGTTCCGTTTTTCCACGAATTAAGTGGTATTTATAGGTTACAGATCTCATTCGTGCGACTGAGCCTTGCGACTGGCTCAGTCGTGCGATTGAGTAATACGATTGATTCATTCGAACGCTTGAGTCAGTCTTATGACTCAACCGGGCGATTGACTCAATCTCCTAGTTCAACCGTGCGATTGAACCATTCGCATGGTTCAGTCGTGCGACTGAAAAAGATTCTTAGTCAAACACATTCTTGAACCTTTAACGATTCAGAACTGTGTCTCACAACTGTAAACCTATATAACATGGTCATATTATGCGTGTAACAACTAATAATATAATTAGATATAACATTATATAATCAACAACCATAGAAAGAAGAGATTCTCATTCAATTGATTGAACATTACATATGCGTTACAAGATAGAAGTCTATTACATTTGAGCTCACTAGACTAGAACTGGGGACATGTGTACCAACAAACTCCCCCTTGGACCTAGTTCTATCTAGACCTTTACTTCTTTCTTGAACTCTTCAAACCTTTTTAATCTCTCTTCTTTGGAAACCCCCGCATGGATATTTAGCGCAAAGCATATACGTATTATGTGCTGAAACTGTAGAGCTTGCACAATATCCTGCGTATCGAAAAACAGTGGCCACTTGTACAGCGTATACACATCAGACGCTGACAAGTTGATAAGCCACATGGGGTCGAACACCCTTATAGCTTCCATTGACCCGTCCTTTTCCAAAAAATGACTGCCTCACCCGAGCGCCAGTCATAGTACCACCACTTAAAGTGTGGGGTAAAGTCCTGTGGCATCTCCCTCAGTGGAATTCTGGACATTGTGCGCGGAGGTCGCCACTTCAGGACTATCTTAGGCTGACCAGTGATGGGACTTACCTCAGACCTTCTGAGGTACCTCGTAGCCTGCTGAGGTTTGAAGTTTACCCATCTGGTCCTATACTCCTTCTTCAATGCAGCCTCAAACCAGCCAGACATCTTCTTCGGATCAGCATAAAGAAGCTTTAGGCGTGCCAACTGGTTGAGTTCAAACCTGGAAGAGTCTTCAGATCATGAGGGAATCTAAAGTACTCGATTCCCCTCTCCCTCTTCACTGCATATACTCCGAGGTCATCAAAATGAGCCCAAGCTATAATTTTCCCTGACACCTTCATATTCTTCTTTACTTTGTATAACTTGGTGTAGGTACTCTGAGCTGCTGTAGTACGTTGTGCTCGGACCTCGGCGAAGCAAGCCGCCCATTCAGCCTTTCGAATGTCAACTTCGGCGTCCGTGGCTTGAGCTTGGCTTGTTGAGGCTTCAGCTCCCTTTTCTTTGTCATGGAGTTTATCCAGAATATCACTATCAAGGTTGTTCACCAGATTAGGAAACGCGTTTCCCTCTTGATCAGTGTATTCTGGATAATGCTGATCTGTGATGTCTTCAATTTCAATTTCTTCAACATCTTGAAGCTCGTCATCATCAGCATCCTCAAAAACTGGAGCATCTTTCACGATTTCGTCTGGATTCAGACGAAACATGTCAGCAAGTTGCTCATCAGTGAGGTTGTGAATAATTTCTCCTTCTTCAGGAGTATAACTCACAGACCTTCTGACGATTCCCTGCAGATCAAGAATCATTGTTAGTTGAGACTTGACCTGTTGGAGGGGAGCAACATCATGTTCGTCTCTCTGAAAGTTAGGATCTGTTTGATTTAAACATGCAACACAATACTTGTTAGTAAATAATCAAACACTGTCATTAACTTAAGATATAAACATTCATTAAATAAATGTAACATAATTTGAAATACAAAAGTCTGTTAAATACATAAACATGACTAACTAAACAGTACTTTTGTCTTGAATTTCCGGAGTTTCTTCAGTTTGAGCAGACGAGGGGGTCCTTGATCATGTCGGCGTTTAGAACGCCTTTCGCCTGCTACATTATCACTTTGATCTCCGGCAGTTGCTCCTCCTTCTCCTTCATCATCACCATCATTTTCTTCTTCACTACCATCATCACCATCACCATCATCTTCATCCTCATCGTCGTCATCATCCTCATCATCATCGTCCTCCTCACCATCATCATCATCATCACCATCACCTTCTCCAATCTTGAGGGGCTCACTCTGAGTCCCTTTGAGCTTAAGCAAGATCGACTTGTTTGCAGCTTCTAACTCCTCAAGCTTCTTCTCCGACTCAGCTTTGTGCTCGAGGAGACCTGCGATCTGAGCTGTCTGTTGAGAGATCAGCTGGTCCTGAGAAGAAGTCAGCTCTCTTAACTGGTGTATTTCAGTAGTCTGAGATGTACTCAACTCTCTCAGCTGCTGTAGCTGAGCAGTCTTTTCTGCATCTGACGCCATCAGCTTAACTACCATGCTGTTTAGTGCAGCTAGCTGATCTACTACAGAAATTGGTGGTATGAACGAGCTGGATGGGAACGGTGAGGGACCTGTTTGTTGAGTGGTGGTGGTGGAGGTGGCTGTGGTGAATATAGGGGAGGGAATGAATGATGTGGTAGGCTGTACAGTGGTGGTGGTGGTGAATATGGGAGAGGGAGTGAATGAGGTGGTATTCGGTAAGGTGGTGGTGGTGGTGGATGTGACAATGTGAGGTGTAGAGATAGTAGTGGTGGTTGGAGATGTTTGGGATGGTGTAGAGGTGGTAGCTGTGGTGGTGGTAGTTGTGGTGAACCTTAGTCTCTTTCCTTCTTACCATGCGGACGCGCCATGGTCTTCTTCCTTTTACCTGTTGACAAAGGTGCTCCTCCTCTGTTGCTGTGGTCATCAGGGACATACGAAGGATCAGACTCAATGCGTGTGTCCCCTGATGTACCAGACTGTCCACCAACATCTCTCAGTCCTCTCTCGGTGGCAACCACTTTGCTGCCAACCCTCCGGGTCAAACCTTCTTCATCACTTTCTTCCTCATCATCGGGTGGGCAAAAATCAGGAACAAACCCGACAGTTGCCGTGTCTGTGTGTGGTGATGATGGCTGAGCTGTAGAAGTAGATGGTCCCTCAGAGGAAATTGGTACACTGTCTCCATCATGACTATCATCATCATCTGAGTCAACAGATGATATAGCAATCACCTCAGTGTCAGAATCACTGTCGTCATGACGCCATTTGCGCCTCCTTGGCGCCACATAATCTTCCCGGGCCAGATGCCCTATCAATCTCTTGAACACGGGCTTCACCTGCTTGCCCCTATAAACCTTCATTCTGCCCAGAGTAGTGTCATCCATGATCTCCAACACCACTGCATCGCTCTTCTCTTTGGGCAACTCAGGCAACTTCTCATTGAAAATGAGCTGAAGAAATCGTGGGTACATGCAGAAACTTTCTTTTCCCTTTGCCTCCAAGTTCTCAATCAGATAATTAAAGATCATGTTGGAGAAGCTGAAAGGGTGGTTGAGGACTAATGCAACATATGCATTCTGAATTTGGTCCGATAAGTCATCGAACCCACCCCTCCTAGCAGCAATGCACTTTAGGATGACATGAGCTAGGTATTTGTACTGGGGACTCAGGTTGCTCTTGTTCAGCACACCCGTGTTGATGTCCCCGCAGTACCCAATCCTCATAAAGCACCCACGAACAGTCAGAGGATGCAGCTTAACTGGATGATCCTCATCATCTCCAAATCCCAAAACTCTTCTGATATCTCCCGCTGTGATCTCTATTGCCCTACCAAAGATGGTACTTAGGATGCGGTAGGGTTCCACAGATCGGTCTACCGAAGCTCCTGCCCAAAATGCCTGATGGATAGACTGATATGGTGTACATGGTGTGGAGATAGCTCGATAAATCCTGGATCTCCTCAAAAATTCTATGATCCCTGAAAATTCTCCTCCATTTCTAGAAGTGGAATCCAAATTAGCACAGATGTTGTGCTTTGGATTTATGGTCCACCTGTTAGCCATGTTCCTGTAACAAAAATAGCAAACGTACGTTATAAACTTGAACAACAGAGTTTGACTAAATCAGAAACCAGTGTAGTTCAATCGTGAGAATGAACTATGCGACTGGGTTTAGTCGAATGATGTATTTCTGCGATTGAGTTGTCCGACCGAATGAACTCATTCGAATGACTTATTCGGCCGATTGAATGAATCACTTCCTTCAATCGGGCGATTGAAGTTCATTCGGGGCAACCAATCGAATGGCAGACTCAACCCATTCGCATAATCCATTCGGCCGAATGAATGAGTCTCCTCTTTCAATCGGTCGATTGAAGTTCATCAGGGAGACCAGTCGCATCGAAGAGACCTGTTCCATTTCAAACTCAGATTTGTCATTTTTGCGAATTAGACATTAAGTTCAGGCTTGTTAGACTCGCAATCATGTACCTAGACTACTTAAATCATTTATTTACACATTTTATGTGATTAAAGCAGTCAATTTTGCAGATTTGTTACGAGTCGACAGTTAGGGCAAATGTGGACAGATTAAACATCATATTTCACGTTCTGATGCATCCTTGTGTTGCGTATTACCTGTGTCACAAATCCAAACGGTCAGAAAATGTATATCACGAAGATTAAAGTTCAAACGAAAATTTGGCAGAGTATCGGTGCGAATAGGAATATTTAGGGCGAATGATGTCTGCGATCGACTGAGGGGTCTATTTATAGACAGACTCAGTTCAGTCGGCCGACTGACTCATTCGCACCTTTCATTCGGTCGACTCAGAATCAACACATACGATCGAGTCTAATCGCATGTTTCATTCGATCGATTGGAACTGGGTCGTACGATTCACTCAATCGACTTGTTTCATTCGATCCACTGATCTCCATTCGCACGTTTGACCTAATCGATCCCTTTCAATCGGCCGATTGGTCTTATTCGCATGGACCAATCGTGTGACTGTCTTCAATCGTATAGCTCATTCGCATGACTGATCATACTCATGATGAAGTTGTGCGATTGGGCTATACTTGTGCCAATTTTGTCAATTATGGACCAACCCTTAGTTTTCTTAAACATTTGATAAAACATTATGCATTAGTTGATTATCTCAGACATGATCCATTTAACCACCTGATCACCTCAGACGCGATCCATTTAACCACCCGATCACCTCAGACGTGATCCTTTTAACCTTTCAGAAACAATCAGTTTAGATAAACATTAAGCACCTTCAGTGACATTTAGCAGATAACATATACACAGTCCAACATGACACATTATGCTAAGAAATAAAAAAATTTACACTACGAATGAAAGAACATCTTTTTGTGATTTTTGTTAGGGCAGGCTTGTATAGCTTATTAGCATTAACATTTATCCGGAATGGACTCTCGTGGAATCAGACAGGCATATACACCATCACTTGGAACATTAGTGCTTATTACACTTTGCATGATACGATTGCACAGTTTTTCACTTATCGAAGACTTCTAAGATCTAACTGGGAATCATGTTTGAACTAATATGTAATTTTTATTGATTTTGAACATCAGGCGATGCAGCCACGACGATTGTCAGTATGTTTGTCCACTTAAATCCATACACAGACGTTTGACACACATCAGCGATTAATTAGATGAATTAGGTCAAACCGTATTTGTGTATTCCACAGGTATATGGTAATCAATCGTCCTCAGGAGATTTTTGAGCGGTCTTGGACTTAGAAGATTTGGTTCTAAAAATTGTCAAAGAGATGCCAAGCCTCAGGTCAGTGCCATCGCACAGCAGAGAGGCGCAAACAACAATGAATTCTTAAACGAATAGGTTATGCTTAGCCTCAGGTCAGTGCCATCGCACAGCAGAGAGGCGCAATACCTATTTATCTTCTTAGAGCAGCATATTTGCATATACATTAGTTTAATGACATTTGTCATCTTTTGCTCTGTTTTGCAGGTCTTTGCTCACATTTGTGGCATTAGCTTGCTCCTCACCCCTTATTGGACATTGATTGATTGTGCAGACCAGGGATACCATGAGAACACACAACTGGTTGAGTAAATTTAGTTTAAGCCAGTTCACTGATGATGTCTAATGGTCTATTGTGTTGAATCTACTGACACATCGTATTGTGTACTTACACAACCCTAGATCTACTTTCTCCAAGTTATTACAATACCAGTCAAAACTTCTATCATATTCCCATTTTGTTAGACTTAGACTTCTCTGATTTATGATTTTTATTTTTGAAACTGAAAACCAATTTGATGTTCCAAGTAACTCGGTGCCTGTGTGCTATCACTTTCCAGTTTTATCGAGTCGCATTTCCAGTTTATTTGTCTGTGCCTTTTCAGCTTAACTTACCTCCCCCCCCCTTTTTTTTTTAAGTAAATGCATACTGAAATAAATCTCCCCCTAAAATGCTAAAACAAAAATCTTTTTGTGTTTTTGGATTTTATACGACAAGGGAATTAAAAAAATAAAATAAAATGAAGGAAAAAGAAAATAAACAAATAGACACGAGTCGGACTATGTATCTGCTTCTTCAGCAATCACATCACTTTTCTTTTTAACGCCGTTGACCTCTAGCAGATATAAAAATCTTGGTTTATCAAACGGTTTGGTGTAAAGGTCAGCGCGCTGAAAATCCGTGTTAATTTTAATCACATCAATTAATTGTTTTTCATAGCAATCGCGTATGAAATGATATTTAATCCCGATGTGTTTTGTTTTTGGGTGTTGAACAGGATTTTTAGTGACAGCTATGGCAGCAGAATTATCAACATAAATAGGAGTGTTAGAAAATTTCAAACCGTAGTCACGCATTTGCTGTTGAATCCAGATGATTGAGAGCAGCAACTCGCAGCAGCAACATATTCAGCTTCACAGGTTGATAGAGCAACCGAGGTCTGCTTTTGCATTGCCACGTGACTAACCGTCTTCCAAAGAACTGACACCCTGCAGATGTAGACTTGAAATTCATCTTGCAGCCACCATAATCTGAATCGCTGTACGCAGTAAGCTCGAAGTCATCATCATGAGGATACCACAATCCCAGTGTTGGAGTACCCTTCAGATAACGAAAAATCCTTTTCACCCCAATCAAGTGATTCACTTTTGGCTTCGCTTGATATCTAGAACATAAACATGTTGCATACATGATATCTGGACGCGAGGCAGTGAGATACATGAGAGATCCGATCATCCCACGATACATAGTGGCATCCACCAAATCCCCATTCTCATCAGGAGCCACATCATGATTTGTGGCGAGAGGGGTACCGGCAGCAGACGCATTTTCCATGTCAAATGACTTAGAATATCGCCGACATACTTGGACTGATGTAAGAAAATGCCGGTAGGTGTTTGATCCACCTGTAATCCTAGAAAGAACTTCATTTCTCCCATTGCACTCATTTCAAACTCTGCCTTCATCACAGATTCGAACTCTTTGCACAACGCTTCATTTCTAGATCCAAAGATGATGTCATCCACATAGATCTGCACCATAAGCAAGTCACCATCCTTTTCTTTGATGAATAATGTACAGTCAATTACACCCCTGCGAAAACCATGTTTCAACAAATGGGTGGAGAGCTTTTCATACCAAGCTCGAGGAGCCTGATGTAGCCCGTACAGAGCCTTGTCTAACTTGTAGACTCTGTCCCGATGATAAGGATCTTCGAATCCTTCGGGTTGACTGACATATACTTCTTCCCGGATTTCCCCATGCAAGAATGCACTCTTAACATCTAGTTGATAAACTTTGATCTTCATGTAAGAGGCGTAGGCTAGAAAGATACGAATAGCTTCCATTCTAGCTACGGGAGCAAAGACTTCATTGTAGTCGATTCCTTCGACTTGTCTGAAGCCTTGAACAACCAAGCGTGCCTTGTTTCTGATAACAACACCTTGGTCATCCTTCTTGCACTTTAGTACCCATTTGGTACCAATCACCTTAACTCCTTTCGGTCTGTCAACTAGTGTCCAGACTCCAAGTTTCTTGAACTGGAGTAGCTCTTCTTGCATAGCATTGACCCAGGCCTCATCTTTCAGGGCGTCACAGACATATTTAGGCTCGATTTGTGAAACAAAACATGAGAAAGCCCCGTCATTGACATAACCCTTTTCCATGACTGCCGCATAATCAGCAGAGTACAGCTGATTGCGTGTTTGCACACCGGATTGAATGTCCCCAATGATAGACGAGGGGGGATGATTCACACTGATCCTAGTCACTGGTGTGGTAGGAACCACAACTCAGAATCCAGATTGGTGACTACTGGTTCAGTATCCGGATTTCCTGCAGCTGGTTCAGCAGCTGATGACTCACTGTGTTGATTAGCTGTATGCTCAGGGTTAGAAGCAGGTGCTTCTTCATCACCTGATGAATCATCACTCTCATCATGAGCAGGAGTCGAAGAGCTTGAGGCACCATCAGTAGGTGTGATGTTGCTTGAATCCAGATTCGGTGAGATAAGAACATCATACATCATCTGGGTAGCAACGTCATCCTCTGAATCAAACTGTGGAAGATTAAAGGATTTGAAAAAGCCATCATAATCGAAGAATGATGATGGACCTTTTCCAGCAGGAGGTGTGATGTATCTCTGAACATCCACGTTGCACCACACCTCTACCTGACCCGTCGAGTTATTGTAAACTCGCTTGTCTGGGATGCTGTATCCTAAGAATATTCCTTGATCAGCTTTCTCGCTGAACTTGCCATCCTGAGTCTTCTTCAGCAATGTACATGGAGCTCCAAATGGTTCCAGATACTCCAAATTTGGCTTTCTCTTCTGAAGTAGCTCGTAACAAGTCTTGCCATGCCTTTTGACTACTAACACACGATTAAGTGTGTAGCAGGCATTTGCAACTGCCTCATTCCAGAACTGAACTGGGAGCTTTGAATCAGCTAACATGGTTCGCGCAGTCTCAATTAAGCTCCGATTCTTTCGTTCTGCAACTCCATTCATCTGTGGTGTGTATGCGGAAGTGAACTGATGAACAATTCCCTTTTCCTTGCAGAAAGCATCCATCCACTGATTTTTGAACTCTGTGCCATTGTCAGAACGGATCTTCCTCACCTTCAGCTTGTAGAGTGACTCCAAAGTCGTGACGAGCACCTTGAATGATTCAAAGGTTTCTGATTTAGCTTTCAGAAACATCACCCAGGTGAATCTTGAGTAGTCATCTGTGACTACAAAGCAGTACCAGTCCCCTGCTATACTCTTTGTGTTGACTGGACCAAACAGATCCATGTGTAGCAACTCCAGGGCATCTCAATTGAGTTGACGTGCTTGGTCTTGTGAGATTTCCTGGTCTGCTTTCCCTTCTTGCATGAGACACAAAAATCAGGAAGTTGGAAGTTCTTGACTGTAACTCCCTCAACAAGGTTGTTGTGAATCAGATGATTCATCTTCCTTTGATTTATGTGTCCCATCCTTCTATGCCATGAGATGGAGTCCTTCTCTGTCGCTTTTGAGAGGAAACATTGAGCTGTAGATTCAGAGGTAGAAGCATTAGACATATCCAAGACATATAGATCATTGTACCTGGATGCAGACATCAAAACCTGCTTCTCTGGAATTTCCATCTCCTTTTTCAGTATGTAACATTTTCGGTTGTCAAACATAACTTTGAAGCCCTTGTCACATATCTGAGACACTGAAAGTAAATTGTTTTCTAGTTGTTGAACAAAATTTACTTTATCAAACTTTACCTTCTCATTACCTACTTCGCCTTGAGCAGTAATGTATCCTCCTTTGTTCCCAGCAAAGGAAACATGTCCCCCTTTAATTTGTTTGACATTAAAAAGAAGAGACTTGTTTCCTGTCATGTGCCTGGAAGCTCCGCTATCCACAATCCATGTATTTGTTGAAGCACTGTAGCGGACAACCTGCACATAATTGAAAACAATCAGTTAAGGAGGGGGACCCAAGCCTTGACTGGCTTGGGTTTCCCAGAGGAATCAACCATCATGAATTCGACCCACTGTCCTTTATCAGTGGGTGGAATCTCAACTTTCAGATTGTCCTGGCTTTCAGACTCACCAGATGTCTTGGCTTTCCATAAACCATCCCTGTGAAAGGATTGTTTATGATAAACTTTAGACTGATTAACAGTTTGAGCATATAGTTTAGATTCAGAAACAGATTTTTTCGCTGGTGTCACAGACCTGTCGGGGACTTGTCTGTTTTGCCTTTGACGTGGTGGGGACGAAAACGACTTAGAAGGTGTTTTATGCCTAATGGGTGTTTTCGATCTAACCGGGGTCTTAGAACGCTGTTTTGAATCTACTTGACTTTGTCGTTTAGCTCAACTTTAATTCTTGGTGTCTGATAGCGTGGACAATTAGTTGAAATATGACCTCGCTGACCACAAGTATAGCAGGATCTCCATTCATCAGGACTAGGAGATCTCTTGTGGGGCGGTGAGTAAACTCAGGAATGGGTCTTTTGGTCTCAGTCTTTGAATATTTACCCTCTTTAACAAATTTAACTTGTTTAATATTTGGATTAATTTGTCTTTGAGGCTGAATATTATCCCTTTTAACTGGTTTAACTTGAGTGGATTTAGATATCTTGGTTTGTGTAATATTTGACTTTGATTCCGAACCAAGAGTTGTTTGGACATTTGTTTCCACCCGTTTCTCAACATTGACCTTGCTTGATGTTGAAGTTTTCTGATCATCATCCGGAGAAGCAGACTTAACTGCTGTGTCCGGATCACTAACCAAAGGAGTTGTCACCACATGATCCTTAATTTGATTGTTATTAATTGGACGTTGTTTTGTGTTCAAAAGGATTTCATGTGGTGGTGGAACTACCTTGTAACCCAATCCCTCCCCATTGTTGCGTTCTTTAACCAAGTTTTTCAAAATGTGCGAAGAACTCGCTAGACTATGTAGTTTTTGTTGCAATGACTCATTTTCTACCTGTAAGACCGCTTTGTCCTTTTTAGTCTCTTCAATGGTCTTTAAGTAGTATTTAATGTCATTTTCTTGGTTAAAGACAACAACTTCAGTTTCCTTTAGTTGCTTCTGCAACGCATCTAACTTCTCTTTATAACTGCTCTCATTTTGTTTTAAGACACGATTAGCTTCTGAGCACAGTTTTAAGTCATTTACTAAGTTATCATTGTGTTCTAACAACCTAGCAAATTTTAGATCAATGCTTTCTCTAAATTTATCACATTCGACACAAACATGTTCATCAAATAATTCATCTTTAGATTTTACCTGTGTAGATGTCGACGTGCCAGCCATGAAAGCATTCTGAGACGTAGATTGAGCTTCAGATTCTGAATTCAACTCATTTGGACGATTTCATCAACAGCATCAAACGTCTCTTCCAAATCAGCAGTATCGACTTCAGCTGAGCTTTCCCCTTCACTTGCAGAGTCTTCGTTCAAGTCTTCCACGGATGCTATGTTAGCTTCATCAGACACGAATCGAAAGGACCAGTCTTGTCCTTCATCTCCTTGTGCTACCATAGCTTTAGAATCACTTCCCGTGGACGCTGGTTTCTTGTCTCTATCTTGCCTGTTGAACGAGGAAAATGGATTCCCGTTCCCAGTCTTCTTAGGCTTTGAACACTCCCTTTTAAAATGGCCCTTTTCTCCACAATTGAAGCACGTGACTTTAGACTTGTCAAAACCAAAGGTTGTATCTTTAGTAGCCACGAGATTCTGCCCTGTTTTCTTCACAAATTTCTTGGCTCTTCGGACAGCGCTTGCAAGAGCCCACATGATGTCCATTCTTTCCAGCTCATTCTCATCTACTTGCTCATAATCTTCATCAGCAAGGTGGCAATTACCAATCTTGCCCGCCACCAAACCATCATAAGAATGCACAACAGCAGCCAGTAGATCCATGTGCTCTTTAGCAACCTCCACTGTTACCTTTCCCAGATTTTCTGTTGTCAACTTTGCAGACTGAGTAACAATAGGACTTTGACTAGCTCCAGATGCACCAAGAGACTCATTTGCAGATGATGAGCCTTGTTCAGCAGTTGAAGATGCATTGGACACGAAGGCTGTTTGCAGAGGTGCACCAGAAGACTTTGCAGCAGGGGTGGAAGTAGAAGGAACATTGTAGAGAGAGGGGTCTTGAGCATAAGAACCCTTCTTAGCCTTGTATTTTTGTCGCACTTCCTCCTCTCTCAGTTTTAGAATAAAGTCATTGATATCCAGGGTTTCTAAAACTGAGTTGTATCGCAGAGTAGAAATGAATGAATCCCATTTTGCAGGTAGACCATCTGCCAAGCTTAAAACCTTGTCTTCCATTGACGTCTTAACACCATGAGTGTGAAGTTCACTCATCAGATGGTAAAACCGATCGATGATTTCATCCAAGCTTTCATTCCCATTGCTGAGAAGTTATCAAACTCCTTCTTCAACGCTTTACCTTTCAGTGCCTTTAAGTTTGAATTTCCATCATACCTCTTTTCAAGAACTTCCATCAGTTTTTTACTTTGTTTGTGCTCTGAGTATTGATGAAAAATAGGCTTGGGAATGGACTGAGTCAAAATAGCATAGGCCTTCTTCTCTGCATTGTAAGCAACCTTCTGTGTATCGGTGAGTCCACTCAAAGTCAAAGGAACACCATCAGCCCCCACGGTATTTTATAGCCAACCTCAATAGAGTTCCATAAGTTAGTATCTACGCCATTAAGATAGATCTCAAAACGTTGTCTCCATTGTGGAAAATCCTCTATTGTCAATAGTTTAGGTGGCTTGTTATGGTTCCCTATCTCATTCTCCAGTAACAACAAGTTCTGAATTCTCGAATCCTTTCCAGCTGACATGGCATAATTTTCTGAGTCCATCCTTGAATTAATTTAACTTGAGAATTAAACTGCTAATGCGATTGGGCTGTATCCGATTGGACTCAAACGTACGGTAGAATCGGCCGACTGAGAGACTTAGACGACTGAACAGACCGAACGACTCAGACTTGCGACTGGAGTGGGCGATTGACTCAATCGGGCGATTGACACAGCGACTGACTCAACCGGGCGAATGGAGTGGCGACTGACTCAAACGTGCGAAAGACCTGTGCGAAAGAGTTCAGTCGTACGATTGAATAATCGTGCGACTGGGTCGGCTGTAAACGCGATTTTGAACACTTTTGACCTAGAACGCAAATATTTGCACCCTAGACGGCTGAAACTCGAAAAACACTGAATTTTCAGAACATGCACACGTAAAGACTCAATTTTTAACCAAAAGAATGGATCTTTTTTGCGTAAAAACGTAGACTTTTTCACAAAAACGATTGAATCAACGAAGAATCAAGAGCCTAAGCTCTGATACCACTTGTTAGGACCGTGTACGTACGGAGTACTAACCGATTCTTCGTTGTACCAGATCAAATAGTGCGGAATCCTATTTGATTGGCGATCCAATCAGTGAGAACGAAATCAGGATCAATCCTAACGATTAGAAAACGTTATGAATTGACTCGGAATGATCTGAAACGCTCTATGAAGTTGGAATGGACGAACAGCCGTTCTGGGTCGATTAGGGTTTCTAGTATTCAAAGTGTTCCGTTTTTCCACGAATTAAGTGGTATTTATAGGTTACAGATCTCATTCGTGCGACTGAGCCTTGCGACTGGCTCAGTCGTGCGATTGAGTAATACGATTGATTCATTCGAACGCTTGAGTCAGTCTTATGACTCAACCGGGCGATTGACTCAATCTCCTATTCAACCGTGCGATTGAACCATTCGCATGGTTCAGTCGTGCGACTGAAAAAGATTCTTAGTCAAACACATTCTTGAACCTTTAACGATTCAGAACTGTGTCTCACAACTGTAAACCTATATAACATGGTCATATTATGCGTGTAACAACTAATAATATAATTAGATATAACATTATATAATCAACAACCATAGAAAGAAGAGATTCTCATTCAATTGATTGAACATACATATGCGTTACAAGATAGAAGTCTATTACATTTGAGCTTACTAGACTAGAACTGGGACATGTGTACCAACAAGATGTTGGAATCAGCTGAAGAGTAAGTTACTCATCAGCTGTTGCCGTCAATTCAGTTGTTTCATTCTGACCTCAACATTTTACTCATCAGCTCTTTGGCTGACTTTCAGCTGTTTCATTGGCCTTCAGCTCTTGTGAATATTTATTCCTCAGCTTTTGTGATCAGATATTCATATGTGCTGATAAAATAAATTATTCCTCAGAGATTGTGAACAAATTTTCTCTTCAGTACTTATGTGTGAGATTACACATCAATACTTGTGAACAAAATTTGTTCTTCAGTACTTATTTGTTTGAAAATTATACATCAGTAGTTATAACCACATCAGTAGTTGTAACTACATCAGTTGTTTTCAATAAATAATGTTCTTCAGTACTTTGAAGCATTTTAGTCTTCAGTAGTTATGAAAATGCTGAAGACTAAATTACTCATCAGTACTTATTTTTGACCTTTGCATACTAATGCTCATCAGTACTTGTGAACTGAGAGCATCAGTATTAGTCAAATTATTCTAGCTGCAGCATACCAAGCCTTAGTACCAAATTTTGAAATGTGGCACTATCTAAAGGCTTAGTAAGTATGTCTGCAAGCTCATCAGCACTAGGCACAAACTTAGGATCAATCACACCTTTTTCATAACAATCCCTAATAAAATGATGTCTGATCTCTATATGTTTGGTCCTAGAGTGCTGGACTGGATTTTTAACAATACAAAGAGCTGAAGCACTATCCATTAGTAATGGAGCCTTAGTCTCTGTAATGCCATAATTCAAAAGTTGGTTCTGAAGCCAGAGTACCTGGGATGTACAACTTGCAACAGCAATGTACTCAGCTTCAGCAGTGGATGTAGCAATTGAAGTTTGTTTCTTACTCTACCAAGAAACTAAACAATTGCCTAGGAATTGGCAATCACCGGAAGTGGATTTTCTAGTGACTTTGCATCCTGTATAGTCACTATCAGAGAAAGCAACTAATTTGCAAGAATGCCCAGTTGAATACCATAGACCTAGTGATTGCGTACCTTGCAAATATCTAAAGATCCTTTTGACTGCAATCAAATGGATTCTTTAGGTGCAGCCTGAAATCTAGCACAGGCACATGTTGCAAACATAATGTCGGGTCTAGAAGCTGTAAGGTACATCAAGGACCCAATCATACATCTGTAAAGGTTTTCATCAACCGCTTTACCTTTTTGATCAACATCCAGTTGTGTGGTCCTGCTCATGGGAGTAGAACAGGGCTTACAGTTTTGTAAATCAAACTTATTCAATAGATCTTTTGTATATTTGGACTGATGATAAAGATTCCATCAGCCCTTTGTTTGATTTGTAACCCTAGAAAACAATCTAATTGCCTCCTTGACAAGGACTGATGAATAAAGATTCCATCCCTTTTAAGACTGTGAAAGGCAGCATAAGCTAAAAACAATCTAATTGCCTCCAGTCTAGCTATAGGGGCAAAGGTTTCATCATAATCGATGCCTTCCTCTTGTGCAAACCCCTGAACAACCAGCCTGGCCTTGTTCTTGACAATTTGGCCCTTTTCATCAGTTTTGTTCCTAAACACCCATTTAGTTCCTATTGCACACTTACCTTGGGGTAAAGGAACAAGCTCCCACACTTGCTGTTTTCTGAACTGAAGAAGCTCAAGCTGTATTGCTTCAACCCATCCATTGTCTCTTAAGGCAACATGATAATTCTTTGGCTCTTGCTGACTTATGAAGAAAGCATAAAAGCAGAAATTGGACAATTGATTTCTAGTTGAAACTCCAGCATTGATATCACCAATGATTTGAGACGATGGGTGATTCTTCAGCTCTTGATAGACTATCAGATCTATGTAAGTGTTTGTAGGACCTTCAGCAGCAACAGATGGTGATGAGAATTCTTGAAACCATGTAGGAGATGGCAGCTCAAATGAAGTAGAGCATGCAGAAATCTCATCAGCATTTGTTGTGGATGGAGCTGCTGAAGCTACAGGAGCATCATGTTTAGTTGACTCAAGCAGGTGATCACTAAACCTGAAAAGGTGAGTACTGGCTACATCATCATCTTCATCATCATCAGTACCACCTGGTGGAGAACTGTTGACGGGAACAACAGCTGGAGGTTGATAAGGAACATATTGCAGTATGTCCAAATCAAACAACTCCACAGGGTTTTGTGGAATCTTGTCCTTTGGAGATTCATTGAACTTCACATGCAAAGTCTCTTCAACCATCTTTGTCCTACAGTTGAAAACTCTGTATGCCTTGCAAGTTGATGAATAACCAACAAAATACCTTGCATCCACCTTTGAAGCAAACTTCTGGAGTGGATTGCTTATGTTGAGAATGAAACAAGGACACCCAAAGGCTCTAAAGAAGGAAATCAAAGGAGCCGAATGATGGAGTACTTCATAAGGAGTCTTCATCAACCTCTGATTCACTAATGCTCTATTCTGCACATAGCAAGCTGTGTTGACAGCTTCGGCCCAAAAGGTCAGTGGCAATCCTGAGTCAGCTAGCATTGACCTTGCAGCTTCAATGAGAGTCCTGTTCTTTCTCTCAACCACACCATTCTGTTCAGGAGTTCTTGGAATACTGAACTGCCTTTTAATTCCCTTTGACAGGTAGAAGTCATCAAGTGTGTGATTTCTAAACTCTGTTCCATTGTCACTCCTCACACACTTGACCAGAAGGGAATACTGCTTCTCCACAAATAACACAAAGTTCATTATAGCCTTGGCAGCTTCATCTTTGGAGTGCAAGAAGAAAGTCCATACAAATCTGGAGTAATCATCCACAATTACCAGACAGTATTTCTTCTTTGCCATAATCATTACTCTGACAGGACCAAAGAGATCCATGTGTAGGAGTTGTAAGCAGGCAGTGGACTTTGGTTCTTCTATTGGAAGGAATGAGACTTTGTGTTGTTTCCCCTTTAAACAAGCAGTGCAGTTGTCTTCACACTTCAACTCCTTCAAAGGCAACCCTCTTACTAAACCATGGCTTATCAGCTGACTCATGTTTTTGAGATTAACTTGCCCCAGCCTTCTATGCCATAGAGTAGATTCTTGAGGAGAAGCCTTGGAGAATAGGCAAGGATGGCCTTTTATAACTATTTTCTTGGAAAGATCTAAGGCATATACTCTTCCTGTCCTGTTGGCCTTCAGGAGAGTATATTCATCCAACACCTTGTCAATCAAACTCAGAACTTTGGATGACAGAATCCAACAGTTCTGGCTTGTGAAAAGGGCAACATGGCCTTTATCACACATTTGACTGACACTCAAGAGATTGTACTTGAGATTCTCCACATGGTTAACATCATCAAACCTTATTTCCCCATTGGAAACAATGCCTTTGCCGATGATGTAACCTTTTGCATCATTTCCAAAGGAAACAAATCCCTTCTTTCCTTAAGAGTAGTCATTAAGAAGTGAGCTGCTTCCTGTCATATGCATGGATCCTCCACTGTCCACATACCAGATGCTTCTTTGGCATGTTGAAGAACCCTGCAATCACAACAAATCAATTAGTTTTTGAGACCCAAACCTTTTTGGTTTTGGGTCTGTTCTCTTCAACAGATGTGATACTAATAGGTTTGTTATGTGTGACAGCCTGAGGTGAAGGAGATGGTGTAGAAGAGGAATCCTCTGGCTTGGATTTCCTTTTCTGTGATTTCAACATAGGAGCATCTAATTGGTTGACTCTTCCTATTAGATGTTGAACCATCATCACAAGTTGTGTCTGATTTTGTGATAAAGCTTTCAGCTCTTCAGACACATTAGTGCTTGCTGGAGATGGATTCCTGTGTTGCACCATCTTCTTTTGAGCAACCTCAGCTGTTGCCTGATTAACCCCTACCTTCTTTTTGGATTTCCTTTTGGGCTTAGGGGTTTCAGGTTTTGATGTTGCTAGTACAAACTTGGTTTCAAACTCATTTTTCATTTTATTCATTTGCTCTTTAATTTTCTCTTTTTGTTTGAGTTCGGAACCCCTTTTGTACCAGCAATCATCAGTAAGATGATTGAACAAGCCACATATCTCACATGGATTCTTCTTCATCTTATGTTTATCATCTACTGAAGAAGATGAAACTGCTGAATACTTGTTCTTCAGCTGTTTGCTGTCAGTACTTGCAGTTTTCTTCCTTGCAGTACTTGCTTTCCTGACATCCTCTTCAGTAGTCTTCAAACCCTTTCTACTGGCATTTTTCTTCTCTTCAGTACTGGTAGTAGTTGGGGTTTGAACTTCAGGTGTTATCACTTGCTCTCCAGTACTTTCAGTACTTCTAGAGACAACACCTGAGTTGATCAACTCTTTGATCATGTGACAGTCAGCATTTGAATCATCAGCTGTTTTAGCATCAGCTGATTGGTTTTGTGAGGAATGAATGCTGACTTCTACTTCTGATGATGCTGTATCAGATAGTAGGTCACATGATGAGAAGGATTGGTTATTGCTCTCTCCATCAGATTCAACTTCTGCTCTTAAAGTAAAATCTATAGGAGGAGCAGTGTGATTATAACCAATGCCAAACTTCACATTTGAAGCTAATTGCTTACTAAGAAGCATTTCAAAACCCTTGCAGGATTGTACCCATCGATCACACTCTACCTGGGTAGCTGCAAGTGTTTCCTTGAGGTCTCTGTACTTCTCTAGAAGTACCTCTTCCCTAGCCTTATCATCTTTGATTTGGCATTTAAGCTTATAAATATCATCCTTTTTATAATTAATTACAGCCTAAAATTCAGCTTTTCTTTTGGAAGTAGTTTGCTCTAGCTCAAGATTTTTATCAATTAAAGCTACATTTGCTTCTCTAATAGAAGCAAATGCTGCTATGCATGAATCAGAACAAAGCTTGGCTTTAGCCTCAGAAGATACCTATGATGAAGCATTGGAGGATGGCCCATCAGAAGACTCCAGGGCCATGAGAGCAAGGTTCTCAAAATGATGATCACCACCATGTTGACCAGCACCTTGGAATAGTTGTTCTTGACCAGATAAATCATCTGGTAAACTACTCCAGTCGATAACTCCTGGGGTGAAGAAGCTGTGTTGTTGAGGTTGGGTTTGATGATGAGATTAGGAAGGTTGAAGCTCAGGGAGAGCATGTGGTTGCTGGGCAGGAGGTGCTTGAACTTGACTTGGCTGAGGCATGTAGTAGCAGGGGTATGGGTATGGCATATGACCCTGAGGCACAAAGTATGCAGGTGATGCCTGTGCTGGTGATGGATGGCTGGAACTGGTGGAGTGTTGCCCTTTGTGCTGTGAGTTATTGCTTGGAAAAGTCACAAAGGGTGCAGAGGTGTTAGATCCAGATGATCTCACTCTCTAGCAAAGTGTCCAAGCCTCTGGCACTTGTGACACCTCAACTTGCTCTTGTCAAAACCAACTTTGGTTTTGCTAGAGAGACCAGGAAATTTCCTCCCAGTTCTCTTGTAGAACTTTTGAGATCTGATATTTATCATAGCCATTTGACTCAAAATATCCATCTCTTCCAGATCATCATCTAAAATGTTCTTTAAGTCCTCCATCAGAAAGCACAAGTTATCACTGCTACCTCCTGAACTACTATCAACACCAACAAAAGCATGTTCAGAATTGCTAGAGAAATCAATATGCTCATCATAGACACTCTCAGATGCAGCATATTCTGACTCTTGACCAATCAGGGCAGCATTGCCTGATACAAAGTCATCAGTGAGCTTGCCAGATGATGACAACTTCCTATTCTGTTCTATCTCTCTCTCAAATGTAAGCAGTTTCCCATGAAGTTGGGTGAGAGATAGAGTGCTTAGATTTGCACTAGATCGTAGGACAATGGTATAAGTGTCCCATCTCTCAGGCAGTGATCTGAGGAATCGGTTGTTCATCTGACTATTGGAATACTCTTGTTTGACCATCTTCAACTCAGAGATCAAACATGAGAATCGCTCAAACTGTTGAGTCAGAGTCTCACCCTTCCTATGAGAGAATGTCTCATATTGTTAGGCGAGGATTTCCCTTGTATTTGCTAAGACCTCATCGGTTCCTCCAAATTGTTCCTTCAGAGCAACCCAGAGATCATGAGCAGTTTCATGATGCATGAGCCCAGAATAGATTTCATTAGGCAGTGCCATGGCCAGAATTCCATGGGCTTTTGCATCAATCTCGAACAGCTTAAGATCTTCGTCTGAATATTGATCAGGTTTCTTCGAAACCATCTCATTTGATTCAGGAGCGCTCACCATAGGCTTGTATGGTCCATGCACCACTGACTTCCAACAACCAGCACTGTTGATAGACAAGTGTGGAGCATACGACGTTGCCATATGTTATACTCACTCCTCACAAGCATCGGAGGCTTTGTTGAGGAGCCAGTATTGTGAGGATCGTTAGTTGTTGTCGCCATTTCAGATTTCAAGCAAATTCAAGGTAAACAAAACAGATCTAGCTCAAAAACCACGAGAACCTCAAGTTTAACGGCCAGAAGCAGCAGAAACTCAATCTCTATAACTAATTCTTGCAAATTGCTAATTCGATCAAACGTAGATATCAAAAGAGCAGTTTCAATGATCAATTGTTAAATCGATCAATGATTAACCAGCTCTGATACCATTTGACAGGATCTCAGCCTCTAGTTTGATCAATTAGGTTGTATTCGCAGCGGATTTAGTACAAGAATTAGAACAAACAAGCAAAAACACAATAGATTTAGCAATAAAAACAGTAAGTTATAGAGAAAGATATAAGTTCTGCAAAAGAGAATATTTCATTCAATGCATGCTTCGACAGCGGCTACAATTAGGTCATCTTCCTTATATAGGGAAGAATAACCTCAGCTTATGTCACTTGACAGTGACATCAACCGTTATTAACAAACTACTGATAACAAACAAAACTACTGAAGATGTCACAAAAGCTGACATCTTCTTACAAAATACTAAGTGTCAAACTATTACAAGAACTGAAAAGAAACTACTGATAACTACAACGACTGAAGAACAAACTCTTTAGTCGTTTTACAAACTACTGAAACATAAAAAGAAACAACTGAAAAGGAAACCATCACAACAACTGAAGAATACTTCTTCAGCTGTTATGACAAACTCTAAAGCTTCAGCACTTGTCTTTAGACTTTGACTTCAGTTGTTTCATCAGCTGATGACTTCAGTAGTTGTCATCAGCTGATGTTTCAGTCTTTGTCTTCAGTCTTTGTGTATCAGCTGTTGATCTTCAGTACTTCAGTCTTCAGCTGTTGATCTTCAGTACTTGAGTCTTCAGCACTTGAAGCTTCAGTACTTGAGTTCTTCAGTACTTGATGCTTCAGTAGATGAGTCTTCAGTACTTGAAGTCTTCAGCTGTTGATCTTCAGTTCTTTGATCTTCAGCTGTTGAAGTCTTCAGTCTTTGTCAAACTGCTGATGAAGCTTTCAGCAGTTGTTGTGATTTCTTGTGGGACTTAGAGGTTTTTCTGATCTGGCTCATTGGTTCTTTTGGTCCAACAGACAAGACACTTGGACAGAGTCCTCAGTGTACTTTAGCCAATCGTTATAGGCCTCCTCATCATCCTCAGTAGGTTGGTCGGGGATAGGGTCGTCTAAAACATATGATTGTCTCTCTTTCTTGAGAACGATTCTCAAGTTTCGATACCAATCAATAAAATTGTTATGATTTAGACGTTCCTTTTGGAGTATCGCTCGTAAAGATTGGGTGGACGTAGATGAGTTATCATGATTATCATTATTGGTGGCCATCTACAAAATTTAACAAAGATCTATTTTAGTATTTTCGATATTGCTATTTTTAATAATTAATACCTTTTAAAGTTATTTTAATATTAAAATCTAGAACCCAACATTACATTTTAATTGTGGTTAGGTGACCTTTATCCCACAATTTAAATTAATAAGGTGGTCAACGATTGACGATTGCAACCATTTGCAACTTCTAGAGGTATGGGATTGACTTTAAACATCATATGTAAAGTCGGCATGTTAATCCCATCAACACCATTTGGAAACCATATGTAGGTCATCCATTTAACATGGTTTGCAAATCAAGACATCCTACTTACACACACGTGTGAGTTTGCCAAAATGAGTGGTTAGGTGACCTTTATCCCATGAATATGGCATTCTCACCTTAAGTCATAAGTTCCCTCAAAATGGTTAGGTGACCTTTATCCCACTAAGAGTTCCTGAGTGACTTAAGTGTTGTGTAAAAGGACGGTGTTGATCTTGTTTTAGAATATTTAGAGGTTTCATGATTCTAGTTTAGAAAACTCTATGTACTTGTATTTGCATGCTTTCAAATACAAGATACCTTATGGTCCTTTGATTAAAACCTATTTTAATATTTAAAATCATTAAATCATTTTAATAACTTTTTATTACCTTTTAATGATTAAGAACCATCAATTTTCAGCTTGTTAAGTTTGTTAATTAGTTTGTAATGCATGTCAAAATATCAACCATACAATCAAATAACAAACATTCAAACAAGCATAAACATAAACAACCATATGTGCATAACCATAGCCATTATGTTGACAACACTTGTTTGCCATCACAAGTGTTGTCATTTGGTCTTTCCTAAGGTCATAACAAAAACACATAGAAAGCTTCCAAAAGCCTCCCACTTGAAACCGCATCCAGAATGCTCCTTGTTTCTCTTGTGTCTT
The DNA here is from genome assembly GCA_024085815.1 of Flaveria linearis. Taxonomy (NCBI): domain Eukaryota; kingdom Viridiplantae; phylum Streptophyta; class Magnoliopsida; order Asterales; family Asteraceae; genus Flaveria; species Flaveria linearis. The sequence goes on along the minus strand of CM044014.1, from coordinate 43,071,130 downwards.
TCCTTTGTGCTTCCAAGGCGTATGTCTTCATATTACAAGATATAAAGTCCTAATACATGATATCTAGTAAAATGAAAAATACACCTAATCTATTTATTACAACCCAATAATAAATAAATTACATCTTTTATACAAAGTACAAATAAATTAATATACAACCCCATTGAATAAACCAAAACAACCATTTGCATACATCCAAACAACACGAGGCCAAATGCTAGGTTATGCACCAACATGAACATTCATCATATCATCCAAATATATTAAAGAATCCCCATTAAAACCCACGATTTTCAGCCAACATAAACTGAAAATTCGGGTTTTAAACATTGTCCAAACAATATATATCATCATACATATCTTTCAAGGTTTAATCACAAGCATGTGTGATATAACCTTGAAAGTTTGGGATTCAACATACAAAAACATAGCAGGCCCTAAAAGGGGTTTTAAAGTCCACAAAACGAATTTTTAAAGGACAATACGAGCTAGCTATCCATATAACCGGCTCTAGATGCCATTGAAGGGGTTTGTTAGAACACAAGACATAGTTTAACCACTTAAACTTTGTAAAACGCAGCGGAAGTTTAGCTTTGTAACATTGTTTATAAGCTGAAATCTCATGTTCTATTTGATGTTTTAAAGTGTAAACAAACCCAAGAACAAAGTGAATCTTCTATGTGAATAAGCAAGCTATGAAAACATGTAAATGTACATAAAATCACAGCTACATTGAGCTGTGAAAACTACCTTTCAGCAGCAGCAAAATCGACCAAAAGGAAGTGTTGGATGCTCAAAAAAAAATGGCCAAGGCTCCAAGGTAAGGACCCCTCAAGCTTGTATAGCCCAAGCCCTGTGCAAAGCACCTTCTTGTTAGGAAGAAACACCACAAGAAAAGCTCCTAAAACCCTCTTTTGCTGCTGCTTGTTGCCGTGAGTTTAGACAGAGAAGAGAGAGCTATTCAAGTTTGCATGTGTTGAGAGATTAGAGAAAATGAAGTCCCCAAGAGAAGTTATGATGTGTGTGTATTCCAAAACAAAAGAACCAATGAATAATTAAGGGGAGGGGACAAGATTTTAATTCAAAAGGTTTTCCCCCTTTAAATCAAACACACACATTTTTTAAACTAGTCTTGTGACTAGTTATACAATTAACTATTTAATTGTATAACTTATACATTCTTATTATTATTTGTTGTTATCTAACTTAATTAAATAACACTTCAAATAATATTATTGAACAAAATATACTAATAAGTTGTTCCTTCTTATATGCAACTAATTTAGAAAACCCATTTTCTAAATTGGTGTATTTATATTTAATTGCATGATCATATCATCAATTAAATATTAATTGGTGTTTGCTAAGATTGTTATTGGGTATAACCTGACTTGGATCATAACGTACTAACCACATCAATATTCTACGTGTCTTGGGCATATATAATCCTACAGTGGCAACATCTATGGAAGACAAAGTTTCAAGTTTTGCTGACGGTTTGCTAGACAAATGGGATCCATTTGTGTCTAATCTGAGACAAAATGACACTCTTGCTACATTAAACATAAATGATTTCATTCTGAAGTTAACGTAGGAAGAACTGCATCAGAAATACAAGTCAAAGAAAGGATCCTACGCTCAGAATCCTGCATTGTACAATTCTGTTCCAACTTCGGCCTCATCAGGCGCACCGCTACAAACGGCGTTTGTATCTAACTCTTCCGCTCCTTCCCAAAGTAGTTCCTTAGGAAACTAAACATCAGGGTCATCTGGAACCCAATACATTGTTCCTGAGGCAAATACAACCAAGCTGAAGACCGAGAATCTCGAAATGTCACTGTGGAAGTTGCTATAGAGCACATGGATCTTCTAGCTGCTATTGTTCAATCTTATGATGGATTAGTCACTGGGAAGATTGGAAACTGTCATCTTGCTGACGAGGACTATGAGCAAGTTGATGAGACTGAGTTGGAGCGCATGGATATTATGTGGGCTTTGGTTAGTGTAGTAAGGAGAGCCAAGAAGTTTGTAAAGAAGAAGGGGCAGAACTTGGTTGCTACTAAAGATACTATATTTGGATTTGATAAAACCAAGGTCACATGCTTCAATTGTGGAGAAAAAGGGGCACTTCAAACATGAGTGCGTAAAGCCAAAGAAGACTCAGAATGGAAATCCTTTCCTACATTCAACCGTCAAGATAAAGAGAAGGGTGGAGCATCATCAAGTAAAGAATCTAAGGCTTTGGTTGCTCAGGGAGATAAAGGACAAGACTGGCCCTTCCGATTTGTATCTGAGGGATAATCAAATGTTGCATTAGTTGATACCTTGGATGATGGATTTGCAAGTGAAGGAGACATCATAGCTGAGCATGCACGTTTAGATATCGAAGAAGCTATGGATGTCGTTGATCATCTGGTTGAAGAAGAGCTAAGTGCTGCAAACTCAGAATCTCTAGTTACTGAAGAGTGTGACACTGCATTAATGGCTGATTCGTTTGGTTCTGCACAGGTAAACTCTAAAGACGAATTATTTGAGAAACATGCTTGTGCTGAATGTAATAAATTTAGAGAAAGCATTGATTTAAAATTTGCTAGGTTATTAGAACACAATGATAATCTAATAAATGATTTACAACTCTGCACTGAAGCAAATCGTGTTTTAAAACAAAATGAGTGCAGCTTCAAAGAAAAGTTAGAACTTTTAGGGAAACAACTAAGGGAAACTGAGGTTGTTGCCTTAAATCAATCAAATGACATTAAGTTCTACTTAACCACTTTTGAAGACACTAAAAAGGAAAAAGCAGTTTTGCAAGTTGAAGTTGAATCTTTAAAACAAAAACTGCACAGTTTAGCAAGTTCCTCTCATATAGTTCAAAACTTGGTGAAAGAACGAAATGACGGGGAAGGTCTGGGATATAAGGTAGTACCGCTACCACATGTAATCCTTTTGAATACTAAATGTAGACAAATCAATAATAACTCAGTAAAGGATCATGTGGTGGCTACTCCTCTGGTTAGTGATCCAGATTCTACGGGTAAACCTGTGAAGTCTGTCACTAAACAGAAGGCTACTACTTCAGGATTAAAAGATAAGATGCCTATTGAGGATTTGGATGATAAAATTAAAAAGGTTAACTTAGGGTCAGGTGCACAAACGTATATTTCAGAACCTAAACAGTCTAAATCAATGAACCCTAAACGTATAATTCATCAAAATCATAATAAAATGAAAGCAAAAGATGTTCAAAATGTCAAAACAATTAAATTTGTTAAAGAAGGTGAAACATCTAAAAGGGAAGAGAAACTACCCAGCCCCCTGATGGGTTTTGTAACATGTAAATCAAAGCTAGTTTAACCATTTAAACTATGAAAACGCAGCGGATAAAAGGTTTAAAGATGTCGTTAAGAATCTGGAATTTTTCACCATTTTAAACCATAAACAAAACCCAAGAACATGGATCAATATATATGTGAAATAGTATGCTATCAAACCATAAAATCAACCATAGGGGGTTCAAAGACACAACCTTTCTTTCACAAAATGTTGTAGATGGATATGATGAAGAAGATGATGTTCTTGAATGTGTAGCCTTCAAAAGAGAAGACCTCAGGCTTGTATACCCACAAGCCCTTCCAAACACCAAGCTAGTTAGGGAGCTCAACACCAAAACTATCTTCCAATGCTTCTTTAAAATCCAAAATTTCAGCCTTGTTTTTCAGCCTCTAAAATCCGAAAATTCAGCAGCCTTTGGAGAGTTCTTGCTTGTGTGTAAAGAGGAGAAAGTGTGAAATGATGGAAGAGTGCAAGAGAGGTTTAAGTCTTGCAAAGACCAAGACATAAAAATGGTTCCCAACGCCCTTTGGGCGGTCAAAATAACCCATTTAAAATGGTTTCCCCCCATTTTATTTCCTTCTAAGATTTGCACTCTTTTATACCCTTATTTTATATAATTAAAACGAATTTTAATTTTATAAACTTAACACACTTTTATTTGTTATTATTTAACCAACTTAAATAATGAAACAAATAATTTCTCATGAACAAATTATCCACATAATGTTGTTCATTTACAAAAGCAATATTTTAGAAAACCCATTTTCTAAATTGATGTTAATATTTATTTGTATGATCTCATCAACGAATAAATATTTATTGGTGTTTGTTTGGCTTGTTATTGGGTATGACCAGACTTGGATCATAACGTACTAAAGACATCAATCTTGTATGTGTCTTGGGCATATAAGATCTAACAATCTCCCACTTGCACAAGATTCATAGAAGATTGATGCAAGTAGTAAATACCGCCTAACAACGGTTTACTACCCTTAATACGTATGACTAAGTGCCATTCAATAACATTATATTCTTCAAGTACCATACTTGAAATGTTTTAGGTGAATCAATCATCTATCCTTTTGTTACAGATGTCATGTTAAATCCTAGAGACACAGAGTGATCATTCTCCATTGATTTAACTTTATCAGGCCTTAGACATCTTACTCTCAACGAATAAGAGGGACAAATCCCATCTTGACTACATACGTCTCACAATTGCCTTATATCATACCTGAACTCAGACTTATGTATTGCCATGTTTCAGAACAGCGAAGAACTAAGTCAAAGTATAATATTTGGTAAATATCAAGACCCAATATGTATCTCAGGTCAGAGGATACCAAATGATGTTTGCCTTTACTCAAAATTACTTATGATCAATCAAGAAGATTCCATGTAGTAATGTTTGAGATGTAGGTCAGTCCAATATTTCTATCCCACAAATATCTATGAACTTTGGCAGCAACCTTTTGCTCTATATTCATCCATATTAATATCTACCAATCCAAGTTCATAATAGTTTTACCTTCATACTTGTTCCCACAAGTATGAACAACTACGGACGTTTGAGTAAATAATTTACTCATGGATTTTAAACTTGCAAAATAGGAATATTAGTTGAATCATTATAACCAAATAATTCATTCAAGTAATAAAGGGTTACAATATCTTAATACAGAAAATAAAGATCATATCCAGTCACTAGAATATTAAAGTCCCATGGCACAAGTATGACTGTCATGCTTTGCCTTTTCAAGAAGCTTCGTGAGTGGATCCGCAATGTTTTGATCAGTGTGAACTTTGTGAATACATATTTTTTCCTTTCCAACTTCATCCCTTATGTAGTTGAATCTTCGTTCAATGTGCCTAGTCTTTTGATGTGCACGGGGTTCCTTGATTTGAGCAATCGCACCCTCGTTATCACAAAATATTTCTAGGGGGTCCTGAATGGAAGGGACCACCCCTAGATCGGCAATGAACTTCTTTAACCATGCAGCTTCCTGAGCTGCTAACGAAGCGGCGATGTATTCTGACTCGTGTAGTTGATAATGCCACCACATCTTGCTTAGAGCTCTTCCAAGAGATCGCTCCTCCATTCAAGATGAAAATGTACCCCGATTATGATCGTGAGTCATCCAGATCAGTTTGGAAACTCGCATCCGTGTAACCCTTTATACGAGTTCCTCCTCACCAAATCCAATGATTAGGAACATATCTTTAGTCCTCCTTAGGTACTTAAGTATGTTCTTAACAACCATCCAATGACTGCTTCCAGGATTTTGTTGGTATCGGCTTGTCATGCTCAAAGCGCATGACACGTCCGGTCTAGTGCATATCATTGCATACATGATGGATCCTATAGTAGACGCATATAGGAATCCCCTAATTTTGTCTTGCTCATCCTTTGAGCTTGGACATTGAGTCTTACTTAATACGGTTCCTCTTTGAATAGGTACGGTACATTTCTTAGAGTTTTCCATCTTAAACCTTTTCAAGATCTTGTCAATGTATGCACTTTGATTTAAACCTATCAACCGCCTTGATCTATACCTATAGATCTTTATTCCCAAAATATAGGCGGCTTCACCAAGATCCTTAATGGAGAAACAGCTTCCAAGCCAGGCTTTTACACCCTCCAAGGTTGGAATGTCATTTACAAATAGTAGAATATCATCGACATATAATACTAGGAAAGTGATGATGCTCCCACTAGCTTTCTTATATACACAAGCTTCATCAGTGTTTTTGATGAACCCAAATTTGATTATCTCTTTATCAAAACGTGATTCCAACTTCTTGATGCTTGCTTCAATCCATAGATTGATTTCTTCAACTTGCATACTTTATTAGGATGCTTTTGATTGACAAAACCTTCTGGCTGAACCATATAGACATCTTCCTCAAGGTATCCATTTAGAAAAGCGGTTTTGACATCCATTTGCCAAATCTCATAATCATAATGAGCAGCTATGGCAAATAATATCCTAATAGACTTTAGCATTGCAACGCATGAGAAGGTCTCATCATAATCAACCCCTTGAGTTTGAGTGAAACCTTTTGCTACAAGTCTAGCTTTATAAGTATCCAAGTTTCCATGCATATCGGTTTTCTTCTTGAAAACCTACTTACTTCCAACTATCTTGGAGTTAAGAGGTGGTTCAACCAAGTCCCACACTTGGTTGTCATACATGGATTGCATCTCAACGTTCATGGCTTCAAGCCATTTGTCACAATCCAAATTGGACATTGCATCACGATAGGTGGTTGGTTCATCGGAACCTACCACATAGCATGCATCTATAAAAAATCCATATCTATCAGGTGGATTACTAATTTTACCAGATCTGCGAACGTTTTATGTATATTGATCAACCACTTGATCATTCCCAACATCCTCATGTTGAGTGCTAGTGTCAACTAAACGTGTATCGGTTTGTGGTTCTTGATCCTACTCAAGATCCACGGTTCTACTGCTAGTTCCTTCCATAAGGAACTTAGCTTCTAGGAGCTCAGCCTTCTTGGCAACAAACTCCTTTTGTTCCAATGGATCATAGAAATAATATCCCATAGAATCTCTAGGATATCCAATAAAGATACACTTAGTGGAACGGCTTTCTAGCTTGTTTGAGGTGGGAGTCTTAACATAAGCCTCACAACCCCATACCTTTAAATATGAAAGCGATGGAACCTTTCCATGCCATATTTCAAAAGGTGTCTTTTCCACTTTCTTGGTTGGGGCCATATTCAAAATACAGGCCGCTGAGAGCAAAGCGAAACCCCAAAATGATAGAGGCAGTGAGCTTCTAGCCATCATAGATCGAACCATATCCAATAGAGTTTGATTTCTCCGCTCGGACACACCATTATGTTGTGGTGTTCCAGGTGGAGATAGTTATGAGACAATACCACAACTTCTAAGATGATCTCTAAAAGCATCACTTAGGTATTCACCTCCTCTATCGGTGCGGAGAATTTTTATTTTCTTTTGAGTTGATTTTCTACTTCATTTTGGAAGATTTTGAACATTTCAAAAACTTCATCTTTGTGTCTTAACAAGTACACATAACCATATCGACTATAGTCGTCGGTAAAGGCAATAAAGTATCTTTCATGCTACCTAGTCATTGGCTTAAAAGGACCACATACATCCAAATGTATGATGCCTAATAAATCTTTTGCCCTTTTAGGTTTGCCACTAAAAGGTGCTTTAGTCATTTTTCCTTGTAAACAAGATTCACATACATCAAATGAATCATATTCACTTGCTTTTAAAAGACCGTTCTTTTGAAGTGTTTGTATGCGTTTCTTGTTTATATGACCAAGACAGCAATGCCAAAGATAGGTATCACTCAAATCCAATTTGAGTTTCTTGGTGGTGGTTTGGTACAATGAGCTATCATATAATGTGTTTTCACGAACCAATTCATAAATACCATTAATAGGAATAGCTTTATAATAAAATATGCCACTTAAAGAAACATGAATTTCATTTTCAATAAATTTTAAAACATAACCAGATTGTCTTAATTGGGAAACAGAAATAATGTTCCTAGTCAAACTAGGAGCATACAAAATATTGTTCAAAATTGCTTCCAAACCATTTGGAAGCTTCATGATGTAGTCCCCTTAGCCTTCAACTTGAACTTTCACCCCATTCCCCATGTAGAGGCTAACATCCCCTTTCTTGAAGTCCTTACTTCTTTTGAACCCCTGCAATAAGTTGCAAATGTGAGTTCCACATCCGGTATCCAATACCCATGTGTTAGAGGATGTTAAATTTAGATCAATATGAATCGTATAGATTGTACCTGAGGTTTGCCCGACATCACTCTTAGCTTGCAACTCTTTGAGATGGATTGGACAATTCCTTGCCCAATTTCCAATCTCCCAACACTTGAAGCATGTGTCATTTGAAACAACCTTTTTCTTCTTCTCTGCTTGTTTTGGTGGTGGCGCTCTTACCACTCCCTTTCCCTTCCCCTAACGTACCCTTCCCTTGGCAACATTTGCCTTGGGTGCAGGGTGAGGCCTCTTCTTGTTCCCACCTTCATTGATGGTGAGAACGGGTAAAACCTTTTTACCCATGGCCACCTTGGCAGTTTTGAGCATAGAGTGAAGCTCACTTATGTTCTTGTCCACCCGTTCATGTTATAATTCATGACAAAGTTGTCAAACATCTTTGACAAAGAGTTGAGGATCAAATCCGTAGCCAACTCTTTGAAGACGAGACAATTCAGCCTTTCGAGGCGGTCAATGTGGCTTTTCATCTTAAGTACATAAGATGAAACAAATTGGGTGTCATCCATACGACATGCATGGAGTGCTCGAACCGTTTCGAAGCGCTCTACCCTTGATTGTTGTTGGAACGTTTCCTTCAACTGGGTAATCATGTCGTATGCTCCATGATGTTCATACTCCTTTTGGAGAATGGTCCTTAGTGATAGTGAGTGAGCAGACGAGATTTCATTATTTTCATTATTGTTGGTGGCCATCTACAAAATTTTAACAAAGTTCAACTTTTGTATTTTCGATATCGTTCATATTTAATAATTAAAACCCTTATAAGTGTCTTACACAATTTTAGATCTAGAATCCAACGTTATATTTAAATAGTGGTTAGGTGACCTTTATCCCATTATTTAAATTAACAAGATAGTCAATGTTTTGACAATTGCAACCCTTTGCAACTTCTAGGGTATGGGATCGACTTAAACATCGTATGTGTGGTCGACACGTTTATCCCATCAACACCTTTGTAAACCACATTGTAGGTGATCCATTTAACATGATTTTCAAATCAAGTTACCCTACTTGCAAACATATATGAGTTTTCCAACATAAGTGGTTAGGTGACCTTTATCCCACAAATATGATATCCCCACCTCAAATCACAAGTTCCCTCAAAACGGTTAGGTGACCTTTATCCCATTAATAGTTTCCAAGTGACTCAAGTGTTGTGCAAAAGGATGGTGTTAAACTTGTTTATAAAATAAATTTAAAGTTTTCATAATCCAAGTTTAGAAAACTCTATGTACTTTGTATTTGCATGCTTTTAAATACATGGTACCCTATGGTTCATTTTTTTATAAAACCCCTTTTATTAGAATAATTAATCCTTTTAATAACCTTTTATTAATCACTTAATGATAAAGAACCATCAATTTTCAGCTTGTTAAGTTTGTTAATAAGTTTGTTATGCATATCCAAATATCAAACAACAACCATACAATCAAACAACCAAACAAGCATAAACATACAAACAGAAGTGCATAACCATAGCCACTAAGTTGACCACACTTGTTTGCCATCACAAGTGTTGTCATAAGGTCTTTCCTAAGGGTTAAGATGACACATCAAAATGTGTCCATGAACTCCCACTTGAATCCACATCCAAATGCTTCAAGTGTCCATGTCTTTTGTGTCTTTCTTTGGGTCTTCATCTTGTGCATCTTCTTTTACAAAATCATATCCTAATACATTTTTTTCTAATAAAAGAAATGCACCTAATCTATTTATTACATAACCATATGAATAAATAAATTACAACCCAAAATACCAACACAAAATTACAACCCTTTCAAGAATAAAAACCAACATGATAAACCACAATCAACCAAAACCAAAACACATAAGGCCAAGGCTATGTTATGCACCAAAAGGAAACATATTCAACATCCAAGAATAACAATGAATCCCTTATTTCAGCCCTAATGTTTTAGCCAACATGAACCAAAACTTTAGGGTTTTGTCAAACAACACAATCAACCATTTGATCTTTATCTTTCAAGGTTTATACTTAAGCATGCTAGATTAAACCTTGAAACATAAGGGATTCAATAATCCACAACATAGCAGCCCCAAATGGGTTGAAAAAGTCCATGAAAACTAACTTTTCAAGAACTTTTGAAGCACATATTCCACATATCCGGCTCTAGATGCCATTGATGGGTTTTGTAACATCTAAATCAAAGCAAGTTTAACCATTTAAACTATGAAAATGCAGCGGATAAAAGGTTTAAACATGTTGTTAAGAATCTAAAATTTTTCACCATTTTAAACCATAAACAAAACCCAAGAACATGGATCAATATATATGTGAAATAGTATGCTATCAAACCATAAAATCAACCATAGGGGGTTCAAAGAAACAACCTTTCTTTCACAAAATGTTTGTAACGCCTGGAGATTTCGATTTGGAGTGTCATGCGACTGGAGCGTCCAATCGCATGGAAGACATGCGATTGAAGCTCAACCGCACGACTGGAGCTCAATCGTATGACTGAAGTGTTCAGTCGCATAGAGCTTGGACGACTGAAGGTCTTATAGCATGGAGAACTCGGGCGACTGGACAGTAGTATTTAAGGGAGAGGGCAGCCCTAACTCTTTCACAGACTCGCCAACGTTAGAGAGAAGAAGGAGACAGTTCGGTCCAAGCTGGTTCGTGAGCCAAAATCGATGTATAGAGGGTCAAATCGAAGCTCTAATCGAGGAGGCTACTAAGGTGAGTTCTAGGACCCCTCTTTTACGTGTTTTTGAATGATTTTGGGGCTGGAACACATCTGAAAACTATATTTTTGAGTTTTTGGGTGTTTAACCCGTGTATGTATGAATGTGTATGTGTATAGTGTGTTTAGAGTGCGATTTCGGACGTGTATGTGCTTGAATGTTGTCGTAGTATGATTCCCTAAGGTTTAGGAGGGTTAATTCGGGCTTAAAACGAGTTTGGAAGGATTTGGAGGTCGTGAGTCACGACTGCAGTTCGCGATGAACTACAGTCGCTGCCCAGTTAAGGCTAGGCGACTGAAGGGCCAATCGGCCGACTGAGGAACGACTGACGTTCAACCGCACGACTGAGGTCTAGTCGTACGATTAGGGATCCAGTCGCATGAGAGTCAAACAACTGAGGTCCAGTCGCATGGGGTCCAGCCGCATGGGGACCCAGTCGTATGAGAGTCAGGTGACTGAGGTCCAGTCGCATAGATGTTCATCCGCATATGCTTAGTCGCATAGGTTCATTCGTAAAGCTGTTCAATTGCACGGCTAAGGGTTCAGTCGCACGGCTGAGGGTTCAGTCGCATAGAGGCCCATACGTATAGTGTTCAGTCGTACGATAGGGAGTCCAGGCGTACGATTGGGGTGTTCATCCACATGGGTGTTCATCCGCATTGGCCCAATCGCATAGCTGTTTAGTCGCATGAAGGTCATACGACTGGAGGGTGCCCAGTCGCCCAAGTAGGGCTGTTATGTACGAGAAGAGACGTAGTTCAATTACTGGCCTTCGGGAGAAGAGCATGGGTAAGAAGTGACGTGATAGCTCCCGTAGGTACATGTGTGATGACTATCGAGGCATAGAAGTTAAGTGGACACGATGACGATAGAACTGCATGTATATGCAGGATGTATGTATGATAAGTATGATGTAGCCCTATATGATGGTAATGACTGATGATTTGTAAATATCTATGTTCCTTGTGTCGATGCGTGTTTATATTTTAGTGACTTTACGTGAATGAATGAATGAATGAAACGAATGTAATAAGAACGTATAGTGAAAGATAATGAAATAGGAACATGATGAATGAATGCATGCATTGATGAATGAATGAATGAATGAACGTAAGAAAGGCTTGCAAGCAAATGAATGGAGGTGCACACCCCTGGCAGGTGTTAGCTCAACTGTGATGCGGGTTAGCTACCCCGAAGGATGCACATAGGGTCAATCTTTGAGATTGATAATGAGGTGAGCGACTTTGTGTTGCAACAGACTCGGTTAGCAGACAATCGTGAGATTGCCACTGAGGTGAGCAGCCATGTGCTGCAACAAACTCAGCTAACGTACGATTGATAATGAGGTGAGCGACTTTGTGTTGCAACAGACTCGGTTAGCAGGCAATCGTGAGATTGCCACTGAGGTGAGTAGCCATGTGCTGCAACAGACTCGGCTAATGTACGATTGATAATGAGGTGAGCGACTTTGTATTGCAACAGACTCGGTTAGCAGGCAATCGTGAGATTGCCACTGAGGTGAGCAGCTATGTGCTGCAACAGACTCGACTAACGTACGATCGTGAGAGATCGATATGGAGGTGAGCGGCCTTGTTGTCGCAACAGACTCGAAAGAGGATCTTTGTCGCCTATCCCGGTGCTGTGTCAGTCTTCGGACATGAGTCAGGGGTTTGTTAATCAGGCCCCGGCACAGCATCAGTCTTCGACATGAGTCGGGGATATTGCATGAGACAAGATCTAGATGAGAAAGAGAACTATGAAAGGAAGTAAGGAACGAATGAAAGTTAATGAAAGTAATGAAAGTTAAAGGACGAACGAATGAAAGTAACGAACAGAAGGAACGTAATGATAACGTATGAAACGGGATCCTTGTCACTCGACCTCAGTAATCATGGCTGTGTGCCATGAAAAGGGTAAAGTTTGACAGGGTCTAGATAGTAGTAAAAGATAAAGTATGAATGTAATGACGAATGAAAGAACGTAACGAACATACGGACGAATGTAATGAATGTATGAATGTATGTAAGAAAAGACAAACAAAAGAAAGAAAGTGAATGTTAACGATGAAGGGTACACGAACGAAAGCTAATGATGAATGAATGACGAAGATAACAATAATATTATCTATGTGTACGTATGTTGTGTGACCGCATGAATGTAAGAACGTTTTTAATAAAAGAAAAGTTTGTTTTTAATATAAAACTAGAACTCACTCAGCAACGCTGACTTTGATGTGTTTCTAGTTGGCAGGTATGTTGCTGAGGATGGCACAGGGCGACTACTCAGTTGTTGAGGCTGGCATCCATATTTTGACATGTCATTGTATTTTGAGAAGAAAACGAATGTTTTAAAGTTATGAAATGACATGTTTTGGTTATTAATGAAAATTTTAAATTCCGTTGCAAGGTAAATATACGTTTGAAATGTTTTTATGTGCGATGAATGACCAACTGTGAGGTGCCCGGGGACGGGGCCTTACAAGTTGGTATCAGAGCCAAAGTTTTAGTGAAATGGGTAAATTTTCATAATAAACCTAATCTTAAACTGAGAATGGGACGGAAAGGGAAGGGATGCCAGACTGAGTAGCTGCGTGCCATCAGGTATTTTCTTAAAGTTAACCGGTAATGTATGCGCATGTTATGTGTTTATGTGCTACTGTTAGATTTAGATGCTAATATAGTCAGGACAGGTAATGCTCGGGGTATGAAAAGTAAGGTAAGTGGCTAATCACAACTGATCACTGTAATTAGGGACTTACTATACTTGACACGAACTGAGCTATTTCCTTGAATGACCATGTTGGTGTTTGAATCTTTCAGTGTATTATAGAGGATGGCTGGTGGTAGATCTTCTAAGGCTTCATGTGGTGGAGGTGGTGGCGGACGTGGCGCTGAACCACGGGTCACGAGAGGAAGGCCTAGAGTTGAAAAGGTGGTTCATGAAGAACACGAGACTCCTCATCAGGAGGGAACAGACGAAAGTGCCAATTTGAGAGCCTCGATGAGATAGGCGGTTGTGGAAGAAGTACACCAAGTCATGCAGACGATCTTACCTCTGTAGTGACTGAAGTGATAAAGGCTGTTAGGGATGAGGAGAGACAGGAAAGGGGTAGACCTTCGGGCGGAAGGAGACGGACGGAGACTGAAACGGTTTTCTCCGATGAGGAGGAAGAGGAGGAGGAGCCTGCGCCGGAGGCGGCACGAAGCTGTAACTATGGGGCATTTCAACGATGCAAGCCCCCAACTTTTGATGGTAATGGCACTGCTGTTGCTGCTCACCGGTGGGTGAGGGAAATGGAAGCCGTGCTGAATATCAGCGAGTGCCGGGAGGATCAGAAAGTTAAGTTTGCCACTCATTCTTTCGTGGACTCAGCTTTGTGCTGGTGGGACAGTATAGTCCAAGCTGAGGGTAGTCGGACTATTGGAAGGATGAGATGGTCAGAGTTGAAAAAGCTGGTGATTGAGGAGTTCTGTCCTCACTGTGAGATGGATAAGGTTGAAAGGGAGTTCCTGCAGTTGGAAGCGGGGACAATGACACATAGTACACCACCAAATTCAACGAGATGGCACGACTGGTGCCGGATCAAGTGACGCCTCTTTCACGGAAAATCAAGAGGTATATTCAAGGCTTACCGACGGATATCCGTAGGCACCTGATCGCTGCTCGACCAAGCACGTTTAGGTCGGCAGTTGATTTGGCGGGAAGGTTGTATGATGAAAGAACGGTGGTGGTGGCGGCTGAAGACGGCGAGAAAGAGGATGTAGATCGGAATTGGAAGGGGAATAGAACTGGACGGGGTGATGCCCCGACGAGTCGTAAGCACGCACGGGGGGATGACCGTCGTATGGTTGCACCTGGTTCGGGGTCGGATAAGTGTGTAAATTGCGGGATGGAGCATTCGGGAGAATGCAAAAGGGGACCAAATACTTGCTACAAGTGTGGGAAGTTTGGTCATATGGCTAGAGAATGTGGAACCGTGAGATGCTATAATTGCGGAGGAATTGGCCATATGAGTAAAAACTGTGAAAAGCCAAGGGCGGAAGGTTCAGGAGTGAAGAAGGCTGGAGGAAGGAGAACAGAGGGCGGAAGCTAGAGCTTTTGTCATGACCAAAGGGATGTTAGAGCGGACTTCGACTTGACGTCAGGTACGTTTGTGATAATTTAAGTTTGTGCTTTTATGCCTTGAATGTGATGCTAGTAGTAGTTCGTTCCTACTGCCTTCTGTTGTGAGTTGCATGTTAGGAGAAGAAACATCGATGAGCCCTTCGATGTAGAGATTACTATTAATGGATTCACTAGGTTACCGGATGCCCAAGAGGATTACGTGATGCAATTGATAAAGCTGTGACACCCGTTGTCTGAGGAACAGTTTCAGCCTGTGAATTGTTCATCGACAGCAAAGTATGCAAAGCAAACAAGAAGAATGGGAGATCGGAAGCAAAAGAGAAACGATAAATTTGGTTTGGGTCACCAAATAAGCCGATTTACCTTTCTTGGCAGTTGTTGGGTTTGCCAGAGGATCATTATTCATACTTAAAGAACATCAAACAAGGGTCTAGGGTAAGCATCAACTTTACGCAAGTTGACGGCTGTGCTCTTCAAGCACTAAAGCTGAAGGTTCTCAGTGATGTTCTGAAGCTCAATGATTATGATGCCGAGCCTTTGCTCGAGTATTGTGATGTAGTAACTGTATTCTACATGGCATGTTTGGAGACGCAAGTGCTGGTCAAATGAACATTGATCTGTATGCATGGGTTACCGATGGCGATAGTCCAAGATAGACCAGAAGTCAAATGTTGATAAACGATGTGGAGCGATAGGATTCCAAGTGATAGACTGGAAAATAGATGGGGCAGTATTGCCCATGAAGGTTTAAGGAACAACAGGTTTCGGGGACGAAACCGTTTAAGGGGGGTGGACTTGTAACGCCCGGAGATTTTGATTTGGAGTGTCATGCGACTGAAGCGTCCAATCGCACGGAAGACATGCGATTGAAGCTCAACCGCATGACTGGAACTCAATCGTACGACTGAAGTGTTCAGTCGCATAGAGCTTGGACGACTGTAGGTCCAATCGCATGGAGAACTCGGGCGACTGGACAGTAGTATTTAAGGGAGAGGGCAACCCTAACTCTTTCCCAGACTCGCCAATGTTACAGAGAAGAAGGAGAGAGTTCGGTCCAAGCGGGTTCGTGAGCCAAAATCGACGTATAGCGGGTCAAATCGAAGCTCTAACCGAGGAGGCTACTAAGGTGAGTTCTAGGACCCCTCTTTTACGCATTTTTGAATGATTTTGGGGCTGGAACACATCTGAAAACTATATTTTTGAGTTTTTGGTGTTTAACCCGTGTATGTATGAATGTGTATGTGTATAGTGTGTTTAGAGTGCGATTTCAGACGTGTATGTGCTTGAATGTTGTCATAGTATGATTCCCTAAGGTTTAGGAGGGTTAATTCGGGCTTAAAACGAGTTTGGAAGGATTTGGAGGTCATGAGTCACGACTGCAGTTCGCGATGAACTACAGTCTCCGCCCAGTTAGGGCTAGGCGACTGAAGGGCCAATCGGCCGACTAAGGAACGACTGACGTTCAACCGCACGACTGAGGTCTAGTCGTACGACTGGGGATCCAGTCGCATGAGAGTCAAGCGACTGAGGTCCAGTCGCATAGGGTCCAGCCGCATGGGGACCCAGTCGTATGAGAGTCAGGCGACTGAGGTCCAGTCGCATAGATGTTCATCTGCATATGCTTAGTCGCATAGGTTCATTCGTATAGCTGTTCAGTCACACGGCTGAGGGTTCACTCGCACAGCTGAGGGTTCAGTCGCATTGAGGCCCATACGTATAGTGTTCACCGTACGATAGGGAGTCCAGGCGTACGATTGGGGTGTTCATCCACATGGTGTTCATCCGCATTGGCCCAATCGCATAGCTGTTCAGTCGCATGAAGGTCATTCGACTGGAGGGTGCCCAGTCGCCCAAGTAGGGTGTTATGTACGAGAAGAGACGTAGTTCAATTACTGGCCTTCGGAGAAGAGCATGGGTAAGAAGTGACGTGATAGCTCCCCTAGGTACATGTGTGATGACTATCGAGTCTTAGAAGTTAAGTGGACACGATGACGATAGAACTGCATGTATATGAAGGATGTATGTATGATAAGTATGATGTAGCCCTATATGATGGTAATGACTGATGATTTGTAAATATCTATGTTCCTTGTGTCGATGCGTGTTTATCTTTTAGTGACTTTACGTGAATGAATGAATGAATGAAACGAATGTAATAAGAATGTAAAGTGAAAGATAATCAAAGAGGAACATGATGAATGAATGCATGCATTAATGAATGAACGAATGGACGTAAGAAAGGCTTGCAAGCAAATGAATGGAGGTGCACACCCCTGGCAGGTGTTAGCGCAACTGTGATGCGGGTTAGCTACCCGAAGGATGCACACAGGGTCAATCTTTGAGATTTATAATGAGGTGAGCGACTTTGTGTTGCAACAGACTCGGTTAGCAGGCAATCGTGAGATTGCCACTGAGGTGAGCAGCCATGTGCTGCAACAGACTCGGCTAACGTACGATTGATAATGAGGTGAGCGACTTTGTGTTGCAACAGACTCGGTTAGCAGGCAATCGTGAGATTTCCACTGAGGTGAGCAGCCATGTGCCGCAACAGACTCGGCTAACGTACGATTGATAATGAGGTGAGCGACTTTGTGTTGCAACAGACTCGGTTAGCAGGCAATCGTGAGATTGCCACTGAGGTGAGCAGCTATGTGCTGCAACAGACTCGGCTAACGTACGATCGTGAGAGATCGATATGGAGGTGAGCGGCCTTGTTGTCGCAACAGACTCGAAAGAGGATCTTTGTCGCGTATCCCGGTGCTGTGTCAGTCTTCGGACATGAGTCAGGGGTTTGTTAATCAGGCCCCAGCACAACATCAGTCTTCGGACATGAGTCGGGGATATTGCATGAGACAAGATCTAAATGAGAAAGAGAACTATGAAAGGAAGTAAGGAACGAATGAAAGTTAATGAAAGTAATGAAAGTTAAAGGATAGACGAATGAAAGTAACTAATGGAAGGAACATATTGATAACGTATGAAACGGGATCCTTGTCACTCGACTTCAGTAATCATGGCTGTGTGCCATGAAGAGGGTAAAGTTTGACAGGGTCTAGATAGTAGTAAAAGATAAAGTATGAATGTAATGACGAATGAAAGAACGTAACGAATATACGGACGAATGTAATGAATGTATGAATGTATGTAAGAAACGACGAACAAAAGAAAGAAAGTGAATGTTAACGATGAAGGGTACACGAACGAATGCTAATGATGAATGAATGACGAAGATACAATAATATTATCTATGTGTACGTATGTTGTGTGACCGCATGAATGTAAGAACGTTTTTAATGAAAGAAAAGTATGTTTTTAATATAAAACTAGAACTCACTCAGCAACGCTGACTTTGATGTGTTTCCAGTTGGCAGGTATGTTGCTGAGGATGGCACAGGGCGACTACTCAGTTGTTGAGGCTGGCATCTATATTTTGACATGTCATTGTATTTTGAGAAGAAAATGAATGTTGTAAAGTTATGAAATGACATGTTTTAGTTATTAATGAAAATTTTAAATTCCGCTGCAAGGTAAATATACGTTTGAAATGTTTTTATGTGCGATGAATGACCAACTGTGAGGTGCCCGGGGACGGGGCCCTACAATGTTGTAGATGGATATGATGAGAAGATGATGTTCTTGAATGTGTAGCCTTCAAAAGAGAAGACATCAAGCTTGTATACCCACAAGCCCTTCCAAACACCAAGCTAGTTAGGGACCTCAACACCAAAACTATCTTCCAATGCTTCTTTAGAATCTGAAATTTCAGCTTGTTTTTCAGTCTCTAAAATCCAAAAATTCAGCAGCCTTGGAGAGTTCTTGCTTGTCGAAATCGCTCAGGTCAGCGAGGACTCACTCACCTACTCCTTATCTAATACTTTCTTCTATCTACTGAATTAAAAAGGCGTTTAATCTTTTGTAAAAATAAAATAAAATAAAAAAGTTACATCGGGACCTTATTGCCTCTCGTTGCTTACTTTAAATCGAGAAAGATATTTCGATTTCTTCACAAACAACTTGTGTTGTTTTAAAGTTTCAAACACTATCCTCAAGTGTTGCAAGTGGCTATCTAGGCTGTCACTGTAAATCAAGATGTCATCAAAAAAAACCAGTACAAATTTCCTCATATAATCCATGAAAACCTCATTCATGCATGAAATCCTGAAATGAGGCTGGAGCATTAGTTAAACCAAAGGCTCATAGCAAGCAAGAAAGATGGGGTAAAGGGGCGCTGCCGGAATCAACGCCGCACCACCCAGGGTGTTTGCCGCCCGAGAAGCAAGCTATTACAGCGAGCGGCTGGAGCAGTATGGAGCCGAGGAAAAGACTGGAAGAATCACTTGAGAGACCGTCAGCCCAACCTGTCAGATATTCCTGGACTTGCTTTGAACCAAAAGAGATGCTGCTTGATCCGGGTATGCTACTTGCGTAGTAGATCCAGCCATTACTATCAAAGCGTCTTTCCCACTTGAGAAAAGGAGTGATTTGAGCACGTTCGATTGACGATGAAGGGGCCCTTCTTGCTTAGTGGAAAAAGTACTCAAATTGGCTGGACCAACATCCAACCGAGAGAGGGCAGTCTTTAGAAGCAACAGGTTGGGATACAAGCAGTTCCTCACCTGGGACAATAACTGACGATAGATAGCGAGGGGGGTACGAGTTCCAAAGAACTCCCTCGCTTGGCACAACAGCAAAGAGAACTACATTTCCAATGAGGTTTAAGTGTTGCAAAGACCAAGACATAAAAATGGGTTCCCAATGCCCTTTGGCGGCCGAAATAACCCATTTAAAATGGGTTTCCCCCTATTTTATTTCCTTATAAGATTTGCACTCTTTTAAACCCTTATTTTATAAAATTAAAACCAATTTTAATTTATAAACTTAACACGCTTTTATTTGTTATTATTTAACCAACTTAAATAATGAAACAAATAATTTCTCATGAACAAATTATCCACATAATGTTGTTCATTTACAAAAGAAATGTTTTAGAAAACCCATTTTCTAAATTGGTGTCAATATTTATTTGTATGATCTCATCAAAGAATAAATATTTATTGGTGTTTGTTTGGCTTGTTATTGGGTATGACCCGACTTGGATCATAACGTAGTAACCACATCAATCATGTATGTGTCTTGGGCATATAAGATCCAACACCCCCGACCAAACTCAACCCCACATCAAAACTTTCCTCAAACTGTCGAAGGGAGATCCTGCTATAGTTGTGGCAAATGAGGACATATTTCTCCAAATTGTCCTTACTATCAAACACCTAAAAGGAAAATTGAACTTTTGATGAAAAACAAAAATTTTCTAAAATTAGATCTAATACTCCTCCAAAACACCAAAATCAACACAGACAAGCTCAAAGCGAAGCTGTGTTGCCTAAGGCTAAACCTAGGACTATTAGTGAACCAAAAGTTCATATCATAAGCCAGTCGTCTGTTTACCACAAACATGCCTTACACGAAACTGGTTTATGGAAAGAAAAATCAAGTAATGTGTCTGATAGTGATGACAAGAAGAAGAAAGATGTGTCCTCATCCTCTGAAGGTCAGTGGGTTGAGTTAATGATGCGTGATACTGGGACACCGAGCCAGTTAAGGCTTGGGTCCCAAACCTGAACTAATCATTTCCTTTGTATGTGCAGGGTGTTCGCTACAACGCTATCATTAATACCTGGATTATTGATAGTGGGGCTTCCAGGCATATGACCAAGAATTCGTCCCTCCTTTTCAGCATCAAGCAAATTAAAGGGGGACATGTATCATTCGCTGGGAATAAAGGAGGTTACATCACCGCACAAGGCAAAGTGGGAAACAAGAAAGTGAAGTTTGACAAGGTCAACTACGTTCAGTAATTGCAAAAAAACTTGCTATCTGTCTCCAAAATTTGTGATAAGGGATTCAAGGTTGTGTTTGACAACAAGAAGTGCTACATACTGAAGAAAGAGCATGTCACCAAGGAGGATAAAGTTCTAATGTCGTCTTCAAGATATAATGACATGTATGTCTTGGACCTATCAAAAGCCTCCACAACTGAGTCTACAACTCAGTGCTTCTTGTCAAAAGCTACTGAAAGAGATTCAGTTTCCTGGCATAGGAGAATGGGACACATCGATCCCAGGGAGATGAACCATCTGGTTCAGAATGATCTGGTGGACAGAGTTACTGTCAAGAACTTCCAGCTTCCAGACTTCTGCATCGCATGCAAGAAAGGGAAACAACAAAGAAGTCTCATAAGTCAAAGAAAGTTCATTCTATTGAGATTCCTCTTGAGCTTCTACATATGGATCTGTTTGGACCTGTCAGTATAAAAAGCATAGCTGGTGATTGGTACTGCTTTGTGGTGACGGATGATTACTCAAGATTCTCTTGGGTGATATTTCTGAAAGCAAAGTCAGAGACATTTGAATCATTCGAACATCATGTTACCACATTGGAGTCACTCTACAAGCTGAAAGTTAGGAAAATACGTTCAGATAACGGGACAGAATTCAAGAATCAGTGGATGGAGGCATTCTGTCATGAGAAAGGGATTGTTCATCAAGTCACTTCTGCCTACACTCCTCAGATGAATGGCGTTCCTGAGCGGAAGAATAGGAGCTTGATAGAAACAGCAAGGACTATGCTAGCTGACTCAAAACTTCCTGTTCAATTCTGGAACGAGGCAGTGGCTAATGCATGTTATACTCTAAATCGGGTCTTAGTGGTCAAACATCATGGAAAAACTTATTATGAGTTGCTCCAACAACTTAAACCCAACTTAGAGTATCTGGAACTATTTGGCGCACCCTGCATGCTACTAAAGAAAAATCAGACTGGGAAGTTCTGCGAGAAGGCAGAAGAAGGTATCTTCCTTAGATACAATATACCAGATAAAAGGGTTTACAATAACTCAACTGGTCAGGTAGAAGTGTGGTGCAATGTTGATGTACAAAGATACACCACCCCCTACAGGAAAAGGACCTTCCTTTTTTTTCAACTATGATGGACTTTTTAAATCCTTCAATCTACCTCCTTCCTATTTTGATGATGAGTTAGCTGCTCAAATGATGTATGATGTTCTGAACACTCCTACATGAGACTCGACATCATCGGTTTCATTAGAAGATACTTCTAGCCCTTCAGGGGGAGAGCTTGAGGTAAGTGATTCTTCCTCCGATGATGAGGCTGTTGAAACTAAGAGTGCAAACCAGGAGGAGCAGGTTCCCACTACTAAAAGTACACCAACATTTGATCATGATGCAACTGGAACTTCTAAACCCGATACTCCAACAACCACAGAAACTAAACCTGGGATTCATAATCTGGATAATGAAGTAGCAGTACCCACCACTCCCGAAACTTGAGTTAATATGCATCATCCCTAGACAACATCATCGAGGATATTCTATTGGGAGTTCAAACAAGAAATCAGCTATACTCAGCTGATTATGCCGCAGTCATGGAAAAAGGATATCTACACGATGGTGCTTATAGATGTTTCGTGTCTCAAGTTGAGCCAAAGTATGTAAGCGAGGCTTTAAAAATAAGGCATGGGTAAGTGCTATGCAAGAAGAACTCCTTCAGTTCAAGAAGTTAGGAGTCTGGACTCTTGTGGACAGACCAAAAGGTGCAAAGGTGATTGGCGCTAAATGTGTTCTTCGGTGTAAGAAAGATGACCAAGGGGTCATAATCAGAAACAAGGCTCGGCTAGTCATTCAAGGGTTTAGACAAGTCGACGGCATTAACTACAATTAAGTGTTTGGACCTGTGCCAAGGATGGAAGCAATTCGAATCTTCCTAGCCTATGCATCCTATATGAAGATCAAAGTTTATCAATTGGATGTGAAAAGTTCATTCCTTCATGGTGAGATCCATGAAATGGTTTACGTCAGTCAACCGAAGGATTCGAGGATCCTTATCATCGGGATAGAGTTTATAAGCTAGACAAGGCTTTGTATGGGCTTCATCAAGCCCCTCGCACCTGGTATGAGAAACTCTATACTTATCTGCTGAGACATGGATTTCGCAGAGGTGTAATTGACTGCATGTTGTTCATTAAGGAAAAGGACGGTGATTTACTACTGGTACAGATATACGCGGATGACATAATCTTCGGTTCCAAGAACGAAGCGTTATGTAAAGAATTTGAATAGGTGATGAAAGCTAAGTTCATGGGAAAGATGAAGTTCTTTCTCGGGTTACAGGTTGATCAGACATCAAAGGGAACCTTCCTGCATCAGACCAAATATGTTGGAGATATCCTTAGTTGGTTCGACATGGAGAATGCTGAAAGGATCTCAGCATCTAGTTTGATCAATTAGATTGGATTTGCAGCGGAATTGTACACGAATTAGAACAAACTATAGCAAGAACACACACGATATATCAATGAAACAGTATGGTTATAGAGAGAGAGAGAATTTCTGCCAAAAGGTATATATTCATTCAACACACGCTTCGGCACAGTTACAATTAGGTCATCTTTCCTTTTATAGGAAAGATGACGTCAGCTGATGTCACTTGACAGTGACATCTAACCGTTATTATAACAAACTACTAAAAGAAACTAAACTACTGAAGATGTCTAACAGCTGACATCTTCTTACAAAAGACAAGTGTAAATTTATTACAACTACTGAAAAGAAACTACTGAAACGACAACGTCTGAAGAACATGCTCTTCAGATGTTTTACAAAGTACTGAAACATAGAAGAAAACTACTGAAAGGAAACTACTGCAAAGGAAAACCATCACAACAACTGAAGAATACTTCTTCAGCTGTTGTGACAACCTCTGAAGTCTTCAGTACTTGAACTTCAGACTTGAACTTTGAACTTCAGCTGTTGTCATCAGCTGATGTCTTCAGCTATGTCTTCAGTTGTTGTCTTCAGTCTTTGTACTTCAGCTGATATCTTTAGACTTTGTACATCAGCTGATGTCTTCAGTTGTTGTACATCAGCTGATGTCTTTAGTTGTTGTACTTCAGCTGATGTCTTCAGACTTTGTACAACAGCTGATATCTTCAGTCTTTGTACTTCAGCTGATGAAGTCTTCAGTTGTTGTCATCATCAGCTGATAAAGTCTTCAGCAGTTTTTATGATGTCTGTGGGACTTAAAGGTTTTTCTGATCTGGCTCATTGGTTCTTTTGGTCCAACAAACTCCCCCTGAACCAATGCAGCCAAAACCTTTAAGCTTATTTGATGTCCCACTTATTTGGCAGAAAGATTGGTCTTTGTCTTCTGGATCAGCTCAGAAATAACCCATATCAGCACAAGGCTGGGAAGAGGCTTCAAAAAGTATGAATATCAAAGGATGGATGGGAACTATGTCTTGGGGAACTAGACACAGAGCTGTTACCCCATCCATGAAGCCTACTTCCCAACTATGAGTCTATAAGACTCTCTTGTGTAGGCCTCAAGGAAGACTATTTGTTCCTCCATGGTAAGCTCTTCTACTTCTCCCTCAAAGAGTGACTCTGGCCCATAATAGTCAGAGAGGTATTTGACCTATTTCCTATTTTTGAGCTCCACAGTTGTTATTACTCTGTAAGCAAATTCATCAGGGTGATTACCCTCTAGGAACAACTGGAGCTCATTGTTCTTGATTCCTCAAGCCTCTTACACACTAGCCCCTTTTTAACCACTCTATTCTCTAGCATCTTTTGTGGGGGCATATTAGCTTTATAGGCTTTCTTGAAGTCTTCAAGGATCTCCCAGGGTGATATTACAATGGCCAGTGTGATCACTTCATCTAATCTTCTTTACCTGGCCCTTGTATCTCTTTGGAATATCTTTCTTATGAATCCTATGAGACACCCTGGGATCAGGCCAAATCCTCACTCTCTCTTTTTGATATTGAAATGTTTGTCTGAGAGTGTATAGTCTCTGAGCATGTTTCTTCATGTTTATGATTGATGAAGTGGCAGCATATGCTTTATCAACCCTCTTCAACAATTCCTCATCATCTTGTTTGTAAGCTCTTCTTCCTCTAGCTTCACTTTAACAATTTGCTTTTGAATCTCAGGAGTAATTGTTGAAGGGTGACTTTTGGCCTTCGGCAGTGGAATGACAGCTGAAATTGGCAGCCTGTCCTCATCTTCTTCATCATCCTCGTCTTCTTCTTCTTCTAGCCTCAACACCCTTCTTTTCCTCTTCTGGGGTGCATCATCGGCCATTGGTATTGTGGGTAAGGGAGTTGGTTTTGTGGGTTTTGATGTGGATTGTTTTGGTGTGGGAGATTGGGCAGGCTGTTCTAGCAATTTGGATGTGAGTGAGGTTTTGGTTTGCTTTGCTAGTTCAATCCTGCTCTAGCACCAGCTTCACTTAGGGCTTCTATGATCAATCCCTTGGTGAATGCCTCAGAAGAACAGATCTTGGTGGTTATTGCCAAGATGATGTCCTGGACCATGATTTGACTTCCAGGACTGATCTCCCCAGATACTTCGAAATGAATCTGGCCATAGCTTCTAATCTCTCCTTTTCTTGTTCACTATGACCAGAACATCGGCTTTCAATCTCTTGTACCTCCAATTTCCTTATCTCAGTATCTAGCTCAGCAGTGTCAAAGCCTTGCCTAAACAGCTGATCAATGATTTTGTCCATTGACCTGCTGTGTTGGGCATCAGCTTCCTTGACAAGCACTGCTAGCTCCTTCTCCTTCTCCTTTTCTCCACCCTTCTTCTTTTTATATGTGACATTAAAGTCTTTTTCACTTTCAGTCACTTTTTCCTTCTCTTTTCCCTTCTCACTCTCCTTCTCTTTCCCAGTCTTCTCTACCATTTTCCTCTCCACTTCTACCTCCTTCTCTACTTCTTTCTCTTTCTTTTTCTCCTCCTCCATTCTCTTCCTCTTGATTGCTTTCACTGACTGAATCTCCCCCTTTTTGCTTGCATTAGTTGCAGGGGTTTGACTGTCAGAAAGCTTTTTAGCCACATCATCATCCACCAGGATTTGTATATTTGAGGCAAGCCTCTAATCAAGGGTTTTATTCACTATATCAGTGATGATTGTGTGATGAGAGGCAGGGAATTCTAAAAGATAGCAACCATTTGCTCAGGGGGGTTCTATCCTTGAGAAATAGTGCGAGAAGCAGGGGCTGGTGGCGGAGATTTTGGGAGTGGCTCTGTGTGTAGGAGAAAGGAAGGTGCCATCTGTTGGTGAATGTGGCAGATGGACTTGATTCTTGAGTCATTTTGGCAAGTAGCTCTTTGAGTCTACTCACCTCATCCTCAAGAATAGTGTTCTGGGCAAGAACATCATAAAAGAAGCCCAGGTCATCATCAGTGCTAGCTGA
Organism: Flaveria linearis; assembly: GCA_024085815.1. Lineage (NCBI taxonomy): Eukaryota > Viridiplantae > Streptophyta > Magnoliopsida > Asterales > Asteraceae > Flaveria > Flaveria linearis. Next base: position 43,044,885 of record CM044014.1, on the reverse strand, counting down.
ATCACCTGACCTCCTGATTAGATCAGGATGTACATGTGCTGAGTGTGGCTCAGTAATCACATGTGCCCCTTTGTCTTGGAACTGGGGACTTCCTGCCTCAGGAGAGGATCCTTCATCGGCAGTTGCCCTGGTGAGGACTTAGAGATGTAACCAGCTGCATCCTGTTCATGTGCTGAATCAGGAAGAGTGGCAGCCTCACCAGATGTTCCTATCTCCTTTGCCACACTAGAAGATAGAACATAATCCCTGTGCTGGGGGTTCTCAACAACACTTGGTTCCCCCCTCTTATTGGTTGGGGTTTTCCCAGTTGTAATAGGTGCCTGGGGAGAGGGTGGAGTGTTGAGTTGAGTTAGCACTTCTGCTATAATAAAAGTAGGGCTTTTTGGGGCGATTGAAGTGGGAGAATGGGGTGAATCTGTGTGCACCTGGGGAGAGTGGTGCTCTTCAATGGTAACCTTCTCAAGTGAGAAAGGTTCCAGAGATGTGGCTGCCCCGGAAGTGGTTGCTGCAGGCTCCTGTTGAGAGGATGCCTGAGCGGTTGAGGCTGGTTAAGTCCTTGTAATTACTGGGGGATTAATACCAGTAATTACTTCCTGCCTTTGTGTTGCAGGGGCATCCTCAGGGGACTCATCTCCCTGAGTAGCCTTTTTGGGCTTTTTGGTTTTGGGTTTGGAAGGGACTTTGGATTTGGAGGTGGAGGCTGTGGGTTCCCGCTGCTTGGGTTTTAGCAGCTTGGCAGCCTGTTTGAGAGGTTGGTCTGAGTTGTGCCTGGAGTATACCTCAGGCAATACTGCCGGAGCAGGGACTCCAAGGCCAACAAATCCCTCAGCTTGAAGCTGGTTTTCTATGATGGCCATGATGAATCGTGGATATAATATCCATCGGTTAGCCAAAGGCTTCACAGCCATATCTTTTAATTCTAAAAATATTATTTCAGAAAAATTAAGAGTTTGTTGCTCAAGGATAGAAAACAATACCTGTTGCCACCTGGATGACATTTGATCCCATGAGGAAGTTTTAGGGGCAAGACAGACATTGACCATGTGAAAGATCAATCGTTCAGCATCATGGAAGTGCTTCTTAAGGATGGTAGAAGCACGAAGGTCACCCTGGTATCCATGGTGGGCAAAAGATAGATCGGTTGTGCCCTTTGGATACTCAGAGATGAAGGTGGCATCATCCAAACATAGGGTTTGGCGAATGTGTGCAGAAGTGATGACCACCTTTTGTTTGTTGACGAACGACTGGAGAGAGACCTCAGTGTCATTCTCCCCAGTGGTAAGGGTGACGTTCGTCCAAAACTGGTTTAGGGAATCGGCATAGATGGTAGGATTAAGAAGAAAGGCCGTTTTGTATGGAGACTGAACCATTAGATCAATGGCATTATCAAACTTGGTCCAGAAGGGTGATTTGGTAAGGTAGGCAACACAGTTGTGTCTTGGTTTGAGCTGCATGGTCGCCATTAATGTGAGGAGAGAGGTTTCAGATTTTTGAACGTTAGGTTTGTGAGAGAATGAAAAACTCTGAAGTTAGGGTTAGGTATTTATAGGGTATGGATATGAAACTGCTGAAAGAAAACGACTGAAGGTTTTGGTGTTAGTCATCAGTTGTTTTAAACGAATGATGACATGGTTTTATCCTTCAGAGGTTGTAAACAACTGAAGACTTGGTATTAGTCATCAGTAGTTATAAACTACTGAAGACATGGTTTTGGCTTCAGTTGTTATAAACATCTGAGGACTTGGTGTTAGTCATCAGTAGTTGAAACTACTGAAGACATGGTTTTGTCCTTCAGATGTTGTAAACAACTGAGGACCTAGTGTTAGTCATCAGTAGTTGTAAACTACTGAAGACATGGTTTTGTCCTTCAGTTGTTTTAAAATGAAACATCAGTTGTTTGAATCAGCTGAAGAGTAAAGTTACCCATCAGCTGTTGTCGTCAATTTAGTTATTTCATTCTGACCTCAACACTTACTCATCAGACTTTTCATTGGTCATCAACTCTTGTGAATATTTATTCTTCAGAGCTTGTGAACAAATGTTGTCTTCAGTACTTATGTGGAAGATCACACATCAGTACTTGTGGACAAAATTTGTTCTTCAGTACTTATTTGGTAGAAATAAACATCAGTAGTTATAACCATATCAGTAGTTGTAACTTCATCAGTTCTTTTCAAAAAATAATGTACTTCAGTACTTTGAAGTATTTTAGCCTTCAGTAGTTATAACATGTCACACCCCGGGCCCAGAGAGGCGGGACGTCACGATTAGTAAACAACAACCAAAATGCAGCGGAAACTAAATGGTTTATTAAACAGTGTCACATGATATTTACATTAAAATATTGGCTTTATTTCCAATTCACAAGGTGCTTCAATCTATGATCTATAGGTGTCACGATCCATCTCTCGGTAAATATTTCATGGAGCCTCGATAACTAAGGCTTCTAGGCTCGACTTGTGTCTTTAACCTCTACCCTCATATCTTGCTTCGGATTTGGTAACTTCTATAGCTCAACTATTCTCCCTAGCTGTACCTGAGACATGCTCAAAAAGAATTGTGTCAACATAAAGTTGGTGAGTTCAAGTGGTTAAAGTTTCAAAACAATTTAAAAGGAACTACAAGAGTCCACAGTAAAGGTTTTAGAGTCTAGTGTGATAGTTTATAAAAATCTCATTCGATTTTAAAAGAATCATCATAGTATCAGTCATCGTGGGGGATCACAATCAACCCTGCACTTGGTCCCCGGCTGGCCTCTTCTAAAGTTATGTTGTACCGGATATTCCCGTAGGAAAGGACCAAGCCTCAGAATAGTGAACCATTCTGCTAGGATGGCTCACCGTAGTATCTTACTCAAAACCTGTTACATGCCACAAACGACCCCTCAGGATCTCAGTGGGGTACCTCCCTGTAGCGGGAGCCACTGTGCGTGGGGGATTCCCCAAATAGATCTATTCACGTAAGAACAAGCGGTTCACAAAAGAATTAATGATCGTGACAAAAGTCTCAGCAGGTATTCAAAAAGTCCCACATACTAGCATCAAGTAAGCACAAACATAGTTCATAGAACAAGATATCGTGCAAAACAGTAAACAGTATCACACATAAGAATTTTAGTTTTAAGGAGCATGCTTCATCCCCAAAACAAAAGTAAAAAGGGGGACACGAGAACTCACATGGTGTCCTTATATAATTTCAGAGCTTGATAAAGAAAAGTGATAACCATCAACAAATCAATCCTAACCAGGACATATAAGATTCACATTTAGAATTAGCATGATGTTATTACATGCGTGCGGTTGAGCTCTTTAGTTGTCTTAAGGTTGGTGATTAGTATCCTTAGTGTACCTTAGCTTCTTGCGTATTTATTAATGGTCATGAATTGATTCGTGTACATTAGGTTAATTTATGCATTTAATCAAGACTTGAGTCTTAGTATGAAGAATGTAGAAAAATCAATTTATGTCATGGATTCCAAATCTTTATAATTAACTTGCATTAACAATGTAAGTAATATATATAATGTTTCATACGATGTTTATAATGTTCTTGTTCACATCATATTAGTTAACTGGATTGACGCTAAGTAATTTGTGTAAAAAGAGTGTTACAATTAATATTTATAAGAATTACATCTCTAAGTATTGTACGATTTAATGTGACATGAGGTAAATTTCTTTATATAATCAATGACAATGTTATAACCAATTCCCCAAAATGTAATGCTTCATATATTTATCTAGGTTGAATTCGAGTAAATAACGTTCATTTCCGTTTATAATTCAAGTATTTTATAATTTAATCCTTTAATTAATTAGAGCTCAAATAACACGTATGCAGATTGTAATTCAATTTCAAAGCGTTGCGCGTGCGATATTACCTTCCACTCGGTTATGTATTCTAACCCACTCGTTTACGACGGGATTAAATCGCGTTCTCGTTCCGTTGACCGCTCGTTGACCAAGTTTGACCAGCTTTGACCGATGTTTTACCTAACCCAAAACGTACCAAAATCATATTCAAACACTAATATATTGTTATCTAATACCCAAACGCAACCAAAATCTCAACATACGTTACCAAACACGTCGGTTGTGTCTCTTACCATCACCATCCACCACATGCAGCCAACACAATCACAACCGACAGCCAACAACCTTCAATTCCAGCCACCATTGCCGAAACCATCATAACAGCTTAACACTATCGTTTTTCTGCTTAGATCCACATCTATAACTCAACAGCCACAACTATCACAACAACCAGCAACATTCACACCCACGATTACAACCACAACCATCATCAAACAACCATCGTAACCATCACCATTATGTCGACATCCAAGCCCAACATACCACCAAGACCATGACCTAAACTAGACCAACCTCAGCCACCATTATCATCCCCTCGCGGTCCTACTCCACCATTGACCACCATCACCCAACCAATAACAACGCAGCCACAGTCTCAACCCACAACCATCACCATGACCATCAAAACACAACCACAATCGACATGCACCCTGATATACTACCATTAGCAGCCCCAAATCACAACCAATAACAGCAACAAGCAACGACAGACCGAATCACAGCCAACATTCACCAAAACCAACAACAACACAAGCACAATCACAGATTTACCTTACCATTACTGCTGTTTTGCAACCATCATCAAGAACCAACCACATGCACCACATCAAACGACTGCATTTCACCTCGAACAGCATCAACCACCACAAACCACCATCAATCGGGTGTTGTGGTTGTTTTCTGCCATGAATCACCACTGACAGCCAATAACATCCCTCATTGCTGCCTATCACCGACAGCCTAGTACAGATCGAGAGAAAAAGCAGTGGGGTGGCCTAGGCCACCTTCGGCCACTGTCGCCTGTGGTGTGGGAACACCACGACAGTAGCACCACCACCGCGATCCATCCATGCCCGACAGCCACCATCGGGACCGCACACCACCATCGCAACCTCGAACCACAGAATCACCATCACAGCCATCGCGACCGCACACCACCATCATCACCACCGCGCAACCACAACCTCCAACACCACCGTCGGCTTACCATCACCTCGAAATTGACCTGCAACCCACTTCATCCTTCGATTCCCGTCGCCACGTTGAGTTTCGGGAGAAATTGAAGTCACTATCGCGACCGCAGAGGAGAGGGGAGTCGGGGCTGTCGTCAATTTACCGGAATCGGCCGCCTCCGGGTGGTTTGGCCGGATCGAAGGGAACAGGGGGGGAGAAGGGGGAGGTCGAGCGCCTCATTCTCTCTTCTCTGAATTTTTGGGTTTTAAACCCTAAAATGGAATATTAAGTTGTTTAAATACTAGGTTAAATGAAATGGGTTCGTAAACAGTTCGGTTCCTAACGCGTTCGAGTCAATTTTTGCGTGACGTAATAAATTTCATTTATCGTTAGACTCGGTTATAGAAAACGTCATAAGTAATCAGAGATTAATAATTTTATCGTATTTAAAACGTACAGAACAGTTAAACGATACCGCGAAATCGACACGTTATCGGTTTTACGCGTTTTCCTCGAACGAGCGCTATTATTATTATTTTGATATCTAAATGCATGCAATTAAGCATTAGAATGATATTTTGAGCGTTATTTCCCCATGTTGGTCACGTTAAAACCTTATCTGACGAATTCTCGGGTTTTACCTGATCGAAACCCGGTTCGCGTCACGGTCGTGTTTCGGAACGCAGTTATTCCGGACAACGTACCATTCATCAAATTCAATATGTTATGATAATAAACAATGATTAGATAAATATTTTCGGAGTTACGAGACTCGATCGTCATAACAAACGTTAGTTAAATGCCGGTGCAAACCGGTTTTCGCGTTTCGCTTACGAATTTCTGTTGATTATGCTTGATTGATGAAAAATCTTTCAACAAGCATTGTTTATGATATTGTTAGCATTAACAAGGATTTAAATTGGACGACAAGCCATTATAAGGAATTCCTGGTGGAATTCAGACGTAGTACGCGGTAAATTGCCGGATTTTACCCGGCATGGGTTCTGAATCTGTTTTTAGTTTGGACCTTTTCCATAGTTGTTTCAAATCACATAAGAATTCATTGTTTCATGGTTTCTCATTTAATTAGTTCGTAAATGTGCATTTGGGCCTTAAATGGGCCTTTTTATAAGTTTGGGCCCTTATTGGGCTTATTGGGCCCAAAAGGCTAGTTTCGTTTTGCAAGATTTCTTTGGTAAGCCCAAATCAATCCGGACCTTTATTGGGTCCTATAATACGTTAAGCTTTCTAATTGGGCTAGATTTTAGGGGTGTTACATTCTCCCCACCTTTTAGAAATTTCGTCCTCGAAATTTTAGTATCGTTAATATTTGTTTCCAAGTGTGATACACTCATAGTATGAGTCTTGAAGATTTAGAGTTATTTAGCTGAGCATCTCAGGCCAAATGTTGATGATTATGTGTCAAATAATCAGGTTTGATTTGAATTGGAGTAACTATTCGAATGTTAGAATCATGCTTGACAGGATCAGTGAGTCAAACCATGAGCAGGTTTTTGGCTTCACAATCAGATCATTTAACAATCGTACAGAATTAACAAGAAGAGACTCTCCATCGTAGTTCAATACACCGACCTACAAAATAGATCTAGCAAGGAGACGATTCCCAAATTCCCAACGGTGTTACCGTCCTCACTGAGAATCTTAAGAACGAGTGAAGAGAAGAGGATATTAGCGTGAATGCCATTAATTAGACAGGATAGTCGTGATACAGTGATTAAAGGTTTCAAATCAAGAAGGATTTGGGGTTTTCCCCAACGTGTACGGATGAATATCTAGACATCGCACGATCATTTCTATGAAGCTAAGACCAAGAAGTTTTCACGATTTCGAAGAATAGAGAGATTAGGTCATGCACAAAGGCCTCCAGCTTTCAAAGCCTACTTTTAATTCTCAGCTTCCTTCAAAAATTTCTTCAATATCTTCCTTCTATGATTTCATCTTTAAGGGTTAAGTCCTTTCTTCTACTACTTGCTTCTTCTAGTATGCATCCTTTTCTGGAACGGTTCTGTATATCAGAGCCCCAGTCTTCGAGTAGATCCGTTCATCTTATCTGACGCATGACAAGAGTTTCCCCAAAATGGGATGTGCTATATATATACATATTCCCGTGAACTGATGTTGGTAGAATCACAAGTTCAAGAAATGATACGGTGTAGGTAATAGAAGGAAAGCCTAACTGTAGGCTATCTGCATTCATCGATGAGTGTAAGCAGATACAAATGCGGGCAGGACTTGTTCTCTCTCATTTGGAAATATGGATGTCCTAGGGCAATGCGGACGAAAGCTACTTATCCGCACTTGTCAATACGGTTGTCATTACCGATTGTCGATCACTCTATTGTGCTTGATCTAGTATTCTGATGTGTAGTTGGTAGTGTCGCATCGATAATGCGTGCAGGTGCATCCTTTTATTTTACAGAAGTTTCCAGTTCATGCTTAATATAGCTCCCCATATATTTTCTCAGCTTCAATCGGGCGACTAGAAAATCGTCTCGTACTGTTGCATCAACACGCATCTGAAACTTTCTTATTCGCGCCCAAACAAATTCCGCTTTTCTCCAAGGACAACGATGCTAGTGGTATAGCTACACGGATCAAGTTTTTGTTAATCCTTTTACAACTTTCTCCTATCCCTAAGCATTGACGCATCTCAATGTGGTTTTTACTTCTTCCCGAAATTTTATAGCTTCAACTATAGCGATTTGTCTCGAATTTCGTGCTTAGTAGTAGTGGCAAAATGACAGACATGTCTAATTATGTCTTACAGATCGCATCCATGAGACTCCTGATTACTTGAGATGTGTAGGTCCTCCCACACGGGCTTGACCACAACCTTCGTACTTGCCATATCTGGTTTCAACTATTATTTGTGTAGTGTCATCTTCCTTATAAACACGACTGATAACAATTAAGATGTAGGTAGCATCTTGAAATTGGTTAAGTAGGTTATCACCTCTAGAAAGACGGTATCACTTATCCTTGGTGACTTTATTTAACTCTTAATAGTCCATCCATAACTGGAGCATTCTATTTTCCTTCCGCAAAGAGCATTAAGTTTCCTCAAGACGACATACTAGGTCTTATGAACTGTTTATCTAACAGTTATCAAATCTGCTTTCCTTCCACCAGCTCCTTAATATAATCTTCAAGTCCAGTACCTCCATATATATTTTACTTCTATTCTCCGACTCAATTTCCTTAAGAGCAACCTCAACTGTTGTCTTAAGCTACAGAGTTGCTGCAAACGTTTCTACTAATTTCTTCATAATGCTTCCCAATTAAGGTCAACCTTCTAGATGACCTCTTCCTCGGTCCATATTCTCCAAGGTAACTGTGCCCTGTAGAGGGTCTATTCGTGAAGCAAGTAACTCTGTTTAGATTCCAATCCTTTATAATCATATCGATTGTTCAACGAGATATGGGAGTAAGACTTTTTGCTCGAATTTCCGACGGTACGGAGCGTTCTGGGGTAAGGTATTAGAGAATCAATTTAGGAGAGGTTTGAAAATTTAGAGAGGAATAATACCAACGCTTACGATCGGGGGTGATTATGCAGACTTTCTTTGTTTACAATCTGCTGCACGTCTATCACTTCGTTGTAGTTGGATCTCAAGTGATTTAACACATGAGATTTCTTGTAGCTGATCTTCTATGCTTCTTAATACCTCTTTTGGATCATTACCATCCTTTAAGTTCAATCATGAGTTCTTCCCCATGAATTCTTCATTATTATCGACCGTATCGATTCGAACAAGTTTAGGACTTTATCAAGGTGCTCGCTAGTACAAGAAGGTTAACTACCACTCTAATAACTGATCGCATAGTTCGAGATCGTATTCTACTTCAGATCTTCGGGCTTGAATTACGAACTTATCACCCAAATGGTAGAGATCTCCGAGTAGAGATAACTTACAAGGTTTTAAATTTTTCCGCATCGGCTATCACGCGTTTCCAAAGATGAGGGTTATGCTATAGGGCTTAAGGTGAATAGCACTACTCGTTAAGGGAATAAATTAAGAACAGAGGGTGAATGAGAATCGGGGATCCACAGAAGTTGTAAGTTCATATTTTTGTCTTGATTCTCGAAGGTTAGCTTTTCTCGGCAATTATCTCTAGCACCTGAATCTTTATTTCCGAAGAATCTGGATTTTAGAACGAGGATTCATTTCCTGCGAAATCTGGTGCTCAGAAATTTACCACAACAAGGTCGGTTAAAAGCATGATTAAGATAACTCAACTTAAGTTTCGAGTGAAGATTGTCATTAGGTGACTAATGGTTGAAGATGATGAAAGATTTCACGAGTGTAGTACTGAGAAAGGTGATTATCAATCACAATCGGAACTGATATTAAGAATATTCCTTTGAGTTAGGTGGTTCCATTATAATGAATAGGTAGAGAGAAGTCATATTCCTCAAAGGCTTTGAGAAAATAATCAGAGGAATTCTAGAATCCGGAAGATCCTATGAAGTGTGAACTACTAAGAAAGAAAGAAATGACAAGTCTTCTTTGTCATTGACCACAAGAGGCGTTTCTCGGAAATTTATTACTCTGGTATGTTCTCCGTTGCACGAGCCTTGTTAGAGAGTCTTCCACTATGTTAAAGAAGTTTTGACGAATTCAGTGTTAGGTAGGAAGGAATTTTTAGGCATCGCTCAAAGTAGTATGGCTAAAGTACACGCACAACGAGGTGGAGTGCCATACTCAGCACGAGACCAGTTAAGTTTGAGAACATCATTTAATGATCTTCAGAGTCTGATGGTCTTATCATCATAATTCCAATAGGAGAGTAGAATAAAAGAAAAGAGAAGAAGAAGAAAAGGAATAGTTACTGCAACATCGTCCTTGGTAGCTCTTCCAGTGTCAAATGGTTTTCGCCCAGCATGAAAGTTTTGAACCTGAAATTATTGAATATATTCCAAATATCTGTGTTTATTCTTGTATCTATTGGTTCTTTAGGTGTTTTACATTGATATTAGTTTACATGATAGGGCCCACCAGAATTCAAGGGTACCAGTAAATTCACCATTACGTGTGCACCCGTAATCGTCAATTTACCTTACACTATCATTCTAGTCATTCCATCATAAGTTCCAAGTTTTGTGTATTTAGGTTCTGGAGTTTATGATTTTCATTTAGTCATCATCTGCAATTAAGCACACTTAGATTCCAACTAGGCTTATCATTCAAGTTAACCCAGAAATTGTCTCGAAGTAAGTTTCAGCAAATCAAGCAATAAATGAGCATTCAGGTACATGCTATCCTAGGGAGCAGAACAAACAAAAAGGCATCATGGTTAATATCTTATCACTAAATTCCAACATGTATCATCTTACAAATGAGGCATAATAGCAAGTATCATCATTTCAAACAAGTATTAGTATAACAGTTGTCTCAGGTAACGACACAGGTCGTATCAAGTGTATAGCTAACAGCAGTTGTTTCATATAGTGACAAAAGTCAACTGTGCAATTAGATAAGTATCTCTCTAGGATTTAAGTCCTAATTTATATGCACACCTTTGGTTTCTAACATTCTTAGTACTTGACATTCAGTAGTCCTAAGAGTCAACTCCCAAAAGATTCCATACTTTCATGGTTTACTCGGGTGCACCTATCATAGGTAATACCCTAATGTATCAAGGTTTTTATAGGGTAGAGAATTCTTAATAGGATATATGAAATCCTTAAGGTATCCAGGTTAAAGAAGGGTGTTCTTAGGGCAACCTATTCTTGCTACAAACTTTGGATCACTGTATCGTGGAAACAACCTACCAGGTTGGTCCTATTTATGGTTACACCTTGGGTATTGCAAAGCAAACCCGTATTTTTACACCATTGGTTCAGCAAAGCTCAGAAGAGTCTTCTTACTAAGGTGGTCCTATGAGGTTCATATGGTTGTAGTTTAGGTCTCGCGAAGCAGACCTACTTCGCTACAACTTTGGCTCTGATACCAATCTGTCACACCCCGGGCCCAGAGAGGCGGGACGTCATGATTAGTAAACAACAACCAAAATGCAGCGGAAACTAAATGGTTTATTAAACAGTGTCACATGATATTTACATTAAAATATTGGCTTTATTTCCAATTCACAAGGTGCTTCAATCTATGATCTATAGGTGTCACAATCCATCTCTCGGTAAATATTTCTTGGAGCCTCGATAACTAAGGCTTCTAGGCTCGACTTGTGTCTTTAACCTCTACCCTCATATCTTGCTTCGGATTTGGTAACTTCTATAGCTCAACTATTCTCCCTAGCTGTACCTGAAGACATGCTCAAAAAGAATTGTGTCAACATAAAGTTGGTGAGTTCAAGTGGTTAAAGTTTCAAAACAATTTAAAAGGAACTACAAGAGTCCACAGTAAAGGTTTTAGAGTCTAGTGTGATAGTTTATAAAAATCTCATTTGATTTTAAAAGCATCATCATAGTATCAGTCATCGTGGGGGATCACAATCAACCCTGCACTTGGTCCCCGGCTGGCCTCTTCTAAAGTTATGTTGTACCGGATATTCCCGTAGGAAAGGACCAAGCCTCAGAATAGTGAACCATTCCTGCTAGGATGGCTCACCGTAGTATCTTACTCAAAACCTGTTACATGCCACAAACGACCCCTCAGGATCTCAGTGGGGTACCTCCCTGTAGCGGGAGCCACTGTGCGTGGGGGATTCCCAAATAGATCTATTCACGTAAGAACAAGCGGTTCACAAAAGAATTAATGATCATGACAAAAGTCTCAGCAGGTATTCAAAAAGTCCCACATACTAGCATCAAGTAAGCACAAACATAGTTCATAGAACAAGAGATCGTGCAAAACAGTAAACAGTATCACACATAAGAATTTTAGTTTTAAGGAGCATGCTTCATCCCCAAAACAAAAGTAAAAAGGGGGACACGAGAACTCACATGGTGTCCTTATATAATTTCAGAGCTTGATAAAGAAAAGTGATAACCATCAACAAATCAATCCTAACCAGGACATATAAGATTCACATTTAGAATTAGCATGATGTTATTACATGCGTGCGGTTGAGCTCTTTAGTTGTCTTAAGGTTGGTGATTAGTATCCTTAGTGTACCTTAGCTTCTTGCGTATTTATTAATGGTCATGAATTGATTCGTGTACATTAGGTTAATTTATGCATTTAATCAAGACTTGAGTCTTAGTATGAAGAATGTAGAAAAATCAATTTATGTCATGGATTCCAAATCTTTATAATTAACTTGCATTAACAATGTAAGTAATATATATAATGTTTCATACGATGTTTATAATGTTCTTGTTCACATCATATTAGTTAACTGGATTGACGCTAAGTAATTTGTATAAAAAGAGTGTTACAATAATATTTATAAGAATTACATCTCTAAGTATTGTACAATTTAATGTGACATGAGGTAAATTTCTTTATATAATCAATGACAATGTTATAACCAATTCCCCAAAATGTAATGCTTCATATATTTATCTAGGTTGAATTCGAGTAAATAACGTTCATTTCCGTTTATAATTCACGTATTTTATAATTTAATCCTTTAATTAATTAGAGCTCAAATAACACGTATGCAGATTGTAATTCAATTTCAAAGCGTTGCGCGTGCGATATTACCTTCCACTCGGTTATGTATTCTAACCCACTCGTTTACGACGGGATTAAATCGCGTTCTCGTTCCGTTGACCGCTCGTTGACCAAGTTTGACCAGCTTTGACCGATGTTTTACCTAACCCAAAACGTACCAAAAACATATTCAAACACTAATATATTGTTATCTAATACCCAAACGCAACCAAAATCTCAACATACGTTACCAAACACGTCGGTTGTGTCTTTTACCATCACCATCCACCACATGCAGCCAACACAATCACAACCGACAGCCAACAACCTTCAATTCCAGCCACCATTGCCGAAACCATCATAACAGCTTAACACTATCGTTTTTCTGCTTAGATCCACATCTATAACTCAACAGCCACAACTATCACAACAACCAGCAACATTCACACCCACGATTACAACCACAACCATCATCAAACAACCATCGTAACCATCACCATTATGTCGACATCCAAGCCCAACATACCACCAAGACCATGACCTAAACTAGACCAACCTCAGCCACCATTATCATCCCCTCGCGGTCCTACTCCACCATTGACCACCATCACCCAACCAATAACAACGCAGCCACAGTCTCAACCCACAACCATCACCACGACCATCAAAACACAACCACAATCGACATGCACCCTGATATACTACCATTAGCAGCCCCAAATCACAACCAATAACAGCAACAAGCAACGACAGACCGAATCACAGCCAACATTCACCAAAACCAACAACAACACAAGCACAATCACAGATTTACCTTACCATTACTGCTGTTTTGCAACCATCATCAAGAACCAACCACATGCACCACATCAAACGACTGCATTTCACCTCGAACAGCATCAACCACCACAAACCACCATCAATCGGGTGTTGTGGTTGTTTTCTGCCATGAACCACCACTGACAGCCAATAACATCCCTCATTGCAGCCTATCACCGACAGCCTAGTACAGATCGAGAGAAAAAGCAGTGGGGTGGCCTAGGCCACCTTCGGCCACCGTCGCCTGTGGTGTGGGAACACCACGACAGTACCACCACCACCGCGATCCATCCATGCCCGACAGCCACCATCGGGACCGCACACCACCATCGCAACCTCGAACCACAGAATCACCATCACAGCCATCGCGACCGCACACCACCATCATCACCACCGCGCAACCACAACCTCCAACACCACCGTCGGCTTACCATCACCTCGAAATTGACCTGCAACCGCCACTTCATCCTTTGATTCCCGTCGCCACGTTGAGTTTCGGGAGAAATTGAAGTCACTATCGTGACCGCAGAGGAGAGGGGAGTCGGGGCTGTCGTCAATTTGCCGGAATCGGCCGCCTCCGGCCGGTGGTTTGGCCGGATCGAAGGGAACAGGGGGGAGAAGGGGGAGGTCGCGCGCCTCTTTATCTCTTCTCTGAATTTTTGGGTTTTAAACCCTAAAATGGAATATTAAGTTGTTTAAATACTAGGTTAAATGAAATGGGTTCGTAAACAGTTCGGTTCCTAACGCGTTCGAGTCAATTTTTGCGTGACGTAATAAATTTCATTTATCGTTAGACTAGGTTATAGAAAATGTCATAAGTAATCAGAGATTAATAATTTTATCGTATTTAAAACGTACAGAACAGTTAAACGATACCGCGAAATCGACACGTTATCGGTTTTACGCGTTTTCCTCGAACGAGCGTATTATTATTATTTTGATATCTAAATGCATGCAATTAAGCATTAGAATGATATTTTGAGCGTTATTTCCCCATGTTGGTCACGTTAAAACCTTATCTGACGAATTCTCAGGTTTTACCTGATCGAAACCCGGTTCGCGTCACGGTCGCGTTTCGGAACGCAGTTATTCCGGACAACGTACCATTCATCAAATTCAATATGTTATGATAATAAACAATGATTAGATAAATATTTTCAGAGTTACGAGACTCGATCGTCATAACAGACGTCAGTTAAATGCCGGTGCAAACCGGTTTTCGCGTTTCGCTTATGAATTTCTGTTGATTATGCTTGATTGATGAAAAATCATTCAACAAGCATTGTTTATGATATTGTTAGCATTAACAAGGATTTAAATTGGACGACAAGCCATTATAAGGAATTCCTGGTGGAATTCAGACGTAGTACGCGGTAAATTACCGGTTTTACCCGGCATGGGTTCTGAATCTGTTTTTAGTTTGGACCTTTTCCATAGTTGTTTCAAATCACATAAGAATTCATTGTTTCATGGTTTCTCATTTAATTAGTTCGTAAATGTGCATTTGGGCCTTAAATGGGCATTTTTATAAGTTCGGGCCCTTATTGGGCCCAAAAGGCTAGTTTCGTTTTGCAAGATTTCTTTGGTAAGCCCAAATCAATCCGGACCTTTATTGGTCCTATAATACGTTAAGCTTTCTAATTGGGCTAGATTTTAGGGGTGTTACATAACACATCAGTAGATATGAAAAATACTGAAGACAAAATAACTCATCAGTACTTATTTTTGACTTTTGTATACTAATGCTCATCAGTACTTGTGACCTGAGAGCATCAGTATTAGTCAATTATTCCAGCTACAGCATACCAAGCCTTAGTACCAGATTTTAAAAAGTAGCACTGTCTAAAGGCTTAGTAAAGATATCTGCAAGCTCATCAGCACTAGGAACAAACTTTGGATCAATCAGACCTTTTTCATAACAATCCCTAATCAAATGATGTCTGATCTCAGTATGTTTGGTCCTAGAATGCTGGACTGGATTCTTAACAATACAAAGAGCTGAAGCACTATCCATGAGTAATGGTGTCTTAGTCTCTGTAATGCCATAATCCAACAATTGATTCTGAAGCCAGAGTACCTGGGATGTACAACTTGCAGCAGTAATGTAGTCTGCTTCAGCAGTTGATGTAGCAATTGAAGTTTGTTTCTTACTCTGCCAAGAAAATAAATAATTTCCTAGAAATTGGCATCCACCAGAAGTTGATTTTCTGGTGACTTTGCACCCTGCATAGTCACTATCTGAGAAAGCAACTAATTTGCAATAGTGCCCAGTGGAATACCAAAGTCCTAGAGATTGAGTACCTTACAAGTATCTAAAGATCCTTTTGACTGCAATCAAATGGGATTCTTTAGGTGCAGCTTGAAATCTAGCACAGACACATGTAGCAAACATAATGTCTGGTCTAGAAGCTGTAAGGTACATCAAGGACCCAATCATACATCTGCAAAGGGTTTCATCAATCGCTTTACCTTTCTGATCAACATCTAGTTATGTGGTGCTGCTCATGGGAGTAGAACAGGGCTTACAGTTTTGTAAATCAAACTTATTCAAAAGATCTTTTGTATATTTGGACTGATGAATGAAAGTACCATCAGTCCTTTGATTGATTTGCAAACCCAGAAAGAACTGTAACTCTCCTATGGAACTCATTTCAAACTTCTTTTGCATTAAGTTTGTAAATTCATCACACAACTGTGGATCAGAGGATGCAAAGATAATATCATCAACATAAATTTGAACAAGTAGCTTATGCTGCCCTACTTTCTTAATGAATAAAGTTTTATCTATGAAGCCTCTAGTGAAATTATTTTGAAGAAGAAAGTTAGAAAATGTTTCATACCAGGCTCTAGGAGCTTGTTTCAACCCATATAGAGCCTTATCAAGCTTATACACCCAATCTGGATGTTTATTATCCTCAAAACCTGGTGGTTGACACACATAAACCTCTTCTTTTATTTTACCATATAAAAATGCACTTTTGACATCCATTTGAAAAACTTTAAAATTATGAAAAGCAGCATAAGCTAAGAACAATCTAATTGCCTCCAGTCTAGCTATAGGGGCAAAGGTTTCATCATAATCAATACCT
Organism: Flaveria linearis; assembly: GCA_024085815.1. Lineage (NCBI taxonomy): Eukaryota > Viridiplantae > Streptophyta > Magnoliopsida > Asterales > Asteraceae > Flaveria > Flaveria linearis. Next base: position 43,028,355 of record CM044014.1, on the reverse strand, counting down.
TCTTCTTGTGCAAACCCCTGTACAACCAGTCTGGCCTTGTTCTTAACAATTTGGCCCTTTTCATCTGTTTTATTCGTAAACACCCATTTAGTGCCTATTGCACACTTACCTTGGGGTAAAGGAACAAGCCCCCACACTTGCTGCTTTTTGTACTGAAGAAGCTCAAGCTGCATTGCTTCAACCCATCCATTGTCTCTTAATGCAACATGATAGTTCTTTGGCTCTTGATGACTGATGAAGAGAGCATAGAAGCAGAAATTGGACAATTGACTTCTGGTTGAGACTCCAGCATTGATATCACCAATGATTTGAGACATTGGTTGATCCTTCAGCTCTTGATAAACAATGAGGTCTGTGCAAGTGTTTGTAGGACCTTCAGCAGCAACAGATGTTGATGAAGATTCTTGAAACCATGTTGGTGATGGCAGCTCAAAAGAAGTAGAGGATTTAGAAATCTCATCAGCTTTTGTTATGGATGGGGTTGCTGAAGCTACAGGAGCATCAGGTTTAGATGACTCAGGCAGTTGGTCACTAAACCTGAAAAGGTGAGTACTGTCAGCATCATCATCAGTACCACCAGGTGGAGAACTATTGACAGGAACAACAGTTAGAGACTGATAAGGAACATATTGCAGTATGTCCAAATCAAATAACTCCATAGGGTTTTGTGGAATCTTGTCCCTTGGAGATTCATTAAACTTCACATGCAAAGTCTCTTCAACCATCTTTGTTTTGCAGTTGAAAACTCTGTATGCCTTGCAAGTAGATGAATAACCAACAAAGTACCCTGCATCCACCTTTGATTCAAACTTCTGGAGTGGATTCTTTGTGTTGAGAATATAACAGGGACACCCAAATGCTCTAAAAAATGAAATCAAAGGAGCCAAATGATGTAGCACTTCATAAGGAGTCTTCATCAACCTCTGATTTACTAATACTCTATTCTGCACATAGCAAGCTGTGTTGATAGCTTCAGCCCAAAATGTCAATGGCAAGCCTGAATCAGCCAACATTGACCTGGCAGCTTCAACTAGTGTCCTGTTCTTTCTCTCCACTACTCCATTTTGCTCAGGACTTCTTGGAATGATGAACGGCCTCTTGATTCCCTTTGACAAGTAGAAATCATCAAGTGTGTGATTTCTAAATTCTGTGCCATTGTCACTCCTCACACACTTGACTGGAAGGGAATATTGTTTCTCAACATACAACACAAAGTTCATAATAGCTTGTGCAGCTTCATCTTTGGAGTGCATGAAGAAAGTCCATACAAATCTGGAGTAATCATCCATAATTACCAGACAGTATTTCTTCTTTGTCATGCTCATCACTCTAACAGGACCAAAAAGATCCATATGCAATAATTGCAAGCAGGCAATGGACATTGGCTCTTCTATTAGAGGGAATGATACTTTGTGTTACTTCCCTTTTAAGCAGGCAGTACAGTTGTCATCACATTTGAACTCCTTCATAGGCAACCCTCTTACTAAGCCATGGTGAATCAGCTGGTTCATGTTTTTGAGATTCACATGACCAAGCCTTCTATGCCATAGTTCAGATTCCTGAGAAGAAGCCTTGGAGAATAGGCAAAGATGGCCTTTTAGATCAATTTTCTTTGAAAGATCTAAGGCATATACTCTTCCTATCCTGTTGGCCTTTAGGAGAGTATGTTCATCCAACACCTTGTCAATCAAACTCAGAACTTTGGATGACAGAATCCTGCAGTTCTGGCTGGTGAAGAGAGTAACATGGCCTTTATCACACATTTGACTGACACTCAGGAGGCTGTACTTGAGATTCTCCACATGGTTAACATCATCAAACCTTATTTCACCATTGGAAACAAAGCCTTTGCCGATGATGTAACCTTTTGCATCATTGCCAAAAGAGACAAATCCCTTCTTTCCTTGAGAGTAGTCATTAAGAAGAGAGCTGCTCCTTGTCATATGCATGGATCCTCCACTGTCTACATACCAGATGCTTCTTTGGCATGCTGAAGAACCCTGCATTCATCACAACAAATCAGTTAGTTTTTGAGACCCAAACCTTTTTGGTTTTGGGTTTGTTCTCATCAACAGATTTAGTACTAACTAGGTTGTTATGATTGACAGTCTGAGGTGGTGGAGATGGTGTAGAAAAGGATTCCTTTGGCTTGGTTTTCCTTTTCTGTGGTTTCAGCACTGGAGCGTCTAATTGGTTGACTCTCCCCAATAGATGTTGAACCATCATGACAAGTTGTGTCTGATTGTTTGCTAGAGCTTTCAGCTCATCAGACACATCAGCTCTTGACTATGATGGGTTCCTGTGTTGCACCATCTTCCTTTGAGCAACCTCAGCTGTTGCCTGATGAACCCCTTCTTTCTTTTTGGATTTCTTTAAGGACTTTGGGGTTTCAGGATGAGATGTTGTTGGTACAAACTTGGTTTCAAACTCATCTTTTATTTTATTAATCTTCCTTTTAATGTTCTTATTTTGATTGAGTTTGGAACCCTTTCTATACCAGCAATCATCAGTAAGATGATTGAATAAGACACATATTTCACATGGCTTCTTCTTCATCTTTAGTTGATCATCTACTGAAGATGATGAAACTACTAAAGGTTTGTTCTTCAGCCGTTTTCTATCATTACTTGCAGTTTTCTTCCTTTCAGTACTTGCTTTCCTGATATCTTCTTCAGTAGTTTTCAAACTCTTTCTACTTGCAGTTTTCTTCCCTTCAGTACTTGCAGTAGTTTGGGTTTGTTCTTCAGGTGTTGTAACTTGCGCTTCAGTACTTTCAGTACTTTGTGAGACAATACCTGAAGTGATCAACTCTTTGATCATGTGACTGTCAGCATTTGAACCATCAGCTGTTTCAGCATTAGCTGATTGGTGTTGTGAGGAATTAATACTGACTTCATCCTCTAACTTTGGTGCTTTATCAGAAGATGAATCACATGATGAGGTGGATTGGTTATTGCTTTCTCCTTCAGATTCTACTTCTAGCCTGGGAGTAAAATCTGTAGGAGGAGCAGTGTGATTATAACCAATTGCAAACTTCACATTTGAAACTGATTGCTTGCTGAAAGCATTTCAAAACCCTTGCAAGAGGTTACCCAGCGTTCACACTCTACTTGGGTAGTTGCAACTGTTTCTTTAAGGTCCTTATACTTCTCTAGAAGTACCTCCTCCCTAGCCTTATCATCTGTGATTTGGCATTTTAGTTTATAAATCTCATCATTTTTATAATGCAAAACAGACTAAAACACAGCTTTTGTTTTGGAAAGTCCTTGCTCTAGGTCAAGATTTTTATTAATTAAACCTACATTTGCTTCTCTAATAGATGCAAATGTGGCTATGCATGAATCAGAACATAACTTGGCTTTGGCCTCTGAAGATACCTGTGATACCTGTGATGAAGCATTTGAAGATGAACCATCAGCAGACTCCAGGGCCATGAGAGCAAGGTTTCCAAAAGGATTGTCACCACTATGTTGACCAGCACCAGGAAACAATTGTTCATGACCAGACATATCATCTGGTAAACTGCTCCAGTCAACAACTCCTCGGGTGAAAAAGTTGTGTTGTTGAGGATGAGATTGTTTATGAAATTGTGATGATTGAGGCTCAGGAAGGGCATGTGGTTGTTGAGCAATGGGTGCTTGAACTTGGTTTGGCTGAGGCACGTAGTAGCAGGGGTAAGGATATGGCATATGACCTTGAGGAACAAAATATGCAGGTGATGACTGAGCTTGTGATGGATGACCAGAACTGGTGGAATGTTGCCCTTTGTTTTGTGAGCTATTGCTTGGGAAGGTCACAAAGGGTGCAGATGAGTTAGATCCAGATGATCTACACTCTCTAGCAAAGTGTCCAAGCCTATGGCACTTGTGACACCTCAACTTGCTCTTGTCAAAACCAACTTTGGTTTTGCCAGAGAGACCTGGGAATTTCCTCCCAGTTCCTTTATAGAACTTTTGAGATCTAATATTGATCATTGCCATTTGGCTCAAAATATCCATCTCTTCTAGATCATCATCTGAAATGCCCTTCAAATCTTCCATCAAAAAGCACCAGTTATCACTGCTGCCACCTGAACTACCATCCACACCAACAAAAGCATGTTCTACATTAGTAGAAAAATCAATATGCTCATCATAGGCACTTTCTGATGCAGCATACTCTGACTCCTGACCTATAGTGCAGTATTGCCTGATACAAAGTCATCAGTGAGCTTTCCAGATGAGGACAACTTCCTTTTCTGTTCTATCTCTCTTTCAAATGTAAGCAGTTTCCTATGAAGTTGGGTGAGAGATATAGTGCTCAGATTTGCACTAGAGCGTAGGACAATAGTATATGTGTCTCATCTCTCAGGCAGGGATCTAAGGAATCGGTTGTTCATCTGGCTGTTTGTATACTCTTGTTTAACCATTTTCAGCTCAGAAATCAAATATGAGAATCGCTCAAACTGTTGAGTCAGAGTCTCACCCTTCCTATGAGAGAATGTCTCATATTGTTGGGCGAGGATTTCCCTAGTGTTTGCTAAGACCTCATCAGTTCCTTAAATTGTTCCTTCAGAGCAACCCAGAGGTCATGAGCAATTTCATGATGCATAAGCCCTGAATAGATTTCATTAGGCAGTGCCATGGCCAGAATTCCATAGGCTTTAGCATCAATTTCGAAAATCTTCAGATCTTCATCCGAATACTGATCAGGTTTCTTCGGAACCCTGTCATTTGTTTCCGGAGTACTCACCATAGGCTTGTATGGTCCATGCACCACAGATTTCCAACAAATAGCACTGTTGATGGGCAGGTGATGGAGCATACGTCGTTGCCATATGTTATACTCACTCCTAACAAGCATCGGAGGCTTTGTTGAGGAGGCAGTATTGTGAGGATCATTTGTTGGTGTCGCCATTGAACAAATTCAAGCAAATTCAAAGTAATTTCAGTAAATCTAGCTCACAACCACTTAGAACCTCAAATTGAATGACCAGAAGCAACAGAAACTCAATCTCTATAACCGAACATGCAAATATGCTAATTCGATCAAACGTAGATGTCTAAAGAGCAGTTTCAATGATCAATTGTTAAATCGATCAATGATTAACCAGCTCTGATACCATTTGAAAGGATCTCAGCATCTAGTTTGATCAATTAGATTGGATTTGCAGCGGAATTGTACACGAATTAGAACAAACTATAGCAAGAACACACATGATATATCAATGAAACAGTATGGTTATATAGAGAGAGAGAATTTCTGCCAAAAGTTATATATTCATTCAACACATGCTTCGGCACAGTTACAATTAGGTCATCTTTCCTTTATAGGAAAGATGACGTCAGCTGATGTCACTTGACAGTGACATCTAACCGTTATTACAACAAACTACTGAAAGAAACTAAACTACTGAAGATGTCTAACAGCTGACATCTTCTTACAAAAGACAAGTGTAAATTATTACAACTACTGAAAAGAAACTACTGAAACTAAAACATCTGAAGAACATGCTCTTCAGATGTTTTACAAACTACTGAATCATAAAAGAAAACTACTGAAAGGAAACAACTGAAAGGAAACTACTGAAAAGGAAAACCATCATAACAACTGAAGAATACTTCTTCAGCTGTTGTGACAACCTCTGAAGTCTTCAGTGCTTGAACTTTAGACTTGAACTTTGAACTTCAGCTGTTGTCATTAGCTGATGTCTTAAGCTGATGTCTTCAGTTGTTGTCTTCAGTCTTTGTACTTCAGCTGATATCTTCAGACTTTGTACATCAGCTGATGTCTTCAGTTGTTGTACATCAGCTGATGTCTTTAGTTGTTGTACTTCAGCTGATGTCTTCAGACTTTGTACATCAGCTGATATCTTCAGTCTTTGTAGTTTAGCTGATGAAGTCTTCAGTTGTTGTCATCATCAGCTGATAAAGTCTTCAGCAGTTGTTGTGATGTCTGTGGGACTTAAAGGTTTTTCTGATCTGGCTCATTGGTTCTTTTGGTTCAACAAATGCAACGGTTGCAGGTACTCCACTTGTCACGAACCATGATGTGGCACCCGACGAAAATGGTGATCTGGTTGATGCCACTATGTATCGAGGAATGATCGGATCTCTCATGTACCTCACAGCTTCTCATCCTGATATTATGTATGCCACGTGTCTCTGTTCCAGATATCAGGCAAAACCAAAAGTAAATCATCTGATTAGGGTAAAAAGGATATTTTCGGAATCTGAAGGGTACTCCAACACTTGGGTTGTGGTATCCTCATGATGATGACTTTGAGCTTACATCGTATAGTGACTCGGATTACGGTGGTTGCAAGATGAATTACAAGTCAACGTCTGCGGGATGTCAGTTCTTTGGAAGATGATTAGTCAACTGGCAGTGTAAGAAGCAGACGTCTGTTGCTCTGTCAACATGTGAAGCTGAGTACGTTATTGTGACAAGTTGCTGTTCACAAATCATCTGGATTCAACAGCAAATGCGGGACTACGGTTTGAAATTCTCTAACACCCCTATATTTGTTGATAATTATGCTGCTATTACTGTCACCAAAAATCTGGTCCAACACCCCAAAACTAAACACATCGGTATTAAATATCACTTTATACGTGACTGTTTTGAAAAAGAATTAATCGATGTTGTTAAAATAAACACGGATTTCCAACGCGTCAACCTCTACATAAAAGCTTTTGATAAACCTCGATATCAGTATCTATTAGAGGTCAATGGCGTTAAAAAGAAAGATGATATGATTCCAGACGAATCAAGTTAATAGTCCGACTCTATGTTTTATTTTTATTTTTTATTTTTCTTTATTTTATTTTATTATTTCTGTGATTAAAAAAATTCAAAAACACAAAAAGATTTTCGGTTTTAGAATTTTAGGAGGAGAATAGTTTTAGTTTCAGTAGTTAGTATTTAATTACTCAAAAAAACGAGGGCGGGCAGATAAGCTAAAAAGCAAAGGCATCACATCTATGAAATCGATTCAACTTAATGGAAAATGATAGTACACAGGCATTGAATTGTTTGGGACACCAAAGGATTTAAAATGTTCTAAAATGTTACATTCAAAGTTACAGAAATTTATAAGTCTAAGAAGTTACAGCCAAATGAGTGGAAATATGATAGGAAGCTAGTCTGCTACTGTGGTTACATAGAAAAAGTAGATCAAGGGGTTGCTAATCCATTATATGATGTGTCGGTAGATTTAACACTATAGACAAGTAAACTTCATTGGTGAACAACTTTAAGGTGCTGTTTGTTTTTTCTGCAGGAAAACGTCTGCAGTCTGCGGACCACATCTGCAGACAACTGCAGCAGAAGAGGTGGACCAAACGTCTGCCGTCTGCAAGAAAAAGACTGTTTGTTTTTTTAATATCTGCAGAATGTTAAAATATTCTGTAATTAAATTAAAACTATTTTTTAAACAATCAAAAGCAGCAATAGCAATGAAGTTCATAATTAAACACAACTAACATAACCCCAAATCCAAATCATAATCAGCATAACCACACAATCAAATTTATATCTTATTAATAAAACAAATCATAATATAATTGATTATCACTTTTATATATATTTTAGATCAATATTCCATGTCCATTCACTTAAACCAGGCATGTATTAGAATTATCCAATGGTTTTTACTATCAGTATTACTTCCAATCCTACACCACTAACCAAAAGAACAACCCATAGATCGTGGTATGATCTATGAACAACCCATAGATCACCGCCACCGTCCACCACCGCCACCACCGCCACCACAGCTCCGCCACCGTCCGCCCCAGCTCCGTCATCATCCGCCACCTACCCCGACTCTCTGGACTCCTCTCCTCATTCCCGCAACAACGGCACCATAACGGCGAAGACTCCTTTCCTCGTTCCCGCAACACCGTTCCCGCAACACCGATTCATGGGGCGAAGACACATCTGCTACGTCGGCGGCGATACTCGCATTAGCGTCATTGACCGCCACACAACCCTATCGGACCTCACTCACCGTCTTCTAGAATCCTCCTCCGATCGTCGTCTTCGTTCAAGTATCAGCTCCGAGGGCAGGTAGGGGGATGGGGGAGGCGAGGACAGGTGGGGGGAGGGGGGGGCGGTGGTCTGGCCAGTGGGGGAGGTAGGGCGGCGGTGGTCCGGCAGGTGGGGGAGGTGGGGCGGCCGGTGGGGGAGGTGGGGGGAGGTGAGAAGAGGTTAGAAGACCTCAAAAGTGGTAAGTCCACATCTTCTCCACGTAGACGTCAGGAAGACGTTTTTTAATGAAACGTCTTCCAAAAATCAACAGTCTGCGCACTTAAAACCTCTTCCCGCGTCTGCGTGCGTGCAGATGAAGAGGTGGGGAAGAGCTTTTGAAGAAAAACAAACAGAACCTAAAACTAAACCATTCAACAAGCTGTGGGTTTCCATCTTATCTCTAGTTAACACAATCAACTTATTTCCAATAAGGGGTGAAGAGCAAAATGAACGTCACAAATGTGTGCGGACGACCATAAAATGAGCAAAATGAAAAAAGGTGAAACGCATCAAGCTAATGACAATTTTCATTGGTGTGTATATGTATAATAAAATTGCTCTAACAAGAAGATAGGTTGTGTGCCTCTCTGCTGTACGATGGCACTGACCTGAGGATAAGCACAATCTAAATATTCTAGAATTCATTATTGTTACGCCTCTCTGTTATGCGATGACACTGACCTGAGGCTTGGCATCTCTTTAAAAGCTCTTAGAATAGTTTCTTCTTGTCAAAATCCATAGACCGCTCAAAAATCTCCTGAGGAAAGTTGATTACCATATAAGTGTGGGATCCACAAATGCTTGTTGAAATAATAAATCTAAATAATCAGAAATGTATGTCAAAAATCTATGTATGGATTTAGGTGGACAAATATACTGACAATCATTGTGGCAGCATTCTCAGATGGTCAAAATCAATGTGTGCTACATAACAACTCTAGCATGATTTCCTATTAGTGCTCACGACTCCTAGATGAATAAGGCTCTGTATTTGTTAAATATAACGTTCTATGCATCTACTTAAATATAAAAGGGCCCAAATGATTATGTTTATGCCTGTATGATTCCATAAGAGTCTTTCTAGATAAGATGAACATGCTTGAAGCTGTTCTGCTCTGGGGGAGAAATCCTTTAAGGAAAGTAAAAATGTTTTCAACCCATCTCAAATGAAAAATACAAAAAGAGTGTCTCAATTTAGTTTGTTTAAAGTTTTCTTAGCTTTAGTTGTGTTTGTATTGAGTCGATGTCAGACTATGTAACAAGAGGAAATATGTGAATGTCACAAGTTGAACCTAACGTTAATCTAATAAAAGCTTGTTTCTGGAATGTTAAAAGGATCACGTCTGAGGTGATCATAAGGTTTTAAAGTTAAAAGGATCACTTTTGAGGTGATCAAAAGTTTTCAGTTAAAAGGATCATGTCTGAGATTATCAATGTTCATAATGTCATGTATAAAATTCAAGTTTTTGAAAGGTTGGGAAAAGTGAAGTCAAACTCATAAGAATGAGCCAATCGCATGATTAGATCATCAGTATGGACCAATCTCATGATTAGACCATAAGTATGGACCATTCACACGATTAGACCATGAGTATGGGGCAAAGTATACGATTGGATCACAAGTTTGAACCAATCGTACGACTGGCTAAAGAAGTTTAAGTTAGTCGTATGACTGAACCTCAGTCACATGAATGAATCATGCGTATAGGTCCAGTCGCACGACTGAAACACAGATTAGTATAAAAGGGGGCTCAGTCGGTCGTAAACCCTACTCTTGACTTCAAAACTCTCCAAAAACCGCCGACTACCTAGACACCCTTTTCAAATATTCCCCGTGATTACTACTCATTATGCATTACTGACCGATTATTGTCCATCTACAGGTACTATGAGACTGAAATCATGACTAATACGGATGATTAATTGAACCTAACTGATCGAATGGGTTAAAACAAGAACCGTGATTGAAAAACCTAAAATAGAACACCTTAATGTAACTAAACGTGTATTTAAATGACATTAAGTGTTATATCGAGTCCAGGCGCGTCTAATGAATCCAAACTTGAAGTGAAATTGACTGCTTTGATAACGATTCAAATTTTTGGACTCGAACATGTAGATGCGACATGCTGATGAACTTCAATCCCACGATTCAATCGCACGATTGAGCCAGTCGCACGATTAGATCGCACAATTGAATCAATCAGTGACTCGGTCGCACGACTGACTCAACCGCATGTCATGACAAACAACTAAGTCCAATCAGGGGCTCAATCGCATGACTGAGTTAAGTCGTATGGTTCAATCGTATGATTGAACCACTTAGATACAATCTGTTCTAATTCAAAAGTCCAACTTTATGCACGGATCTAACGTATTTGTTACTTGTGCTGCAGCAACATGGTTGGCAGATGGACCATGAGCACTAAGCACAATGTATGTGCTTACCTCGATCCTACATCCCGGAACTCTTCAGAGTTCGCCAGGATTATTGCTTTTCTTCGTCGATCGAGGATCTACCGCGCCATCTCTACCCCTGCACACCTTACCGATCTATCCAGCAGGCATTCTGGGAGAATGCCATGGTGGATCACTCAGTGGAGCCTTACAGGATCTGAAGTTCCATCTTCAGCCAAGACATTGCCCTTGGGTAGGATGACCTACGAAGTGTCTTGGACTTGGGTGAGGATGGAGCCTACCCAACCAAGCTACATCCCCTGACTGTTCAGGGATGTTTTATGAGGATCAAGTACGCCGGGGACATCAATGCCGACGTGCTAAACAAGAGTAACATGTGCCCGCAGTTTAAGTATCTGGCACATGTGATCCTCAAATGCATTGCCTCCCGGCATGGGGGATTCGATGAGATGTCCGACCAAATCTAGAATGCATACGTTGCACTGGTACTGAACCACCTGTTCAGTTTCTCTCGGATGTTCTTCACGTATTTGACGGAGAACATCGAGGCAAGGGTAAGGAATGCTTCTGCATGTACCTGAGGTTTCTACAGATGATCATTGATGAGAAGCTTCCTCACTTGCCCAAGGAAAAGGATGATGCGGTGTCCTTGGAGGTTATGGACGACACCATATTGGGACGGATGAAGGTGTACTGGGGGAAGCAGGTGAAGCCCCCGGTTAGGAGATTATTTGGCCACCTGGCCAACGTGGACTACGTGGCGCCAGCTCGAAAGAAGTGGCGTCACGATGACAGTGATTCGGATGTTGAGCCCATCATTGTTCAAGATGATGATGATGACGAGGATGATGACCAAGATGATGGTCAGGGTGGTGGAGATGCTGGCTCTAGTCAAACACGGGCCACTGACACGTCGACCATATCTCCACCACCTCAGTAGAGTGGATCTTCAGCTCCCGGTGGATCTGAGCAGGCTGCCATCCACCAAGACTTTATGGTAGATGATAAAGAGGAGTCAGTTGATGAGCCTGTCACTTGGAAAGTCGGTAGCCAAGTAATGGCTACCGAAAAAGGGAAAGAGGCGGTTGGGGGACGCCAAGCTGGTTTGGAGGGTTGTGATACTGATGTTACATATCCTACTTACACACCCAACCAGCCGGTTAGCCCAGAGGTGCCCTAATAGCCAAGGGCTCCAGGAGGAAGGGGATGGCCCAGCCTTATGGGAAGAAGGGCAAGAGGCAAAGGATTGTTTTGATTACTTCTTCCACCACCACCACAGCTACTACCACTACCACTATTCCTCACCCTACCACCACTCCTACCACCACTACAGCCTCTACTGCTCCCACCACCACTCATAAATTCCCACCTACCTCACCCACAATACCCATATCAGTTCCACCTCAATCCACTCCCACACCTACTCCCATCTACCCTACATCCACCACCACACCATCTAGAAGGTGACAGTATCAGTGGTGGGTGTCAACTGTGGATATAGAAGTTGGTGGTGGTGGTTAATCGAGGGTTCCCGGAGACGGGCCATGGTGGTTGGTGCCATGTGACCTCGCGGCTCTCGACCGAAGATGCCCGGTAATGGTTGCATGTCCGTTGTGTCGACACCAGTGGGGTCGGAGTCACTGTTGGTAGTCGATAGTGGTTAGGATGGTAACTATGGTGGGTTGTGGTTGTCGGGTCTGGATGGTGTTTGGGTTCTGGTGGCCGATGGTGGTGCAGGGCCATAGCGGTGATGATAATGGTCGGTTGTTATGGTATAACTTTAGGCTATGGTCGTGGTGGTTATTGTTATGGTTATGTTAAGGCCCGATAAAGGTATTGATGTAGGTTGGTGATGGTTATTGGCTTTGCGGTTGTCGTGAAGACAGCCATGGTACGGTAGTGATGGTGGTAAGGCGATGGTGGCGATGCTGCGATGGCGATGGTGCGATGGTGTTGCGGTGGTGATGGTGTGCAGCGTGGATGGTGGATGGCGATGGTTATGTTGACCATGCTGATTAGTATTGGTTGTGGTCGAGTTGGTGGTGGTTGTTAGCTGTGGTTCACGGTTGTAGCTCATGATAGTGGTAGTGGTGATGGCATGTGGTGATTATGGTCTAGGCTGCCGGTTGGATTGGTTAATTGTGGCGGTGTTGGGCTGTTAGCTATGTTGGTGATAGGCTGTCGATGGTGGTAAGATGGGGCTATCAAAAGAGTCGTGACTGTGGTGGTTATCGGATGGTAAAATGGTGGATGCTGGTAACAAATGCTGGTAAGGGTTGTGACAGAACTGTTCAGTAACAAGTGATGTGATTTTAGTTGGGTTTAGGTGGACTAGGCTATTGTAGTGCTTACACACGGTTTTTGTTACGTTTGTTTAGGTTAAACTGCGGTCATCTGTCGGTCAAAGCTGGTCAAACTTGGGCAACGGACATTCAACGCAATGCGAGTCGATACGATTGTTCAAGAGTGCGAAGCGAATCGATAGGTATAACGTGCATATAAACATGTTTATAATTAAAAGACGTGTGTGTTGAGCTTAGAGCGCATAAATATCAACTTGTCTATACATGGTTATGAATGAATACGTAAATTTGAAAGAATGTAACCAATTGCATAAAGTAAAACAACTTTAGTAACGTTATTATATGATTAAAGATGTTAAAAACATATAACAAGTTAATTAATCTCGTGTCGTATATAATCCTTAAAAGGCGTCAAGATGATTACAAAAATATATATTTGTACAATAGATACATTAGGTTAACCGATGTTCACGCGTACTTAATTATAGCAAATGGGTTTATAATTCTATAATGATCCATCATCTTGTGGTTGTTAATGGTCGGCCATCTCATTGTTATTGAAATAAATAATATTGGTGTCACCCTTTTTATTAAAAATCTAGTCAAATATTATCAATATTTGAATTATTCTAGCATCAGTCAATTTAATATGAAGATGTAAGTGTAAGCATTATCAACATCGCCTGAAACATTTTATATTACTTACATCGTCAATGCAAGTTATTTATAAAGATTTGGAAACCATGATATAAATTGATTTTTCTACATTCCTTATGCTAAGACCCAATTCCTGATTAAGTACATTAACTAACCTATGTACACGAGTTAATTCCTGATAGATAACCAATATACAAGAAGCTAGGATACACTAAGGTTACTAATCACCAACCTTAAGTCAACTAAAGAGCTCAACCGCACGCATGTAATAACATCATGCTAATTCTAAACGTGAATCTTATATGTTCTAGTTAGGATTGCTTTGTTGATGATCATCACTTTTCTTTATCGAGCTCTGAACTTGTATAAGGATACCAGGTGAGTTCTAATGATCCCCTTCTTACTTACTGGTTTTGGGATAGAACATGCTCTTTTGTTTATGAACTATGATTGTGCTTTATTTGATGCTTGTATGTGGGACTTTTGGATACCTGCTGATACTTATATCATGATCATTATTCTTTTGTGAACCGCTTGTTTTATGTGGATAGATCTATTTGGGGAATCCCCCACGCACAGTGGCTCCCGCTACAGGGAGGTACCCCACTGAGATCCTGAGGGGTCGTTTGTGGCATGTAACAGGTTTTGAATAAGAAACTATGGTGAACCATCCTGGCAGGAATGGTTACTATTCTGAGGCTTGGTTCTTTCCTTCGGGAATATCCGGTTAAACACAAGTTTAGAAGAGGCCAACCGGGGACCAAGTGAAGGGTTGATTGTGATACCCTACGATGACTGGTACTAAAAATGATGCTTTTAAAATCAAATAAGATTTTTCATAAGCTTTTACACTTGATTCTAAACTGTTAAATGTGGACTTTCAGTGTCCCTTTTGTTTTAAGACTTAAAGCACATATGTTTTGAAATTTTACTAATGGATTCTAAAGAGACTTTTGTTTTCTGAAACTTTAAACACTTGAACTCACCAACTTTATGTTGACACAAAATCTTTTTGAGCATGTCTTCAGGTACAGCTAGGGAGAATAGTTGAACTATAGAAGTTACCTAAATCCGAAGCAAGATATGAGGGTAGAGGTTAAAGACAAAGGTTGAGCCTAGAAGCCTTAGTTACTGATGCTTCAAGAAATAATTACCGAGAGATTGATCACGACACCTATAGATTGTAGATTGAAGCACCTTGTGAATTGGAAACAAAGCCAATATGCTGATGTAAATGTTGATGTTGTATTGTAATAAACCATTTAGTTTCTGCTGCATTTTGGTTGTTGTTTACTAATCGTGACGTCCCGCCTCTCTGGGCCCGGGGTGTGACAGATTGGTATCAGAGCCAAAGGTTGTAGCAAAGTAGGTCTGCTTCGCGAGACCTAAACTACAACCATATGAACCTCATAGGACCACCTTAGTAAGATGAATCTTCTGAGCTTTGCTGAGCCAATGGTGTAGAAATTTGGGTTTGCTTTGCAATACCTAAGCTGTAACCATAAATAGGACAAGCCTAGTAGGTTGTTTCCATGATCCAGTGATCCGAAGTTTGCAGCAAGAATTGGTTCCCTTAAGAACTCCCGTCTTTAACTTGTATACTTAAGGATTACATATATCCCACTAAGAATTCTCTACCCTATAAGAAACCTTGATACATTAGGGTATTACCTATGATAGGTGCACCCGAGTAAACCAGGAAGGTATGGAACCTTCTAGAGTGGACTATTAGGACCACTGAACATCGAGTACTAAGAATGATAGAAACCAAAGATGTGCATACAAATTAGGACTTAAATCCTGGAGAGATACTTATCTGGTTGCACAGTTGACTTTTGTCACTATATGAAACAACTTCTGTTAGCTATACACTTGATACGACTTGTGTCGTTACATGAGACAACTGTTATAATGATACTTGTTGGAATTATGATACTTGCTTATATGCCTCATTTGTAAGAAGATACATGTTGGAAATTAGTGATAAGATATTAACCATGATGCCTTATTATTTGCTCTGCTCCCTAGGATAGCATGTACCTGAATGCTTATTTATTGCTTGATTTGCTGAAACTTACTTTGAGACAATTTCTGGGTTATCCTGAATGACTAGCATAATTGGAATCTAAGTGTGCTTAATTGCAGATGATGACTAAATGAAAATTTTTAACTCCAGGACCTAAATACACAAAACTTGGAACTTATGATGGGAATGACTAGAATGATAGTGTAAGGTAAATTGACGATTACGGGTGCACACGTAATGGTGAATTTACAGGTACACTTAAATTCTGGTGGGCCCCGTCATGTAAACTAATATCAAGGTATAACAATTAAAGAACCAATAAATGCAGGATTTAAATGCAAATATTCGGAATATACTCAATGATTTCATGTTCAAAACTGCCATGCCGGGCGAAGCCATTTGACACTTGAAGAGCTACCAGGGACAACGTTGCAGTAACTATTCTTTTCTTCTTCTTCTCTTTTCTTTTGTTCTACCACCCTATTGCATTTATAATGATTCAATTATCCGACTCAAAATATCATCAGGTGTTGTTCTCAAACTCAACTGGTCTCATGCTGAGAGTACGGTACTTCACCTAAGTTATACGTGTACTTAGGCAATATCGTTCATTCTTTTTGTGATGCCCAAGGATTTCCTCCTACCTATTACAGAATTCATTTCAACTTTGTTGGTATCATAAAAGACTCTCTAACATAAACTCTACAACCGAGAATAGATTAGAGTAATGGACTGCCGAGAAGCACGTCATGTAGTCAATGACATAGAAGACTTGTCACTTCTTTCTTCCTTATTAGCCTGCACATCATAGGACATTCTGGACTCTAGAATTCCTCTATTAATTTCTTAAAGTCTTTGATAACTGATTACTTAATACCTATTCAACGTCATAGAACCACTTAATCCAAAAGAAAATCCTTAATATCAGCTCTGATAATGATTAGCAATCACCTCTCATAGTACCAAGTGTTGTGAAATCCTTCATCGTCAATGAATCGTTAGTTACCTAATAACAATCTTTACCTGCAACATAAGTTGAATTTTTTTGACCGTGCTCTTAACTGGCCGTGTTGTTGGTAAACTTTTGAGTGCCAGAATAAATAGGAGATGAAACATCGTTCCAAAATCCTGATTCCATAGAAAAAAAGGCTCAAGTGCTAGAGATATTTACCGAGAAAACTAACCTTCGAGCTTTCAAAACAAAAATATGAATTTACAACTTCTGTGAATTCCCGGTTTCCACTCACCCTCTGTTCTCAATTCATTCTCTTAACGAGTAGTGCTACTCACCTTAAGCCCTTTAGCATAACCCTCATCTTTGGAAACGCGTGATAGCCGATGCGGAAAACTTTAAAACCTAGTAGGTTATCTCTACTCGGAGGTCTCTACTATTTGCTTGATAAGTTCGTGATTCGAGAGTGAGGATCATGAAGCTGGAATACGATCTCGAAGCTATGTAATAGGTTATTAGAGTGGTAGTTATCCTCCTTACGCTAGCAAGTACCTTGATAAAGTCCTAAACTAGTTCGAATCGATACGATCGATGATAATGAAGAATTCATGTAGAAGACACATGGTTGAACTTAAAGGATGGTATTGCTCCAAAAGATGTATTAAGAAGCATAGAAGATCAGGTACAAGAAATCTCGTGTGATAAATCACTTGAGATCCAACTACAACGAAGTGGTAAACATGCACCAGATTGTAGACAAAGATTGTCTGCATAATCATCCCCGATTGTAAGAGTTGGTGTTATTCCTCTTTAAACTTTAAACCTCTCCTAAAGTGATTCTCTAATACCTTACCCTAGAACGCTCTGTACCGTCAGAAATTCGAGCAAAAGTCGTACTCCCTATATCTCGTTGAAACAATCGATATGCTTATAAGGAAATAGAATCTAAATAGAGTTACTTGCTTCACAGATGGACCCTCTACAGTGCACAGTTACGTTGAAGAATATGGACCGAGGAAGAGGTCATCTAGAAGGTTGATCTTAATTGGGAAGCACTATGAAGGAGTTAGTGGAAACGGTTGCAACAATTCTGTAGCTTAAGACAACAGTTGAGGTTGCTCTTAAGGGAATTGAGTCGGAAAATAGAAGTAATATATGTATGGAGGTGTTGTACTTGAAACTTATATTAAGGAGCTGGTGGAAGGAAAGAAGATTCTTGAGCTGTTAGATAAACAGTCCATAAAACCTAGTATGTCGTTTTGAGGAAACTTAATGCTCTTTGCGGAAGGAAAATAGAATGCTCCAGTTACGGATTGACTATTAAGAGTTAAATAAAGTCACTAAGGATGAGTGATATCGTCTTCCTAGAGATGATAACCTACTTAATCAATTTCAAGATGCTACCTACATCTTAATTGTTATCAGTCGTGTCTATAAGGAAAACGACATTACACAAATAACAGTTGAAACCAGATACGGCAAGTACGAAGGCTGTGGTCAAGCCCGTGTGGGGGACCTACACATCTCATGTAATCAGGAGTCTCATGAATAGGATCTGTAAGACATAATTAGACATGTCTGTCATTTTGTCACTACTAATAAGCATGAAATCCGAGACAATACGCTAGAATGCGAGGCTATAAAATTCTGGGAAGAAGTAAAAACCCCATTGAGATGCATCAATTTTTAGGGTTAGGCGAAAGTTGTAGAAGGATTAATAGAAATTTCATTCGTGTAGCTATACGACTGACATCGTTATCCTTGGAGAAAAGCGGAATTCGTTTGGGCGCGAATAAGAAAGTTTCAGATGCGTGTTGATGCAATAGTACAAGACAATTTTCTAGCCGCCCGATGAAGCTAAGAAAATGTATGGAGAGCTACATTAAGCATGAACTGTAACTCCCATAAAATAAAAGGAAAGATTTTTTTATACCGATACTGACAAGATCCTTCTATCACGATACTAAAATTTCGAGGACGAAATTTCTTAAAGGAGAGGAGAATGTAACACCTCTTAAATCTAGGCCAATTAGAATGCTTGATGTATTATAGCAACCAATAAAAATCCAGATTGATTTGGGCTTACCAAAGAAATCTTGGAAAACGAAACTAGCCTTTTTGGGTCCAATAAGCCAATAAGGGCCCGGACTTATAAAAAGGCCCATTTAAGGCCCAAATACACGTTTAGGAAATAATTAAACAAGAAACCATGAAACAATGAATTATTAGGTGATTTGAAATAACTATGGAAAGATCCAAACTAAAAACAGATTCAGAACCCATACCGGGTAAAATCCGGCAATTTACCGCGTACTAACGGCTATGGTTGCGATGGCGATGGTGAAGGTGACAGTATCAGTGGTGGGTGTCGACTGTGGATATAGAAGTTGGTGGTGGTGGTTAATCGAGGGTTCCCGGAGACGGGCCATGGTGGTTGGTGCCATGTGACCTCGCGGCTCTCGACCGAAGATGCCCGGTAATGGTTGCATGTCGGTTGTGTCGACAGTAGTGGGTTGGAGTCACTGTTGGTAGTCGATAGTGGTTAGGATGGTAACTATGGTGGGTTGTGGTTGTCGGGTCTGGATGGTGTTTGGGTTCTGGTGGCCGATGGTGGTGCAGGGCCATAGCGGTGATGATAATGGTGGTTGTTATGGTATAACTTTAGGCTATGGTCGTGGTGGTTATTGGTTATGGTTATGTTAAGGCCCGATAAAGGTATTGATGTAGGCTGGTGATGGTTATTGGCTATGATTATGGTTGCGGTTGTCGTGAAGACAGCCATGGTACGGCAGTGATGGTGATGGTAAGGCGACAGGGGGGTTCAGGTGGCGATGCTGCGATGGTGTTGCGATGGTGCTGCGATGGTGTTGCGGTGGTGATGGTGTCAGCTGTGGATGTAGTGGTTGTTTCCGATGGTGGATAAGGCGATGGTTATGTTGACCATGCTGATTAGTATCGGTTGTAGTCGAGTTGGTGGTGGTTGTTAGCTGTGGTTCACGGTTGTAGCTCGCGATAGTGGTAGTGGTGATGGCATGTGGTGATTATGGTCTAGGCTGTCGGTTGGATTGGTTAATTGTGGCGGTGTTGGGCTGTTAGCTATGTTGGTGATGGGCTGTCGATGGTGGTAAGATGGGGGCTGTCAAAAGAGTCGTGACTGTGGTGGTTATCGGATGGTAAAATGGTGGCTGCATCTGGTAACAAATGCTAGTTAGGGTTGTGACAGAACTGTTCGGTACATGTGATGTGATTTTAGTTGGGTTTAGGTGGACTAGGCTATTGTAGTGCTTACACACGGTTTTTGGTACGTTTGTTTAGGTTAAACTGCGGTCATCTGTCGGTCAAAGCTGGTCAAACTTGGGCAACGGACGTTCAACGAATGCGAGTCGATACGATTGTTCATGAGTGCGAAGCGAATCGATAGGTATAACGTGCATATAAACATGTTTATAATTAAAAGACGTGTGTGTTGAGCTTAGAGCGCATAAATATCAACTTGTCTATACATGGTTATGAATGAATACGCAAATTTGAAAGAATGTAACCAATTGCATAAAGTAAAACAACTTTAGTAACGTTATTATATGATTAAAGATGTTAAAAACATATAACAAGTTAATTAATCTCGTGTCGTATATAATCCTTAAAAGGCGTCAAGATGATTACAAAAATATATATTTGTACAATAGATACATTAGGTTAACCGATGTTCACGCGTACTTAATTATGGCAAATGGGTTTATAATTCTATAATGATCCATCATCTTGTGGTTGTTAATGGTTGGCCGTCTCATTGTTATTGAAATAAATAATATTGGTGTCACCCTTTTTATTAAAAATCTAGTCAAATATTATCAATATTTGAATTATTCTAGCATCAGTCAATTTAATATGAAGATGTAAGTGTAAGCATTATCAACATCGCCAGAAACATTTTATATTACTTACATCGTCAATGCAAGTTATTTATAAAGATTTGGAAACCATGATATAAATTGATTTTTCTACATTCCTTATGCTAAGACCCAATTCCTGATTAAGTACATTAACTAACCTATGTACACGAGTTAATTCCTGATAGATAACCAATATACAAGAAGCTAGGATACACTAAGGATACTAATCACCAACCTTAAGTCAACTAAAGAGCTCAACCGCACGCATGTAATAACATCATGCTAATTCTAAACGTGAATCTTATATGTTCTAGTTAGGATTGCTTTGTTGATGATCATCACTTTTCTTTATCGAGCTCTGAACTTGTATAAGGATACCAGGTGAGTTCTAATGATCCCCTTCTTACTTACTGGTTTTGGGATAGAACATGCTCTTTTGTTTATGAACTATGATTGTGCTTTATTTGATGCTTGTATGTGGGACTTTTGGATACCTGCTGATACTTATATCATGATCATTAATTCTTTTGTGAACCGCTTGTTTATATGGATAGATCTATTTGGGGAGTCCCCCACGCACAGTGGCTCCCGCTACAGGGAGGTACCCCACTGAGATCCTGAGGGGTCGTTTGTGGCATGTAACAGGTTTTGAATAAGAAACTATGGTGAACCATCCTGGCAGGAATGGTTCACTATTCTGAGGCTTGGTTCTTTCCTTCGGGAATATCCGGTTAAACACAAGTTTAGAAGAGGCCAACCGGGGACCAAGTGAAGGGTTGATTGTGATACCCCACGATGACTGGTACTAAAAATGATGATTTTAAAATCAAATGAGATTTTTCATAAGCTTTTACACTTGATTCTAAACTGTTAAATGTGGACTTTCAGTGTCCCTTTTGTTTTAAGACTTAAAGCACATATGTTTTGAAATTTTACTAATGGATTCTAAAGAGACTTTTGTTTTCTGAAACTTTAACCACTTGAACTCACCAACTTTATGTTGACACAAAATCTTTTTGAGCATGTCTTCAGGTACAGCTAGGGAGAATAATTGAACTATAGAAGTTACCTAAATCCGAAGCAAGATATGAGGGTAGAGGTTAAAGACAAAGGTTGAGCCTAGAAGCGTTAGTTACTGATGCTTCAAGAAATAATTACCGAGAGATTGATCACGACACCTATAGATTGTAGGTTGAAGCACCTTGTCAATTGGAAACAAAGCCAATATTCTGATGTAAATGTTGAATGTTGTATTGTAATAAACCATTTAGTTTCTGCTGCATTTTGGTTGTTGTTTACTAATCGTGACGTCCCGCCTCTCTGGGCCCGGGGTGTGACAGATTGGTATCAGAGCCAAAGGTTGTAGCAAAGTAGGTCTGCTTTGCGAGACCTAAACTACAACCATATGAACCTCATAGGACCACCTTAGTAAGATGAATCTTCTGAGCTTTGCTGAACCAATGGTGTAGAAATATGGGTTTGCTTTGCAATACCTAAGCTGTAACCATAAATAGGACAAGCCTAGTAGGTTGTTTCCATGATCCAGTGATCCGAAGTTTGCAGCAAGAATAGGTTCCCTTAAGAACTCCCATCTTTAACTTGTATACCTTAAGGATTACATATATCCCACTAAGAATTCTCTACCCTATAAGAAACCTTGATACATTAGGGTATTACCTATGATAGGTGCACCCGAGTAAACCAGGAAGGTATGGAACCTTCGAGAGTGGACTATTAGGACCACTGAACATCGAGTACTAAGAATGATAGAAACCAAAGATGTTCATACAAATTAGGACTTAAATCCTGGGAGATACTTATCTGGTTGCACAGTTGACTTTTGTCACTATATGAAACAACTTCTGTTAGCTATACACTTGATACGACTTGTGTCGTTACATGAGACAACTGTTATAATGATACTTGTTGGAATTATGATACTTGCTTATATGCCTCATTTGTAAGATGATACATGTTGGAAATTAGTGATAAGATATTAACCATGATGCCTTATTATTTGCTCTGCTCCCTAGGATAGCATGTACCTGAATGCTTATTTATTGCTTGATTTGTTGAAACTTACTTTGAGACAATTTCTGGGTTAACCTGAATGACTAGCATAATTGGAATCTAAGTGTGCTTAATTGCAGATGATGACTAAATGAAAATTTTTAACTCCAGGACCTAAATACACAAAACTTGGAACTTATGATGGGAATGACTAGAATGATAGTGTAAGGTAAATTGACGATTACGGGTGCACACGTAATGGTGAATTTACAGGTACACTTAAATTCTGGTGGGCCCCGTCATGTAAACTAATATCAAGGTATAACAATTAAAGAACCAATAAATGCAGGATTTAAATGCAAATATTCGGAATATACTCAATGATTTCATGTTCAAAACTGCCATGCCGGGCGAAGCCATTTGACACTTGAAGAGCTACCAGGGACAACGTTGCAGTAACTATTCTTTTCTTCTTCTTCTCTTTTCTTTTGTTCTACCACCCTATTGCATTTATAATGATTCAATTATCTGACTCAAAATATCATCAGGTGTTGTTCTCAAACTCAACTGGTCTCGTACTGAGAGTACGGTACTTCACCTAAGTTATACGTGTACTTAGGCAATATCGTTCATTCTTTTTGTGATGCCCAAGGATTTCCTCCTACCTATTACAGAATTCATTTCAACTTTGTTGGCATCATAAAAGACTCTCTAACATAAACTCTACAACCGAGAATAGATTAGAGTAATGGACTGCCGAGAAGCACGTCATGTAGTCAATGACATAGAAGACTTGTCACTTCTTTCTTCCTTATTAGCCTGCACATCATAGGACATTCTGGACTCTAGAATTCCTCTATTAATTTCTTAAAGTCTTTGATAACTGATTACTTAATACCTATTCAACGTCATAGAACCACTTAATACAAAAGAAAATCCTTAATATCAGCTCTGATAATGATTAGCAATCACCTCTCATAGTACCAAGTGTTGTGAAATCCTTCATCGTCAATGAATCGTTAGTTACCTAATAACAATCTTTACCTGCAACATAAGTTGAATTTTTTTGACCGTGCACTTAACTGGCCGTGTTGTTGGTAAACTTTTGAGTGCCAGAATAAATAGGAGATGAAACATCGTTCTAAAATCCTGATTCCATAGAAAAAAAGGCTCAAGTGCTAGAGATATTTACCGAGAAAACTAACCTTCGAGCTTTCAAAACAAAAATATGAATTTACAACTTCTGTGAATTCCCGGTTTCCACTCACCCTCTGTTCTCAATTCATTCTCTTAACGAGTAGTGCTACTCACCTTAAGCCCTGTAGCATAACCCTCATCTTTGGAAACGCGTGATAGCCGATGCGGAAAACTTTAAAACCTAGTAAGTTATCTCTACTCGGAGGTCTCTACTATTTGATTGATAAGTTCGTGATTCGAGAGTGAGGATCATGAAGCTAGAATACGATCTCGAAGCTATGTAATAGGTTATTAGAGTGGTAGTTAGCCTCCTTACGCTAGCAAGCACCTTGATAAAGTCCTAAACTAGTTCGAATCGATACGGTCGATGATAATGAAGAATTCATGGGGAAGACTCATGGTTGAACTTAAAGGATGGTATTGCTCCAAAAGATGTATTAAGAAGCATAGAAGATCAGGTACAAGAAATCTCGTGTGATAAATCACTTGAGATCCAACTACAACGAAGTGGTAAACATGCACCAGATTGTAGACAAAGATTGTCTGCATAATCATCCCCGATTGTAAGCGTTGGTGTTATTCCTCTTTAAACTTTAAACCTCTCCTAAAGTGATTGTCTAATACCTTACCCTAGAACGCTCCGTACCGTCGGAAATTCGAGCAAAAGTCCTACTCCCTATATCTCGTTGAAACAATCGATATGCTTATAAGGAAATAGAATCTAAATAGAGTTACTTGCTTCACAGATGGACCCTCTACAGTGCGCAGTTACGTTGAAGAATGTGGACCGAGGAAGAGGTCATCTAGAAGGTTGATCTTAATTGGGAAGCACTATGAAGGAGTTATTGGAAACGGTTGCAACAATTTTGTAGCTTAAGACAACAGTTGAGGTTGCTCTTAAGGGAATTGAGTCGGAAAATAGAAGTAATATATGTATGGAGGTGTTGTACTTGAAACTTATATTAAGGAGCTGGTGGAAGGAAAGAAGATTCTAGAGCTGTTAGATAAACAGTCCATAAAACCTAGTATGTCGTTTTGAGGAAACTTAATGCTCTTTGCGGAAGGAAAATAGAATGCTCCAGTTACGGATTGACTATTAAGAGTTAAATAAAGTCACCAAGGATGAGTGATATCGTCTTCCTAGAGATGATAACCTACTTAATCAATTTCAAGATGCTACCAACATCTTAATTGTTATCAGTCGTGTCTATAAGAAAAATGACATTACACAAATAACAGTTGAAACCAGACACGGCAAGTACGAAGGCTGTGGTCAAGCCCGTGTGGGGGACCTACACATCTCATGTAATCAGGAGTCTCATGAATAGGATCTGTAAGACATAATTAGACATGTCTGTCATTTTGTCACTACTAATAAGCATGAAATCCGAGACAATACGCTAGAATGCGAGGCTATAAAATTCTGGGAAGAAGTAAAAACCCCATTGAGATGCGTAAATTTTTAGGGTTAGGCGAAAGTTGTAGAAGGATTAATAGAAATTTCATTCGTGTAGCTATACGACTGACATCGTTATCCTTGGAGAAAAGCGGAATTCGTTTAAGAAAGTTTCAGATGCGTGTTGATGCAATAGTACAAGACAATTTTCTAGCCGCCCGATGAAGCTAAGAAAATGTATGGAGAGCAACATTAAGCATGAACTGGAACTCCCATAAAATAAAAGGAAAGATTTTTTTTATACCAATACTGATAAGATCCTTCTATCACGATACTAAAATTTCGAGGATGAAATTTCTTAAAGGAGGGGAGAATGTAACACCTCTGAAATCTAGGCCAATTTGAATGCTTGATGTATTATAGCAACCAATAAAAATCCGGATTGATTTGGGCTTACCAAAGAAATCTTGGAAAACGAAACTAGCCTTTTTGGGTCCAATAAGCCCAATAAGGGCCCGGACTTATAAAAAGGCCCATTTAAGGCCCAAATACACGTTTAGGAACTAATTAAACAAGAAACCATGAAACAATGAATTATTAGGTGATTTGAAATAACTATGGAAAGATCCAAACTAAAAACAGATTCAGAACACATACCGGGTAAAATCCGGCAATTTACTGCGTACTAACGGCTATGGTGCGATGGCGATGGTGAAGGTGACAGTATCAGTGGTGGGTGTCGACTGTGGATATAGAAGTCGGTGGTGGTGGTTAATCGAGGGTTCCCGGAGACGGGCCATGGTGGTTGGTGCCATGTGACCTCGCGGCTCTCGACCGAAGATGCCCGGTAATGGTTGCATGTCGGTTGTGTCGACAGCAGTGGGGTCGGAGTCACTGTTGGTAGTCGATAGTGGTTAGGATGGTAACTATGGTGGGTTGTGGTTGTCGGGTCTGGATGGTGTTTGGGTTCTGGTGGCCGATGGTGGTGCAGGGCCATAGCGGTGATGATAATGGTGGTTGTTATGGTATAACTTTAGGCTATGGTCGTGGTGGTTATTGGTTATGGTTTTGTTAAGGCCCGATAAAGGTATTGATGTAGGCTGGTGATGGTTATTGGCTATGATTATGGTTGCGGTTGTCGTGAAGACAACCATGGTAAGACAGTGATGGTGATGGTAAGGCGACGGGGGGGTTCAGGTGGCGATGCTGCGATGGTACTGCGATGGTGCTGCGATGGTGCTGCGGTGGTGATGGTGTCACCTGTGGATGGAGTGATTGTTTCCGATGGTGGATAAGGCGATGGTTATGTTGACCATGCTGATTAGTATCGGTTGTGGTCGAGTTGGTGGTGGTTGTTAGCTGTGGTTCACGTTTGTAGCTCGCGATAGTGGTAGTGGTGATGGCATGTGGTGATTATGGTCTAGGCTGTCGGTTGGATTGGTTAATTGTGGCGGTGTTGGGCCGTTAGCTATGTTGGTGATGGGCTGTCGATGGTGGTAAGATGGGGGCTGTCAAAAGAGTCGTGACTGTGGTGGTTATTGGATGGTAAAATGGTGGTTGCATCTGGTAACAAATGCTGGTAAGGGTTGTGACAGAACTGTTCGGTAACATGTGATGTGATTTTAGTTGGGTTTAGGTGGACTAGGCTATTGTAGTGCTTACACACGGTTTTTGGTACGTTTGTTTTGGTTAAACTGCGGTCATCTGTCGGTCAAAGCTGGTCAAACTTGGGCAACGGACGTTCAACGCAATGCGAGTCGATACGAATGTTCAAGAGTGCGAAGCGAATCGAAAGGTATAACGTGCATATAAACATGTTTATAATTAAAAGATGTGTGTGTTGAGCTTAGAGCGCATAAATATCAACTTGTCTATAAATGGTTATGAATGAATATGTAAATTTGAAAGAATGTAACCAATTGCATAAAGTAAAACAACTTTAGTAACGTTATTATATGATTAAAGATGTTAAAAACATATAACAAGTTAATTAATCTTGTGTCGTATATAATCCTTAAAAGGCGCCAAGATGATTACAAAAATATATTTTGTACAATAGATACATTAGGTTAACCGATGTTCACGCGTACTTAATTATGGCAAATGGGTTTATAATTCTATAATGATCCATCATCTTGTGGTTATTAATGGTCGGCCATCTCATTGTTATTGAAATAAATAATATTGGTGTCACCCTTTTTATTAAAAATCTAGTCAAATATTATCAATATTTGAATTATTCTAGAATCAGTCAATTTAATATGAAGATGTAAGTGTAAGCATTATCAACATCGCCTGAAACATTTTATATTACTTACATCGTCAATGCAAGTTATTTATAAAGATTTGGAAACCATGATATAAATTGATTTTTCTACATTCCTTATGCTAAGACCCAATTCCTGATTAAGTACATTAACTAACCTATGTACACGAGTTAATTCCTGATAGATAACCAATATACAAGAAACTAGGATACACTAAGGATACTAATCACCAACCTTAAGTCAACTACAGAGCTCAACCGCACACATGTAATAACATCATGCTAATTCTAAACATGAATCTTATATGTTCTAGTTAGGATTGCTTTTTTGATGATCATCACTTTTCTTTATCGAGCTCTGAACTTGTATAAGGATACCAGGTGAGTTCTTGTGATCCCCTTTTTACTTACTATTTTTGGGATGGAACATGCTCTTATGTTTATGAACTATGATTGTGCTTTATTTGATGCTTGTATGTGGAACTTTTGGATACCTGCTGATACTTATATCATGATCATTAATTCTTTTGTGAACCGCTTGTTTTATGTGGATAGATCTATTTGGGGAACCCCCACGCACAGTGGCTCCCGCTACAGGGAGGTACCCTACTGAGATCCTGAGGGGTCGTTTGTGGCATGTAACAGGTTTTGGATAAGAAACTATGGTGAACCATCCTGGCAGGAATGGTTCACTGTTCTAAGGCTTGGTTCTTTCCTTCGGGAATATCCGGTTAAACACAAGTTTAGAAGAGGCCAACCGGGGACCAAGTGAAGGGTTGATTGTGATACCCCATGATGACTGATACTAAAAATGATGCTTTTACACTTGATTCTAAACTGTTAAATGTGGACTTTCAGAGTCCCTTTTGTTTTAAGACTTAAAGCACATATGTTTCAAAATTTTACTAATGGATTCTAAAGAGACTTTTGTTTTCTGAAACTTTAACCACTTGAACTCACCAACTTTATGTTGACACAAAATCTTTTTTAGCATGTCTTCAGGTACAGCTAGGGAGAATAGTTGAACTATAGAAGTTACCTAAATCCGAAGAAAGATATGAGGGTAGAGGTTAAAGACAAAGGTTGAGCCTAGAAGCCTTAGTTACTGATGCTTCAAGAAATAATTACCGAGAGATTGATCACGACAACTATAGATTGTAGGTTGAAGCATCTTGTGAATTGGAAACAAAGCCAATATTCTGATGTAAATGTTGAATGTTGTATTGTAATAAACCATTTAGTTTCCGCTGCATTTTGGTTGTTGTTCACTAATCGTGACGTCCCGCCTCTCTGGACCGGGGTGTGTCAGATGATGAGGATGATGAAACGGGAGGCAGTGGAAAGGGCAAAGACGGTGATGATGACGACGATGATGATCAGGAAGGTGATGCATCTGCATCTGCCTCAAATCCATCTGCTCAGGAGAGGCGCACAAAGCAAAATCAAGATCAAAGACCCTCTTCCTCAGCTCGTCAAGCTGAGGAGACGCCCAATCAAGGCAATATAATGATTAGATGTTTATGTATTCAAAACTTTTGTACTTGAATTATGTATTACATTAATGTAATTAATGATTATTAATGTTTAAATGTCTTGATTAGTGAATTATGTTTTATGTGTTGAATGTTTAATCAAATAGATGAAGCTCAACAGACAGATGAATATGACATCGCCCCCTTCAGTAAATCAAGACTCAGCTCACTATGATTCTTGATTTGCAAGGGATCGTAAGACGATCTGTGAGCTACACTCCTGAGGAAGGAGAGATCATCCATGACCTCAGTGGTGAGCAGCTCGCGGAGATGTTTAGACTTAATCCAGATAAGCTTGTCAAGGATGCTCCTGAGGTAGACGTCGTGAGTGACAAGGAGCTACAGGTTGTGGATGAGATTGAGATAGAGGATATAACGCCTGAAAAATATCCTCAGTACACTGACCAAGAGGGCAATGTTATCCCCAACTTGGGTGAAACATTTGGCAGTGATACCTTTGAGAAGTTGGCTGAGACGGAGAAGGAGAAAGAGAAAGATGAAGGGAAAGCCCAAGCTACAGACACAGATGTTGATATTAAGAAAGCTGAATGGGCAGCATGCTTGTCTGAAATGAAAGCCCAACATGTACCTCCAAAGTTAAATGCCTACACCAAACTACACGGAGTGAAGAAGCATCAGAAGGTGTCAGGTAAGATCATTAGTTGGGCATATTTTGAAGATTTGGACATCTATGCTGTCAAGAGGGAGAAGGGGATTGAGTACTTCAGATATCCTCATGATCTGAAGACTCTTCCCGGTTTTGAGCTCAACAGGTTAGCCTGTTTGGACCTTTTGTACGCTAACCCTAGGAAAATGTCGGGGTGGTTCGAGACAGCGCTGAGGAAGGAATACTACACCAGATGGATCAACTTCAGGCCTCAACAACCTAAGAGGTTCATACATAAGACCAAAGTTGATCCTATTTCTGGAAGACCGAAAGTAGTGCTGAAGTGGAGTCCCCCATGCACAATGTTTAAGATTCCTCTATGGGAGATGCCTCAAGACTTCACTCCACTCTTCAAATGATGGTATTATGACTGGAGGACAGGTGAAGCGGTCATAGTTCTGCACAAAGAAGGTAAGATCGAGACTATCAGGGTGTTTGACCCGATGTGGCTAACCAACTTGTCTGCTGAAGATGTTTACACACTCTACAAGTGGCCACTGTTCTATGACTCGTAAGATATTGTACAAGCTATACAATTCCAACACGTTATACGGCTCTGCTTCAGGTTTAAGATTCACACGGGAGTCACAAGAGAAGACAAGTACAAGAAATTCAAAGAGCGTGTGAAGGATGTAAGACAATAGGCTAAACTAGGTCCAAGGGGGAGTTTGTTGATACATATGTACCTAATTTATAATCTTAAATGTAATAGTCTTTCATGTCTTACACTGATGTAATGTGATGACTCAATGATAAATGAAATGCATTTTAATGTTTATTTGTGGTTGATTATTTCATATTATTATTGTATTGAGTATGATTTTGTAACACCTCTTAAATAGGCCCAATTGGAAGCCACAAAATATTATAAAACTTAATAAATGTCCTAATTAAGTTGGGGTTATATAAGAAAACTTAGAAATTGAAACTAGCCTTTTTGGGCCCAATAAGCCCAATAAGGGGCCCGAACGTACAATCAAGGCCCATTTAAGGCCCATTGAAGCCTGACTTGGTAATTTAAGCGCAAAAGCTAAAGATAAGATCAACAAGTCATGACGTGAACCTTTGTAACTCTCTAAAGAATGTTCAAGCTAAGAAACGGTTAAAGGCGTTAAAGACACGATTTAACGTATTCCGATTGTTTAGTCACAAGTTAATAACTCACACATAGTAATAATAATAAAATATTCTTAAATATTCATTACATGTAATATCTAGAATCTGGTAGGAAACGAAAAGAGCTTATGCGGATAGAACAAAAATTCACAATAACCATAACTGCGCAAGTTTAATTTAACACCTGATAAGTATTAATAATCGCTTAACGACTGAAAATGTCAACAAGCAGCATATATGATTTAGAATTTCAAATTCATCACTAATCTTTTATTTATTTAATTATTATATATATATAACAATTAAATCGTAACTGGAAATCAAATCCGGAAAATAATTTAAATGCGTGATGTCCCATATCATAATTTTAACTTTGCCCGTTAATTAACATTAAAAATTTCCACGCACGTCCGTATACGAAATGATATTCCTGAAACTAACGTAAAAGACGAAGACCTGATGCGAGGCGTGACCCGGTCGAGGACAGTGTCGAGAGCACACTGTGTAGAAAGGGCAGTATGGAAAAACCCTAGGTATATAAACCTACAATACACTATTTCCACTCATTTTACACACAATCAAACACATACTTAGAGAGTGTGAGAGCAGGCGGATCCTAGCCGCGGACCACGGCGGAAATCCGGCGGCGACCGGCGATCGGCCACCGCGCACGGCGGCGCGTGGCCGTGCTCCTGTGAGTGCCGTACATCAAAACGGAGATCTCATCAAGGCGAACGCGATGGCGGTGGTGGTTTTGGCTAAAGAAGAACAGTGGGGAGTTTAGATGGTCGAGAAGGACCCCTCCGGTGAACCCCGCGGTGGTGAATGGTGGTGTTGTCGTGGTGTTCCCGCACCACCGGCGATGGCGGCCGAGGCAGTGACTAGAAGGGAGTGCCGAGGGTGGCCGAGACCTGCCCCCACTGCCTTCTCTCTCGGTAAGATTAACCAAGAACCAATCTAGTACATTCGTCTTTTGATTTCTTGAACTATAAACCACAAATTGGTTAGATCTGGGTTTCATATGCAGAGCTGTATAGATCGATGCTCAAGACAGTGGTGGTGGTGGATGGTACAGTCACGGTGAATGGATCTGCAGAGCGGAGCCACGGGTGGTGATGGTGACTGTGGTGGTTCGCGGCAGAAAATAACCACAACACCAGACTGGTGGTGGTGATGGTTGCGGATGGTGACGGTAAGGATGGTACAGCACCGGTGACGGCTGTGATGTTGGTGCTGTTGGTTATGGTTGTTGTTGGGCGTGGTAATGGTGTTGTTTGTTGATATTCAATGGTGCTGAGATGGTGCTGCAGATCCGGTTCAGAGGCTATGGTCGGGATGTCGGGCGTGGCTGCCAACGATGGTGGCATTAGAGTGATGGTTGTGGCAGTGACGGATGGTGGTTGGTGTCGGCAATGGCTGTAGGCTTCGGTGGAGATGATTATGGTTGTGGATAGTGGTTGTGATAGTGACTGTCGATTGTTGTTGTGGTTGCATGTGGTGGATAATGATGGTAAAGGTCATAACCGAGGGGTATGGTGACGTATGTTGCGGTATTAATTGCGTTCGGTTATGAGTTAAAAATGTAGAAGTGTTGCATATAATTTTTAGTGTGTTTTGATTAGGTAAAACCTTGGTCAATGCTGATGGTCAATGCGGTCAACAACACAAGTAGTCAAGTGAGAAATGTTAGCGAGGTAATAACGAGCCAACAATGTTAATGGTGTTGACGCGAATCGATTTTGAATGGGTTTACATACGCGAGCAGAGCGAGTGAAGGTATAACGCGTTTCGCTTTATGTCAAAGCTTGAGAAATAACTTATGCGTGTGCGCTTGAAAAACGTTGAGCTCAAACTTGTTAATAAAACATAAATCGTATATTGAAAACAAACTATAATCATAGTAATAATAGAATTGAGAAAGTTACACAATGAATTACAATAGCTACCCAAGACTATGTAAGATAAATCATATTGGAGCAACTTAATAGGAGACAATTATAGACCGTGCAACATGTTGATTATAAGTCATGCTATGTATTACTACTCACATGTAATTACAAATACGACTTTGATAAAATAATGTTAGGGGCTATAGAAACCATGTGCTTTTGAGATCAAGATATTGCTATAGATGGTGTATAGACTATTAACACAATGTATTCAAACAAATGCATGTGGCATGTTAGTATTTTCAAAACCACAAATCTATACATAATAATTTCTAACAATAATTGTAGATTGAGTATCAAAATAAATACCATCGGGAAGAAAATGTTACGACTGAAGTTGATGAAAATGATATTTTATGTATAGTCTAGGTAAGATGGTCATCGGTTTATGAGAAATAGTTATAATATGCCAACAATTATGCCGCCAATAATTGGAAATGTACGGTTATTAATTGTCGGTCATCTCATTGTTACTAAAATAAATATTAATTGTAACACTCTTTTATACAAAATATCATCAACTATCAACAATAATTGGATTATTTAGTGTCAAGCAAGTTAACAAATATGATATAAACGTGAACGTTATAAACTCGCTTGAAACATTATATATTACTTACATCGTCAATGCAGTTATTTATAAAGATTTGGAATCCATGATATAAATTGATTTTTCTACATTCTTCATGCTAAGACTCAATTCTTGATAAAATGCATTAATTAACCTAATGTACACGAGTTAATTCATGACAATTAACAAATACACAAGAAGCTAAGATACATTAAGGATACTAATCACCAACTTAAAATTTAACTAAAGAGCTCAACCACACTCATGTAATAGCATCGTGCTAATTCTAAACGTGAATCTTATAAGTTCTAATTAGGATTGCTTTGTTGGTGATCATCACTTTTTCTTTATCAAGGTCTGAAATTATATAAGGATACCAGGTGAGTTCTAGTGATCCCCTTTTTACTTACTGTTTTTGGGATGAAACACGCTCTGTTGTTTTATGAATTATGATTGTGCTTTACTTGATGCTTGTATGTGGGACCTATGGATACCTGCTGATACTTATATCATGATCATTAATTCTTTTGTGAACCGCTTGTTTTATGTGGATAGATCTATTTGGGGAATCCCCCACACACAGTGGCTCCCGCTATAGGGAGGTACCCCACTGAGATCCTGAGGGATCGTATGTGGCATGTAACAGTTTTGAATAAGAAACTATGGTGAACCATCCTGGCAGGAATGGTTCACTGTTTTGAGGCTCGGTTCCTTCCTTCGGGAATATCCGGTTAAACACAAGTTTAGAAGTGGCCAACCGGGGACCGAGTGCAGGGTTGATTATGATACCCCAAATGATTGATACTAAAAATGATGCTTTTAAAATCAAATGAGATTTTTCATAAGCCTTTGCACTTGATTCTAAACTTTTAAATGTGGACTTCAAGAGTCCCTTTTATTTTTAAATTTTAAGCACTTGAACTCACCAACTTAATGTTGACACAAAATCCTTTGAGCATGTCTTCAGGTACAGCTAGGGAGAATAGTTGAGCTATAGACGATACCTAAATCCGAGGCAAGAAGTGAGGGTAGGTGTTGAAGACAAAAGTCGAGCCTAGAAGCTTTAATTACTGAAGCATTAAGAAACATTTACCAAAAGATTGATCATGACACCTATAGACTGTAGATTTAGGCACCTTGTGAATTAAAACAAAGCCAATATTCTCATGTAAATGTTGAAATTGTATTGTATTAAACCATATAGTTTTCGCTGCATTTTGGTTGTTGTTTACCAGTCGTTACGTCCCGCCTCTCTGGGCCCGGGGTGTGACAGATTGGTATCAGAGCCAAAGGTTGTAGCGAAGTTGGTCTGCTTCGAGAGATCTAAACTATAACCATATGAACCTCATAGGACCACCTTAGTAAGATGACTCTTCTGAGCTTTGCTGAACCAATGGTGTAGAAATGTGGGTTTGCTTTGCAATACCTATGCTGTAACCATAACTAAGACCAGCCTAGTAGGTTGTTTTCATGATCCAGTGATCCAAAGTTTGCAGCAAGAATAGGTTTTCTTAAGAACACCCATCTTTAACTTGTATACCTTAAGAACTACATATATCCTATTAAGAATTCTCTACCCTATAAGAAACCTTGATATATTAGGGTATTACCTATGATAGGTGCACCCGAGTAAACCATGAAAGTATGGAATCTTTTGGAGTTGACTCTTAGGACTACTAAATGTCAAGTACTAAGAATGTTAGAAAGCAAAGGTGTGCATATAAATTAGGATTTAAATACTGGAGAGACACTTATATAATTGCACAGTTGACTTTTGTCACTATATGAAACAACTGCTGTTAGCTATACACTCGATACGACTTGTGTCGTTACATGAGACAACTGTTATAATGATACTTGTTGGAATGATGATACTTGCTTATATGCCTCATTTGTAAGATGATACATGTTGGAATTTAGTGATAAGATATTAACCATGATGCCTTATTGTTTGCTCTGATCCCTAGAATAGTATGTACCTGAATGCTCACTTATTGCTTGATTTGTTGAAACTGTACTTTGACACAATTGTTGGGTTAGCAAGATTGTTAGCATAATTAGAATCTAAGTGTGCTTAATTGTAGATGATGACCAAATGAGAATTGTAACTCAAAGACCTAATTACACAAAATCAGAACATATGATGGGAATAACTAGAATGATAGTGTAAGGTAAATTGACGATTACGGGTGCACACGTAATGTGAATTTACAGGTACACTTGAATTCTGGTGGGCCCTATCACGTAAACTAATATCAATGTATAACACTTAAAGAACCAATAAATGCAAGACTGAAATGCAATATTCGGAACATGCTCAATGACTACATGTTCAAAACTTTCATGCTGGGCAAAACCATTTGACACTTGAAGAGCTACCAAGGACGATATTGTAGTAACTATCCCTTTTTCTTCATTTCTTCTCTTTTGTTTTTCTCTCCTATCAGAATTATAACGATACGACTATCAGACTCTGAAGATCATTAAATGTGGTTCTCCAACTTAACTGGTCTCGTGCTGAGTATGGCACTTCACCTCGTTGTGCGTGTACTTTAGCCATACTATTTTAGCGATGCCTGAAAATTCCTTCCTAACCAACATTGAATTCGTCAAAGTTTTCCTGACATAGTGGGAGACTCCATAACAAGGCTTGTGCAACAGAGAACACACCAGAGTAATAAATTTCTGAGAAACGCCTTTTGTGGTCAATGACATAGAAGACTTGTCACTTCTTTCTTTCTTAGTAGTTCACACTTCATAGGATCTTCTGGATTCTAGAATTCCTCTAATCATTTTCTCAATGTCCTTGAGGAATATGACTTCTCTATACCTATTCATTGTAATGGAGCCACCTAACTCAAAAGAATATCCCGGGTATCAGCTCTGATTGTGATTGATAATCACCTTTCTTAATACTATGCTCGTGAAATCTTTCATCATTTTCAACCATTAGTAACCTAATGACAATCTTCACTCGAAACTTAAGTTGAGTTATCTTAACCATGCTTTTAACCGACCATGTAGTTGGTAAATTTCTGAGCGCCAGACTACGCAGGAAATGAATCCTCGTTCTAAAATTCAGATTCTCCGGAGATAATGCTCAAGTGCCAGGGATATTTGCCGAGAAAAACTAACCTTCGAGATTTCAAAACAAAAATATGAATGTACAACTTCAGTGGATCCCCGATTTTTCCACTCACCCTCTGTTCTTGATTTATTCTCTTAACGAGTAGTGCTGCTCACCTTAAGCCCTCTAGCATAACCCTCATCTTTGGAATCATGTGATAACCGATGCGGACAACTTTAAAACCTTGTAAGTCATCCTTAACTCGAGATCTCTACTATTTGGGTGATAAGTTTGTGATTCGAGAGTGAAGAATTATGAAGCTGGTATACCATCTCGGAACTATACGATAAGTTATTAGAGTGGTAGATAACTTCCATATGCTGGCTAGCACCTTGATGAAGTCCTGAACTTGTTCGAATCGATATGGTCAATGAAAATGAAGAATTCATGGGAAAGACCCATGGTCGAACTTAAAGGATGGTATTGCTCCAAAAGATGTATTAAGAATCATAGAAGATTAGCTACAAGAAATCTCATGTGTTAAATCACTTGAGATCCAACTACAACGAAGTGATAACATGCAGCAGATTGTAGACAAAGGAAGTCTGTATAATCATCCCCGATCGTTAGCGTTGGTGTTATTCCTCTCTAAATTTTCAAACCTCTCCTAAAGTGATTCTCTAATACCTTACCCTAGAACGCTCCGAACCGTCGAAAATTCGAGCAAAAAGTCTTACTCCCATATCTCGCTGGAACAATCGATATGAGTATAAAGGATTGGAATCTAAACAGAGTTACGTGCTTCACGAATAGACCGTCTACAGGGCACAGTAACCTTGCAGAATATGGACCAAGGAAGAGGTCATCTATAAGGTTGACATTAATTATGAAGCACTATGAAGATATTAGTGGAAACGTTTGCAGCAACTCTGTAGCTTAAGACAACAATTGAGGTTGCTCTTAAGGAAATTGAGTCGGAGAATAGAAGTAAAATATATATGGAGGTACTGGACTTGAAGATTATATTAAGGAGCTGTTGGAAGGAAAACAGATTCGATAACTGTTAGATAAACAGTTCATTAGACCTAGTATGTCGTCTTGAGGAAACTTAATGCTCTTTGCGGAAGGAAAATAGAATGCTCCAGTTATGGATGGATTATTTAGAGTTAAATAAAGTCACCAAGGATAAGAGATATCGTCTTCCTAGAGATGATAACCTACTTAAACAATTTCAAGATGCTACCTACATCTTAATTGTTATCAGCCGTGATTACGAGGAAAACGACATTACAAAAGTAGCAGTTGAAACCAGATATGGCAAGTACGAAGGTTGTGGTCAAGCCCGTGTGGGAGGACCTACACATTTCATGTAATCAGGAGTCTCATGGATAGGATCTGTAAGACATAATTAGACATGTCTGTCATTTTGTCACTACTACTAAGCATGAAATTCGAGACAAATCGCTATAGTTTGAAGCTACAAAATTCCGGGAGAAGTAAAAACCCCATTGAGATGCATCAACACTTTGGGTTAGGAGAAAGTTGTAGAAGGATTAATAAAAAAATTGATTCGTATAGCTATACGACTAGCATCGTTACTCTTGGAAAAGTGCGGAACTCGATTGAGCATGAATAAGAAAGTTTCAGATGTGTTGATGCAACGGTACAAGGCAATCTTCTAGTCGCCTGATGATTCAAGAAAATATATGGAGAGCTACATTAAGCATGAACTGGAAACTTCCGTAAAATAAAAGGATGCATCCGGATACATTATCTGTACGACTCTACTAAGTACCCATCAGAATATGTGATCAAGCACAATAGAGTGATGGACAATCGGTAATGTCAACCGCATTGTCCTAAAAACATCTGTATTTCCAAATGCAAGAGAACAAGTCCAGATCGTATTTGTATCTGCTTACCCTTATTGACGAATACGAATAGCCTACAGTTAGGCTTTCCTTCTGTTGCCTTCACCCGTATCATTTCTTGAACTTGTAAATTCTCCTAGCGTTGGTTCTTGAGAGTTTATAGCACATCCTATATCTGGAAAGTCTTGACATGCGTTTGATAAGATGAATGGATCTACTCGAAGACTGAGACTATGATGTACAGAACCATTCCGGAAAAGGAAGCATACTCGAAGAAGCACTTAGTGGAAGAAAAGACTTAACCCCTTTAAGAAGAAATAATAGAAGGAAGAGATCGAAGAAAATCTTTCCGAGGAAAGCTGAGAATTAAAAAGGAGGCTTTGGAAGGTGAAGACCTTCGTGTGTGACCTAACCTCTTCATTTTTAACCATCGTAAAAACTTCTTAGTTTTAGCTTTGTAGGAATGATCGTGCGATTCCTAGATATTAATCTGTACTCGTTAGGGAAACTCAAATCTTTCTTGACTTGAAACTTTTAGTCCATTGTGACCTGATTATCCTGACTAATTGAAGGCATTCATGCTAATATCCTTTTCTTTTCAATCGTTCTTAAGATTCTCACTGAGGATGGTAACACCGTCGGGATTTTACGAATCATCTCCTTGCTAGATCTACCTTGTAGGTCGGTGCATTGAACCACAGTGGAGAATCTCTTCTTGTTAATTATGTACGATTGTTAAATGATCTGATTGTGAAGCCAAAAATCTGTTCATGATTTGACTCACTGATTCTGTCAAGCATGATTCTAACATTCGGATAGTTACTTCAATCCAAATCAAACCTGATTATTTGACACATAATCATCAACATTTGTCCTGGGATGCTCAGCTAAATAACTTTAAATCCTCAAGATTCATACTATGAGTGTATCACACTCGGAAACAAATATTAACGATACTAAAATTTCGAGGGTGAAATTTCTAAAAGGAGGGGAGAATGTAACACCTCTGAAATAGGCCCAATTGGAAACCATAAAATATTATAAAACTTAATAAATGTCCTAATTAAGTTGGAGTTATATAAGAAAACTTAGAAATTGAAACTAGCCTTTTTGGGCCCACTAAGCCCAATAAGGGGCCCAAACGTACAATCAAGGCCCATTTAAGGCCCATTGAAGCCTGACTTGGTAATTTAAGCGTGAAAGTTAAAGATAAGATCAACAAGTCATGACGTGAACCTTTGTAACTCTCTAAAGAATGTTCAAGCTAAGAAACGGTTAAAGGCGTTAAAGACACGATTTAACGTATTCCGATTGTTTAGTCACAAGTTAATAACTCACACATAGTAATAATAATAAAATATTCTTAATATTTATTACATGTAATATCTAGAATCTGGTAGGAAACTAAAAGAGCTTATGCGGATAGAACAAAAATTCACAATAACCATAACTGCGCATGTTTGATTTAACACCTGATAAGTATTAATAATCGCTTAACGACTGAAAATGTCAACAAGCAGCGTAATTGATTTAGAATTTCAAATTCATCACTAATCTTTTATTTATTTAATTATTTCATATATATATATATATATATAACAATTAAATCGTAACTGGAAATCAAATCCGGAAAATAATTTAAATGCGTGATGTCCCATATCATCAATTTAACTTTGCCCGTTAATTAACATTAAAAATTTCCACGCACGTCCGTATACGAAATGATATTCCTGAAACTAACGTAAAAGATGAAGACCCGATGCGAGGCGTGACCCGGTCGAGGACAGTGTCGAGAGGACACTGTGTAGAAAGGGCAGTATGGAAAAACCCTAGGTACATAAACCTACAATCCACCATTTCCACTCATTTTACACACAATCAAACACACACTTAGAGAGTGTGAGAGCAGGCGGAGCCTGGCCGCGGACCACGGCGGAATTCCGGCGGCAACTGGCGACCGGCCACCGCGCACGGTGGCGCGTGGCCATGCTCCTGCGAGTGCTGTACATCAAAACGGAGATCTCATCAAGGCTTACGGGATGGCGGTGGTGGTTTCGACTAAAGAAGAACAGTGGGGAGTTTAGGTGGTCGAGAAGGACCCCTCCGGTGAACCCCGCGGTGGCGAATGGTGGTGTTGTCGTGGTGTTCCCGCACCACCGGACGGCGGCCGAGGCGGTGACTAGAAGGGAGTGCTGAGGGTGGCCTAGACCCGCCCCTGCTGCCTTCTCTCTCGGTAAGATTAACCTAGAACCGATCTAGTACATTTGTCTTTTGATTTCTTGAACTACAAACCACAAATTGATTAGATCTGGGTTTCGAGTGCAGAGCTGTACAGATCGATGCTCAAGACAGTGGTGTTGGTGGACGGTACAGGTCATGGTCAATGGATCTGCAGAACGGAGCCACGGGTGGTGATGGTGACTGTGGTGGTTTGCGGCAGAAAACAACCACAAAACCAGGCTGGTGATGGTCATGGTTGCGGATGGTGACGGTAAGGATGGTACAGCACCGGTGACGGCTGCGATGTTGGTGCTGTTGGTTATGGTTGTTGTTGGGCGTGGTAATGGTGTTGTTTGTTGATAGTCAATGATGCTGAGATGGTGCTGCAGATCCGGTTCAGAGGCTATGGTTTGGGATGTCGGGCGTGGCTGGCAACGATGGTGGCATTAGAGTGATGGCTGTGGCAGTGACGGATGGTGGTTGGTGTCGGCTATGGCTGTAGGCTTAGGTGGAGATGATTATGGTTGTGGATAGTGGTTGTGATAGTGACTGTCGATTGTTGTTGTGGCTGCATATGGTGGATAATGATGGTAAAGGTCATAACCGAGGGGTATGGTGACGTATGTTGCGGTATTAATTGCATTCGGTTATGAGTTAACAATGTAGAAGCGTTGCATATAATTTTTAGTGTGTTTTGATTAGGTAAAACCTTGGTCAAAGCTGATGGTCAATGCAGTCAACTGCACAAGTAGTCAACGGAGAAATGTTAGCGAGGTAATAACGAGCCAACAATGTTAACGGTGTCGACGCGAATCGATTTTGAATGGGTTTGCATATGCGAGCAGAGCGAGTGAAGGTATAACACATTTCGTATTATGTCAAAACTTGAGAAATAACTTATGCGTGTGCGCTTGAAAAACGTTGAGCTCAAACTTGTTAATAAAACATAAATCGTATATTGAAAACAAACTATAATCATAGTAATTATAGAATGAGAAAGTTAGACAATGAATTACAATAGCTACCCATTACTCTGTAACATAAATCATATTGGAGCAACTTAATAGGAGATAATTATAAACCGTGCAACATGTTGATTATAAGTCATGCTATGTATTTACTACTCACATGTAATTACAAATACGATTTTGATAAATAATGTTAGGGGCTTTAGAAACCAGGTACTTTTGAGATCAAGATATTGCTATAGATGGTGTATAGACTATTAACACAATGTATTCAAACAAATGCATGTGGCATGTTAGTATTTTCAAAACCACAAATCTGTACATAATAATTTCTAACAATAATTGTAGATTGAGTATCAAAATAAATACCATCCTTGGAATATAATGTTACGACTGAAGTTGATGAAAATGAGATTTTATGCATAGTCTAGGTAAAGATGGTCATCGGTTTATGAGAAATAGTTATAATATGCTAACAATTATGCTGCCAATAATTGGAAATGTACGGTTATTAATTGTCGGTGATCTCATTGTTACTGAAATAAATATTAATTGTAACACTCTTTTATACAAAATATCGTCAATTATCAACAATAATTGGATTATTTAGCGTCAACAAAGTTAACAAATATGATATAAACGTGAACGTTATAAACATCGCTTGAAACATTATATATTACTTACATCGTCAATGCAAGTTATTTATAAAGATTTGGAATCCATGATATAAATTGATTTTTCTACCTTCTTCATGCTAAGACTCAATTCTTGATTAAATGCATTAATTAACCTAATGTACATGAGTTAATTCATGACAATTAACAAATACACAAGAAGCTAAGATACATTAAGGATACTAATCACCAACTTAAAATTTAACTAAAGAGCTCAACCGCACGCATGTAATAGCATCGTGCTAATTCTAAACATGAATCTTATATGTTCTAATTAGGACTGCTTTGTTGGTGATCATCACTTTTTCTTTATCAAGCTCTGAAATTATATAAGGATACCAGGTGAGTTCTAGTGATCCCCTTTTTACTTACTGTTTTTGGGAGGAAACATACTCTGTTGTTTTATGAACTATGATTGTGCTTTACTTGATGCTTGTATGTGGGACTTATGGATACCTGCTGATACTTATATCATGATCATTAATTTTTTTGTGAACCGCTTGTTTTATGTGGATAGATCTATTTGGGGAATCCCCCATACACAGTGGCTCCAGCTACAGGGAGGTACCCCACTGAGATCCTGAGGGATCGTATGTGGCATGTAACAGGTTTTGAATAAGAAACTATGGTGAACCATCCTAGCAGGAATGGTTCACTGTTTTAGGCTCGGTTCCTTCCTTCGGGAATATCCGGTTAAACACAAGTTTAGAAGTGGCCAACCGGGGATCGAGTGCAGGGTTGATTGTAATACCCCACAATAATTGATACTAGAAATGATGCTTTTAAAATCAAATGAGATTTTTCATAAGCCTTTACTCTTGATTCTAAACTTTTAAATGTGGACTTCAAGAGTCCCTTTTTCTTTTTAAATTTTAAGCACTTGAACTCACCAACTTTATGTTGACACAAAATCTTTTGAGCTTGTCTTCAGGTATAGCTAGGGAGAATAGTTGAGCTATAGAAGATACCTAAATCCAAGGCAAGAAGTGAGGGTAGGTGTTGAAGACAAAAGTTGAGCCTAGAAGCTTTAGTTACTGAAGCATCAAGAAACCTTTACCAAAAGATTGATCATGACACCTATAGACTGTAGATTTAGGCACCTTGTGAATTGAAACAAAGCCAATATTCTCATGTAAATGTTGAAAGTTG
Source organism: Flaveria linearis (assembly GCA_024085815.1). NCBI lineage: Eukaryota > Viridiplantae > Streptophyta > Magnoliopsida > Asterales > Asteraceae > Flaveria > Flaveria linearis. Next base: position 42,985,443 of record CM044014.1, on the reverse strand, counting down.
TATTGTATTAAACCATATAGTTTCCGCTGCATTTTGGTTGTTGTTTACCAGTCGTTACGTCCCGCCTCTCTGGGCCCGGGGTGTGACAGATTCACATAAATGAACTTTATATATTGGTTTGATGTTGTTGTACATAGTTCTAAGTCAATAATGAGTTAGAAATATGTTCAACTTAGTCAAGTGGTTATTCATGCTAATGGACCATACTTATGGACCATACACACGAATGAACCATACTTATGGACCAGTCGCACGACTGAACTAGGTGACTGGATCAGTCGTATGATTGACACATAAGATTGACTCAGTTGCACGACTGAACCTTCAGTCGTGCGTATGAGTTACACGCATGAGTCAGTCGCACGACTGAACCATGCTAATGGTTCAGCCGTACGAATGGACACTGAAAACCTATAATAAATACCACATAATTCGTGGAAAAACATAACACTTCAAATACTTTCATACCCTAGCCATCCAGAGCGCCCTAAGTCGCCCATCCAAGTTCATAGTTTGTTCCTGATTGATTCCAACTCGTTCTTAATGTTTGTTTCATCATTAGATCGACCAGGGTGTTCGTTCTCACTGATTGGATCGCCAATCAAATAGAATTCCGTGCTATTTGATCTGGTCTCATGTAGAATCCGTTAGTACTCCGTACAAAAATGGTCCTAACAATCTTTGATCTCTTCAGTTTCAAAAAACACTTATCAGCTCAAATTGCAGCTCGCTCCAAGTGTAGGACCAGTGAAGGTGTCAATGCAATAGTTTCACAACAAGGAGAGACTTAGAACACTTAGCGGATCAAATAGGGAACAGGCTAATGATGATACTAAGAACAAAAGTAAAGAACAAAACAAGAATATGATAATATGGTTTTCAAGAATGACGTATATTGCTCTCAAGTTTTTACGAATGTTACAAAGCATAATAGAAATACAAGTACTTGAGATACTTTATACTACATCCTACAACTAATCATACTTTAAAAGCCAACTGTAAACACTAATCTAGACAACAAGATCAATATAGAGTCAAAAGGCAGACTGCCTTTTGACTTGTGACTAGGACATGCCATAGCTCATATCCTTGTGTATTACAAAAAGGATAAAAGTATAAAAGTAGAAAGTTATAGACAAAAGACCTTAATCTACAGTTTGACAAAAGTATGGACTTTTCAATAACTCATATAAGTTAGTGAGTCTTCAGATATGGTAGCGAAAAATGGTTCAACTTTTATGAAAAGGTGATATAGAAAAAGCATGTCTGCTCTGTCTTCGGAAGAAATCAATCTTTGGCTTTGGAGGACTTTGTCTTTAAAGCTTCAAAAGACTTCTTCTTTAGCTTCAGAAGATATGGTCTTTTTACTTCGAAAGATTTGATACTTAGCATAATTCACTGAGTTGTAACAAATCTTCAGAAGTAACTTCCTTTTACTTCACATGTGCATGCCTAAAGCTCTTTGATTGCATCAACCTCTAAGTGTAATCCTTACACAAAGGCTGATATGGAAACCAATACCATGATAAAGTCTCCACTGATCACTCCTGACATGATACTTGGTGCCCATGTATGGAAGGGTTTATCAAGTCTCAAGATAGCATGATGTGGAGATCTATGTTGAAAAACCTCACATCCTAAGCACCTCTTTAGCCACTACTTGAGGTGGGATGATTCCAAAGGAAATGGCTGATTATTCTATGGAAGTGTCACACCCCGGGCCCAGAGAGGCGGGACGTCACGATTAGTATACAACAACCAGAATGTAGCGGAAACTAAATGGTTTAATACAATACAAGTTTCAATATTTACATCAGAATATTGGCTTTGTTTCAATTCACAAGGTGCCTAAATCTACAGCCTATAGGTGTCATGATCAATCTTTTGGTAAAGGTTTCTTGATGCTTCAGCAACTAAAGCTTCTAGGCTCGACTTTTGTCTTCAACACCTATCGTCACTTCTTGCCTCAGATTTAGGTATCTTCTATAGCTCAACTATTCTCCCGACCTGTACCTGAAGACATGCTCAAAAAGATTTTGTGTCAACATAAAGTTGGTGAGTTCAAGTGGTAAAGATTCAGAAAAAAGGGACTCTTAGAGTCCACAAGATAAAGTTTTTGTATCTATTATAGTTGTTGTGGGGTCACAATCAACCCTGCACTTGGTCCCCAGTTGGCCTCTTCTAAACTTGTGTTTAACCGGATATTCCCGTAGGAAAGAACCAAGCCTCAGAACAGTGAACCATTCCTGCTAGGATGGTTCACTATAGTATCTTATTCAAAACCTGTTACATGCCACAAATGACCCCTCAGGATCTCAGTGGGGTACCTCCCTGTAGCGGGAGCCACTGTGCGTGGGGGATTCCCCAAATAGATCTATTCACATAAAGCAAGCGGTTCACAAAAGAATTAATGATCATGACAAAAGTATCAGCATGTATCCAAAAAGTCCCACATACAAGCATCAAATAGAGCACATCATAGTTCATACCAAAGAGCATGTTCCATCCCAAAAACAGTAAGTAAAAAGGGATCACTAGAACTCACCTGGTTTCCTTATATAATTTCAGAGCTTGATAAAGAAAAGTGATGATCACCAACAAAGCAATCCTAACTAGAACATATAAGATTCACGTTTAGAATTAGCATGATGTTATTGCATCCGTGCAGTTGAGCTCTTTAGTTAAATTAAGGCTGGTGATTAGTATCCTTAGCTTCTTGTGTATTTGTTAATTGTCATGAATTAACTCGTGTACATTAGGTTAGTTAATATATAATCATAAGTGAGTCTTAGCATGAAGAATGTAGAAAATCAGTTTATATCATGGATTCCAAATCCTTAAAAAAATAACTCGTGTTGACGATGCAAGTAATATATAATGTTTCAAGCAATGTTTATAATGTTCAAGTTTATATCATATTTGTTAACTTGGTCGACGCAAAATAATCCAATTATTGATGATAGTTTTCGATGTTTTGTATAAAAAAGAGTGTTACAATTAATATTTATTTCAAAATACAATGAGATGGCTGACTATTAATAACAACAAGATAATGGATCATCATCGCATTTTAGGTCTTTTACCTTAAATAAAACGTATAGATGTCGGTTAACCTAAATGTTTATTGTATATATATATGTGTATATATATATATATATATATATATATATATATATAATGCACTATCGTATTTGTATGAATTTACCTCTCTAAGACTTGTATGATTATATGTTACACGATATAAACTTATTTGTATCGACAACCAAAATCACAATGACATCCATCTTTACCATCACCATTATATCGACAACCATGGTCCAACACACCACCCAAAACCATAACCTAAACTAGACCAACCACCGTCGACATGCACACTGATACATCACCATTAACAGCCCCAAATATACCTCGAATAACAACAACACCCAACAACAGACAGAATCACAGCCAATATGAACCACAACAAACAACAACACAACCACAACCACAGATTACCTCACCATCACTGCTGTTTTACAGCCATCACCCAACACCAACCACATGTAGCCATCGCCACTGCCGTCACAGCCATCATCAAACACCCACCATCAACAGCCACCACCCGACAGCCATTAACCTCCTTCGCCATTGCCTGAAGCTACACCCATATCCTTACCACTGCAAACACAGCCATCGGACCCCCATCATCGCCTCACAGCCGCGACCATCACCACCATAGTCGTCTCTATCAGTCACCACCGTGGCTCCAGCACTGCAGCACCATCTACATCGTCAATCTACACCACCACCGCTGCTACCCAATCGCCACCCACGGTCACCAACACACAACAGCCACCAACACCACCTCCGGCGCAGCCGGGTGTTGCGACCACCACAATAACCACTGCCACCGTCGACCACAACCGATAACCCACATCCAACAGTTACGCCGGCCCCCGCTCGCGACCCCTTTCATCCCCCACAGCCGACACAACCGACATGCAACATTACTTCTGTCTTCGATTCATACCATCTCGCTGCGTTCTGGGTGAAATCGTCACCTCCATCAAACTCAAGGCACGAGGACACATAGGTGAGGCACTCCCCACGCCGCCACTCACCGGTGCCGGTGGCCGGAACCCTAGCCACCGCCACCTTCTTTCCTCCGTATCTACACCATCGTAGCATTTTATGGAAAGCTGGCACCATCATCGTGTTTAGGTTGAAGAGAAGACGCGGGTGGGGTATACCTATCCCCGGAACTCGCCGGAGTAACCACCGGCACTGCCGCCGGCCGGAGATCGCGGAAAGGGGGACGAGAAGGGGTTGTGTCCGCCTCTTTCTCTCTGTTTCTAAATTGTCTTTAAAACCCTAAAATGGAGAATTAGGGTGCTTATATACTAGGGTTAAGGAATGGGTTCGTTAACGGGTCGGACACGCTCGATTAAATTGCTCATAATGTTAAAATTCGTTTCTCGTTAGTTCCTGTTATAGAAAACGTTATAAATATTCTGAGATTAATATTTTTATCGTATTTAGAACATGCCGCAACATTAAACGATTTTGTAAATTACCGCGTATTTAACACGTTCCGCGATTTTACGCGTTTTTATAGAATGAGCGTTAAGATTATCATCTCGCTATAAAATACATGCAATTAGGTATTAAACTAATATTTTGTGCGTTAACTTCCCACGTTGGTCACGTTAAACCTTATCTGTCGAATTCTCGGGTTTTGACCTAATTCTAGATCCGGTTCACATCCCTGTCGTGTTTCGAAACGCATTTATTCCAGACAACGTATCACTCACCAATTTAATATGATATGAAAATAAACAATGATTAGATAATTGTTTACGGATTTACGAGGCTCGGTCGACGTATCAGATGACATTTAAAATGCCGGTGAAAACCGGTATTCGCGTTTCAGTTACGAAATTCCGTTGTTTATGCATGATTGATGAAAAATCTTTTAGCGAGCATCATTTATGATATTAGTTCAGGTTAACAATGATTTGGATTGGATGACAAGCTATTTTAAGGATTTCTGTTGGAATTCAGACGTTAGTGCGCGTTAAATTGCCGGATTTTACCCAGTATGGGTTCTGAATACGTTTTTAGTTTGGATCATAGTTATTTCAAATCACCTAATAATTCATTGTTTCATGGTTTCTTGTTTAATTAGTTCCTAAACATGTATTTGGGCCTTAAATGGGCCTTTTTATAAGTTCGGGCCTTTATTGGGCTTATTGGGCCCAAAAAGGCTAGTCCCGTTTTGCAAGATTTCTTTGGTAAGCCCAGATCAATCCGGACCTTTATTGGTTCCTATAATACATTAAGTTTTTCTAATTGAGCTAGATTTCAGAGGTGTTACATTCTCCCCTCCTTTAAGAAATTTCGTCCTCGAAATTTTTGTATCGCTAACATTGTTTCCCAGCGTGATACACTCAGTATGAGTCTTGAAGATTTAAAGTTATTTAGCTGAGCATCCTAGGACAAATGTTGATGATTAGGTGTCAAATAATCAGGTTTGATTTGGATTGGAGTAACTATCCGAACTTTAGAACATTCTTGACAGAACTAATGAGTCAAATCATGTATCGATTTTTGGCTTCACAATCAGATCAATTGGCATTTGTACAAAATTAGCAAGGAAGAGATTCTTTACGGTGGTTCAATGCACCATTCTACTAGGTAGATCTAACAAGGAGACGATTCCAAAACCCCGACGGCGTTACCGTCCTCACTGATAATCTTAAGAACGATTGAAAAGAAGAGGATATTAGCATGCATGCCTTTAATTAGACAGCATACTTAGTTCACAATGGACTAAAAGTTTCAGAGCAAGAAGGATTGGGTTTTTCCTAACGAGTACAGATTAATATCTAGGAATAGCACGATCAATTCTAGGAAGCAAAACTAAGAAGTTTTCATGATTTCTAAGAACAGAGAGATTAGGTCATGCACAAAGGTCTTCAGCTTTCAAAGCCTACTTTCTAGTTCTCAACTTCCTTCCGAAAAATTTCTTCGATCTCTTCCTTCTATGATTTCATCTTTAGGGGTCATGTCCTTTCTTCCACTACGTGCTTTTCTAGTATGTATCTTTTTCTGGAACGGTTCTGTATATCAGAACCTCAGTCTTCGAGTTGATCCGTTCATCTTATCTGATGCATGACAAGAGTTTCCCCAAAATGGGATGTGCTATATATACATATTCACGTGAACTGACGCTGGTAGAATCACAAGTTCAAGAAATGATACGATGTAGGTAATAGAAGAAAAGCCTAACTGTAGGCTATCTGCATTCGTCAAAGAGGGTAAGCAGATACAAATGCGGTCAAGACTTGTTCTCTCGCATTTGGTAATACGGATGCCTTAGAACAATGAGGATGATGGCCTCCTATTCGCACTTGCCAACACGGTTGACATTACCGATTTGTCGATCACCCTATTATGCCTGGTCTAGTATTCTGATGTGTAGTGGGTAGTGTCGCATCGATAATGTGTCCAGGTGCATCCTTTTATTTTACGGAAGTTTCCAGTTCATGCTTAATGTAGCTCTCCACATATCTTCTCAGCTTCAATCGGGCGACTAGAAAATTGTCTTGTACTGTTGTATCAACACACATCTGTAACTTTCTTATACGCGCCCAAACGAATTCCGCTTTTCTCCAAGGATAACGATGCCAGTCGTATAGTTACACGAATCAAGTTTTTGTTAATCCTTTTACAACTTTCTCCTAACCCTAAGCATTGACGCATCTCAATGTGGTTTTTGCTTCTTCCTGAAATTTTATAGCTTCAACTTTAGCGATTTGTCTCGAATTTCATGCTTAGTAGTAGTGGCAAAATGACAAACATGTCTAATTATGTCCTACAGATCCTATCCATGAGACTCCTAATTACACGAGATGTGTAGGTCCTCCAACACGGGCTTGACCACAACCTTCGTACTTGCCATATCTGGTTTCAACTATTATTTGTGTAATGTCGTTTTCCTTATAAACACGATTGATAACAGTTAAGATGTAGGTAGCATCTTGAAATTGCTTAAGTAGGTTATCATCTCTAGGAAGACGATATCACTTATCCTTGGTGACTTTATTTAACTCTTAATAGTCCATCCATAACTGGAGCATTCTATTTTCCTTCCGCAAGGAGCATTAAGTTTCCTCAAGACGACATACTAGGTCTTATGAACTGTTTTTCTAACAGCTATCGAATCTGCTTTCCTTCCACCAGCTCCTTAATATAAGCTTCAAGTCAAGTACCTCCATTTATATATTTTGCTTCTATTCTCCGACTCAATTTCCTTAAGAGCAACCTCAACTGTTGTCTTAAGCTACAGAATTGCTGCAAACGTTCCCACTAATTTCTTCATAATGCTTCCCAATTAAGGTCAACCTTCTAGATGACCTCTTCCTCGGTCCATATTCTACAAGGTAGCTGTGCCCTGTAGAGGGTCTATTCGTGAAGCAAGTAACTCTGTTTAGATTCCAATCCTTTGTAATCATATCGATTGTTCCAACGAGATATGGGAGTAAGACTTTTGCTCGAATTCGACGGTACGGAGCGTTCTAGGGTAAGGTATTAGAGAATCACTTTAGGAGAGGTTTGACAATTTAGAGAGAAATAACACCAACGCTTACGATCGGGGATGATTGTGCAGACTTTCTTTGTCTACAATCTGCTGCATGTCTATCACTTCGTTGTAGTTGGATCTCAAGTGATTTAACACATGAGATTTCTTGTAGCTGATCTTCTATGCTTCTTAGTACATCTTTTGGAGCAATACCATCCTTTAAGTTCGACCATGAGTCTTCCCCATGAATTCTTCATTATTATCGACCGCATCGATTCGAACAAGTTTAGGACTTTATAAAGCTGCTCGCTAGTACATGAAGGTTAACTACCACTCTAATAGCTGATCGTATAGTTCGAGATCGTATTCTACTTCAGATCTTCGTGCTCGAATCACGAACTTATCACCCAAATAGTAGAGATCTCCGAGTAGAGATAATTTACAAGGTTTTAAATTTTTCCGCATCGGCTATCATGCGTTTCCAAAAATGAGGGTTATGCTAGAGGGCTTAAAGTGAGTAGCACTACTCGTTAAGAGAATAAATCAGGAACAGAGGGTGAGTGGAAAATCGGGGATCCACTGAAGTTGTACATTCATATTTTTGTTTTGAAATCTCGAAGGTTAGTTTTTCTCGATAAATATCCCTGGCACTTGAGCATTTATCTTCGAAGAATCTGGATTTTAGAAGGAGGTTTCATTTCCAATATATTCTGGCGCTCAGAACTTTATCAACAGCACGGTCAGTTAAAAGCAGGGTCAAAATTGTTCTACCTAAGTTTCGTGTGAAGATTGTAATTAGATGACTAACGGTTTAAGATGATGGAAGATTTCACGAGCGTAGTATTAAGAAAGGTGATTATCAATCACAATCGGAGCTGATATTAAGAATATTCCTTTGAGTTAGATGGTTCCATACAATGAATAGGTAGAGAGAAGTCATATTCCTCAAGGGCTTTGAGAAAATGGTCAGAGGAATTCTGGAATCCGGAAGATCCTATGAAATGTGAACTACTAAGAAAGAAAGAAGTGACAAGTTTTCTATGTCATTGACCACAAGAGGCGTGTCTTGGAAATTTATTACTCTGGTATGTTCTCCGATGCACAAGCCTTGTTAGAGAGTCTTCCACTATGTTAAAGAAGTTTTGACGAATTCAATGTTGGGTAGGAAGGAAATTTTCAGGCATCGCTAAAAATAGTATGGCTAAAGTACACGCACAACGAGGTGAAGTGCCATACTCAGCACGAGAACAGTTAAGTTTGAGAACATCATTTAATGATCTTCAGAGTCTGATGGTCTTATTATTATAATTCCAGTAGGAGAGTAGAATAAAAGAAAAGAGAAGAAGAGAAAGGAATAGTTACTGCAACATCGTCCTTGGTAGCTCTTCAAGTGTCAAATGGTTTTCGCCTAGCATGAAAGTTTTGAACCTGAAATTATTGAATATATTCCAATATTTGTGTTTATTCTTGTATTTATTGGTTCTTTAAGTGTTTTACATTGATATTAGTTTACATGACAGGGCCCACCAGAATTCAAGGGTACCTGTAAATTCACCATTACGTGTGCACCCGTAATCGTCAATTTACCTTACACTATCATTCTAGTCGTTCCCATCATAAGTTCTAGTTTTGTGTATTCAGGTCCTGGAGTTAAAAATTTTCATTTAGTCATCATTTGCAATTAAGCACACTTAGATTCCAATTATGCTAATCATTCAAGTTAACCCAGAAATTGTTTTAAAGTAAGTTTAAGCAAATCAAGCAATAAATGAGCATTCAGGTACATGCTATCTAGGGAACAGAACAAACAAAAGGCATCATGGTTAATATCTTATCACTAAATTCCAACATGTATCATCTTACAAATAAGGCATATAAGCAAGTATCATCATTCCAACAAGTATCATTATAACAGTTGTCTCATGTAACGACACAAGTCGTATCAAGTGTATAGCTAACAGAAGTTGTTTCATATACTGACAAAAGTCAACTGTGCAATCAGATAAGTATCTCTCCAGGATTTAAGTCCTAATTTATATGCACAACTTTGGTTTCTAATATTCTTAGTACTTGACAATCAGTAGTCCTAAGAGTCAACTCCAAAAGATTCCATACTTTCATGGTTTACTCGGGTGCACCTATCATAGGTAATTCCCTAATGTATCAAGGTTTCTTATGGGGTAGAGAATTCTTAATGGGGTATATGTAATCCTTAAGGTATACAAGTTAAAGATGGGAGTTCTTAAGGAAACCTATTCTTGCTGCAAACTTTGGATCACTTTATCGTGGAAACAACCTACTAGGCTGGTCTCATTTATGGTTACAGCTTAGGTATTGCAAGGCAAACCCATATTTCTACACCATTGGTTCAGCAAAGCTCAGAAGAGTCTTCTTACTAAGGTGGTCCTATGAGGTTCATATGGTTGTAGTTTAGGTCTCGCGAAGCAGACCTACTTCTCTACAACCTTTGGCTCTGATACCAATCTGTCACACCCCGGGCCCAGAGAGGCGGGACGTCACGATTAGTATACAACAACCAGAATGCAGCGGAAACTAAATGGTTTAATACAATACAAGTTTCAACATTTACATCAGAATATTGGCTTTGTTTCAATTCACAAGGTGCCTAAATCTACATCCTATAGGTGTCATGATCAATCTTTTGGTAAAGGTTTCTTGATGCTTCAGCAACTAAAGCTTCTAGGCTCGACTTTGTCTTCAACACCTATCCTCACTTCTTGCCTCGGATTTAGGTATCTTCTATAGCTCAACTATTCTCCCTAGCTGTACCTGAAGACATGCTCAAAAAGATTTTGTGTCAACATAAAGTTGGTGAGTTCAAGTGGTTAAAATTCAGAAAACAAAAGGGACTCTTAGAGTCCACAAGATAAAGTTTTTGTATCTATTATAGCTGTTGTGGGGTCACAATCAACCCTGCACTTGGTCCCCGGTTGGCCTCTTCTAAACTTGTGTTTAACCGGATATTCCCGTAGGAAAGAACCAAGCCTCAGAACAGTGAACCATTCCTGCTAGGATGGTTCACCATAGTATCTTATACAAAACCTGTTACATGCCACAAACGACCCTCAGGATCTCAGTGGGGTACCTCCCTGTAGCGGGAGCCACTGTGCGTGGGGGATTCCCCAAATAGATCTATTCACATAAAGCAAGCGGTTCACAAAAGAATTAATGATCATGACAAAAGTATCAGCAGGTATCCAAAAAGTCCCACATACAAGCATCAAATAGAGCACAATCATAGTTCATAACAAAGAGCATGTTCCATCCCAAAAACAGTAAGTAAAAAGGGATCACTAGAACTCACCTGGTTTCCTTATATAATTTCAGAGCTTGATAAAGAAAAGTGATGATCACCAACAAAGCAATCCTAACTAGAACATATAAGATTCACGTTTAGAATTATCATGATGTTATTGCATCCGTGCAGTTGAGCTCTTTAGTTCAATTAAGGTTGGTGATTAGTATCCTTAGCTTCTTGTGTATTTATTAATTTTCATGAATTAACTCGTGTACATTAGGTTAGTTAATGTATTTAATCAAGAAGTGAGTCTTAGCATGAAGAATGTAGAAAATCAGTTTATATCATGGATTCCAAATCCTTAAAAAAAAACTCGCGTTGACGATGCAAGTAATATATAATGTTTCAAGCAATGTTTATAATGTTCAAGTTTATATCATATTTGTTAATTTGGTTGACGCAAAATAATCCAATTATTGATGATAGTTTTTGATGTTTTGTATAAAAAAGAGTGTTACAATTAATATTTATTTCAAAAATACAATGAGATGGCTGACTATTAATAACAACAAGACAATGGATCATCATCGCATTTTAGGTCTTTTACCTTAAATAAACGTATAGATGTCGCTTAACCTAAATGTTTATTGCATATATATATATATATATATATAAAATGCACTATCGTATCTGTATGAATTTACCTCTCTAAGTCTTGTATGATTATATGTTACACGATATAAACTTATTTGTATCGTCTATGACATGATATATCCATTTCCCAAAAATGTAATGCTTCATATATTTTATCTAGGTTGATTTCTAATAAACAACGTTGTTACTTAAATCTCGTGCCCAAACCATCCATTTAAATCAGATAATTATAACAAGTGACGTACATTTTCGTCTAATTCACATATTTTGTAATTTATGCCTTTTTATATAATTAGAGCTCAATAATACGAATGCAAATTATGATTCAATTTCAATGAGTTGCGCGTGCGATTTTACCTTCCACTTGGTTATAAATTCCAACCCACTCGTTTACGCCTTGATTAAATCATGTTCCCGTTCCGTTGACTACTCGTTGACCACGTTGACCAGAGCCTTGCCTTGCCATCCTAACACGACTCGCAAATCTTAATTGCCAACAATCGACACGATCAACAACACTACAACACCACTAAAACGCCATTTCAACCACGCTTTTCACACTCACCCTAACTGAATTTTAGATCATCATCAAAGCAGCCAATGTCACAACTAGACTTGAAAACCCACAACCAAAATCACAATCACATCCATCTTTACCATCACCATTATATCGACAACCATGGTCCAACACACCACCCAAAACCATAACCTAAACTAGACCAACCACCGTCGACATGCACACTGATACATCACCATTAACAGCCCCAAATATACCTCGAATAACAACAACACCCAACAACAGACAGAATCACAACCAATATGAACCACAACAAACAACAACACAACCACAACCACAGATTACCTCACCATCACTGCTGTTTTACAGCCATCACCCAACACCAACCACATGTAGCCATCGCCACTGCCGTCACAGCCATCATCAAACACCCACCATCAACAGCCACCACCCGACAGCCATTAACCTCCTTCGCAATTGCCCGCAGCTACACCCATCGCCTTACCACTGCAAACACAGCCATCGGACCCCCATCATCGCCTCACAGCCGTGACCATCACCACCATAGTCGTCTCTATTAGTCACCACCGTGGCTCCAGTACTGTAGCACCATCTACATCGTCAATCTACACCACCACCGCTGCTACCCAATCGCCACCCACGATCACCAACACACGACAGCCTCCAACACTACCTCCGGCGTAGCCGGGTGTTGCGACCACCACAATAACCACTGCCACCGTCGACCACAACCAATAACCCACATCCAACAGTTACGCCGGCCCCCGCTCGCGACCCCTTTCATCCCCGCAGCCGACACAACCGACATGCAACATTACTTCTGTCTTCGATACATACCATCTCGCTGCGTTTTGGGTGAAATCGTCACCTCCATCAAACTCAAGGCACGAGGACACATAGGTGAGGCACTCCCCACGCCGCCACTCACCGGTGCCGGTGGCCAGAACCCTAGCCACCGCCACCTTCTTTCCTCCGTATCTACACCATCGTGGCATTTTATGGAAAGCTGGCACCATCATCATGTTCATGTTGAAGAGAAGACGCGGGGGGGGATATACCTGTCGTCGGAACTCGCCGGAGTAACCACCGGCACTGCCGCCGGCCGGAGATCGCGGAAAGGGGGACGAGAAGGGGCTGTGTCCGCCTCTTTCTCTCTGTTTCTAAATTGTCTTTAAAACCCTAAAATGGAGAATTAGGGTGCTTATATACTAGGGTTAAGGAATGGGTTCGTTAACGGGTCGGACACGCTCGATTAAATTGCTCGTAACGTTAAAATTCGTTTCTCGTTAGTTCCTGTTATAGAAAACGTTATAAATATTCTGAGATTAATATTTTTATCGTATTTTGAACATGCCGCAACATTAAACGATTTTGTAAATTACCGCGTATTTAACACGTTCCGCGATTTTACGCGTTTTTATCGAATGAGCGTTAATATTATCATCTCGCTATAAAAATACATGCAATTAGGTATTAAACTAATATTTTGTGCGTTAACTTCCCACGTTGGTCACGTTAAACCTTATCTGTCGAATTCTCGGGTTTTGACCTAATTCTAGATCCGGTTCACATCCCGGTCGCGTTTCGAAACGCATTTATTCCAGACAACGTATCACTCACCAATTTAATATGATATGAAAATAAACAATGATTAGATAATTGTTTATGGATTTACGAGGCTCGGTCGACGTATCAGATGACATTTAAAATGCCGGTGAAAGCCGGTATTCGCGTTTTAGTTACGAAATTCCGTTGTTTATGCATGATTGATGAAAAATCTTTTAGCGAGCATCATTTATGATATTAGTTAAGGTTAGAAATGATTTGGATTGGATGACAAGCTATTTTAAGGATTTCTATTGGAATTCAGACTTTAGTGCGCGTTAAATTGCCGGATTTTACCCAGTATGGGTTCTGAATCTGTTTTTAGTTTGGATCTTTCCATAGTTATTTCAAATCACCTAATAATTCATTGTTTCATGGTTTCTTGTTTAATTAGTTCCTAAACACGTATTTGGGCCTTAAATGGGCCTTTTTATAAGTTCGGGCCCTTGTTGGGCTTATTGGGCCCAAAAAGGCTAGTCCCGTTTTGCAAGATTTCTTTGGTAAGCCCAGATCAATCCGGACCTTTATTGGTTCCTATAATACATTAAGTTTTTCTAATTGAGCTAGATTTCAGAGGTGTTACATGAAGATTAGAAGAAAATTGATGTAGATCAGAAGGCCATGACCGCTCTCCAAACTGCTCTTCCAAACTCTATATACAGAGGCTTTAAGTAGTGCAAAACTGCTAAGCGGATCTAGGATGCACTAAAGCTTATGTATGAGGGGTCTGAAGAATCCAAAGAATACAAGAAAGACCTCATGAAGTAGCAGTTTGAGAACTTTGCCTGCATGTCAGGTGAAACTATGACTCAACAATACTTTAGGTATGTTGAGATTGTAGATACTCTCATAGATATGGAGTAAAACATGAGAATAGGGCCATTATGAGGAAGTTCATGTTCTCTCTTCTTAGACAATAGACTCACTACTATATGGCCATTAAGAGAACTAAAAATCTCTCTATCCTTACTCTCATAGAGCTGTATGGTATCCTTAGTGGCTACCAGATAAAGATGAACATGCAAAATTCATCAAGCAGCTCTTCCAGCAATTAATAGAGTTGATCCTTCCATGTAGTTAAAAGGGATAGTAGAGAACCACAGCATCATCTATAATAGCTATCCTGATAACTCATAAGAGGGTCCTTTCATCACCTTCCCTAAGACACCAAGGGAGAGCTACATCCAAAGAAGCCTATTCCAAGAGACAAGCTCTACTCAAGCCTTTGTGTCTGCTGAAGAACGTTGTATCCAGATGACCTAGAGGATTCAGAGATAGTCTAGTAAATGGCTCTTCTCACTCACACAGCCAAGAAGTTATATTAGAAAACTAGAAGGAAGTGACCTAGCGATGTATCCAGTGGAAAGTTTGAACTCGATAAAAGCAAAGTGAAGTGTTACAACTCTAACCAAATAGGACACTTTGCTATGGAGTGCAAGGCACCAAGACCTAATGGTGGCCAAGCACAATTTAGGCCAAATTACACTAAGGCTGCTCCTAGATCTAAGAAGCCAAGCCAACTAAAACAAGAAGCTGTTGTTGCTGTTGAAGAAGGAGGATTTGACTGGAGCTTCCAGCTAGAAGATGTTTCTCCCAACCAAGCAATGATGGCTGAACATGAAGAAGCTAAGTTATTAGAACATCTTTGTACTCCTGAATGCATTGCTAAAGTATGTATAGGTCCTATAATATGGAAGTAAGATCTGACCTTGAGTCCTTGGACCTTTTAAAAACTGTTTTTAAAATAGCTAAAATGATTATAAACTTCAAATAGAAGATTTAGAAAAAAAATTTCAAATCTTAAGAATGAGCACATAGATTACAGGACTCAAACCAAAGATCTCATTACCAAGTTAATTAAATGCCAGCCTGAGCTTATGATCAGCAAATGCAAGGCAGAAAAATATGTTCTTGAAGGGAAACCTTCAAAAACATCATATCTTTTATCCATGCATGCAAAGATCTTTTATCAGAACAGCAGAGATTGGGTTCAAGTGAGATAGCTCCTCCACACACATTGCTCTTTGTAAGACCTCCAAGTGTGGAACTTGTCAAGATGAGCTACCGCTCATAGATCCTATCCAAGAAGAGGATGAAAAATAGGAGGAGATAATGATGGATGGATCTGAAGTGAACGATGAAGATCATCCTAAGAAGTGTCACTATTCTCCTGGAGAAAAGAATGAACTAAGGATGACCAAGTCTGCAAGGAAGAACTTGATTAGGGTAGCCAAAGAAAATCATAGAAATCCTAAGAGATCAACACCACCTTTAACTCCATGCAAAAGAAAGTTTTTATCTCTGCTGGATTTGAAGTGGTGAATACTGAGACTCAACCGTGGACTCTAGTACCAGGAGTCCTAGTTCATGCGTAAATCATCCTAGTCAAGAGAAAAAGGCTGATCAAACGTTGCACCACTACTGCATATGTAGCAAGAACTTCCAGTTGTATGAAAAGTTGAACTTGTAGAGTGTAGGCTTTCTTACATCTCCTCCATATCCTATTTGGGCATAAGTGTCCTCCAAATAAAAGTTGGGGAACTTAGTAGGGGCTCTTTCATCATGGAGTTCCAGATGCTCCCTTATGGTGGTTTCACTTACAGTAATCTCCTGTCTGTAGATTCTAGACCTGACAACCCTTTCATCATTGAGCATGCCATTTTGACCATTGGTCTAAAATTCAACCATGTGGTTTGAGTAATGGTGGGGTTAACGGTTAGAGCAGTGAAGTATGCAGATTGGGTTAGGAATTAGAAGATGGGGGCAAAATCATCATCCTTTGAAGGATGGCGACCTGGTTGTGTTGGGGATTCAGTTCCATTGTTTGTGAAGATGCTGTTGGATTGAAGGAATTTAAGAGTGGTAATTTGAGAGTGAGTAAAGAAGATAATGGAAATTTTTAGGGTTTTTTTATAGTGGTGAAGAAAGTAAAGAAAAAAGGTTGAAAATATTTAATGGTGGTTATAAACCAAACCGATAAGGTGAAAAGACAATTTGGGTTTCGATTTGACAAGGGTGGTAAGATAAACCTTTTAAAATATTCTGACAATCATCAAAAATCTTACTTTTTGCAGAGTGTGGGTCAAAGATTTCCGTTACACAGTAAAGTTTTCTTCTGAGAGTAAAATTGCTTCCGAGAGAACACTTGCGTTTCTCTTTCAGTGTTATCTGCTGAGGCCACTTTTACTTCTTAAGCAAAGTATGTCTCGAATACAAATTTGCTTTCGAGAGTAAAGTGTTCTTCTGAGTGATGAGTTTTGAGGTTCATCAAGTGATTCACTTGTTGAAGCTTCACTATTCCTTGAGACAGTTACAATATCTGATCTGTGAATGGTTGAAGCTTGTTGTCTTTCAGCTCTTGGAGAATTTGGAAGAGGTCTGGGTAGCTCAAATAGTTGATTAGCATCGGCATCAGCATCACCTTGAGCACCTGTTCCAGCTGAAACATTCTCACACGATGGTTTAGAATAGTTTGAAAACAGATCTAAGTCAAAGATATAATCAGGTCCACTCCCCCTAACACAAGGAGTGTGCTCATTAACAACTATATTGGATGACTCCTCAAATTCTTGATTCTTAATGTTGTATACTCTATAAGCTTTGGAGCTAGAAGAGTATCCAACAAAGATAGAATCATCTGACTTCTCAGCAAACTTTGCTAAGTTGTCTTTTGTGTTAAGTATGGTACACGTGTAGCCAAAGGACCTTAGAAAGCCAATGAATGGTGGTCTCTTGTTCCATAACTCATAAGGGGTTTTTCATGTGGCTTAACTACAAGAATCTGTTCTGCATATAGCATGCAGTGCTGACTGCCTCTGCCCAGAATGTTAGAGGTAATTTTGAATCGGCCAACATAGTTCGAGCAGCCTCAATAAGTGTCCTGTTCCTCCTCTCAGCAACACCATTTTGTTGAGGAGTTCTGGGAGCACTATATTGTCTGGCAATCCGTTTAGAGTCACAGAATGAGTCAAGAACAAAGTTCTTAAACTCAGTCTCTTGATCACTTCTAATGATCTTAACCTTGTGATCAATTTGATTTCTATTTTAAGAATAAAAGATTTTAACGTTTCAGCAGTTTCATCTTTACTTCTTATAAAAGAATACCCATGTAAATCTTGTAAAATCATCAACAATCACAAGGCAGTATGATTTCCTTCCAATGCTCATTATACTTTTGCGACCAAATAGATCCATGTGCAATAAGTGAAATGGAGTAGTGATGGAGTTGACACATTTGGATTTATGAGATGACCTGTGTTGTTTCCCTTTCAGGCATGCAACACAGTTATCTTTGCAGAAAAAACTCCTTTTTAGGCAAACCATGTACAAGTTATTTTTAGCCAATTTATTCATTGTTTTAAAATTCACATGACACATGCGTTTTATGCCATAGTGTTGACTCATGACTATCAGCTTTGGAAAGAAAGCATGATACTTCACCCATAGGAGAAGCATTGTTCATATCTTGCTTGTACATATCCCCTTTCCAGGGAGATCTAAGAAGCGCCAATTCCGAAGGAATTGTCATCCTGGTTTTAGGATAATGCACTCATGTTCTATGAAAAGCATTTGATGCTTTTGGTCACAGAATTAAGAAACACTTAACAGATTGTGTTCAAGCTATTTGACAAAGTGAACTTTGTCAATGTTTAATCTACCATTGGATATACTTCCTTTGCTAGAAATATATCCTCCGGTCTCACCTCCAAATTGGACAGGCCCTCCATCATAGTTCTGGAATTGTTGAAGGAGAGATCTGTTCCCTGTCATGTGCCTGGAGCATCCACTATCTATAATCCAGACATTGTTGTTCTCGTCAAATGGATGTCCCTGCACATAAGATGAGATGGTTAGTTTTGTTTGGAAGCCCAAGCCTAGATGGTCTTGGGCTCTTCCAAAGATAATGACATAATTGAACCAAAAGATATGCAATGGGGTTCAATAGAGGTCGTTGAAGAAGAGGTTTGGCTGCAGCATCTTCTTTGATCTTCCAATCCATCCCTTGGTTGATCTTTGAGGATGAGCTTGTTGAAGCTTTTGCAGCATGGTCTTCTTCCGAAGCTTCTTTCTTTTCGGAAGAAGCCTTCACCACCTTTTCTTCCGAAGAAGTCTTCTTCTGGGATTGTTTCAAGGGAGCTTTGTTGTTCTTCCGAACCTTAGAAGCTTTGGCTTCCGAAGCCATTTCCCTTCTGAAGAAATACTTTCTTCCGAAAGCAACTTGGCTTCCGATACCAACTTTCCCTTTTTCATCACTTGGACCGTTTGAAATGGTCCAAATGTGAAACCTTCCCTGACTCCTTTTCTAACATTATTTGCATAATATATGCTTGCTGGATTGTAGTAACAATATTTAGCCATGTGGTTGTGCAGACCACACATTATGCATGCAATGTTAGTCTTTGGGAATTTGAAGATGTTGTTTCTTGGATTTCTTCTCTTCATCAGCAACTTTCCCTTTCAACTTCTGATCCTTTGGTAGGACAGGAGTGCTGGCACTACACTCCTTTCCTGAATCAGAAGTACCTACCACTTGGAATCCAGCAGAGATGAAGACACCTCTTTGCTTTGGGTCAATCTTCTGCTTGGACTCGGCAACTTTCTTGGCAGTCTTTCTAACAGCTTTAGCTCTGCTTCTTCTTGCCTTGGTGGTTAGGATTTAATCTTCACAGGTGGAGATGAGTGTATCTTCCTGTTTCTCCCCTGTGGTGGCCACTATTTTTGCCTCATCCTTTAATTCCAATGGAGAAGGGTCAGCAGTTGGAACCTCTTGCTCCTCAGTACCACATCTAGGTAGTCTAATAGACTCATAAGAGTCTGGTGGAGCTATTTCATTAGTTCCCAACCCTCCTTTGTTTTGATGAAACATTTTGGAATGGGAGGATGATGCAAGAATAGCTTGGAAGTTTTGCTCAGCAATAGCTTGCTTCCTGGCCTGAGCCTCAGCAGTGACAAGCCGGGCTTGTGCTTCAGACAACTTGGATATCAGATCTTTGATTTGTGTCTTGTAATTAGTTTGTTCATGTTTTAAAAGAGAAACAGTTTTCTCTAACTCCTCAATTTTCTTTTGATAGTCAGATTAAGCTACTTTAAAGTCAGATTTTAAGATATTTAATGACTCAACACCAGATCTGATTTCCATATTGTAATCCTTATAAAGTTTAACCTTAGCAATACAGGCTGGAGTGCAAAGATGTTCATATACCTGAGCATCATCTGTTCCGCCATGAGTGCTTGAGCGGGAGTCACATCCTGTACCATGAAGCTCCAGTCAACTTCTTGAGCTATTGCAGCTGTTTCAGTTGTCTTCTCTTCATGCTTTGAGGTTGAGGCATGTGTGGAGGCCTGTGGCGTTCCCGGGTTGTTCTTGGGAGCCTTGCATTCCCTAGCAAAGTGACCTAGTTGGTTGCAGTTGTAGCACTTTGCTTTGATCTTGTCAAACCCAAACTTGCTGTTGACAGAGTTTTGAGGGAATTGCCTTCCAGTTCTCTTAAAGAACTTCTTCGCTCTGTAGGTTAAGAGAGCCATCTGTTGGACAATGTCCACATACTCTACATCATCTGGACTGAAGTTGGGACCTCTTGCTCATCAGTACCACATCTTGGCAGTCTGATAGACACATAAGAGTATGGTGGAGCAATTTCATTGGTTCCTAACCCACTTTTGTTTTGATAAGACACCTTTGAATAGGAGGATAAGCAAGGATGGAGCTGGGCTTGAACCTCAGTCAACTTAGAGAATAAGTCTTTTATTTGAGCCCTGTAGTTGAGTGTTCATGTTTTAAAGAATACATTTTCTCTAACTCTTTATTTTGAATTTGTAGTCAAATTCTGCTATCTTAAAATCAGATTTTAGTAGTTTAAGGACTGAATATCAGACTTAATTTCCAAGTTGTAGTCCCATACATTTTAACCTTAGCTATACAAGCTGGAGTATAGAGATTTTCATATACCTTAGTATCTTTGGTTCCAGCCATGAGAGCTTGAGCAGGGTTGACATCTTGCACCATGAATGTGACGCCCTAAACCCGCAGGGCACTGGAGGCACGTCACACAGTTGGATTAATATTTTAAACACAAATCAGAGCTTTCTATTTACAGCGGAAGACTTTAAACACTATTATATATTAACCCAACTTTTTAAAACATTTTACATATGATTGTATTTAATTATACATCACCCTATCTACATTATTAACAAGTCCTAAATCCTATGCCAGCAGTTGCTCCGGGATAGCGTCCTCATCGGCTCATACTTGCTTTCCTCTATTATTAGAGGATCCCTCCTTACCTAGCACACACAACATACTCAAAACATCAGATAAACTGGTGAGTTCTAATTTTCATTAAAACAATAACATTATCTTTACACATACAAAAGTTCTATTCATATTGGCAAAATTATAAATTCAACTTTTATCATTACTTTGTCCCCCTGGACCTGTTTCCCAGAACGTCGGTTGCCCACATCTAGCAACTACCAGTTACTATACCCAGAGACGTCGGTTGCCCACATCTAGCAACTATCAGTCTCCCATACCCAGTAACGTCGGTTGCCCACATCTTGCAACTACCAGTTACTATCTCTCATACCCAGTAACGTCGGTTGCCCACATCTAGCAACTACCAGTTACTATCTCTCATACCCAGTAACGTCGGTTGCCCACATCTAGCAACTACCAGTTACTATCTCTCATCCAGTAGGATGCCAATTAATCATCTAGGGTCGTCACCACAAGTTTTCACAAAGCTGAGTGATTGTCATCACTCCTATCAATTGTACAGTTTCACACCCAGGCATCTTACCCTAACTGGCCTGTTGAGATTTACATCACATTACCATTTCAAAAACATTTCTTTTACTTATTGCCAATATTCTCACATTCATTTACACCCCAAACATTCTTTCTTTTAGCACCAGTTTTAACATATTTACATTAACCATTACACCCCATCTGACCCATTGGAATCATTACCATCACGTAATGATTAACAATGTTCAGATAACTATCTTTTACACTCTACCTGACTCACTGAACTCATTACCATCATGTAATGATTAACAATGTTCAGGTAATCATTTATTACCCCCACTTTCCTCCTAAAAGCTTTACCAACTGTTAGAAATATATCAACATCACTATCACAATTCTGGTACTAAAACATTCAATTCATTTATCATTGTATGTGTGCTAGCCCGAATATTAAAACCAAACATTTAAAAAGGGCTTAGAACTCACCTTATCAACTTCCTCACCACAGTCTACACAATCCGTGTACACAAGATAACTAGTCCTTCCTCTAATCAAGGTATATCTAAAGCAATAAACCTTGATTCAGTAAACTTATTCTCAAACAGGGCCCTCATACGATTGAACACTTATGCGAATGAGCAATCATGCGACTGGACCTATGCGGATGAACCATGCGACTGAACCTTCAGTCGTACGACTAGCGATTCATTCGCACGATTGAGTTCTCATTCGTATCTAGTGTTCTCTCGTCTTCATTCAGACTTCCAACCAGGCGACTGGTTCCAATCGCACGACTGAACCTCCATTCACACTCAGTCGCACGACTAGACTCTCATTCGTGCGACTGGGTCATGCGATTGAGCCCATTCGCCTGAAACGAATCAGCAGCTGTGTTCTTGACGTTTTTGATCCAAACTCACTCAAAATTTGAGTTTTAACCATCCAAATTATACTATATTCAAAACAGATCCTATACACATCGTTTACAATGGTTTCGGACCATTATTTCATCAAAACTTTACAAAAACTTGGATTTGAATTCCTGGATTTTAAATTCAGAAATGAACCAGACCAATTTACTGATTTAAACAGGTTATTGGATCAAATTCAATCATACACACAGCTTATAACATCTCCGGATTAATCCGTGATGTTCAAACTTACCAAAACGGAGTTGCCTTAGTCAATTTCGTGAGAACAGGGTGTTTGGGTGTGAAGGGGACAAGAAAATAGAGTGGATGAGATAGAAATCTGCCATTGAACCCCCTGCACCGCCCTACTTATCCATACACTCAACTTAGCCGCCTCACCTTCAGTCGCACAATTGAATCATTCGTACGACTGAACCATTCGTACGACTGAACCGTGCGACTGAAGCTCATACGCCTACTATTCGTACTACTGAGTCTCAATCGCACGTAAGGGGTGCGACTGAAGTTCATTCGCATATGACTTATGCGACTGAACACTTAAACACTCAAACAACTCAACTTAGTTTAATTAATCATAACTATAATATAATTTACAAGTCCGGATTTAGAAACCGGATGTTACAACTCTCCCCCCCTAAATAGGTTTCGTCCTTGAAACCTACTATTCAAACAACAGGGGGTAATCTCTCTTCATCTCATCTTCTGATTCCCAAGTGAAATCAGATCCCTTTCTATTCGACCACTGCACTTTAACTAACTCAATAGTTTTATTCCTCAACCTTTTCACCTTTCTGTCTACTATAGCAGTAGGTTTCTCAACATAGTTCAACTTATCATCCACTTCTATATCATCTAAGGTATATAAGCATTCTCATCGGCCAAACACTTGCGTAACTATGACACGTGAAAGGTTGGGTGGATTCCTCGCAACTGATCAGGTAATTCTAGTTTATAGGCCACTTCTCCAATCCGTTCTATAATTCTATCCTATAAACGGGGACTTAACTTTCCCCTCTTTCTGAATCTGATAATTCCCTTCCAAGGAGATACTTTCAACATATCTCTATCTCCTACTTCGAACTCTATATGCCTTCACCTTTTATCTTCATAAGACTTTTGTCGATCCTGAGCTGCTTTAAACCGAGCTTTGATCTGATCCAGATTCTCATTAGTAGCCTGTACAATTTCCAATCTGCCCAACTCTTTCTGCCCAACTTCTCCCCAGCATATCGGACTCCTGCACTTTCTTCCATATAACATCTCATAAGGGGCTCTCCCAATTGTAGAATGATAACTGTTATTGTAGGAGAATTCAACTAATGGCAGATGACTATCCCAGCTACCACCGAAATCTATAACACAAGCTCGTAACATGTCTTCAACTGTTGGATAGTCCTTTCAGTCAACCCATCAGTTTCTGGGTGAAAAGATGTGCTATGTAATAACCGAGTACCCATATCTTCATGAAACTTTTTCCAAAATCTTGAAGTAAAACGTGTATCTCTATCTAACACAATAGATACTGGTACCCCATGACGAGCAATAATTTCTCGAATAAACAATTCTGCTAACTTCTCAGAGTTATACGTTTCCTTGATTGGTAAGAAATGCCCACTACGTGTCAATCTATCTACTATGACCCAAATGGTATCATAACCTTTAGCTATACGCGGAAGCTTAGTTATGAAATCCATTGTCAATTCTTCCCACTTCCATTTTGGAATCTCTAAGGGTTGAAGCTTAGCATATGGCTTTTGATGCTCAGCTTTGACCTAAAGACACGTCAAACACCTATTCACATACTGCATCACATTAAACTTCATACCGGGCCACCAATATTCTTGTTTTAAATCCTTGTACATCTTAGTAGCACCAGGATGTATAGAATATCTGGATTTATGGGCTTCATCTAGAACTAACTCTTTCATCTTAATCGGAATCCACATACGACCACATTTTGTCTTAACCCCAAAACTATTTTCTTCCAGATCCTTTGTTTGACCCTTCATTTGTTCCCGCTTCACGTTCTCTTCTTTTAATGCTTCTAATTGAGCTTCTCGTAACTGTTGCATAAAATCTGGGGTTATCACTAACTTGTGTGACTTAACTCGAATTGGAGGGTGTTCATTCTTTCTGCTTAATGCGTCAGCAACCACATTTGCTTTACCAGGATGGTAAAGTATTTCACAATCATAATCTTTCACCAACTCTAACCATCTCGCTGGCGCATGTTCAATTCCTTCTGATCAAAGAAATATTTCAAACTCTTATGATCCGTGTAAATCGTACATTTCGTCCCATATAAGTAATGCCTCCATATCTTCAAGGCAAATACCACTACTGCCAGTTCTAGATCATGTGTCGGATAATTCTTTTCATGTTCTTTCAACTGTCTAGAAGCATAAGCAATCACTCGTCCCCTCTGCATCAATACACAGCCTAAACCTTGATACGAAGCATCCGAATAAATCACCAAATCTTCATTTCCATCTGGCAACGACAGCACTGGTGATTGAGTTAATTTCTGCTTCAGTTCTTGAAATGCATTTTCTTGTTCTGGTCCCCAAACGTATTCTTCATTCATCCTCGTCAGTTTTGTTAACGGGGATGCGATTTTGGCAAAATCTTGAATAAATCTTCTATAATAACCAGCTAGACCCAAGAAATTGCGGACTTCAGATGGCGTCTTTGGAGGACTCCACTTCACTACTGTTTCAATCTTAGTAGGGTCTACTAAAATACCCTCTGCATTGATCACATGTCCTAAAAACTGTACTTCCCGTAACCAAAACTCACACTTAGAGAATTTTGCATAAAGCTTTTCTTCTCTCAATCTTTCTAACACTTCACGAAGATGGCAGGCGTGATCTCCCTCATTCTTCGAATAGATCAGTATATCATCAATAAACACAATTACTGATCGATCTAACATTGGCTTGCACACCCTATTCATCAAATCCATAAAAGCAGCAGGGGCATTCGTCAACCCAAAAGACATAACCAGAAATTCATAATGACCATAACGGGTGCGAAACGCTGTCTTAGGTATATCTTCTTCCTTGACTTTAACTGATGATATCCAGAACGAAGATCTATCTTAGAAAACCAACTAGCTCCCTGTAGCTGATCAAACAAATCATCTATTCGTGGGAGTGGATACTTATTCTTTATTCTCAACTTATTTAACTCTCTGTAATCAATACACATACGCATACTCCCATCTTTCTTCTTCACAAATAATACTGGAGCACCCCACGGGGAAGAACTGGGTCTAATGAAACCTCTTTCTAGCAAGTCTTCAGTCTGTTTCATTAACTCTTTCAATTCTGATGGAGCTAATCTATAAGGTGGCTTAGCAACTGGCTTAGCACCCGGAACCAAATCAATCCTAAACTCAACTTCACGATCTGGAGGAATTCCCGGTAATTCTTCTGGAAACACATCTACAAAATCTCTAACCACCAGAATGTCTTCTATCTTTCTTACAGGCTTTTGCGAATCAATTACATATATCAAATAAGATACACACCCGCGGCTCATTAACTTATCAGCTTTCATCATAGATATTATTTTCACAGTTGACTCCTTTCTATCACCATATACATTAATCGTTTTCCCATCCGGTGCTTTTAATTGAATTAACTTCTTATTACATACAATATGGGCTTCATGGTTTGCCAACCCATCCATACCCAAAACTACATCAAATCCACCTAATACCATAGGATATAGTTTAACAGGCAATCTATATCCTTCTAATTCAATATAACAACCATCAATCATACTACTAATCATCACAGATCTATCATTAGCAGTTTCAACTACAAAAGCTACCTCTAATGGTCGAACTTCATATGCAAGCATAGGGCAAAAATCAATAGATACAAAACTTCCACTTGCACCAGAATCAAATAACACATTAGCTGGAATTCCATTCACTAGAAACGTACCTGAAACTACATCTGGCAACGCTTTAGCCTCACTAGCTGACATAGAATATGCTCGCCCCTTAGCCACACTCGACCTTCTCCTGACCTTTCATCGATCTAACCGGTTCAGGCTTTCTGACTACCAACTATGGACATTCACTTCGAATATGCCCCGTTTCTCCACACTCATAACATTTACGAGGACTTTCACTACATTCATTAGCATAATGTCCCATCTTTCCACATCTAAAACAAGTCCTGCTACCAATCATACATTCACCCTGGTGTAGCCTACCATATTTCCCGCAACGTTGCATTCATTTCTGACATTCCTCGGAAATTGACCCCTTCCAAATCTACTTTTCTTCTGAAAACTTGGATTCTCAAATCTTCTTTGCACTACAGGTCTTCTCGCCTCCTTTTACCCCTATCAGGAGCCACATTACTACCATAAACTTCTTGATACATATCTGCAGCTAAGTTTACCGTCAACTGGCAATTACACGGAGCAGATGATCTAACCAACTTCCTAACCTCCTGAGGCAATCCCTGTGTATGCCTCAAAATTTTCTTCTCTTCAAGAACCACTAAATGAGGCACCACCGCGCCATCTCCTCAAACTTAGACGTGTATTCCGTATGAGACATATTACCCGCTGAAACTGCAGGAAACTCATTTCTATTCGATCCATCTCGCCTTTCGGACAAAACTTATCCGATACTAACTTTCTAAATTCAGGCCATAACATTTTGTCAGTAGCCTCCTCACCTAACGTCTGGATAATCGTATCCCACCAATACAGAGCCTCACCTACAAACGAGTGGGCTGCAAACTTTACCTTCTGATCCTCCCTACACTCACTCAACTTAATCACGGCTTCCATTTCACGAATCCATTTATAAGTGGCTACCACATCCATAGCCCCAGAAAATCGTGGAGGATTACATTCTTTAAACTGACTATACGTAACTCCCTTTTTCTCGCTAGATCCTAAGCTTTATCAACATTCCTACTTTCATCAGGTCTAGCTACATTCAAGGCTTTACGAACCTCCTCAGCAATTGCATCACGGAATTGCTGCCTCGTCATACTAAGCACCTCAGTGCTCTCATCAACATTTCTTCCTGAGGTTCCACCTTGCATTCTTTCACTCTCCCTATCAGCCATAACCTATTAAAACGAGATCAGGATTATTTGGTACCCCATGTAAGTATGTAAACCAGAATACTATAAGTAAAGTAAATTATTAATAATTTTGGCCAAGTACTATTAATTGTTTACTTTACTTTTACTATTCTTGTTATTCCTTCTCATGATAATCCCATCACCTTCTCTTGTTTTAATAAACTATTCTATCTAGCTATCCCTGCTGGCTTATCTATTTTCTAGTTAAAGTCTAGTTATTATGACACTAGATCCCTTTAACTACTGCTCTGATACCAACCTGTGACGCCCTAAACCCGGCAGGGCACCGGAGGCACGTCACACAGTTGGATTAATATTTTAAACACAAATCGGAGCTTTCTATTTACAGAGGATGACTTTAAACACTATTATATATTAACCCAACTTTTTAAAACATTTTACATATGATTGTATTTAATTATACATCGCCCTATTTACATTATTAACAAGTCCTAAATCCTATGCCAGCAGTTGCTCCGGGATAGCGTCCTCATCGGCTCATACTTGCTTTCCTCTATTATTAGAGGATCCCTCCTTACCTAGCACACACAACATACTCAAACATCAGATAAACTGGTGAGTTCTAATTTCATTAAAACAATAACATTATCTTTACACATACAAAAGTTCTATTCATATTGGCAAAATTATAAATTCAACTTTTATCATTACTTTGTCCCCCTGGACCTGTTTCCCAGAACGTCGGTTGCCCACATCTAGCAACTACCAGTTACTATACCCAGAGACGTCGGTTGCCCACATCTAGCAACTACCAGTCTCCCATACCCAGTAACGTTGGTTGCCCACATCTAGCAACTACCAGTTACTATCTCTCATACCCACTAACGTCGGTTGCCCACATCTAGCAACTACCAGTTACTATCTCTCATACCCAGTAACATCGGTTGCCCACATCTAGCAACTACCAGTTACTATCTCTCATCCAGTAGGATACCAATTAATCATCTAGGGTCGTCACCACAAGATGTTCATAAAGTTGAGTGATCGTCATCACTCCTATCAAACTGTACAGTTTCACACCCAGACATCTTACCCTAACTGGCCTGTTGAGATTTACATCACATTACCATTTTAAAAACATTTCTTTTACTTATTGCCAATATTCTCACATTCATTTACACCCCACACATTCTTTCTTTTAGCACCAGTTTTAACATATTTACATTAACCATTACACCCCATCTGACCCATTGGAATCATTACCATCACGTAATGATTAACAATGTTCAGATGACTATCTTTTACACTCTACCTGACTCACTGAAATCATTACCATCACGTAATGATTAACAGTGTTCAGGTAATCATTTATTACCCCCACTTTCCTCCTAACAGCTTTACCAACTGTTAGAAATATATCAACATCACTATCACAATTCTGGTACTAAAACATTCAATTCATTTATCATTGTATGTGTGCTAGCCCGAATATTAAACCAAACATTTAAAAAGGGCTTAGAACTCACCTTATAAACTTCCTCACCACAGTCTACACAATCCGTGTACACAAGATAACTAGTCCTTCCTCTAATCAAGGTATATCTAAAGCAATAAACCTTGATTCAGTAAACTTATTCTCAAATAGGGCCCTCATACGATTGAACACTTATGCGAATGAGCAATCATGCGACTGGACCTATGCGGATGAACCATGCGACTGAACCTTCAGTCATACGACTAGCGATTCATTCGCACGATTGAGTTCTCATTTGTATCTAGTGTTCTCTCATCTTCATTCAGAATTCCAACCAGGCGACTGGGTTCCAATCGCACGACTGAACCTCCATTCACACTCAGTCGCAGGACTAGACTCTCATTCGTGCGACTGGGTCATGCGATTGAGCACATTCCCTGAAACGAATCAGCAGCTGTGTTCTTGACGTTTTTGATCCAAACTCACTCAAAATTTGAGTTTTAACCATCCAAATATACTATATTCAAAACAGATCCTATACACATCGTTTACAATGGTTTCAGACCATTATTTCATCAAAACTTTACAAAAACTTGGATTTGAATTCTGGATTTTAAATTCAGAAATGAACTAGACCAATTTACTGATTTAAACAGGTTATTGGATCAAATTCAATCATACACACAGCTTATAACATCTCCGGATTAATCCGTGATGTTAAAACTTACCAAAACGGAGTTGCCTTAGTCAATTTCGTGAGAACAGGTGTTTGGGTGTGAAGGGGACAAGAAAATAGAGTGGATGCAAATAGAAATCTGCCATTGAACCCCCTGCACCGCCCTACTTATCCATACACTCAACTTAACCACCTCACCTTCAGTCGCAAGATTAAACCATTCGTACGACTGAACCGTACGACTGAAGCTCATACGCCTACTATTCATACTACTGAGTCTCAATCGCACGTAAGGGGTGCGACTGAAGTTCATTCGTATATGACTTATGCGACTGAACACTTAAACACTCAAACAACTCAACTTAGTTTAATTAATCATAACTATAATATAATTTACAAGTCCGGATTTAGAAACCGGATGTTACATGAAGCTCCAATCGACCTCTTGAGCAACAACTGCAGTTTATTGCGTAGTTAGTTTGGTTGCAGCCTTTGGGGTAGCAGGATGTGGGAGGCTTGAGTTACTCCAGGATTGGATCTAGGAGCCTTACTTTCCCTTGCAATTTGACTAAGTTGTTTGTAGTTGTAACACTTGGCTTTTGACTTATCAAACCCAAATTTGCTATTGGGTGGGCTTTGTGGGAATTTCCTTCCAGTTCTCTTAAAGAACTTTTTTGCTGTGTAGGTTAAAGAGCCATCTATTGGAAAATGTTCATGTATCTACATCATCTTGACTAACACACTTAAGATCATTAAAATGAAATTTAAATCGCTAGAGTTCTCATTTCTGAAACAAAAGCACAACTATCATGGAAAGGATTTTGTAGAGCTTGTTGAGACCTGGGTGTCTCAGGAAATATGATGTAAGGCCCATAGGAGTATGATGGTTATTGGTTGTAGTTTAGGTAAATCTCAGGCTGGGGAGTTCTTGATCATTCAGCAACCCTTTAGAGCATTGCTGATAGGAGGGTTTGAGCTTCTATTCTCCTGATGGCCCTTCTGAGTCTCCATCTCCATACGGTATCCATCAAGGATCCCATATAGTTTATCATGGTGAGTGTGTTTAGATTCTTAGTTCTTTTGATAGAGACACAATAGATAGTCTATTCATGAGGAAGTGCACTCATGAACTTTCTTACTATGTCTCTCTCCTCAAGAGTCACTCCTATAAATTGAAGATATAGGATTAAGTCCATGTACCTGAAGTATTGTTGGCTCAAGTTCTTACCAATAATATAAGTGAAGTTTTCAAACTTCTACTTCAGTACATCTTTCTTGGACTATTTGGATTTGGAGGAACTGGAGTACATCAATGTTAAAGCATCAAAGAGTTCTTTGACTGACTTTAGTGCTCAAAGCCTAGCATTATGGAATTTGGTATGGTAGTAAGCAATACAGTCATTGCTTTGCAATTGATGTCCATCTTCTTGAAGTCTTCATATGAGTAGTCTACAATAGCTTTCTCAATCATAGCACCATTACCAGTTGGAGATGCTACCTTTGCGTTGTTAGGATCGTGAGTTATTGATCTCCGCATTCGGCTATCTTGGTACTTGATGAAGCCTTTTATACATTGACACTAGGATTAGAAGTTTTCAGGAATGATAATAGGGGCCTTTATCATGGTTCCTATCTCTGTCTCATAAAATTTCTGGTTAAGAGTCATTTTGAGTGAAGTGAGTAAGTGTGAAAACAGGATGATTTAGGATGGTTAGATCTCACAATTAAGAGCCTAAGAAGCTCTGATACCAATTACAGGATCGGTGTTGGTCTCGCAACACAAGATTTATCTCACAAACTCACTAAGTCTCACTCGGTTGATGAAGCAGAATCTCAAACTAAGATGACAATAATATAATAAGTTAATAAACATAAGAAATGGTTTTCAAGATACTTGTATATATTACTTCTCAACTCAGTGTTACAAGACTTGCAAGCATATGTGACTAAGTTACATTGAGAAACTATATATACTACTATTACAGCTGGTTATACTTAGATGACTAGATGGAACTTACAACTAGACAAATACTACATTGCTAGAAGTAAGGTATCTAAGATAAAATACTATCCTAGATTAGGTAGTCATGCCATATCCATGACTTACCTTTTAGCACCAACCAAAAGTTGGTAACTATACTAACTGATAAATGGTGAACATTAGAATAAAGTATGGTCAACTACATGGACGTGGGAAAGCGCCATGCAGTATATCAAAGTTGGCAGCATGTGTCAGTCGGACCATACTTTTGTACACTGTTCATAGTATGTTCTTTCAAAGGTTAAATGGCTTCGGAAGAATAAGTTCTTCTGAAACCATTTATACTTTGGAAGGATTAACTTCTTCTGAGACTTCTGCAAGTCTTCATGACTTTAACCTTTGGAAGACTTTGTCTTGAACCTTCTAAGTGTTTAACTTTGGAAGGAGAACTACTTATTCTAGGAAGACTAAGTTCTTCCTTCGGAAGTTCTTCATCCTTAAGCTTCAGAAGATCTTCAACATAGCTTTGGAAGTGAATCTTTGTCTTCGGAAGTCTTCATTCAGTTGCACTCAAAATATTCTAAGTGTAGTTTTGGTTGTACCCGCCTCATCTGATCCAACACACTTGTTTTTGCATAATCTTCTTTTTAGCAAGGGCTAATGAGATTTGCTGATGATCAACAGAGGTAGTAGAGTTAGAATCAGAAAATGTTGTAGGCTCAATCACCATATAGGAAGACCTTAGGATAGTTTTCTTGGTCTTTGGTTGTTGTCGTTCCCATTGCACTTTGGATACTTCAGTTGCAACCTTCCTTTTGATTTGTATGATCTTCAGATCAAGAGTAGACATACATATTGGTCATACTTGTTTACTAGAGAAACTATAGAACTCGAAGAACATATTCATTTGTTTCTCATTTTTACTCTCCTGTCAGAATTTTTGTTTTGTTTTCTCTCTAATTCATCTTTGTTCTTTCTAGTTAACTCTACTAATTTCTCTATTTCAGCATGACTTGCAGCTATCATCTTTGATTTGATCTCAGCAAGGACCCATTCCATGACTTCATCAAAGTTGAGCCCTTTCAACTTAAGTTGAGCTATTAGGAGACATCTAGATTTCTTGATCTTTTTCTTTCTTCTTCTAAGAAGAAGTCATTGGAGTAGGTTTGGCAGTTGTGGACACTAGAACTTGCAGAGTGCTTGTTCTTTGAGAAGTGCTTTTGAAAGTTGGTCTGGATGACTTTCTTGGCACTTTCTTGACAACATTGGCCTTTAGATTGGATGGAGTAGCTTGTTTTGTCTTGCTAGATTCTCCAAAGGGTTGATTCCTTTTCTTGCAACTCTATAATCTTTTGCAATTTTGATTAATGCAATGATGCTCTTCTTGACATAAGATTCTTTAGTTCTATGAGCATGAAGTTCTATTAGTTAATCTTCAACCTTTTATGGGAAATGCTCCATCGTCATAGCCATCATCAATTTAACCTTACTGTAGGATCGATGTTGGTCTCACAACATAAGTTTATCTCATAATCTCACTTAATCTCACTCGGTTTGATGAAGCAGAATCTATAACTAATTTCACGAGTAATATAATAAGTTATTAAAAACACAAAGAACAAAAGAATAGGTTTTGAAGATACTTGTATATATTACTTCTCAACTCAGTATTACAAGACTCTTACAAGCATAGTTACAGAGTTACAATAAGAAACTATATATACTACTATCTACAGCCGGTTATACTTTGATAACCAGCTGGAATTTACAACTAGACAAATACTACATTGATAGAAGTAAAGCATCTAAGATAAAATAGTAGTCATGATAAGTCCATAACTTACCTTTTGTTACCAACTAAAAGTGGCAACTATACTAACTGAGAATGGGTGAACAGTGGATTAAAGTATGGTTAACTACATGGGCATGGGAAAGCTCCATGTAGTATATCAGATGTTGCAGCGAATGTCAGACAGACCATACTTATGTCCACTGGTTCATAGTTGGTTCTTCCAAAGCTAAATGGCTTCAGAAAACTAAGTTCTTTCGAGGCCATTTATACTTCGGAAGAATCAACTTCTTCCGAGTCTTCTACAAGTCTTCATGACTTCATTCTTCAAAAGATTTTGTGTTAGATCTTCTAAGTTTGTATATTTCAGAAGGAGGACTACTTAGTCTCAGGAGAGTTGAGTTCTACCTTAGGAAATTCTTCATACTTGAGCTTTGGAATATCTTTGACTTGTCTTTGAAAGAGCAGCTTTGTCTTCAGAAGACCACTTCAATTATATATCAAAATCTTCTAAGTGTTGTTTTGGTTGCACCAGCCTCATATGATCCAACAAACTGCCCTAGGCTGATGCTACCAAAACTTCACTTCCTTCTGTTGGGTTTTGTAACATGTTAATCAAAGCTAGTTTAACCATTAAAGTTCAAAAACGCAGCAGATATAAGTGGTTAAAAGGTGTTTAACAATCTGAATATTTGAACCATATTAACCCAAAAAAAACCCAAGAACAAGGATCATATGTATGTTAAATAAAATGCTATCAAAACAAAAAGAACAACCATAGGGTGTTCTTGAAACTACCTTTCAAGAACAAGATGATGTGGTATGGATGAGAAGAATATGATTATACTTCTTGAATGTATAGCCTCCAAAAGAGAAGTCCTCAAGCTTGAATACCCACAAGCCTTAGCAAACACCTAACTTGTTAGGTAGTTTAACACCAAATCTATCCTCCTTCTTGCAAATCCAAAATCAGCCAAGCCAAAAACGAATTTTCAGCCTACAAAATCGATTTTCAGCCAAGAAGAGAGAGAGAGAGAGAGAGAAAAGAACTTTTCTTGTTGTGTAAGAGAGAGCGTTAGGATAGGAGTGCAAGAAACATTAAATCTTGTATAAAACCAAGACAAAGAGGTTCCCCATGCCCAAAGGGGCGGCCGAATGGACCCATTTTAAAATGGGTTCCCTCCTATTTTATTTTATAAAGTTTTACAT
This sequence comes from Flaveria linearis, assembly GCA_024085815.1. Lineage (NCBI taxonomy): Eukaryota > Viridiplantae > Streptophyta > Magnoliopsida > Asterales > Asteraceae > Flaveria > Flaveria linearis. The sequence goes on along the minus strand of CM044014.1, from coordinate 42,950,940 downwards.
TCTCAAACTCACAAGATTTATAAAATTAAAACCTCTTTTAATTTTATAACATTAACACACTTTTATTTGTTATTATTTAACTCACTTAAATAATGAAACAAATAATTTCTCATGAACAAATTATCCATATAATGATGTTCTATTACAAAAGCAATGATTTAGAAAACCCATTTTCTAAATTGGTGTCAATATTTATTTGTATGATCTCATCAACAAATAAATATTTATTTGTGTTTGATTAGCTTGTTATTGGGTATGACCCGACTTGGATCATAGCGTACTAACCACATCAATCTTGTATGTGTCTTGGCATATAAGATCCAACACCTTCTACTCCTCAATGTCTTCAACACTAGGGAAAGAAGATATTTGTCCGTCTCTTTGTTCTTCCCTGATGTGGTGGTGAGGAGCTTGTACAAGTCATTCGTATATAATAGATCCAATCTGTTGCTCTGAATGACATGTACTCTTTGCTATGTCCCTCAGAAGAGAGTTAGTTGATGGGAATTGCAGTAATATTCTCATCTAACTATAGGATCTGAAATTGGACCCTCAACAATCTGTAGGAATGTTCTTCCTTTTCTGGTTGCTCTTCTTCTTCTTCTTCTTCTTCTTCTTCTTCTTCTTCTTCTTCTTCTTCTTCTTCTTTTTCCTTTGCTCTTATTTTCAACTCTCTTTTAGTCTTGGTTTTCTTTGTAAACTCAGTAAATGAAGACTGCTCAGATGATTCCTAATGTGAGCAGCAATCTAAGGTTGCAGGGATTGGAGAATGCTCTCTTTGCTAACTCAGTAATGTCAAATCTGCTAAAGTGTATCAGAGCTGAGGTATCAAGTCTGTTCACTTAACCATTCTCCCTTTCCATAGCAAACTATGTGTAGCTTCATCAAACCTCCACTGAACAATTTTGCTTCTAGGATTGAGGGGCTTAATTGGCAGCTTGTCCCCTTTTCTTGTGTCTAGCAGAGTTACCAGTCTCCTTCTCAACTCTTTCTCTTCTTCTTTAAGTACGTTTGAGTTTGTTGTAAGAAGTTGGAGAGCTTTGTCTAGTGTTCCCCTAATCAGATCAAGGAATGCATCTCTTGTGAGTTTCCTCCTTATAGCTCACTATGATACTTTTCCAGCCTTTCCTCCTAAGGAGAAGAGGAAGCTCACTTTTGATACTGTGATTCCAAAGATCACAATTAGGAATTATCAGTATTAGAATGGAATTAAGTTAATGATTGCGGAATGATCGTTAACCGTTGCGTAATTATTTTGATATAAGTAAATATCAAAATTAATGCTGGTTATGACGAACACAATTATATCTATGCAATAATTAAACAAACAAGAACTGATTCAAATGTATTTCACTAAAACTGAATAATGATTACAAAAGAATAAGTTATGAATGCTATAAACAATAACGCTTCAAACGTGTTGTTAGTGATGTGACGGCGGCTAAGGTTTGATTGTGTGAATCGATGTGATGTTTTGTGTTTGGCCGTCTTAATGCTCTTCTGTTCCCGTTGAAGTGAACCTAGGACTCATATTTATATACAATTATGAGTCTGTTAAGGAAACACTAGATCTCTTGGGATTCGTAATTGACTTGTTGACTTGTTGACTTGTAACACTTGTAAAATACGTCTAAGTGTTTTTGTCTTCCGTAGGAACTTGTCTTCCGTAGAAACTTTTGCTCTTCCGCAGGAACTTGTTCTTCCATAGGTGTCTTCACTTCTTCTTGTGGTGATTGTCCATCAGTGAATACTGATGTTCATCCGTAGGCAATCTTTGGATGCCTTGTCTTGTAAGAAACATATCTATGGAAGAACAAAGATGTTCATCCGTAGATATTTTTACACTTAGCTGATTACAAGAATTAACCAAGCATAATGCTTTTACCTGTCATCATACACATAAATCAACACACATATGGGTTAACCTATATACATAGTGCATACATCAAGATAGTGAGTTACAATCATTTATTACATGAATTGATTAAAGTTCTAAGCCTATACAAAATGATCTAGACCTATTGTTCTAGATCTAACAATACTCCCCTTAGGCTTAGATACTTGTACTCAGTTCTTCAAAATTGAAAGCTCCTTCACTCTGGCAATGATTTTGTTGTAGAAGTATGACACAACAGTCTTCTGATCATCATACTTATAGTTGATCTTCATCTTACTAAGCTTCTTTAGAGTTTCAAAACTAAGTCCCAGAACATCTTCTTCAGTTTAAGAGTTTCCAACACATTTTTTGTTGTGAACTATTTCCAACCCATCTTGCACGGAGATCCTTAGTTTTGAGACTTCTTCAAAGTTAGCTCCTTTCAACAGTCCAACATTATGTCTTCTTCTCTTGTATGCTTTGGCATGCAGTTTGTCAACCACTTGAATTACATGGACATGTAGGAATAGGTCATTCTGTGCTTTTTCATCAGTCAACTTTAGGAAGAATTTGTCATGTAAGTATGAAGTGTGGCTGGGATGGAGCAACTTGATTTCCACAGGATCAAACATCCTGATCCGATTAGCTTTCTTGTTCTCAGCATTCCTAAGTAGCACTAGTTCCTTTGTCTTCTCAACATATCCCCATTCTGTTATGGGATATGTGTATTGATTTCCTTCAGTTGACTTGATTGCTACTGTTTTTCTGTTATTGTATCCAATCCTCTTTAGAAATTCATCATTAACTGATTCAAAGGCATCGGATTTAAACCTTTTCATCCATTGAATTCTCTTCTTGTGTTCAACATCCTCTCTCTTTGCCTCTGTCAGCATATCATCTCTAAACTTAGTCTTCAACTTACCCATCAGTGTTGAGAAGTCTCTTTCTCTTGGGTGAATTTGGTAGTTAGAGATGATTAGACTTTGTAAATCTTTGAGGTCCCTTTCAGGAAGACACAATACTGAAAATACATCATGGAAGTATTGAATCCTTCCATATGTTCTCTTTATTACTACACAATCCCAGTCTAGATCATATTTCCAGGCCATGATCCTGTTTTCTTCCACAGAGCTGGGAGTTATAAGATGATCAATCAGCTTTATCAGGGTAGATTTCTGCTCAATGATTTCTCTAACACTTGTTCCAAGTGGCCATACTTTGCCAGGTATCACTTCTCTTGGTTCTCTAACCAGATTATCTTTCCCCTTGTGCTGGTCTTTATTTTCAACAATGACCGGTTCAGTAGGGACTTTGTTGTGGTGCTCTACAACTGGGTTTGGAGCTTCAGTTCGAAATTTCACACCAGTTTCAATCTCAACACTCATCACATGCTCCATCATCCTTCTGAGCTCACCCACTGTTCTTCCCTTAAGCCCATGCATTTTGTAATTATGACCTTGTAACCAACAGGTCATATTGTATTTACTCAACTTTGCTGTTTCACAGTGACCTAAATCTTTCCAGATTTTCTAAATTGATTGAAAAGTTATGACAGCTTCATAATCATAGTTGGGGATCATAAATCTAGCAAGCTCAAACTCTTTCAGCAGATCCTTTAGTTAAGACATATTCATCCTCTCAACCATGTCATATGGAAACCCATGGTTGATCAGGGTCATGAACATAGAAGACTCAGGTCTCTTTCTAAGATGTCTTTAGTAGTCAGGAGGTCATCAGCCTTTGAATCTTTTGGTTCTTTTAGAGAGTCCATATTGATAAGCTCATTCCATTCTTCATCACTGTCACTATCCTTCTGAGAAATTGTCTTCACAATAGATAAATCTACTGAAGGAGTGTGTTTAGTGGATGTAGGCCTTGACTTCTTAGGTGAATCTTCAACATTGATAACCTTCTTCTGAGTAGTACCTAAGTACTTCCTCTTCCTTGAGTATAGAATGAGGTGCTTAGAGGTTGTAACACCGGAAGTTTGACTTTTTGGAGTGATATGCGACTGAGTCTTAGTCTCATGGAATTCAAGCGACTGGAGGTTCAATTGCATGATGTTCGGACGATTGAAGGATCAACCGCATGGAACTCATGCGACTGGAGGTCCAGTCGCATGGTGCTCATGCGACTGAAGGTCTAGTCGCCTGGACCTCGGGCAACTGAGCTGTAGCTATAAAGGAGGGGCAGCCCTCTTCTTCCCCACACTTACACATTCAGTCGGGAAGAAAGGGCAGAGAGAGAGAACAGAGAAAGAAGAGAAAGAAAGAGAGAAAGTGGTGATCCGGGCTCGAGAATTGTCGAGTGACTAGTCCAAACGAAGCTCTTCATCTTCTCCTTGATTATGTGAGTTCTAGGACCCCTCATTTACTTGTTTTCAAACGATTTTGGGGCTGGAACACATTTAAACCCGTTTTTGAAAAAGTGTATGTTTGACCCATTTGGGTGAAATCTTGGGTAATGTGTTTAAGGTATGATTAGGACTTGCACATGCTTGTATGATGTCCTAATATAAATCCCTGAGGTTTAGGAGGGTTAATTTGGGCTGGAAATGAGTTTAGAGGAGTTTGAAGGCCGTAGGTCGCGGCTGCTGTTCGTAATGAACTCCAGTCGCTGCCCAGTTAGGGATAGGCGACTGAAGGGCCAGTCGTACGACTGAGGAATGACTGATGTTCAATCGTACGATTGAGGCTCAGTCGCACGACTGGGGCTCAGTCGCACGACAGGCCATGCGATTAGGGATTTAGTCGCATAGGTCCATTCGCATAGTAGTTCAGTCGCACGACTGAGGGTTAGTCGCCTAGTACCCCATTCGTATAGTGTTCATTCGCACGATAGGAGGTCCACTCGCACGATTGTATGCCCATTCGCATAACTGCCCAATCGCACGACCAGTCGCATGGAGGCCATGCGACTGAAGTATGTTCAATCGCCCAAATAGGGCTGATGTGAATGAGGAGAGATGTGTATGTAGGATGTAAATATGATAAGTATGACGTTGCCTTATATGATGGTAATGACTCATGATTTGTAAATATCTATGTTCCTTGTGTCGATGTATGTTTATCTGTTCGTGACTTTACGTGAATGAATGAATGAATGAAACGAATGTAATAAGAACGTAAAGTGAAAGATAATGAAGACGAACATGATGAATGAATGCATGCATTGATGAATGAACGAATGAGCGTAAGAAATGCTTGCAAGAAAATGAATGGAGGTGCACACCCCTGGCAGGTGTTAGCTCAACTGTGATGCAGGTTAGCTACCCGGAAGGATGCACACAGGGTCAATCTTTGAGATTGATAATGAGGTGAACAACTTTGTGTTGCAACAGATTCGGTTAGCAGGCAATCGTGAGATTGCCACTGAGGTGAGCAGCCATGTGCTGCAACAGACTCGGCTAACGTACGATCGAGAGAGATCGATATGGAGGTGAGCGGCCTTGTTGTCGTAACAGACTCGTAAGAATGAATGAAAAGACTGAAGGAGTTAATGAACGAACGTGAATGATAACGATGAATGGTGCACGAATGAAAGCCAATGAATGAATGAGGAAGATAATAATAATATTATCTACGTGTACGTATGTTGTGTGATCGCGTGTATGTAAGAACGGTTTTTAACGAATGAAAGTATGTTTTATTATAAAACTAGAACTCACTCAGCAACGCTGACTTTTTATGTGTTTCCAGTTGACAGGTAGGGTTGCTGAGGATGGCACGAGGCGGCTACTCAGCTCCTTTGGGATGGCATTCTCCTTTTGATAATGCTGCCACGCATTATGTTGCGTGCAAGTGTTCCTTGAGGATCCCGATAAACGAGATTACTTAAGGAATCTTCTTTATGATGAAATTTTAATGTTTCTATACCAGAGGTCACTGTTTATGACCGTTTTGTAAACAATAGCGATGTAAAACGTTGTAAAAGCTTCTATGATGAAATGAGAATGTACTACTTTTCAATTCCGCTGCGTTATTTTACTTAGTATATGTAAATTATATGTTGAAGTGCGATGAATGACCAACTGTAAGCATCCCGGGAACGGGGCCTTACAGAGGTCTCAGAAGATTCTTTCAATGGTTTTATTGATGGAGCAGCACTTGACTCAAGAGCATAGATTTTTATCTTTCGTTCTTTAATCACTTCATCTTTTCTTTTCAATAGAGCAGATTGAGTAGAGAGAGTTGGTTACATGGTCAAGTTCCAACGCCAGCTTCTCCTTTTTACTTTTCTCATGCTTTACTGACTCTAGAAGTTCTTTTTCATGCTGAAGTAATGCATCAATGAATTCATTGTTGCATTGTGCATCTTCTCTTAGTCTTTTGAGTCTTGCTTCTTGGTTCATCAACTCATCATCCGTTTCTTTTATTACTCCCTTCAACTCTTGTATTCTTTGGTTTCTTTTGTTTGATTTGATTACAAGCTTATTGCACTCAGCCACTAATTAACTTTTGCTTATAGGGATGTCCTTATCACTGAGATCATGTTCATGGTAGGCAATTACATCAACAAGTTGCCTTTTTCTCTTCTTCTTCTAGATGTTTAGCAGCAGTCTCATCATCATTGACTTCAGTGGGTGCCACACTTGCTGAACTTGAGCATGGCTCAACTCTTTGATCTGTAGCCTCTTGATGTTAGTGTTAAGGAAGTTGCTGAGGATAAGCGATTGGAGTTATTGGTTCAGTTTGATCAGACAACACTGGGTTTGTGAGTTGGTAACTGAGAGTGGAATGGTGCTAGCTTGATATACAACTCAGTCTCACCAGAGTAAAATGAATTTTGAGATTGAGTAGCAGCAATAGGCTCAGTGTGAACACTATCAGGAGTTTGATGTTGAGGGTTTCAGGTTGTTGATGGATAGGTGATTGAGTACGGATTGGAGATATTGGCCGCGTGTGTTGACTGTCTGATTGAGATTATGGTGGTGGTTCTTATTGGATAGGTGAGATGGGCAGGGTGTTTTAAGTGGCTGCTGATAGTTGTTGTGGAGAAACGCACATACATTATGCCCTCTTGCAAACCTACTCGTCATCTTAAGAACAATGATCTGAGATCAAGATTATGTGTTTGTTTTGATTTTGATTTGGTAATTTGAATGTTTGTGAAAGAGGGAAAGGGAGTGCGCTTTTCTAGGTCTGAAAAGTGAAAAAGTGCTCTAAAAAGTGAATAATGAAGGTTTTAAGTCAAAAACATTATTTATACTCTCAGACACATTAATTTCATTTATTTAATGAAGTGGGTCCCACTTCAGTGGAATTTATTTATTTCGAAGATTTCAGATCTTCCGTAGGACATCTGCGGATGCATAACATCTGTGGATGCCTAACCATCAAGTACTGAAATAGAATTTTGAAGTATAACATGATTAACCATATATTACCAATCTATGAACATAGATTATAGTTTTGAAATATTAACACATCAGTAGTTTACCAATTCTGTAGATGGTCATATTTTAATTGGTTAAGTTTCACACTGTAACTTCTGCTGATGATGAAATTTCACTATAGCTTCTGCTGATGCTTTAATTTCACTGTAGCCTCTGCTGATGCAGAAATTCACTGTAGCTTCTGTTGATACTGAAATTTCATTGTTTCTTCTACTGATGCTTAGAATGCACTGTTTGAAACTTCTTTTGATTGTATGGTTCTTGTCAAGTGATAGAACCATTTATTGCTATTGGACCTTGTTGACATTGTTTGCATGACAATTGTGCACAAGAAGGTTTATATTTTGAAAAAAACCTTCATATATCCTGCAGCCAAGTTAGTTCTCAAGCTCCAATTCCTTCGTAGATTTTTTTTGATGCAAATTCAGATTTTTATTGTTTGTAAATTCAGATTTTTATTGTTTTTCATGCTTTAACTACTCCCCTAAATTTGTGATTAATGATAAGCTGTTGCATTCATCATAAATTTATGTAGAAGAATTGCATGAAAGGCATATGATAGTCCAAAAGTGATGAAAGCTACTAACAAAAATAACATAATTATTATGATGATTAAGGGGATCATACTATGACACTAAGCTTCTTCCCTTTTTGATTTGTCTGATGAAATGTGATCTGATGCTAGACCTGATTACAAGTATATATTTCCACTTAAATCCAAACAAGAGTATTGTATCAACTAGGCATGCTGTTTATCATATTGTAATGTTTATTAGAGATTAACTGTTATGTGCTCCACATTCAATTCACATTAGAGTTTGTCCTCCGTTTATGAGTCAAATCATCACGTTTTCACACTTAGAAACTATGTACATTAAGTTATAAATTCTATCTTGAGACTAATTTGTTGTATCATTATTGCTTTGTTGCTGATGCTCTTTAGATAATATACAATTGATCGCAATGGATTCGTTTGAGAGCTGAGATATGATCACCATAAGGTCATCAGGTCTTTACTTACGTAACAGAGGTGCCTTCAACCTAGGTCTTTGTTTACACAAAACAGAGGGAGGATGAGGATCATACTCTAAATCATAAACCCAGGTCTTTGTTTAGAAAAAAAAGGGAATATGATTTGCAAAGATAGAAGTTATAAAGTGTTTTACATAGTATGCTTGGGTGAGTGATTTGATCATATCAGGATAAGACATACTTGCTTGATCCTCAAAGTGGAGTTTCCCATAGACAGTCACCTTTTCATTATGTTAGGCATGGTCTTAGTGTAGTTTCAACTCAAGATGAACCTACTCACATATCAAAGTACTTTAGCTCAGATTTAAAATAAGTTAATTACACAAGAAGTAAGCAAAGCCATAGTGTACTATCATTTCCCATACATGCTGAAACAAAAGACTCAGTAAAGAAAGACTATATTTTTTGAATTTTTATATGTTTTCTGAATGTTTTTTGGATTTTATAGATTACTATTTACAAGGAAAGTCACATGCTTTTATTTGTTTATAAATTTAAATCTAACTGAATCAAAGGCTTTAGTGAATAAATCAGCAAGCTGATCTATTGTATCCACCTTGATTAACTTGATTAAACCCTTTTCTGAGCAATCCCTCAGAAAATGGTATCTGATTTCAATATGCTTTGTTTTGCTATGTTGAACTGGGTTAGCAGTGATAAACATAATAGCTGAATTATCAATATGAATTGGTGTTTGAAGGAAATTGTAACCATAATCAAGTAATTGGTGTTGCAACCAAAGTACTTGAGAGCAACCAGCTGAAGTAGCTATGTACTCAGCCTCAGCTGTGGATACAGAGACATTTGTTTGCTTCTGCACTGCTATGAAACAAGTCTTGGTCCTAGAAATTGACATCCACCAGTTGTGGATTTTCTATTGTTGTTGCATCCTCCAAAGTCATTATCTGAATATGAGTAAAGAGTGAAATCTCCATCTTTTGGATACCAAAGTCCTAGAGCAGGTTTCCCTTACAGATGTCTGAAGATTCTCTTAACAACATTCAGATGAGACCCTTTTGGATCAGATTAGTACCTAGCACAAATACACACAACAAACATTATGTCAGGTCGGCTGGCGGTTAAATACATAAAAGATCCTATCATTGATCTATACAATCTTTGATCAATAGTTTTTCCATAGGATCTGGCACAATCTTTATTGTTGAAGCAGGATTTTGCATGAAGATGTATCAGCAAGATTGTACTTCTTCAATATTTGATGAATATACTTCTCTTGATTGATAAAAATGCTATCTATTTTTTGATGAACTTGGAGACCAAGGACGAAAGTCAATTATCCCATTTAACTCATTTGGAACTCAGATTTCATTAAATCATCAAAACTCACACATGACTTCTTGTTGGTTGATCTAAATCTAATGTCATCTACATATATTTGAATATCCAAAAGTTCTTGATGTTCTTGTTTGAGAAAGAGTGTCTGATCAATAGTTCCTCTTTCGTACCCATGCTTGACCAGGAAAGATGATAATGTTTCATACCACTTTCTTGGTGCTTGATGAAGACTATACAAAGCTTTGTCTAGCTTGTATACTCTATGTGGGTAGTTAGGATCTTCAAAACCAGGAGTTGAGCTACATAGACCTCTTCATCAATTTTCCCATAAAGGAAAGCATACTTGATATCCATTTGGTAGACAGTGAACTTCTTATAAGAAGCATAGGCTAGAAATACTCTGATTGCTTCAATTCTTGCAACAGGTGCAAAAACTTCATTATAGTCTATCCCTTCTTCTTGAGTATATCCTTGTGCAATCAGCCTAGCTTTGTTTCGTACAATTATACCTCTGTCATCTAGCTTAGTTTTGAAGAGCGATCTTGTTCCAATTAGATGTTGACCTTTAGGCAAGTCAACAAGATTCCAGACTTTCTGCTTTCTGAATTGTTGAAGCTCTTCCTGCATAGCTTCAATCCAGCCATTATCCTTTAGAGCAGCTATGATGTTTAGAGGATAACTTGAGAAAGAAAACAAGTAAACAAACAAATGTTTATAGCTCCCCCTTGGCTTCATGTGGTTCTTGTATTTAGATCTCCAATTATGTTGTTAGATGGATGAGACTTGTGAATTCTGGTTGTTGGAATAGATTCAACTGGAATGGATGATTCCTAGTTAGTCATATCCATTGGTGCAGATGGATTCAGCTGTGATGATGAATTTAGGAAGTAATCAAAGTGTTCTTCATGTTCAGCATTGGATGTAGTATGATCTTTATTTGGTACATCAGCTGTGTTGTGAATGTCTTCTACAGGAACTTCTATGGAGATAGTTTGTTCATCCGTAGGAGTTACAGGAACATCTATGGATGGTATTGTTGACCTGATGATAACTCTCTGGAATGCAAAGGATCATCTCTAATGTGCGGGGCATTAGCTGAGGCACTATTCATATCTCCGGATGAAGGATGATCATCTGCGGATGTAGAGTTATTAGCTGCGGACGCAGTGTTACCATCTTCGGATGTAGACCCATTTTGCTGTACTTGTGCAGCATCATTGTTGATATTGGTTGTTCCTTCATCCATGATACTTGATGTTTGTAGTCTTGGAGGATCAACTGATAGTGATACTTCATTTAGATTTGGAGGAACAAATGGATAACATGTATTAGCAGAACCTGCATTAATCAAATAATCAGAGTTAAATGAGTTTGTTGGAGCATCTATATCAAACAACCATGATAATCCTTTTACAGATGTAGTAAATATGGATTCATCAATGAAACATTAGGAGTTTCTTGCATAATGTTTTGTTGTGGAATGTAAATCCTTCATGATTTAGATGTTGAAGAATATCCAACAAAGAAACCATCATAGGCTTTCTCTGAAAATTTTCCTAATTGTTCCTTTGTGTTTAAAACAGATACATGACACCCAAAAGCTCTAAGATATCCTATATAAGGTTTTCTTTTAGATAAAAGCTCATAAGGTATTTTATTATGTTATTCGACAATTAAAGTCCTAACAGCACAAGAAATCACACAAGCCTAAACAAGAAAATTCTATTTCTAATCCTCTTGAGTTATTACATTATGATCTGTTTGGTCCAATAAGTGTAAGGAGTAATGCTAAGAAATCTTATTGTCTTGTTGTTACAGATAATTATTCAAATATTCTTGGGTTTGATTCCTAGCACATAAATGGGAGACAGTAGAGGTGTTGTAGAAGCTAATTTTAACTGTTGAGAATATCAGCAACAAGAAAGTTTTGGGGATCAGAAGCGACAACGGGACATATTTCAAAAATTAGATCATTGATTCATTCTGTGCAGCAAAAAGGATTCTCATACAATCCAGCACAGCCCGAACTCCTCAGTAGAGCGGTGTTACTGAAAGGAAGAATCACACTCTTATTGAAGTAGCCCAAACTATGCTTATAGAATCTAAACTTCCTATTATTTTGGGTAGAAGGAGTCAACTGTGCTTCCTATGCTCTAAAGAGAGTTTTGATTATGAAAGACAAGATTGCAGGATTGGTGTTGATCTCTCAACACAAGTTTTATCACACAAACTCACTAAGTCTCACTCGATTGATGAAGCATAATCTCTAACTAAGTTGACAATAATATAATAAGGTAATGAACACATCAATAGTTTTCAAGATACTTGTATATATTACTTCTCAACTCAGTATTACAAGACTCTTACAAGCGTGGTTTGATGAGTTATAATAAGAAACTATATATACTACTATCTATAACCGATTATACTTTGGATGACGAGCTGGAATTTACAGCTAGACAAATACTGCATTACTAGAAGTAAAGCATATAAGATAAAATACTATCTTATATTACATAGTCATGACAGGTCCATGACTTACCTTTTGTTACCAAACTAAAGATGGCGACTGTACTAATTAATAAAGGTGAACATTGGACTAAAGTATGGTCAACTACATGGGCGTGGGAAAGCACGATGCAGTTTGTCAGAGGTTACAGTGTAGTTGGTTCTTCTGAAGGTAAATGATTTCGAAAGAATAACTTCTTCGGAGGCCATTTGTACTTCGGAAGAAACAACTTCTTTCGAGTCATTTGCAAGTCTTCATGACTTTCTTCCTCAGAAGACATTGCCTTGGATCTTCTAAGTGTGAATACTTTAAAAGAGGAAGTCCTTAGTCCCGAAAGACTTATTCTGTCTTCGGAAGTTCTTCATATACTTAGGAAGGAAAACTGCTTAGTCTTGGAAGACTTAGTTTTCCTTCCGAAGCTCTTCATACTTTAAGCTTCAACAGATCTTCAACTTGTCTTCGGAAGAGAAGCTTTAGCTTCAGAAGACTTCTTTAATTGTACTTCAAAATTATTCTAAGTGTTGTTTTGGTTGCACCAGCCTCATATAATCCAACAAACTCCCCTAGGCTGATGCTACCAAAACTTCACTCCCTTCTGCTCCTTAAGGATTTCAACACCAGGAGACCAAGTATTTGGTTGTCTCCTTGTTCTTCCCTAATGTCATAGTGAGGAGCTTGTACAAGTCATTTGTGGATAGTAGATCAAGCTTGTTGCTTTGACTGACATGCACTCCTTGCTGTGTCCCTTTGAAGAGAGTTTGTTTATAGGAATTATAGTCATATTCCTATCTAACTATAGGATCAGAAGTTGGGCGTTCAACCATCTATAGGACGGCTTTTCCTTTTGTCCTTGTACCTTCTTCATCATCCTTTGCTCTCTTTTTCAACTCTTCTTAAGTCTTGGATTACTTTGTAAGTTCAGCCAGATGAAGAGTGCTCAGATGATTTCTTATGTGATCAGTAACCTAAGAGTTAGAGGGATTTAAGAATGGTTTCTCTGCTAACTCAACAATGTCAAATCTGTTAGAGTGTAGCAGAGATGAAGTATCAATCCTGTTTACTTCACCATTCTCCCTTTCCACAGAAAAGCAGAGAGAAGGTTCATCGAACCTCCACTAGACAATTCTCCTTCTAGGATTGAGGGGCTGAGTAGGCAGCTTGTCTCTTTTCCTAGTGTCCAGCAGAGTCACCAGTCTCCTTCCTATCTTTTTTCTTCTTCTTTCAGTGTGTCTGAATTAGTTGTAAGAAGTTAGAGAGCTTGGTCCAGTGTTCCCCTACGTAGATCAAGGAATGCATCTCTTGTGAGGGAACTGGAAGAGCCATTAATATACTTCAGCTTAATTGACTCTTCCTCACAAGAAATGTCGCTTAAAGTTATGCAATTGATGAGTTTCCTCTTGATCTCCTTGAATTCTTCTAAGTTCAGAGGCTTAAATGGTTCAGAAGATGGTTTGGGTAGTGATTGAGTCCTGGGTTGTGTTTTCGGTTTAAGGATAGGTAGTAGTGGTTGTTATTGGGAAACAGTGGGTGAAGGTGTGGGTATAGCTGATGGTGTGGGTTGAGGGGTGTAACGCTCAGTGGTTGGTTCATTTTTAATGGGGAAGGGTAAAGTTGTGGGCATAGGTTATGGTTTGGGTGCTGGTTTGGGTGTTGGTCTTAGTTTGGGTGTTGGTCTTGGTTTGGGTGTTAGTTCGGGTGCCATCCTCTGAACACTTGGTACTTGAGGTACCTCCTGCCTTCTTCCTAAGCGAATGTCAGCCTTGATGTCACTGACATGTCGTTGTAGGGTCTTCTCTGACATGGGACCCACTTGCCTGCCAGTAAAGCCATAGGCATCGAGATAAGTTTTCATCCATTTCTAATCTTCCACCTTTTTAGCAGCTACAAGATGTGCCTCTTCCTCCTCCTTCTTTTTCTTCTTCTCCCTCAGCTTTTCCCTGGCACTCTTCTTCCTCTCCTTGGTGATTTGATCTTGTTCTTTGAAGAAATGGAACAGGATCGTATCATTGTCATGAGGTGCCAGTTCAACCTGAGAATAGCCTCTAGAGCAAAGGTTATCCTCTCCATCCTTTCCCTTTTCATTGTCTCTTTCTTATTTTTCCTTTTCTCCTCCTCTATGGCGAACCTTGATGCTTCTTCCCTTTCCTTTTGCAGCAAGGTTGCCTTCTCTAACTTCACAAGCTCACCTAGTAGGAGTAGAACTATTTCTTTATTGTCTACTCCCACACTAATAAGCCTATCTATCACCTCCGCTCTCCTTTTATTGTTGATACTTTCTTGAACGGTTGTTGCTGCTTTGCTGCTTGCAGCCAACCACTTCCCAGTATCAACTTTTCCCTTCTTCTTGAGCTTTTACAACCTTTCTTCCTTATAGAAACTCCTCAGTAGTGAGCTTCCTCTTCCCCTTTGGGTTAGAGGAAGATTTAGCTTTTAGAGACTCAAGCTTAGATGGTTCAGGTTTGGGAGAGTGGGGTTGAACTTATGGTGTTTGAGGTAGGGGAGTAGCAAGGAAGTCCTCACTATTTACCTCAAAGGCTAGAGCAAGAATTTCCTATGTGATAAACAGGTCATCAGATAAAGATGATAGTTCCATAATTCCTTCCGCAACTTGAATTTCTACTTCGAAAGAAGCTTGAACTACACTACCTGTTCCTTTTAAATCAATTGCTAGGCCATGAGTTTGTATGCCCCCTTCAAAGTTAATCTCATATTCAATATAGACCTTAGGTTGACTAACTTCCTCTTCAGATGTAGGTGGTGCACTCAGCCTTTGAAGCTCTTCAGCTCCAAAGTAGGCAACGACTATATCAGGGGAGGGTTTTTCAATGGAGGAGCTTAATAGTAATTTGGTTAGAAACCGGTTAAGGTCAATTAAGCATCCTAGGATCCACTTGAATGGTGATGGGAGCTGGTTAGGGAAAGATGGTTGCTAGGTGTTGCTGTGTGGAGTAAAAAGAAATGGCATCAAGGGAGGTTGTTATGATAGCAAGACTAGGTTCCTTTTGTCTTTGTTTCTATACATTCAACCGTTTTGGTAGCATCATCTTGAGAATCAGATGAGATAGAGGAGGAACTTAAAGAAACCTGAGTATGTACATGCCTAACAGACTTCTTACTTTATATCTCAGCTAGTTGAGCGTTGAGATTTGTAATCTCAAGTTGCTGAGTGGCATACCTATCTTCTAAATTCCAAACCTTAGATTTAAGGTTTGAGACTTTAGAAAGTAGGTAACTGATATGAGTTGCAGACTACCCTCGTCTTGTTTTAAAGAATCATTAGATGATGAGATAACAAACCTAGCATGTTCACTATCATCACCAGTAATTGTTTCTTGGCGTCCTGGATACCCTTACGTACTGATGTCTCTTTCAGAGTCATCAATCAGCAAGGTTGTCATAGATTTAGTCCCACTTTTGTTACCACTGTCCTGAGAGACTAATGAAACACTCTCAGTAGTGGTAGCTGAATCTACATGAGTCACCTCCACTCTAGTTGGACTAACCTTAGTTTTGGCTAGTTGATGTGGGCTAGATAACGGGGGTTCCCTTGGGCTCAGTTGATCACGGGAGTGGTGTGGTAGATCAACATCATGGTCCTGAGTGAACATAATATCCTTATCAGGTCAGGCTAGTAGGTCAAAAAAGGATACAGAGGTTATTTCTAATGACCGGAACCTTGGTCAGAACCTAATGGCCGTTCTGAAATAAAAGAAGAGCTAGTGATTTGGCAGTCCCTTTTTGGGTATGTTTGTTTGTTTGTTTGTATTTATAACAAGTGACGTTCATTTTCGTTTATAATTCACATATTTTATAATTTGTGCCTTTTATATAATTAGAGCTCAATAACACGAATGCAAATTATAATTCAATTTCAATGAGTTGCGCGTGCGATTTTACCTTCCACTCGGTTATAAAATCTAACCCGCTCATTTACGTCGGGATTTAATCGCGTTCTCGTTCCGTTGACTACCCGTTGACCACATTGACCCAAGCCTTACTTTGTCATCCTAACACTTCCGTCACCATAATCGACTACACTTGCTCATTCAACATCATCGATCAACATCACCATGCCATCGCTTAAATGCCATCACAACCAAACTTGAAAAATCACAACAATCAATCACAATCGCAACCATCTTCACCCTTATCGTTATTCACCATCATAACTAACACATGCACAACTATTAACCACCTTCAACAGCCCCAACACAATTCTAATCACAACCATAATCACAATCGTCAACACCACCACTATTATTGACATTTACAGCCCTAACCGACACCAAATCGACTATATTGACAGCTTTCAACCAACACAACAGCCTATTACATGGGCACAGCCGCATTGGGCACCCTTCGGGTGCCCTAACTCGACCACCACCGTCCGTCACAACCATCACAACCATCGCCCACTGTCACCAACATCGCGCCAAGCTGCAACTGTCACCTTTTTGCTTCCAGATCCCAAAACCGTCACCGCCTGCAACCCAACAGCCAACCTAACCTTCGACCATTGGCTGGTAACATTCACAACCATATATCACAGCCCACAATCACAGCTGCCATCACCGCGACCGCCACTTTCGGGACCCAGATTCAACGGAACCACAACTCAAATCGACTACTCCCTTCGCTATAACCGCCTATGCGGTCGAGAACCAAGAGGCCTCCGGATCCCAGCCGCCTTAGGCAGTCATCGGGGACCCTAGATAGACCACCAACCCCATCATCAGCGGCCACAATCACAGCCAACAACCATCACCGCGACCGATAACCACAGCCGAAATCATCACCGTCACGACCACCACAGCAACGTTCGAAGTCCTGACCCCCTTCACCACCGCTTACCTTCACCGACATCGCCACCAATGCGGGCATCCACCACCATCTCAGTCACATCCATCATCACGGCCCTTCCTGTGGTTGATTTCAATAACCACGACCACGACAGCCATGGTCGCGCGGCTGCTAATGTCGCACCACCACAACCGTCTCCAAAACCCACCTGCAACCATCGCCTTCTTCCTTCAATTCCCGTCGATGTGCTGCCTTCTGGGAGAAATCAAGGTCGTTTTTGAGTTCAGGGTGTTGAGGGGGAGCAGGGATTGGCGTTCACTCGCCGGCACTCGTCGGAGAACTTCACCGACGGCCGGAAGAACAGCCGGAGAGAGAGAAGGGAAGAAGGGGGAGCCGTGGTCTCTCACTCTATGCCCTAAATTGATTGTGCAAAACCCTAAAATGGGTAAAAGTGGTTTATATAGTAGGGTTAAATGACAGGTTCGTTAATGGTTCGGTTCGTAACGCGTTCGAATTAGTTCTCACGTAACGTTGTAGATTTCGCTTCTCGTTAGATTCAATTATGAAAAATATCATAAATATTCCGAGATTATTAATTTTATCATAGTTAGAACATGTCAAAACATTAAACGAGTTGTAATTTGACGCGTATTTAACACGTTTAACGGTTTTACGCGTTTTTATCAAATGAGCGTTAATATTATCATTTTGGTGTTAAAATATTTGCAATTAAGTATTAAAATGATACTTTTTTTATTAACTTCCCAGGTCGGTCTCGTTAAAACCTTATCTGACGAATTCCGGGGTTTTGACCTTATTCCAGACCGATGCACGTCACGATCGCGTTTTCAGAATGAGCTTATTCCAGACAACGTATTACTCATAATTTAGTATGTTATGATAATAAACAATGATTAGATAATTTTTTAGGGAGTTACGAGGCTCGGTCGACATATCAGACGACATTTAAATGCCGGTGAAAACCGGTATTCGCGTTTCAGTTACGAAATTCCGTTGTTTATGCATGATTGATGAAAAATGTTTTAGAGAGCCTTATTTATGATATTTGTTAAGATTAACAATGATTTAGATTGGATGACAAGCCATTATAAGAATTTCTGATGGAATTCCGACGTTATAACGCGTTAAATTGCAGGATTTTACCCGGTATGGGTTCTGAATCTGTTATTAATCTGGATCTTTTCATAATTATTTCAAATCACATAATAATTCATTGTTTCATGGTTTCTCATTTAATTAGTCCGTAAACGTGCATTTGGGCCTTAAATGGGCCTTGCTTGTATGTTCGGGCCCTTACTGGGCTTATTGGGCCCAAAAAGGCTAGTTTCAATTTCTGAGTTTTTCTTATATAACCCCAACTTAATTAGGACATTTATTGAGTTTTATAATATTTTTAGGTTTCCAATTGGGCATATTTCAGAGCTGTTACACTTAGTAAGCCTATCCACAATTACGCAAATAACATCATGTCCATGCAAGATCCTTGGCAATTTGTAACGAAATCCATGGCGATGTTATCCCATTTCCACTCGGGGATTTCAGGTTGTTATAAGGTTCCTGACGGTTTTTGATTTTCGGCCTTTACCATGGCACGCGTCAGACACTTTCCCACTTAGGTAGCAATTGATTTCTTAATCCGGGCCACCAAAATAGAGTCTTTATATCTTGGTACTCTTGTGGCTTCCTGGGTGAGTCGAGTATCTAGATTTGTGGGCTCATCTAAAATCACCTCTCTAAGTCCTCCATTCTTTGGCACCCGTGCTCTTCCATCATACTTGTGTAATCCATTCTCGCTCACCTCTAAAAATTTTTCCATTCCAGTTAACAACTCATCAGCCAATTTATCCCATTTCAAAGCTTCTTCTTGTGCCTCTTTTAGTCTAGTGACCAGGTTAGTATACACACTCATCCTTAAGGCGCAAACACAAAGGGGGTTTCTCCCTTTCCTTTCTACTTAGGGCATTTGCCACTACATTTGCCTTTCCTGGAAGGTAGCGGATCTCGCATTCATAATCGCTTAATAATTCTACCCATCTTCTCTCATGCATGTTTAACATCTTTTGATCCAGAATATGCTGCAGGCTTTTGTGATCAGTGTAAATAACACACTTAGTATCATAGAGATAATGTCTCCACATTTTGAGTGCAAAGACGACGATACCCAGTTCCAAATCATGTGTCGTGTAATTCCTTTCATCCTTGTTCAGCAATCTGGACGCGTAGGCGATCACCTTTTCCCGCCGCATTAGCACACATCCAAATCCTTAACGCGATGCGTAACAATAGATTACAAAGTCCTTAGTTCCTTCTGGTAGGGCAAGGATAGGTGCGCTGCATAGTTTTTCCTTTAACATATTAAAGGCTTCATCTTGTTCTGTTCCCCACTCATAAGCGGTATCCTTCTTGGTCAAAGCGGTTAGTGGTTGTACTGTTCGTGAGAAGTCTTTGATAAACCTCCTGTAATCTCAGTAGGAGTTTCTGGAATCTTCCTTTTTTTATGACCTCTATTTTTGAGGGAGTCACCTAAATTCCATCCTTATTCACTATGTGCCCAAGAAACTGGATTCGCGCATCCAAAACTCGCATTTGGAGAATTTTGCGTGTAGTTGCTCGTTCTTGAGTAGCTCAAGGATTATCCAAAGATGCTTCTCATGTTCTTCTTTGCTTCGAGAGTAGATCAAGATATCATCAATAAACACAATCACAAACTTGTCAAGATATGGATGACATACACGGTTCATGAGATACATGAATGCTTTTGGCGCGTTACTCAGTCCGAAAGGCATGACTAGGTACTCATAATGTCCATACCTGGTTTTGAAGGCTGTTTTGGGGATGTCTTCTTCTTTTTTCTTCAGTTGGAGTTACCCCGATCGCAAGTCTATCCTAGAGAAGTATCTGGCTCCTTGCAATTGATCAAATAAATCGTCAATTCTAGGAAGAGGATATCGGTTCTTTATGGTAAGCTTATTCAGTTCCTGATAGTCGATGCACATTTTTAGTGTTCCATCCTTGTTCTTAACAAATAATACCGGAGAACCCCATGGTGAAACACTTGGTCATATAAACCCCTTATCAAGTAACTCTTGGATTTGTAGCATTAGATCCTTCATCTCGGGGGGAACGAGTCAATAAGGTGCTTTGGCCACCGGCACGGCACCTGGTGCTAAATCTATCTGGAACTCAACTTGTCGGGTCGGAGGGAGTCCTTATAAGTCTTCTAGAAATACTTCCAAGTACTCAGACACCACATGTATGTCTTCAATTTTCTGTTCCTTGCTGGCTTTCATCACATAAATTATGAACGATGTCATTTCTTGTGGCTCTTAGTAGCCTTTAGGTGGGATATCATGGGGCATAATGGGTGGTTTCTCTCTCCATGGACTACTAATATCTTCTCATCAGCTAAAGGTATTTAAGCAAATGCTCGTCACACATGATCTCAGCTCTATTTCTCGCCAACAAATCCATCCCTACTACCATATCAAAGCCTCATAACTTTATAGGAATTAAGTCTATATTAAATGAACTACCCTCTAGTACTATTTTGCAATCTTTGATGATTTCATTAGTTTCTGTTACATTACCGTCAGCCAATTCTACAGTAAATGCATCAGTTAAGATGCAAGCTGCCAAATCAATTAAAGGCCTAAAGGTAGTAGAAACAAAACTAGTAGTTGCTCCATACCTGGTTCTGAAGGCTATTTTGGGGATGTCTTCTTCTTTTATCTTTAGTTGGTTGTATCCCGATCGCAAGTCTATCTTGGAGAAATAGCTGGCTCCTTGTAACTGATCGAATAAGTCGTCAATTCTACGAAGAGGATATCGGTTCTTTATTGTGAGCTTATTCAGTTCCCGATAGTCGATGCACATTCTTAGTGTTCCATCCTTCTTCTTAACAAATAGTACCGGAGCACCCCACGGAGAAACACTTGGTCGTATAAACCCCTTATCAAGTAACTCTTAGATTTGTAGCATTAGCTCCTTCGTCTCGGACGGATCGAGTCGATAAGGTGCTTTGGCCACCGACGTGACACCAGGTACTAAATCTATCTGGAACTCAACTTGTCGGGTCGGAGGGAGTCCTGGTAACTCTTCTGGAAATACTTCCAAGTACTCAGACAATACATGTATGTATTCAATTTTCTATTCCTTTCGGGCTTTCTGTTGGATTCTTTATGCCCAAGACACATAGAATATTGATGTGGTTAGTACGTCATGATCCAAGTCGGGTCATACCCAATAACAAGCTTAGCAAACAGCAGTTATTATTTAATTGATGATATGATCATGCAATTAAATAACTACACCAATTTAGAAAATGGGTTTTCTAAATAAGTTGCATATGAGATAGAGCAACTTATAGGGATATTTTGTTCAAGTGTATTATTTGAAATGTTATTTAAATTAGTTAAATAACATAAATTAATAAAGTGTGTAAGAGTTGTAAAATTAAAGGGGTTAATTTTATAACTCAACTACTGACTTGTTTTAAAAGTTGACAAAATGTTTTGTGGGGAAACCCCCTTTAAACCCAAGTTTCGGCCGCCCCCTAGAGGGTATTCTTGGTCATTTGTTGCTTTGGAACAAGACACATTCATTATTTCTCATTACACACTTTACCTCTCTCTCTTTCTCATACATGCAAGACTTCCTTTTTCACTCATCAAAGAAGAAAAACAAAGCTGAAAATCGGTTTTCAGCAGCAAGTTTCTTGCGAATTTGGTGTCAAAATCCTAACAAGAAAGGTGTTTGCATCATGCTTGTGGGTATGGAAGCTTGAGGACATCTACCTTGGTGTTTTGGTCATTCAAGACTTCATCATCTTCTTCACATCCAACGTTTTGGGCAGCCTCTAGAAGGTGGTTCATATAACGTTTTTTGACAGCTCTTCAAAGGTAGCATTATGGGTATTGTTTGGTTGTTATTTCTTCTTGATAGCTAGTCTTTTCACATATATATGATCCTCACAATCTTGGGTTGGTTGTTGACAAATAATGTACCTTAATTTTCAGATTATAAACATTATATTAAGTCATTAATCCGCTGTGTTTTCATGTTTAAATGGTTAAACAACTTTGATTTTGAGTCTAACAAACCCAACATTGGCATCTAGAGCCGGATATGTGGATGACTAGTTTTATTTGTCCTTGTAAAATTGGTTTTATGGGGCTTTAACAACCTTATAGGGGCTGTTTTGTGGTGATGATTATAAATCCCCAACCTTTCAAGGTTATATCTAACATACTTGTGATTAAACCTTGAAAGAAAGATATCAAGTAGTTGATTATGTTTTTTTTGTTGTTTGGACAAAAGACCCTAAATTCTTGGTTTATGTTGGCTGAAAATTTAGGGTCATATGGGGATTTATTTGGTTCTTGAATGTTGTATATGATGTTTCATATTGGTGCATAACCTAGCCTTGACCTTGGTTTGATTTGGTTTTGAATGGATGTTTGTTTTGGTTGATTTCATTCATAATGGGTTGTAATATTATTCTTTTGTGTTTTGTATTTGGATGAAATTTATTTATTCATTCAATGGCAATGTAATAGATAGATTAAGTGTGCTTTCTTTTATTAGAAAATTTTTATTAGGATATAAATTTTGTAAAAGAAGATGCACAAGATGGAAGCACAAAAGGAAGACACAAGAGAAGGACTTGAAGCATTTGGATGCAAGTTCAAGTGGGGGTCTTTGGAGATCTCATCTTTTGTGTTGTGTTCAACCCTTAGGAAAGACCAAATGACAACACTTGTGATGGCAAACAAGTGTTGTCAACATAGTGGCTATGGTTATGCACACGTGGTTGTTTGATTTATGCTTGTTTGATTATTCATTTTAAGTTGATTGTTTGATATATGGATTTGCTTAACAATCTAAATAAATTATCATAACAAGCTGAATTTTATGGTTCCTAATCATTAAGTGACTAATAAAAGGCTATTAAAAGGATTAATGATTTCAAAATAAAAGAGGTTTTATTAAAAGGGAACCATAGGGTACCATGTATTTGAAAGCATGCGAATACAAGGTACATAGAGTTTTCAAAACTAGAATTAATGAAAACTAAAATCACTTTGGAAACAAGTTTAACACCATCCTTTTACACGACACTCGAATCACTTGAGAACTATTTGTAGGATAAAGGTCACCTAACCACTTTTAGGGAACTTGTGTTTTGAGGTTGGCTTAACGTATTTGTGGGATAAAGGTCACCGAACCACTTGTATGTGTAAACTCACACATGCGTGTAAGTAGGACGACTTGAATTGGAAGCCATGTGCATAGGGTCACCGAAGCATGGCGTACAATGGTGTTGATGGGATTAAACATGCCAACCAAACATAAGATGTTTAACCGATCCCATAAAGGCTAGAAGTTGCAAAAGGTTGCGATTGTCAAATGTTGACTACCTTGTTAATTTAAATAATGGGATAAAGGTCACCTAACCATTATTTGAATGTAACGTTGGATTCTAGATTTTAATTATTAATTGTCTATGAGACATAAATGGTATTAATGATTAAAATGTAATTTTTCAGAAATACTAATAAGAACTTTGTAAATTTTATAGAATGGCCGCAAACAATAATGCTACCACCCCGACCGTCCATACCCTATCACTGAGAACAATTTTAGACTGGGATCGTCTGAACCATAACAACTTTATGGACTGGTTTCAAAACTTGAGAATTGTTCTCAAGCAAGAGAAAAAGGCCTATGTCCTTGACGATCCTATTCTTGAACAACCCGACCCCGAGGATGTTGACGCCTATGTCGATTGGCTTCAGTATACTGAGGATTCCATGCAGGTATCCTGCCTCATATTGGGAACTATGATTCCCGAACTCCAAAAGGACTTGGAGCATCTTGGGGCATATGACATGATTACCCAATTGAAGGAAATGTTCCTTCAACAAGCTAGGGTAGAGCGCTTCGAAACGGTTCGAGCGCTTCATGCGTGTCGCATGGAAGAAACCCAATCGGTATCATCTTATGTACTTAAGATGAAAAGCCACATTGATCGCAACAAGAGGCTTAACTGTCCCGTCTCAAAGGATTTGGCCACGGATTTGATCCTTAATGGCCTAACTAAAAGGTTTGAGATGTTCAAATTGAATTACAATATGAACGGATGGGACATGAGCATTGGTGAGCTTCACGCAATGCTCAAAATAGCTGAGGCAAGGATGGGTAGAAAGGTTCTACCTGTTCTCTCAATCAATGAGGGAGGAAATAGGAAAAGGCCATTCCCCGGTCCCAAGGCAAATGTTGCCAAAGGAAAGGGGCACATCAAAGGCAAAGGGAAGGGGAAGGTTAAAGCGGAACCTCCAAAAACTAAGCTTATGAAGCCTAAGGTAACGAAAAACGATCCATGCTTTGAGTGTGGTGAGATAGGACATTGGAAAAGGAATTGTGCAACCTATCTCAAAGAGTTGAGAAACAAGAGGGATGCTGGGCAGACCTCAAGTACAACTTTCAAGATCGATATTGACTTAATTGTTATTTCTTCAAACACATGGGTATTGGATACCGGGTGTGGAACTCACATTTGCAATCTGTTGCAGGGGTTCAAAAGAAATAAACACTTTAAGAAAGGAGACTATGTTTTGAAACTTTCAAATGGTTTGGAAGTTGTTCTTAAAAACATTTTGTATGCTCCTAGTTTTGACTAGGAACATAATTTCAGTTTCCATTTTAAAACAATATGGTTATGATTTAAAAGTTGTAAACGATGGTATTTATGAATTGGTTCCTGATGAATCATCCTATAATAACACATTATACCAATCAAGTACCAAGAAACTTAAAATGGGTTTAAGTGATTCTTATCTTTGGCATTGTCATCTTGGTCACATAAACAAGAATCGAAATCAAACACTTCAAAAGAATGGTCTTTTAAAAACAAATGAAAATTGTTCATTTGATAAGTTTGAGTCTTGTTTACAAGGTAAGATGACCAAGTCGCCCTTTAGTGGTACTAACGAGAGGGCAAAAGACTTATTAGGAATCATACATTCGGATGTATGTGGTCCTTTTATGACAATGACAAGGAATGGTGAAAGATACTTCATTACCTTTACCGACGATTACAGTCGCTATGGTTATGTGTACTTGATGACACATAAACATGAAGCTTTTGAAATGTTTAAATTCCTCAAGAATGAAGTAGAAAATCAACTTAATAGAATTATCAAAGTTCTCCATTCAGATAGAGGAGGTGAATACCTAAGTGAGGCTTTTCAGGACCATCTAAGAAGTTGTGGGATCGTCTCACAACTTACTCCTCCCGGAACACCACAACATAATGGTGTGTCTGAAAGGAGAAACCGAACCCTATTGGATATGGTTCGATCTATGATGGCTATAAGATCACTACCTCTATCATTTTGGGGTTTCGCACTACTCTCCGCGGCTCGTATTTTGAATATGGCCCCGACCAAGAAAGTGGATTCGACACCTTTTGAAATATGGCATGGAAGAGTTCCATCGCTATCATATTTAAAGGTATAGGGTTGTGAAGCTTAAGTTAAGCTTAACACCCAAAACAAATTGGAAAGTCAATCCACTAAGTGTATATTTGTTGGATATCCGAAAGACTGTATAGGATACTACTTCTTTGATCCAACAGAGCAAAATGTATTTATTGCTCGAAAGGCAGAGTTCTTGGAAGCCAAGTTTCTTATGGAAGGAATGACGTATAGAACAGTGGAATTTGATGAGGATCAAGATCCACAAGCCGAAACACATTTGGTTGACACTAGCTATCAATAAGAGGTTATTGATGATGATCAAGAGGTTGATCAATACACATAAAATGTTCACAGATCTGGTAAAGTTAGCATTCCACCTGAAAGATATGGATTTTTCATGGATGGATGCTATGTGATTGACTCCGATGAGCCAACTACAAACCATGATGCAATCTCCAATTCGGATTGTGACAAATGGCGGAAGCCATGAACGTAGAGATGCAATCCATGTATGACAACCAAGTTTGGGAATTGGTTGACCCTCCAACTAACTCCAAACCGGTTGGATGCAAGTGGGTTTTCAAGAAGAAAACAAATATTCATGGAAACTTGAATACTTACAAGGCAAGACTTTTAGCAAAAGGTTTCACTCAAACTCAAGGGTTGATTATGATGAAACCTTCTCGCCTGTGGCAAAGCTAAAGTCTATTAGGATATTGTTTGCCATTTCTGCTCATTATGATTATGAGATTTGGCAAATGGACATCAAAACCGCTTTTCTTAAATGGACATCTCGAAGAGACTGTCCATATGGTTCAGCCTGAAGGTTTTGTCGATCCAAAGCATCCTAATAAAGTATGCAAGTTAAAGAGATCAATCTATGGATTGAAACAAGCATCGAGAAGTTGGAATCAACGTTTTGATAAAGAGATCAAGAAATTTGGTTTCATCAAGAACGTTGACGAGGCTTGTGTGTATAAAAAGGCTAGTGGGAGTGTAGTTATATTCTTAGTATTGTATGTTGAAGACATACTACTATTTGGAAATGATATTCTAACCATGGAAGGTGTTAAAACCTAGCTTGGAAATTGTTTTTCCATAAAAGATCTCGGTGAAGCCGCCTATATTTTGGGACTAGAGATCTATGTGGATAGATCGAGGTGGTTGATAGGTCTAAATCAAAGTGCATACGTAGATAAAATTTTGAAAAGGTTCAAGATGGGAAACTCTAAGAATGGTATGGTATCTATTCAAAAAGGGATAATATTGAGTGCATCTCAACGTCCAAGCTCAAAGGATGAGCAAGATCATATGAAGAACATCCCATATGCGTATACTATAGGATCCATCATGTATGCGATGATATGCACTAGACCGGACGTGTCATGCGCGTTAAGCATGACAAACAGTTATCAGCAGAATCCAAGTAATAGCCATTGGATGGCTGTTAAAAGTATATTGAAATACCTTAGAAGGCCTAAAGATATATTTCTAATATAAGGATGTGATGAAGCGGAACTCGTTGTAAAGGGTTACAAGGATGCGAGTTTCCAAACTGATCAAGATGATTCTCGATCACAAACGGGTAAGTCTCCATTATGAATGGGGTAGCATTGTCCACTACAGAATCTGAATACATAGCCGCCTCATTGGCAACTCAGGAAGCTGCATGGATAAAGAAATTTATCCCCGATCTAGGGGTGGTCTCTACTATTCAAGACCCCCTAGAAATCTTTTGTGATAACGAGGGTGCGATTGCTCAAATCAAGGAACCCCGTGCACATCAAAAGACTAGACATATTGAGCGGAGATTGAACTACATAAGGGATGAAGTTGAAAAGGGAAAGATATGTATTCGCAAAGTTCACACTGATCAAAACATTATGGATCCACTCACGAAGCTCCTTGAAAGGGCAAAGCATGAAAGTCATACTTGTGCCTTAGGACTTCGATATTCCAGTGATTGGAATTGATCTGTTTAGTATTAATATTGAAAATATGGAACAATTGTAATATTTAACTCATCTATATATTTACGATATTTTGAGTTATGTTCCTTTTAGCATGTTTACATCCATGAATATGTTTATTATTCTAAATGTCCGTAGTCAGTCATATTTGTGGGAACAAATATGAACGTAAGACTATTATGAACTTGGATTGGTGGATATTCATAAGGCATGAATATAGAGCAATTGATTGCTGCCAAGGTTCATATATATTCGTGGGATACGAATATTGGACTGACCCGCGTCTTAAATCATACTACATGGAATCTTATTGATTGATCATAAGTAAATTTGAGCAAAGGCGAATATCATTTGGTATCCTCCGACCTGAGATACATATTGGGTTTTGATATTTACCAAGCGTTATACCTTGAGCTAGTTCTTCGCTGCTCTGAAATAATGGTCAGTACATAAGGCTATGTTTAGGTATAACATAAGGTGATTGTGAGAAACGTATGTAGTCAAGATGGAATTTGTTCCACTTATTCGTTGAGAGCAAGATGTCTAAAGCCTGATAAAGTTAAATCAACAAGGAATGATCATTCTGTGTCCTTGGATTTAACATGACATCTGTAATAAAAGGATAAATGATTGATTCACCTAAATCATTTCAAGTTGGATACTTGAAGGGGATGATGTTATTTAATGGCTTCTAATTCATGCGTATTAAGGGTAGTAAACCGTTGTTAGGCGGTATTTACTGCTTGCATCAATCTTCTATGAATCTTGTGCAAGTGGGAGATTGTTGGATTCTTTATGCCCAAGACACATAGAATATTGATGTGGTTAGTACGTCATGATCCAAGTCGGGTAATACCCAATAACAAGCTTAGCAAACACCAATTATTATTTAATTGATAATATGATCATGCAATTAAATAACTACACCAATTTAGAAAATGGGTTTTCTAAATAAGTTGCATATGAGATAGAACAACTTATAGGGATATTTTGTTCAAGTGTATTATTTGAAATGTTATTTAAATTAGTTGAATAACATAAATTAATAAAGTGTGTAAGAGTTGTAAAATTAAAGGGGTTAATTTTATAACTCAACTAGTGACTTGTTTTAAAAGTTGACAAAATGTTTTGGGGGGAAACCCCCTTTAAACCCAAGTTTCGGCCGCCCCCTAGAGGGTATTCTTGGTCATTTGTTGCTTTGGAACAAGACACATTCATTAGTTCTCATTACACACTTTACCTCTCTCTCTCTCATACATGCAAGACTTCCTTTTTCTCTCATCAAAGAAGAAAAACAAAGCTGAAAATCGCTTTTCAGCAGCAAGTTTCTTGTAAATTTGGTGTCAAAATCCTAACAAGAAAGGTGTTTGCATCATGCTTGTGGGTATGGAAGCTTGAGGACATCTACCTTGGTGTTTTGGTCATTCAAGACTTCATCATCTTCTTCATATCCAACGTTTTGGGCAGCCTCTAGAAGGTGGTTCATATAACGTTTTTTGGCAGCTCTTCAAAGGTAGCATTATGGGTATTGTTTGGTTGTTATTTCTTCTTGATTGCTAGTCTTTTCACATATATATGATCCTTACAATCTTGGGTTTGTTGTTGACAAATAATGTACCTTAATTTTCAGATTATAAACATTATATCAAGTCATTAATCCGCTGCATTTTCATGTTTAAATGGTTAAACAACTTGTAATTTGAGTCTATCAAACCCAACACTTCATCACATAAATTATGAACGTTGTGTGTTCTTTCTTGAGGCTCTTGTAGCCTTTAGGTGGGATATCATGGGGCATAACGGGTGGTTTTTCTCTCCATGGACTAATAATATCTTTCCATCAGCTAAAGGTATTTTAAGCAAACGCTCGTCAGACACAATTTTAGCTCTATTTCTAGCCAACCAATCCATCCCTACTATTACATCAAAGCCTCCTAACTTTATAGGCATTAAGTCTACATTAAATGAACTACCCTCTAGGACCATTTTGCAATCTTTGATGATTTCGTTAGTTTCTATTACATTACCGTCAGCCACTTCTATGGTAAATGTATCAGTTATGGTGCAAGCTGCCAAATCAATCAAAGGCCTAAAGGTAGTAGAAACAAAACTAGTAGTTGCTCTATTATCAAATAAAACGACTGCAGGTTGGTTGTTATGGGAAACGTACCGTTAACCACATCAGGTTCTTTACGAGCACCATTTGGGTCCATCATGAATGCCCTTCCCTTAGGCTTGTTGGGTCTGGCATCGTTATCTCTAGCTAGCTTGGGAAACTTATTCCTCATGTGTCCTGGATCTCCACACTCATAGCATTGCTTCCCTGGCACGTACCTACAATCGTTAATCAAG
The DNA here is from genome assembly GCA_024085815.1 of Flaveria linearis. Classification (NCBI taxonomy): domain Eukaryota; kingdom Viridiplantae; phylum Streptophyta; class Magnoliopsida; order Asterales; family Asteraceae; genus Flaveria; species Flaveria linearis. Next base: position 42,921,212 of record CM044014.1, on the reverse strand, counting down.
TGACCAGTTCATTTGGATCTGAAACAGGGCATCGGGTCGCACTCCCCTTGATGGTGTAGCTTGCATTTGTTACAAAAGGGGCTTGTGCCTAGGTATAACCTCCCAGTCCTTCCACCATGATCATCACGCCTTGGTCCTTCACCAGATCTCTTGCTTGAACTATCATTAATGCCAACCGCCTTCTTAACATCAAACCACTTTCTATTCTCACCCATCACTTTCTTCTTGTCCTCCGTTCTTGTCTACTCTATCCATCCCGCCTTAACCAGGTCATCACTTAAATTGCTAGTGAAATCAACTGCAGCTTGTAAAGTTGCTGGCCTGGAGGACCGAACCTTGCCTTTAGCTTCTGGTGTCACCAGATGTGGCACCAATAGGAAACGGTTAATGTACTTGGTGTAGTTTAGGCCTTTGATCTCTAAGATCATAAATTCAGACAGTTGCTTCGTAAGCTGGTTGATTGGATAGTACTTGTTGGTTATCAAATCCCTGAATTCGGTCCAATTCATTCGACCTACTGCGTTCCTTCCTCTAGGTTGAATGATGGTTTTCCACCATTCCAGTACAGGTCCTTTGATTGATTAGGAAGCAAACCTTACCATGTGTTCCATCTTGCACCCACTAATATCTAACACAGCCTCAATCTCATACAGCCATCTATAAGTCTCAATTTCACCCTTAGTGCCATATAAGTCTTTCGGTTTACAGGCCATGAATGTCTTGTAGGAACATTCATTTCTTATCCCTTCAGTGTCATCATTATTTCCTTCATCATTCCCAGGTCCATCATTCCCCGTTGTATTTCCCCGATCTGCGTTGATCTGGGCGATGATCGTCGGAATGGCGTTAGTAATCTGCTGTGCCCCTAGGTTAGCAATCCTCTCATCGTTCTCAGGGTTGATATTTTCTCCATGTGGGGTTCTTGGTGGAGTATGTGGTTGGTTCCTGGTCAGTCTAGCTTCCTCCTGTAGACCTCTAGCAGCTCCTCGTCTCCCGATACGAGTTCCTCGTTTGGTTGGCATCCTGGTAGCATCATAGATAAATTTATTTAGTATCTCATATATTTTGGTTTCAAATATTCCATTATGTCGAATTTACCTTTATTAGTTGCGCTAACCAATTACATGGAAGTATAATGCGTACAACACGACACAAATATATATATTTATTCAATCAACATGGGGTGAATCATTCATAGTACACAAATCAATTTTTCAACACATAATATATTACAATCCAAATCAAGTCACCCTGTAACATTAGCGTCAATAGAAATAGTTTCTTAGATAGTTCAAACATAGCGTCAACCAAACAAAATAGTAATAGTGTCATAGTTTCACAAATTGGAAGGTGCCATCACCCCCATAAATAATAATAGTCTCTGAAATAGAAAAATAAGATAGTTTATTCGAATAGTTTCGAATCCTACTACCCATAAGGCAATAGCATCATATCATCACTGCCCATTTCTTCTTCAGCCATCTAAACCAACCCGAGCTCTTCTTCCTCCGCTCTTGCTCTAAGCATTGCACACTATGTGACACCATCATCACCTGAAACTGGGCGGACTGAGAAGTTTGAGTGGCGTGCTGGAGAGTCAGCTCGTGACGCTGGATGGTCTTTAGTATGTCACTCAGAGTAGGATCAGAAGGTCCAAAGTCACTAGCCTGATAGCTAGACTGGGAGTATGTATCGCCAGCAAGAACACTCGGTCCATCATACAAGCTACGCCTAGGCGGCATCCAATGCTCGTCGTGCTGGCATCTGGATGGGTCGATCATAGGAGGTGCTGGTGTTGGGGTCCTTACAGGAGGAGGTGGAGGAGGAGGCATCATAAAGGAAACTGAAGGTCCTGGTCTAGCACTCTTGCAAGGTCGAGTGATAACACACGCACGCCTATCCCTAATAGGTGGAATAGGTGAGTGGGTAGGTGCGGTGACTTGCGATGAGGTGGAGCACATTCGACTTCTGACTGGGGATGTCGATGATGATCCTTCTGATGGCTCGGAGCCATGAGAGGTCACGGATATCCAGCCTGGATGTTCAGACTTTTGTAGGTACGCCTCATACTCTGTATGGGGCTTTGCTCTCCTGAGGTTCCCAACTAGGTTAGTCTCATTAGTTGGGTATGCAGGTGCTTTTCCCCTATCAACCATAGTCTTGTGATCCTATAAAAATTATAATGAGTAATTTGGTTTCTCATAGCCCATGACAATAATAATAATAATAGCACTAATAGTAGTAGTGATGGCAGTTTTATCAATAACCAGTAGTATCATCAAGCAATAACAGACATGAAAGTTTAATTAAATCAGGTTTAGACCGTGTTAACTTAAGTCATCTACTCCAAAAAACACACTTTGTGTTTCGTGCTAGAATTTACGCATCTGATAAATTCATGATTATGTTGATCAAGTGTAATCATCAATTTAACCAACCCGCTTACTCCAACACTCACCCAAGAAAGGACAATCCTAAGGTATCAGGGTTTTAGCCTAGGGGCTACTAAGGTATTCCCGACTACTCTACAACCTATGGCTCTGATACCAATCTGTCACACCCCTGGCCCAAAGAGGGTGGGACGTCACAGACTAGCAACATACATGGTAGTGGAAACAAACCATCATAATAGCGCATAAGGAGAGAAATAACATGGCATTACATTTTAATGTCAAACTGGGCTATAACAGTCTAGTCCATCATACAAGAGTACAAATTTATTACATAATCCAAAGTGTTTACCCAACCACAAATCAAATTGTTCAAATGTTTTCAATTTAAGTAATTCCATGGGTAGTCATAATTCTAGGTCATCCAAATCCGGTTCTCCAATCAAGCCACTTCCATTTGGGATTACCTAAAACATGCTCAAAAAGATCTGTGTCAACTAAAAAGTTAGTTAATTCAAGTTCTTAAAGTTTAAAAACAAAAGGACTATTTAAATTCCATAATTTAATTTTAAAATCAAAGCATCACTGTTGTGGGTTAACAATCAACCTTGCACTCCGTCCCGGTTAGCCTCTTATAAAGTTGTGTTTAAACAAGTTAACCCTAAGGAAAACTGAGCCTCAAACAGTGCACCAAACCTACTGGATGGTCTACCATAGTATCTTAGAGAAATCTATTACATGACACAAACGATCCCTCAAAATCTCAGTGGGGTACCCTTCCTGTCCGGAAGGCATTGTGTGTGGGGGATTCCCCAAGTAGATCTACCCATATAGGAAAAGCGGTTCACACAAGAATTAACGATTATGATATAGTTTTGTTCAAACATTATCCATAACATATAAGTGTCAAACAATAGCACATTAATAGTTATAGTTCAACCAAAGCATGTTTCATCACAAACAATAGCACAGAAATGATTCAAGTCTTAGCACCCTATGATCAAGATACAAGTAGTAAGCTTTATGTTCTTAGACTATTGGAAGTGTAACTAAGTGTATTTTTATGGTTATAAGTTCACAAGGCTTCGTTTCTTTGAAGTTTGCGTCAAAAGTTTCCTTTTTAGGAAAGTTAGGGTTTTGGCATGTGAATGACAAGTTCTTATGATTCTTACATATGTATTTACATAATAATAAGTTTAATATTAGTTTTTGGTCATTGAGTTACTGAAATTTAGTTATGTTAGCAGAATTTACACTTTGGCCCCTCAAGTTTCAGAATTTACAATTTTTACCCTAAAGTTGCATTCTTTCCATTTCTTGAGCCGAATATGGCCTTATTAGTTCCTAGGGGGTTTTATATTACTTTTAGGGTTTTTTAAACTTAATATGTCTAGATTTTATTTTGACAGTTTTAAAACACAAAATTCAAGTTACAGGTTACGGTAAAACCGAAGATTTTAACAGTTTGTTTTAAATTCTTCTGTTTTTATCCAATTAACATTTAAATATTATTTAATGATTTATAATAAGGTTAATAAGCTGTCAAAAATATGGTTTTGGGCTCTTTTGATTAAAAACTTCTTTTTTTATGATTTACCCGTTAAAATGCGTTTTTACCCGGAACCGAATGTCCGAATACATTTTAACTCAAGTTTTCACCTATTACTTGACTCAATGTCTCTAACTTACTAAAATATTTTGTTCTTCATGGATTTTGAGTCTCTTTTATTATTTTTAAGATATCACCCAAAAATTACCCGGTTAAGTCCCATTTTTAACGTTTAATTCCATTTAATCTTGAGTTTAACCTAAATATCATCAAATCCGACCATTAGGCCCATGATTTTTATATTAGAGCTTGGAATTCTTTTTAATATGATAATTTCCTTTGTTTTGCTATTTTTAAGAGATTTTCCTATTTTTCGGGATTCCAAACAAGTTCATTTTGTCTCCTAGTCCTTTCTTTTTACATTTCCAGCCATTTTCACCAACTTAGAACATTTCATATTGCCAATCTACTGAAAATATATAAAAAATCTTGGATCTAGCATGATGTGCATATATGTTGCTCTTAAATGATGATTTACACCATCTACACATGTGTAAACCTTATAGATCTTTCCCAAACATCACCTAATAATTTTCTAGCTTTCAAATCAGGTTCTTATGTTGTTCATAAACTGTTTTAAGCAGGTTTCAAGACTTGGTTGGGTGGGTTTTCAAAAACTAATAGTTGGTGTTATTTCATGTAAAAAAAGGGTTTTCTAGGTGTTAACTTGAGTTCCAACCAACGATTTACCAACTTATCATAATGTATACCTCATGTGATGTTAAGAGCTCCTCAAGAACAAGATTATAGCAACAAGTTTCTGTTAGAACAAGTAAAATAAGATTTTTGGTAGATTATAGAAGAGAACCACAAGATATAACTTGGTTTGGGTATGTTGAGGCTTACACTTTGTATGGTTCACGATTTTGAGAGATTAGGAGGGCTAAATATGTGACGCACCGTAATTTCAAGTTAACACCATTCCGACAATTCTCGATATCATTGTTTGCATTGTTATCACCTAAAACATTTACAAGCATCGCCACCGTCATCATTAAATATATTATGTTATATAATACTAACGTCATGAATGACCCCATTTTTAAGATACAAAATGGTGTTTGTAGAGGATTCGGATAAATGGGATTACTTAAGAAATCCTCTTAATTAATATAACTCGCCCATTTACGTCGTTATCAACCGAAACAAATTCGGGAACTCGGGAACTAAGTGCGAGGACCAAAGGTGACAAATTGCCTAACTAGGGCTGGGTATATTAACCTCTTACCAGCCCTAACTATCATTTCTACACCCTCTTCTTCATCTCCTTCTTCACTTCCTTCTTCTCCACCTCTCTACCACATCCTAGCACCAAAACCACCTTGTTTGATCTCGTTTTCGCCAGGGAAATCGTGGCTACAGCTGAATTAACACATTTTCAGCCGGTAGGCGACCTTGGCTACCCTTTTCTTGCTCGACTCACTTCTACGAATTTCGGGTTTCGGGTGCTCGGGTTCAACCTGAGCACATGAGGTCGTATCAGCGCGTGTGTTGTCCTTCTGCATGTGCATTTTACTTAGAGATGTTAGAAAGTTTTTCTGGAGGTCCTTGATATGGGAAACTCGTGCCCAGAGCAGCTGGATGCTGCTCTGCACTTCCAGTAGTCGCGAACCTGCTGTTTCGCGACTGGGCCTTTCAGGCGACTGAGCCGTGCGACTGAGTGAGTCGTGCGACTGAGTCCATGCATCTGAGTCTATCGTGCGACTGAGTGGTGCGACTTGGGTGAGTCGTACGACTGAGTCTATGCGTATGTGTGTGTCGTGCGATTGAATGCATGCGATTGAGACTATGTGCGATTGAGTCAAAACGGATGAATGTGTGCGACCGTGTGTATCGTACGACTGAAGGTCCAATTGTACGAATGAAGGTTCAGTCGTACGAATGAAGCTGATTCGTATGAATGAAGGTTGAATCGTGCGAATGGTCGTTGAGTCATGCGAATGGGTGCTGTGTGGTACGACTAAATGCTGAGTCGCACGAAGGAGGGTTCAATCGTAGGAAGGAAGCTGATTCGTACGATGAAGGCCCATTCGTGCGGATGGAGTGTTGAGTCGTGCGTCTGGTCCTGTCGTGCGAGTGGAATTGCTATGAGTGAGTTTTCGTCTTGTGTGCAGTGTGTTTATCGTATGATGTTAAGGTGACATCGACACGAGTACCGTTGCTAATGACAATCTTTAAAAGTTACACTATCAAACTTATTAATGGTATTCCAGATCAAGCCAACTTAATATTTTACTATTAATAACAATCGATTTCTACCACTAATGCTTACTAAGTAATTCTCTAACAACATACAACCCTTTTACACAAATATCATCGATAATGGCAACGATTCTAATACTTGGATCTACACAAGATCCATTGCGTGCGTTTATGTGTGTGTTACCCACTACTGAACTGATACGACCCGACCCGACTAAACATTACTATTAACACTAGACACATCATTAACGCTTAACATAACTGTCAATAGGTGTTTGACCGTTCATTGTAAACAACACTTGGGAGGCTTCCATCCTACATACTTACTACATAATCTGTGAGTCTTCACGGCCCCTATTTTACTTTTTTTCCTTTTGGGGGAGAAAACATGCAAACATATTTTCATAAACGGTTTTAGTATTATTGATATCGCCTGTTACTTTAGTGCAAACACACGTAACAGTCCTTACATTCTCGAACCGTTAGTAATGTCTAGCGAGGTAATTCTGAGTAGTACTACTGGGTTTGACAAACCCCTCCCGGGCTAGTCGCGCTAGCTTGATTGGAGGTCAAACGGGTGCATTATTGACCTAACATTAGTCACTGTCTGGTGAGACGTGACGGGAAGACAACAAACATATGGGACATACAAACAGTCAGCTTCGGTTCGAAACGCTAAGTAACTTGACTATAGGCTAGCTACCTATCGATATACTTTAATTACTTTACCATTTGAATAGTTACCAACATTTTCTCTGAAATTAAACCTGTGAACTCACCAACTTTATGATGACACACTTTAGCATGTTTTCTCTGGTCACAGGAACACATAGGCTCATGATGCACACTTCAGGAACGCACTCAGGACATGCATCATCAATCTTAATTTCTTGCATTGAACATTTTGTTTTGATTTGGCACTTGTAACTTTCATGTATTAGTTTACATTCCATGTATACGCTTCCGCACTAATGTTATTTCCTTTATGTTCCTCTGATTGAAGTCAAATGTTTATTTTAAAAAAATTCATGTAGTGTCGTTTGATATGACTGTGTCTGAGATCCTGGTTTGTCACACGCCTAACGATAAAAACCCGTTTGTGAAAATTGAGGGTGTGACAGATTGGTATGAGAACCACTGGTTATAGAGAACTAGGATTGCATTTCCATCTAGACTACAGCCTTAGACACAACACTAGTATTGCACAGACACTCTTACATGATTGCAACTGTTGTACGAACATTCTCCCGGCATGGTAACCTTACATTGTTGAACGAACATAACATTATCCGCACATCACATGTATCATTATCGACTAACAGAGGGGCGGAGAATCCCGCTCGCTCACTTCCAACATCTACATTTGTTTCCTCGCTCCCGGAGTTGACGCACCGACGAATTGAACCTAACATTACCACTTTGAAACATGGAAACCTTTCTAACCCGTACGACTAGCCTAACGATGACAAACAAAGAGAACAACACCTTACTCTTCCAACTCTTTCACACTTGTTACTATTTCCAACATATCCTATCTTCTACACTAGTCTGAGTAGTAAAAGTGGGACAACTAAGGGATTCAAAGTCTATCAGAGAATCGGACTTAGATATATAAGACACTTAGAGCTTCAAAGGGGAATATTTTAACTCGGATCGCCAGATTATTTTCCATCCCACACAAAGATATATTGAATTATGATTGTTTGATTTAAATACGTTGTATTTCCTAAATTCATTTTATCAATAATTATTATTCGATTAGTGACTGTTGTGTATTGTTAATTGAAGAATCATGTCTTGAAGAAGACTTGGACGCCCGGGTGGACGAGGGAACATCAACATGAGTCAAGCTGAGTTGAATGCTATCATCAATGAGCGTGTTGCTGATGCGCTTCCAGCCTATGAACAGGCCCGCAATCAGAACCAGAACAACCAGAATCTGAATCAAGGAGGTCTAACAGTCTATACCGTCAAGATGTTTATGGATTGTAAGCCTCACTCCTTCAGTGGTTCTGATGGTGCTGTCTCATTACATCGCTGGCTGGAGATACTTGAGTCGGTTTTCGCCATGTGCAACTGCCCTACAGGAAGTCGTGTCATGTACGCCTCCGGCACACTGGAAGGACCAGCTCTGACGTGGTGGAACTCACAAGTCCAAACCTTAGGACTTGATGCTGCTAATGGTTTGCCATGGCATGATTTCAAGACCTTGATGAAAGAAGAATATTTCCCTAGAAACGATGTCCAGAAACTAGAAGCAGAGTTTTGGAATCTTAAGATGATTGGTTCTGACATTAAGGAATATACGACTCGTTCACACGAGTTGGCTACTTTATGTCCTCAGATGGTGACCGCGGCCTACAAACGGATTGAGAAGTACATTGATGGTCTAGGTCCTCAAATCCAAGCTAGTGTTATGGCTGCTGATCCTATCACTATTCAGCAGGCTATCCGATTAGCTCACAAGCTCACTCATCAGGCAGTGGCACAGGGTACTTTGCATAAACGTGGCGCTGCATCTGGTTCATCTGATCATAAAAGGAAATGGGATGGTAACAACAGCAAGTCTTCAAGCTCCAATAACACCCAGCAACAACATACCCGAAAGTTTGATTCATCAAGAAGCTTCACCAACATCAATCAGAACCGCAACAACAACAACAATGGTCAGGGATCGAGCAACTATGCGGGCAAGTATCCGAAGTGTAACTAGTGCAACTTTCACCATCATGGCCAGTGTGATCGACTCCATTGTCAAAGGTGTGGAAAGATGGGTCATGCTGCTAAAGACTGCAAGGGTGAACTGATGACTAAGCAACAGCCTCAACAACAACGCCAGGGCGAAGCGACTAGAGGCTGTTATACTACAGGAAGGATTGCCCACAGCTAAAGAGTGGGAACAAGGGCAACAATGGAAGCAATGCTAAAGGTCGTGCTTTTGTGATTGGTTCTGGCGAGGCAAGGACTGATCAGAATATGGTTACTGGTACGTTTCCCCTAATGGTTGTTTTGCTTCTATACTGTTTGATACTGGTGCTGACAAGAGTTTTGTTTCCAACAAGTTCATTAAGTTCTTAGATGTAACCTTAGCTGATGTGGAGCCTAGTTACACCGTAGAATTAGCTGATGGGAAACTAATTGAGGCAACTCACATCATTAAGGGATGCAAGCTAGGATTATGTGGTCATGAGTTAGATATAGAACTGATGCCTGTCACACTTGGTAGCTTCGATGTAGTTGTTGGAATGGACTGGTTGTCCAAGAATCAAGCTGAGATCATCTATGGTGAGAAAATTGTTCGTGTCCACTTCCTAGTGGTGAAGTTTTGTCAGTTCAGGGCGAAAGGAGTGGTACGATCTCAGGAATCATCTCCTACATAAAAGCCCAGAAGTGTTGCGTAAGGGTCATACCGCTTTCCTTGCTATGGTCACTGAAAAGAAACTGAGGAAAAGAAAATTGAAGATATCCATGTTGTGTGTGATTATCCTGAGATTTTCCCTGAAGACCTACCCGGTCTCCCACCGCATCACCAAGTCGAGTTCCAGATTGATTTGTTACCTGGTGCCGCACCTATCGTGAGAGCACCGTAAAGATTAGCTCCAAAAGAACTAGAAGAGCTGTCTACGCAGTTGCAGGAACTATTGGATAAAGGGTTTATCAGACCTAACTCATCACCGTGGTGAGCCCCAGTCCTGTTTGTCAAGAAGAAGGACGGAACCTTTCGTATGTGTATTGATTATAGGGAATTGAACAAAGCAACGGTTAAGAATCGTTATCCACTCTCGCGCATCGATGATTTGTTGATCAACTTCAAGGGTCGAGTTTCTATTCCAAGATAGATCTGAGGTCGGGTTATCATCAATTAAGGATTCTAGATGAAGACATTTCAAAGACTGCTTTCAGAACTAGGTATGGCCACTACGAGTTTTTGGTTATGCCATTTGGGTTGACCAATGCGCCAGCAGTTTTCATGGACCTCATGAACCGAGTGTGCAAACCCTATTTGGACAAGTTCGTCATTGTCTTCATCGATGACATCCTTATCTATTCAAAGAAAAAGGAAGAACATGAGGAGCACCTTAGGCTGATTCTGGAGCTACGGAAACGAGAACAATTGTACGCTAAATTTTCAAAGTGCGACTTCTGGATACGAGAGGTCCATTTCTTGGGTCATGTGGTCAATGAGAATGGGATACATGTTGACCCAGCAAAAATAGAAGCCATCAAGAACTGGGCTACGCCTAAGACTCCAACTGAGGTACGACAGTTTCTCGGGTTGGCTGGCTATTATCGACGGTTCATCGAAGGGTTTTCAAAGATTGCTCAACCTCTCACCGTATTAACTAATAAAGGCACTACGTACAATTGTGGTGACAAACAAGAATCCGCATTTCAGGTTCTGAAGCAGAACTCTATACGACACCGATTCTATCCCTGCCTGAGGGAACAGATGATTTTGTAGTTTACTGTGATGCTTTTATTCAAGGCCTCGGTTGCGTGCTAATGCAACGCAAGAAGGTGATTGCTTATGCATCCTGACAATTGAAGGTTCACGAGAAAAACTACACGACACATGACCTAGAGTTGGGAGCAGTCGTGTTTGCACTCAAGATATGGAGACACTACTTGTACGGTACCAAGTGCACCATTTACACCGATCACAAGAGTCTCCAGCACATCTTTGAACAGAAGGAGCTGAACATGAGAGAACGTCGTTGGGTCGAGTTGTTGAACGACTATGATTGTGCGATCAAGTATCATCCGGGCAAGGCTAATGTAGTAGCAGATGCCTTAAGTCGAAAGAAGACACCTAAGCCAAAACGAGTTCGAGCATTACAACTCACCATTCACACCGGTTTACCCAATCAGATCCGTAATGCTCAATTTGAGGCATTAAAAGACGAGAACCTAAAAGCCGAATCGCTACGAGGCATGGAGAAGCAACTGGAAACCAAGCCTGATGGAATCCGCTACTTCGTAGACCGAACATGGGTTCCCTTGTATGGAGACCTACGAGAGCTAGTAATGGACGAAGCTCACAAATCACGGTACTCTATCCATCCAGGTTCAGACAATATGTATCACTATCTAAAGGTTCTTTACTGGTGGCCAAACATGAAAGCTGATATCGCCACCTATGTAAGCAGATGTTTAACTTGTTCTAAGATTAAGGTGGAGTGTCAATGATCATCTGGTTTACTTCAATAATTAGAAATTCTAGTATGGAACTGGGAGCAGATATCAATGGATTTCATCACAAAACTGCCAAAAACTCCCAGCGGATGCGATACCATTTGGGTGATCGTGGATCGCTTGACGAAATCCGCACATTTCCTGGCAATCCGGGAGACTGACTGTATGGAAAAGTTGACTCGTATCTACCTAAGGGAAATAGTCTCTCGGCATGGTGTGCCAATTTCCATTATCTCTGATCGTGACGCTCGATTCACTTCACACTTCTGGCAATCCTTACAACGATCATTGGGAACGCTGTTGGATATGAGCACCGCATATCACCCTCAAACCGACGGCCAGAGTGAGCGTACGATCCAGACTTTAGAAGACATGTTGCATGCCTACGTGATAGATTTCGGCAGCAGTTGGGAAACTCACTTACCGCTAGTTGAGTTTTCTTACAACAATAGCTATCACACATCGATCAAAGCTGCTCCATTTGAGGCACTGTATGGGCGTAAGTGCCGATCACCTATTTGTTGGGCGAAAGTTGGAGAAAGTCAACTTACCGGCCCTGAACTTGTGCACGAGACGACGGAGAAGATCGTTCAGATCCGTAACCGTATAGAAGCAGCACGTGACCGACAGAAGAGTTAAGCTGATAAGCATCGTCGACCATTGGAATTTAAAATATGTGACAAGGTGCTTTTGAAAGTGGCACCTTGGAAGGGTGTGATTCGTTTCGGAAAGCGTGGGAAACTAAACCCTAGATACGTGGGGCCGTTTGAGATTGTCAAACGGGTCGGCCCTGTGGCCTATCAGCTGAACCTACCCGAAGAACGTCGTGGAGTACACGATGTGTTCCAAGTTTCAAACCTGAGGAAATGCCTTGTAGACGAGACTCTCGCCGTTCCGTTAGACGAGATACATGTTGACGAACAACTACGTTTCATCAAGGAACCAACGAAATTTATGGACCGAGAGCTCAAGACACTCAAACATAGTCGTATCCCTATCGTCAAGGTCCGTTGGAACTCAAAGCGTGGACCTGAATTTACCTGGGAACGCGAGGATCAGATGAAAAAGAAGTACCCGCAACTGTTCCAGAATCTGGCAACTACCTCTTAAGATACGCAGAAACTCTATTCAACATACGTTACAAACCGCTGAGCCTTGTACTCCCCGTTGAACCTCGTAACATGATATCTAATTTTCTGGAAGAAAATTCCTTCGACAAGGGGATAATGTGACACACCGTAATTTCAGGTTAACACCATTCCGACTGTTCTCGTTATCATTATTTGCATCGTTATCACCTAAAACGTTTACAAGCATCGCCACCATCATCGTTAAATATATTATGTTATATAATACTAACGTCATGAATGACCCCATTTTCAAGATACAAAATGGTGTTTGTAGAGGATTCGGATAAACGGGATTACTTAAGGAATCCTCTTAATTAATATAACTTGCCCATTTACGTCGTTATCAACCGAAACAAATTCGGGAACTCGGGGACTAAGTGCGAGGACCAAAGGTGACAAATTGCCAAACTAGGGTTGGGTATATAAACCCCTTACCAGCCCTAACTTTCATTTCTACACCCTCTTCTTCATCTCCTTCTTCACTTTCTTCTTCTCCACCTCTCTACCACATCCTAGCACCAAAACCACCTCGTTTGATCTCGTTTTCGCCGGGGAAATCGTGGCTACAGCTGTGTTAACACTTTTTCAGCAGGTAGGCGACCTTGCCTACCCTTTTCCTGCTCTTCTCACTTCTGCGAATTTAGGGTTTCGGGTGCTCGGGTTCAACCCAAGCACATGAGGTCGTATCGGCACGTGTGCTGTCCTTCTGCATGTGCATTTTACTTAGAGATGTTAGAAAAGTTTTTCTGGAGGTCCTTGATGTGGGAAACTCGTGCCCCGGAGCACCTGGACGCTGCTCTGCACCTCCAGCAGTTGCGAACCTGTTGTTTCGCGACTGGCCCTTTCAGGCGACTGAGCCGTGTGATTGAGTGAGTCGTGTGACTGAGTCCATGCGTCTGAGTCTATCGTGCGACTGAGTGGTGCGACTTGGGTGAGTCGTACGACTGAGTCTATGCATATGTCCGTGTCGTGCGATTGAATGCGTGCGATTGAGAGTGTGCGCGATTGAGTCAAAACGGATGAATGTGTGCGACTGTGTGTATCGCACGACTGAAGGTCCAATTGTACGAATGAAGGTTCAGTCGTACGAATGAAGGTGATTCATACGAATGAAGGTTGAATCGTGTGAATGGCCGTTGAGTCGTGCGAATGGGTGCTGTGTGGTACGACTGAATGCTGAGTCGCACGAAGGAGGGTTCAATCGTAAGAAGGAAGCTGATTCGTACGATTGAAGGCCCATTCGTGCGGATGGAGTGCTGAGTCATGCGTCTGGTCCTGTCGTGCGAGTGGAATTGCAGTGAGTGAGTTTTCGTCTTGTGTGCAGTGTGTTTATCGTGTGATGTTAAGGTGACATCGACACGAGTACCGTTGCTAATGACAATCTTTAAAAGTTACACTATCAAACTTATTAATGGTATTCCAGATTAAATCAACTTAACATTTTACTATTAACAACAATCGATTTCTACCACTAATGGTTACTAAGTAATTCTCTAACAACAAACAACCCTTTTACACAAATATCATCGACAATGGCAACGATTCTAATACTTGGATCTACACAAGATCCATTGCGTGCGTTTATGTGTGTGTTACCCACTACCGAACTGATACGACCTACCCGACTAAACATTACTATTAACACTAGACACGTCATTAACGCTTAACATAACTGTCAATAGGTGTTTGACCGTTCATTGTAAACAACACTTGGGAGGCTTCCATCCTACATACTTACTACATAATCTGTGAGTCTTCACGACCCCTATTTTACTTTCTTTCCTTTTGGGAAGAAAACATGCAAACATATTTTCATAAATGGTTTTAGTATTATTGATATCGCCTGTTACTTTAGTGCAAACACACATAACAGTCCTTACATTCTTGAACCATTAGTAATGTCTAGCGAGGTAATTCTGAGTAGTACTACCGGGTTTGACAAACCCCGCCCGGGCTAGTCGCGCTAGCTTGATTGGAGGTCAAACGGGTGCATTATTGGCCTAACATTAGTCACTGTCTGGTGAGACGTGACGGGAAGACAACAAACATATGGGACATGCAAACAGTCAGCTTCGGTTCAAAACGCTAAGTAACTTGACTATAGGCTAGCTACCTATCGATATGTTTTAATTACTTTGCCATTTGAATAGTTACCAACATTTTCTATGAAATTAAACCTGTGAACTCACCAACTTTATGTTGACACACTTTAGCATGTTTTCTCAGGTCACAGGAACGCATAGGCTCATGATGCACGCTTCAGGAACGTACTCAGGACATGCATCATCAATCTTAATTTCTTGCATTGAACATTTTGTTTTGATTTGGCACTTGTAACTTTCATGTATTGGTTTACATTCTGTGTATATGCTTCCGCACTAATGTTTATTTCGTTTATGTTCCTCTGATTGAAGTCAAATGTTTATTTTAAAAAAATTCATATAGTGTCGTTTGATATGACTGTGTCTGATATCCTGGTTTGTCACACGCCTAAAGGTAAAACCCCGTTTACAGAAATTGAGGGTGTGACAAAATAGCTGATTATTCATGAACAAGGGCTGGTGTAGCTCGTTCTTGCAAGAACCGTGCACAAGGGTCCTTCAAATGGCACCTTCTTGCTCATATGGATCTTGAATGATGTTGGATGCTTATGTTCTTCAAGTTTTTGGCTGAAAAAGTGTGAGTGTTTGAAAGTTGAGAAAGCCAAGAGGGAGAGTGAGAGAATAATGTGTTTGAAAGTTGATCTTGCATGTATGGGAGAGTGTGGGAGGTGTAGTGTGGATGTAGATGTTGTGGGAAGAAGACAAAGGAGGGGATTGATGGGTGAGGGTGGTGTGGCTGAGTTGTGTGTGTGGGTGTTTTTACTTTATTATTTTTTTTGTAATTTGATTATGTAGTGTAGTTTTGTTGTGTAGTGTAGTATTTAGATGGTAGTTTCTAGTTAAGTGTTTTTAAGTACTACAAGTGTATGTATGTAGTTAATTCATGAATTATGTGTGTGTACCCATAATTAACTGTTTTCAACTTGGTTGTAACATGTTAACATGTTTTATTATATTTTTCAGAACATTAAATTATTCTATTTTAAGGCAAGACTTGAAGAATTATCTAAGAAAAATTGAACACATAATAATTATCATGGAAATAATAAATTAATTATAATAATAACATTACTGATATTGATAGTAGTAGCAATAATTGTATGAGGTCAAAGTTTAGAATGTTGACCTCTGGATCGGCTGTTACAAAAATATTTCGACAATCATGAAGAAAATGTTACCTTTTACAGAGTGGGGCCCAAAGATTTCTTTTACATAGTAAAGTTGTTCTTTCGAGAGTAAAATTCCTTCTGAGAGTATAATTGCTTCTAAGAGTAAACACTTGTGTTTCTCAGTATTGTCTTCTGAAGCTACTATTACTTCCAAACCAAACTATGTCTTAAAGACAAACTTTGCTTCTAAGAATAAAGTGTTTTTCAGAGAAATAAAGTTAGTATCCTTCGGAAGGGAATTTGATCTATGATAAAGTTTTCTTTCGAGGCTATAAACTCTTCGGAAGAGAATACTTGTGCTTAGGA
The DNA here is from genome assembly GCA_024085815.1 of Flaveria linearis. Taxonomy (NCBI): domain Eukaryota; kingdom Viridiplantae; phylum Streptophyta; class Magnoliopsida; order Asterales; family Asteraceae; genus Flaveria; species Flaveria linearis. Next base: position 42,905,111 of record CM044014.1, on the reverse strand, counting down.
ATTGCCTTCGGAAGATAGATAAAGATTTCTTCCAAGGGTAAATTTATCTTTACGAGGATTATAGTTAGAAATTTTGAAGAAAAACCTTTTGTAACATGGCTTAGATTGTATAAAGATAACATAAACAAAACATATATCAAAAAGACTTTCAAAAGAGATTGACTAGTTAATTTTAGTCATCCCAATAGCCGTAATTAAATACTTAAATCTTTGTTCATCAAAGAATTTTATGAACAAATCAGTATATTGTTCATTTGAATCAACTTTGACTAGTTCGATGAGGTTTTTCTTGTTATTATCTCGAATGAAATGATACCTGATATCAATATGCTTTTGTCTTGGAGTGCTTGACTAGATTTTATATGATTGAAATAACACTCTTGTTTTCTATATGGATAGGAGTCTCCATGAAGTTGAAACCATAGTCTAACATCTGATTTTGTATTCATAGCAGTTGAGCACAGCAGCTTGCAGCAGCAATGTAGTCAGCTTTAGCAGTTGATGTAGAGACACATGATTGCTTCTTGCATTACCAGGAGATGGTCCTTCCACCAAAAAATTGACATCCTCCTGATATGAATTTGTTGTTAATGTTGCAGCCTCCATAATCACTGTTAGTGTAACCATAAAGGTTGAAATCCTTATTCTTAGGATACCAAAGACCCAATTTGGGAGCTCCTCTGAGATATCTAAGAATTATCTTGATATAAATTAGGTGAGACACCTTAGGAGCACCGTTATATCTTGCACAAATGTAATTTGCAAATATGACATCAGGTCTACTTACAGTGAGATACATAAGAGACCTAACAATTGCCCAATACTGATGCTGATTCGTATTCTCCCCTCAGAATCAAGACAAAGATTATGATTTCTTTGTGTAGGTGTCTTGGCTGGTTTACAATCTTTCATCTCGAATCTTTTTAAAATGTCATTGACACACTTAGATTGATTGATGAAGAACCTTTCTTCCATTTTCTTCACTTGAGGATCCAAATATGATCTTCACTTGAGAAATTTAAAATGGAACTCATCTTAAATTTCTTTTTCATGATGCTTTCAAAGTCTTTGCACATTTGGTCATTTGAGGATCCAAATATGATGTCATCAACATAGACTTGTACAAGCAACAGATCCTTCCTAAACTTCTTTATGAACAATGGCTTGTCAATGGTGCCTCTTGTGTAGCCATTCATTAGAGGAAGCTGAGACAGTGTCTCATACCATAGCCTAGCTATCTGGTAAAACACATAAAGAGCTTTTTTCCAGTTCACATACATAATTAGGGTGTTGTGGGTCTTCAAATCCAGGTGGCTAGCATACATAGACTTTTATGTCGATATCCCTATATAGAAATGCACATTTGACATGAAGTTGGTGGACTGTGAAGTTCTTGGATGCTGCAAAAGTAAGGAAGATTGGCACAACCTCAAGTCTTGCAACAGGTGCAAAGACATCAGTGTAATCTATGTCTTCCTATTATCTGTATCCTTGTACCATAAGTCTAGCTATGTTCTTGATGATTAAACCTCTATTGTCTCTTTTATTTCTGAACACCCACTTAGTGCCAATGGGTACTTGGCCAGGTGGCAATGGACACAAGTTCCATACCTTTGCCTTTTGAATTGAAGCTATTTCTCTTGCATTGATTCAACCCAATTGCTGTCCTTGAGGGCTTCTTCAACCTTCTTTGGTTCCATTTGAGAGAGAAAGCATGACTACAAGTAGGCATTCCTATTATGGGTCTGACTTCTTATTTTCACAACTTCTAAAACATCCCCAATGATGTTCTCGGCTGGATGGGTGTTGTGTGTACTGAGTCTAGGAATCACATCTAGTTGTATAGATAGATCTAAGTTGGAAAACTTTTGCTCAGGATTATGAACACCATTCTTAGCTAATGTCTCATACTCATTTAATATGGACTGATTGAATGAATGTATAACAACATCATTGGTGTTTTTACTATGAAGCAGCTTCAGCAGTTGATGAGTTTTGAGGCTCAGTGGGCTAACAACTTGTTGAAGCTCCATTGTTTCTTGAGACGTTCAAGCTTTCAGGACTTCCAATAGCGGGAGCTTGATCTTCATAACTTCTGAATAGTTCTGGGTAACTCAAATAGTTAATCATCATAAGAGTTATTTGGAGTTCCTGTTTTAGCAGAACAGATTGTGCTGTTTGCTGGGCTTCACAAGATGGTTTAAAATAGTTTGGAAACAATTGTAAATCAAAGATATGGGCAGGACCATTTCCCTTAACATAAGGAGTGTGCTCATTTATAACAATATTGGATGATTCCTTAAATTATTGATTTTTGATGTTATACACTCTATAAGCTATAGAGTTTGAGGAAAGAAAGCATCATCCGACTTTTTATCAAATTTTGCTAAATTGTCTTTTGTGTTAAGTATGGTGCACCTACTGCCAAAGGACCTTAGAAATCCAATGAACGGTGGGCTCTTGTTTCATAGCTCATAAGTTTTTTTCATGGGGCTTAATAATGAGAAACATGTTCTACACATAAGATGCAGTGCTGACTGCCTCTACCCAGAAGTTGTTCTTAACCAGTTTGTTCATGGTTTTCAAATTAACATGGCACATTCTTTTATGCCAAAGAGTTGACTCATCACCATTATTTTTAGGAAGAAAGCATGATACTTCTCCTATTGGGGAAGTATTATTCATATCCAACATGTACATATCCCCTCTCCTAGGAGACCGAATAAGCACCAATTCCTAGGACTTGTCATCCCAGGTTTAAGGATAACGCACTCATGTTCTGTGAAAATAATTTGATGGTTTTGATCACAAAACTGAGAAACACTCAAGAGATTGTGTTTAAGCTATTTGACAAAGTTTAATTTGTTAACTTTTAACTTACCATTGGTTAACTCTACCAGAAATATATCCTCTGGCTTTACCTCCAAACTGAATAGGACCTCTATCAAAGTGGTCAAACTGTTATAGGAGAGATTTGTTCCCTGTCATGTGCCTAAAGCATCCACTTCAACAATCCATATGCTTCCACTCTTATCATGTGGATGTCCCTTCACATATGGTGAAATGATTAGTTACTATTAGAAACTCAAGCCTTTATTGGTCTTGGCTTTTCCAATGTAGATGACATAATTGGACCAAAATGTATGCATGGGGGTTCCACTACGAATTACGAAGAAGAGGTTTGTGCTGCAGTATCTTGTCTGATCTTCCATTCCATCCTATGGTTGACCAGTGTAGATGAGCCTGTGGAGGCTTGAGCAGCATGACTTGCTTCCGAGGCTTCTTTCTTCTCGGAAGAAGTTATCACCACCTTTTCTTCTGAAGCAGTCTTCTTATTGGAAGGTTTCAAAGGATTCTTTTTATTCCTTTGTTTGTTCTTGGGCATGTCTTCCAAAGCTATTTTCCTTTTAGAAGAATGAGTTTCTTCCAAAAGCAAATTGGCTTCAGAAACAAGCTTTCCTTTCCTTAACACTTGTGTTGTATGATAAGGTCCAAATATGAATCCTTCCTTGACTCCTTCTTTCTTAACACTGTTTGCATAATATGTGCTTGCTGGATTGTAGTAATAATCTTTTGCTACATGGTTATGCAGACCATAAATTATGCATTCATTGTTAATTTGATGGGGCACATGGGCTATTGTTTCTTGCACTTCTTTTGTTCTTTAATAGCCTTCCCCTTTAACTTTTGATTCTTCAGTTGGATAGGAATACTAGTACTACACTTCTATCCTGAATCAGAGTTTCCAACCACTTGGAATCCAGCTGAGATGAAAACACCCTTTTGCCTTGGGTCTATTTTTAACTTAGACTCCGCCACTTTCTTGGTAGTTTTTCTTGCTGCTTTGAGTTTGTTCTTTCTATCTTTGGTAGTTAGGGGTTGATAACTAGCTTAAGGTTTTCTTCCTTCGCTATGGTGGTCACCATTGTTACATCATTCTTATTCTCATTAGGTAGTGGGTCAGCAGTTGGAACCTCTTGCTGACTACATCTTGGCTTTCTAACAGACACTTGAGAGTGTGGTGGAGCAATTTCATTGGTTCCTAACCCAATTTTGTTTTGAAAAACATATCTTTAAGTGGGAGGATGATACAACGATGGTGTTGAAGTATACTCTTGAATAACATACTTCTTTACTTTAGCCTCAGCTATTACTAGCTGGGCTTGAACCTCAATCAACTTGGATATTAAATATTTTATTTGAGCCCTGTAGTTTAAATGTTCATGTCTTAAAGAAGACTCAGTTTTCTTTAACTCTTCAAATTTGAATTTATTGTCAGAGTCTGCTCTGTTACAGTCAGATTTTAATATGTTTAAGCACTCAATATCAGATTAAATTTCCATGTTGTAGTCCTGATACAGTTTAACCATAGCGCTACAAGGTGGGGTACAAAGATGTTCATATACCTTGGTGTCTTCAGTTCCAGCTATAGTTTTTTGTTCAGTTGGTTTTTCCAACAGCTTTTGGGGTAGCAGGATGTTAGGAGGCTTGAGTTGCTCAAGGATTAGATCTAGGAGCCTGCATTCCCTTGCAAGGTGACCAAGTTAATTTCAGTTGTAACAGTTGGCCTTTCATTGTCAAACCCAAATTTACTGTTTGTTAGTTCTGAGGGAATTGCCTTCCAGTTATCTTGAAGAACTTCTTTGCTCTATATGTTAGAAGAGCCATTTGTTAGGTAATGTCCATGTATTCCACATCATGTGGGGTGAAACACTCGAGATCATCAAAATAAAATTGAAAAGGTCCAGAGTGCTCATTTCCTGAAACAAAAGTGCAATTATACTAAAAAGGATTTTGTTGAGCCTGTTGAGACCTGGGTGTTTCAGGAAATATGATGTAAGGCCCAAAAGAGGATGATGAACGTTGGGGGTAGTTCAGGTACATCAGGGCTGGGGAGTTCTTGAATCTTCAGCAGCATGTAGAGCATTGCTGATAGGAAGGTTTAAGCTTCTGTTCACCAGGTGGCCCTTCTGAGTTTCCATCTCCATATGGTATCCATCAAGGATTCCATATAGTTCAATCATGGTGAGAGTGTTGAGGCACAGTAAAAGGTTCACTCATGAGGAAGTGCACTCATGAATTTTCTTACTATGCCCCTTTTCTCAAGAACCACTCCCATAGACTAAAGAGATGCGATCACGTCCCTGTACCTGAAGTATTATTGGCTCAAGGTCTCACCAACAATGTATGTGAAGTTTTCAAACTTCTACTTTAGTACATCTTTCTTGGACTCTTTGGATTCAGTGGAACCAGAGTACATTAATATCAAAGTATCAAATAACTCTTTGGTGACTTGCATTGCTGAAAGCCTACTGTCACACCCCGAAAATCACAGCGGAAGGTCACGTGACATGGTGATAACGAAAGTTGGAATTATTCCAACGATTATTGTAACAACCGACCCTGAGGTCATAATTCTAAATTTTGACCTCCTACAATTATTGTTGCTATCATTAATATCAGTAATATTATTATTACTTTCATGATTATTATCATTGTGTCTTCTAATTTCCTTAGATAATTCTTTAAGTCTAGCCTTAGTGTAGAACAATTTAACGTTCTGAAAAATATAATTAAACATGTTAAAATGTTAGAACCAAGTTGAAAACAATTAATTATGTGTGAACACACATAATTCACGGATCAATTACATACATACACATATAATACTTAAAAACACTTAACTAGAAACTACCACCTAAATACTATACTACACAACAAAACTACAGTACATAATTAATTTACAAAAAAAATAATAAAAAATAAACCCACACCACTACCCTCTCGGCCGCACCACCTAAGACCACCAATCCACACCTTTCTTTCCTATCCACCCAATCCTACAACCACACTCCACTTCACACACTCTCCCACACATGCAACTTTCATTCAAACACTCCGCTCTCTCATTTCTCTCAGCATCTAACCAAAATACACACATACACACATTTATCAAATTTCAGCCAAGAATTAGAAGCACACAAGTAATGCAACATCATTCAAGCACAATACAAGCAAGAAGGTGACCTTTGAAGGATCCTTGTGCACGGTTCTTGCAAGAACAAGGTACTCCAGCTTTTGTTCGAGAATCATCATCAATTCTAGCCCTCCTAATCTCTCAAACTCGCGGATTCGAATGGTAAGCATCAACACACCCTAATCAAGTTGTTATTGTGTTTTACTTTAATAAACTACCAAAAACCTTACTTTCTTTGTTCTAGCATAAGCTTGTGGTTTAAAACTTGTTCTTGAGGAGCTCTTAACATCACATGAGGTATACATTATGATAAGTTGGTAAATCATTGGTTGGAACACAAGATTACACCTAGAAACCCCTCTTTTACATGAAATAACACCATCTATGCACATGTTTTAAAAACCCACACGACCAATCCTTGAAACCTGCCTAAAATCAGTTTATAAACAACAGTAATACCTGAGTTGAAAGTTACAAAATGATTAGGTGATGATTGGGTATGATGTATAATGTTTACACGTGTAAAAGGTGTAAATCATCATTTAAGAGCAACATATATGTGTTTCATGCTTGATCTAAGAGTTTTGATCTATTTTTAGTAGGTTTGGCAATATGAAATGTTCTATGTTGGTGATAATGGCTGGAAATGTAAAAAGAAAGTATTAGGGGACAAAATGAGCTTGTTTGGAAACCCAAAAATGATAAAATCTCTCTAAAATAGTAAAACAAAGAAGATTACTATATTAAAAATAATTGCAGACTCTAATATAAAAATCATGGGCATAATGGTCAGATTTGATGATTTTTTTGGTTAAACTTATGATTAAATGGAATTATTTGTTAAAAACGGGACTTAACCGGGTAATTTTGGGTAAAATCTCAAAAATAATAAAAGTGACCTAAAATCTAAAGAGATAATAATATTTCAGTAATTTATGGACATTGAATCAAGAGATAGGTGAAAACTTGGATAAAAACGTATTCGGACGTTTGATTCCGGGTAAAAACGCGTTTTAACTGGAAAATCATAAAAACGAAGTTTTTAATCAAAATAGCTCAAAAAAATACATTTGACAGCTTATTAAGCTTAGTATAAGTCTTTGAATAATATTTAAAGGTTAATTGGATGAAAACAGAAGAAATTAAAACAAAACTGTTAAAATCTCCGGTTTTACCGTAACCGGTAACTAAAAACATATGTTTTAATTTCCCCAAATTAAGTTCTGAAAAAATGGGAAATTAACATGTTAAAATTGAAATAATAAACTCCTATAAAATAATAAGGGGCCATAAAAGTCAAGAAATCAAAGAAAACAAACTTTAGGGTAAAAACTATAAATTTTAGAACTTGAGGGGCTAAACTATAAATTCTACCAAAACCTTAAAAATTCGACCCTTTTGAATAAAAATACATGATAGAATTCTTTCCACTATAATACACTTATTAAAGTCATTAACACATGTTGTGTATGTTAAGAAACCCTAACTTTCCTAAAAATGAAACATTTTGAAGCAAAACCCTAACAAACCAAAGCTAGTTGAACTTTTAACCTTGTAACACACCTAGTTACACCAACACGACCTTAGAACACATAGATTATTACTTGAATCTTGATGCTAGGGTTCTAGGATTGAATCACTTTCTGTACACGAAGATCCGTTGCTTGAAACCTAAGGTGAGTTCTGGTGTTCCCTTTTTACTACTGATTAGGGATGAAACATGTTTTGTTCGAACTGGAGTTATTATTGTGCTATTGTTTGATGATTATATGATGTGTATAATGTTTGAACCTACTTATACTTGTATCACAATCATTAATTCTTGTGTGAACCGCTTGTTTTATATGGGTAGATCTACTTGGGGAATCCCCCACACACAATGCCTTCCGTATAGGAAGGGTACCCCACTGAGATCCTAAGGGATCGCCTGTGTCATGTGATAGGTTTTTATAAGATACCATGGTGAACCATCCAGCAGGTATGGTGCACTATTTGAGGCTCAATTCTCCCTATAGGATTAACCGGTATAAACATAATTTTAGAAGAGGCTAGCCAGGACTGAGTGCAGGGTTGATTGTGACCCCACAATAGTGATACTTATATTTTTAAAATCAATTCATGGATTCTAAAGAGTCCTTTAATTTTTTAAACGTTAAGCCCTTGAATTCACCAACTTTTTAGTTGACATAAAATCTTTTTGAGCATGTTGCAGGTAACCCTAATGGATATTAGCTACATTGGAGAACTAGATTTGGATGACCAAGTATTATGACAACCCATGGCATTACTTGAATTGGAAATATTTTGAACAATTTTAATTGTAGTTGGTTAAGCATTTGGAAATTATGTAATGAATTTGTACCTTTGTATGATGGGTTAAACTGTTGCAGCCCGACTTTGACGTTAAAATGTAATGCCATGTGATTTCTATCCTTGTGTGCTCTTATGATGGTTTGTTTCCGCTACCATATTTGTTATCAATTTGTGATGTCCCACCCTCCTTGGGCCCGAGGTGTGACAATTATAGTCAAACGTTAATAGTAAAATAGTTGACTACAAAAAAATAAGATCTTTACATGCTTTTAAAGCAAAACATAGTGAATTTTAGTTTTATTCACAACCAACTTGTTCAGTCAAAGCAACGAAAATTATTTATTAGAATTCACATCAGGTAATCAACTGACACGTTGACCCTCCAAAGACACATTCTGTTAATTCCAATCAGAACTTACCTAAACCCTGAAAAGCATGAAAAACACTAGTCAACATAATGTTGGTGAGCATTCGGGTTTTAAAACTTATAAACTTTTCGTTTTCAAAATTTATATGATGCAGCGAGATAATATACTCAACATAGACTAGCTAGGTGTAAGGCCCCGTTCCCGGGCACCTCATAGTGGTCATTCATCGCACATAAAATACATTATTTAAAACGTCGCAGCGGAAATTAATTAAAAACCATTTCATATATTAATGAACGCTTTTGCAAAATAATACAATGTAGTTAGCTGTCACAAAATATCATAATTTGCATTACATCACAAAAACATCATTGTTATACAAATGGATGCCATCCAAAAATTGCCAAGTAGCTACCCCATGCCATACTCAGCAACAATCACCTGCCAACTGGAAAACACATAAAAGTCAGCGTTGCTGAGTGAGTTCTAGTTTTATAAATAAAATACTTCACTTATCATTCAAAACCATTCTTTACTTTCATATGTGCTCATACATCATACGTACAAATAGATAATCTTATTATTATCTTCATCATCGTTCATTAACTTTCGTTCATTCATCATCGTACGTCATCGTTATCATTTGTTATCTTTCTTACATTCCTGGCCAATGCCACGGGCTATACCCCAACGCCACGGGCTATACCCCAACGTCAAGCGGGAACTGGGCCGAAGTCTATAATTAGACTCCCATACATTGTGCCTGGTGGCCTGACCAAAGTACGAGGGTAACTTCATTCGATCAATTCCATGTGCTATACCCCACCGTCATGCATTAAGCGGGTACTGGGCCGAAGTCTATAGTTAGACTCCCATACATTGTGCCGGTGGCCTGACCACAGTACCGGGGCAAGCGGCTAGATCCCATACATATGGTCAATCACAAGGATTAGACCCCAGTGTGCATCCTTTCGGGGTAGCTAACCCGCACACAGTTAAGCTAACACCCTTCATTGGGTGTGAACCTCCATACATTGCTTGCAAGACTTTTTTACATTCGTTCATTCATTATTGCATGCATTCGTTATTTCTTTATGCTTCTTATATCATTAACATTAACTTCCGCTTTACGTTACATAATACTTCACGTTCATCTCATACTCATAATACGTAGGTCACGGAATAATACATAATAAGGAGCATAAGAAAACATATCATACATCACCACACATCATCATAAACATCATGCATAATCCATTCCCATACACATACACATACCTAATCAAGTCATCATAGAACATAACCGACCCTGCGGGGGACAGCGGGGGTTTGGGGGCGGCAGCACCTGACAGCGGGGTTGTAGGGGCGGCAGCCCCTACTGGGGTCCAAGGGGCAAGGACCCTAGCTGGGGTCGCGCTGCAGGTCAGCGTGAAAAATTTTAATCTTAACACTTTTATATAGGTCATTTTGTTATAGAAAAATCGATCTTCCTGTTAAAACCTCTTCAAAATATTTCTAAGTTTTTAGACGCATGGGCACTATGCAGACGCATGGGCACTATGCAGGCGCATGGCCACTATGCAAGCGCTTGGCCTTCTAGATGCATGGGAACACTTAGGCGCATGGGAAGGTTCTGGGTGCATGGACACTATTTGGGCGCATGGGCACTATTTGGATGCATGTCCCAACACTTAGTCATTCTTGGCAGTATTCCAGACGCTTGGCTACTATTCAGGCGCATGGGCCTAACTTAGACACATGGACATCTAGACGGTTGGGTACTGTTCAGACATTTGGATTTCTGGGCGGTTAGGAACACTTAGTAAATTTAACCGTTGGCGCATAGGCCACTGTTTGGACGTTTGGGCAACAAACTTTTACTAAATTAACATAAATCAGTCCCAAATCATCTTATATCATGATCTAAGCTTAGTATTAACATTCTAAGTGTAACACCCCAACCCGGAGAGGCTGACGTGTCACTAATACAGATATCAAATCAAAAACCAATCCATGATATTACAGAGACGGTCAGACGAAATAACTTCAAATACACTAAATAATACGAAAGAACCTAATTAAGTTGTTCAATACATCAATTAAAGTAACAGATAATCTTGGTCTTCAATTCACTCTTCACTGGTTTCCCGGATAACCCTGCTGACCTGACGTGCATGAAAACAAAAGCACGCCTGAGCATAACGCTCAGTGAACAGAACAGCGAATAACAAAAATCAACAGATATGCTGATAATCAAAGAATTGGCAGATATCAAAATACAGACATGATGATAATCAAAGAATGACAGATATCAAAATAAACAGACATGACGATAATCAGAGAATTGACAGATATCAAAAATAAACAGACATGACGATAATCAGAGAATTGACAGATATCAAAAATAAACAGACATGACGATAATCAGAGAATTGACAGATATCAAAAATAACAGACATAAGACATATATCAGATATAACATACCCCGAGCTAATAATCATATCATATAATAACTGAACAGGGGGAACACAGGTAGCGAGCCCGTGAACCAATGTGAAATGGAGTATGGGCAGACATACAGACCATTCACTAGAGTCCTGAATGAAATGGTGTGTAACCACCCATCAGGAAATAACAGAACTAGCCTAGGATCGATCCATACGCCTTGAGGAAATAATATAACCAGACATAATTTCAGAGTCCTCTTTAGAGACGCCGTGATCTCAGCTCACCGCCACGGTTGGTGCCACGTTATCGATGCCGCAATAACGCGTCTTGGTCACCCCCAAGATAGGGAGAGCTCGGGTAACAAATTCAGAATATATATATATAGTAGTCAAGCTACTTATAACAGAAACAAAGGCAAATTATCTGTGTATGACAGGAATCAAAACCAGAGATAAACAGAAATCAAATACGGGATAGGAATCATGAATTTGTACTACAAAGAACAGAAACAAAAGTAAATACTTATGGTAATAAAGAAACAGAATCCGTACTACTAAGTAACGGAACGAAAGTGAATATTAAGATAACAAGAAAACAGATATATAGTCATATCATAACATAGGAACATGTGATAATGAGTTCAATTCAGTAAATCTTAATCACAGGTAAAATAATACTAAATTCAAAGTGGCATGACAAAAATAATAATGAATCATGATATCAATAGATGTACGACCAACTGAAACGGATAGAAATATCAAAGACGTTCAGGAATTTCAACGGATGGTGGAAATCAAAGGGTTTCCTTAATCAAGTCGAATACCACAACAATAATGAGTGAGGTAAGAATCCGTACCTTATACACGAGTGACAATATCCAGAAACAAGGTCTAGACTCGGTTAACGCCGCAAGAACCTGGTATCCTTAAACGATTCTGAGCTTGATAAAGAAAAAGGATGATCACCAACAAAGCATCCTAACTCTCACACGGTTTACGTACTCAATTCCACTCGATCTCACCGAGTTTGTTGTTGGCTATCCGTTGACCTCGATTGACCATGCTTGACCAAGGTTTAACTTAACCAAACAACAACTTATTACTTATCGCAGCCATATTGGGCAGCCTTCGGTGCCCTAAATCGACCCCCACGTCGCTATTACCTCGCCTCACACCACTATCACAGCCACAACTATCCACAACAACCAACAACAACCATTTTCAAAACAACCACTATTTCTACCAATGTCGTCTTACCACCACCATCACAGTCATCGTCTTCCCAGCCACAACCATCACCTTGTAACCACCACTACTAACCGTCATAGCCAATACCATCACAGCTTGCATCACTTCCGTTATCGGGCCTCAACATAACCATAACCAACACCACCATGACCATAGCCTAAATTATACCATAATAACCACCATTATCACAACCACTTTGACAGCCTAAACCACATTTACCACAAGCCATTACTGCTGCTGCTCTGCGCCCGGTGGGCCTCTGCACCGCCGGCAGCACCACAATCACAACCAATACCATAACCGACAATAGCACAACCACAAACCCAGATTACCTTGCCACCAATCGCAGCTGACCACAAACGATGTCTCACATCACCACCGCCGGCTCTATCACCATCCACAACCCTATCGGGACACCATCATCGGTCACCAACAGTGGCGCCGACCCCCATGCTGTTGACACAACCATTACCAACACTAACCACATGCCGCCGGTCATCGGAACCTCATCATCACCATCATGACCATAGCGCGGTCGTCCTCGACAACCGCGATAGCCACAGCCGTGACAACCGCAATCGACCCCGCTGCCAGCGCTAACCACAGATCTGAGCTGCCACCTCCGATAGCCTTCGATATCAACTGATCGCCCAGCCACGGTAACAGCCAACCCACCGTCACCAACGGGCCCCTGCGGTCGAGGGTTGCAAGGTCACCGTCGACCGCATCCGCCAACATCTGCAGCCACGACCATCGCGAACCACCACTCCGATATCGACCTGCAACCGCGGCCTTCTTCCTTCGATTCCCGTTGATTTGGCGCGTTCTGGGAGAAATCGAGGTCATTTTCGTGATTAGGGCGTCAAGGGAAGCGAGGATTCATGTACCACTCGCCGGCACTCGCCGGAATCGGCCGCCGATAGCCGGAGGATCGGCTGGAATTCGAAGAAGAAGGGGGGGGGGGTAGCGGCTGTGTCCGCCTCTCTCCTCTTTCTTTCTAATTTTTCCTTTCACCCACAAATGGTATAACATTTGTTTATATAGTGGTTTAATGATAGGTTCGTTAGCAATTCGGCTCGAGTCAATTTTTCACGTATCGTTAGGAACTTCATTACCGTTAGATTTGATTATTCAAAATGTTATAAGTATTCCGAGATTATAAATTTTATCGTATTTCGTACGTGCCGAAACATTAAACGAGTTGTAAGTTATCGCGTGTTTAACACGTTAAACGGTTTTACGCGTTTTTCCTCGAATGAGCGCTTTATTATTATATTTTATTTATTATTATTATTTTTTTTTATGGATATTATAATTCTACCACCCTTAAACAATTTCGTCCACGAAATTGCTAGGTACAGATCGAACAAGATATGACATAACGTACGCGGAGTACTGTGATGTTCAAGAAACTGATAACTGATAACTTCATAACTGATAACAGAAACATATATATAAGATAATAACTAAGAGGTAAACAGATACGGATATTGAGAACGGATTTCATCTTCTACCTCCATGTAGCTTCGCGTTCGGAATGATTTTTCCATAATACTTTAACAAAAGGAATAGTTTTCCTACGAATAATGCGTTCTTGTCGGTCAAGGATAGCTTCTGGTTCTTCTTCGAATGATAAGTCTTCACGAATCAAATGAAGTGGATAGTTAACACGTGAAGAGGATGATAATGGTACCCCCTTAAAAGAGATACATGAAAAACGTTATGCATATATGACCGCTGAGGTGGTAATGCTAAACGATACGAGACCTCACCACTCTTTCTAGGATTTCAAATGGTCCGATAAATCGTGGACTAAATTTCCCTTTAAGACCAAAACGTATATTCTCAAAAGTCTGTATGTACTTTCACTTTGATTTATAGACCTTTATTTCTATAATTTAACTATTCTTACTTTCTAGTTATAGCCAATTCCTAATTCTGATTATTTCTAACTTGTCTTGGGGTCCTAGGGCACACTTATGGTAATGGTCGGAACTCCACCTTCTTAATATCCCCGTTTAACACATGTTAGCTTAATCGTATCAATCAACATAGCTAGGTTCACAACATTGCATTAAAACAAATCATCTAAACCATCAGAGAGGCTTATTCTACTACTTACTAGATTTTTTTTTTTTTTTCCAGTGTCCTTCTTAATTCTATTTGGTCTAATGTCATAAGGTATGACATCAGTTTTATCAATTCATGGCGTTTGTCAGTATAAGGAGCACACTTAAACCTACCATTGCATGATTTTAGAATTCTAACTTTTGCATTTCATTCCTTAAGTAATAGTCCTCAATCACAAGGCTTTGAACTCATCTCAAACCCTTATAATCCTAATATAACATCACTGGTATACTAAGAATGTGCTTAAATCGGTTACACGACACCCTAATTTTCTTAGCATTATCCCAGAGAAAACGTATGTATGTATAGAGAGTATCATCACCCTTCTATATTTCCTGTAGTCCACTTTCATTCTAAGCATTCAATCAGCCCCTCAGTTACTGAACTGCTAAGTGGAAGAACATCTCTTAAAAGATAAAATTAGTATTATGATTGGAAATCCATGAAAGCTCTAATAGGACAGGACTTAAGTAACAGTAGGTAATTACAAACACCTAAGTACAATATGTCTAATGATAGCTCTATCCTTCATACTTTCAGGATTTCAGGTATAAACCATGTCAGGGCAAGTACTAGGAAGCAAGTCTCTCTTTAAATTAGGAAGTGTAGCTTAGATTACCAAATGGAACACGTCAAGGTAACTTGATTCATAGCCTTAAAGGCTTGTATATTGACCACAGTAACTTCACGTGCTATAATAGTAGTAATCTTACAGCCAGAGTTTCTAGACCGTGACCGGATTTGACGAGAAGTCATTCTGAAAGATCATTAAGAATTCTCATGGAAATATATTGTAACATCCCACATTGGTTGGGAAGGAGAACGAATGCTTCTTATAAGGGGCTTGAGACCTTCCCCACTGTGACGCGTTTTGCCTGAGCGATGGTGGTACGTCCCGGTCAGGTGAAAACAAAATCGTGAGGCGATGGTGGTTCGTCCCGGCCAAAGCGGACAATATCATGGTGCGGTTACGTTGGGCTGTTACAGATGGTATCAGAGCCAGGGCCGGGCAATGGTGCCAGCGAGGACGCTGGACTCCTAAGGGGGGTGGATTGTAACATCCCACATTGGTTGGGAAGGAGAACGAATGCTTCTTTATAAGGGGCTTGAGACCTTCCCCACTGTGACGCGTTTTGCCTGAGCGTGGGGTACGTCCGGTTCAGGTGGAAACAAAAATCGTGAGGCGATGGTGGTTCGTCCCGGCCAAAAGCGGACAATATCATGGTGCGGTTACGTTGGGCTGTTACACTAAGCATCATAACATACACATATATATAACATTACATCAAATGCGCCCAAATCACACCCACCCACATACACATTCAAAATATACTTAGGGTGTGAAACCTAACTTATTAAAAACATACTTACATGCATTTCTAGCCCTAAAAATGTTAAAAACATGTTAAAAGGGGGTCCTAGAAACTCACCTTATGCAACTTTGGGTATAACTTCCTCAAACCAGGTTTGTTATGAGCTCAAACACCTAAAAACCCACCAAAAAACACAACCCGAACATACAAACACGTGTAAGCACCAACCCGAGACTGAAAATCAGTCAAGAACACTTCAAATCACCTAAAACATACCTTGAATTCGATCTTCTTCTTGTTCTTCTTCAAAAACCCGAATTCTCTGCTATTTCTCTCTCTAAAATCGAAAGAAATGAAATATGCAGACACATGGGTGGCCATGCACCTTTTGTAAAAAATTATTATAAATTTTGTACTTTTGACATATTCAACCCTCAACTTGGGTTAAATTGCATTTCCTCCTTTTATTCTTCTTTATCAACTCTAAAATATCCGGGTGTTACACTAGTACTATGATAACAATTAGGTCATAAGTCCATAATCAAGCCAAGAAACCGTTGTTGCCCCACAACAGTCCAAACATATAAACTCCCTCGCACAATTCGTAACCGGCACGATTGGTCGCGAGAGCGGGCCGTTCTAACCCGATGGATCTACCAATATAGTCTGCGGCACCCCGAGGTTAATGATTATAGGGGGATATAGGGCTAAACATCATACACTTATACCATTGACACAAACTTTACCGTCATAACATATATATCCTTGTTTTAATGACGTGTATAAAAATAGTTAATCATGCTTTCTCTAAAACAGTTTTATAAAAACAATATTTAAAAATAGGGCCGAAGAACTTACCTTCGTACGCGATCAAATAACCAATCAAAAACATCTTGCACCGATTCTATCAAGATCCTAAACGTGAAAGACTTAATTAAATTTGAAAAAGCATGTTCATAAGAATGCTTGTTTAGCCATCTTATTTCTTTTATAAAAATAAAACATTTTTTCAATTTATCACGCAGGGTTTTAAAGAAACTCGTTATATTTTGTAAAAGTTATTATTTACTAACTATCTTCCTTAAAATGATTAGGACAAAATATATTATCTTATTGACTAATATTATCCTTCAATATTAATACTTAATCAACTATGTCTTTAACTTTCTTAATTCTATGTTTGTTTCTTATGAAAACTACTATATTTCTTTGACCTAACTATTTATGCTATGTAAATCCTAATTAATGTCTATTGATTTCTAGTGTTTTACTCAAGACATTCACCAAATTTGTATTTTTATTCCAAAATATCTTATTTTCCTTTGTAGAATAATTTAAAGTTATTAAAATATATTTAATAAATAGAATATATATATTCTTTTGATAGAATCGATACTTTTTATGGTTTTTAATTTGTGAATTATATCGACTAGTTTTTAAAACGCGTTAATTGAATTTTGTTGTTTTAAATATACATATTTATTTTATTAGTAACTTGTCGGAAAGTATATTATTTTTTAGTTTTTATACAAATTATTTTATGAAAGTCTTGGAGTCCCCAAACGTCATCTTAGTCAAAATGTTCCATTCGTCTTGTGCTCGGTTCTAACCATGGTTCTAGTCTTCCCTTTATTGTCAATCTAGACTTCTAGTTTATGTAGAATCCTTTCTATCGTGTTTTGTATCCACCTTTCAACTTAATCATTTCTTTTATAAGATTATGCTAACACTATTATCCAAAGTTCCAACTTAGCCATCCTTTATGATATTATGTCCTATTATTTCATCCATATTTTACTTAATCATCATTCTATGACATTATTCTTAACAACATTCAATCATCCAAACATCCTACTTTAATTATTCTTGTGAAACTATAATCAACCAAGTTTCCCAACCTATACATACATACACACATACGCAACTATATACATACAACTATATACATTCTTGAACCCAGATCATACAAACAACATGATTTCATCAAACTAATATCATTTCAACATACTTTTTCAGATTATAACTCATTTCAAATACCCTTTCTTCATCAAAACATCATCTTCATGAACATCTAATTGGGTGAACTAGGGTTCATCAAGATTCTCATCTTTGTCATTCATGCATGAAGTGATAGAGATAATCTAACCGATTACTCCTCCAAGCCCCTAACAATGTCTTAACTAGCAACCATCTCTTCTTGACTCAAAGGATGAAGATGAAGGTTCCTTAGAGTGGTGGTGGTGTGATTTCGAAAGAGGGGGGTATCGGTGGTGCTCGTGGCGGCCGAAGGGGGTGGGATTGGGTGAACGGGGTGGTGGGTTGATGGGTTGGTGGTGTTGGTCGAGATGGTGGTGGATGGTGGCTGCGGTGATGATGCAGCCATCAGTGGAGGTGGTTTTGGTGGAGGTGGTGACGGCGGGTGGAGGTGTTTTCGGTGGTGGTGGTGACCGGCGTTGGAGGTGGTTTTGGTGGAGGAGGTGATCGAGGGTGGTGGGAGGGGGGAAGGGAATGTGAAAAGTTTGTTGTGTGTGTATAGAGTTTGTGTTTTGGTGTGGGTTGTATATTAGATATATGTATAAATCTATATATATGTGTTTATATATAGATGTATATATATGTATATATATGTATATCTATATATATATATGTATAATGTATGTATGATGTATATATCTATATATGTAGGTATGTATATATCTATGTAAGTATGTACATACGTATGTACGTAGTATGTACGCATGTATGTACGTACGTACGTATGTATGTACATATGTATGTATGTAGTATGTATGTATGTATGTATGTATGAGTTGTGTATGGGTTTGGTACCATCCATGCATGAACTCTATTTTTTATTATTATTATTATTATTATTATTATTATTATTATTGTTCTATTATTATTATTATTATTAATCTCAAAGAATAACTGACTTTGAGATACGTTATAACCATCAACCTAAGTTTTCAAATAGTCAAACACAAATACAAATAATAATAAAAATATAATTATTACTAGGTTTGTTTCATACGGAGCGTGACTGATTTGACCGGTTGTCACAGTCTCCACTCGTTTAAGAATTTTCATCCAGAAAATTTATGTTGTTGAATCGTGTCAGGTCCGGTTTAAACAAGTGGGGATACTTTTGTTGCATTTGGTCTTGACATTCGCACGTGAACTCAGGTCCTCTCTTGGAATTCATGCTAACTTTAAGCATCTTAATCTGACTTCGCCTAAGCTTCTGAAAATTTCAATATATACTTCTATAGGCTCTTCTACAAAATGAAGTTTTAATGTTGATACAAATTCTTCTGGTGGGGATAACTAGTGATCATCTGACCAGCATTTCTTAAATTAGACAGTGAACACATTATACACATTTCCAAGTTCACTTGGTAGGGTAAGACGGTATGCAATGTAAGGCCCCGTTCCCGGGAAGCCTCACAGTTGGTTAACCATAGCATAAAACCAGTTTAATAACAAAACATTGCAGCGGAAAAAATAATTAAACATTCATTAAAGATAGAAACCCCATTGTACTCATACATTCGTCCTTTAAAGGTAAACAAAACATATTCCTTCTTCATTAATTACAATAAAGACTTCATTAATAGGAATGCCATCCATATCTCCCCAAGTAGCTCCGTGGTGCCATCTCAGCATCAGCGCTTACCTGTCCACTATTATGCATAAAAAGTCAGCTACGCTGAGTGAGTTCTAGTTTTATATAAATAAGAAAATATAATTTTATCCTTTCATATAATGAACACGCATACATCATACTGCAAACATTACTTGCATCACATTAGGCACGTTCATTATCTTTCATTCTTTCATTACGTTTCACTTCATCATAGGCGAGATTTGCACTAAGCAAGATCTCCATGTTGATTGACAACGAATGTCAATCCCGTCGGTACACGTTATCCATGGTCACTACCCCCGACGGTTGATCGATCCCCGTCGGTACACATCTTTATGGTGGCTTCCCCCGACAGTTGATCCACACTGCTAGGCACATAGCCCGCTCATGAATACGGATCCATCATCATACATCAGACTCACATAAGTGAAGTCTATCATAGTGCTTGCAAGACTTTTCATCATCAAACGGGCCCGGGGGTAACATTCGTTAAGTTCCACTTCTCATTAGTATTATCTTTCATAATATATATAGCCTTAGCTATTAAGTACACAACATACCAAGTACTAGTCATCATAACACGTAACCGACCCTCCGCAGGACAGCGGGGGTTCGGGGGCGGCAGCCCCTGATAGCGGGGTCCTAGGGGCAGCAGCCCTAGTGGGGTCCAAGGGGCAACGCCCCTGGCTGGGGCCGGGGTGCCAGGTCAGCGCGCCGAAAATTATTTGAGCTATTTAAATGTCACATTTTACTTTAGAAAAAATGTATTTCTTGTTAAAACACCTTGAATCCTTATCTTGAAAACCTTATGTTTACTATGCATAATAGCCCAAAAAACACGGAAAAAACGTTTAAATAAGGGGATCTAGAACTCACCTGAACTTAGCAATTAACTTAAATCCTAAGTTACTTAAGCTATGGTCCGAATGCTGGCTGCACGAAAGTTAATACACAAAAATGTCAATTTTTCATAATTTCGCCCACAGTTTGCTGGCAGCTTCGCTGCCAGCTTCGCTGGGCAGCACTTCTGCCAGTTTCGCTGGACAGATTCGCTGCCTTGAGCGCCCAACTTTCGTTGGAATTTCCTAGTTTCGCAATGTCTATGGGTCCACAGTTTTCGCCCGAACGAAACTGTAGTTTCGCCCCAGCGAAACTGTAATTTCGCTGGAAATGCTCTTAGTTTCGCTGGATGATTATGCAAATTCGCTGGATGCATATACAGTTTCGCAGATCGCATAAAAATCACGAACCAGTCCGTTTTAACCCAAAATCACAACTTTTACGTCCAACCTCTTAGTTTATCATCCATGAGGCAAATCTAAGCTTTTATACATGTTTTTATACGTAAAAATGTGACCTTTATGCGATTCTTGCAACTTTTCAAAACCCAAAACCCTAGAATCCGGTTTGATCTACAGAAGGGTTAGAGGTCGATTCTTACCTTGTTTGTTGCTCCTTTCTTTGATATTGATGCACAAACACCCAGATCTTCAATCCCTTGATCTTAGAAGCTTCAAATCTTGTGTTTCTTGCACTTTCTCTCTGTACTTTCTCTCTCTACGAATTCTTGTTGTTAGGGTTGAAATGAGAAGATGGTGGCTGCATTTGGGTAGATTAAGGGCTGATCATGGGCCTTATTACTCAAGCTTTTGTCCATAACCCAAATTAGCCCATAACCCTTTTCCTTTTTCTATTAAATACCCATTAATAAGCCTCTAACCATTTTGACTCGTTGTGACTTTTTGGGGTGTTACTGTCAGTCATCAACAATTGAGGATAAAATTTCCTCATCTCCTCCTCGACCTCCCACGTAGATTCGATCCTTTTCGGTGTCTCCACTGACCGTACAAGTGGAACTACTTTATTACGTAAGCGCTTCTCCTTCCAATCCAGGATGGCCACCGGCTGCTCTACATAGTTCAGTCACTCATCGACTTCAATGTCCTCTAATGGTACAAATGCATCGTCTTCTACTAGACATTTCCTAAGATGAGATACATGGAACGTAGGGTGAATTCCACTCAACTCATCAGGTAATTCTAGTTGTAGGCCACTTCCCTACCCTTGCGGTAATACGGAAAGGCCCTATGAACTTGGGCTTAACTTTCCCCTTTTTTGAAACCTGATAATCCCTTTCCAGGGCGATACCTTGAGCATAACCTTGTCACCAACCTCAAATTCTATAGGTCTACGCCTCTTATCGGCGTAAGACTTCTGGCGATCCTCGCAGCTTTCATGAATGCCTTGATCTTATCTAACTTCTCAGTGGTGACCTCAATCACTTCAAGGCTCCCCAATTCCTTTTGCCCGATGTCACCCCAACACACGGGCGTTCTGCACTTCCTACCATACAACATTTCGTAAGGGGGCATACCAATGCTGGCATGGTAACTACTATTATATGAGAATTCCGCCAACGGTAAGTGCTCATCCCAACTTCCTCCAAAATCGATTACACATGCTCGCAGCATGTCTTCTAACGTTTGAATCGTTCTTTCCGACTGACCATCCGTTTGGGGGTGGTAAGCCGTACTAATATGCAGTCTAGTCCCCATTGAGTCGTGAAACCTCTTCCAGAACTTGGACGTAAATCGCGTGTCCCTATCGAAACGATAGACACTGGCACGCCGTGACGAGCACGATCTCCTTGATAAATAGCTCTGCCAATCTCTCAGAGGAATACGTCTCACGAATGGTAGGAAATGGGCGCTCTTTGTTAAACGGTCAACAATCACCCAGATCGCGTCGCTTCCTCTCGTCGTGCGAGGTAGCTTCGTGATGAAGTCCATTGTGATGTGTTCCCATTTCCATTCGGGGATATCCAAAGGCTGGATCTTTCCATATGGCTTTTGGTGCTCTGCCTTCACTTGCAGACAAGTCAAGCACTTGCTTACGTACTTAGCCACATCTCGCTTCATTCCTGGCCACCAGTAATCTTTCTTCAGATCTTGGTACATTTCGTGGCACCAGGATGAATGGAATAGCGGGTTTTGTGAGCCTCATCCATGATCTTCCCCCTCAAATCCCCATAGAGAGGGATCCACACCCGCCCAGATGGTTCTAACACCAGGGTGTTTTCCCCCAAATCTGAAACCTGCCTTTCATTCTTTCAGAGTTGACTCTGTCTTCTCTTAATGCTTCATCCTGAAATGCCCTCACTTGTTCATAACATCAGGCGTCATGATTATCTGGGAGCCCTCACCGAATTGGTTCGGGTCGTCCTTTTTGCTAAGGGCGTCAGCAACCACATTAGCCTTGCCTGGGTGATAGTGAATTTCGTAGTCATAGTCCTTGATCAGTTCAACCACCTCCTCTGCCTCATGTTTAGTTCCTTTTGTTCGAAGAAATACTTCAGACTTTTATGATCAGTGAAGATGGTGCACTTCACCCCATACAGGTAGTGCCTCCAAATCAATGCAAACACCACCGCTGCCAACTCCAAATCATATGTAGGATAATTGGCCTCGTGGGCTTTTAGCTGTCTAGAAGCATAGGCTATCACCTTCCTCGTTGCATCAACACGCAACCCAATCCTGCATATGAGGCATCCGAGTAGACTACCAGGTCCTCGTTCCCCTCAGGTAGCGTCAGGACAGGGGCTTGCGTTAACCTCATTTTAGTTCTAGGAAGGCGTTCTCCTGATCAGGACCCCATTCATACTTCACGTCCTTCCGGGTCAGCTTAGTCAAGGAGAAGCTATCTTAGAGAAATCCTGGATAAACCTCCTATAGTAACCTGCCAGACCTAAGAAACTGCGAATATCGGTTGGCGTCTTTGGAGATTCCCATTGCATTACCGCTTCAACCTTCGCAGGATCCACCCTGATCCCTCGGGATTAACCACATGACCAGAGAAACTGTACTTCTCGAAGCCAAAATGCACATTTGGAGAACTTAGCATATAACT
Organism: Flaveria linearis; assembly: GCA_024085815.1. NCBI lineage: Eukaryota > Viridiplantae > Streptophyta > Magnoliopsida > Asterales > Asteraceae > Flaveria > Flaveria linearis. The sequence continues at coordinate 42,881,766 of CM044014.1, read as the reverse complement.
TCTCGCTTCTGAGTGTCTCCAATACTTCTGAATATGATCGGCATGTTCTTCTTCACCCTTTGAATAGATCAAAATGTCATCGATGAACACTATTACTGATCTATCCAACATAGGCCGACATACCCGATTCATAAGGTCCATAAAAGCAGCTGGCGCGTTAGTTAACCAAAGGACATGACGAGAAATTCGTAATGTCCATAACGCGTCCGGAACGCCGTTTTAGGAATATCTTGTTCTTTCACCTTCAGTTGGTGGTAACCAGACCGCAGGTCTATCCTTGAAAACCAGCTGGCACCCTGAAGTTGATCGAACAAGTCGTCAATCCTTGGTAGCGGGTATCGATTCTTTACGGTCAGCTTATTGAGCTCGCGATAGTCAATGCACATCCGCATGCTACCATCTTTCTTCTTGACGAATAAAACTGGAGCACCCTATGGTGAGATACTCGGCCGGATGAAGCCCTTATCCAATAAATCTTGCAACTGGTCCCTCAATTCCACCATCTCTGAAGGAGCCAATCGATATGGTGCTTAGCGACGGGCTGCGCTCCCGGTAGCAAATCAATTGAAATTCGATTTCACGGTCAGGCGGCACCCAGTCAGGTCTTCAGGAAAGACTTCAGGAAACTCGCGTACTACTGGCACGTCTGATAATTGTGGCTCTGGCGCGTCCACATCTTTTACGTAGACCAAGTAGGCGCTACACCCGCTCATGTACTTTTCAGCTGTGATCATCGACACGACCTTCGGCACACAGCACACACCTTATCCCCACGAACCGTAATAGAACTACCATCAGGCGCTGTTAGACGAATCATTTTCTTGCTACATACAATATTGGCTTCATAGCTAGCTAACCAATCCATGCCTAACACCACATCGAAACCTCCTAAGGCCATAACATGCAACCTAGCAGGGAACTTACAATCTTCTAACTCAATCAGGCAATCCTCAATCACTTCAGTTATCTTAGTGGACTTACCAATGGTTGTTTCTACATAAAAGGGCTCGTCTATCTTCCTACTCTTAATGCAATAAACGACAAAAGGCAGTAGACACAAAACTCCTACTTGCACCGGAATCAAAGAGCACCGAAGCATATTCGTGATCCACCAGAAACATACCTGAAACTACTTCTGGATCTACCCTGGCCTCCTCACGAGTTATGTTGAACGCCCTTGCCTTTGCCTAAACCGTCACCCTTCCCTTTGTCTCCAGCTTTAACTGTTCCTGGTCCTCCCGATTTTCCTTCTTGTAGTCCTTCTCCGCATGTCCTATCTCGCCACACTGGTAGCACTTCACCGCCTTGCACTCTCTAGCATAGTGACCCTCGCCCCCACATTTAAAACACCTTCCAGTCCCAACTCTGCACTCCCAAAGTGGCGTTTTCCACATTTTCTACAGGCACCCCCTTCACCTGTAGTTTCCTGTCTCCCGGATTGATCCTCAGCTCTCATCCTCTTCTCTCCCCCTGAAGTTATCACCTCCAGACCTCTTCCCATTTCCATTCTTGTTCCCACTCTATTTCTCCACCTTCTTCTGCACAGGTATTGGGTCCCTCACATCGTACAACCTCCCAGCTAAATCCACCACAGACCTAAACGTGCCTGGTCTAGCCACAATCATGTGCCTCCTGATGTCCACGGGCAAACCCTGCATGTATCTCTTGATCTTCTTGGATGCAGGTGTTACCATGTCTGGCACAAGTCTTGCAAGTTCATTGAACTTGGAAGTATACTCCTGATGAGTCGTGTTCCCAGCCTCAAATACAAGAAACCCCTTTTCAATCTTGTCTAATTCCCGATGAGGGCAATACTCCTCCAGCACTAATCTTTCAGCTCAGACCACCTTATATTGGCTATTGATCGCTTTCCTTCAGCCTGGACAATATTGTCCCACCAGCACAATGCTGAGTCAACGAAGGACTGAGTGGCGAACTTAACCTTCTGATCTTCGCGGCATTCACTAATTTCCAGTATCGCTTCCATCTCTCTGATCCAACGATGAGCGGCAGTAGCATTGCCGTTACCACGAAGGTCGGGGGCTTACACCTTTGAAATGCCCCATAGTTGCACCCCTAACCGTTTCCTTCTCAGCTCCTCATCACTGTCGTCATCGTGGATTACCACCTTAGGGTTTGATGGCTCTTCTTCAGATTCCTCCGTCCTCCCAGTGTATCTTCCAGAATTCTTCTCATTTTCCTTCTCCTTCTTATCAGCTTCTCTCCACCCTTGACTGCTTTAAGCACCTCGTTCACCACCGAGGGTAAGACATCTTACGTGACATTGTAGACTTCATCGGCGATGGCCTCCTTCACAGTGGACTTGAGGGTGGCTGATCCCTCGCCTCTGGTTGACTGTGGAGGTCTGACTCCTCGTGAACAGTCTCGGGAGCCTTAGCCTTGCTCCGGGTGACACGTGGTGTAGTAGTACGACCACCTCGAGGACGTCCACGTGTAGCCTTCCTAGCTTCCTACCGCCATATCTAATTCCTATAAGATTTAAACACCGAAATGGTTATTCAAGTTAATTGCTCCGATCATTACAAGTATGGTAAGTCCTTAATTACAGTGGCCAAGTGTGATTAACTACTTACCTTACCCTCCTGTCCTAAGCAATCACTATCCTAACACATGTCAGCATTCAAATCTACACGTATATAAAACAAATAGCACACGCACATATTGCCAGTTTACTTGAAATATTTTACTTGATGGCATGTAGCTAGTTGGGTTGGCATCCCTCATTTGGTCCCATTCTCAGTTTAAGTTTAGGTTTGAAAAATTTTTTACCCATTTCTCTTAAACTTTGGCTCTGATACCAACTTGTAAGGCCCCGTTCCCGGGAAGCCTCACAGTTGGTTAACCATAGCATAAAACCAGTTAATAACAAAACATTGCAGCGGAAAAATAATTAAACATTCATTAAAGACTTAGAAACCCCATTATACTCATACATTGTCCTTTTAAAGGTAAACAAAACATATTCCTTGTTCATTAATTACAATAAAGACTTCATTAATAGGAATGCCATCCATATCTCCCCAAGTAGCTCCGTGGTGCCATCCTCAGCATCAGCGCTTACCTGTCTACTATTATGCATAAAAAGTCAGCTACGCTGAGTGAGTTCTAGTTTTATATAAATAAGAAAATATAATCTTTTATCCTTTCATATAATGAACACGCATACGTCATACTGCAAACATTACTTGCATCACATTAGGCACGTTCATTATCTTTCATTCTTTCATTACGTTTCACTTCATCATAGGCGAGATTTGCACTAAGCAAGATCTCCATGTTGATTGACAACGAATGTCAATCCCCATCGGTACACGTTATCCATGGTCGCTACCCCCAACGGTTGATCGATCCCCGTCTTCATGGTAGCTTCCCCCGACAGTTGATCCACACTGCTAGGCACATAGCCGCTCATGAATACGGATCCATCATCATTCATCAGACTCACATAAGTGAAGTCTATCATAGTGCTTGCAAGACTTTTCATCATCAAACGGGCCGGGGGGTAACATTCGTTAAGTTCCTTCTCATTAGTATTATCTTTCACTTAATATATATATATCACTTAGCTTATTAAGTACACAACATACAAGTACTAGTCATCATAACACGTAACCGACCCTCCACGGGACAGCGGGGGTTCGGGGGTGGCAGCCCTAGTGGGGTCCAAGGGGCAACGCCCTGGCAGGGGCCGAGGTGGCAGGTCAGCGCGCCCGAAAATTATTTTGAGCTATTTAAATGTCACATTTTACTTTAGGAAAAATGTATTTTCTTGTTAAAACATCTTGAGATCCTTATCTTGAAAACCTATGTTTACTGTGCATAATAGCCCCAAAACACGGAAAAACGTTTAAATAAGGGGATCTAGAACTCACCTGAGCTTAGCAATTAACTTAAATCCTAAGTTACTTAAGCTAAGGTCCGAATGCTCTGGCTGCACGAAAGTTAATACACAAAACGTCAATTTTTCATAATTTCGCCCACAGTTTCGCTGGCAGTTTCGCTGCCAGTTTCGCTGGGCAGCACTTCTGCCAGTTTCGCTGGACAGATTCGATGCCTTGAGCGCCCAACTTTCGTTGGAATTTCCTAGTTTCGCAATGTCTATGGGTCCACAGTTTCGCAATGTCTATGGGTCCACAGTTTCGCCCGAACAAAACTGTAGTTTCGCCCCAGGGAAACTGTAATTTCGCTGGAAATGCTCTTAGTTTCGCTGGATGATTATGCAAATTCGCTGGATGCATATACAGTTTCGCAGATCGCATAAAAATCACGAACCAGTCCGTTTTTAACCCAAAATCACAACTTTTTACGTCCAACCTCTTAGTTTATCATCCATGAGGCTAAATCTAAGCTTTATACATGTTTTCATACGTAAAAATGTGACCTTTATGCGATTCTTTGCAACTTTTCAAAACCCAAAACCCTAGAATCCGGGTTTGATCTACAGAAGGGTTAGAGGTCGATTCTTACCTTGTTTGTTGCTCCTTTCTTTGAGATTTGATGTACAAACACCCAGATCTTCAATCCCTTGATCTTAGAAGCTTCAAATCTTGTGTTTCTTGCACTTTCTCTCTCTACTTTCTCTCTCTATGAATTCTTGTTGTTAGGGTTGAAATGAGAAGATGGTGGCTGCATTTGGGTAGATTAAGGGCTGATCATGGGCCTCTATTACTCAAGCTTTTGCCCATAAACCCAAATTAGCCCATAACCCTTTTTCCTTTTTCTATTAAATACCCATTAATAACTTGGTAGGTTAAGACGGTATGCAACTTTCCTAATTCTCTCAATGATTTCGAATGGCCCAATGAATCGAGGATTAAGTTTCCCATATTTACCAAATCCTAAAACACATTTCCAATGGGGTTACTTTCAAAAATAATGTGTCACTGACTTGGAACTCCAATGGTTTCCTTCGAGTATTTGCGTACCTTTTTTGTCGGCTATGGCTGCTTCAAGCCTTTCCTAATTTGGATGATCTTGTCTGTCGTTTCTTGAATGATCTCTGGTCCGTTAATTGTCTTTCGTTTATATTTGGCCAACACAAAGGCAAACGACATTTTCTTCCATACGGAGCTTTAAAAAGAACAGCTTCCATGTTTTGGCCTTGCAAGGGTGATATCGAATATCACAATCCTAACCGTTTAACAGATCGACCCAACATCACTAACTTATATTTAAATCTTTCTGATTAAAAATATTTATAGACTTTTATGATCGGTGTACATAACACATTTGGTTCCATAGAGATAATGTCTCCAGATTTTTAGAGTGAAAACCACAGCTCCTAATTCTAGATTACGTGTAGTGTAATTCTTTTCATGCACTTTCAATTGTCTTGATGCGTAGGCAATCACTTTATTCTTTTGAATTAATACACATCCAAGACCTAATTGGGAGGCAGCACAATACACTACGAATCCATCAGTTCCATCAGATAAAGACAATATAGGTGCACTGAACAACTTTTGCTTTAGTACTTAAAACGCTTCTTCTTGATCAACACCCCATTTGTATTTTCTATCTTTACGAGTTAACAAAGTCAATGGTTGTGCTATTTTTGAAAATTTTCAATGAATCTACGATAGTAACTAGCTAAGCCTAAAAATTGTCACCCTTCTGTTGGAGACTTGGATGCTTTCCAATTCTTGATTGCTTCAATCTTGGCCGGATCCATGTGGATAGACTTTTTATTAATAACATGTCCGAGGAATCAAACTTCTCGAAGCTAAAAAGCACACATGGAGAATTTCGCTTACAACTTCTCTTTTTTCAAAACGTTTAAAATGAGTCTATGATGATGCTCATGTTCCTCCTTGGATCGTGAATATATTAAAATGTCGTCAATAAATACTATCATGAATTTGTCCAAGTAGAGTTTGTAGACTCTATTCATAAGTTTCATGAACACGGCAGGTGCTTTAGTTAGACCAAACGACATCACTAGGAACTCATAATGACCATAACATGTTCTAAAGGCTGTCTTCGGGACATCTTCTTCTGCTATCAGCAACTAATGGTAACCAGATCGCAAATCAATCTTTGAGTAGTATCTATATCCTTGCAGCTTATCAAACAGATCATCAATTCTTGGTAATGGGTACCGATTCTTAATGGTAAGCTTATTTAATTCTCGGTAATCAATACATATTCTAAATGATATGTTTTTTTAAACAAATAGCACCGGCGCTCCCCAAGGAGAGAAGCTTGGTCGGGTAAACCCTTTGTCTAATAACTCTTGAAGTTTTTTTGACAATTCTTGCATCTCAGAAGGCGCTAATCGATATGGCGATCGAGCAACAAGTGCAGCTCCGGGAACTAGAGCATTCAAAATTTGGTCTGCCTTTGTGGAGGTAAACCTGGTAAATCTTCAGGAAATATTTCTTAGTATTCTCGCATAACCAAAATGTCCTCAATTCTTCGCTCCTCATTCTTGATGTCAATAGCTTTTACTAGGAAGGTCGGATGCCCTTCACTTAAGTACTCATAAGCTTTCATGACATTAACTATTTTGGTGTGGGTTATATATATATATATATGAGTTGTGTATGGGTTAGGTGTCATCCATGCATGAACTCTATTTTATTATTATTATTATTATTATTATTATTATTATTATTATTATTATTATTATTATTACTATTACTATATTATCATATTATTATTTTTATTATTGTTATTATTATTCTCAACGAATAACTTGATAGGATCAATTAGAGCAATCTGTACCAATTATATGAACAATTCAAAGCAAAATACAATCAATTGTAATCAAATCATGCAAAATCAACAAAATTCATATTCCATTGATAGCAAAGACGATTACAAGTGATAGAAAAGCAGTTCTCATAAAACATATGCAAAAACTTACAATCTATACTACGTCTAAGCTATTTATACTAGAACCTAAGGAACTAATTTTACACAAAAAGTCCCTACACTAGTATAAAATACAAAATAGACACTAAACAATAAAGACTAAATGTTAATCTTTTAAGGGACCTAACAATACTCCCCCTAAGATTTACATTGTCTTCAGTCTTCAGTTCAGCTCCATCCTTTCTTTTCTTCTTTTATCTTCAATCTTGTCTTTGTCTTCATTTTATCTTCTCTGCATCCTTTGACTTCTTCTTTTATCTTCACTCTTCTCTCTTCATTCTTCAATCTGCAAAGAAATCCTCAGGCTCTTCTTTTACAGAGAACATTGGCTTCTGCTTGTACATTTCAATTTCCTTCAGTGCATTCTCAATTGCTGACTTGAATTTCTTTGCTAGCACAGCTTGCTCTGGTTTTGATTCATTGGTTTTTATATCTAGCTGCTTCATTTTTTCCAACGTGTTCTTTGACAAACATGCTATATCAACATTAGCATATAGCTCAATTGGAATTCCGCAGTCTTTTGTATACAATTCAAGTACACCTTTTCTTGATATTCTCATAAACTCAATATCTGGAATATCTTTCTTCACAATGTTTGCATAAGCAAGAGCCTTTCTCAATGAAATTCGCTCCATTGCAGCATTCATCACATTGATAATTGAGATAAAGTATTTCTTATCTTGTTCTGCAATATCAGGAATCACCTTCTCAAACTTTTGTACAGCCAAGAATGAAATATAACTCGGGTGAAGTAATTTTAGTTCAAAAGTACCAAACAATGAAATCATGTCCTCATCCCAGTTTGTGAGATTTCGGACCAACTTCAACTCAAAAGTTGAGGTGTTATAGAACCATCTCAAAATTGGTTTTGTCTTTTGATTTCCTTCAATGACCTTCAATCCCGGTGAAGTTACTTTCTCGAAATACTTATCAGAAAATTCAATCATAAAATGTTCTTCTTCTGTTTGTAAACCCCTTAACTTTTTGTTTTCTTCAGCAAAGCAAAGTACTCCTTGTCTTCCTGATCACATCTTGTTTCAAGGAAGTTACTAGTCCTTGCTAATCCTCTTTCAAGAGTTCTACAAACATTGATCCTCTTTTTGATTCAGTAGGATTTATCAAATCAAGCTTACTTAACTCTTTCAGATCTTGCACTGGAAGTTTAATGATGCTCGAGTAGAAGTGATATACATCACACACAGCATTTACTCGTTTTATCAAAAATGCATCAAAAATCTCATCATACTTCCATGCTACGATTTTAACTTGATTTGTAAAATCTGGAGCAATCATTGCATTTAAAAGCTCAGCAACTGATTGTCCTCTCTGTAACACATTTCTCACTAGATCACCAGTTGATCTAGACTTATCAAAAATTTGAATTTGATCAGAAGAAGCTTTGTATACTTGTTTTTCTGTTTGTGGAAACATGCTCATCAATTCTTTCCTTCTTTCAATCATGCTGGATTTTTGAGCCATCTGTTTGATTTCTTGGGGTTTCAAGATCCGAGTTCTTTTTGTAATGTCTAAATACTGAGGATTATCAGTATCTAGAATGATCATTTGTTTGATTGTTTTTCAGTCAATTGAAAGCTTTTGATTAAATTTCTCAAAGATTCTCCTTGTAATCTCTTTAATCTTTTCCATGGATAATTTCTAGCTTGCAACCATGATCGTAAAGCAGTTATGCTCATCTCATCTGGATCTGGATGAAGCAATTCAGAACTAGAAATTTCTTCAACGTTTATGCTCTCCTGTCTTCTATCCCATTCACCATGTTCCAAGATTATTTCATTTGGATCCACAGGTGCAGAAGACTCAGCAGCTATACACTTCTCATATTCATCGTTTATCTGAGAAACAGTTAGCCCATCTAAGAACACTCTGTTGTACTTCATTTTTACCAAGAAGTTGTATCTTTCTTCAAAGTCAGTTGGAATATCATCAAATCCTTGATCAGTTCCAAAGGAAGATTTTCAAATTCTTCAACCATATCTTCATCATCAAGAACTTCATTATACCAATTATCATCAAATTCATCTTCTAAGTCTTCCAAAGCACCAATTTTATCTTGAGTACTTGGTTCTTGACTTTCTTGAATTTCTTCTTCAATTAACTCTTCAGTTTTCTGAACCTTTGAAGATGATTCAGGTACAACTTCTGCATCTATTTCATCTATTTTTCTTTTCCCTTTCTCCATTGCAGATACCTTCTCAACATCAATTGGGATGGTTTCTGAAATAATTTCAACTTCTGGAGACTTTGGTTTTGCTAATTCTTTCAATAGTATCAACTCTTCTTTCAACCCTTCATTTTCCTCAGTCAATTTCTTGAATTTTCTTCAAGAAGATCATAGTCTTTGATCATAACTTCAAAATTCTTTATAACATCTTCTTTGTCTTTGGCATAAGACACAATCTTTTCATCTTTTAACAAACTATCTTCTTTCAATTTTTCATTTGCTTTCTTCAACAACTCAAGCTCTGCCTTTAGTTCTTCAATCTCTTTTTCTTTTGCTTCATTTTCAACTTTTAGGCTTTCAAGTTCATCAACATCAAGAATTTCCTCAGTTTGAACGGCCACATGGGTTGTAGAAACAGGTATATCTTGATGAATTTGGAATGTCTCAATGAACTCATAATCAAGAATTTGATCATTAACATTCATCTCTTGTTCAGTCTCAAAGTGAGCCTGTTCCTCTTCATGTACCTCTTCATGAGCAGTTTCATCAATAATGAAAACATCAGCATTATCAACTGCTTCATGCTCACTGTCCTGTTCATGAACTTCATCACCCACTATTTCTTCATCTTCAATTTGAGCTTCATTTTCATGCTCAGAAATTGGTGGTTCATGAATTATATCCTGGTGAGTCTCAGCTTCATCACCATCATCATCATCATTATTATCATCATCATCTTGATCATTTTCCTCATCTTGATCATCTTCTTCTAAAGGAAACTCATCTATCAGATCAGCAGGATCAATTGGTTCTCCCTCTAACAAATGATAATGCTCCACAGTAATGTCAACTTCATCATTTGCTACATTTAACATGTAGTCAAACATAGGAACATTCTGAGCACCTGTTATCATTGTTAACTTCTTATATGTCATTTCAGACATATTTTCCAACTCCAATCGATCTCCACCAACACCATAAACATGAATGTCTGGATATTCCTCATTAATAATCATTTGGAGGAATCTTGGATACATTAAGTATTTATGCCTTGTTCCTTTTTCCAAATTAAAAGCAAATCCATTCAGTATCCACATTGACATATTAAACCTTCTGTTTGTAGCTAGAGCAACAATAGGTGAAGTTATGTCCACAGGAAATGAATTCCATCCAGCACTCCTCTTGGACAAACAGTGTTGGAAGATGTAACAAAGAAGCTTCCAGTGATTATAAACCCTTGCTCTAAAGAATTGTTTCTTAGGAAACTGATCAGGATGACCCATAGCCATAAAAATTTCTCTGCATTCATCAAAAGAAAATTCACATCGATCTTCTGGATCATTTTCACCCAATCTTAGAGCATTTCTGATAGAATCTTCAGACACTTCTATCATTCTATCTCTAGTCACAAAGCCTCTTACAACTTTTCTTCCATTCTCTACTTCAACCCGTGCAGTGTTCCAAAACTGTCTAATAAGTCTGTCATAGATTACAGTTTGGTAACACATTGCATAAACATATTTTGTTCTTAGAATAAATCTGATCATTTCTTCATAAGAAAAAGCATCTTGAACTTCATCATTCAAAAATGCAACAATATTATGCTTAGGTACAAACTTCAATTCTGCCATCTGCAAAATTTAAGAACAATGATGTTAGATACTGTGTATTTTGAAGCAAATGATTAATTGTGAGTTTAAAATTATGATGATTTAAGATATTATAACTGATGTGTTAAATTGAATTTGAATTTTAAAAACAACTTGAATTTTAATTTTAAGTGTAAACACTTAATTTTGATAAAAGATGAATTTTCAAGATTGATTTTGATTAACAGTTTAACACTTCTGTTTATGTTATCTTATATCACTTTAATAAAAACTCTTAAATTCCTAAGATGATGATTTTTATCAATTTTGATTTTATTTTGAATTTTGTTTTATTTATTTTGAAAATTATGAAACTGTTCATCTTCTTCATCAAGTTCATCATCACCGAGAATGTTCATCGGTGACCATGAATCAAAACATCAATCAAATATCAGATTATCACAAGCTTAACCTAATATCATGATCAAAATCATCAGATGAACAAGAATCAATCATCAATTTTTCACATTTTTTCTCGATTTGAAGTAATCTGTGATTTTACAAGTGTTAGGGTTCATACGACCGTACAGGGATCGAACGACCATCAAAAAGTTTCATTTAAAATGAAATCAGTTGAATATGATTCATTCACTTACATTCACAATCACAAGAATACTATCAACAATCTGAAATTTTTGTTCAAAATGGATTCAATCGAAGAATAAGGGTTTTGGTCGAAGAAAGTTCGAGAGTTCGATAGTTCAGAGGGTTTTGTGAGGGTTTTTGAATTGAGAATGAAATGAATATCACAAGTGTTCTATTTATACTAAGTAACAAAATTTTAGACTTATGAGTACCGTTGGTCGTTTTAGGATCATTCAGACTCATTAGGTCAAAAATTTCACTAAGTATTGAGACATATGAGCACTATACAGCCTTGTGAGTCTAGTCGTATTAGCACTGTTAGACACATTAGTCTAGCCGTATGAGAACTGTTTCAGACTTATGAGAACTGTTAGTAGCATAAGCACTGTTAGTAGCATAATAAATCTGAAATGTCCACACATCAACTAATCAGACATATAACAACTGTTTGTGCATTTTTTCACTTGGAATTTTCAAATCTTCCACCTGCACACTGTTTAAACAAATTAGTAATATTTCATACTAATATTCAAACAATATTGCATATTTTACATTTTGACCCTCAAAGTTTTAAATTTACACTTTTGACCCTCAAAGTTTCAAATTTACACTTTTGACCCTCAAAGTTTCAAATTTACACTTTTGACCCTCAAATTTGAACTTTTTACATGTTTGACCCTTCATCTTAGTTTCAAAATGAACAACCAAATATTTCAATATCTGTCTTGATTTCAACTTTTCACAGAATCTTTTCCACTTTGCTAAAAATTATGAGATCATTTTATCATTTGATAAACACACACATACTTTGAAATTAAAGCATCATCCGTTCAATTCAACATGAGCATTTTCATTTTGATTTTTTGAGATTATTCTTATTGGTTTATTACTCCCCCTAAACTTTTAAGTTTTACAAAACTTAGAAGTTTACTAAGAGATCATAAGAATATCATACTTAACATTGTTATATTGCCTGCACACAAGAAAACATGCATAAAATCAAATTAAAGCAGAATAAAAATCTAATATTTACACTAGAATCTTTGATTGCAGTGAGATCATATTAGATAAGATCAGAACATTAAAATAAAAAAATATGTGGATAGTCATAGACAATGATTAAATCCTGATCAAGTGTGTTCCAGGTCAGTGATATCACAGCAAAGGAGACATAAGATCTAAGGACAGCAAATGAGTGTTTTTGACATAAACTATCAGCTCACTTACTTTTTCAATTCTTGGATGAGTATGGTAGAGGTATATGACAAGATGTGACTCATACCAAGACAAAGAGGATCAACCATCATCAAGACATGCAAGAAAGCACATATTCTCAACTTATTACCTAACAAATATGCATAATCAGAGTTCATGTTACTTAATTTAACAGAGAATGATCATGGATAACCATTTGATCAACTCTAACCATCCTTTTGAATGGGTTGTGCACATTGGCATCTTTTGCATCAAATGAGAATATCCAGGTCTGTAATGACTTACAACAGAGGATATCTCAGTACTTCAGGTCTATGATGACTCATAACAGAGAAGTAAATGATGCTTGTAACAGATCTCATGATTAGTCACATTACCATTAGGTGTGAGCAGGAGTAGCTTAACAAGCAGTCAATCTGATAAGCTAATACACTCAAATGTACTTATATGAATACACAAACAAGCATAAGGATGTGGGATAATCACAAGAATTTACTTGTTCAGTATACTAGCATGATAGTGTCTACACAACAAATCCTGATCATGTCAGACTTTATTAGCAAGTGAAGTATGTAACTGATCTTACTAATGTACTATCATTTCTCACAGAAGGCAAATACAGATTCATTCCTAAAATAATGAATGAAAAATGAAAAACACTCTATTTTTGGATTTTTGATTTATAATTTTCTATTTGATTTTTTTGAGTTTTCTAATTTTGTATTTGGTTTTCTATAAAAGAAGGCACACACACACAAACAATCAGGCAAATAACTATGAAAAGTTATCCTTATGAAAATAGCAGATTTAGGAAAGTATTTGATCATGAAAAGATTCAAATTTGTAACCAGGTTTACACATGGTTAATAAGGCCAATTGACTCCACTAAATACTCAAACCTTCCTGGTAGAAAAGCTTTAGTAAAAAGGTCTGCCAACTGTTTTTCAGTTGCTATTTGAATCAAAATGATTAAACCTTTTTCAGAATTATCTCTTAGAAAATGATATCGAATTTCGATATGTTTTGTTTTTGAGTGTTGAACTGGATTAGCTGTAATGAACATAGCAGCAGTGTTATCAATGTAAATGGGTGTTTTAAGAAAATTGAACCCATAATCTAGCAGTTGGTTTTGCAACCAAAGGATTTGAGAACATCCTGCTGATGCAGCTATGTACTCAGCTTCTGCAGTTGAGACAGAAACATTTGTTTGTTTCTTACATTGCCATGAAACTAATCTGGGTCCAAGAAACTGACAACCACCCGTTGTAGATTTTCTATCTTGACAACATCCACCATAATCACTATCTGTGTATCCATGTAACTCAAAATTACCCTCGTAAGGATACCAAAGCCCTAAGGCTGGTTTACCTTTGAGATACCTGAATATTCTTTTGACAGTAATTAAGTGAGATTCTTTCGGGTCTGATTGATACCTAGCACAGACACAAACAGCATACATTATGTCTGGTCTTGATGCAGTAAGATACATCAAAGAACCAATCATAGATCTGTATAAAGTTTGGTCTACTGATTTTCCTTTAGGATCAGGTTCAATCTTGGTGTTTACGTCAGCTGGAGTTCTTATGGATTGACAATCATGCAGTTTGAATTTCTTCAAGAGTTTATCAACGAACTTCTCTTGATTGATAAAAATACCATCTGTAGATTGTTGAACTTGCAATCCAAGAAAGAAATTGATTTCTCCCATAGAACTCATTTGAAACCGAGATTTCCTGATCTCTTCAAATTCTTTGCACAATGTTGGACTTGTAGAACCAAATATGATATCATCTACAAACACTTGCACACATAAGAGATCATCATTATCCTTCTTTATGATAAAGTTGGATCGATTTTCCCTCTTGTATATCCATGTTGGATCAAGTGTTGAGATAATGTCTCATACCAAATTCTAGGAGCTTGATGTAGGCCATATAAAGCTTTGCTAAGCTTATACACACGATGTGGAAATTCTGCATCCTCAAAGCCCGGAGGTTGCTTGACATACACATCATCAGTGATTGGACCATACAGAAATGCACCTTTTACGTCCATTTGATACACCTTGAATCTCATGAATGATGCATAAGCCAGGAAAACACGAATAGATTCGAGTCTTGCAACTGGAGCAAATACTTCATCATAGTCAATTCCTTCTTCCTGTGTGTATCCTTGTGCAACAAGTCTTGCTTTGTTTCTGATTACAATGCCACGATCATCAGTTTTATTTCTGAACAACCATTTGGTGCCTATGGCATTTTCTCCTTCAGGTAATTCCACCAACTTCCACACTTCTTGTTTTCGAAATTGTAGAAGTTCCTCCTGCATAGCTTCAATCCAACCATTTTCCTGTAATGCCTCGGTGACATTTTTAGGAACAGTCTGAGAAAGGAAACACGAGTATAAACAAACATTTGCATGTTCAAATTTACTCCTAGTAGTTCTTTTATTCAGAGGACAATAATCTGTGATGTGGATGGTTCCGATGGATACGGGATATCGGAATCTCATTTCCTTGAACAGTAACATCAAGATTGGTTTGGTTCAGATTGGAGAGCTGTTGCAATAAGGTAGAAGAATGTGGAGTGAAATTTGGTACTTGAGTCGGTGAATTGAGAAAGTAATCAAAGTTACTATGATCAATTGCATCTCCAGAGATAGAAGATGTGCCAGACTCAGGATGTCCAATTTCTGTACCATCATTAGGAATAGGTTGTGATGCTTCTTGAGCAGCTGAAACATAATGATCTGAAGCTGAAGAATCAAGAACATTGTCATGGAAATGGATTGTTGAATCCTTGACAAATGAAAAAAATGGATAATCTGGACGAGTATCATCTGAATCATCAGAATCTGAATCATCACTGAAAGATCCAAGATCTCCTCTTGAGTTCTTCTTACCTGAAAAATCATCAGATTGATTAAACAAGTTAGACTGAAATGAGTTTGACAAAGAATCCAAATTAAATAACCATGCAGGACCATTTGAAACTGATGGAAAAGAGTTTTCCAAAAATTTAACGTTGAATGTTTCATTAATAGTGTTTGTCCTATAGTTATACACTCGATAGGCTTTTGAAACAGATGAATAACCAACAAAAAATCCATTATCAGCTTTTTCTTCAAATTTTCCTAAATGATCACTTGAGTTAAGAATCATAACTGGACAACCAAATGATTTAAAAAAATTATGTTTGGTCTCCTGTCAAACATAAAACATACATTTAATATAACTTAATAAAAACCATGCAGCGAAAACTTTGAATTTACTATAAATGCTTTTGCAAAGCAATACAACACCCATTACAAAATATCGTTTGTTTGCATTACAATACAAAAACATTAACAAAAGAACGCCATCCCAAAAGAGCTGAGTAGCCGCCTCGTGCCATCCCCAGCAACGCTACCTGCCAACTGGAAACACATAAAAAGTCAGCGTTGCTGAGTGAGTTCTAGTTTTTTTTTTTTTTTTTATAATAAACATACTTCGTTTCCATTAAAACTATTCTTTTCTTTACGCAATAATACATCATACGCATCCACATAGATAATATCTTTATTATCTCTTTCGTATATTTATTCATTCGTCCTTTATAACTTTGCTTGTACATTGGATATCATTTGTACCAATACCATATGCTAAACCCCGAACGTTATTAGCTACCGGGCCGAAGTCAATCCAGAGACAGCAAAGCGTATGCCACAGTACTGGGCCGAAGTCATTAAATGAACAGCAAAGCGTATGCCACAGCACTGGGCCGAAGTCTATGGAGAGACAGCTAAACGTGGTGCCGCAGTACTAGAGGTAAGCGGTAGAGGTACCATACGTATGGTCAATCACAAAGAAGGACCCGTTTACCTTATCCAATGCTTACAAGACTTATTTCGTTAGTTCATTAATGCATGTATTCGTCGTCATATTCATTTTTCACTTATTCATTAATACATGCATTCATCGTCATGTTCCTCTTTCATTATCTTTCACTTTACGTTACATAATACTTCGTTTATTTGTCATCATAATACGTAAAGTTGTGGAAAGATATACGTACATTATCATAAGGAACACACATATCATACATACATCATCATACATAGCATCATACGTACATCATCATACATAACATCATACATGCATCATCATTACCGTCATACATAACCTCGTACATACATAGCCTACATCATCAATCATCGCTAGGCACTTACTCCCGTAACCTTTCTCGAATCCGGGACTTTCTATGCGTCATCCTGGTGCAGTGGCACTAACTGTCCCTCCAAGACCGTGGGGACTCATACTAGGACCTTATATAACGTGCCGAGTCCACAACCATACCTTAGACGTATAACACAACATTATACCCAAATGGGTCATACATACATACATACGTCAGTAAACAAGTTTATATGTGTTCCAGCCCCAAAAATCATTTAAAATCAGTAAATGAGGGGTCCTAGAACTCACCTGTGCTTGCCAAGCAGCTTCTCAATCAAGCCTTAAAGTCGCGGGTCACACTACACTGCCTGCAGATAAGTTAACACTCAAAAGAGTTAATTTCTGCCTAATTTCGCTACTAAGTTCGCAGGTAGTTTCGCCCGTAATTTCGCCAGCAGTTTCGCTGGGCAAATCAGCAGTTTCGCTGCTAGTTTCGCCGGGCAGCATTCTACCAGTTTCGCTGGACAAATTCGCTACCTCGAGCGCCCAACTTTCGTTGGAATTCCCTAGTTTCGCAATATCTAAGGTCAACTTGGGCATTGGCATAGTCATCAGCGAAACTATAGTTTCGCTCAGGCGAATATGTAGTTTCGCTACAGCGAAAATGTAACTTCGCTGTAAATCCTTCCAGTTTCGCTGGACGAACT
Organism: Flaveria linearis; assembly: GCA_024085815.1. Taxonomy (NCBI): domain Eukaryota; kingdom Viridiplantae; phylum Streptophyta; class Magnoliopsida; order Asterales; family Asteraceae; genus Flaveria; species Flaveria linearis. The sequence continues at coordinate 42,864,381 of CM044014.1, read as the reverse complement.
TACAGTTTCGCTGGACGAGACCTTAAATTCGCAGAACGAGCTGAAATTTACGAATCAGCTCGTTTTAGCCCAAAATCCAATCCTTTCCACCCAAACCCTTGCATTATCATCCAGGAAGCTATATCTAAGCTTCTTACACGTTTTATTACCCTAAAACGTGTGTTTTGGGCGATTTTTGCCACTAGAAACCCCAAAAACCCCAAACTCGGGTTTTTCACCAAATGTGGTAATTTAGATGCGTTTCTTACCTTGATTCTTGTAGTTTTGGAGTCCACAAACACTAGCCTTCGATTCTTGACCACCCGAGCTTCGATCCGGCACTTTCTCTCTCTACACTTTCTCTCTCTAGAATGGCGTTTGAGTGAAAATGAGAGTTGCTCAGCTGATCCATCTATTTATATGCCAGGCGTCCCGGGACCCCAAACTCGTTAAACTCGTGACCCGGAGGGTTAACTCGGTGTAATACCCGCAACCATTTTATATTTATTAAATGGTTTTCATCCGAGCCCATCACTATCATCTGACTCGATCAGAAAATTTTCCGGGCGTTACAAGTCCACCCCCCTTATTTAGGTTTCGTCCCCGAAACCTGTCACTCTTCGAACAAATGTGGGTAATGCTGTCTCATCTCTTCTTCAGTCTCCCACGTAGACTCCGATCCCTTCCTGTGCTTCCACTGTACGCGCACAAGAGGAACCACTTTGTTTCTTAGCCGTTTCTCTTTTCTATCAATGATCGCCACTGGTTGCTCCACATAGTTGAGCCGTTCGTCTACTTCGATATCCTCCAGCGGAACGACCATATCTTCATCGGCTAAACATTTCCTCAGATGAGATACGTGGAAGGTCGGGTGAATTCCACTCAGCTCATCTGGTAGCTCCAACCTATAGGCCACCTCTCCTACACGGGCGATAATTCGGAAAGGGCCTATATACCGCGGGCTCAGTTTTCCCCGCTTTCGGAACCTAATGATTCCCTTCCAAGGCGAAACCTTTAACATGACTCGATCACCGACCTTGAATTCGATCGGTCTTCGCCTCTTGTCAGCATACGACTTTTGTCGGTCTTTCGCCGCCTTCATGAAGGCTTTGATCTTTTCTAACTTTTCAGTCGTTGCTTCCACTACCTCGACGCCTCCCAGTTCCTTCTGTCCAATGTCTCCCCAACATATGGGCGTCCTACATTTCCTACCGTATAACATCTCGTAGGGTGGCATGCCAATACTGGCATGGTAACTGTTATTGTACGAGAATTCTGCTAACGGCAGGTGATCGTCCCAACTTCCTCCAAAATCGATCACGCACGCCCGAAGCATGTCTTCGAGTGTTTGGATCGTCCTCTCAGACTGACCGTCTGTCTGAGGATGATATGCCGTGCTAATATGTAGCCTCGTTCCCATCGCATCATGGAATCTCTTCCAAAACTTGGAGGTAAACCGGGTGTCACGGTCAGACACAATAGACACCGGTACACCATGACGAGCTACAATCTCTTTGATGAATAGATCCGCCAATCTTTCAGATGAATACGTCTCGCGGATCGGTAGAAAGTGGGCACTCTTCGTCAATCGGTCAACTATCACCCATATAGCATCATACCCTTTTGGGGTACGTGGTAGCTTCGTAATAAAGTCCATGGTGATGTGCTCCCACTTCCACTCGGGTATATCCAATGGTTGGATCTTCCCGTACGGTTTCTGGTGCTCGGCCTTTACCTGTGAACAAGTCAGGCACTTACTCACATATTCCACCACATCACGCTTCATGCCTGGCCACCAATAGTCTTTCTTCATGTCTTGGTACATCTTGGTAGCACCGGGGTGGATGGAATATCGAGTCTTATGAGCCTCATCCATAATCTTTCCACGTAGATCCCCGTACCGAGGAATCCACACTCGCCCAAATCGGGTCTTAACACCTAGAGTGTTCTCACCCAGTTCTGTAACTAGACCTCTCATCCTTTCGGAGTTTAGACGATCTTCCTTCAAAGCCTCGTCTTGGAACTCCTTAACTTGCGTCATCACGTCTGAGGTCATAATCAGCTGGCAAGCCTTCACCCGAATCGGTTCGGGCCTTTCCTTCCGGCTAAGGGCATCAGCCACCACGTTGGCCTTGCCCGGGTGGTAATGGATTTCACAATCATAATCTTTTATCAGCTCCAACCACCGCCTCTGCCTCATGTTTAGATCTTTCTGCTCGAAGAAGTACTTCAAGCTCTTGTGGTCCGTGAAGATGGTGCACTTTGTCCCGTATAGATAGTGTCGCCAAATCTTCAACGCGAAAACCACCGCAGCTAGTTCTAGATCGTGTGTGGGATAATTGACTTCGTGGGTCTTCAGTTGTCGAGATGCATAGGCTATGACCTTTCCGCGTTGCATCAATACGCAACCTAGCCCAGAATAGGATGCATCCGAATGGACCACCAAGTCTTCATTTCCCTTGGGCAATGTCAAGACAGGAGCTTGTGTCAGTCTCGTCTTCAATTCCTCAAAAGCATCCTCCTGTTCTCGACCCCACACGAACTTTACATCCCTGCGAGTCAATTTTGTCAAAGGTGAGGCTATCTTGGAGAAGTCTTGAATAAATCGTCTATAGTAGCCCGCCAGCCCCAAGCAGCTGCGAATCTCGGTTGGCGTCTTCGGTGACTTCTATTGCATCATGGCCTCAACCTTTGCTGGGTCCACCATTATTCCTTCTGCATTCACTACGTGGCCCAGAAATTGCACCTCGCGTAACCAAAAGGCGCACTTGGAGAACTTGGCGTACAATTTCTCCCTTCTCAACGTTTCCAATACTTCCCGAATGTGACCGGCATGCTCTTCTTCGCTTCTTGAATAAATCAGGATATCATCGATGAACACAATCACTGATTTATCTAACATTGGCCGACACACTCGGTTCATCAAATCCATAAAAGCAGCCGGCGCATTGGTCAACCCAAAAGACATGACAAGAAACTCGTAGTGACCATAGCGTGTACGAAAGGCTGTTTTAGGGATATCCTGCTCCTTCACCTTCAGTTGATGGTACCCCGATCGAAGATCTATCCTTGAAAACCAACTGGCACCTTTAAGTTGATCGAACAAGTCATCGATCCTTGGTAAGGGGTATCTGTTCTTCACCGTCAGCTTATTCAGCTCACGGTAGTCGATGCACATCCTCATACTACCATCCTTCTTCTTTACGAACAGGACCGGAGCACCCCACGGTGAGATACTCGGTCTGATAAACCCCTTATCCAGCAGCTCCTGCAACTGATCCATCAACTCTTTCATCTCCGTCGGAGCCAAACGATATGGTGTTTTTGCGACAGGTTGGGCACCCGGTATCAGGTCGATCTGGAATTCGATCTCTCGGTCAGGTGGCAATCCCGATAAGTCTTCAGGAAACACGTCCGGAAAGTCACACACCACTGGCACATCGCATAGCTGTGGTGTTGGCGTCTCTACATTCTTTACATAACATAAGTAGGCGCTACATCCGCGCCTCATACACTTTCCCGCCACCGCCATCGAGATCACCTTCGGAATCGTCGTAACTCGATCGCCACATATTGTCACCAGACTTCCGTCGGTCGCCGCCAGTCTAATCGTCTTCTTTCGGCACATGATATTCGCTTCGTAGGTTGCTAACCAATCCATCCCTAACATTACATCAAATCCTCCTAGAGGCATCACATGTAACTTGGCCGCAAACCTATGGCCCTCTAATTCTATGGCACAACCTTCTATCACATCCGTAACCCTAGTGCATTTACCAATAGCGGTTTCTACTTCAAAGAACTTATCAATACTTCTACTCCTAGTGAGCAACTTAGCATAGAAAAACAACAAAAACAAAAACTCTTTCTGGCTCCGGAATCAAACAACACGGATGACAGAGTTGGAATTACTAGACACATACCTGACACTATATCGGGGCTCGTCCTAGCCTGCTCCAGCATTATCGTGAAGGCCCTGCGCCCTCAGCCCTTGGCTTCTTGCAATCCCTGCTTATGTGACCTCTTCCACTGCAGTTGTAGCACCGTACCACTCCACACTCTCTGGCCACATGACCGTGCTTCCCACATCGGAAACAGATATTGGTCCCCAATCTACATTCCCCGAGGTGTTCTTTGGTACACTTACCACACTTCCTCGTCCTCGCACCAGACGAAGCTGCACGCCGGTCCTCCGTCCTTACAACCTTTTTGCTGAGGGTGGCACTGTCACGTCCAACCCGCTTTCCGTTCCAGTTCTTGTCGTCGCTATTCTTCGTGCTTTCTTCAATAGCAGTCGTCTCTTTCACCGCTCTAATTACCTCAGTCACCATGGATGGCAGAATTGCCTGTAAGGCCTGTTGGACTCCCTCCACAACAGCCTCTTTCATGGCGATCCTCAAACTAGTTCCATCATCGCTGCCCTCCAGGTGAGGGGCCTCAGGCTCTTCAAGTGCCCTTCCAGCCGCCCTAGCCATGCTTCTCGTGATACGCGGTTCAACACCACGTTTACCACGACCCCCATCTGGCAAAACCTTAAGAGATCTACCGCTAGCCATCTTTTGACACACACTGAAAGGTTCAAATACCAACACGGTCATTCAAGGGAATAGCTCAGTTTATGTCAAGTATAGTAAGTCCCTAATTACAGTGGCCAGTTGTGATTAGCCACTTACTTTACTCTTCGTACCCCGAGCATTACCTGTCCTGACTATATTAGTATCTAAGTCTAACAGTACACATAAACCACATTACATGCGCACATAATACTATTTAATCTTTAAGAAAATACCTGATGGCACGCAGCTACTCAGATGGCATTCCTTTCCTTTCTGTCCCATTTTCAGTTTAAGTTTAGGTTTATTTTGAAAATTTACCCGTTTCACTTAAACTTTGGCTCTGATACCAACTTGTAAGGCTCCGTTCCCGGGCACCTCATAGTGGGTCGTCATTACCCATAAAACATACATTTAATATAACTTAATAAAAACCATGCAGCGAAAACTTTGAATTTACTATAAATGCTTTTGCAAAGCAATACAACACCCATTACAAAATATCGTTTGTTTGCATTACAATACAAAAACATTAACAAAAGAACGCCATCCCAAAAGAGCTGAGTAGCCGCCTCGTGCCATCCCCAGCAACGCTACCTGCCAACTGGAAACACATAAAAAGTCAGCGTTGCTGAGTGAGTTCTAGTTTTTTTTTTTTTTTTTATAATAAACATACTTCGTTTCCATTAAAACTATTCTTTTCTTTACGCAATAATACATCATACGCATCCACATAGATAATATCTTTATTATCTCTTTCGTATATTTATTCATTCGTCCTTTATAACTTTGCTTGTACATTGGATATCATTTGTACCAATACCATATGCTAAACCCCGAACGTTATTAGCTACCGGGCCGAAGTCAATCCAGAGACAGCAAAGCGTATGCCACAGTACTGGGCCGAAGTCATTAAATGAACAGCAAAGCGTATGCCACAGCACTGGGCCGAAGTCTATGGAGAGACAGCTAAACGTGGTGCCGCAGTACTAGAGGTAAGCGGTAGAGGTACCATACGTATGGTCAATCACAAAGAAGGACCCGTTTACCTTATCCAATGCTTACAAGACTTATTTCGTTAGTTCATTAATGCATGTATTCGTCGTCATATTCATTTTTCACTTATTCATTAATACATGCATTCATCGTCATGTTCCTCTTTCATTATCTTTCACTTTACGTTACATAATACTTCGTTTATTTGTCATCATAATACGTAAAGTTGTGGAAAGATATACGTACATTATCATAAGGAACACACATATCATACATACATCATCATACATAGCATCATACGTACATCATCATACATAACATCATACATGCATCATCATTACCGTCATACATAACCTCGTACATACATAGCCTACATCATCAATCATCGCTAGGCACTTACTCCCGTAACCTTTCTCGAATCCGGGACTTTCTATGCGTCATCCTGGTGCAGTGGCACTAACTGTCCCTCCAAGACCGTGGGGACTCATACTAGGACCTTATATAACGTGCCGAGTCCACAACCATACCTTAGACGTATAACACAACATTATACCCAAATGGGTCATACATACATACATACGTCAGTAAACAAGTTTATATGTGTTCCAGCCCCAAAAATCATTTAAAATCAGTAAATGAGGGGTCCTAGAACTCACCTGTGCTTGCCAAGCAGCTTCTCAATCAAGCCTTAAAGTCGCGGGTCACACTACACTGCCTGCAGATAAGTTAACACTCAAAAGAGTTAATTTCTGCCTAATTTCGCTACTAAGTTCGCAGGTAGTTTCGCCCGTAATTTCGCCAGCAGTTTCGCTGGGCAAATCAGCAGTTTCGCTGCTAGTTTCGCCGGGCAGCATTCTGCCAGTTTCGCTGGACAAATTCGCTACCTCGAGCGCCCAACTTTCGTTGGAATTCCCTAGTTTCGCAATATCTAAGGTCAACTTGGGCATTGGCATAGTCATCAGCGAAACTATAGTTTCGCTCAGGCGAATATGTAGTTTCGCTACAGCGAAAATGTAACTTCGCTGTAAATCCTTCCAGTTTCGCTGGACGAACTTACAGTTTCGCTGGACGAGACCTTAAATTCGCAGAACGAGCTGAAATTTACGAATCAGCTCGTTTTAGCCCAAAATCCAATCCTTTCCACCCAAACCCTTGCATTATCATCCAGGAAGCTATATCTAAGCTTCTTACACGTTTTATTACCCTAAAACGTGTGTTTTGGGCTATTTTTGTCACTAGAAACCCCAAAAACCCCAAACTCGGGTTTTTCACCAAATGTGGTAATTTAGATGCGTTTCTTACCTTGATTCTTGTAGTTTTGGAGTCCACAAACACTAGCCTTCGATTCTTGACCACCCGTGCTTCGATCCGGCGCTTTCTCTCTCTACACTTTCTCTCTCTAGAATGGCGTTTGAGTGAAAATGAGAGTTGCTCAGCTGATCCATCTATTTATATGCCAGGCGTCCCCGGGACCCCAAACTCGTTAAACTCGTGACCCGGAGGGTTAACTCGGTGTAATACCCGCAACCATTTTATATTTATTAAATGGTTTTCATCCGAGCCCATCACTATCATCTGACTCGATCAGAAAATTTTCCGGGCGTTACAGTTGAATCCTTGACAAATGAAAAAAATGGATAATCTGGACGAGTATCATCTGAATCATCAGAATCTGAATCATCACTGAAAGATCCAAGATCTCCTCTTGAGTTCTTCTTACCTGAAAAATCATCAGATTGATTAAAAAAATTAGACTGAAATGAGTTTGACAAAGAATCCAAATTAAATAACCATGCAGGACCATTTGAAACTGATGGAAAAGAGTTTTCCAAAAATTAACGTTGAATGTTTCATTAATAGTGTTTGTCCTAGAGTTATACACTCGATAGGCTTTTGAAACAGATGAATAACCAACAAAAAATCCATTATCAGCTTTTTCTTCAAATTTTCCTAAATGATCACTTGAGTTAAGAATCATAACTGGACAACCAAATGATTTTAAAAAAATTATGTTTGGTCTCCTGTCAAACATCAACTCATATGGAGTTTTCTTTTTATCTTTAACAAGTAAGATTCTGTTCTGAACAAAACATGCTATGGATATTGCTTCGTCCCAAAAAGTGGTTGGAAGTTTAGCATCTGCTAACATAGAACGGGCAGCTTCAATCAAAGTTCGGTTCTTCCTTTCAGCAACTCCATTTTGTTGTGGAGTTCTGGGAGCACTGAACTGATGAACTATCCCTTTTACTGCACAAAACAAATCAATGTTAGCATTTTTAAATTCAGTTCCATTATCACTTCTTATTATTTTTACTTTTTGATCAAGCTTATTTTCAACTTTATTAATAAATTCTTTTAGAAGATCTGCAGTTTCAGATTTAGCTTGAAGTAAGAAAACCCATGAAAATCTTGTATAATCATCTATGATGACTAAACAATATGATTTTCGACCAATACTCCTAACGTTAGTTGGTCCAAAAGGTCCATATGTAACATCTGGAGTGGTTTGGTGTTTGAGTTTATTAGTTTGGACTTATAAGACGCTCTATGTTGTTTTCCCTTCAGACATGCTGAGCAATGATCAGTTGTTGAAAACTTCTTGGAAGGAAGTCCAATAACATGATTTCCTGCTACAAGCTTGTTCATGTTTTTGAAGTTTGAATGACCAAGACGTCTATGCCAAAGCTTGCTTTCATCATTTGAAGCTTTAGCAATCAGGCAAGTAGTTTCAGTTACAGGATCCACTTGAGACATATCCAGTTTGTATACATCTCTGTCTCGAGCAGCTTTAACTATCACCCAGTCATTGCTAATCTGAAAACCTGGTTTCAAGACATAATAGTGAGATTCATCAAAAAGAACAGAATAAGATTTGTCACAAATTTGGGATACACTTAGAAGATTAAAGTTCAACTATGAGCAAAAGTTGACTTTATCAAAACTGATAATCCCATTGGACACTGTTCCCTCTCCTGTTATCTTTCCACCTGCATCACCTCCAAAAGCAACATGAGTACCATCCTTTAACTTAAAGTCTTTTAACAAGGCTTGATTGCCTGTCATATGCCGGCTACACCCACTGTCAACATACCATGAGTTGATTGGTCTCCGCGGGCGTACCTGCAGTCACAAACATTTAAGGTGAGTTAGTAACCCAAGCCGAGATGGTCTTGGGCTTGCCAAACTTGTCAACAATTGTAAATTGTTTAAAATGAAGTTTGTTGACATCTGGTTTCTTTTGAATTTTAACATCTTCAAATCCTTTTTGAGAAACCAACTGATTATCTCTTTGAGATTTTGATTTCAAAGCATTATTAAGAAATCTTGAACTCTTGTATGAATCATTTGAGAATGTTCCTTGGTTTATTCTCACAGATCGAGGAATAAACTTTTCTTGATGGTATTGCTGTGATTTGACAAAATCTGAATTGTTTCTTCTGAAAGATCTCAAACCCAAGGAAGATTGTTGTTGTGAAAATTTAAATCCAATATTTTGATTTCTTATAAATTGTGGATTTACAAAACCTTGATTATTGAATTCCTTCCTTGTAGAGTTCTTCCTGAAGTAACAATCATTGGTATTGTGATTTCTTTCATCACACAAAGCACAGTATTTGTTAAAATAACACTCAGCTGTTTTGTGATTTGTCATATCACATATGTAGCAATACTTGTTAAAGTAACATTCTGAAATGTCATGATTGTACATGTCACAGATATCACAATACTTTTCAGAATGTTTAAACAACATTTTATTAACCCTTGATGTTGAAGCAACATTTGATTCTTGTTTGAATTTTGGGTTAGGCAATTTAATTTGTTGTTTAATTGGTGTAAATTTTGTCTTTTGATCTTTGGGATTTTTCTTTTGAACTTGAACAAAATTCTTTGACTCCTTTGATTCAAATCTTTTATACACAGCGGAAGTCTTATGATCTGGACTTGTTCTCAGATCAGAGTTAGATTTGATCTTAGGTGTAGGTGTTATTTTTGTGTTTGTGTTCAAGTCAAAAGTTCCTGCAGACACAAACTTCACAGGTTTAATTTGAGTATTGTTCTGTGACTGATTAGTTGATTCAGTTTTCTTTGCTTTTGCAGCTTTTCTTCATCTTTGATTTCTCAATCTTGATGAAGTTTTCTTGCTTTGAAGTTTAGTTGAATCTTGAGAAGATTCCTTTTGACATTCTTTCACTTCAGTTAGTTCATTAGAACTAGAATCATCAGAATTATTGTTATCTGATTTAACCTCTTCATATTTTTCTTTCAGTTTGTTATTGACATCAGAATTTTCACTCTTTAGTTCAGTTTGTTCAATAACATTTTCACTTTTTGGTACGAACAGCTTATTTTGTTTTTGTTGAGGTTCATAAGATTTAACTTTGATTGGATGACCATTTTTGATCTTGTTTAAGTCAGTTTCTTCATAAACTTCAACATTTTTCTTTTGAAGGTTCTTTTGATCTTGAAATTCCTTCAGTTTAGCTTTGTTTTCTGGTGAATGATCATGAGTATTGAAATTATCAGGTAATGTTTTTGAGATAGATTCAGGCATAGGTTCATGTGTGAATCCTAGTCCTGTTTTGTCTTTTTCATTCCTTGCATTCACCAGTTGCTCAACAATTTTCTTTGAGCTTTTGACTTTGGCTAAATCTATTTGAGTTGCTGCATGTGCCAATTTTTCTTTTTCAAGTGTTTTGTTCATCTCTTCAAGTTGTTGTTTGACAAGTTCAAGTTCTTTAATGGTTTTGTTCCATGAAGCTTGAAGAGACATGATCTTTTCATCAGCAATTTTGTGATCTGATTTTAGCTTATTATGTTTTGATTCTTCTTGTTTGAGCTTGTCACAAATTTTAAATGAATATGTTCTGTAGTGTTCAACTAGCTCAAAACATGCTTTTGTGCACATTTTCTCTCTCACGTCTACTGGTATTTCAGGATATGAGTGTGAAGATTCAGTATCAGAAGAATTAACAACCTTTGGCTGTTCTGGTTGAGCCATAAGAGCAACTTCTTCAGTGGTATCTTTTGGGTCTGATTTGTCGCTCCAATCATACTCTTCTTCTTGATCTGATTCATCATATTTAGGATCTTTAAATTCAGACCAGTCTTCATCATCAACTTTAGCAACTAGTGCCAGATTAGCAGTGAGATCAGCAGTAAATTGCTCTGCATATGCACTCCAGTCATAACCATCTTTGATGTTTACAACCAGTGCCTTCTTAGTTTCCTCACTGTTCTTCTCTTCTTTGGGTTCTGGCATTAGTAGACTTTGGTATGACTTCTGAAAAGTCTTGTTTGCCTGTTGCTGATACTTTTGACCATTTAAGCTGCCTTGAGTATTTCCTCCTTGGTTTCTTGGAGCTTTACATTCTCTTGAAAAATGACCATAGCTGTTACAGTTAAAGCATCTTGATTTTGATTTATCAAACCCAACAGTTTTGTTTGCACTGGGTTTGTAATTTTTGTTAGTGTAAGCATGCTTTTGAGTTCTGTAAGCTATCATGACCATCTGCCAATTAAGATCCATTTCTTCTACATCATCTGGATCCATTTCAAACAAATCCTGTAGAACTAGCTCCACTTGAGTCAGATGACTGCCTTGATAAGCTTGAAAGCTTGCCATGAAAGCAGTGAAAGCAGTTTTTGACTCTTCATCTTGTAAAAGAATGTTGATCACATCTTTCACTTTACTTGGATTGGGAGAGTTTGAGGAAGATGGCATCTCAGTTGAAGGTTTAGGCATTTGAGCTTTAGGTGAAGACTGTGGTTGTGGTTGAGTTGAGTAAGCAGGTGTACTGGTGAAGAATCCTGCTCCCACAAATAGATCACCTTCATCTTCAGGAGTGGATTGGTCTTTAGCCAAAAATGCATTCTCAACAGTATTTGTTGGTGAAGCAACATACTTATACTGAGTTGTTGATGCATGTCTATCATTATTTCTTGAGCTCTCATCAATTTCTACAGATTCAATTTTAGCAATGAGCAGATCAAGATCCATTGGAAACTTCTCAGTATGTTTTAATAAAGTGACAGTTTGTTTCCAAGAAGATGGTAGTGCATTCAGAAGTCTATTGTTTAAGTCGTCAAGATCATTCTTGATTCCCAAAGTAGACATCTCTGTAGTTAATTGCACAAACCTGTTCATCATTTGGTTTATTGTTTCTCCTGAGATGTGCTCAAAAAGTTCCAATTGCCTTTTCAGTTTCTGCTTTTTCAGATCTTGAATCTCTTTCCCTCCTTCACATATAATCTTCAAGGCGTTATACATTGTATATCCAGTCTGATAGTTTTCAAGCCTTGAAAGAACTTCCAGTGGTAGTCCTGTACACATGAGAGAATATGCTTTGATGTCATTCTTTACCTTTTTTAAATCATCACCATGAAGATTATCTTCTGGATAAGGCTCTTGTGAATCTTTAGAATACACAAATCCTCTGTCTGGACCATCAGTAGTCACGGGAATGTATGGACCCTTTTCAATTGATTTCCACAGATCAGTGTCTATGGAATTCAAATGATGTTTCAGCCTAAGAGACCAATTTTTAAAATCAGCTCTGTTTTTAAGTTTTGGAACTCTATTCTCAGAATCTTCTGATTTAGCCATTTTTTATATTTTTGTTGTTTTTCTAATCTTTTGAATTAAGAAATGAAAAGAAAAAATATTTTTGGATTTTTGAAATTTTATGAAAAATTTCTAAGTGTTAAGGCTGAAAAGTCCGAAACAGTAGTCAAACGCCCAACAGTGATGATACGACCAGCAGTGAAACGACCAACAGTGGTAATAAGTCCAACAGTTAAACGTCCAACAGTGGTGATAAGTCCAACAGCTGATGAGTCTAAGGGATTGCCTTAGAAAAATTTCCAACACAATGCTGAAACTACCAACAGTAGTTATACGACCACAAGCTGAAACTACCAACAGTGGTTGAAACTACCAACAGTGGTTATACGACTAACAGTGGTTATACGGCTACTCAGTGGTGATGTGTCTGACCAAGTACAGTGATTATAAGTCCACAGTGGTTATACGACTAGGGTAAAACGACTGAAACAGTTGAGAAAAGTCCAACAGTTCTCAAACGACCAAACACTTGGTCAAATTTCAGTGTTTTTCAGCCCTAATACGTCACATTCATCAGCTTCATATGAATGTAACGAACTCAGAAATCTCAAAAACCTTCAATTGTTGATTAATTGAGCTGAAATTTCACAATTAGTTCATGATTATACCGATAATCAATCCTATAACCTCAATTTCAGTAATCATCAACAAATTTCGATGAATTTCAGAGATTTTAGGTCGAACACTCAAGAACACATATTCGAACTGTTTTTCACTAATTCACTCGATTTTTATGAGATAAACTGCAAATTGTGATTCAAAACATGTTTCTGATGATGAAACACTGCTTCGATTCACAATATTTCACTTGAATTGTCAATTGATTACAGATTTCAGTGGATTTTTGAAGTTTCTATCTTCGACAGAACCTCAAAAACACTCAACCGAAAGCTCTGATACCAATTGATAGGATCAATTAGAGCAATCTGTACCAATTATATGAACAATTCAAAGCAAAATACAATCAATTGTAATCAAATCATGCAAAATCAACAAAATTCATATTCCATTGATAGCAAAGACGATTACAAATGATAGAAAAGCAGTTCTCATAAAACATATGCAAAAACTTACAATCTATACTACGTCTAAGCTATTTATACTAGAACCTAAGGAACTAATTTTACACAAAAAGTCCCTACAGTAGTATAAAATACAAAATAGACACTAAACAATAAAGACTAAATGTTAATCTTTTAAGGGACCTAACATAACTGACTTTAAGATTCGTTATAACCATCGACCTAAGTTTTCAAATAGTCAAACACAAATACAAATAATAATAAAATATATAATTATTACTAGGTTAGTTTCATACGAGCATTAACCTGATTTGACCGGTTGTCACACCTACCATTATGGAGTTTGGTATGGTTGTAAGCAGCACAGTCACTGCTTTGCAGACAATGTTCATCTTCTTGAAGTCTTTATTAGAGTAGTCTTCAATAGGTTTCTCAATCATGGCACCATTAGCAGTCAGAGATGCCACCTTTGGCTTGTAAGGACCATGAGTGACTGATCTCCACATTTGGCTATCTTTATACTTAATGAAGCCTTCAATATGTTGACACTAGGACTATGAAGTTATGAGGAGTTATAATAGGGGCCTTGTTCATGGTTCCCATCTCAGTCTCAGAAAATTTCTGGTTGAGAGCCATTTGAGTGAAGTGAGTATGTGTGAAGAACGAGGATGATTTGGGATGGTTAGATGTCACAATCAAGAGCCTAAGAAGATCTGATACCAATTACAGGATCAGTGTTGGTCTCTCAAGACAAGTTTTATCTCACAAACTCACTAAGTCTCATTAGATTGACGAAGCAGAATCTCTAACTAAGTTGACAATAATATAATAAGTTAATGAACTCATCAATTGTCTTCAAGATACTTGTATATATTACTTCTAACACAGTATTACAAGACTCTTACAAGCATGGTTTGATGAGTTGCAATAAGAAACTATATATACTACTATCTACAACTGGTTATACTTGGATTCCCAGCTGGAATTTACAACTAGAGAAATACTACATTGCTAGAAGTAAAGCATCTAAGATGAAATACTATCATAGATTAGGTAGTCATAACAGGTCCATGACTTACCTTTCCTTATAAACTAAAGATGGCAACTGTACTAAGTGATAAAGGTGACTAGTGGAATAAAGTATGGTCAACTACGTGGGCGTGGGAAGGCGCCATGCATTTTGTCAGAGGTTGTAGCGGATGTCAGACAACCGATACTTATATCCACTGGTTCATAGTTGGTTCTTCCGAAGGTAAATGACTTTCTTCCAAGTCTTCAGCAAGTCTTCATGACTTTCTTCTTCAGAAGATGTTGCCTTCAATCTTCTTAGTGCGAAAACTTCGGAAGAGGAACTTCTTAGTCTTGGAAGATTTAGTTCTGTCTTTGGAAGTTCTCCATATACTTTTGAAGGAAAACTACTTAGTCTCAGAACACTTAGTTTTCCTTCAGAAGCTCTTCATACTTTAAGCTTTAGAAGATCTTCAACTTGTCTTCGAAAGGGCAGCTTTAGCTTTGAAAGACTTCTTAAATTGTACTTCAAAATTCATCTAAATGTTGTTATGGTTGCACCAGCCTCATATGATCCAACAAAGATGAAGACTCCACATGAACTGTTTCACAAGCAAAAACCGCTAATTGACTTCTTTCTTCCTTTCGGTTGCTCATGCACGTTATTGAATACTCAAGCTGAAAATTCCAAGATTGGGGAAGTGTCAGATGAATGTTACTTTGTCAGATACTCTTTAACTAAAAAGGCTTACAGAGCATACAACAAACGAACAAGAATAATCCAAGAATCCTTCTATGTTGATTGGTAGGAGTCCATTGTTTCCAACGTTGGTTCTGATCCGGATTGGTTCCATGATTTGCACACCATTTTCAAATTCATTCAATCTACCATCCTCTCCTGATGATGAAATTCCTTCTACAAGTGGTAGACTCGTCATTCCAACTCAACATCAACCTCAACCTCAACCTCAACCTCAACCTCAACCTCAACCTCAACCTCAACCTCAACCTCAAACTTAACCTCAACTAAACCTCAACCTCAACCAGAACCTCAACCTCTACCTGAACATAAATCTGCATATCAAATCCCTTCTACCCCATCTCAAATGCCACGAAGTCCTTTTTCATATCAACCATCCACCTTATCGTCGCCCATGTCACAACCATCTTCCCCACAACCCATTTCATCCAATACATCAACTCTCAACACTATCTTCATAACCCTAAAAGACCATCCACATGATTATTGTAGGATTCTATGTGCCCAAGACACGTAGAATATTGATGCGGTTAGTACGTTATGATCCAAGTCGGGTTATACCCAATAACAAGCTTAACAAACACAAATTGATATTTAATTGATGATATGATCATGCAATTAAATATATATACACCAATTTAGAAAATGGGTTTTCTAAATAAGTTGCATATGTAAAAGAACAACATTATTTGGATAATTTGTTCATGAGATATTATTTCTTTGTTATTTAATTGGTTAAATAAGAAACAAATAAAATGTGTTGATGTTATAAAAATAAAATCATGTTTTAATTTTATAAACTAAGGAGTAAGGAGTGTCATTTTATAAAATTAAAAGGGAGGGAACCTTTTGAATTAAGGGGTTTCGGCCGCCCCCCTCGTATTAATTGGTTCTTTTTCCCTTGAGAATAGACACACCCTTTAACTAGTCTTGTACTCCACATTTTTCAGATCTCCACACATGCAACTTAGATCAAAATCTCTCTCTCTTTCTCTCTAAAACTTTCAACCAGCAGCATCAAAAAATTGAGAGGTTTTGAATCATTTGGTGGTGTTATCTCCCTAACAAGAAGGTGTTTAGCAAAGGGCTTGGGGTATACAAGCTTGAGGACCTCTACACTTGGAGTCTTGGCCGATTTAAGCATCCAAAATCTTCTTTCTTTAGTCGTTTTTTGCTGCTGAATAAGGTAGATATCACAGCTCATTGAAGCTGTGATTTTATGTAGTTTTACATATGTTCATAGCTTGCTTATTCACATAAATGATCCTTTGTTATATGGTTTTGTTTTACACATATATAAATCACCTAAACAACATGATTTTTCAGCTTTACAATCATGTTTTAAAGTAATTATTCCGCTGCGTTTTCAGTAAGTTTAAGAGGTTAAACTTTGATTTTGTGTTCTTACAAACCCAACAATGGCATCTAGAGCCGGTTATGTGGATAGCATGCTTGTTAGTATCCTTTAAAAATTTATTTTATGGGATTTTATAACCCTTTTAAGGGCTGAAATGTTCTTGTATGTTGAATCCCCAAGCTTTCAAGGTTATATCACACATGCTTGTGATTAAACCTTCAAAGATATGTATGATGATATGTATATTGTTTGAACAATGTTTGAAACCCAAAATTTCAGTTTATGTTGGCTGAAAATCGTGGGTTTTAATGGGGATTCTTAGTTATATTTGGATGATATGATGAATGCTCATATTGGTGCATAACCTAGCTTTTGGCCTTGTCTTGTTTGGATGTTTGCAATGTTTGTTTTTGGTTTATTCAATAGGGTTGTATATTAATTTGTGCTTTGTTTAAAAATGTAATTTGTCTATTTATTCATTGGGATGTAATAATAGATTAGGAGTATTTTTCATTTACTAGAAAATATGTATTGGGACATATATTTTGTAAAATAAGATACTTATGAAGGAAGCACAAAAGGAAGACACAAAAGAAGGACTTGAAGCATATGGATGCAAGTTCAAGTGGGGGTCTTTGAAGACCTCAAATTTGTGTTGTATTCAACCCTTAGGGAAGACCAAATGACCACACTTGGGATGGCAAACAAGTGTGGTCACAATAGTAGCTATGGTTATGCACATTGTGGTTGTTTATATTATGCTTGTTTGATTGTGATTTTATGAATGATTGTATGATATTTGGATATGATAAACAATCTTAATAAAAATGATGTTAACAAGCTAATATAAATATGGTTCTTAATCATTAAGTGTTAATAAATGGTTATTAAAAGGATTAATGATTTCGTAATAAAATGGGTTTTATTAAAAAGGACCATAGGGTATCTTGTATTTGAAAGAATGAAAATGCAAGTACATAGAGTTTTCTAAACTAGAATTATGAAATCTCTAAACATTTGACAAACAAGTTTAACACCGTCCTTTTGCACAACACTTGAGTCATTTGGAAACTCTTAATGGGATAAAGGTCACCTAACCATTTAGAGGGAACTTGTGACTCAGGGTGGGGATACCACATTGGTGGGATAAAGGTCACCTAACCACTTATGTTTGTAAACTCACATGTGTGTGCAAGTAGGGTAACTTGATTTGCAAACCATGTTAAATGGATCACCTACAATAGGTTTCCAAATGGTGTTGATGGTTTAACATGCTAACTTTACATATGATGTTTAAAGTCCATCCCATACCTCTAAAAGTTGCAAATGGTTGCAACCGTCAATCGTTGACCACCTTATTAATTTAAATCGTGGGATAAAGGTCACCTAACCACAATTTAAATGTAATGTTGGGTTCTAGATTTTAATATAAAAATGACCTTAAAAGGCATTAATTATTAAAAATAGCAATATTGAAAATAATAAAATAGATCTTTGTTAAATTTTGTAGATGGCCACCAATAATGACAATCATGATAACTCATCCGCGTCCACCCAATCATTACGAGCGATCCTCCAAAAGGAAGGTCTAAATCATAATAATTTCATTGATTGGTATCGAAACTTGAGAATCGTTCTCAAGCAAGAGAGAAGATCATATGTTTTAGACGACCCTATCCCCGATCAACCTACTGGGGATGATGAGGAGGACTACAACGATTGGCTGAACTACACTGAGGACTCCATCCAAGTGTCTTGTCTCATGCTAGCGAGCATGACTCCGGATCTCCAAAAGGAGTATGAACATCACAGAGCTTACGACATGATAACCCATCTGAAGGAAATGTTCCAACAGCAAGCAAGGGTTGAGCGCTTCGAAACGGTTCGAGCACTCCATGCATGTCGTATGGACGACAACCAATCTGTTTCATCTTATGTACTTAAGATGAAAAGTCATATTGACCGCCTCGAGAGGCTTAATTGTCCCGTCTTGAAGGAATTGGCCACGGATTTGATCCTAAATGGCCTTACCAAGAAGTTCGAGACATTCCTGTTGAACTACAACATGAATGCTTGGGACAAGAGCATTGGTGAGCTTCACTCAATGCTCAAAACGGCCAAGGCGGCCATGGGTAAAAGGGTTTTACCCGTTCTCACCATCAATGAAGGTGGGAACAACAAAAGGCCTCATCCCGCACCCAAGGCAAAAGTTGCCAAGGGTAAGGGACCCGTTTGGGGAAAGGGGAAAGGGGTGGCACGGGTGCCACCCAAACCACAAGAGAAGAAGCAAAAGGTTGCTACTAATGACCCATGCTTCAAGTGTGGGGAGATTGGACATTGGGCAAGGAATTGTCCTGTCCATCTCCAAGAGTTGAAAGCAAAGAGGGATGCCGGGCAGACCTCAGGTACAATATACATGATTCATATTGATCTTAATGTTACATCTTCTAACACATGGGTACTGGATACCGGATGTGGAAGTCATATTTGCAATTTGTTGCAGGGGTTCACAAGAAGTAGGGACTTCAATCAAGGGGATGTTAGCCTTTTCATGGGCAATGGAACTAAAGTCTTAGTTGAAGCTCGTGGGGACTACATCCTAAAACTTCCATGTGGCTTGGATGTTATTTTGAAGAATGTTTTGTATGCTCCTAGTTTGACTAGGAACATTATTTCTGTATCCCAATTAAGACATTATGATTATGTATTATCCTTTGTTGAAAATGATATTCATGTTTCTTTAAATGATATGTTGTTTTTTAAAGCTATTCCTATCAATGGTATTTATGAATTGGTTCATGAAAATACTTTAAATAGTTCATTGTACCAAACTATCACCAAGAAACTCAAATTGGATTTGAGTGATACCTATCTTTGGCATTGTCGTCTTGGTCATATAAACAAGAAACGCATACAAACACTTCAAAAGAATGGTCTTTTAAAAACAAATGAATGTGATTCATTTGATGTTTATGAATCTTGTTTACAAGGAAAAATGACTAAGGCACCCTTTAGTGGAACTAACGAAAGGGCAAAAGATTTATTAGGAATCATACATTCGGATGTATGTGGTCCTTTTAAACCAATGTCTAGGAATGGTGAAAGATACTTCATTACCTTTACCGACGATTATAGTCGCTATGGGTATGTGTACTTATTAAGGCACAAAGATAAAGATTTTGAAATGTTCAAAATCTTCAAGAATGAAGTAGAAAATCAACTCAACAAGTCAATTAAAGTTCTCCGTACAGATAGAGGAGGTGAATACCTAGGTGATGCTTTTCAAGATCATCTTAGGAATTGTGGGATTGTCTCACAACTCACACCACCTGGAACACCACAACAAAATGGTGTGTCTGAGAGGAGGAATTGAACCTTATTGGATATGGTCCGATCTATGATGGCTAGAAGCACATTGCCTCTATCATTTTGGGGTTTCGCTTTGCTCTCCGCGGCCCGTATACTAAATATGGCCCCAAACAAAAAGGTGGAAAGGACACCTTTTGAGATATGGCATGGAAGAGTTCCATCCCTATCATACTTAAGGGTCTGGGGTTGTGAGGCTTATGTTAGGACTCCCACCCCAAACAAATTGGAAGTCCGATCCACCAAGTGTAATTTTGTTGGATATCCTAGAGATTCTATGGGATATTATTTCTATGATCCACTGGAACAAAAGGTGTTTATTACCAGAAAGGGTGAGTTCTTAGAAGCAAAGTTCCTTATGGAAGGAACTAGCAGTAGAACAGTGGATCTTGAGGAGGATCAAGAACCACAACCCGATGCACCTTTGGTTGAAACTAGCACTCAACATGAGGGTGTTGAGGATGATCAAGCGGTTGATCAATACACACAAAACATTTACAGAAGTGGTAGAACTAGTAATCCACCTGAAAGATACGGAACTTTCATGGATGGATGCTATGTGGTAGATTCAGATGAACTAACCACATACCATAATGCAGTGTCCAATTCGGATTGTGACAAATAGCTTGAAGCCATGAACGTTGAGATGCAATCCATGTATGACAATCAAGTTTGGGAACTTGTTGTACCACCTCTTAATTCCAAGGTAGTTGGAAGTAAGTGGGTTTTCAAGAAGAAAACCGATATGCATGAAAACTTGGATACTTATAAAGCTAGACATGTAGCAAAAGGTTTCACTCAAACTCAAGGGGTTGACTATGATGAAACTTTCTCACCTATTGCGATGCTAAAGTCTATAAGGATATTGTTTGCCATAGCTGCTCATTATGATTATGAGATTTGGCAAATGGATGTCAAAACCGCTTTCCTAAATGGATATCTTGAGGAAGATGTCTATATGGTTCAGCCTAAAGGTTTTGTCGATCCAAAACATCCTAATAAAGTATGCAAGTTGAAGAAATCAATCCATGGATTAAAACAAGCATCGAGAAGCTGGAATCACAGTTTTCATGAGGAGGTAAAGAAATTTGGCTTCATCAAAAACGCTGATGAGGCTTGTGTGTATAAGAAGGCTAGTGGGAGCATAATAACTTTCCTAGTATTGTATGTTGATGACATACTACTATTTCAAAATGACATTCCAACCTTGGAAGGTGTAAAAACCTGGCTTGGAAGGTGTAATAACTTTCCTAGTATTGTATGTTGATGACATACTACCGTACCTATTCAAAGAAGAACGATATTGAGTACGACTCAATGTCCTAGCTCAAAGGATGAGCAAGATAACATGAAGGCAATCCCATACGCATCTGCTATTGGATCCATCATGTATTCGATGATATGCACTCGACTGGACATTTCATGCGCATTAAGCATTACAAGCCGATATCAGCAAAATCCTGGAAACAATCATTGGATGGCTGTTAAGAACATACTTAAGTACCTAAGGAGGACAAGAGATATGTTCCTAAGCTATGGATGTGGTGATGAGGAACTCATAGTAAAAGGTTACACGGATGCGAGTTTCCAAACCGATTGTGATGATACATGGTCACAATCGGGATATATTTTCATTCTGAATGGAGGAGCGGTCTCTTGGAAGAGCTCCAAGGAGGATGTGGTGGCTCTATCAACTACAGAATCAGAATACGTCACCGCCTCATTGGCAGCTCAAGAAGCTGCATGGTTGAAGAAATTCATTGCCGATCTAGGGGTTGTCCCTTCCATTCAGGACCCCCTAGATATCTTTTGTGATAACTAGGGTGCGATTGCTCAAATGAAGGAACCTTGTGCTCATCAAAAGACTAGGCACATTGAGCGGAGATTCAACTACATACGAGATGAAGTTGAAAAGGGAAAGATATGTATTCGCAAAGTTCACATGGATCAAAACATTGCGGATCCTCTCACGAAGCTCCTTGAAAAGGCAAAGCATGAAAGTCATGTTTGTGCAATGGGACTTCGATATTCTAGTGATTGGATTTGATCTGTAAATTTTGTATTTGGATATATGGAGCTCTTTATTATTTGAATAAAATTATTTGGTTATAATGTTTCAATTAATGTTCCAATTTAGCATGTTTAATCCATGAGTAAATTGTTTACTCTAAATGTTCGTAGTCATTCATACTTGTGGGAACAAGTGTGAGGGTAAGATTATTATGAACTTGGATTGGTTGATATTCATAAGGATGAATATAGAGCAATGGGTTGCTACCAAGGTTCATAGATATTTGTGGGATACAAATATTGGACTAACCCGCATCTCAAATTTTACTACATGGAATCTTATTGATTGATCATAAGTAAATTTGTGTAAAGGCGAATATCAATTGGTATCCTCCGACCTGAGATACATATTGGGTTTTGATATTCACCAAGTATTATGCATTGAGCTGATTCTTCACTATCCTGAAATAATGGACAGTACATAAGGGTATGTTCAGGTATAACACGAGGTGTTTGTGAGAAACGCATGTAGTCAAGATGGAATTTGTTCCTCTTATTCGTTGAGAGTTAGATGTCTAAGGCCTGATAAGTTAAATCAATAAGAAATGATCATTCTATGTTCTTGGATTTAACATGATATCTGTAACAAAAGGATAGATGATTGATTCACCTAAATCATTTCAAGTAGGACACTTGAATGAGATGATGTTATTGAATGGCTATAAGTCATGCGTATTAAGGGTAGTAAACCGTTGTTAGGCGGTATTTACTGCTTGCATCAATCTTCTATGAATCTTGAGTAAGTGGGAGATTGTAGGAGTCTGTGTGCCCAAGACACGTAGAATATTGATGCGGTTAGTACGTTATGATCCAAGTAGGGTTATACCCAATAACAAGCTTAGCAAACACAAATTAATATTTAATTGATGATATGATCATGCAATTAAATATATATACACCAATTTAGAAAATGGGTTTTCTAAATAAGTTGTATATGTAAAAGAACAACATTATTTGGATAATTTGTTCATGAGATATTATTTGTTTGTTATTTAATTGGTTAAATAAGAAAAAAATAAAATGTGTTGATGTTATAAAATTAAAATCATGTTTTAATTTTATAAACTAAGTGTAACACCATTATTTTTTTAAAGAAATAAAAGAATAAAAGAGAAGGAAAAAGAGAGAAAAGAAAGTCCACTAAAAGTGGAAGGGTTAAAAGTGTCAAATGTGCAAAGTTTGTATTTATTTTGTACAAAAAGGTGGTATGGCCGCCCATAACATCCAATCCCACCTGCTTTTTCGACAAAAGAAAAGAAAGAAGAGTAGAAGAGAAGAGATTTCGGAAATTTTAGAGAGAGAAAGCAGAATTCGAGTTCTAGAGAGAGAAAGAAGAAGAATTCAAGATTTAGGGTAAGAATTAGTGTCTTTACATTGTTTTTGGCTAGATTTAGTCTCGGTCATATGTTCTCATGTGAATATGTGTTCGGGTTGTATGTTTTGACTTGTCTAGGTGTTAAAAATATTCGAGAGTTTGAGTTGAAAGAGTTTGAAACCTGAAAACAACTAAGGTGAGTTACTAGAACCCCTTTTTACATGTTTTATACGATTTTGGGGCTGGAAAATACATGTATGTATGTTTTTATGAGATTGGGTATGTTACCCGTATGTTTATGTGCATGTGTATGTGGGTGGGGTATGCTTTGGACGAATGTAATGTTATGGTAATGTTAAGTTCATGCTTAGTTTAGTAAGTGAATGCTTAGAATCAGGCAATATGATGTTGGGACTGAAAACTACTTACAAAACACGTTGAACAGGTTGCTAATACGCCTATACAAGGCTCGTGTGCCTAAATATTGCCTTAGATATTTTAAGTGCTACTAATGAGCCTAAACAGTGCTCACGAGTCCAGACAGGGCTCATGCGCCTGGACAGTGATGTGCCCCAACAGTGCTTATGCACCTGAAATTATGATTTAGAAATCTAAGTGTAGGATAATGTGCCCAAACAGTACTCCTACGCCTAGAAAACCCCTTAGAAAAGCTAAATGTATGATGATGTGCCTGAACAGTAGCTCACGTGCCTAGGTTTTGCAACAAACGCCTAGGAATTGGGGTAATATGCCCCAACAGTACTCATATTCCCAAATGTTAGCTGCTAAGTGTTGGGGTGGGACGCCTGCACAGTGGTAATACGCCCAGACAGGGCTCATGCGCCCAAATAGTCCTCATGCGCCCAACACTTAGAATTAAATGCAGAATTTTCGTGGGAGTCTGTGCATTTAGGGTTTTGGACTAATATTGACAATGGTTCATTAATGCATATGATTATGTTTGATTGACATTATGACCCTTATTAATGGTACTGTTATGATTAGAGTTATTATTATTATTATCAAATTATTAACAATAATATTGTATGACTCTATGTGGTATGATCATGATCAAAACAGAAGTTATTATCATTAATAAAGTGAAAGATTAATGATAAAGAAATGTGGAATGAAAACGAATGAACAGAAGTCTTGTAAGCAAATGTATGGAGGTGCACACCCCTAGCAGGTGTTAGTTCAACTGTGATGCGGGTTAGCTACCCCGAAGGATGCACACAGGGTCAATCCTTGAGATTGACAATGGGGTGAGCAACTTTGTGTTGCAACAGACTTGGTTAGCAGGCAATCGTGAGATTGCCACTGAGGTGAGCAACCATGTGTTGCAACAGACTTGGCTAACATACGATCTTGAGAGGTCGAAGTTGAGGTGAGTGGCCTTGTTGCCGCAACAGACTCGTAAGAACGAACGTAAAGACCGAAAGAGTAATGGAAAAAGTATGAATTGAACGAATGATGAGGATAATAATAATAATTATTATCTGTATGTATGTAGGATGTATGCTCACGAACGAAATATCATAATAAAGTACAAAACGGGATCCTCGTCATTCGACCTCAGTAATCGTGGCTGTGTGCCATGAAAAGGGTAAAGCCTGACGGGATCTAGATAATAAATGAATGATAATAAGTTGCGATGAATGAACGAAAGCTTACGAACGCAATGAAAGATAATAATGATATTATCTACATGTACGTATAATGTGTGGGCATGTATGAAACTATAGTATGATTTGAAAAAGTGAAGTATTTTATTTATAAAAACTAGAACTCACTCAGCAACGCTGACTTTTATGTATTTTCCAGTTGGCAGGTAATTTGTTGCTGAGGATGGCATTTGGGGATGGCTACTCGGCAGGGCAAGACTGACATCCATTTGTGTTTTTACAATACTGTTGTTTTGTAATTCATTCAACTAATCATTTTGTGACTCATGAACTATAATGTATTGCTTAACAACAGTGTTTATAATGAATGAATGGTTTTTGTTAAATAAATTCCGCTGCTTAAATTTATAATATGTAATGTTTTATGCTGTGAATGACCAACTGCGAGCGTCCCGGGAACCGGGCCTTACAATTTGGTATCAGAGCCATAGTTTAAGTGAAACGGGTAAATTTTCCAAATAAACCTAAACTTGAAATGAAAATGGGACAGAAGGAGGGATGTCAGCCCGAGTAGCTACGTGCCATCAGGTGTTTCTTTTCTTAAAATTTAACCGGTATTATGTGCGTGTGCTATCTGACTTATGTGATTATAGTAGATTTAGATACTGATGAAGTCAGGATAGGAAATGCTTGGGATGTGAAAAGTAAAGTAAGTGGCTAATCACAACTGGCCACTGTAATTAGGGACTTACTATACTTGACATAAACTGAGCTATTACCTTGAATGACTGTTTTAGTGTTTGAATCTTATAGTGCTTAGGAAATGGCTGGGAAGAAACCTACCAAAGCTTCTAGAGGTAGAGGTAGACAGCGTCTAACTAGGAGCAGTGCTAAAGCTGCTGAGACGACCCATGAGAACCCTGAGGTTCCTGACCGGGCTGAAGGAAATGAGAATGCCAGACTGAACGCCTCAGCTCGGGAGGCGATTGCCGATGAGGTGCACCAGGTCATGCAGGTAGTTTTACCGTCTGTAGTGACCGAAGTTATTCGAGCTGTGAGGAATGAGGAGAGAAAGGAGAAGGAGGATAGGAGAGGGTTGACTGGGAAGGAAAGCAGAGGAGAGGAGGAACGACCGGAGCCTAAGATAGTAGTTTCCGACGAGGAAGAGGAGGATGCAGTAGGGATAACGACCAAGGGATGCAGCTATGGAGCATTCCAGAGGTGCAAGCCCCCGACTTTGGATGGCAATGGCGATGCTGCTGCCGCTCACTGCTGGGTGAAGTTCGCGACTCACTCTTTCGTTGACTCGGCCTTGTGTTGGTGGGACAATATTGTCCAAGCTGAAGGTTCCAGGGCCATCGGGAAAATGCGATGGAACGATTTGAAGAAGCTGGTAATTGAGGAATTCTGTCCTCATAGGGAACTAGATAGGATCGAGAGGGAGTTCCTACAACTCGACGCGGGAACCCTGACCCACCAACAGTACACCACCAGATTCAATGAAATGGTGAGGCTGGTGTCGGATCAAGTGAAGCCGATGTCTTGAAAGATTAACCGGTACATCCAGGGGCTGCGAGCTGACATTCGTAGGCACTTGATTGTTGTGCGACCAAGTACTTTTAGGTCGGCATTGGATTTGGCTGGGAGACTTTATGATGAGAGGGGGGTAATAGATGTGGAAGTAAAGAAGGCCGGTGGTGGTGACCGGAACGGGAACGGGAAACGGTTCAGGCGTGGTGGTTTCGTCCCGAACAACAAGAGGATGGGGATGGATGACCGTAGGGTGGGGTCATCAAGCTTGGGACCCAAGAGATGTGACAAGTGTGGGAAGGAGCATACGGGAGAGTGCAGGATGGGGCTCAACGTGTGCTTCAAATGTGGAAAGCCGGGCCACATGTCGAGGGACTGTAGACTGTTGAGGTGTTACAACTGTGGTGGAGAGGGCCATATGAGTAGGGATTGCAAGAAGCAGAGGGCGGAGAGTTCCGGAGCAAAGAAGACGGCCGGGACTAAAGGGTAGAAGGAAAGTGCCAGAGCTTTCACCATGACCAGGGAGGAGGCTAGGACGGACCCCGATGTCGTGTCAGGTACGTTTCTAGTTGATCAAACTCTTGCTTCTGTGTTATTTGATTCTGGTGCTAGTAGGAGTTTTATTTCAACCAATTTCTATGCTAAACTACCTCTTAGTAGTAAATGCATTGATGAGCCCTTTGACGTAGAGACTGCTATCGGTAAGTCCACTAGGGTTACGAATATGATAGAGGACTGTGCCATAGAGTTAGAAGGTCATAGGTTTGCTGCTAAGTTACATGTGATGCCCCTAGGTGGATTTGATGTAGTACTAGGGATGGATTGGTTAGCAACCCATGAAGTGAATATCATATGTCATAAGAAAATGATTAGACTGACGGCGCCTGACGGAAGTCCGGTGACAATATATGGCGATCGGGTTATGACGATTCCAAAAGTAATTTCGATGGTGGTGGCGGGAAAGTGCTAGAGACGTGGATGTAGCGCTTATCTAGCCTACGTGAAGGATGTGGACACGTCAACACCACAATTTTCCGATGCACCGGTTGTGTGTGACTTTCCCGATGTGTTTCCAGAGGACCTATCGGGTGTGCCACCGGATTGCGAAATCGAATTTCAAATTGACTTGATACCCGGTGCCTAACCTGTTGCTAAGGCACCGTATCGATTAGCTCAGACTGAGTTGAAGGAGTTAATGGAGCAACTGCAAGAATTGCTTGATAAGGGTTTCATCAGACCAAGTATCTCTCCTTGGGGTGCACCGGTCTTGTTCGTAAAGAAGAAGGACGGTAGCATGAGAATGTTTATCGACTACCGTTAGTTGAATAAGTTAACGATAAAGAATCGGTATCCGTTGCCGAGGATTGACGACTTGTTTGATCAGCTCCAAGGTACCAGTTGGTTCTCGAGGATAGATCTTCGATCTGGCTACCATCAGTTGAAACTAAAGGAGCAGGATATTCCTAAAACAGCTTTTCATACGCGTTATGGACGCTACGAGTTTCTGGTTATGTCCTTTGGTTTAACCAACGCGCCAGCTGCTTTTATGGATTTGATAAATAGAGTGTGCCAGCCAATGCTAGATAAATCAGTGATTGTGTTCATTGATGATATCTTGATTTATTCACGGAGCGAAGAAGATCATGCCGGTCACATTCGGGAAGTGTTGGAAACCTTGAGAAGGGAGAAGCTATATGCTAAATTCTCCAAGTGTGCATTCTGGTTACGCGAGATGCAATTTCTGGGTCACGTGGTAAATGCGGAGGGAATCATGGTGGACCCAGCAAAGGTTGAAGCTGTGATGCAATGGAAGTCACCAAAGACGCCATCCGAGATTCGTAGCTTCTTGGGATTGGCGGGCTACTACAGGAGATTTATTCAAGACACCTCCAAGATAGCCTCGCCTTTTACCAAGTTGACTCGCAAGGATGTGAAGTTTGTGTGGGGTCGAGAACGGGAGGATGCTTTTAAGGAGTTGAAGATGAGACTAACACAAGCTCCTGTCTTGACATTACCCAAAGGAAATGATGACTTAGTGGTTTATTCGGATGCATCTTATTCTGGGCTAGGTTGCGTGTTGATGCAACGTGGAAGGGTAATAGCTTATGCATCTCGACAACTGAAAACACATGAAGTCAACTATCCCACGCACGATCTAGAACTAGCTGCGGTGGTTTTTGCGTTGAAGATTTGGCGACACTATCTATACAGGACAAAGTGCACCATCTTCACCGACCACAAAAGCTTGAAGTACTTCTTCGACCAGAAGGATCTAAACATGAGGCAGAGGTGATGGTTGGAGCTCATAAAGGATTATGATTACGAAATCCATTACCATCCGGGCAAGGCCAACATGGTGGCAGATGCCCTTAGCCGAACAGAAAGGCCCGAGCCGATCCGGGTGAAGGCTTATCAGCTGATTATGACCTCCAATGTGATGACACAGATTAAGGAGTTCCAAGACGAGGCTTTGAAAGAAGATCGTCATAACTCCGAAAGGATGAGAGGTCTAGTTACGGAATTGGGCGAGAACACTCTTGGTGTTAAGACCCGATTCGGGCGAATGTGGATTCCTCGATACGGGGATCTACGTGGGAAGATCATGGACGAGGCCCATAAGACTCGATACTTCATTCACCCCGGTGCTACCAAGATGTATCACGATATGAAGAAGGATTACTGGTGGCCGGGTATGAAACGCGACGTAGTGGAGTACGTGAGTAAGTGCCTTACTTGTCTCCAAGTGAAGGCGGAACACCAGAAACCATACGGGAAAATCTACCCGTTGGATATACCCAAATGGAAGTGAGAGCATATCACCATGGACTTCATTACTAAGCTACCTCGCACATCGAGGGGATGCAATACTATTTGGTGATTGTCGACCGACTAACGAAGAGTGCCCACTTCCTACCGATTCGCGAGACATATTCATCCAAAAGATTAGAGGATATGTTCATCAAGGAAATCATAGCCCGTCATGGCGTGCCGGTGTCTATCGTGTCGGATCGTGACACCCGGTTTACATCGAAGTTTTGGAGGAGATTCCATGATGCAATGGGGACGAGGCTACACATTAGTACCGCATATCATCCTCAGACGGACGGTCAGTCTGAGAGGATGATACAAACGCTTGAGGATATGCTTCGAGCATGCGTGATCGATTTTGGAGGAAGTTGGGATGATCACTTGCCATTAGCAGAATTCTCGTACAACAACAGTTATCATGCTAGCATCGGCATGCCACCCTACGAGATGCTATACGGTAGGAGATGTAGGACACCCGTATGTTGGAGAGACATTGGGCAGAAAGAACTTGGAGGAGTCGAGGTGATCGAAGCTACGACTGAGAAGTTGGAAAAGATCAAAGCCTTCAAGAAGGCGGCAAAAGATAGACAAAAGTCGTATGCCGACAAGAGTCGAAGACCAATAGAGTTCAAGGTTGGCGACCGAGTCATGTTGAAGGTCTCACCTTGGAAAGGAATTATCCGATTCAGGAAACGAGGTAAGTTAAGCCCGAGATATATAGGACCTTTCCGAATCATCGCACGAGTAGGAGAGGTGGCCTATCGACTCGAATTGCCAGATGAGTTAAGTGGAATTCATCCCACGTTCAATGTATCTCATATAAGAAAGTGCTTAGCTAATGAGGACATGGTTATACCACTGGAGGATATCGAGGTAGATGAACGGCTCAACTACGTGGAACAACCAGTGGAAATCATTGATCGTAAGGAGAAGAGGTTAAGAAATAAAGTGGTTCCTCTTGTACGTGTACAGTGGAAGCACCGGAAGGGATCCGAATCTACATGGGAGACTGAGGAGAAGATGAGACTACATTACCCTCATCTGTTTGAGGAATAACAGGTTTCTGGGATGAAACCTATATAAGGGGGGTGGACTTGTAACGCCAGTATTTTTTTTAAAGAAATAAAAGAATAAAAGAGAAGAAAAAAGAGAGAAAGAAAGTCAACTAAAAGTGGAAGGGTTAAAAGTATCAAATGTGCAAAGTTTGTATTTATTTTGTACAAAAAGGTGGTATGGCCGCCCATAACATCCAATCCCACCTGCTTTTTCGAGAAAAGAAAAGAAAGAAGAGTAGAAGAGAAGAGATTTCAGAAATTTTAGAGAGAGAATGCAGAATTCGAGTTCTAGAGAGTGAAAGAAGAAGAATTCAAGATTTAAGGTAAGAATTAGTGTCTTTAAATTGTTCTTGGCTAGATTTAGTCT
Organism: Flaveria linearis; assembly: GCA_024085815.1. Classification (NCBI taxonomy): domain Eukaryota; kingdom Viridiplantae; phylum Streptophyta; class Magnoliopsida; order Asterales; family Asteraceae; genus Flaveria; species Flaveria linearis. Next base: position 42,833,948 of record CM044014.1, on the reverse strand, counting down.
CGGTTATGTGTTCTCATGTGAATATGTGTTCGGGTTGTATGTTTTGACATGTCAAGGTGTTAAAAATATTCGAGAGTTCGAGTTCAAAGAGTTTGAAACCCGAAAACAACTAAGGTGAGTTACTAGAACCCCGTTTTACATGTTTTATACGATTTTGGGGCTGGAAAATACATGTATGTATGTTTTTATGAGATTGGGTATGTTACCCGTAGGTATATGTGCATGTGTATGTGGGTGGGGTATGTTTTGGGCGAATGTAATGTTATGGTTACGTTAAGTTCATGCTTAGTTTAGTAAGTGAATGCTTAGAATCAGGCAATATGATGTTGGGACTGAAAACTACATAGAAACACATTGAAAAGGTTGCTAATACGCCTATACGAGGCTCATGTGCCTAAATATTGCCTTAGAAATTTTAAGTGCTACTAATGAGCCTAAACAGTGCTCATGTGTCCAGACAGGGCTCATGCGCCTGGACAGTGGTGTACCCCAACAGTGCTTATGCACCTGAAATTATGATTTAGAAAGCTAAGTATAGGATAATGTGCCCAAACAGTACTCCTACGCCTAGAAAACCCCTTAGAAAAGCTGCGTATGATGATGTGCCTGAACAGTAGCTCATGTGCCTAGGTTTTGCGACAAACGCCTAAGTATTGGGGTGATATGCTCCAATAGTGCTCATACGCCTAAATGTTAGCTGCTAAGTGTTGGGGTGGGACGCCTGCATAGTGGTAATACGCCCAGACAGGGCTCATGCGCCCAAATAGTCCTCATGCGCCGAAATAGTCCTCATGCGCCCAACACTTAGACTTAAATGCAGAATTTTTGTGGGAGTCTGTGCATTTAGGGTTTTGGACTAATATTGACTATGGTTCATTAACTGCATATGATTATGTTTGATTGACATTATGACCCTTATTAATGGTACTGTTATGATTAGAGTTATTATTATTATTATCAAATTATTAATAATAATACTATATGACTCTATGTGGTATGATCATGATCAAAACAGAAGTTATTATCATTAATAAAGTGAAAGATTAATGATAAAGGAATGTGGAATGAAAACGAATGAACAGAAGTCTTGCAAGCAAATGTATGGAGGTGCACACCCCTAGCAGGTGTTAGCTCAACTGTGATACGGGTTAGCTACCCCAAATGATGCACACAGGGTCAATCCTTGAGATTGACAATGGGGTGAGCAACTTTGTGTTGCAACAGACTCGGTTAGCAGGCAATCGTGAGATTGCCACTGAGGTGAGCAACCATGTGTTGCAACCGACTTGGCTAACATACAATCATGAGAGGTCGATGATGAGGTGAGCGGCCTTGTTGCCACAACATACTGGTAAGAACGAACGTAAAGACCGAAAGAGTAATGGAAAAAGTATGAATTCAACGAATGATGAGGATAATAATAATAATTATTATCTGTATGTATGTAGGATGTATGCTCACGAACGAAATGTCATAATAAAGTACAAAACGGGATCCTCGTCATTCGACCTCAGTAATCGTGGCTGTGTGCCATGAAGAGGGTAAAGCCTGACGGGATCTAGATAATAAATGAATGATAATGAGTTGAGATGAATGAACGAAAGCTAACGAACGCAATGAAAGATAATAATGATATTATCTACATGTACGTATAATGTGTGGGCATGTACGAAAGTATAGTATGATTTGAAAAAGTAAAGTATTTTATTTATAAAAACTAGAACTCACTCAGCAACGCTGACTTTTATGTATTTTCCAGTTGGCAGGTAATTTGTTGTTGAGGATGGCATTTGGGGATGGCTACTCGGAAGGGCAAGACTGACATCCATTTGTGTTTTGACAATACTGTTGTTTTGTAATTTATTCAACTAATCATTTTGTGACTCATGAACTACAATGTATTGCTTAACAACAGTGTTTATAATGAATGAATGGTTTTTGTTAAATAAATTCCGCTGCTTAAATTTATAATATGTAATGTTTTATGCTGTGAATGACCAACTGTGAGCGTCCCGGGAACCGGCCTTACACTAAGGAGTAAGGAGTGTCATTTTATAAAATTAAAAGGGAGGGAACCTTTTGAATTAAGGGGTTTCGGCCGCCCCCCCTGGTATTCATTTGTTCTTTTCCCTTGAGAATAGACACACCCTTTAACTAGTCTTGTACTCCACATTTTTCAGATCTCCATACATGCAACTTAGATCAAAATCTCTCTCTCTTTCTCTCTAAAACTTTCGGCCAGCAGCATCAAAAAATTGAGAGGTTTTGAATCATTTGGTGGTGTTATCTCCCTAACAACAAGGTGTTTAACAAAGGGCTTGGGGTATACAAGCTTGAGGACCTCTACACTTGAAGTCTTGGCCGATTTAAGCATCCAAAATCTTCTTTCTTTGGTCGTGTTTTGCTGCTGAATAAGGTAGATATCACAGCTCATTGAAGCTGTGATTTTATGTAGTTTTACATATGTTCATAGCTTGCTTATTCACATAAATGATCCTTTGTTATATGGTTTTGTTTTACACATATATAAATCACCTAAACAACATGATTTTTCAGCTTTACAATCATGTTTTAAAGTAATTATTTCGCTGCGTTTTCAGTAAGTTTAAGAGGTTAAACTTTGATTTTTTGTTCTTACAAACCCAACAATTATATCATTGGATCAATATCTGATGGTGTTAGTACTCGAAGCCAATCTGGGCTAATCAATGAATGTCTCTTTGCTAGCTTTCTATCTCAAATCGTTCCTAAAAGTTTCATCATGGCCCTTTAAGATCCAAGCTGGGTTAAGTCAATGCAGTTAGAACTTCAACAGTTCAGAAAACTGAAATTGTGGCAACTAGTTGATCTTCCTCCAAATAAGTATCTAATTGGTACAAAGTAGGTATTCAAGAACAAACCAGATGATCTTGGATTTTTTATTAGAAAAAATCAAGGGTGGTTGTTCAAGGCTTTGCTCAAGAGGAGGGGATTGATTACACTGAGGTATTTTCCACCATCACCCGAATGGAAGCCATTTCTGATTTTCCTTGCTCATGGTGCTCATAAAAACTTAAAAGTCTTTTAGATGGACGTCAAGTGTGCATTCTTGTATGGAGATATTGGCAAAGAGATCTATGTTTGTCAGCCACTGGGTATTGAAGATCTAGATTTTCCAGAGAAAGTCTACAAAATGGATAAATCCTTATATGGATTACATCAAGCCCCTAAATTCTAGTACGTAACCTAAAAACGGTATCCCCTTGACAAAGGCTTCACATGTGGAACTATAGACATGACTTTGTTTAAAAAGAAGGTTAATGGAGATGTGCTCATTGTTCAAGTATATGTCGATGACATCATCTTCGGATCAACAAATGAGAAGTTGTGTAGAGAGTTTGAAGAAGTTATGAGAGAGCGATTTGAATGAGTATGATAGGGGAGATGTTCTTCTTCTTAGGATTATAGCTCATACAAAGGCCAGATAGAATTCTCATTCATCAAGAGAAATACATTCTGGAAATCCTATCAAAGTACGACATGCATGATGCTTCACCTGAGCTTACTCTATTTCCTACTCATACTTGCCTTACCGTAGATGATACTGGAAAGTCAGTTCATGATGCTCAACAAATCATTCTATGTTGGATCCTAATGTATCTCACCACGACTCTTCTAGATATTACATTTGCTGTGTGTTATTGTCCTCGATATCAAGCCAATCCAAAGGAATCCCATGATAAACCCATTAAACATATCTTTTGCTACTTGAATGATCTCCCTAACTGGTTCTCTAGTACCCAAAAGGAGGAAACTTTGATCTTCATGCTTACTCTAATAGTGATTATGGAGGTTGTAAGCTTGAAAGAAAGTCTTTACCGGCGGAGGCTAATATTTCGGGTATTGCCTTGTTTCATGGCAAAGTAAAAAGCAGACAATAGTTTCTTTATCCACAGGTGAGGCTGAGTATATTGCTGCTTCAAGTTGTTGTTGTCAAGTGCCGTTGATTTAACATCAAATGATGGATTACAAATTAACTTCCTTCACACGTCGCTCTTCTGCGATAATGAAGCAGCTGTTGGAATTACCAAAAATCCAATCCATCATACTCATACCAATGCAATCTGAGATGCTCAAGAAAAGGATTTTATAGATATCATTCCCATTGACACCAAAAGTCAAAAGGTTGATCGTTTCACGAAAACCTTTGATAAACCTTATTTTTATGAATTGATCAACATGTTGGGTCTAATATCATTTTTGTTGGATTCTTTATGCCCAAGGCACATAGAATATTGATACGGTTAGTACGTCATGATCCAATTCGGGTCATACCCAATAACAAGTTTAGCAAACACCAATATGTATTTAATTGATGATATGATCATGCAATTAAATCATTACACCAATTTAGAAAATGGGTTTTCTAAATAAATTGCATATGAGAAAGAACAACTTATAAAGATAATTTGTTCATGGACATTATTTGTAATGTTATTTAAATTTGTTAAATAACCTCAAATAAAGTGTGTGTATAAGTTATATAATTAAAAGGTTAATTACATAACTTATAATTGTAGTTAATTAAACAAAAGGGGTAAAATGTTTTTGGGGGGAAAACCCCAAATAACCCCATTTTCGGCCGCCCCCCTTGGGGTTTTAATTTAATGTTATGTTGTCATGGAAAGACATACAACTTAACTACACACACACTCCATCTCTCTCTCTCTCTCTCATACATGCAAGGGCCAAGAACAAGAACATTTTCTCTCTAGCTTCTTGAAGAAAATACAAGCAGAAAATTGGATTTTCAGCGCATCTTGGTTCGTTTTGGTGTTGAATCCTAGCAACAAGAGGTGTTTGCATCGTACTTGTGGGTATGCAAGCTTGAGGACACCTATCCTTGTGTTTTGGTCATTAAAGAGCAGCTCCATATTCATCAAATATCACGATTTAGCAGCTCCACAAAGGTCGTATATTTTACATGATTGTGGTTGTTTTATTCATCTTGATAGCTAGTTCTTTCACATATAAACGATCCTATGATTTTGGGTTTGTTAAAACGAAGTTATGAAATTTTGATTTTCAGATTATAAACATGATATTAAGACCTTATTCCGCTGCATTTTTCTTGTTTAAATGGTTAAACAATAATGTTTATGGTCTAACAAACCCAACATTGGCATCTAGAGCCGGATATGTGGATGACTAGTTTCAATTATCCTTGTAAGATTGGTTTTATAGGGTTTTAGCAACCATATTAGGGCTGTTTTGTGATGTTATGATGAATCCCCAACCTTTCAAAGTTATATCATACATGCTTGTGATTAAACCTTGAAAGAAAAGATATCAAAATCGTTGATTGTGTTTTGTTTGGACAAAACACCCTAAATTCTTGGTTTATGTTGGCTGAAAATTTAGGGTCAAATGGGGTTCATTTTGGTTCTTGATATGATGTATATGGATACATATATTAGTGCATAACATAGCCTTGACCATGTGTGTTTTGGATTTGGTTGATTGTAATCTTGTCATGTTGGTTGTATTCATTCTTTATGGGTTGTAATAATTTCATTTGTGTTTCTATTTGGGTTGTAATTTGTTTATGTAATAAATAGAATAGGTGCATTTCTTTTATTAGAATATTGTATTAGGATATAATTTTTTAAAAGAAGATGCACAAGAAGAAGAACCCAAAGGAAGGACACAAAAGACATGGACACTTGAAGCATTTGGATGTGGAATCAAGTGGGAGTTCATGGACACATATGATGTGTCATTGTTAACCCTTAGGAAAGACCTTATGACAACACTTGTGATGGCAAACAAGTGTTGTCAACATAGTGGCTATGGTTATGTATATATGTTTGTATGATTATGCTTGTTTGGTTGTTTGTGGTATGATTGTTGTTTGATATTTGGATATGCATAACAAACTCATTAGTAAACCTAACAAGCTGAAAATTTATGGTTCCTAATCATTAAGTGGTTAATAAAAGGTTATTAAAAGGATTATTGATTTTAATAAATGGGTTTTATTAAAAGGAAGAACCATAGGGTACCATGTTTTCGAAAGCATGTAAATACAAGGTACATAGAGTTTTCAAGACTAGAATTAATGAAAACAAAAATCCCTTTTGAAACAAGTTTAACACCATCCTTTTACACGACACTCGAATCACTTGGCAACTATTTGTGGGATAAAGGTCACCTAACCACTTTTAGGGAACTTGTGCTTCGAGGTGGACTTAACGTATTTGTGGGATAAAGGTCACCTAACCACTTATATGTTTAAACTCACATGTGTGTGTAAGTAGGACGACTTGAATTGGAAACCATGTGCATAGGGTCACCGAAGCATGGCGTACAACGGTGTTGATGGGATTAAACATGCCAACCAAACATGAGATGTTTAACCGATCCCATAAAGGCCAGAAGTTGCAAAAGGTTGCAATTGTCAAATGTTGACTACCTTGTTAATTTAAATAATGGGATAAAGGTCACCTAACCATTATTTGAATGTTTACGTTTGATTCTAGATTTTAATTATTAATTGTCTATGAGACATAAAAGGGTATTAATGATTAAAACGTAATTTTCAGAAATACTATTAAGAACTTTGTAAAATTTTGTAGAATGGCCGCAAACAATAATGCTACCACCCCGACCGTCCATACCTTATCACTGAGAACTATATTAGAAAATGATCGTCTGAGCCATAACAACTTTATGGACAGGTTTCGAAACTTGAGAAATTGTTCTTAAGCAAGAGAAAAGGATCTATGTCCTTGACAATCCTATTCCTGACCAACCCGACCCCGAGGATTTTGACGCCTATGTCGATTGGCTTCAGTATACTGAGGATTCCATGCAGGTATCCTACCTTATGTTTGGGAACTATGATTCCCTAACTCCAAAATGACTTGGAGCATCTTGGGGCATATGACATGATTACCTAATTGAAGGAAATGTTCTTTCAACAAGCTAGGGCAGAGCGCTTCGAAATAGTTCGAGCGCTTCATGTTCCTTCAACAAGCTAAGATGATTACCCAATCGATATCATCTTATGTACTTAAGATGAAAAGCCACATTGATCACCTCGAGAGGCTTAATTGTCCCGTCTCAAAGGAGTTGGCCACGGATTTGATCCTTAACGGCCTAACTAAAAGGTTTGAGACGTTCATAATGAATTACAATATGAACGTATGGGACAAAAGCATTGGTGAACTTTACGCAATGCTCAAAACAGCTGAGGCGGGGATGGGTAGAAAGGTTCTACTTGTTCTCTTGATCAAAGAGGGAGGCAATAGGAAAGGGCTATTCCCCGATCCCAAGACAAATGTTGCCAAAGGAAAAGGGCATATCCAAGGCAAAGGGAAAAGTAAGGTTAAGGCGGAACTTCCAAAACCTAAGCTTGTGAAGCCTAAGGTAACGGAAAACGATTCATGCTTTGAGTGTGGAGAGATAGGACATTGGAAAAAGAATTGTCCAACCTATCTCAAAGAGTTGAGAAACAAGAGGGATGCTGGGCAAACCTCAGGTACAACTTTGATGATCCATATTGACTTAAATGTTATTTCTTCAAACACATGGGTATTGGATACCGGGTGTGGAACTCTCATTCACAATCTGTTGCAAGGGTTCAAAAGAAATAATCACTTTAAGAAAGGAGACTATGTTTTGAAACTTTCAAATGGTTTGGAAGTTGTTTTTCAAAACGTTTTATATGCCCCTAGTTTGACTAGGAACATAATTTCAGTTTCCCTTTCAAATCAATATGGTTATGATTTAAAGTTTGTAAATGATGGTATTTATGAATTGGTTTATGATGATTCATCCTATAATAACACATTATACCAATCATGCACCAAGAAACTTAAAATGGGTTTAAAGTGATTTTTATCTTTGGCACTGTCATCTTGGTTACATAAACAAGAATTGGATTCAAACACTTCAAAAGAATGGTCTTTTGAAAACAAATGAATATTATTCATTTGATAAGTGTGAATCTTGTTTACAAGGTAAGATGACCAGTCTCCTTTTAGTGGTAATAACGAGAGGGCAAAAGACTTATTAGGAATCATACATTCGGATGCATGTAGTCCTTTTAAGACAATGACAAGGAATGGTGAAAGATACTTCATTACCTTTACCAACGATTACAGTCGCTATGGTTATGTGTACTTGATGACACATAAACATGAAGCTTTTGAAATGTTCAAATCTGATGAAGTAGAAAATCAACTCGATAGAACTATCAAAGTTCTCCGTTTAGATAGAGGAGGTGAATACCTAAGTGAGGCTTTTCAGGATCATCTATGAAGTTGTAGGATCGTCTCACAACATACTCCTCCCGGAACCCCACAACATAATGGTGTGTCTAAAAGGAGAAACCGAACCCTATTGGATATGGTTCGATCTATGATGGCTCTAAGCTCACTACATCTATCATTTTGGGGTTTCGCACTACTCTCCGTGGCTCGTATTTTGAATATGGCCCAAACCAAGAAAGTGGGTTCGACACCTTTTGAAATATGGCATGGAAGAGTTGCATCGCTATCATATTTAAAGATATAGGGTTATGAAGCTTATGTTAAGCTTAACACCCAAAAAAATTTTGAAAGTCGATCCACTAAGTGTATATTTGTTGGATATCCCAAAGACTGTATAGGATACTACTTCTTTGATCCAACAGAGCAAAAGGTATTTATTGCTCGAAAGGCAGAATTCTTGGAAGCCAAGTTCCTTATGGAAGGAATGACGCATAGAATAGTGGAATTTGATGAGGATCAAGATCCACAAGCTAATACACGTTTGGTAGACACTAGCAATCAACAGCAGGTTGTTGATAATGATCAAGACGTTGATCAATACACACAAAACGTTCGCAGATCTGGTAGAGTTAGCATTCCACCTGAATGATATGGATTTTTCATGGATGGATGCTACGTGGTTGACTCCGATGAGCCAACTACATACCATGATACAATGTCCAATTCGGATTGTGACAGATGGCTGGAAGCCATGAACGTAGAGATGCAATCCGTGTATGACAACCAAGTTTGGGAATTGGTTGACCATCCACTTAACTCCAAACCGGTTGGATGCAAGTGGGTTTTCAAAAGAAAACAGATATGCATGGAAACTTGAACACTTACAAGGCAAGACTTGTAGCAAAAGGTTTCACTCAAACTCAAGGGGTTGATTATGATGAAACCTTCTCGCCTGTGGCAATGCTAAAGTCTATTAGGATATTGTTTGCCTTTGCTGCTCATTATGATTATGAGATTTGGCAAATGGATGTCAAAACCGCTTTTCTTAATGGACATCTTGAAGAGACTGTCCATATGGTTCAGCCTGATGGTTTTGTCGATCCAAAATATCCTAATAATGTATGCAAGTTAAAGAGATCAATCTATGGATTAAAACAAGCATCGAGAAGTTGGAATCAACGTTTTGATGAAGAGATCAAGAGATTTGGTTTCATCAAGAACGCTAATGAGGCTTGTGTGTATAAAAAGGATAGTGGGAGTGTAGTTACATTCTTAGTATTTTATGTTAATGACATACTACTATTTGGAAATGATATTCCAACCATGGAAGCTGTTAAAACCTGGCTTGGAAATTGTTTTTCCATAAAAGATCTCGGTGAAGCCACCTATATTTTGGGAATAAAGATCTATAGGGATAGATCGAGGCGGTTGATAAGTCTAAACCAAAGTGCATACATTGATAAAATCTTGAAAAGCTTCAAGATGGAAAACTCTAAGAAAGGTATGGTACCTATTCAAAGAGGGACAATATTGAGTGCATCTCAATGTCTAAGCTCAAAGGATGGGCAAGATCGTATGAAGGACATCCCATATGCGTCTGCTATAGGATCCATCATGTATGCGATGATATGCACTAGACCGGACGTGTCATGCGCGTTAAACATGATAAGCAGACCGGACGTGTCATGCGCGTTAAACATGATAAGCAGATATGAGCAAAATCTAGGTAATAGCCATTGGATGGCTGTTAAAGTATATGGAAATGCCTTAGGAGGACTAAGGATATGTTTTTAATATACGGATCTGATAAAGTGGAACTCGTTGTAAAGGGTTACACGGATGCGAGTTTCCAAACTGATCGAGATGATCCTCAATCACAATGAGGGTATGTCTCCATTATGAATGGGTAGCATTGTCCACTACAGAATACGAATACATAGCCGCCTCGTTAGCAGCTTGGGAAGCTGCATGGATAAAAAGGTTTATTAGCGATCTAAGGGTGGTCTCTACCACTCAAGACCCCTTAGAAATTTTTTTGGTGATAACGAGGGTGCGATTGCTCAAATCAAGGAACCCCGTGCACATCAAAAGATTAGGCACAATGAGTGGAGATTCAACTACATAAGAGATGGAGTTGAAAAGGGAAAGATATGTATTTGCAAAGTTCACTTTGAGCAAAACATTGCGGATCCACTCACGAAGCTCCTTTAAAGGGCAAGGCATGAATGTCATACTTGTGTCTTAGGACTTTGAAATTCTAGTGATTGGAATTGATCTGTTTAGTATTAATAATGATGATATGGAACAATTGTAACATTTAACTCATCTATATATTTACGATATTTTGAGTTATGTTCCTTTTAGCATGTTTACATCCATGAATATGTTAATTATTCTAAATATCCGTAGTCGGTCATACTTGTGGGAACAAATATGAATGTAAGACTATTATGAACTTGGATTGGTGGATATTCATAAGGCATGAATATAAAGCAATTGGTTGCTGCCAAGGTTCATAGATATTCATGGGATACGAATATCGGACTGACCCGCGTCTCAATCTTACTACATGGAATCTTATTGATTGATCATAAGTAAATTTGAGTTCAGGCGAATATCATTTAGTATCCTCCGACCTGAGATACATATTGGGTTTTGATATTCACCAAGTGTTATACCTTGAGCTAGTTCTTCACTGCCCTGAAATAATGGACAGTACATAAGGCTATGTTCAGGTGTGACACGAGGTGTTTCTGAGAAACGTATGTAGTCAAGATGAAATTTTTTCCTCTTATTCGTTGAGAGTATGTTGTCTAAGGCCTGATTAAGTTAAATCAACAAGGAATGATCATACTGTGTCCTTGGATTTAACATGACATCTGTAACAAAAGCATATATGATTAATTCACCTAAATCATTTCAAGTTGGATACTTGAAGGGGATGATGTTATTGAATGGCTTCTAAGTCATGCGTATTAAGGGTAGTAAACCGTTGTTAGGCGGTATTTACTACTTGAACCAATCTTCTATGAATATTGTGCAAGTAGGAGATTGTTGGATTCTTTATGCCCAAGACACATAGAATATTGATGTGGTTAGTACGTCATGATCCAAGTCGGGTCATACCCAATAACAAGTTTAGCAAACACCAATATGTATTTAATTGATGATATGATCATGCAATTAAATCATTACACCGAATTAGAAAATGGGTTTTCTAAATAAATTGCATATGAGAAAGAACAACTTATAAGAATAATTTATTCATGGAAATTATTTGTAATGTTATTTAAATTTGTTAAATAACATCAAATAATTATAAAAGTGTGTGTATAAGTTATGTAATTAAAAGGCTAATTACATAACTTTTAATTGTATTTAATTAAACAAAAGGGGTAAAATGTTTTTTGGGGGAAAACCCCAAATAACCCCATTTTCGGCCGCCCCCCTTTGGGGTTTTAATTTAATGTTATGTTGTCTTGGAAAGACATACAACTTAACTACACACGCACTCCATCTCTCTCTCTCTCTCTCTCTCATACATGCAAGGGCCAAGAACAAGAACATTTTCTCTCTAGCTTCTTGAAGAAAATACAAGCTGAAAATTGGATTTTCAACACATCTTGGTTCGTTTTGGTGTTGAATCCTAGGAACAAGAGGTGTTTGCATCGTACTTGTGGGTATGCAAGTTTGAGGACACCTATCCTTGGTGTTTTGGTCATTCAAGAGCAGCTCCATATTCATCAAATATCATGATTTAGAAGCTCCACAAAGGTCATATATTTTACATGATTGTGCTTGTTTTATTCATCTTGATAGCTACTTCTTTCACATATAAACGATCCTATGATTTTGGGTTTGTTAAATCGAAGTTATGAACTTTTGATTTTCAGATTATAAACATGATATTAAGATCTTATTCCGCTGCATTTTTCTTGTTTAAATGGTTAAACAATAATGTTTATGGTCTAACAAACCCAACAATTTTAAGGGGAAATTATGGAAACAATCTATAAATATTTCATAAGTGTCTTGTGTTCGAGTTCAATAATAAAAAAAATTAAAAAAAACTTTATAATTCATGTGCTAAGAAGCTTCAAAAACCCTTCCTTGCCCAAAGTGTATCTCAATTTAAAAGGAAATTTCTTTTGTTACACTTTAATAGAAATTTCAGGGGAGAGGCTTTGACCATTTTATATTTTTCTTCTGTTGTAATTTAAGTTGTTTTGTATATAATCTTATTTTATTATTGGTGTAGGGTTTAGGAAGCTTAGATAGTATCTGAAGGAGGTCAGAGGTGTTGTGTAGGGATATGTCGGTAACTCCAATGACCTAAAACAAAGTAGGCGGTGATTGTATGACTTAACTATGAATTAACCACAGTGATAAGGTTTATTCCCATGTCATCTCGGCTTGCACAAAACTACAAGTCTCGTTAAAATCTGTATTGAGAGTGACTGATGTTTGTGTCTAACCTTGAATTCTTAAACTTCTCTCATCTCTATTCCTTGAATAAATTGCATGTCCAACTCCTCTCTTTGCGTAAGCATTGACCTGGAGTGATGATCTTCTCTGTTATACATGGTTATAGACTTGAAGTTCTTTTTAACATGCTCAAATGATGATCCTCTCTATTATACGTGACTATAGACGTGAAGCTCTCATCATTTGGCTTAAATAATTATCTCCTATGTTATACGTGAGTATAGAACTGGAGCTCTAATTATCCACCCCTCATACATCATTATCTTGTACATCTATAGATTTCAAATGATCTGTCATATGTCCATCCCATAAAATTTGAAGCAGAATCAATGATTACACTCAATAAACCATGACGACGAGATGAGTTATTTGCCGAATGACTGTGGGAACCAAGTTTCTTGAGCATTCTTAAGCAAACCCAAAACACGATAAATTATGTTACAAGTCTTCGTTGAAAAGAATACGACATGGGTTTAAGTGGACAAGCACATTGGCAATCTCGTCAATCCTTGACTCTCAAGACGATTTCTTGCAAATGCGTGTCTGATATCCTTGCCTCAATGCTTTATTTTCAAATTATTCTTTTGTTTCTTGTCAGGCCTCGTAGATTGAGAAGTTTTTCATTTTTACATAAAAAATAAATAGATGAGAATATAAAATTTTGATTCATGTGAAATTATTATTTCGCATTGCGAAACTACTATTTCGTTATGCGAAATTATACTTTCGCTGACCTGGCTCTGCAAGCGAAACTATAGTTTAGTTGGTCGTGCGAAACTGTTGTTTCACCATGGGAAGCTATAGCTTCAGCACATGCGAAATGTGGTGTATAAATATCAGTTTTGTCAGTTGTTTCGTCATTTGCGAAATTCCCAATTTTATTTTGAAAACAAACCGACCTTTCGCCAAGGATTCAAAATTGATTTTAGAGGAGTTTTTATGCAAGTCTAACTGGTAAACTTCCTTCTTGCGCATGTTTCGAACCGTGGATCGTATTTTGTTTGGGTTTTAAGACAGAAATAGATTCGATGACTTCGGGGTTTCGCACATTCAATGTGCAAAACTAAGGTGTGATGGTGCGAAACTGAATGAAAGTTCCCTGATCTATGTGAAACTGTGTAGTCATGCTGCCAGTGTGCACTGAACAGTTTTGATTGGGTCTTGCGAATCTATTGTTTTGGAGTCCATGCGAAACTATAGTTTCCATTGCCAAACTACAGTTTCTCATTGCAAAACTCTAGTTTCTCATCCCCATACGAATCTATTGTGTCGTGGCTGGGAAACTACAACTTCTCTCGTGTACTTTCTTTAGTTTCGTCAATTTTGTGAATCTACTTTCCTTCATGCGAATCTATAGTTTCGACATGCGAAACTATCTACGAAACTAATTAAAAATGTAAAAAAAATAAAAAAAAAATTAAATTTATACAATATAATAGTGATTATGAATAGTAAATATATAATATTAATTAAAATCATAAAAATTTAAATGTTTTGTAATCTCCTATGATTTAACAAATTATCGGTTTCACCTACAGTTGTTATGGAGAGTTTAAAGTTTGATCCCAGATCAAACGTGGTGGCGAATCTAAACGATCACGACCCAAAGTCTGTTGGATATAGAGATGCCATTGTGGGCTGAAGAGATCTCCCATTTTTATGCTATTTCTCACTCTCCTTGTATAGATGAGAAATAGATCAGAGTGTTCTGGAGAACGGAGGATTATGACGCCAAGTAGAGGATTATCGGAGCGTCGATTTAGGGAGAGCTACTTGAGATATCGGTCTAGACAGTGGCTAAGGCCCTGTATCTGGAGGATGATATAAGGGAGAGCATTGAGATGGCTGATTGAGAGGTCATTAGAGTGTTTAAAGATATTGGTTATGAGGGAACCAACTATGAGAAGAGGAAGGAGATCAAGAAGTATTTTCTATTTAAGGAGCGGAGGTTCATAGCTCATGTGTTTATTAGGTGTTTGGATCATAGGATAGGGGGATCAGATAGGCTAAATCGGAGATGGTCCATAGTTATGATCATGTTTTATAGAGGCGAAAATGCAAGCATAGCTCAAATCATCCATGATTATTTGCTAGAGAACATCATTGCTCTGAAGAAGGATAAGTGGTTGCGCTATCCTAGATATTTTCAGATCATTCTAGATTACTTAAAGCCAAACTTGCCAAAGCTTAGGGATGAACTAAGATTGACTCTGATGAACCTAAGGATATTTGCAGGCTGTGCTACCTTAAAGCATGATTTCTCAAGGAAGATCACATATTTGCTGGAGAGGATATACACATAAGAGAGATGGAATTATATTAAGACTCTAATCCCTCTAGAGGAAAGGAGAGCAGCTAAAACTTGAGGAAATGATCAAAAAGATAAAGAAATATACAAAGGAGTCTGATATGACCTTTGATAAGATCAAAATGGATCGATCTGTGATGATATTGTGATACAATTCAATCAAAACTAACAAGTAATCAAATAAATGCAAACATATCAGAAAAATTCATAGCTTTTCATTGGTAGTAAGCATAGACAATACAAGTGTAGAAAAATAGTTACAAGTCGTTTAACTGATGCTCACAACTCTTGTGTCTAGTCTACCTACATAATAGATACTATGCTATTTATACTATCAAGAAAACATAAGGAACATCTATTTACATAAACATCCCTAAACTGTGACAAAACTATACAAAAGACTAATAATGACTAAATTTTAATCTTCAAGAGGCTTCTACGATACTCCCCTAAGATTGACATTGTCTTCCGTCTTCAAAATCTTCAATCTTCAATCTTAAGTCTTTTGTCTTCTACCTTCTGTCTTCAAAATTATTCAATCTTCTGTCTTTTCTCTTCTGTCTTCATTTAGTAAAGAAATCTTATGGTTATTCTTTAATCTTAAACATTGGTTTCTCCATATACATCTTTTGTTCTTTCAAGGCTTTAGCAATTTGATAGGATCAAATGCATCAATCTGTAATGAATTATGTAAACAATTCAAAGAAAACACAAACAATTGTAATCTAATCAAGCACATATCAACAAAATTCACAATTTCATTGATATAGCAAAGACAATTACAAGAGTAAGAAAGCAGTACAAACAAAATCTTACGTCTACTGATTCTACTCTAGTCTAAGCTATATATACTACTAACAAACTAGAGACTTATCTATTTACAATTCTAGTCCTTACACTAAGACAAAATTGTAAAAGACACGTTAAGACTAAATGTTAATCTTTCTAGAATACTAACAATACTCCCCCTAAGATTTACATTCGTCTTCTGTCTTCAAAAGTCTTCTCATTGACTTTGTCTTCTCTTGTCTTTGCTTCTGAAACTTTATCTTCTCTTTGACTTTAACTATCCATCTTATCTTTAATCTTCTGTCTTCTGTCTTCATGTATCAAAAAAATCTTTTGGTTCTTCTTTTATCTTGAACATTGGTTTCTTCTTATACATCTCTATCTCCTTCAGTGCATTCTCAATTGAAGACTTGAATTTGCTAGCAAGAACAACTTGTTCAGGTTTTGATTCGTTTATCTTGATCTCCATCTGCTTCATTCTTTCCAAAGTATCCTTTGATAAGCATGCAATGTCAACATTAGCATACAACTTAATAGGACATTTACTTACTTTACAATACACCTCCAGAACTCCTTTCCATGAGATTCTCATAAATTCAATGTCATTAACGTCTCTCTTTACAATATTGGCTTATGCAAGAGCTTTTCGCAAGGAAATTCTTTCCATAGCCGCATTCATGACATTAATCATTGACACAAAATACTTTTTATCATTCTCAGCAATCTCAGGATTCACCTTCTCAAAACTTTGAACAACAAGAAAAGAGATATAACTTGGGTGTAACAGTCTGAGCTCAAAAACTCCAAACAAAGTAATCATATCTACATCCCAATTCTCAAGATTTCTTACCAACTTCAGTTCAAAAGTTTCAGAATTATAAAACCATCTCAAGATAGGTTTTGATTTTTGAGTACCTTCTATAACTTTTAACCCCGGGATTGCTAACTTTATGAAAATAATGATCACAAAATTCCAACATGAAATGTTCTTCATCTTTCTTTCTTCCTTGATATTTGGTTTACTTCTTCAACTCAGTGAAATATTCCTTATCTTCTTGTTCATATCTTGTCTGAAGAAAACATATATCTTGACTTATACCTCTGTTAAGTAATTCAACAAACATTTTCCCACGTTTATCATTAGATGGGTTAATCAGAGGTAATTTGACCAACTCCTTCAAATATTGCACTGGAAGTTTAATTATACTTGAGTAAAAATGATAAACATCACATACAGCATTTACTCTTTTAATCAAAAAGACATCAAATATCTTATCGTACTTCCATGCAATGATTTTAACTTGGTTAGAGAAATCAGGAGCAATCATAGCATTCAACAGTTCAGCTACTGACTGTCCTTTTTGTAATATGTTTCTAACCATATCTCCTGTACTTCTTGATTTATCCAAAATATGCCTCTGTTTAGGAGTGGCTTTATAAGCTTCTTTCTCAGTACCAGCAAACATTTTCATAACTCTTTTCTGCTATCATAATTGCTGGACCTCCTTGCCATAGACTGAATATCTTTTGGTTTCAACATCTTTGTTCTTTTTGTAATTTCTAGATATTGAGGATTGTCTATGTCAAGTATAATCATCTTATTAGCAATCTTTTCAGTTTCCTGAAAACTTTTAACAAGATTCCTCAATGAAGTGGACTGAAGTCTTTTAAGACTTTTCCATGGATAATTTCTTGCTTGTAACCATGATCTCAATGCTATCACATTCATATCATCAGGATTAGGGTGATGTAACTCAGATTTTGGTAAATCATCTACATTGATTACCTCTTGAGCTCTAACCCATTCTCCATGTTCGATTACTATCTCATTAGGATCAATTGGTGCTACAGACTCAGCTGTGTCACACTTCTCATATTCATCATTGATCTGAGATACAGTTAATCCATCCAAATAAACTCTGTTATACTTCCTTCTTACCGGATAATTATATCTGTCTTCAAAGTCAACAAGAATTTTATCTTGATCATGAGATTGAGCAATAGGAGATAAAGTTCTTTCAAAATTCACTTCATCAATATCCTCATCATTCAAAACTTCATCATACCAATCATCCTCAAATTCATCTTCTATATCATCTAATGCTCCAATTTGTTCTTGAGACACTTTCTCTTGAACTTTTTGACTTTCATCATCAATCTTTTCTTCCTCATTACCTTCTTTCTCAAGTTCTTCTTCAACTCTTTGAATTTTAGAGGAAGATTCAGGTAAAATTGAATCATCAACTTCATCAATCTTTCTTTTACCTTTATCTATCACTTTAGGAGCTTCATCTACACTTTGAGGAGCTTCAACATCTATTGGATTAATCTCAGATACTATTACAATATCTGGAGATGTTGTCTTTTGAGGCTCTTGATTCTTTCTGAGTTCTTCTTTCAATTTTTCATTTTCCTCAGTTAATCTCTTGAATCTCTCTTCCAAAAGATCATAATCTTTAATCATAAGCTCAAAATTCTTGATTACATCATTTTTATCTGTTGCATAACTATCAATCTTTTCGTTCTTTTCTGTGATATCTTCTTTGAGCTTTTTATTTGCATCTCTCATCAAACTCAATTCTTTTTCATACTTCAAGTTTCCTTCTTTCAACTTATCAAGCTCGACTTGAAGATCAGCAATTACTTTTTCTTTAGATACATTTTCTTCTTTAAGAACATTCAACTCATTCAAATCAACTATCTCATCTGTTTGTACAGACACATTATGTGTTGCACTTACAGGTATTTCTTGAGTTTGAATAGATGGTGTGTTCTCAGGATTGAACATAAAAGCATCCATAAAATCATACTCAACTGTTTGATTTTGCATATCAGCCTCATGCACAACTTCTTCATTCTGAATGTGTATTTCATCATCAACATTTTCAACTTCAAGAAATGATTCATCATGAATCACATCATCTACATCTTTAGTGGATTCATTCATATCATCATCTTGTACCTCACCACTAGATATTTCTTCACCTTCATGTTGAGCTTCATCAACATGCTCAGACATAGTTCTCTCACTACTTAGAGATTGGTGTGTTTCATCTCCACCACCATCATCATTATTATTATCACCAGAACTATTAGAACTATCATCATCATCCTGAGCATCTTCATTATCATCATCATCATTTTGATCATCATCATCCTGAATAAGATTTAGAGGAACTTCATCAATCAAATCAGCTGGATCTGTTGGTTAACCTTCCAATAAATGATGGTGATCCACTATAATATCTACATCATCATTTGCAACATTCCTCATATATACAAACATAGGAACATTTTGAGCACCAGTCAACATAGATAACCTCTTGTATGTTATTTCTGACATATGTTCCAATTCAAGTCTATCTCCTCCAACTCCATAAACATGAAAATCAGGATATTCCTCATTGATGATCATTTGAAAAAATCTAGGGTACATAACGTATTTGTTCCTTATACCTCTCTCCAAATTGAATATGAAACCATTCAAGATCCATCTAGCCATATTAAATCTTCTGTTTGTTGCAATGGCTACAATTGGAGATGTAATGTCCACTGGGAATCAGTCACACCCCGGGCCCAGAGAGGCGGGACGTAACGATCAGTAAACAACAACCATAATGCAGCGGAAACTAAATGGTTTATTACATTACAACTCACAATATTTACTTTATAATAATGGCTTTGTTTCAATTCACAAGGTGCCTCAATTTACAATCTATGGGTATCATGATCAATCTCTTGGTCAATATTTCTTGAGGCTTCAGTAACTAAGGCTTCTAGGCTTGACTTTTGTCTTCAACATCTACCCTTACTTCATGTTTTGTATTTAGATGTCTTCTATAGCTCAACTATTCTCCCTAGCTGTACCTGAAGACATGCTCAAAAAGATTTTGTGCCAACATAAAGTTGGTGAGTTCAAGTGCTTAAAATTTAAAAATAAAAGGGACTCTTGAAGTCCACATTTAGTAGTTTAGAATCAACTGTAAAAGCTTATGAAAAATCTCATTTGATTTTTGAAAGTACCATTTTTAGTATCAATCATCGTGGGGTATCACAATCAACCCTGCAATCGGTCCCCGGTTGGCCTCTTCTAAACTTGTGTTTAACCGGATATTCCCGAAGGAAGGAACCAAGCCTCAAAACAGTGAACCATACCTGCCAGGATGGTTCACCATAGTTTCTTAATCAAAACCTGTTACATGCCACATATGATCCCTTAGGATCTCAGTGGGGTACCTCCCTGTGGCGGGAGCCACTGTGTGTGTGGGGGATTCCCCAAATAGATCTATCCACATAAAACAAGCGGTTCACAAAAGAATTAATGATCATGATACAAGTATCTGCAGGTATCCATAAGTCCCACATGCAAGCATCAAGTAAAGCACAATCATAGTTCATAAAACAACAGAGCATGTTTCATCCCAAAAACAGTAAGTAAAATGGGGATCACTAGAACTCACCTGGTATCCTTATATACTTTTAAAGCTTGATAAAGAAAAGTGATGATCACCAACAAAGCAATCCTAATTAGAACATATAAGATTCACGTTTAGAATTAGCACGATGCTATTACATGCGTGCGGTTGAGCTCTTTATTGACTTTATGTTGGTGTTTAGTATCCTTAATTTATCAATTGTTATGTACTAACTCGTGCATATTAGGTTAATTAATGTCTTTATCCAATAAATGATTCTTTGCATAAAGAATGTAGTCATAAACGGTTGATATCAAGGATTCCAAAATCTTTGTAGATAATTTTTATTGATGATGTAAGTAATCTATAATGTTCCAAATGATGTTTATAATGCTTACACTTACCTCATAACGTTAAATTGATCGATGCTAGAGTAATCTAAATATTGAAAATCGTTGTCGATATATTGAATAAAAGAGGTGATACAAATAATATTTATTCCATTAATAATGAGATGTTCGACTAGTAATAATAGTAAGATGATGGATTGTTATAGTGTTGATAAATCTGTTGCCTTGAACAAATACGTGGAGTTGTCGACTAACCTAAGGTATCTATTGTACAAATACATATATGCGCACGAATATACTTAGTATGCATTTTACATCTCGAAGTATTGTAAAGATTTTGTATGACGTGAGATCAAGTAACTTCTTATAGATTTTTAATATATTTGGTCTGTGATAGCATTACCAAATTTCTTTTACATTGTGAGATTGGTCACGTCCCTTCAATTTACATATTCCTCCTTGACGATTTATAAGCTAGTTGGCATTTACATTTGTTTTCCAAGCTCAACTCACACAATTGTTAATAATTAGTATGTTTATAAGCATTCAAATGTCTTAATAGGTTATTATACCTATCGGTTCGCATCGCACTCTTGAACATTCGTATCGACTCGCCTTGCGTTGAACTTTCGTTGACCATGTTTGAACAGCTTTGACCGATGATTAACCTACCAAAACGTACCAAAATCATTTATACACACTAAAACAGCATAGACTTTTACCTAAACGCAACCAAAATCGCAAAGCTCGTTACCAAACAGCCCGTTACAGCACTTACCACAATTAGTCACCGCATGCAGCCACCACGAACCATCATCGGTTATCACCAAACAACAACATTACCCCGACACCACCTCCTTTCGTACGCAGCCCTTACAACCGACATCCAACACCACAACCATCACATACACAACTATTAACCACCACCAACAGCCTTTGTAACCATCGTAGCAACCAACAACCACACAACCACGATTACAGCCACAACCAAAATCCACACAACCACGATTGCAGCCATTAACCGCGGTCTAAACCGCCACCTAAACCTCACCAACCGTTTGCTTCCAGGTCTAGATCTCGAACCACCATAGCCGGGTGTTATGCTTGTTCTAAACCGTGAACCATTACCCTTAACAGCCTCCATCGTCGCTCCCCTGCACCATACCCGCAACCAACACAGCCACAACACGCAGCTTTGTCGACCACCAACAGCACCTTCGATCCAACCCGAGCTGCCACCTTCTTCGCCTCATAACTTTCAATCTGCTGCAAGTTAGAGGGCAAGGCTACCACCATTAGTAAGATCTCGTCGAGACGAAGAAGAGCGTGGGTGGCACTCGCAGCCACTCGCCGCCAGCCGCCGGCTGTGGCGCCCGGAATCTCGCCGGAACCCTAGCCGCCACACCTCCTTCTCTCTTCCATAACTTGCTCTTTCTTGCGAATCAGAAGAAGCCACCACCGCCATCGTGTTCATCTTTCCGG
Source organism: Flaveria linearis (assembly GCA_024085815.1). Lineage (NCBI taxonomy): Eukaryota > Viridiplantae > Streptophyta > Magnoliopsida > Asterales > Asteraceae > Flaveria > Flaveria linearis. The sequence goes on along the minus strand of CM044014.1, from coordinate 42,811,867 downwards.
GAGCTTCGATTTGATACATAGCACTTGCCGGAGCGTCGCCGGAATGGCCGCCGGTGGCCGGAACTTCGCCGGGGATGAGAGGGAGAGAGGTGGCCACGAATTCCACCCTCTCTTTCTGCCCATATGTTTGTCTAAAACCCTAAAATGGTGAAAAATGAGCTTATATACAAGGGTTAAGGAAACGGGTTCGAATACCGGTCGGTTCGTACACGTTCGATTAAATTTTCACGCAACGTTAAACTTTTCTTTTCCCGTTAGATTCGGTTATACAAAACGTTATAAATATTCCAAGATTAATAATTTTATTGTATTAAAAACATACCGAATAATTAAACGAGGTTGTAATTTGACGCGTATTTAACACGTTTAACGGTTTTACGCGTTTTTATCGAATGAGCGTTATCATTAACATTTTGGTATTAAATATATGCAATTAAGTATAAAACTGATATTTTGTTCGTTAACTTCCCAGGTCGGTCATGTTAAAACCTTATCTAACGAATTCCCAGGTTTTGACCTAATTCCAGACCGATGCACGTCACGGTCGCGTTTCGGAACGCAGTTATTCCGGACAACGTACCACTCATCAAATTGAATATGTTATGATAATAAACAATGATTAGATAAATATTTTTGGAGTTACAAGGCTCGGTTGTCGTATCAGATGACTTTTAAATGCTGGTGAAAACCGGTATTCGCGTTTCACTTACGAATTTCCGTTGCTTATGCATGCTTAATGAAAAATCTTTTAGCAAACATTATTTATGATATTAGTCAGGATTAACAACGATTTAGATTGAATGACATCCGAAGGAGTAGGCATAGAACTAGGACCATCCTCTGTTGAAACACTTTGATGTTGTGGTGCTTGTCTGACAGAATTAGCTTTTGATGGTTTATCCGAAGGAGTAGGCATAGAACTAGGACCATCCTCAGTTGAAACACCTTGATATGGTGGTGCTTGTCTGACAGAATTAGCTTGTAAAGGAACATCTTCATCTGGTTGTTCAGCAGAATTAGGATGGATGAAAGGAAAATCATCTCTTCTTGCTACTGATCTGGAAGATTCAACTGATTGTAGGTTACATGCATATGCCAAGTGGAACTGATCAAAGGATCTAGTAAATGTGTCAATATCAAACAACCAGTCGGGACCATTGATTGATTTTGGAAAGGAGTGTTCTTTGAATTGAACATTGGTTGATTCATCAATTATGTCAAATCTAGGATTAAACACTCTGAAAGCCTTTGAAGTTGAGGAATAACCTATAAAGAATCCCTCATCAGGCTTTGGAGAAAACTTTCCCAAATGATCTTAGGTGTTTAATATTGATACAGGACTACCAAATGACTTGAAGAATCCAATGAGTGGGTTTCTTAGAAAAATAGGTTCATAAGGTGTCTTATTTCTTTCTTTGACTATCAGAGTTTGATTTTGTACAATCAGGTTGTGCTGACTGCCTCAGCCCAAAAGGTAATAGGCAGTTTAGCATCTGCTAGCATCATTCGTGCTGCTTCAATCAGTGTTCTATTTCTCCTTTCAGCTACCCCATTTTATTAAGGAGTTCTAGCTGCACTGAATTGATGCGCAATGCCTTTGGTTGTACAAAATGAACTCAGATCTTCATTTTTGAATTCTATTCCATTATCACTTCTAATTGATTTAACATTATGATCAAGTTGGTTTTCAATCTTCGTGACAAAGTCTTTTATTATCTGTGATGCTTCATTTTTTTGAAGTAAGAAGAAAACCCATGTAAAGCGTGAGTAATCATCAATGATCACCAAACAATACTATTTCTTTCCAATGCTTGTAACATGAGTTGGTCCAGAAATATCCATGTGAAGTAACATCAATGGAGTATTGTTTGTGTTCACAAGCTTTGTTTTATGAGACTACTTGTATTGTTTTCCTTTGAGACACGCTAAACATTGGTCAATTAAGTTAAATTCTTTCTAAGGAAGACCAATTACATGTTTTCCTTTAACCAATCTATTCATGTTTTTGAAATTTGTATGTCCCAATCGTCTATGCCAAAGTTGTGACTCATCAAATGAGATTTAGGACAGGTATTATTCTTCCTCGGGGTCTTCAAGACAACCCATTCTTCAGGAATTTGAAATCCTTGTTTCAGAATGTAGCAATAAGTTTCAGTGAAGTGAGTAGAATATTTCTTGTCGCAGGTCTGAGACATGCTAAGAAGATTGAAATTCAGCTGCTCGCAGTAGTTCACTCTATCAAAGCTTAACAATCTGTTTTTCATAGATCCCTCACCTGTAATCCTACCACCTTATGAATCTCCACCAAATGCTACAGTCGTTCCTTGAATATGCTTGAAGTCATGAAGGAGGGAACTATCACATCCCAAAAACGACGTTGTATATGGCAGCGGAATTGTATATGCGTTAAGCATGGCGATGACGAAGTTGGAAATCCAACATGATATATAGGCAAACGTTAAAACATAAGTTTTAACTTACAAACCACGGGATTTTTATCCCAACATTTCAAAATAAGAAAAAATTGAAATTGTTTAACCATGATCATACACAAAGATTGTATTTTTAAATTAATAGCCAAAATAAAACCAAGAGATGCCGCATCCACGTTTGCCCAAGCCCAGTTCATACCACCATCCATGCCCCTATGTACCGGAAATACATGCTTAAAAAGTTAACATAAAGTTGAGCGAGTTTCACGGGTTTACAAAAACATTACATACAACAGTATTAGATATCATTGATAAACAATGTGGTAAGTTGTAAACTAGCTAGGGATACAACTTAATGATGGTACCTGGAGCTATAATGAAACCAAGACACGAAAGCTTTACATAAAGTAAGCAATCCCCACGAAACGAATTCAACATACATTCACTCGCATCCAAAACACTTGATCAGAGCTACTGATCGTGAGTGCGGGCTATCAAACCCAAATAGATCTACCAATATACATTGTGGCCTAACCCAAGGCTAATGATTATATGGGAAAAAGGGGGTATTCTTGAACGACTCACATGAACACAATAACAAAACACCCATACTCGAGACTATCATACGAACACATACAAGTAAGCCACATGATCATGATACAACGAACGAAGCCATGTATTTCCCCCAAGATTTTGTAAAATGATAACAAGTTAAAAAGGGGCCGTGGAAACTCACCTTGATCAACGAAATTGAAAGTACGTGCAATTACACCAACGAACGTCCAGTCAATCCTAATAGTGCCCTAAATACGATAGACACTTTAAGAATTGATACTCAAGTCTTACAAGCAAGTTGTTCATCCTACCTAGTAGACTTATATTATTTTTAAGAAAATATTTATTTACGCGAGTAGTTGGTGATTATAACACTCGGTTAAGATCTTAACGAAAACTGTGGCTTACGCATTACTTAGACAAGTACTAATTAGCAACCAAAATGTGAAAATTGTAACCAAATACACATATAAACAGTCATATATATATATATATATATATATATATATATATATATATATATACGTACATAAATCCTAAATCACATTTCATGAATCAAACAACTTTAAGCCAACATAGTATAAAAGTCTCTAAATCATGGCAATTTCTACTCAAATTTGTCAAACAAACAGTCAAACTGAGCAAGATAACTCATAGTTAACATTCATAACTCCTAACATACATTAAGGGCTGTTTATAAGTCATAAACTAGCTTAAAACTTACTGCTCAAATTCAGATCTATAAATCATGCATTTTAAAACCGAAATCAAGCTGAATAGGTGACTAGTTTAGTCTAAATCATCACCAATCGCGTCCAAACAACAAGTTCATGCTTATAGCTATACATATGCATTATGGACATAAAATATCACTCACAGCCTGCTGTAATTTCAGTCTTTAGAATATCTAAGTTAAATACCCTAATTTTGTCATTTCGTGTCTTTTTAACCAACATAATCATGTCAAACGTTAAGCCAAACAACCCAATACTTAAACATGTCTTTAGAACTAAGTGAAATTACTATTTTATACCATTATTAACAACAATTTCCAGATTTAATATCATCTCATGTATCCATGATTTTTCAAGTCCTAAACACGTATGTTTAAGCATACGAATCATTAATAAGCAAACCAATACTACAAATAACAATCCATACATAAAATAGCATGCATCCACACATTTTTCATCATTTAACATCTTTTCTAACTATTTTTTACTCAACAATCTGTTTGAATGTGACGATCTAATCATAAAACAACACTTTTTGCAAGAACAAAGACCCAAGCATCAACATACACACATGCATGCATACGGTCACCCATACACACACTTAATCCATGTAAACCTTCATCAAAATGTCACAATAGATGATTTATAACAGATTTCATACTTTAATCTACTTGCATGGACGATTCAACATCAACAACGCATCATCAAGTAACAATCTAGCATCCAGACTTCAACACACATACATGCACACGTACGGACACATACATACACATATACACACTTACACAACTCATTTTTATTCCATATTTTCTGTTTCAAAATAGATTTTTCCGAAAATCTTACTTGGATGAACAATCTAGAGCTTTTAGGTAGTCATTTTCATATAAAAACGTAACTAAAACGAAAGATTAAGGTTACCTTAGTCATAGCAAGCTACTCTCACGAAAAAGAAATGTAGGATGGCGGTTTTTCTTCTAGATTCACCACCAACAAGCCTTCATTTGTTCTAATATGCTTGCACCTCAAGTCCCAAGTGAAGATCTTCAAGGAAAATGGAACAAAAACGAAAATGGTGGTGGTGTGGTGGTGTTGGCCGTAGGTTGTAAGGAGAAAGAGAGAGAGAGAGTGTTTTTTTAGTGAAATGACGTAAAGAGAATCAAATGAGGGGAGAGGGGTTTATATAGGGGAGGAGAGGGAAGGGGGTAGGGGGCGGCCGATTGAAAAAGGGGGGGAGAAGGGGTAGCCGAACGGTCTTTTCACTTTTCTCCCAACTCAACCCGATTTTCACGAACATGTTAAATTCTAATTCCTTGTGAAATTCTAGTCGAGAACGACTATTTACATGCCCCATATCTTGGTTTTATCATCCACTTGGGCATTTTATTGTTTATCCGCTAGATTGAGCTAGTAGATGTTGTTATCGGGTTTTCTCGTTACGATAGTCGTTTCCTCACATAATAACATTAATATTAGTGTAACTAAGATTAAATTAGACCAAATTCTCATTTTTACCAATGACGTTAATATTTATTTCCCGGTCGGTTCCTAATTGCGTTTATTTCAGACATTCGCCGGTCTCGGGTTTTCATGGTCGAACACGCACGAAATAGAAACGTAAGCACACGTAGGACTCTAATCAATCTTTAGATTAGTTTCTTTAGTTCTATATATTCTAAAACAAGACTAAGCATAGAAATCAAGATCTAGGGTTTTTAGAGAAATTACCCGGAAATCGAGGGTTGTCACAGCCTTCCCTCCTTAAAGAAATTTCGTCCCGAAATTTTTCTAAGAGGTAGGGTTACGATATGTCTTGAATAAGTGCGGGTACTCTCATTTCATCATGTCTTCCCGTTCCCAAGTATACTCAGGTCCATGTCTCGAGTTCCATCTCACTTTCACTAGGCGAATATGACTACGTCTAGTTTTACTTTCCTTCCAATCAGTAACCTCAACAGGTTCTTCACAAAATTGAAGTTTATCATCAAGAAAAACTTCTTCCGGAGAAATAACAGGCGTTTTATCAGACAAACACCTCCTTAGATTGGACACATGGAACACATTATGCACACTACTCAATTCACGCGGTAATTCTAGATGATATGCAACGGGGCATACACGGGCTACGATCTTGTATGGACCAATATAGCAGGGGCTAAGTTTGTCATGCTTGCGAAACCTAACAACTCCTTTCAAAGGGGAGACTTTCAGCAGAACTCCATCTCCAACCTTGAATTCCAACGGTTTTCTCCTTCGGTCGACATACTTTTTCTGTTTGTCCTGTGTGACTTTCAATCGATCCTTTATCTTAAAGATCTTGTCTGTTGTCTCCTGGACGATCTCAGGTCCTATCATTTGTTTATCACCAACCTCATTCCAACATAGTGGAGAACGACATTTTCTCCCATAAAGAGCTTCGAATGGTGCGGCCTTCAAACTAGTTTGATAGCTGTTTTTATAGGAAAATTCAGCTAACAGCAGGTGAGTATCCCAACTACCACCAAAAACTATTACACAAGCGTCACTCTACGGATAATAAGCCGTACTCATATCTAGCTTTGTACCTAGGGCTTTCTACAATGCTTTCCAGAATCTTGATGTAAAGCGGCTATCTCTATCAGAGATAATCGAAATCGGCACTCCATGCTGGGACACAACCTCTTTGAGATAAATGCTGGCCAACTTCTTCATACGATAGGTGATGGGTTTGTTAGAACATAAAATCATAATTTAACCTCTTCAACTTTCTGAAAACGCAGCGGAATTACAACTTTATAAACTTGTTTATAAGCCGAAAAATATGTTCATTAGGTGACCATATTAATGTATAAAACAAACCCATATATCAAAGGATCATTATATGTGAATATGCATGCTATGTGTACATAAAACAACATAATATGACAGCCACAAAGGGGCTGCCATATACTACCTTTTCAGCCAACAAAATCGACCAAGAAGGAGATGTTGGATGCTCCAAAAACGGCCAAGGCTCCAAGGAGAGGATCCCTCAAGCTTGTATACCCCAAGCTTACTTGCAAAGGCACCTTCTTGTTAGGAAGAAACACCACAAATCAGCTCCAAAACCCTTTCTTGTTCTTCCTTGTTTCCGTAAACAATAAGAGAGAGAGGGAGAAGTTTTTTCAAGTTTGCATGTATGGGATGGAGAGCAAATGGAGTGTTCAACTAGTAAATATGTTTGTGTGTTTTCAAGAAGCAAGAGAACCAATGATATCTAGGGGGCGGCCGAAAAATGGGTTTAAAACCCTTTCCCCCTTAAACTTTTACACAACATATTTACTAGTCTTTTAATAGCATATACAAGTAACATTTTAATTGCATAATGCATGCACTCTTACTATTAATTTGTGATGTTATTTAACTCACTTAAACAACATTACAAATAATATCATTGAACAAAATGTACTAATTATTTGTTCCATCTCATATGCAACTTGTTTAGAAAACCCATTTTCTAAATTTGGTGCAAATATTTAATTGCATGATCATATCATAAATTAAATATTAATTGGTGTTTTCTAAGCTTGTTATTGGGTATAACCCGACTTGGATCATAACGTACTAACCGTATCAATATTCTACGTGTCTTGGGCATATAGAATACTACAATCTCCAACTTGCCCAAGATTCATAGAAGATTGATGCAAGCAGTAAATACCGCCTAACAACGGTTTACTACCCTTAATACGCATGACTTATGGCCATTCAATAACATCATTCCATTCACGTACCCTACTTGAAATGATTTAGGTGAATCAATCATCTATCCTTTTGTTACAGATGTCATGTTAAATCCAACGACACAGAATGATCATTCCTTGTTGATTTAACTTAATCAGGCCTTAGACATCTTGCTCTCAACGAATAAGAGGAACCAATCCCAACTTGATTACATACGTTTCTCACAGACACCTCGTGTCACACCTAAACATAGCCTTTTGCATTGTCCAATATTTCAGGACAGTGAAGAACTAGTTCAAGGTATAACACTTGGTGAATATCAAAACCCAATATGTATCTCAGGTCTGAGGATACCAAATGATATTCGCCTTTTACTCAAACTTACTTATGATCAATCTAGAAGATTCTATGTAGTAATAATTTGAGATGCGGGTTAGTCCAATATTTGTATCCCAAAAATATCTATGAACCTTGGTAGCAACCCATTGCTCTATATTCATCCTTATGAATATCAACCAATCCAAGTTCATAATTTTCTTACCCTCACACTTGTTCCCACAAGTCTGAACGACTACGGACATTTAGAGTAAACAATTTACTCATGAATTAAACATGCTAAATTGGAACATTAATTGAAATATTATAACCAAATAATTTTATTCAAATAATAAAGAGTTCCACATATCCAAATACAAAATTTGTAGATCAAATCCAATCACTAGAATATCAAAGTCCCATGGCACATGTATGACCTTCATGCTTTGCCTTTTCAAGGAGCTTCGTGAGAGGATCCGCAGTGTTTTGATCCGTGTGAACTTTGCGAATACATATCTTTCTCTTTTCAACTTCATCTCGTATGTAGTTGAATCTCCGCTCAATGTGCCTAGTCTTTTGATGAGAATGGGGTTCCTTGATTTGAGCAATCGCACCCTCGTTATCACAAAAGATCTCTAGGGGGTCCTGAATGGAAGGAACAACCCCTAGATCGGCAATGAATTTCTTCAACCATGCAGCTTCTTGAGCTGCCAATGAGGCGGTGACGTATTCAGATTCTGTAGTTGATAGAGCCACCACATCCTGTTTGCTGCTCTTCCAAGAGACAGCTCCTCCATTCAGAATGAAAATATATCCCGGTTGTAACCATGAATCATCACGATCAGTTTGGAAACTCGCATCCGTGTAACCTTTTACAACGAGTTCCTCATCACCAGATCCATAGATGAGGAACATATTTTTCGTCCTCCTTAGGTACTTAGTATGTTCTTAAGAACCATCCAATGACTGCTTCCAGGATTTTGCTGGTATCGGCTTGTCACGCTTAATGGGCACCAAACGTCCGGTCGAGTGCATATCATTGCATACATGATGGATCCAATAGCAGATGCGTATGGGATTGCCTTCATGCTATCTTGCTCATCCTTTGAGCTAGGACATTGAGTCGTACTCAATATTGTTCCTCTTTGAATAGGTACCGTACCTTTCTTAGAGTTCTCCATCTTGAACCTTTTCAAGATTTTATCAATGTATGCACTCTGATTTAAACCAATCAACCACCTTGATATATCCCTATAGATCTTTATTCCCAGAATATTGGTGGCTTCACCAAGATCCTTAATGGAAAAACAACTTCCAAGCCAGGTTTTTACACCTTCCAAGGTTGGAATGTCATTTCCAAATAGTAGTATGTCATCAACATACAATACTAGGAAAGTTATTGTGCTCCCACTAGCCTTCTTATACGCACAAGCCTCATCAGCGTTTTTGACAAAGCCAAATTTCTTTACTTCTTCATCAAAACGGTGATTCCAACTTCTCGATGCTTGTTTCAATCCATAGATTGATTTCTTTAACTTGCATACTTTATTAGGATGTTTTGGATCAACAAAACCTTCAGGCTGAACCATATAGACATCTTCCTCAAGATATCTATTTAGGAAAGCGCTTTTGACATCCATTTGCCAAATCTCATAATCATAATGACCAGCTATGGCAAACAATATCCTTATAGACTTTAGCATCGCAACAGGTGAAAAAGTTTCATCATAGTCAACCCCTTGAGTTTGAGTGAAACCCTTTGTTACAAGTCTAGCTTTATAAGTATCCAAGTTTCAATGCATATCGGTTTTCTTCTTGAAAACCCACTTACTTCCAACTACCTTGGAATTAAGAGGTGGTACAACAAGTTCCCAAACTTGATTGTCATACATGGATTGCATCTCAACGTGGCTTCAAGCCATTTGTCACAATCCGAATTGGACACTGCATTATGGTATGTGGTTGGTTCATCTGAATCTACCACATAGCATCCATCCATGAAAAATCCACATCTTTTAGGTGGATTACTAGTTCTACCACTTCTGCGAATGTTTTGTGTGTATTGATCAACCGCGTGATCATCCACAACATCCTCATGTTGAGTGCTAGTTTCAACCAAACATGCATCGGGTTGTGGTTCTTGGTCCTCCTCAAGATCCACTGTTCTACTGCTAGTTCCTTCGATAAGGAACTTTGCTTCTAAGAACACACCCTTTCTGGCAACAAACACCTTTTTTTCTAGTGGATCATAGAAATAATATCCCATAGAATCTCTAGGATATCCAACAAAAATACACTTGGTGGATCGGACTTCCAATTTGTTTGGGGTGGGATTCTTAACATAAGCCTCAAACCCTAGACCCTTAAGTATGAGAGGGATGGAACTCTTCCATGCCATATTTCAAAAGGCGTCCCTTCCACCTTTTTGGTTGGGGCCATATTTAGTATACGGGCCGCGGAGAGCAAAGCGAAAACCCAAAATGATAGAGGCAATGAGCTTCTAGCCATCATAGATCGCACCATATCCAATAGGGTTCGATTCCTCCTCTCAGACACACCATTATGTTGTGGTGTTCTAGGTGGAGTGAGTTGTAAGACAATCCCATAACTCCTAAGATGATCTTGAAAGGCATAACTTAGGTATTCACCTCCTCTATCGGTACGGAGAACTTTAATTGACTTGTTGAGTTGATTTTCTACTTCATTCTTGAAGATTTTGAACGATTCAAAAGCTTCATCTTTGTGCCTTAGTAAGTACACATACCCATAGCGACTATAATCGTCGGTAAAGGTAATGTAGTATATATAGCTTAGACTAGAGTAGAATCAGTAGATGTAAGATTTTGTTTATACTGCTTTCTTACTCTTGTAATTGTCTTTGCTATATCAATGAAATTGTGAATTTTGTTGATATGTGCTTGATTTGATTACAATTGTTTGTGTTTTCTTTGAATAGTTTACATAATTCATTACAGATTGATGCATTTGATCCTATCAAATGGTATCAGAGCTTTGGGTTGAGTGTTTTTGAAGTTTTGTCGAACATAGAAACTTCAAAAATCCACTGAAATCTGTAATTGATTGACAATTCAAGTGAAACATTATGAATTTAAGTTGTGTTTCATCATCAGAAACATGATTTGAATCACAAATTGCAGTACAATTCATCAAATTTGATTGAATCAGTGAAAAAGTATTCGAAAAAATTCTTGAGTTTACGAACTGCAATTGTGAAAATTGAGTGAATTCCTGTTGATAATTACTGAAATTGATGCTAGAAGAATGATTATCGACATTATATTGAACTAATTGGAAAGTTTCAGTTCAATTCATCAACATTTGAGGGATTTTGAACATTCAGAGTTCGTTATATTCATATGAACATGACGAATGTGGCGCATTAGGGTTAAAAATCACTGAAATTTGCCTAAGTGTTCAGGCGATTGAACACTGTTTAGGCGTTTTTCAACTGTGAAGGCGTTTTTACCCTAGGCGTTTTACTATTGTTTGGAAGTTTTGATACTGTTGAGCAGTTTTGATCAACTGTCGAGGCGTTTCATCACTGTTGAGGCGTTTCATCAACTGTCGAGGCGTTTCATCTGTTGAGGCGTTTCATAACTCTTCAGACGTATCTCCTTTGATACATAGACATTTTTTATTAAAAAAAATTGAAAAATACAAAAATATTTTTAATTCTTTTCTTAATTCAAAAACTTAGAAAATTAACAAAAATATAAAAAATGGTGAAATCAGAAGACTCTGAAAATAGAGTTCCTAAACTTAACAATAGAGCTGATTTCAAAAACTGGTCTCTTAGGTAAAAGCATCATTTGAATTCCATAGACACTGATCTATGGAAATCAATTGAAAAAGGACCTTATATCCCTGTGACTACTGATGGTCCAGATAGAGGTTTTGTGTATACAAGGGATACACAAGAACCTTATCCTGAAGATAATCTACATGGAGATAATCTAAAGAAGGTGAAAAATGATATCAAGGCTTACTCTCTCATGTGCAAAGGGCTGCCATTGGAAGTACTATCAAGGATTGAAAATTATCAAACTGGATATACAATGTACAAGGCCTTGAAAGTTATTTGTGAAGGAGGAAAGGAAATTCAAGATCTGAAAAAACATAAACTGAAAATGGGTCATCCAGAAGATCTCTCCGAGCTTACATTTAATGAATGTAGAGAGACATTCATGGAAATGGGTCATCCTGATCATTTCCAAAAGAAACAATTTTTTAGAGCTCGTGTATATAACCATTAGAAGCTTCTATGCTATATCTTTCAACACTGCATGTCCAAGAGAAGTGCTAGGTGGAACTCATTCTGTAACACCTCCGAAATCTGGCCAAATTTGAAAACCATAAATAATATAAAGCCCAATAAGGGTCTGAATTGAGTTGGGCTTATCAAAGAAAACTCAGAAAATGAAACTAGCCTTCTTGGGCCCAATAAGCCCAATAAGGGCCCGAACATACAAACAAGGCCCATTTAAGGCCCAAATGCATGTTTACGAATTAATTAAATGAGAAATTATGAAACAATGAGTTATTATGTGACTTGAAATAACTATGGAAAGATCCAAATTAAATACAGATTCAGAATCTATACCGGGTAAAATCCGGCAATTTAACGCGCGCTAACGTCTGAATTCCGTCAGAATTTCTTATAATGGCTTGTCATTCAATCTAAATCGTTGTTAATCCTAACTAATATCATAAATAATGCTTGCTAAAGATTTTTCATTAAGCATGCATAAGCAACGGAAATTCGTAAGTGAAACGCGAATACCTGTTTTCACCGGCATTTAAAAGTCATCTGATATGACAACCGAGCCTCGTAACTCCAAAAATATTTATCTAATCATTGTTTATTATCATAACATATTAAATTTGATGAGTGGTACGTTGTCCGGATTAACTACGTTCCGAAACGCGACCGTAACGTGCATCGGTCTAGAATTAGGTCAAAACCCTGGAATTCGTCAGATAAGGTTTTAACATGACCGACCTGGGAAGTTAACGAACAAAATATCATTTTTATACTTAATTCCATATATTTTAATACCAAAATGTTAATGATAACGCTCATTCGATAAAAACGCGTAAGTCCGTTAAACGTGTTACATACGCGTCAAATTACAACCTCGTTTAATTATTCGGTATGGTTTTAATACAATAAAATTATTAATCTTGGAATATTTATAACATTTTGTATGTTAGGTCCCTTAAAAGATTAACATTTAGTCTTTATTTTTTAGTGTCTATTTTGTATTTTATACTAGTATAGGGACTTTTTGTGTAAATTTAGTTCCTTAGGTCTAGTATAAATAGCTTAGTCGTAGTATAGATTGTAAGTTGTTGTATGTTTTTATGAGAACTGCTCTCTATCATTTGAAATCGTCTTTGCTATCAATGAAATATGAATTTTGTTGATTTGGCTTGATTTGATTACAATTGCTTGTATTTTGCTTTGAATTGTTCATATAATTGCTACAGATTGCTGTAATCAATTGACAATTCAAGTGAAATATTGTGAATCGAAGCTGTGTTTCATCATCAGAAACATGTTTTGAATCACAAATTGCAGTTTATCTCATAAAAATCGAGTGAATTAATGAAAAACAGTTCGAACAAGTGTTCTTGAGTGTTCGACTTTGAATCTCCAAAATTCATCGAAATCTGTTGATAATTACTGAAATTGAGATTATAGGATTGATTATCGGTATAATCATGAACTAATTGTGAAATTTCAGCTCAATTCATCAAAAATTGAAGGATTTTGAGATTTCTGAGTTCGTTAAATTCATAAGAATCTGATGAATGTGTCGTATTAGGGCTGAAAAACACTTAAATCTGCCTAAGTGTTTGGTCGTTTGAGAACTGTTAAGTCGTTTCTCAACTGTTCAGTCATATTACCCTGGTCGTATTACCACTGTGGGTACTCTGGTTGGACATAGTACCACTGTGTAGTCGTTTTACCCTTGGTCGTATTACCACTGTGTAGTCATATTGCCACTGTGTGGTACTCTGGTTGGGACATACTACCACTGTGTAGTCGTATTACCTCTAGTCGTATTACCACTGTGGAGTCGTATTACCACTGAGTGCACTTGTTGGACATATCAACACTGTGTGGTCGTATAACTACTGTGTGGACATACAACCACTGTGCAATAGTCTCTATTGTGTTGGAAATTTTCTAAGGCATTCCCTTAGACATATCAGCTGGTCGTTTTACACTGTTGAGACGTTTTACACTGTTGGGACGTATCACCACTGTTCGGACATATCAGCCTTGACTAGGAATTTTTCATAAATTTCAAAAATCCAAAAATATTTTTTTAGTCTTTTTCTTAATTCAAAAACTTAGAAAAACAACAAAAATATAAAAAATGGTGAAATTAGAAGATTCTGAGAACAGAGTTCCAAAACTTAAAAACAGAGCTGATTTTAAAAACTGGTCTCTTAGACTGAAACATCATTTGAATTCCATAGACACAGATCTGTGGAAATCAATTGAAAAGGGACCATACATTTGTAGGATTCTATGTGCCCAAGACACTTAGAATATTGATGTGGTTAGTACGTTATGATCCAAGTCGGGTTATACCTAATAACAAGCTTAGCAAACACCAAATAATATTTAATTGATGATATGATCATGCAATAAAATATTAACACCAATTTAGAAAATGGGTTTTCTAAACAAGTTGCATATGACATGGAACAATTTATTAGGATATATTGTTCAATGATATTATTTGTAATGTTATTTATATTAATTAGATAAAATTACAAATTAATAATGGCTATATATGTTATACAATTAATGGGTTAGTTGTATACATTTTCTAAGAGGGACAAATTATAAGACCAATAAACATGTGAATGTGTCTAACAAAAAATGGGGGGGAACCCTCTTTCAAACTCAAATTCGGCCGCCCCCCCTTGTTTGTCATTGGACCAATTTTGTTGATTAGATGGAACACATTAAGGGGTTATTTAATCTCTCTTGGACCAGCCATCATTATACACACACATGCAACTTTACTCCAAGAAAAATCTCTCCCTCATTCTCTCTTCATTTCTCACGGTTTTGAAGAGGTTTCTGGTAGCTTGTTCTTGAAGTTTTGGTGACCAAAATCCTAGCAACTAAGGTGTTTGCTTGAAGGCTTATGGGTATGGACGTTTGAGGACTTCTCCCTTGGAGTCTTGGCCGAGTTTTGGACATTCATCTCCACTTCATTTGGTCGTTTTTGCTGCTGAAAGGAGCAAGAAGAACAAGAACATTTCAGCATACAAGAAGGGTTCTTGGCTGAAAAAGTTCATCAAGAGTGAGCTCCACAAGTTGGTGTTTGTACAAGTTTGAAGTTTCAGCCACAAAACATCATTCTCACCTCACCAAGTTCGGTTTTGAAAAGGCTACAAAGGTTGTACACTTCAACTATCTAGTGTTTTCTTTTATTGTATGCATTGTGTATAAAGATCCATGGCTTGGGGTTTTTGTCAAATGGGTTTGATAATCAGATTTTAACATGTTTTAAATCATATATTCCGCTGCGTTTTTCATATATACAAGTAAATATGAACTTTGATAAACATGTTAAACCCCAACAACATTTCTGTGACTACTGATGGTCCAGACAGAGGATTTGTGTATACAAAAGATACACAAGAGCCATATCCAGAAGATAACCTACATGGAGAAGACTTAAAGAGGGTGAAAAATGATGTTAAAGCCTATTCTCTCATGTGCAAAGGGTTACCTTTGGAAGTATTATCCAGACTTGAAAACTATCAAACTGGATATACAATGTATAAAGCTTTGAAGATCATATGTGAAGGAGGGAAAGAAATCCAAGATCTGAAAAAGCAAAAACTAAAAGGCAATTGGAATTATTTGAGCACATCTCAGGAGAACAATAAATCAAATGATGAATAGGTTTGTGCAATTAACTACAGAAATGTCTACTTTGGGAATCAAGAATGATCTTGAGGACCTAAACAACAGACTTCTGAATGCACTACCATCTTCTTGGAAACAAACTGTTACTTTGTTGAAACATACTGAAAAGTTTGCAATGGATCTTGATCTACTCATTGCTAAAATTGAATCTGTAGAGATTGATGAGAGCTCAAGAAATAATGATAGACATGCATCAACAACTCAGTATAAGTATGTTGCTTCACCAGTAAATACTGTAGAGAATGCATTTCTGGCTAAAGACCAATCAACTCCTGAAGATGAAGGTGATCTGTTTGTGGGAGCAGGATTCTTCACCAGTACACCTGCTTACTCCACTCAACCACAACCACAGTCTTCACCTAAAGCTCAAATGCCTAAACCTTCAACTGAGATGCCATCTTCCTCAAACTCTCCCAATACAAGTAAAGTGAAAGATGTGATTAACATTCTTTTACAAGATGAAGAGTCAAAAACTGCTTTCACTGCTTTCATGGCAAGCTTTCAAGCTTATCAAGGCAGTCACCTGACTTAAATGGAGCTAGTTTTACAAGATTTGTTTGAAATGGATCCAGATGATGTAGAAGAAATGGATCTTAACTGGCAAATGGTCATGATAGCATACAGAACACGAAAGCATTCCTATTCTAACAGAAATTACAAACCCAGTGCAAACAAAACTGTTGGGTTTGATAAATCAAAATCAAGATGCTTTAACTGTAACAGCTATGGTCATTTTTCAAGAGAATGTAAAGCTCCAAGAAACCAAGGAGGAAATACTCAAGGCAGCTCAAATGGTCAAAATTATCAGCAACATGCAAACAAGACTTTTCAGAAGCCATATCAAAGTCTACCAATGCCAGAACCCAAAGAAGAGAAGAACAGTGAGGAAACTAAGAAGGCACTGGTTGTAAACATCAAAGATGGTTATGAATGGAGTGCATATGCAGAGCAATTTACGGCTGATCTCACTGCTAATCTGGCACTAGTTCCTGAAGTTGATGATGAAGACTGGTCTGAAGTTAAAGATCCTAAATATGATGAATCAGATCAAGAAGAAGAGTATGATTGGAGCGACAAATCAGATCCAAAAGATACTACTGAAGAAGTTGCTCTTATGGCTCAATCAGAACAACCAAGGTTGTTAACTCTGCTGAGACTGAATCCTCAAACTCATATCCTGAAATACCAGCAGACGTGAGAGAGAAAATGTGCACAAAAGCATGTTTTGAACTAGTTGAACACTACAGAACATATTCATTCAAAGTATGTGACAAGCTCAAACAAGAAGAATCAAGGCACAATAAACTAAAATCAGATCACAAAATTGCTGATGAAAAGATAATGTCTCTTCAAGCATCATGGAACAAAACTATTAAAGAACTTGAACTTGCAAAGAAACAACTTGAAGAGATGAACAAAACACTTGAACAAGAAAAATTGGCACATGCAGCAACTCAAATAGATTTAGCCAAAGTTAAAAGCTCAAAGAAAATTGTTGAGCAACTGGTGAATGGAAGAAATGACAAAGATAAAACAGGACTAGGATTCACACATGACCTATGCCTGAATCAATTTCAAAAGCATTACCAGAGAATTTCAATACACATGATCATTCACTGGAAAACAAAGCTAAACTGAAAGAATTTCAAGATCAAAAGAACTTTAAAAAGAAAAATGTTGAAGTCTATGAAGAAACTGACTTGGACAAGATCAAAAATGGTCATCCAATCAAAGTCAAATCATATGAACCTCAACAAAAGCAAAAGAAGCTGTTTGTACCAAAAGGAAACTGTTATTGAACAAAGTGAACAAATGAGTGAAAAATCTACTGAATTCAATAATAAACTTAAAGGAAAATGTGAAGAAGCTAAAACAGAGATATAATTTTTGATGATTCAAGTTCAAATGAACTAACTGAAAACAATACTCAAAAGGAATCTTCTCAGATAACTAAACTTCAAATCAAGAGATCAACTTCAAACAAGTCAAAGATTAAGAAACATCATCAAAAGTACTGTGACATGTACAATCATGACATTTCAAAATGTTACTTTAACAAGTATTGCTACATATGTGATATGACAAATCACACAATAGCTGAGTGTTATTTTAACAAATACTGTGGTTTGTGATGAAAGAAATCACAATACCAATGATTGTTACTTCAGGAAGAACTCTTCAAGGAAGGAATTCTATAATCAAGGCTTTGTAAATCCACAATTTATAAGAAATCAAAATATTGGATTTAAATTTCACAACAACAACCTTCCTTGGGTTTTGAGATCTTTCAGAAGAATCAATTCTGATTATGATAATAATCATTTTGTCAAATCACAGCAATACAATCAGAAAAAGTTTATTCCTCGATCTGTGAGAATAAACAAGGAACATTCTCAAATGATTCATACAAGAGTTCAAGATTTCTTGATAATGCTTTGAAATCAAAATCACCAAGAGATAATCAGTTGGTTTATCAAAAGGATTTGAACATGTTAAAATTCAAAAGAAACCAGATGTCAACAAACTTTTTAAACATTTACAATGTTGACAAGTTTGGCAAGCCCAGACCATCTCGGCTTGGGTACTAACTCACCTAATGTTTGTGACTGCAGGTACGCCCGCGGAGACCAATCAACTCATGGTATGTTGACAGTGGGTGTAGCCGGCATATGACAGGCAATCAAGCCTTGTTGCAAGACTTTAAGTTAAGGGATGTTACTCATGTTGCGTTGGAGGTGATGCAGGTGGAAAGTAAAGGGAGGGGAACAGTGTCCAATGGGATTATCAGTTTTGATAAAGTCAACTTTTGCTCACAGTGTGAACTTAATCTCTAAGTGTATCCCAAATTTGTGACAAATCTTATTCTTTTTGATGAATCTCACTGTTATGGCTTGAAACCAGGTTTTCAGATGGCAATGATGGGTGATAGTTAAAGCTGCTCGAGACAGAGATGTATACAAACTGGATATGTCTCAAGTGGATCCTGCAACTGAAACTACTTGCTGATTGCTAAAGCTTCAAATGATGAAAGCCAGCTTTGCATAGACGTATTGGTCATTCCAACTTCAAAACATGAACAAGCTTAGTGTAGCAGGAAATCATGTTATTGGACTTCCTTCCAAGAAGTTTTCAACAACTGATATTGCTCAGCATGTCTGAAGGGAAAACAACATAGAGCGGTCTTATAAGTCCAAACTGATAAACTCAAATACCAACCACTCCAGATGTTCCATATGGACCTTTTGGACCAACTAATGTAGGAGTATTGGTCGAAAATCATATTGTTTAGTCATCATAGATGATATACAAGATTTTCATGGGTTTCTTCTTCAAGCTAAATCTGAAATGAAGATCTTCTAAAAGAATTATTAATAAAGTTGAAATCAACTTGAACAAAAGTAAAGTAATAAGAAGTGATAATGGAACTGATTTAAAAATGCTAACATTGAGTTGTTTGTGCAGAAAAAGGGATAGTTCATCAGTTCAGTGCTCCTAGAACTCCACAACCAAATGGAGTTGCTGAAAGGAAAAACTGAACTCTGATTGAAGTGCCCGGTCTATGTTAGCTGATGCTAAATTCCAATCACTTTCCAATCACTTTCTGGGATGAAGCGATCTCACAGCATGTTTGTTCAGAATAGAATATACTTGTTAAAGATAAAAGAAAACTCCATATGAGTTAATGTTGACAGGAAACCAAACATAAACTTTTAAAATCATTTGGCTGTCCAGTATGATTTTAAACTCAAGTGATCATTTAGGAAAATTTGAAGAAAAAGCTGATCATGGATTTTTCGTTGGATATTCATCAGTTTCAAAAGCCTATCGAGTTTATAACTCTAGGACAAATACTATAAATGAAACATTCAACGTTAAATTTCTGAAAATTCTTTTCCATCAGTTTCAAATGGTCCTGCATGGTTATTTGATATAGATTCTTTGTCAAACTCATTTCAATCTCACTTGTTTAATCAATCTGATGATTTTTCAGGTAAGAAGAACTCAAGAGGAGATCTTGGATCTTTCAGTGATGATTCAGATTCTGATGATTCAGATGATGCTAGCCAGATTATCCATTTTTTTCATTTGTCAAGGATTCAACAATCCAATTTAATGACAATGTTCATGATGCTTCACCTTCAGATCATTCAATTTCAGCAGATCAAGAAGAATCACAACCTATTCCTAATGATGGTACAGAAATTAGACATCCTGAGTCTGGCACATCTCCATTTCTGGAGATGCAATTGATCATAGTAACTTTGATTACTTTATCAATTCACCAACTCAAGTTCCAAATTTCAATCCACATTTTTCTACCTTATTGCAACAGCTCTCCAACTTCAACCAAACCAATCTTGATGTTAATGTTCAAGGAAATGAGATTCCGATATCTCGTATCCACAGGAACCATCCAACATCACAGATTATTGGTCCTTGAATGAAAGAACTACTAGGGGTAAATCTGAACATGCAAATGTTTGTTTATACTCTTGTTTCCTTTCTCAGATTGTTCCTAAAAATGTCACCGAGGCATTACAGGACAATGGTTGGATTGAAGCTATGCAAGAAGAACTTCTTCAATTTCGAAAAGGAAGTGTGGAAGTTAGTGGAATTACCTGAAAGGAGAAAATGCCATAGGCACAAAATGGTTGTTCAGAAATAAAACTGATGATCGTGGCATTGTAATAAGAAATAAAGCAAGACTCGTTGCACAAGGATACACACAAGAAGAAGGAATTGACTATGATGAAGTATTTGCTCCAGTTGCAAGACTCGAATCTATTCGTGTTTTCCTGGCTTATGCATCATTCATGAAATTCAAGGTGTATCAAATGGACGTCAAAGGTGCATTCTTGTATGGTCCAATCACTGATGATGTATATGTGAAGCAACCTCGAGGCTTTAAGGATGCAGAATTTCCACATCGAGTGTATAAGCTTAGCAAAGCTCTATATGGCCTACATCAAGCTCCTAGAATTTGGTATGAGACATTATCTCAACACTTGATTCAACATGGATACACAAGAGGAAAAATCGATCCTACTTGTTCATAAAGAAGGATAATGATGATCTCTTATGTGTGCAAGTGTATGTAGATGATATCATATTTGGTTCTACTAGTCCAACTCTGTGCAATGAATTTGAAGAAATCATGAAATCTCGTTTCCAAATGAGTTCTATGGGAGAAATCAATTCTTTCTTGGATTACAAGTTCAACAATCTGCAGATGGTATTTTTATCAATCAGGAGAAATTTGTTGATAAACTTTTGAAGAAATTCAAACTGCATGATTGTCAGTCCATAAGAACTCCAGCTGACGTAAACACCAAGATTGAGCCTGATCCTAAAGGAAAATCAGTAGACCAAACATTATACAGATCTATGATTGGTTCTTTGATGTATCTTACTGCATCAAGACCAGACATCATGTATGCTGTATGTGTTTGTGCTAGGTATCAATCAGACCCGAAAGAATCTCACTTAATTGCTGTCAAAAGAATATTCAGGTATTTCAAAGGTAAACCAGCTTTAGGGCTTTGGTATCCTTACGAAGGTAATTTTGAGTTACATGGATACACAGATAGTGATTATGGTGGATGTTGTCAAGACAGAAAATCTACAACGGGTGTTGTCAGTTTCTTGGACCCAGATTAGCTTCATGGCAATGTAAGAAACAAACAAATGTTTTGTCTCAACTGCAGAAGCTGAGTACATTGCTGCATCAGCAGGATGTTCTCAAATACTTGGTTGCAAAACCAACTGCTAGATTATGGTTCAATTTTCTTAAAACACCCATTTACATTGATAACACTTTGCTATGTTCATTACAGCTAATCCAGTTCAACACTCAAAAACAAAACATATCGAAATTCGATATCATTTTCTAAGAGATAATTCTGAAAAGTGGTAATCATTTTGATTCAAATAGCAATTGAAAACAGTTGGCAGACCTATTTACTAAAGCTTTTCTACCAGGAAGGTTTGAGTATTAGTGGAGTCAATTGGCCTTATTAACCATGTGTAAACCTGGTTACAAATTTGAATCTTTTCATGATCAAATACTTTCCTAAATCTGATACTTTCATAAGGGTAACTTTTCATAGTTATTTGCCTGATTGTTTGTGTGGTGTGCTTTTTTTATAGAAAAACAATACAAAATTAGAAAACTCAAAACTCAAATAGAAAATATAAATCAAAAATCCAAAAATAGAGTGCTTTTCATTTTTCATTCATTATTTTAGGAATGAATCTGTGTTTGCCTTATTGAGAAATGATAGTACATTAGTAAGATCAGTTGCATACTTCACTCGCTAATAAAGTCTGACATGATCAGGATTTGATGTGTAGACACTATCATGCTAGTATACTGAACAAGTAAATTCTTGTGATTACCCATATCCTTATGCTTGTTTGTGTATTCATCTAAGTACATTTGAGTGTATTATCTTATCAGATTGACTGCTTGTTAAGCTACTCCTGCTCACACCTAATGGTAATGTGACTAATCATGAGATCTGTTACAGCGTCATTTACTTCTCTGTTATGAGTCATCATAGACCTGAAGTACTGAGATATCCTCTGTTGTAAGTCATTACAGACCTGGATATTCTCCTTTGATGCAAAAGATGCCAATGTGCACAACCCATTCAAAAGGATGGTTAGAGTTGATCAAATGGTTATCCATGATCATTCTCTGTTCAATTCAGTAACATGAACTCTGATTATGCATATTTGTTAGGTAATAAGTAGAGAATATGTGCTTTCTTGCATGTCTTGATGATGGTTGATCCTCTTTGTCTTGGTATGAGTCACATCTTGTCATATACCTCTACCATACTCATCCAAGAATTGAAAAAGTAAGTGAGCTGATAGTTTATGTCAAAAACACTCATTTGCTGTCCTCAGATCTTATGTCTCCTTTGCTGTGATATCACTGACCTGGAACACACTTGATCAGGATTTAATCATTGTCTATGACTATTACATAATTTTTTATTTTATGTTCTGATCTTATCTAATATGATCTCACTGCAATCTATGATTCTATTGTAAATATTAGATTTTCATTCTGCTTTCTTTTTGATTACATGCATGTTTTCTTGTGTGCAGGCATATAACAATGTTAAGTGTGATATTCTTATGATCTATTGGTAAACTTCTAAGTTTTGAGAAACTTAAAAGTTTAGGGGGAGTAATAAACCAATAAGAATATTCTCAAAATCTCAGAAAATCAAAATGATCATGTTGAATTAAAAGGATGATGCTTTAATTTCAAAGCATGTATGTGTTTATCTATGATAAAATGAGCTCATAATTTTTAGTTAGTGGAAAAGCTATTTTAGCAAAAGTGAAAAGCTTCTGTGAAAATATATTTTGAAATATTGGTTGTTCATTTTGAAACTAAGATGAAGGGTCAAAATGTAAAATTTTAAACTTTGAGGTTAAAAATGTAAATTTGAAATTTTGAGAGTCGAAATGCAAAATTCTAATATGAATGGTCAAACATGTAAAAGTTTAATTTTGAGGGTCAAAAATGTAAAAAGTTCATTTTTAAGAGTCAAAAGTGTAAATTGAGGGAAAAAAATAAAATATGCTATATTGTTTAAATATTAGTATGAAATATTACTAATGTGTTAAACAGTGTGCAGGTGGAAGATTTGAAAAATACAAGTGCAAAAATGCATGAACAGTTGTTATATGGCTGAACAGTTGTCATATGATCAAACAGTTGTGTATTAGTTGGTTTGTAGACATTTCAGCATCATTATACTACTGAACAGTTCTTATACGACTGAACAGTCCTTATGTCTGAATAGTTGTCATACGACTGACCTTATACGACCAAACAGTGCTCGTACGACTGGCCGTTTAACACTGAATAGTGCTCATATGTCTCACACTCAGTAAAATTTGTACCTAATAAGACTGAACAGTTCTTAAACGACTGTACAGTGCTTATACGGCTAACATTTTTTTACTTGGTAAAAAGCATACTTGTGTTATTCATTTCATTCTAATTTCAACCCTTGTAAAACCCTCTGACCACTCAAACTCTAGAACTTTCGATCAAAAACCTCTTTTTCGTTCATTTCAAGCACAAATCACAGATTATTGATAGAGTTTTTGTGATTGTAAACGTAAGTTTATGATTATCATTCATCTGATTTCGTGTTTCAATGAAAATTGTGTGATAGGCGTTCGACTCCTGTACGGTCGTTTAACCCTAAACACTTCAAAAATTTCAGATTAAACTCTCAAATCGAACAAATGTGCAAAAAATTGATGATTGAATCATGTTTGTCTGGTGATTTCGATCATGATGTTAGGTTAAACTCGTGTTAATCTGCTATTTGATTGAACACACTGTTCATATTCATCGATGAATAGTATCGGTAAATGATGAACTCAATGAAGAAGATGAACAGATTTATGAATTTTTAAATAAAATAATGAAAAATAATTCAAATTGATAAAAATTCATCATTTCTAGAATTGAAGAGTTTAAATAAACTGATATAAGATAAAATAAACAAAAGTGTTAAGCTTTTAATTAAAATCAATATTGAAGATTCATCTTTTGTTAAAACTAAGTGTTTACACTTAAAATTAAAATTTCAAGTTGATTTTAAAATTCAAATAAATTTTAACACTTCAGTTTATAATATCTTAAATCATTATATTTCTATACTCACATTAAATCATTTGCTTCAAATACACAGATGTCTAATATTTTTGAATTTAATTTTGCAGATGGCACAGTTAAAGTTTGCACCAAAGCATAATATTTCTGCATTGCTTGATGATGAAGCACAAGATGCATTATCTTATGAAGAGATGATAAGATTTCTTCTAAGAGCAAATATGTATATGCAATGTGCTACAAAACTGTGATCTATGACAGACTGATTAGACAATTCTGGAATACTGCAAGTGTTAAAATAGGTGATGAAGGCAGAAAAGTTCTCAGAGGGTTTATTACTAGAGACAGAATGATTGAAGTGTCTGAAGCTTCTATCAGAAATGCTCTAAGACTAGGTCCAAATGATCCTGAAGATCTCTGTGAATTGACTTTTGATGAATGCAGAGAAACTTCATGGCTATGGGTCATCCAGACCAATTCCCTAAACAACAATTTTATAGAGCAAGAGTCTATAACCACTGGAAACTTTTATGCTAATGTCTTTCAACATTGCTTGTCCAAAAGAAGTGCTGGATGGAATTCATTTTCTATGGACATTGCATCACCTATTGTTGCCTTAATCACAAATCGAAGATTTAATATGTCAAGATGGATTCTTAATGGATTTGTGTTCAATTTAGAAAAAGGAACAAGACACAATACTTGATGTATCCAAGATTCCTCCAAATGATCATCAATGAGGAATACCCAGACATACATGTTTATGGTGTTGGTGGAGATCGGTTGGAATTGCAAAATATGTCTGAAATGACATATAAGAAGTTAACAATGATAACAGGTGCTCAGAATGTTCCTATGTTTGACTACATGTTAAATGTAGCAAATGATGATGTTGACATTACTGTAGAGCATTATCATTTGTTAGAGGGTGAACCAATTGATCCTGCTGATCTAATAGATGAGTTTCCTATAGAAGAAGATGATCAAGATGAGGAAGGTGATCAAGATGATGATGATCAAGATGATAATGATCAAGATGATAATGATCAAGATGATGATGATAATAATGATGATGATGATGGTGGTGTAGCTGAGACACACCAAGATATAAGTCATGAACCACCAATGTCTGAGCATGAAAATGAAGCTCAAAATGAAGATGAAGAAATAGTTGGTGATAAAGTTCATGATCAGGAAGGTGAACATGAAACAGCTGATGTTTCAGATGATTTAGTTATTGATGAAGCTGATAATGAAGAGGTACATGAACAGGCACAAACAGAGACAGATCATGATATGAATGTTGATAATCAAATTTTTGATTATGAATTCATTGATTCTTTTCAAATTGATCAAAATATACCAGTTTCTACAACTCATGTAGCAGTTCAAACTGATGAGATTGTAGATGTTGATGAACTTGATAGATTAAAAGATGAAAATAAAGCAAAAGATAAGGAGATTGCTGATCTAAAGGCTGAGATTGATATGATAAAGAAAGAAAATGAGAAATTGAAAGAAGAAAGTCTCAGCAAAGATGAAAAGATAGTGGCTTATGCTAAAGACAAAGAAGATGTTATTAAAATTTTGAGGTGATGATAAAAGACTATGATCTTCTTGAAGAGAAATTCAAGAAATTGACTGAAGAAAATGAAAGTTTGAAAGAAAACTTGAAGTCAAAAGAATCTGAAAAACCCAATTCTCCTGAATAGTGATTGTTGCAGAAAATATTCCAATTGATGTTGAGAAAGTATCTGCAATGGAGAAAGGGAAGAGAAAATTAGATGAATAGATGTAGAAGTTGTACCTGAATTATCTTCAAAGGTTCAGAGAACTGAAGAGCTAATTGAAGAAGAAATTCAAGAAAGCCAAGAACCAAGTACTCAAGATAAAATTGGTGCTTTGGAAGACTTAGAAGATGAATTTGATGATAATTGGTATAATGAAGTTCTCGATGATGAAGATATGGTTGAGAATTTGAAAATCTTTCGTTGGAGCATGATCAAGAAGTTGATGATATTCCAACAGACTTTGAAGAAAGATACAACTTCTTGCTGAAAATGAAGTACAACAGAGTGTTCTTAGATGGCTAACTGTTTCTCAAATCAACGATGAATATGAGAAGTGTTTAGCTGCTGAGTCTTCTGCACCTGTGGATCCAAATGAAATAATCTTGGAACATGGTGAATGGGATAGAAGACAGGAGAGCATAAACGTTGAAGAAATTTCTAGTTCTGAATTGCACCATCCAGATCCAGATGAGATGAGCATAACTGCTTTACGATCATGGTTGCAAGCTAGGAATTATCCATGGAAAAGATTAAAGAGATTACAGGAGAATCTTTGAGGAATTTAGTAAAAAGTTTTCAATTGACTGAAAAACAATCGAACAAAATGATCATTCTAGATACTGATAATCCTCAGTATTTAGACATTACAAAAAGAACTCGAATCTTGAAACCCCAAGAAATCAAACAGATGGCTCAAAAATCTAGTATGCTTGAAAGGAGGAAAGAATTGATGAGCATGTTTCCACAAACAGAGAAACAAGTATACAAAGCTTCTTCTGATCAAATTCAAATTTTTGATAAGTCTAGATCAACTGGTGATCTAGTGAGAAATGTTTTACAGAGAGGACAATCAGTTGCTGAGCTTTAAATGCAATGATTGCTCCAGATTTTACAAATCAAGTTAAAATCGTAGCATGGAAGTATGATGAGATTTTGATGCATTTTTGATAAAACGAGTAATGCTGTGTGTGATGTATATCATTTCTACTCGAGCACCATTAAACTTCCGGTGCAAGATTTGAAAGAGTTAAGGAAGCTTGACTTGATAAACCCGACCGAATCAAAAAGAGGATCAATGTTTGTAGAACTCTTGAGAAGAGGATTAGCAAGGACTAGTAACTTTCTTGAAACAAGATGCGATCAGAAAGATAAGGAGTACTTTACTTTGCTAAAGAAAAACAAAAAGTTAAGGGGTTTACAAACAGAAGAAGAACATTTTATGATTGAATTTTCTGATAAGTATTTCGAGAAAGTAACTTCACCGGGATTGAAGGTCATTGAAGGAAATCAAAAGACAAAACCAATTTTGAGATGGTTCTATAACACCTCAACTTTTGAGTTGAAGTTGGTCCGAAATCTCACAAACTGGGATGAGGACATGATTTCATTGTTTGGTACTTTTGAACTAAAACTACTTCACCCGAGTTATATTTCATTCTTGGCTGTACAAAAGTTGAGAAGGTGATTCCTGAAATTGCAGAACAAGATAAGAAATACTTTATCTCAATTATCAATGTGATGAATGCTGCAATGGAGCGAATTTCGTTGAGAAAGGCTCTTGCTTATGCAAACATCGTGAAGAAAGATATTCCAGATATTGGGTTTATGAGAATATCAAGGAAAGGGGTACTTGAATTGTATACAAAAGACTGCAGAATTCCAATTGAGCTATATGCTATGTTGATATAGCATGTTTGTCAAAGAACACGTTAGAAAGAATGAAGCAGTTAGATATAAAACCAATGAATCAAAACCAGAGCAAGCTGTTCTAGCAAAGAAATTCAAGTCAGCGATTGAGAATGCATTGAAGAAATTGAAATGTACAAGCAGAAGCCAATGTTCAAAGTAAAAGAAGAGCCTGAGGATTTCTTTGCAGATTGAAGAATGAAGAGAGAAGATCAAGATAAAAGAAGAAGTCAAAGGATGCAGAAAAGATAAGATGAAGACAAAGACAAGATTGAAGATAAAAGAAAAGAAGATAAGATGAAGACAAAGACAAGATGAAGATAAAAGAAGAAAAGATAAAATGAAGACAAAGACAAGATTGAAGATAAAAGAAGAAAAGAAAGGATGGAGCTGAACTGAAGACTGAAGACTATGTAAATCTTAGGGGGAGTATTGTTAGGTCCCTTAAAAGATTAACATTTAGTCTTTATTATTTAGTGTCTATTTTGTATTTTATACTAGTATAGGGACTTTTTGTGTAAATTTAGTTCCTTAGGTCTAGTATAAATAGCTTAGTCGTAGTATAGATTGTAAGTTGTTGTATGTTTTTATGAGAACTGCTCTCTATCATTTGAAATCGTCTTTGCTATCAATGAAATATGAATTTTGTTGATTTGGCTTGATTTGATTACAATTGCTTGTATTTTGCTTTGAATTGTTCATATAATTGTTACAGATTGCTCTAATTGATCCTATCATTGTATAACCGAATCTAACAGGAAAAGAAAGTTTAACCTTGCGTGAAAATTTAATCGAACGTGTACGAACCGACCCGCATTCGAACCCGTTTGCTTAACCCTAGTATATAAGCTCATTTTTCACCACTTAGGGTTTTAGACAAACATTTGGGCAGAAAGAGAGGGTGGAATCGCGGCCACCTCTGTCCCTCTCATCTCCGGCGAAGTTCCGCCCACCGGCGGCCATTCCGGCGACGCTCCGGCAAGTGCTATATATCAAATCGAAGCTCTTGGAAAGACGAACACGATGGCGGTGGTGGATTCTTCTGATTCGCAACAAAGAGCAAGTTATGGAAGATAGAAGAAGGTGTGGCGGCTAGGGTTCCGGCGAGATTTCGAGCGTCGCAGCGGCGGCTGGCGGCGAGTGGCAGCGACTGCCATGCTCTTCTTCGTCTCGACGAGGTCTTTCCAATGGTGGTAGCCTCACCCTCTAACTCACATCAGATTGAAAGTTATGCGGTGAAGAAGGTGGCAGCTCGGGTTGGATCAAAGGTGTTGTTTGTGGTCGACAATGCTGGGTGTTGTGGCTGTGTTGGTTGCGGGTATGGTGCAGGGGAGCGACGATGGAGGCTGTTAAGTGTGGTGGTTCACGGTTTGGAACAACCATAACACCCGGCTATAGTGGTTCGAGATCTAGACCTGGAAGCAAATGGTTGGTGAGGTTTAGGTGGCGGTTAAGACCGCCGTTAATGGCTGCAATCGTGGTTATGTGGATGTTGGTTGTGACTGTAATCGTGGTTGTGTGGTTGTTGGTTGCTACGATGGTTACAAAGGCTGTTGGTGGTGGTTAATAGTCGTGTATGTGATGATGTGTGGTGTTGGATGTCGGTTGTAAGGGCTGCATACGAAAGGAGGTGGTGTTAGGGTAATGGTGTTGTTTGGTGATAACCGATGGTGGTTCGTGGTGGTTGCATGCGGTGACTAATGGTGGTAAGTGCTGTAACGGGCTGTTTGGTAACGTGCTTTGCGATTTTGGTTGCGTTTAGGTAAAAGTCTATGCTGTTTTAGTGTGTATAAATGATTTTGGTATGTTTGGTTAGGTTAATCATCGGTCAAAGCTGGTCAAACATGGTCAACGAACGTTCAACGCATGGCGAGTCGATACTAATGTTCAAGAGTGCGATGGGAACCGATAGGTATAATAACCTATTAAGACATTTGAATGCTTATAAACATACTAATTATTAATAATTGTGTGAGTGAGCTTGGATAACAAATGTAAATGCCAACTAGCTTATAAATCATCAAGGAGGAATATGTAAATTGAAGGGACGTGACCAATCTCACAATGTAAAAGAAATTTGGTGATGCTATCACAGAACCAAGTATATTAAATATATAAGAAGTTACTTGATCTCACGTCATACAAAATCTTTACAATACTTCGGGATGTAACATGCATACTAAGTATACTCATGCGCATATATATATTTGTACAATAGATACCTTAGGTTAATCGACGCCTCCACGTATTTATTCAAGGCAAAAGATTTATCAACACTATAACAATCCATCATCTTACTATTCTTACTAGTCGAACATCTCATTATTAATGGAATAAATATTATTGTATCACCTCTTTTATTCAATATATCGACAATGATTTTCAATATTTGGATTACTCTAGCATCGATCAATTTAACATTATGAGGTAAGTGTAGCATTATAAACATCATTTGGAACATTATAGACTACTTACATCATCAATAAAAATTATCTACAAAGATTGGAATCCTTGATATCAACGTTTATGACTACATTCTTTATGCAAAGAATCATTTATTGGATAAAGGCATTAATTAACCTAATATGCACGAGTTAGTACATAAAATTGATAATTTTCACAAGAAGCTATGCTACATTAAGGATACTAAACACCAACATAAAGTCAACTAAAGAGCACAACCGCACGCATGTAATAGCATCGTGCTAATTCTAAACATGAATCTTATATGCTCTAATTAGGATTGCTATGTTGGTGATCATCACTTTTCTTTAACAAGCTCTGAAATTATATAAGGATACCAGGTGAGTTCTAGTGATCCCCTTTTTACTTACTGTTTTTGAGATGAAACATACTCTGTTGTTTATGAACTATGATTGTGCTTTACTTGATGCTTGTATGTGGGACTTATGGATACCTGCTGATACTTATATCATGATCATTAATTCTTTTGTGAACCGCTTGTTTATGTGGATAGATCTATCTGGGAAATCCCCCACACACAGTGGCTCCCGCCACAGGGAGGTACCCCACTGAGATCCTGTGGGATCGTATGTGGCATGTAACAGGTTTTGATTAAGAAACTATGGTGAACCATCCTGGCAGGTATGGTTCACTGTTTTGAGGCTTGGTTCCTTCCTTCGGGAATATCCGGTTAAACACAAGTTTAGAAGAGGCCAACCGGGGACCGATTGTAGGGTTGTTGTGATAGCCCACGATGATTGATACTAAAAATGGTGCTTTCAAAAATCAAATGAGATTTTTCATAACATTTTACACTTGATTCTAAACTTCTAAATGTGAACTTTAAGAGTCCCTTTTATTTTTAAATTTTAAGCACTTGAACTCACCAACTTTATGTTGACACAAAATCTTTTTGAGCATGTCTTCAGGTACAGCTAGGGAGAATAGTTGAGCTATAGAAGACATCTAAATACAAAGCATGAAGTAAGGGTAGATGTTGAAGACAAAAGTCAAGCCTAGAAGCCTTAGTTACTGAAGCCTCAAGAAATATTGACCAAGAGATTGATCATGATACCCATAGATTGTAAATTGAGGCACCTTGTGAATTGAAACAAAGCCAATATTCTAAAGTAAATATTGTGAGTTGTAATGTAATAAACCATTTAGTTTCCGCTGCATTATGGTTGCTGTTTACTGATCGTTACGTCCCGCCTCTCTGGGCCCGGGGTGTGACGATTGGTATCAGAGCCAAAGGTTGTAGAGAAGTAGGTCTGCTTCGCGAGACCTAAACTACAACCATATGAACCTCATAGGACCACCTTAGTAAGATGACTCTTCTAAGCTTTGCTGAACCAATGGTGTAGAAATATGGGTTTGCTTTGCAATACCTAAGCTGTAACCATAAATAAGACCAACCTAGTAGGTTGCTTTCCTGACCAAGTGATCCAAAGTTTGCAGCAAGAACAGGTTTCCTTAAGAACACCCTTCTTTAACCTGGATACCTTAAGGATTCATATATCCCATTAAGAATTCTCTACCTATAAGAAACCTTGACACATTAGGGTATTACCTATGATAGGTGCACCCGAGTAAACCATGAAAGTATGGAATCTTTTGGAGTTGACTATAGGACTACTGAATGTCAAGTACTAAGAATGTTAGAAACCAATGGTGTGCATATAAATTAGGACTTAAATCCTGGAGAGACATCTATATAATTGCAAAGTTGACTTTTGTCACTATATGAAACAACTACTGTTAGCTATACACTCGATACGACTTGTGTCGTTACATGAGACAACTGCTATAATGATACTTCTTGAATGTTGATACTTGCTTATATGCCTCATTTGTAAGATGATACATGTTGGAATTTAGTGATAAGATATTAACCATGATGCCTTTGTTTGTTATGCTCCTAGGATAGCATGTACCTGAATGCTCATTTATTGCTTGATTTGCTGAAACTTATTTGAAACAATTTCTGGGTTAACTTGAATGATTAGCATAATTGGAATCTAAGTGTGCTTAATTGCAGATGATGACTAAATAAAATTTTAACTCCAGGACCTAAATACACAAAACTTGGAACTTATGATGGGAATGACTAGAATGATAGTGTAAGGTAATTTGACGATTACGGGTGCACACGTAATGGTGAATTACAGGTACACTTGAATTTTGGTGGGTCCTGTCATGTAAACTAATATCTATGAATAACACTTAAAGAACCAATAAATACAAGAATAAACACAAATATTTGGAATATATTCAATGATTTCAGGTTCAAAACTTCATGCTTGACGAAAACATTTGACACTTCAAGAGCTACCAAGGACGATGTTGCAGTAACTATTCCTTTCTACTTTTCTCTTTTCTTTTATTCTACTCTCCTATTGGAATTATAATGATAAGACCATCAGACTCTGAAGATCATTAAATGATGTTCTCAAACTTAACTGGTCTCGTGTTGAGTATGGAACTTCACCTCGTTGTACGTGTACTTTAGCCATACTATTTTAGCGATGCCTGAAAATTCCTTCTACCCAATATTGAATCGTCAAAGTTTTCCCGACATAGTGGGAGACTTCATAACAAGGCTTTTGCAACGGAGAACACACCGGAGTAATAAATTTCCGAGAAACGCCTTTTGTGGTCAATGACATAGAAGACTTGTCACTTCTTTCTTTCTTAGTAGTTCACACTTCATAGGATCTTCCGGATTCTAGAACTCCTCTGATCATTTTCTCAAAGTCCTTGAGGAATATGACTTCTCTATACATATTCATTGTAATGGAACCACCTAACTCAAAAGAATATCCCGGGTATCAGCTCTGATTGTGATTGATAATCACCTTTCTTAATACTATGCTTGTGAAATCTTTCATCATTTTCAACCATTAGTAACCAATGACAATCTTCACTTAAAACATAAGTTGAGTTATCTTAACCATGCTTTAACCGACTGTGTTGTTGGTAAATTTCTGAGCATCAGGCTACGCAGAAAATGAATCCTCGTTCTAAATTCAGATTCTCCAGAGATAAATGCTCAAGTGCCAGGGATATTGCCGAGAAAAACTAACCTTCGCGATTTCAAAACAAAAATATGAATGTACAACTTCAGTGGATCCCTGATTTTTCCACTCACCCTCTGTTCTCGATTTATTCTCTTAACGAGTAGTGCTACTCACCTTAAGCCCTTTAGCATAACCCTCATCTTTGGAAACGCGTGATAACCGATGCGGACAACATTAAAACCTTGTAAGTTATCTCTACTTGGAGATCTCTACTATTTGAGTGATAAGTTTGTGATTCGAGCGTGAAGATCTGAAGTAGAATACGCTTTCGAACTATACGATAAGTTATTAGAGTGGTAGTTAACCTTCTTGTGCTAGCGAGCACCTTGATAAAGTCCTAAACTTGTTTGAATCGATGCGGTCAATAATAATGAAGAATTCGTGGGAAGAACTCACGGTCGAACTTAAAGGATGTATTGCTTCAAAAGATGTTCTAAGAAGCATAGAAGATCAGCTACAAGAAATCTCATGTGTTAAATCACTTGAGATCCAACTACAATGAAGTGATAGACATGCAGCAGATTGTAGACAAAGAAAGTCTGCATAATCATCCCTGATCGTAAGAATTGGTGTTATTCCTCTCTAAATTTTCAAACCTCTCCTAATGTGATTCTCTAATACCTCACCCTGGAACGCTCCGTACCATCAAAAATTCGAGCAAAAAGTCTTACTCCCATATCTCGTTGGAACAATCGATATGATTATAAGGATTGGAATCTAAACAGAGTTACTTGCTTCACGAAAAGACCCTCTACAGGGCACAGTTACCTTGTAGAATATGGACCAAGGAATAGGTCATCTAGAAGGTTGTCCTTAATTAGGAAGCACTATAAAGGAATTAATGGGAACGTTTGCAACAATTCTGTAGCTTAAGACAACAGTTGAGCTTGCTCTTAAGGGAATTGAGTCGGAAAATAGAAGTAATAATTGTACGGAGGTGCTGGACTTGAAACTTATACTAAGGAGCTGGTGGAAGGAAAGCAAATTCAATAGCTGCTAGATAAACAGTCCATAAAACCTGGTATGTCACCTTGAGGAAACTTAATACTCTTTGTGGAAGGAAAATAGGATGCTCCGAGTATTGATAGACTATTGAGAGTTAAATAAAGTCACCAAGGATAAGTGATATCTTCTTCTAGAGATGCTAACCTTCTTAATCAATTTCAAGATGTTACCTACATCTTAGTTGTTATGAGCCGTGATTATAAGGAAAACGACATTACAAAAGTAGATGTTTAAAACAAGATATGGCAAGTACGAAGGTTGTGGTGAAGCCCGTGTGGGAGGACCTACACATTTCACGGTATTCAGAAGTCTCAAGGATAGGATTTTGTAGGACATACTTAGACATGTATGTCATTTTTTTACTATTAATAAGCGCGAAATTCGAGGCAAGTTGCTATAATTTGAAACTATAAAATTCCGGGAGAAGTAAAACCCCATTGAGATGCGTTAATGCTTAGGGTTAGGAGAAAGTTGTAAAAGGATTAACAAAAACTTGATTCGTGTAGCTATACGACTGGCATCGTTATCCTTGGAGAAAAGCGGAATTCGTTTGGGCGTGTATAAGAAAGTTCAGATGTGTGTTGATGTAACAGTACAAGACAATTTTCTAGTCGCCCGATTGAAGCTGAGAAAATATATGGAGAGCTACATTAAGCATGAACTGGAAACTTCCGTAAAATAAAAGGATGCACCTGGATACATTACCGGTGCAACACTACCAACTACACATCAGAATACTAGACCAAGCACAATAGGGTGATCGAGAATCGGTAATGTCAACCGCATTGACAAGTGCGAATAGGAGGCCATCATCTGCATTGTCCTAAGACATCCGTATTACCAAATGCGAGAGAACAAGTCTTTACCGCATTTATATCTTCTTACCCTCGTCGACGAATGCATATAGCCTACACTTAGGCTTTCCTTCTATTACCTTCACCCGTATCATTTCTTAAACTTGTAAATTCTCCTAGCATTGGTTCCTAAGAGTTTATAGCACATCCTATATCGGAAAACTCTTGTCATGCGTTTGATAAGAAAATGGATCTACTCGAAGACTGAGATTATGATGTACAGAACTGTTCCGG
Organism: Flaveria linearis; assembly: GCA_024085815.1. Taxonomy (NCBI): domain Eukaryota; kingdom Viridiplantae; phylum Streptophyta; class Magnoliopsida; order Asterales; family Asteraceae; genus Flaveria; species Flaveria linearis. The sequence continues at coordinate 42,776,401 of CM044014.1, read as the reverse complement.
AAAAGGAAGCATACTCGAAGAAGCACTTAGCGGAAGAAAAGACTTAGCCCCTTAAGAAGAAATAATAGAAGGAAGAGATCGAAGAAATCTTTCAGAAGGAAGTTGAGAACTAACAAGGAGGCTTTGAAAGATGAAGACCTTCGTGTGTGGCCTAACCTCTTCATTTTTAGCGATCGGGAAAACTTCTTAGTTTTAGCTTTGTAAGAATGATCGTGCGATTCCTAGATGTTAATCTGTACTCATTGGGGAAAGTCAAATCTTCTTGACTTGAAACTTTTAGTCCATTGTGACCTGATTATCCTGACTAATTGAAGGCACTCATGCTAATATCCTTTTCTTTTCAATCATACATAAAATTCCCAGTGAGGACGGTAACACCGTCGGAATTATGGGAATTGTCTCCTTGCTGGATCTATCTTGTAGGTCGGTGCATAGTACCACAGTGGAGAATCTCTTCTTGTTAATTTTGTATGATTTTTATATGATCTGATTGTGAAGCCAAAGATATGTTCGTGATTTGACTCATTGATTCTGTCAAGCACGATTCTAACATTTTGATATTTACTTCCATCCAAATTTAACCCGATTATTTGACACATAATCATCAACATTGGTCCTGGGATGCTCAGCTAAATAACTTTAAATCTTCAAGACTCATACATTGAGTGTATTACACTCGGAAACAATGTTAGCGACACTAAAATTTCGAAGACGAAATTTCTAAAAGGAGGGAGAATGTAACACCTCCGAAACATGGCCCAATTTGAAAACCATAAATATTATAAAGCCCAATAAGGGTCTGAATTGAGTTGGGCTTATCAAAGAAAAGAAATGAAACTAGCCTTCTTGGGCCCAATAAGCCCAATAAGGGCCCGAACATACAAACAAGGCCCATTTAAGGCCAAAATGCATATTTACGAACTAATTAAATGAGAAACCATGAAACAATGAATTATTATGTGACTTGAAATAACTATGGAAAGATCCAAATTAAAACAGATTCAGAATCTATACCGGGTAAAATCCAGCAATTTAACGCGCGCTAACGTCTGAATTCCATCAGAATTTCTTATAATGGCTTGAACCATCAATGAAGTGAGGAATCCAGCTCCAGCTACTGTTCTAGTTGAAACAGAGAGAAATGAAAATGAAGACAATGTTCAAAGTGCAGCAAATGACCAAGCATAAACAAATGAAACCTTTTATTACTTTCATCACTATCCCACATCACAACCTGAAGGTGCCTCTTACCATGATGATTTGAATGTCTCAAACCTTGATGTATCAATTGCTAGTGACTCCGTTCCAATCACCAGGATACATAAGGATCATCCAATGTCAATCATCATTGGTGAACTAGATGAGCGGGTGACTAGAAGTGTCACACCCCGGGCCCAGTAGGGTGGGACGTCATAGACTAGAAATAACATATGGCAATGGAAACAAACCATCATATGAGCTCAAAGGAGAGAATATCACATGGCATAAAACATTAAAGAAAAGTCCATACTAGATACAAGTCTAGTCCTTATTACAAGTGTTTAAGTCATCAGTGCAAAGTGTTTTCATCAATAACAAAAGTAAATTGTTTCAAATGTTTTAAAAACATAATAATCCAATGCCATGGGTCGTGGAGCTAAGTCAAGGCCTTCTAGACAGTTAGACATCCATCACGGTTGACCTGAAACATGCCCAAAGAAAATTGTGTCAACTATAAAGTTGGTGAATTCAAGTGCTTAAAGTTTAAAAACAAAAGGATTAAATAAAATCCTTATTTGATTTAAAATAAATCGTAGTTTCAATATTGTGGGGGATCACAATCAACCCTGCACTCAGTCCGGCTAGCCTCTTCTAAAATCATATTTTATCGGTTAATCTCGAAGGAAGAACTGAGCCCCAAACCAGTGAACCATACCTACCAGATGATTCACCATAGTTTCTTATAAAAACTTGTCACATGCCACAAACGATCCCTTAGGATCTCAGTGGGGTACCCTTCCTAAACGGAAGCCAGTGTGTGGGGGATTCCCTAAATAGATCTATCCATATAAAACAAGTGGTTCACACAAGAATTAATAATCGTCATATAAGTATCAGCAGGTAATCACATACCCCACATATAAACATCAAGTAAGGCACATATATAGTTCAGTTATAACAGAGCATGCTTCATCCCAAAAACAGTAGTAAAAAGGGAATCACTAGAACTCACCTTAAGATTCAAGCTAAAATTCATCACGTGCCGGGAAGTCTCAAGCCTAGCACCCTAGCATCAAAACTAAGTGGTAAGCTACTGGTTCTAAGCTTACAAAGGTGTACTAGGTGTGCCAAGGAGTTGGTTGTCAGATTCGGTGTTGATTCGTTAAGGTTTGTATGAAAAGTTTCCTTTTATGGAAAGTCATGGTTTCTTATGTAATTAAGGACTTTTTTACAGCATTAGTTAATGATACAAGTTAAATAGAGTTGTTCAAGTGATTAGTAGCTTCACATGAGTCGGTTATGGAGTTGGTAGAATTTTACAGTTTAGTCCCTCAAGTTTCAAAGTTTACAATTTCTAACCCAAAGTTTGTTTTCTAGGATCAATTGAATTTTATGACCAAATATCAGGCTCTTGAAGTTAAATAACTCATTTAAGTTAGTTTACCTCAGAATTTTCAGAGTGTAGGTCCGGGTTTAATATTCTTACGTTTTACGTTCCCGGTTACGGTAAAATCGAAGGGTTTTAACGGTTAAGTATGGATTTCCATATTTGGAGTCTTAGACCCTTAAATATTATTTCAAGGAAATTTTTATAAGTTTCTAATCTGTTGAATATTAAATTTTAGCCTCTTATAGTTGAAAGCCTCTTTTCTACGTTTAACCAGTTAAAACGCGTTTTTACCTGAATTTAACCGTTTAAAAGCTTGTTTGCCTAATTTTTCATTATTTCGGATTTTATAATCTTTAACATACTGAAATATTATACTTTTCATAGGTTATTGGTTCAACCTTTTTATTTTCAATATTTACCCTCAAACGTTACCCGGTTACGACTTGTTTTTAGTTAAAACCCCATTTTAAAATGTCCATTGGCCATTTAGTCAAAAAATCAGATCTAAAATACTTTGTTAACCCTTTTTGAGCCTGTAATTCTCTTTAAAAAGTTTAAAGTATAAGATCTCTTATTTTTAAGTTGTTTCACCATGTTTCGGGTCCAGAAAATAACTAAAAGTGCCTAGTTTTACCATGACTTTTATTTCCAGCCATTAACCATACATTACACACTTAATATTACTCAAAACCTTCTGAAATCATGGTCCTAACCCGTAGTGAAATCGTTCAACACAATTAACATGGAGGTTATGCCATAATCGACAATTACACATGTGTAAACTATCATTATTAGCGTTCAAACACTCCCAAATCCTTTTTAACTTTCAAAAAAGGTTATTATAGGTCTTAATAGTCATTAAAAAGCATGTTACAAGCGTAAGTTTAGGTGGTTTACAAGACATAAGATTCAATGATGCCAAGATCACCCGAAAAAGGGTTTTCCAAGGTGTAAATCGTGTTCTACCCATAGAATAACTATCATATAAAGTGAGATACCTTCAAGGATGTTATAAGCTCCTCAAGAAGAAGTTGGTGGAAGTAGGTTTCTGTTAGAACAAGATATGGTAAGGTTTTTAAGAGAAAAGTGAAGAAAACACAAGTTATGCCTTGTTTCGTGTATGATGATGCTTACTCTTAATGTTGTTCATGATTTGGTGAGTATAGAGGGACTATATGAACTTGAGAATCTCGAACAAAGGCTGGAGAGTCTTGATCTTGCAAGAAACAAGCACCAAAGGTTCACAAAATGGCACCTTCTTGCTTGTTTGAGCTTGTCCGATGGTGGTTTAGTGTTGTTCTTCGAATATAGGGCTAGAAATATGCTTGGAACCATGGTGTTTGTGTGTATTCAGTTGAAAGAAACCAAGAGGGAGATGGAGAGATGAGAGGAGTGTGTGAAGTGAGATTGGAATGCATGTAATGGTAGTGGGTGGAGGAGGTGGTGGTGTAGAAGAGAGGGGATAAGTGGAGAGGGGGGCGGCCGAGCTTGGAGTCTAGTGGGAGGGTTTTTGATTTAATTTTAATGGTAAATTTTGTTGTGTAGTATTATTTTGTAGTGTAGTGTAGTATATTAAGTGGTATAATCTAGTTAGTTTATTAAGTATTATGCATGGATATGCATGCATTAAGCCGAAAATCATGTGTTCATACACATGTTAATTGTTTTAATTATGAATTAGTTCCTATGCAAGGGTGGCTAGTTGACTTTCCCGGGTCACTAAAATTTCTTCAAATTAAGGCTTGAACTAGTTAAAAGTCACTAAAAGTCACATAAAATAATAAAAATGGTACTAATAGCAAATGATGATTCTGATACTAATGGTAATATTAGAATGATACTAACATTAATATTAATAAGATGGGTAATGATGCAAGTAGATTAGGGTTAGAATTATGACCTAGAGGTCAGTTGTCACATTCTCCCACCGTTTAGGAAATTTCATCCTGAAATTTTAGCTTCAATTAGCTTCAGGATGGGTGGGTTTGAAGAGGTGTGGACGACTCTTTCTCATCTCATCTTCTCGCTCCCATTTCAATTCAGGTCCTCGCCTAGAGTTCCATGTTACCTTGACTTTGGGTATGCGGCTTCGTCAGAGTTTATTGACCAACCGGTCAGTGATTTCCAAAGGTTCTTCCATGAAGTTCAGCTTGTTATTGATTCTTGCTTCTTTTAACGGTAGCTCCAGGGTTTAATTTGTATGCCACGGGGCCAATTCTTTCAAGTATTTCGAATGGTCCAATGTATCTCAGGCTTAACTTTCCTCTCTTTCTGAACCTCACAGTTCCCTTCCATGGTGCTACTTTTAGCATTACTCTATCACCCACTTAAAATTCCAATGGTTTTCGTCTCCTGTCAGCGTATTTCTTCTGTCGGTCTCTCGTTGCTCTTAATCGCACCTTGATTTTGAAAATCTTGTCGGTGGTCTCCAACATGATGTCGGGTCCCATTACTTGGCTATCACCGATCTCGTTCCAGCTCAATGGTGATCGGCATTTCCTACCATACAAAGCCTCATAAGGAGCTGCCTTTATACTTGCGTGATAACTGTTATTGTAGGAGAAGTCTACCAGTGGGAGATGATTGTCCCAATCCCCAACAAAGTCAATCACACAGGCTCTCAGCATATCCTCTAAGGTGGTCCTTTCGCTCTGGCCGTCAGTCTGTGGGTGGTAAGCAGTGCTTAAATCTAGATGAGTTCCTAAAGCTTGCTGGAGTTATCTCTGAAATGAGAAGTGAAACGGCTATCACGGTTGGAGATAATTGACAAAGGCACACCATGCCTGGTCACTATTTCTTCCATGTATAATTGAGCCAACTTTGTCAGGTCGTAGTCTTCTCGAATCGGTAAGAAGTGAGCTGATTTAGTTAGCCTATCCACTATTACCCATATAGCGTCATGACCCCTAAAAGTTCTCGGTAATTTTGTAACGAAATCCATCATGACGTTATCCCATTTTCACTCTGGTATTTTGGACTGCTCCAACGTTCCTGACGGTTCTTGATTTTCAGCTTTTACCATAGCACAGGTTAGACATTTTCCAACATAAACAGCCATTGATTTCTTGATTCCGGGCCACCAGAAAAGTGCCTTTAGATACTGGTACATTTTGTTGCTTCCGGGGTGAATTGAGTACATTGATTTGTAGGCTTCGTCGAGGATTACCTCTCTAATTCCCCCGTACTTCGGTACCCACGTTCCCCCTTCATATTTATATATACCCTCGCCATTCATCTCTAACTGTTCTCCATTCCTGTTAATGCTTCCTCTACTAAATTCTCTTCCTTTAATGCTTCACTTTGAGTTTCTTTCAGCCTTGCGATAAGGTCGGTGCACACACTCATCCTTAAGGCACGGATGCGAAGGGATTTTCTCTTTCTTTTCTACTCAAGGCATCCGCCACTACATTGGCTTTACCGGGATGGTAATGGATTTCACATTCGTAATCGTTTAACAGCTCGACCCATCTCCTCTGGCGCATGTTCAGCATCTTCTGGTCTAGAATGTGTTGCAAACTTTGATGGTCAGTGTAGATGATGCACTTTGTTCCATAGAGGTAGTGCCTCCATATTTTGAGAGCAAACACCACGGCACCCAATTCCAGATCGTGCATCGTATAGTTCTTCTCATGATCGTTCAGTAGTCTAGATGCATAAGCAATCACCTTGTTGCATTGCATTAGTACACATCCCAGCCCTTGAAGTGGAGCGTCATAATAGATTACGAAATCTTCGTCTCCTTCTGGGAGGACGAGGACAGGTGCACTACATAACTTCTCCTTAAGTGTTTCAAACGCTTCATTTTGCTCTTGTTCCCACACAAAGGTTGTGCTCTTCTTAGTCAATGTGGTCTAGGGTTGCACAATGTGTGAGAAGTCCTTTATAAACCGTCGGTAGTACCCGGCCAAGCCATGGAATTGCCTTATCACAGTGGGAGTTTCAGGAATTTTCCAGTTCTTTATAGACTCAATCTTGGAAGGGTCGACTTGAATCCCATTCTTATTTTCCACATGCCCTAAAAATTGGATCTCTCGCATCCAGAATTCACATTTAGAGAACTTGGCATACAGTTGCTCATTCTTGAGTAACTTAAGAATCAGTCTGAGGTGTTTCTCATGCTCTTCCTTGCTACGGGAGTAGATCAGGATGTCGTCGATAACACGATTACAAACTTGTCAAGATATGGGCGACATACGCGGGTTCATGAGATCCATGAATGCTGCTGGTGCATTAGTCAGTCCAAAGGGCATGACTAGATATTCATAATGTCCATATCTAGTTCGAAAGGCCGTTTTGGGTATGTCCTCTTCTCTTATCTTCAGCTAATGGTACCTGACCTTAACTCTATTTGGAGAAATAAATTGCTCCTTGCAGTTGATCAAATAGGTCATCTATTCTCGGAAGAGGGTATCTATTCTTTATTGTCAGCTTGTTCAGTTCCCTGTAATCAATGCACATATGTAGGGTTCCATCCTTCTTTTTCACAAATAGCACCGGGACAACCCATGGAGAAACACTTGGAAGTATGAATCCCTTGTCAAGTAATTCTTGAATTTGCAACATTAGTTCCTTCATCTCAGGAGGGGCGAGTCGGTACGATGCCTTGGCCACTGGTGCAGCACCAGGCAATAGATCTATCTGGAACTCAACTTGTCGATTCGGAGGTAGTCCCGGTAAGTCTTCAGGAAACACTTTTGGATATTCTGAAACCACTGGAATATCTTCAACCTTCTTCTCCTCTTTAGCATTCATCACATAGACTATAAAAGTTGGGCTTTCCATCATAAGACTCTTGGTAGCTTTTAAATGGGATATCATAGGGTCTAGCATGTTACTTGTTTTGCCATGGACCACTAACACCTTCCTGTCGCTCAAATGTATCTTAAGTAGGCGTTCATCACATAGGATTTCGACTCTATGCCTAGCCAGCCAGTCCATACCAACAACCACATCAAATCCTCCTAGTTTAATAGGCATCAGGTTTATCTTAAATGTACTTCCTTCTAGATTTAATAAGAAATCTTCGATGACTTTGTTAGTTTCTAAGATGTTACCGTCAGCTAAGTCTACGGTAAACGTATCAGTCAGGATGCATGCACTCATGTCAATCAAAGGCCTAAAAGTACTAGAGACAAAACTAGCAGTTGATCCAGTATCAAATAGAATGGTAGCAGGATGATTGTTTATAAGGAACGTATTGTTAACCATATTGGGCCCTTACGGGCCCTAACTAGATCCATCACAAATGCTCTCCCCTTACGCTTGTTGGGCCTGCCATCTTTATCTCTCCCCAGCTTAGGACACTAATTCATCATGTGCCCTGGATCCCCATACTTATAGCATTGTTTACCAGACACATATGTACAGTCTTTAATTAGATGGCCAGATCTCTTGCATCAAAAACAAGGCATGGGGTTGCACTCCCCTTGATGATGCAGCTTGCATTTGTTATAGAAAGGGCTTGTACCTAGATACAATCTCCTAGCCTTTGTACTGTGGTCATTTCTTCTCGCCTCTTCACTAGACCTTTTGCTTGAACTGCCACTGCTACCGACCATCTTCCTACCCTCAAACCACTTCCTTTTCTCTTCCACCGCCTTCTTTTTATCCTCGTTTTTGCCACGCTCAGTCCAACCAGCTCTAACTAGGTCGTCGGTCAGACTACTTGTGAAGTCAACTGCAGCTTGTAGGGTAGCAGGCCGGGAAGATCGAACCATGACTCAAACCCTAGGGTGTAATCCCCAGATGAAGCGGGCTACACCCTTGGATTCTGGCATCACCAAGTGTGGTACCGCTCAGGACAATGCCAGGAATTGGTTGATGTATTCGGTTTAGTTTGGGCCTTTCATCTCCAAACTCAAGAATTTGGCATCCAGTTTCTCTAGCTGATTGATCGGGCAGTACTTGTTGGTGATTAGTTCCCTAAACTCAGACCGGTTCATTCTACTAACGGCATTCCGGCCTCGGAGCTGAATGATGGTTTTCCACCATTCCAGTGTTGGTCCTTTGAGAGATTGGGAAGCAGATCTCACCATATGCTCCAGCTTTCATTCGCTGATGTCTAACATGGCTTCAATTTCATCAAGCCACCTATAAGTTTCGATTGCACCCTCGGTGCCATAGAAGTCCTTTGCTTACAAGCCATGAATGTTTTGTAGGAGCACCCATTTCTTATAGCCTCAGCTTCCTCATGGTTTCCTTCCTCATTGTTGGGTCCATTAATCCCGATGGTGTTTCCCCCATCTGCGTTGATTTGTGCAATTATCGTTGGGATCACGTTAGCAATTTGCTGCGTCACCAGGTTGGCAATCCTTTCATCGTTCATTTGGTTGGCGTTCCCCCAAGTGGTGCTTCCAGTGAAGTAGGTGGTTGGTTCCCACCTCGGGTAGCACCTCGTCTTCCAAATCGAGTTCCTCTCCTAGTTGGCATTCTGATAGTATCATAGATATATGTGTTTCGCATCTCATACATTTTGTTTCAAGTATTCCATTATATCTCATAATTCCTATTATACACTACAATCACACATTTACGTTTCATTCAAAGTATACAAAGATAACTACCTTATAAGTAACTATCAATTACGCAACACGTGGATTAGCACATTTTCAAATAACTTATCCTGCAAAAGTTAGCATTATTACCAAATAGGTTTTCACAAATAGTTCAAACATAGTTTTAACCATACATAATAATAATAATAAGCGTCATTGTTTCACAAACTGGAAGGTGCCATCACCCCATAAATAGAAATAGTTTCTAAAATAAATAGATAGATTGTTTCTCAAATAGTCTAGTAGCCTACTATCATGCATTCAAATATTAGCTATATCACCCCAGCCACTTCCTCTTCAACCATCCGAACCAACCTGAGCTTTTCTTCTTTTGCTCTTGCTCCAAGCGTTGCACTCCATGTGACGCCATCATCGCCTAAAACTGAGCAGACTGTGAAGTTCGTGTGGCGCGTTAGAGGGTCAACTTGTGACGCTGGATGGTCTTCAGTATCTCACTCAAACTAGGGTCTGACAGACCGAAGTCACCAGCCCAACGGCTAGACTAGGAGTACTGATCTCCAGCGAATATGCTAGGGCCGTCATACATACTATGCCTAGGTGGCATCCAGTACTCATTGTGAGGCAGACATCTAGCTGGGGCAAGCATAGAGGGTGCTGGTGTCGGGGCCCTTGCATGTGGAGGTGGGGGAGGAGGCATCCTAAACGAAACGGAATGTCCTAGTCTAGCACTCTTCCTAGGTCGAGTGACAACACGGGCACACCTATTCGCAATAGGTGGAATAGGCGAGCGGTTAGGAGCTACGACATGTGGTGAGTAGGAGTGTGTTCGGCTCCTAGCCAGTGATGTCGGGGATGAGTCTTCACATGACTCAGTGTCGTCAGAGGTCGCGGATAGCCAACCAGGGTGTCTGCATCTCTGCAAATATGCCTCATACTCCGTTTGTGGCTTCTCCCTCCTAAGGGTCCCAATGGGAGCAGTCTCATCAACAGGGCGTGCAGGTGCTTTACCTCTGTCAGCCATAGTCTGGTTATCCTGTAAAAATTGTCATGAGTAATTTTGTTTCTCATAGCTCATGGTTACAATAATAGTACTAGTAATAGCAGTGATTGCAGTAGTATCAGATATTCCAATAGTATCCATAACAAGAGGTATCAGTGAGTAATAGTATCAGATATCATAAGCTTCTTCAAATAATAACAGGCAAAGCGGTTTATATTATGAAACCTTTAGACAATTCAAAGAAATTTCAAAAATCATAAGTTTCAAACAAAGAAGGTCCAATCATTACATAAAGGTCCATGATGGAATCTACGTGTCCGGTAAATTCATGATTACGTTGATCAACTGTAATCATCAATTTACCCAACCCGATCATCCCAACACTTTCCCACAAGGACAGTCCTAAGGTGTCAGGGTTGTAGCTTAGGGTCTACTATGGTATTCCCGACTTCCCTACAACCTTTTGCTCTGATACCAATCTATCACACCCCGGGCCCAGGTAGGATGGGACGTCATAGACTAGCAATAACATATGGCAGCGGAAACAAACCATCATATGAGCTCAAAGAAGAGAATATCACATGGCATAAAACATTAAAGAAAAGTCCGAACTAGATACAGGTCTAGTCCCCATTACAAGTGTTTAAGTCATCAGTGCAAAGTGTTTTCATCAATAACAAAAGTAAATTGTTTCAAATGTTTTGAAAACATAATAAGCCAATGCCATTGGTCGTGGATCTAAGTCAAGGCATTCTACACAGCTAGACATCCGTCACGGGTTACCTGAAATGTGCTCAAAAGAAAATTCTATCAACTATAAAGTTGGTGAATTCTAGTGCTTAATGTTTAAAAACAAAAGGATTAGATAAAATCCTTATTTGATTTAAAATAAATCATAGTTTCAATATTGTGGGGGATCACAATAAACCCTGCACTCAGTCCCGGCTAGCCTCTTCTAAAATCATGTTTTACTGGTTAATCCCGAAGGAAGAACTGAGCCCCAAACCAGTGAACCATACCTGTCGGATGGTTCATGATAGTTTCTTATAAAAACTTGTCACACGACACAAATGATCCCTTAGGATCTCAGTGGGGTACCCTTCCTAAACGGAAGCCCCCGTGTGTGGGGGATTCCCCAAATAGATCTATCCATATAAAACAAGCGGTTCACACAATAATTAATGATCATGATATAAGTATCAGCAGGTAATCACATACCCCACATACAAACATCAAGTAAGGCACAAATATAGTTCAGTTATAACAAAGCATGCTTCATCCCAAAAACAGTAGTAAAAAGGGAATCATTAGAACTCACTTTAAGATTCAAGCTAAAATTCTTCGTGTGCCGGGGAAGTCTCAAGCCTAGCACCCTAGCAACAAAATTAAGTGGTAAGATACTGGTTCTAAGCTTATATAAGGTGTAATAGGTGTGCCAAGGAGTTGGTTGTCAGATTCGGCGTTGATTCGTTAAGGTTTGTATGAAAAGTTTCCTTTTACGGAAAGTCATGATTACTTATGTAATTAAGGATTTTTTACACCATTAGTTAATGATACAATTTAAATAGAGTTGTTCAAGTGATTAGTAGCTTCACATGAATCGGCTATGGAGTTCGGTAGAATTTTACAGTTTAGTCCCTCAAGTTTCAAAGTTTACAATTTCTAACCCAAAGTTTGTTTTCATGGATCAATTGACTTTTATGACCAAATATCAGGCTCTTGAAGTTAAATAACTCACTTAAGTTAAGTTTACCTCATAATTTTCAGAATGTAGTTCCGGGTTTAATATTCTTATGTTTTAAGTTCCCGGTTACGGTAAAATCGAAGGGTTTTCACGGTTAAGTATGGATTTCCATATTTGGAGTCTTAGACCCTTAAATATTATTTTAAGGAAATTTTTATAAGTTTCTAATATATTGAATATGAAATTTTAGCCTCTTATAGTTGAAAGCCTTGTTTTTACGTTTAACCCGTTAAAACGCGTTTTTACCTGAATTTAACCGTTTAAAAGCTTGTTTGCCCAATTTTTCATTATTTTGGATTTTATAATCTTTAACTTACTGAAATATTATACTTTTTATAGGTTCTTGGTTCAACCTCTTTATTTTCAAGATTTACCCTCAAACGTTACCCGGTTACAACTCGTTTTTAGTTAAAAACCCCATTTTAAAATGTACTTTGGCCATTTAGTCAACAAATCAGATCTAAAATACTTTGCTAACCCTTTTTGAGCCTGTAATTCTCTTTAAAAAGTTTAAAGTCTAAGATCTCTTATTTTTAAGTTGTTTCACCATGTTTCGGGTCCAGAAAATAACCAAAAGTGCCTAGTTTTACCATGACTTTTATTTCCAGCCATTAACCATACATTAGACACTTAATATTACTCAAAAACCTTCTGAAATCATGGTCCTAACCCGCATTTAAATCGTTCAACACAATAACAAGTCATTAACATGGAGGTTATGCCATAATCGACAATTACACGTGTAAACTATCATTATTAGCGTTCAAACACTCACAAATCCTTTTGTAACTTTCAAAAAAGGTTATTATAGGTCTTAAGAGTCATTAACAAGCATGTTACAAGTGTGAGTTTAGGTGGTTTACAAGACATAAGATTCAATGATGCCAAGATCACCCAAAAGAGGGTTTTCCAAGGTGTAAATCATGTTCTACCCATAGAATAACTATCATATCAAGTGAGATACCTTCAAGGATGTTAGAAGATCCTCAAGAACAAGGTGGTGGCAGTAGGTTTCTGTTAGAACAAGATATGGTAAGGTTTTTAAGAGAAAAGTGAAGAAAACACAAGTTATGCCTTGTTTCGGGTATGATATGCTTACTCTTAGTGTTGTTCATGATTTGGTGAGTTTAGAGGGACTAGATGAACTGGAGAATCTCGAAAAAAGGCGGGAGAGTCTCGATCTTGCAAGAACCAAGCATCAAAGGTTCACAAAATGGCACCTTCTTGCTTGTTTGAGCTTGGCCGATGTGGTTTAGTGTTGTTCTTCGAATATGGGGCTGGAAATATGCTTCGAACCATGGTGTGTGTGTATTCAGTTGAAAGAAACCGACAGGGAGAGGGAGATGAGAGGAGTGTGTGAAGTGAGATTGGAATGCATGTAATGGTAATGGGTGGAAAAGGTGGTGGTGTAGAAGAGAGGGCATAGGTGGAGAGGGTGGCGGCCGAGCTTGGAGTCTAGTGGGAGGGTTTTTGATTTAATTTTAATGGTAAATTTTATTGTGTAGTATTATTTTGTAGTGTAGTGTATTATATTAAGTGGTATAATGTAGTTAGTTTATTAAGTATTATGCACGGATATGCATGCATTAAGCCGAAAATCATGTGTTCATACACATGTTAATTGTTGTAATTATGAATTAGTTCCTATGCAAGGGTGGCTAATTGACTTTCCCAGGTCACTAAAATTTCTTCAAATTAAGGCTTGAACTAGTGAAAAATGTCACACCCCGGGCCCAGAGAGGCGGGATGTAACGATTAGTAAACAACAACCAAAATGCAGCGGAAACTAAATGGTTTATTACAATACAACTCACAATATTTACTTTAGAATATTGGCTATGTTTCAATTCACAAGGTGCCTCAATCTATAATCTATAGGTATCGTGATCAATCTATTGGTCAATATTTCTTAAGGCTTCAGTAATCAAGGCTTCTAGGCTCAACTTTTGACTTCAACATCTACCCTTACTTCTTGTTTCGGATTTAGATATCTTCTATAGCTTAACTATTCTCCCTAGCTGTACCTGAAGACATGCTCAAAAAGATTTTCGTGTCAACATAAAGTTGGTGAGTTCAAGTGATTAAAATTTAAAAGCAAAAAGCTTATGAAAAATCTCATTTGATTTTAAAAGAATCATTTTTGTTTCAATTATCGTGGGGGGTATCACAATCAACCCTACACTCAGCCCCCGGTTGGCCTCTTCTAAACTTGTGTTTAACCGGATATTCCCGAAGGAAGAAACTGAGCCTCAAAACAGTGAACCATACCTGCCAGGATGGTTCACCATAGTTTATTACTCAAAACCTATTACATGCCACATACGACTCCTCAGGATCTCAGTGGGGTACCTCCCTGTAGTAGGAGCCACTGTGTGTGGGGGATTCCCCAAATAGTTCTATCCACATAAAACAAGCGGTTCACAAAAGAATTAATGATCATAATGTAAGTATCAGCAGGTATCCATAAATCCCATATACAAGCATCAAGTAAAGCACAATTGTAGTTCATAAAATAATAGAGCATGTTTCACCCCAAAACAGTAGTAAAAAAGGATCACTAGAACTCACCTGGCATCCTTATATAAATTCAGCGCTCGATAAAGAAAAGTGATGATCATCAACAAAGCAATCCTAACTAGAACATATAAGATTCACGTTTAGAATTAGCATGATGTTATTACATGCGTGCGGTTGAGCTCTTTAGTTGACTTAAGGTTAGTGATTAGTATCCTTAGTGTATCTTAGCTTCTTGTATATTTGTTAATTGTCATGAATTAACTCGTGTACATTAGGTTAGTTAATGCACTTAATCAAGAATTGAGTCTTAGCATGAAGAATGTAGAAAAATCAATTTATATCATGGATTCCAAATCTTTATAAATAACGTGCATTGACGATGTAAGTAATATATAATGTTTCAAGCGATGTTCACAATGTTCATGTTTACATCATAATAGTTAATTTGATTGACGCTAAGAAATCCAATTATTTATGATGGTCGTCGATATTTTTAATAAAAAGGGTGATACCAATAATATTTATTTCAATAACAATGAGATGACTGACAATTAATAACAACAATATGAAGGATCATTATAGAATTACAAGCCCATTTGCCATAATTAAGTACGCGTGAACATCAGTTAACCTAATGTATCTATTGTACGGATATATATTTTGTATGCATCTTACATCCCAAAGTTTGGTAAAGGTTTGTATGACATGAGATTAAATAATTTCTTATATGTTGACTAATTTCTTGTTTATAGGAATACATTCCCAAATGTTGTTTTTCATTATGCGATTTCCCATGTTATTTTCAATTTACACACCGATTCATGATGATTTATAACTAGTTATCATTTTAAACATATTTGGCTCAACACACACAAGTTAATATATAATCTCCATACTTATATGTGTAAGGATGTTTAGCGCACGGTTATACCTAAGGTTTCCATATCATGTCCTAGAACTCACTTGTTCCGACCCGCATCGCATTGACTGTCCATTGACCATTTTGACCAGCTTTGACCGGGGTTTAACCTAACCAATACACACCAAGATTACATACAACACTACAACATTGATATCTCATAACCAAACGTAACTAAACCGCAACATACATTACCAAACAACTTGGTTATAACTCGTACCGCCATTATTCACCACTTGCAGCCACTGTCCACCATGGTTAGCCACTGGCCGCCACCGGCTGCCCCTTGGTCGGCCTGAATGCTCGCCGGAATAACCCCACTTAACCAAATCTTGATGATCTCCCCTGTAATTCAACATGCAGCCATAAGAGCAGCATTAAGTCATCTCCCCTAACCTTTCCCACTATAGACCATCCTCATCTACAGCCCTCGGCAATCACTGCCACGGCCGGCAGCCGCCACTCACCAACAACCACCCAAAACAGCTCCACAACCACAACCAACAGCCGGCACCACTACTACTGCATCGCCACCAACCATTACTGCTGCCGCCGTGAACACCACCTCCGGTTAGGCTTCCTTCGACTCGACAGCCACCACCAACGCTGCCGACATCACCACCATCATCGCACCTTGCCACCACAACACACACGACCTAGCTACGGCACCATACACCAACAGCAATCACCATCGCAGCCGCAATCATCTCCACCAGTGTCTAGATCCGGAACTACCTCCACCCTTAACCTCATCTATCGCGGCCACGTTTCACCGTAGGGGTTCTCAAGACCACCCAACAGCAGTTGCGACCGACACCCATCACCAAATTGACCACCATGGGAGCTGAGAACCACTGTACGACCACCATCTTTCGCCACTTCTGTCTTCGATTCCCGTCGATGTGCTTCGTTCTTGGAAAATCGAGGCCACCATTGAGGTCAGGGCATCGAGGGGATTTTGGCAAGGTGTGGCACCTGCTGCCACTCGCCGGGAACTGCCGCCACCGGTCGCCGGCAGCCGGAGTTCGGGAAAGAAAAGGGGAGCGGAAATTGGCTGCAACCGCCCCCCTCTTCAGCCTCTCATTTTAAATTGTGAACCGTAGAATGGAGTTTATGTTGTTTATATACTAGGGTTAAATGAAACGGGTTCGTAAAACAGTTCGCACACGCTCGATTATATTGCACGTAACGTTAAAACTTCGCTTCTCGCTAGATTCCATTATACAAAACGTTATAAACATTCCGAAATTATAAATTTTTATCGTATTAAAAACATATCGAATAATTAAAAGAATTTAGCAGATAACCGCGTAATCACCACGTTTACGGTTTTACGCGTTTTTATCGAATGAGCGTTATTATGATCATTTTAGTATCAAATTATATGCAATTAAGTATTAAAATGGTATTTTGTGCGTTAACTTCCCATGTTGGTCAAATTAAAACCTTATCTGACGTATTCTCGGGTTTGACCTGGTCGTAACCCGGTTCACGTCACGGTCGCGTTTCGGAACGCATTTATTCCGGATAACGTATCACTCACAAAATTCAATATGTTATGATAATAAATGATGTTTAGATGGATAATTACGATGTTACGAGGCTCGGTTGACGTATCAGATGACATTTAAATGCCGGTGAGAACCGGTATTCGCGTTTCACTCACGTATCTCCGTTGCTTATGCATGTTTGATGAAAAATCTTTTAGCAAGCATTATTTCTGATATTAGTTAAGATTAGCAATGATTTAGACTGGATGACAAGCCATTATAAGAATTTCTGATGAAATTCAGACGTTAGAACGCGTTAAATTGCCGGATTTTACCCGGTATGGGTTCTGAATCTGTTTTTAATTTGGATCTTTCCATAATTATTTCAAATCACATAATAATTAATTGTTTCATGGTTTCTCATTTAATTAGTTCGCAAACGTGCATTTGGGCCTTAAATGGGCCTAATTTGTATCTTCGGGCCCTTATTGGGCTATTTGGGCCCAAAAGGCTAGTTTCATTTTCCAAGTTTTCTTTTGTAAGCCCACCTTAATTCGGACCTTTATTAAGTTTTATAACATTTTGAGGTTTCCAATTGGGCCATATTTCAGAGGTGTTACATTCTCCCCTCCTTTTAGAAATTTCGTCCTCGAAATTTTAGTATCGCTACTTGTTTCCGAGTGTAATACACTCATAGCACATGTCTTGAGGGTTTGAAGCTATTTAGCTGAGCATTCCAGGACAAATGTTTACAATTATGTATCCAATAATTGGGTTTGATTTGGATAGAAGTAAGTATCCGAATGTTAGAATCATGCTTGATAGAATCAGTGAGTCAAACCATGTATCGATTTTTGGCTTCACAGTCAAATCAATTGGAATTTGCATAAATTTAGCAAGAAAGAGATTCTTTATGGTGGTTCAATGCACCATTCTACTAGGTAATTCTGGCAAGGAGAATATTCCTTAAAATCTCGACGGAGCTCTTGAAAAGAAGAGGATATTAGTGTGCATGCCTTTAGTTTGTCAGGATAATCAGGATACGCTAGATAAATGGTTTCAGAGCTAGAAGGATTGGGTTTTTCCCCTTGAGTACAGATTAATATCTAGGAATCGCACGATCATTCCTTCAAAGATAAAACTAAGAAGTTTTTACGATGGTAAAAAAATGAAGAGGTTAGGTCACACACGAAGGTCTTCACCTTCCAAAGCCTCCTTTTAATTCTCATCTTTCCTCGGAAAGTTTTTCTTCGATCTCATCCTTCTATTATTTCTTCTTAAGGGGTTATGTCTTTTCTTCCACTAAGTGCTTCTTCGAGTATGCTTTCATTCACCTTATCAGACGCATGTCAAGAGTTTCCCCATATAGGATGTGCATCTCCATGGGGTTTCTACTTCTTCCCGGAATTTTATAGCCCCAAATTTTTGCGAATTGTCTCGAATTTCATGCTTATTAGTAGGTGACAAGATAACAGACATGTCCAAGTATGTCTTACAATTCCTACCCATGAGATTCATGAATTCCATGAATTGCGTAGGTCCTCCCACGCGGGTTTGACTATAACCTTCGTACTTGCCATATCTTGTGTTAACTGCTACGTTTGTAATGTCGTTTCCTTATATCCACGGCTGATAGCAATTAAGATGTAGGTAGCATCTTGTAATTGATTATGCAGTTTAACATCTCTAGGAAAAGGGTATCACTTATCCTTGGCGACTTTATTTAGCTCTCAGTAGTCTATCCATAGTTGGAGCATTCTATTTTCCTTCCACAAGGAGTAATAAGTTCCCTCAGGGTGACATACCAGGTCCTATGAACTATTTATCTGACGGCTCTCGAATCTGCTTTCCTTCCACTAGCTCCTTAATATAAGCTTTAAGTCCAGTACACCCATATATATGTACTTCTTTTATTCTCCGACTCAATTTCCTTAAGAGCAACCTCAACTGTTGTCTTAAGCTACAGAATTGCTGCAAACGTTTCCACTAATTCCTTCATAGTGCTTCCAGATTAAGGTCAACTTTCTAGATGACCTCTTCCTCGGTCCATCTTCTACAAGGTAACTATGCCCTGTAGAGGGTCTATTCGTGAAGCAAGTAACTCTGTTTAGATTCCAATCCTTTATAATCATATCGATTGCTCCAACAAGATATGGGAGTAAGAATTTTTGCTCGAATTTCCGACGGTACGGAGAATTCTAGGGTAAGGCATTAGAGAATCACTTTAGGAAAGATTTAAAATTTAAAGAGGAACAACACCAACGCTTACGATCAGGGGTGATTATGTAAACTTTCTTTGTCTACAATCTGCTGCATGTTTAACACTTCGTTGCAGTTGGATCTCAAGTGATTTAACACATGAGATTTCTTGTAGCTGATCTTCTATGCTTCTTAATGCATCTTTTGGAACAATACCATCCTTTAAGTTCAACCATGAGTCTTTCCCATGAATTCTTCATTATCATCGACCGCATCGATCCGAACTAGTTTAGGACTTTATCAAGGTACTTGCTAACATAAAGAGGTTAACTACCACTCTAATAACCTATCATATAGCTTTGAGATCATATTCTAGCTTCATAATCTTCACTCTCAAATCACGAACTTATCACTCAGCTAGTAGAGATCTCCGAGTTAGGGGTGACTTACAAGGTTTTAAAGTTGTCCGCATCGGCTACCACTTGTTTCCAAAGATGAGGGTTATGCTAGTGTGTTTAGGGTGAGTGGGAAAATCAGGGATCCAAACAAGTTGTATGTTCATATTTTTGTTTTGAAATCTCGGGGATCGGCTTTTCTCGGAAATTATCCCTGGCACTTGAATCTTTATCTCCGGAGAATCTAGATTTTAGAAGGAGGTTTCATTTCCTATATATTCTGGCGCTCAGAACTTTATCAATAGCACGGTCAGTTAAAAGCAGGGTCAAAATAGTTCAACCTAAGTTTCGTGTGAAGGTTGTCATTAGGTGACTAACGATTGAAGATGATGAAAGATTTCACGAGCGTAGTATTAAGAAAGGTGATTATCAATCACAATCGGAGCTGATATTAAGAATATTCCTTTGAGTTAGGTGGTTCCATTATGATGAATAGGTAGAGAGAAGTTATATTCTTCAAAGGCTTTGAGAAAATGATCAGAGGAATTCTTGAATCCGGAAGATCCAATGAAGTGTGAAGTACTAAGAAAGAAAGAAGTGACAAGTCTTCTATGCCATTGATCACTAGAGGTGCTTCTTGGAAATCTATTACTCCGATATATTCTTCGTTGTACAAGTCTTGTTAGAGAGTCTCCTACTATGTCAAGGAAGCTTTTTAACGAATTCTAGGTTGGGTAGGAAGGAATTTTCAGAGGTCGCTAGAAATAGTATGGCTAAAGTACACGTACCACCTAGGTGAAGTGTCATACATTCAGCACTAGACCAGTTGAGTTTGAGAACCATATTTGATGATCTTCAGAGTTTGATGGTCGTATCATTATGATTCTGATAGGAGAGCAAAACAAAAGAGAAGAAATGAAGAAAAGGGATAGTATCTTCAACATCGTCCTTGGTAGCTCTTCAAGTGTCAAATGGTTTCGCCCAGCATGAAAGTTTTGAACATGAAATCATTGAGTATATTCTGAATACTTGTGTTTAATCTTGCATTTATTGGTTCTTTAAGTGTTATACTTTGATATTAGTTTACATGATACGGCCCACCAGAATTCATGGGTACCTGTAAATTCACCATTACGAGTGCACCCGTAATCGTCAATTTACCTTACACTATCATTCTAGTTATTCCCATCATAAGTTCCAGGTTTTGTGTAATTAGGTTCTAGAGATAAAAATTTTCTTTTGATCCTCATCTGCAATTAAGCACACTTAGATTCAAATTATGTTAACATTCTTATTAACCTAAAAATTGTGTCAAAGTACAGTTTCAACAAATCAAGTAATAAATGAGCATTCAAGTACATGCTATCCTAGGGAGCAGAACAAACAAAAAGGCATCATGGTTACTATCTTATCACTATATTTTGACATGTATCATCTTACAAACGAGGCATATAAGCAAGTATTATCATTCCAACAAGTATCATTCTAACAATTGTCTCATGTAACGACACAAGTTGTATCAAGTGTATAGCTAACATCAGTTGTTTCATAGAGTGACAAAAGTCAACTATGCAATTATATAAGTGTCTCTCCAAAATTTTAGTCCTAATTTATATGCACACCTTTGGTTTCAAACATTCTTAGTACTTGATGTTCAGTGGTCCTAATAGTCAACTCAAAAAGGTTCCATACCTTTCCTGGTTTACTTGGGTGCACCTATCATAGGTAATACCCTAATGTATCAAGGTTTCTTATTTGGTAGGAAATTCCTAATAGGATATGGATATAATCCTTAAGGTATACAGGTTAAAGATGGGTGTTCTTAAGGAAACCTATTCTTGCTGCAAACTTTGGATCACTGGATCATGGAAACAACGTACTAGGGTGGTCATATTTATGGTTGCAACATAGGTATTGCAAAGCAAACCCGCATTTCTACACCCTTGGTTCAGCAAAGCTCAGAAGAGTCATCTTACTAAGGTGGTCCTATAAGGTTTATATGGTTGTAGTTTAGGTCTCGCGAAGCAGACCTACTTCTCTGCAACCTTTGGCTCTGATACCAATTTGTCACACCCCGCGCCCAGAGAGGCGGGACGTAACGATTAGTAAACAACAACCAAAATACAGCGGAAACTAAATGGTTTATTACAATACAACTCACAATATTTACTTTAGAATATTGGCTTTGTTTCAATTCACAAGGTGCCTCAATCTATAATCTATAGGTATCGTGATCAATCTATTGGTCAATATTTCTTGAGGCTTCAGTAATCAAGGCTTCTAGGCTCAACTTTTGTCTTCAACATCTACCCTTACTTCTTGTTTCGGATTTAGATATCTTCTATAGCTCAACTATTCTCCCTAGCTGTACCTGAAGACATGCTCAAAAAGATTTTTGTGTCAACATAAAGTTGGTGAGTTCAAGTGCTTAAAATTTAAAAGAAAAAAGCTTATGAAAAATCTCATTTGATTTTAAAAGAATCATTTTTTTTCAATTATCGTGGGGGGAATCACAATCAACCCTGCACTCAGCTCCCGGTTGGCCTCTTCCAAACTTGTGTTTAACCGGATATTCCCGAAGGAAGAAACTGAGCCTCAAAACAGTGAACCATACCTGCCAGGATGGTTCACCATAGTTTCTTACTCAAAACCTGTTACATGCCACATACGACCCCTCACGATCTTAGTGGGGTACCTCCCTGTAGCGGGAGCCACTGTGTGGGGGGGATTCCCCAAATAGATCTATACACATAAAACAAGCGGTTCACAAAAGAATTAATGATCATAATGTAAGTATCAGCAGGTATCCATAAATCCCACATACAAGCATCAAGTTAAGCACAATTATAGTTCATAAAATAATAGAGCATGTTTCATCCCAAAACACTAGTAAAAAGGGATCACTAGAACTCACCTGGTATCCTTATATAAATTCATAGCTCGATAAAGAAAAGTGATGATCATCAACTATTGGGTTGGTTGGACCATATACACAGTTGTTTAACCATTTAAACAAGAAAAACACAGTGGATTAAAGGCTTAATTTCATATTTTATAATCTAAAAAATAAAGCTCATAACTTTGTTTGAACAAACCCAAAATCATAGGATCAAATATATGTGAATGGACTAGCTATCAAGAAGTATAAAACAACCATAAAGATGCAAAACATACAACCTTTATAGAGCTGCAAGAAAAACGATTTTGATGAAGACGGGGCTGCTCTTTAATGGCCAAAACACCAAGGATAGGTGTCCTCAAGCTTCCATACCCACAAGCCTCCAACAAACACCCTTTTGCTAGGATTTCAACACCAAAACACGAACCACGAGTGAGCTGAAAATCCGATTTTCAGCTTTGCATATCTTCAAAACTTGAGAGAAAATGTTCTTGGTTCTTGCATGTTAGAGAGAGAATGAGAGGTGGAGTGTGTGTCTAGTTCTTGGAGAATGGTTAATTGGAAAACACAAAAGGACCCCTCCCCATAAGGGGGCGGCCGAAAGTCCACAAGAGATGGGGTTTCCCACCCAAAACCAATCTTCAACTTTTATAAACTAGTTGTTTTTTTTGTTATATAATTAACCTTTCAATTATATAACTCATACACACTTTTATTATTTAATGTTATTTAACTAAATCAAAACATTTCAAATAACATCCGTGAACAAAATATCCTTATAAGTTGTTCAATCTCATATGCAGCTTATTTAGAAAACCCATTTTCTAAATTGGTGTAATTATTTAATTGCATGATCATATCATTAATTAACTATTAATTGGTGTTTGCTAAGCTTGTTATTGGGTATGACCCGACATGGATCGTAACGTACTAACCACATCAATGTTCGATGTGTCTTGGGCATAAAGAATCCAACAATCTCCCACTTGCACAAGATTCATAGAAGATTGATGCAAGCAGTAAATACCGCCTAACAATGGTTTACTACCCTTAATACGCATGAATTAGAAGCCATTCAATAACATCATCCCCTTTAAGTATCTAACTTGAAATGATTTAGGTGAATCAATCATTTATCCTTTTTTTACAGATGTCATGTTAAATCCAAGGACATAGAATGATCATTCCTTCTTGATTTAACTTAATCAGGCCTTAGACATCTTGCTCTCAATGAATAAGAGGAACAAATTCCATCTTGACTACATACGTTTCTCACAATCACCTTATGTAATACCTAAACATTGCCTTATGTACTGACCATTATTTCAAAGCAGCGAAGAACTAGCTCAAGGTATAACACTTGGTGAATATCAAAACCCAATATGTATCTCAGGTCGGAGGATACCAAATGATATTCGCCTTTACTCAAATTTACTTATGATCAATCTAGAAGATTCCATGTAATAAAATTGAAATGCGGGTCAGTCTAATATTTGTATCTCATAAATATCTATGAACCTTGGCAGTAACCAATTGCTCTATATTCATGCCTTATGAATATCCACCAATCCAAGTTCATAATAGTCTTATGTTCAAATTTGTTCCCACAAATATGACCGACTATGGACATTTAGAATAATAAACATATTCATGGATGTAAACACGCTAAAGGAAACATAACTCAAAATATCGTAAATATATAGATGAGTTAAATGTTCCAATTGTTTCATATTTATACTAAACAAATCAATTCCAATCACTAGAATATCGAAGTCCTAAGGCACAAGTATGACTTTCATGCTTTGCCTTTTCAAAGAGCTTCGTGAGTGGATGCGCAATGTTTTGATCAAAGTGAAGTTTGCAAATACATATCTTTCCCTTTTCAACTTCATCCCTTATGTAGTTGAATCACCGCTCATTGTGCCTAATCTTTTGATGTGCACGGGGTTCCTTGATTTAAGCAATCGCACCCCTGTTATCATAAAAGATTTTTAAGGGGTCTTAAATGGTAGAGACCACCCTTAAATCGGCGATAAACCTTTTTATTCATGCAGCTTCCCAAGCTGCTAATGAGGCGGCTATGTATTCGTATTCTGTAGTGGACAATGCTACCCTACTCATAATAGAGACATATCCCGATTGTGATCGAGAATCATCTCGATCAGTTTGGAAGCTTGCATCCGTGTAACCCTTTACAACGAGTTCCTCTTTATCAGATCCGTATATTAGAAACATATCCTTAGTCCTCCTAAGGTATTTCAATATACTTTTAACAGCATCCAATGGCTATTACCTGGATTCTCTTGATATCTGCTTGTGATGCTTAACGCGCATGACACGTCCGGTCTAGTGCATATCGTCGCATACATGATGGATCCTACAGCAGATGCACTCAATATTGTCCCTCTTTGAATAGGTACCATACCTTTCTTAGAGTTTTCCATTTTGAACCTTTTCAAGATTTTATCAATGTATGAACCTTGGCTTAGACCTATCAACCGCCTCGATCTATCCCTATAGATCTTTATTCCCAAAATATAGGCGGGTTCACCGAGATCTTTTATGGAAAAACAGCTCCCAAGCCAGGTTTTAACACCTTCCATGGTTGGAATATCATTTCCAAATAGTAGTATGTCATCAATATACAATACTAATATTGTAATTGCACTCCGACTAGCCCTTTTTATACACACAAGCCTCGTCAGCGTTCTTGATCAAACCAAATTTCTTGATCTCTTCATCAAAACATTGATTCCAACTTCTAGATGCTTGTTTCAATCCATAGATTGATCTCTTTAACATACATACTTTATTAGGATGCTTTGGATCGACAAAACCTTCAGGCTGAACCATATGGACAGTCTCTTCGAGATGTCCATTAAGAAAAGCGTTTTGACGTCCATTTGCCAAATCTCATAATCATAATGAGCAGCAATGGCAAACAATATCCTAATAGACTTAAGCATTGCCACAGGCGAGAAGGTTTCATCTTAATCAACCCCTTGAGTTTGAGTGAAACCTTTTGCTACAAGTCATGCTTTGTAAGTATCCAAGTTTACATGCATATCTGTTTTCTTCTTGAAAACGCACTTGCATCCAACCGGTTTGGAGTTAAGTGGAGGGTCAACCAATTCCTAAACTTGGTTGTCATACATGGATTGCATCTCTACGTTCATGGATTCCAGCCATTTGTCACAATCCGAATAGGACATTGCATCATGGTATGTAGTTGGCTCATCGGAGTCAACCACATAGCATCCATCCATGAAAAATCCATATCTTTCAGGTGGAGTGCTAATTCTACCAGATCTGCAAATGATTTGTGTGTATTGATCAACCTCTTGATCATCATCAACAACATCTTGTTGATAGCTAGTGTCAACCAAACATGTTTCGGCGTGTGGATCTTGATCCTCATCAAATTCAACTGTTCTATACGTCATTCCTTCCATAAGGAACTTGGCTTCCAAGAATTCTGCCTTTCGAGCAATAAATACCTTTTGCTCTATTGGATCAAAGAAGTAGTATCCTATATAGTCTTTTGGATATCCAACAAGTATACACTTAGTGGATCGACTTTCCAGTTTGTTTTAGGTGTTAAGTTTCACATAAGCTTCATAACCCCATGCCTTTAAATACGATAGTGATGGAACTCTTCCATGCCATATTTCAAATGGTGTCGAATCCACTTTCTTGGTTGGGCCATATTCAGAATACGAGCCGCGAAGAGTAGTGCGAAACCCTAAAATGATAGAGGTAGTGAGCTTATAGCCATCATAGATCGAACCATATCCAATAGGGTTCGGTTTCTCCTTTCCGACACACCATTATGTTTTGGTGTTCCGGCAGGAGTAAGTTTTGAGACAATCTTACAACTTCTTAGATGATCCAGAAAAGCCTCACTTAGGTATTCACCTCCTCTATCTAAACGGAGAACTTTGATAGTTCTATCGAGTTTGTTTTCTACTTCATTATTGAAGATTTTGAACATTTCAAAAGCTTCATGTTTATGTGTCATCAAGTACACATAACCATAGTGACTGTAATCGTCGGTAAAGGTAATGAAGTATCTTTCCCCATTCATTGTCATTGTCTTAAAGGAACCACATACATCCGAATGTATGATTCCTAATAAGTATTTTGCCCTCTCGTTAGTACCACTAAAGGGCGACTTGGTCATCTTACCTTGTAAACAAGATTCACACATATCAAATGAACAATTTTCATTTGTTTTCAAAAGACCATTCTTTTGAAGCGTTTGAATCCGATTCTTGTTTATGTGACCAAGACGACAATGCCAAAGGTAAGAATCACTTAAACCCATTTTAAGTTTCTTGGTGCTTGATTGGTATAATGTGTTATTATAGGATGAATCATCATGAAGCAATTCATAAATACCATTATAAGTCATAGCCTTGAAATGAAATACATCATCCATATAAACATAAATACCATTGCTTACAACTTTTAAATCATAACCATATTGTTTTAAAATGGAAACTGAAAATATGTTCCTAGTCAAACTAGGAGCATTCAAAATGTTTTTAAGAACAACTTCCAAACCATTTGAAAGTTTCAAAACATAGTCTCCTTTCTTAAAGTGCTTATTTCTTTTGAACCCTTGCAACAGATTGCAAATGTGAGTTCCACACCCGGTATCCAATACCCATGTGTTTGAAGAAATAACATTTAAGTCAATATGGATCATGAAAGTTGTACCTAAGGTCTGCCCAACATGCCTCTTATTTCTCAACTCTTTGAGATAGGTTGGGTAATTCCCTTTCAAATGTCCTATCTCACCACACTCAAAACATGGATCGTTTTCCGTTACCCTAGGTTTCATAAGCTTTGGTTTTGGAGGTTCCGCTTTAACCTTCCCTTTCCCTTTGCCTTCGATGTGCTCCTTTCCTTTGGCAACATTTGCCTTGGGATCGGGAATGGCCTTTTCCCATTGCCTCCTTTATTGATCGAGAGAACAGGTAGAACCTTTCTACCCATCCCCGCCTCTGCTGCTTTGAGCATTGCGTGAAACTCACCAATGCTCTTATCCCATCCGTTCATATTGTAATTCATTATGAACGTCTCAAACCTTTTAGTTAGGCCATTTAGGATCAAATCCGTGGCCAACTCCTTTGAGACGGGACAGTTAAGCCTCTCGAGGCGATCAATGTGGCTTTTCATCTTAAGTACATAAGACGATACCGATTGGGTTTCTTCCATGCGACACGCATGAAGCGCTCGAACCGTTTCGAAGCGCTCTACCCTAGCTTGTTGAAGGTTCATTTCCTTCAATTGGGTAATCATTTCATATGCCCCAAGATGCTCCAAGTCCTTTTGGAGTTCAGGAAATATAGTTCCCAACATTAGGCAGGATACCTGCATGGAATCCTCAATATACTGAAGCCAATCGTTATAGGCCTTAACATCCTCGGGGTCGGTTTGGTCAGGAATAGGATCGTCAAGGACATAGGCCCTTTTCTCTTGCTTGAGAACAATTTGAAGTTTCAAAACCAATCCATAGAGTTGGTATGGTTCAGACGATCCCTCTCTAAAATAGTTCTCAGTGATAGGGTACAGACGGTCGGGGTGGTAGCATTATTGTTTGTGGCCATTCTACAAAATTTACAAAGTTCTTATTAGTATTTCTGAAAAATTACATTTTAATTATTAATACCCTTTTATGTCTCATAGACAATTAATAATTAAAATCTAGAATCCAATGTTACATTCAAATAATGGTTAGGTGACCTTTATCCCATTGTTTAAATTAACAAGGTAGTCAACATTTGACAATTACAACCTTTTGCAACTTCTAGCCTTTATGGGAACGGTTAAACATCTTATGTTTGGTTGGCATGTTTAATCCCATTAACACCATTGTACGCCATGCTTCGGTGACCCTATGCACATGGTTTCCAATTCAAGTCGTCCTACTTACACACACGTGTGAGTTTACACATACAAGTGGTTAGGTGACCTTTATCCCACAAATATGTTAAGCCCACCTCAAAACACAAGTTCCTTAAAAGTGGTTAGGTGACCTTTATCCCACAAATAGTTCTCAAGTGATTCGAGTGTCGTGTAAAAGGATGGTGTTAAACTTGTTTCCAAAGGGATTTTAGTTTTCATTAATTCTAGTTTTGAAAACTCTATGTACCTAGTATTTGCATGCTTTCAAATACAAGGTATCCTATGGTTCATTTTTTTGATAAAACCTCTTTTATTTAAATCATTAATCCTTTTAATAACTTTTATTAAGATATTAATGATTAAGAACCATAAATTTTCATCTTCTTAAGTTTGCTAATGAGTTTGTTATGCATATCCAAATATCAAAACACAATCATACAACTAACAACCAAACAAGCACAATCATACAAACATATGTGCATAACCATAGCCACTAAGTTGACTACACTTGTTTGCCATCACAAGTGTTTTCATAAGGTCTTTCCTAAGGGTTAACAATGACACATCATATGTGTCCATGAACTCCCACTTGATTCCACATCCAAATGCTTCAAGTGTCCATGTCTCTCATGTCCTTCGTTTTGGGTCTTCATCTTGTGCATCTTCTTTTACAAAATCATATCCTAATACAATTTTCTAATAAAAGAAATGCACCTATTCTATTTATTAGATAACCAAATGAATAAATAAATTACAACCCAAATACAAACACAAAAGAATAATATTACAACCCGTTATGAATGAAATCAACCAACATGACAAAATCACAATCAACCAAATCCAAAACACACATGGTCAAGGCTATGTTATGCACTAAAATGTGTATCCATATACCTCATTTCAAGAACAAAATAAATCCCCTTTTAACCCTAAATTTCAGCCAACACGAACCCAAAATCTAGTGTTTTTGTCCAAACATAATAATCAACCATTTGACATCTTTCTTTCAAGGTTTAATCACAAGCATGTAAGATATAACCTTGAAAGAATGGGGATTCATTATATCATCACAAAACAGCCCTAATTTGGTTGTTAAAACCCTATAAAACCAATTTTACAAGGATAATTGAAACTAGTCATCCACGTATCCGGCTCTAGACGCCAATGTTGGGTTGGTTGGACCATATACATAGTTGTTTAACCATTTAAACAAGAAAAACGCAGCGGATTAAAGGCTTAATTTCATGTTTTATAATCTGAAAAATAAAGCTCATAACTTTGTTTCAACAAACCCAAAATCATAGGATCAAATATATGTGCTTTGGCCTAAAATATGTATCCATATACGTCATTTCAAGAACAAAATAAATCTCCTTTTAACCCTAAATTTTCAGCCAACACAAACCCAAAATCTAGTGTTTTTGTCCAAACATAATAATCAACCATTTGACATCTTTCTTTCAAGGTTTAATCACAAGCATGTAAGATATAACCTTGAAAGATTGGGGATTCATTATATCATCACAAAACAGCCCTAATTTGGTTGTTAAAACCCTATAAAATCAATTTTACAAGGATAATTGAAACTAGTCATCCACATATCCGGCTCTAGACGCCAATGTTGGGTTGGTTGGACCATATACATAGTTGTTTAAGCATTTAAACAAGAAAAACGCAGCGGATTAAAGGCTTAATTTCATGTTTTATAATCTGAAAAATAAAGCGCATAACTTTGTTTCAACAAACCCAAAATCATAGGATCAAATATATGTGAATGGACTAGCTATTAAGAAGTATAAAACAACCATAAAGATGCAAAACATACAACCTTTATAGAGCTGCAAGAAAAACGATTTTGATGAAGACGGGGCTGCTCTTTAATGGCCAAAACACCAAGGATAGGTGTCCTCAAGCTTCCATACCCACAAGCCTCCAACAAACACCCTTTTGCTAGGATTTCAACACCAAAACACGAACCACGAGTGAGCTGAAAATCCGATTTTCAGCTTTGCATATCTTCAAAACTTGAGAGAAAATGTTCTTGGTTCTTGCATGTTAGAGAGAGAATGAGAGGTGGAGTGTGTTTCTAGTTCTTGGAGAATGGTTAATTGGAAAACACAAAAGGACCCCTCCCCATAAGGGGGTGGCCGAAAGTCCACAAGAGATGGGGTTTCCCACCCAAAACCAATCTTCAATTTTTATAAACTAGTTGTTTTTTTTTGTTATATAATTAACCTTTCAATTATATAACTCATACACACTTTTATTATTTAATGTTATTTAACTAAATTAAATAACATTTCAAATAACATCCGTGAACAAAATATCCTTATAAGTTGTTCAATCTCATATGCAGCTTATTTAGAAAACCCATTTTCTAAATTGGTGTAATTATTTAATTGCATGATCATATCATCAATTAAATATTAATTGGTGTTTGCTAAGCTTGTTATTGGGTATGACCCGACTTGGATCATAACGTACTAATCACATCAATGTTCTATGTGTCTTGGGCATAAAGAATCCAACATCAACAAAGCAATCCTAACTAGAACATATAAGATTCACGTTTAGAATTAGCATGATGTTATTACATGCGTGCGGTTGAGCTCTTTAGTTGACTTAAGGTTGGTGATTAGTATCCTTAGTGTATCTTAGCTTCTTGTGTATTTTTTAATTGTCATGAATTAACTCGTGTATATTAGGTTAGTTAATGCACTTAATCAAGAATTGAGTCTTAGCATGAAGAATGTAGAAAAATAAATTTATATCATGGATTCCAAATCTTTATAAACAACTTGCATTGATGATGTAAGTAATATATAATGTTTCAAGCGATGTTCATAATGTTCATGTTTACATCATAATAGTCAATTTGATTGACGCTAAGAAATCCAATTATTTATGATGGTAGTCGATATTTTTAATAAAAAGGGTGATACCAATAATATTTATTTCAATAACAATGAGATGACTGACAATTAATAACAACAATATGAAGGATCATTATGGAATTACAAGCCCATTTGCCATAATTAAGTACGCGTGAACATCGATTAACCTAATGTATCTATTGTACAAATATATATTTTTGTATGCATCTTACATCCCGAAGTTTTGTAAAGGTTTGTATGACATGAGATTAAATAATTTCTTATATGTTGACTAATTTCTTGTTTATAGGAATACATTCCCAAATGTTGTTTTTCATTATGCGATTGGTCACGTTATTTCCAATTTACACGCCGATTCATGATGATTTATAACTAGTTATCATTTTAAACATATTTGGCTCAACACACACAAGTTAATATATAATCTCCATACTTATACGTGTAAGGATGTTTAGCGCACGGTTATACCTAACGTTTCCATATCGCGTCCTAGAACTCGCTTGTTCCGACCCGCATCGCGTTGACTGTCCATTGACAATTTTGACCAGCTTTGACCGGGGTTTAACCTAACCAATACACACCAAGATTACATACAACACTACAACATTGATATCTTATAACCAAACGTAACTAAACCGCAACATACGTTACCAAACACCTTGGTTATAACTCATACCACCATTATTCACCACTTGCAGCCACTGTCCATCATGGTTAGCCACTGGCCGCCACCGGCTGCCCCTTGGTCGGCCCGAATCCTCGCCGGAATAACCCCACTTAACCAAATCTTGAAGATCTCCTTTGTAATTCCACATGCAGCCATAAGAGCAGACTTAAGTCATCTCCCATAACCTTTCCCACCATAGACCCTCCTCATCTAAGGCCCACGGCCACCACTGCCGCGGCCGGCAGCCGCCACTCACCAACAGCCACCCGCAACAGCTCCATAACCACAACCAACAGCCGACACCACTACTACTGCATCACCACCAACCATTACTGCTGCCGCCGTGAACCCCACCTCCGGTTAGGCTTCCTTCGACCCGACAGCCATCACTAACGCTGCCGACATCACCACCATCGTCGCACCTTGCCACCACAACACCCACGACCTAGCTGCGGCACCATACACCAACAGCAATCACCATCGCAGCCGCAATCATCGCCACCAGTGTCTAGATCCGGAACTGCCTCCACCCTTAACCTCATCTATCGCAGCCACGTTTCACGTAGGGGTTCTCAAGACCACCCAACAGCAGTTGCCACCGACACCCATCACCAAATCGACTACCATGGGAGCTGAGAACCACCGTATGACCACCATCTTCCGCCACTTCTGTCTTCGATTCCCGTCGATGTGCTTCGTTCTAGGAGAAATCAAGGCAACAATTGAGGCCAGGGCATCGAGGGGATTCCGGCAAGGTGTGGCACCTGCTGCCACTCGCCGGGAACTGCCGCCACCGGTCGCCGGCAGCCGAAGTTCGGGAAAGAAAAGGGGAGCGGAAATGGGCTGCAACCGCCCCCCTCTTCAGCCTCCCATTTTAAATTGTGAACCATAGAATGGAGTTTATGTTGTTTATATACTAGGGTTAAATGAAACGGGTTCGTAAAACAGTTCGCACAAGCTCGATTATATTGCACGTAACGTTAAAACTTCGCTTCTCGCTAGATTCCATTATACAAAACGTTATAAACATTCCGAGATTATAAATTTTTATCGTATTAAAAACATATCGAATAATTAAAAGAATTTAGCAGATAACCGCGTAATCACCACGTTTACGGTTTTACGCGTTTTTATCGAATGAGCGTTATTATGATCATTTTAGTATCAAATTATATGCAGTTAAGTATTAAAATGGTATTTTGTGCGTTAACTTCCCATGTTGGTCACATTAAAACCTTATCTGACGTATTCTCGGGTTTGACCTGATCGTAACCCGGTTCACGTCACGGTCGCGTTTCGGAACGCATTTATTCCGGATAACGTATCACTCACAAAATTCAATATGTTATGATAATAAATGATGTTTAGATGGATAATTACGATGTTATGAGGCTCGGTTGACGTATCAGATGACATTTAAATGCCGGTGAAAACCGGTATTCGCGTTTCACTCACGTATCTCCGTTGCTTATGCATGTTTGATGAAAAATCTTTTAGCAATCATTATTTATGATATTAGTTAAGATTAACAACGATTTAGATTGGATGACAAGCCATTATAAGAATTTTTGATGAAATTCAGACGTTAGAACGAGTTAAATTGCAGGATTTTACCCGGTATGGGTTCTGAATCTGTTTTTAATTTGCATCTTTCCATAATTATTTCAAATCACATAATAGTTAATTGTTTCGTGGTTTCTCATTTAATTAGTTCGCAAACGTGCATTTGGGCCTTAAATGGGCCTTGTTTGTATGTTCGGG
Organism: Flaveria linearis; assembly: GCA_024085815.1. Taxonomy (NCBI): domain Eukaryota; kingdom Viridiplantae; phylum Streptophyta; class Magnoliopsida; order Asterales; family Asteraceae; genus Flaveria; species Flaveria linearis. The sequence goes on along the minus strand of CM044014.1, from coordinate 42,742,901 downwards.
CCCTTATTGGGCTTTTTGGGCCCAAAATGCTAGTTTCATTTTCCAAGTTTTCTTTTGTAAGCCCACCTTAATTCGGACCTTTATTAAGTTTTATAACATTTTGAGGTTTCCAATTGGGCCATATTTCAGAGTTGTTACAAAAGTCACTAAAAGTCACATAAAATAATAAAAATGGTACTAATAGCAAATGATGATTCTGATACTAATGATAATATTAGAATGATACTAACATTAATATTAATAAGATGGGTAATGATGCAAGTAGATTAGGGTTAGAATTATGACCTAGAGGTCGGTTGTCACAAGAAGCAAGTTAAGTATTGCAAACATCTGTTTGTTTTCTTGCTTTCTATGTCAGACAGTACCCAAGAACATAAAAGAGTCTCTTCTAGACAATAGCTGGATCGAGGCAATGCATGAGGAGTTTCCCCAGTTCAAGAAACAATAGGTGTGGCAACTGGTAGATCTTCCCAAAGGTCAATACCCTATCGGTACCAGGTGGCTATACAGAAACAAGACTTACGATAGGGGCATCGTCATCAGAAACAAAGCAAGATTAGTGGCACATGGATACACATAAGAAGAAGGCATAGACTATGATGAAGTGTTTACTCCTGTAGCCATATTAGAAGCTATCAGAATTTTCGTTGCGTAATTCACTGTGTATCAAATGGATGTAAAGTGTGCCTTTCTCTATGGTAAGATCGCTGAAGAAGTCTATGTGAGTCAACCTCCCAGGCTTTAAAGACCCAGATTTCCCTCACAGGGTATACAAGCTTGACAAACCCTTGTATGGTCTTCATCAAGCACCACAAAAGTGGTATGAGACTATAATCTTTTCTGCTCACAAATGGATATGAAAGAGGAAAATTGATCAGACTCTCTTAGAAAGAGAAAAGGAAAAGACGTGTTGCTAGTCTAGATTTATGTGGATGATATCATCTTTGGCTCAACAAACAAACAACTCTATAAAGATTTTAAAGATCTCATGCATTCCAAGTTCCAAATGAGTGCTATGGGAGAACTCGATTTCTTTTTAGGAGTGCAAGTACAACAAACAGTAGATGGAATCTTCATCAATCAATCAAAATATATGGAAACCATGCCAAAGAAGTTTCATTTTACAGATTGTCAGTCTATCAGAACTCCTGTTGATACCAAGATGAAGATAGGTCTAGATCCTGAAGGAAAATCAGTGGATCAGACTCACTACAGATCTATTATTGGATCACTCATGTATCTAACTGCTAGTAGACCTGACATTATGTTTTGTGTATGTGTTTGTGCCAGGTACCAAGCAGATCCTAAGGAATCACATGTGAATGCAGTTAAATGGATATTCAGATATCTCAAGGGCAAGACTGCACTTGGATTATGGTATCCAAAAGAAGGAGATTTCAATCTATATACATACCCTAACAATGACTATGGAGGATGTAACTTCAATCGGAAGTCCATATCTGGCGGTTAAGCAGACAAATATGTCTGTTTCAACAGCAGAAGCTGTGTACATTGCAGCATCTGCTTGTTGCTCTCAATTTCTCTAGGTTCAAACCCTGATTCTTAATTATGGTTTTAACTTCTTGCACACACCAGTTCATATTAATAACACAACAGCAATGTTCATAACAAATAATCCAGTTCAACACTCAAAAACTAAACATATTGAAATTAGATATCATTTTTTGAGAGATTGTGCTGAAAAGGGTTAATCAAATTGATACAGGTCCACACTAATAATCAATTAGCTGATTTATTCACTAAGGCATTTGATCCTAGCAGGTTTGAATTCTTAGTTCAATCAATTGGCATGATTAACCTTGAGTAAAAACAAAAATCAACAAAAAATTCAAAAATTCATAAAAATACAAAAAGAATTTGTCTTGCAGAAGTATATGTCTTTTACTTAAAGGAAATGATATAATTACAGTCATTATATCGTTCACCGTGCTTATTTAAAAATCTCAAATGACTGACATGACTTATCTGATATGTGGGTAGGCTCAACTTGGAAAAGACAACACCTGCACTGATGAACTAAAGCTTATATTCAACTGTGAAGCTTTCATCTCAAAGTTCGTGTAAGTATTAGCTTATCCAAATATGTGTGTGAAGCAACCTAAACACACCAGGTAATGAAGTCTTATGAATCTCTTTTACTCACATCAGTTTTTCCTTTGTTTTACTGAGCAAAGGCCTGAAAAAACAAGCACATAGTGCTGATGTCATGATCCATCAAGATTCCCAATCAGAAACACAACCAACGTGGATGAATCAATAGAATAAAATACATTCCACGTGAATGCAACAAAAGAATCCTAAAAGATCACCTTCCAAAGTGAAGTTAAAAGAATCCTAATGTGGATCAAAAAAAGGATAAAAGGATTAAAACAAAAGAATCCTAATGAGGATCAAGCAAAATGAGATTTCATATTTCAAGTGACCTGGTCAAGTAAGTTAATGTTCTACCATACATTGCATGCAGATGGTTGACCTAACCATGGTTTTCAGTGTGAGGTACATGTTGAATACGAAATCAACTCAAAACATGATAAGATCACTAGCATTAAGATATTGACCAAGTATGAGTTTAAGAGGACAAACATACCTTCAATCAATATGTTCATGACAATGTATGTTTTACTAACAATTGCTTGCACTTGTGAAAGGTATAATTGATATGATCCCAAGAAAGATATATCACCACTTCATGTACAGATAAGAAAAAAAATCACAAAAATATTTTCTTCTCAAAATTTTAACAAATCTTTAAAGTTTCTATCTCTTATGGATATAAACTTTGAGGGGAGTAATTAAAATTTATGATCATTTTGTACAATTGTTTCCTTTTTTAAAAATATAAAAATAAAAAACAAGTATAAATATCAGAAAACTTACTGTGTTGGTGCAGAAGTTATACCATAGTATCTCAATTTTTGTAGATATCTTGAAGCACAGAAGTCCAAAATCAGTCAACACTTGGGAACTTGTATCACATGTGATGAAAAAGTCAATCCAAGCAAGAATTGACAACTCAAGCTACAGTCAAAATTTCATAAACAAGAAAACAACAGACTCATCTTTATAACAGTCAAAAGCAAGTGATACATCTTCATAAAGATCATGCATCAAACCAAAAACAACCAAAACTATCCACAACAGAAACATTAAGATTTGACAAGTTCAAACCCTAATGCAGGTAAGTGCATTGGTTAATGCGGGTGAAGGTAACCCAAGCACAAAACCAATGCGGGTAATAGTTTTGAGTCATGAAAACACAAGTGAAAGTAATACGGATAAGTTAACTCTACCGCATTAGTCTCACTACAAATATCCATAAAGTTTTCAAGTATGAAAACTAATGCGGACAACTTTGTTCATCCACATTTGTTTTCCTAAGCCACATTTACCAAATAAGGCTGAGATCATTACTTAAATTAGGTTGTACATTTGTATCATCATAAATTAGAAGTGTGTTTACACTCTTCTATCATCATGTTTAAAGTTCAAGAAATGCGGACAACTTTGTGGTTCATCCACATTTGTTGAAGTACATATGAAACAACAAATGTTCCTCAGCATTTGCTACAGTGTAAAAATGCAAAGAGCAAGTTAAACATCCGCATTTGCTACAACGCGAAAACATATGCTAACTTAAACCATTCGCATTTGCTACAGTGTTCAAGTGTCTGAATTTAAAACTTCTGCATTTTCTACAGTAAACAAATGCTGCAAGAATTTACTCTTCCACATTTGCTACAATACACAAATGCTAACTGTTTTAAACTTATGCATTTGCTACAGTAGTCAACCGCATTTGTTTTTAACACTTGTAAAATTTGAAAAGGGCATTAAAAAGACTATTTAAACAGATCTTTACAGTGCATTTAATACTTTTCAAATTTGAGTGACATTAAAGTGCGACGAATGAAACCTTACTACTGTTCTTCATCCATCATCATAATCATCAACAACGTTCTGATTCCTGTGTTCTACAAACATTAGTTTGCTTCTAGTTCGATTCTAAACCAACATAGTATCGAAACAAGGTGATTACAAGCAAAATCCATGAAATTCCTGACGAACACTTTTGAACTTAGAATCCTAAAACAACAAACAATCTCTAAAATTAACCACTAACCAAGGATTAACAGACATTTTCAAACTCAATGACATAAATGATCATGAAAATCAACACAAACAAGTGATTTTCAAAATCCTAAATTTGTCGTATGAACAGGGGATCATCAAACTAAGAATGTCAACTTCAAAACACATGGTTGAGTGTGAAAAGAGATTTTAAACAGAAAATCAACATCAAAATAAAAGATAATTCAAAATAAAATTGATCATGCATTGCAAATCAAGTTAGGTCAAAATGTCTATGCAACAGTGCCTTTAATTGTTCAATTTTGACCAAATAAAGTCAAAGTTGAAATAACCAGCTTGATTTCACCAATGTAATTGATAATTTGATGTCAAAAACTAACTCATATGCATCTTATCCAGAAGTTAATGGCAAACCTCACTTGGAGCCAGGTCCACAATATGAGTAGATTTCTTAACCTTGAAGTCCCTGAAGCAGAAGGACTTAGAGATATGATTAGATTCATCTCCACTACAAGGGTTGCTCATGCTTGTTAGATTCTTTATGCCCAAGACACATAGAATATTGATGTGGTTAGTGCGTCATGATCCAAGTCGGGTCATACCCAATAACAAGCTTAGCAAACACCAATTATTATTTAATTGATGATATGATCATGAAATTAAATAATTACACCAATTTAGAAAATGGGTTTTCTAAATAAGTTGCATATGAGATAGAACAACTTATAGGGATATTTTGTTCAAGTGTATTATTTGAAATGTTATTTAAATTAGTTGAATAACATAAAGTAATAAAGTGTGTAAGATTTATAAAATTAAAAGGGTTAATTTTATAACTTAACAAGTGATTTGTTTTAATTATTGGAGAATGGTTTTGGGGGGAGAAACCCCACCTCTTCACCAATTCGGCCGCCCCTCTTTAGGGGTTGGTGCTTTTGTGTCTTGAGAATACACAACACATTAACTTGGAAAAAACACCCTCCACTTTTCTCTCTCTCATATGCAAGAACCACAAGAACAAAAGTCCTCTCCAATTTGAAGACATACACGGCTGGAACTCGATTTTCAGCAAGGTTCTTTGTGGTTTTGGTGTACAAATCCTAGCAAGAAAGGTCTTTGCTTGATGCTTGTGGGTATGGTAGCTTGAGGACACCTCTCCTTGGTGTTTTGGTCATTCAAGAGCAGCCCCATCTTCTGTGTTTTGGTCATTCAAGAGCAGCCCCATCTTCATCCAAAATCGATTTTTCTGCATCTCTACAAAGGTTGTATCTTTTGTATTGTTTTGGTTGTTTATTCTTCTTGATAGCTCGTTCAAACACATATAAAGGATCCTATGTTCTTGGGTTTGTTAAGACAAAGTTGTGAGCTTTAATTTTCAGATTATAAAACATGAAATTAATCCCTTATTCCGCTGCGTTTTTCTTGTTTAAATGGTTAAACAACTATGTATATGGTCCAACAAACCCAACATTGGCATCTAGAGCCGGATATGTGGACGACTAGCTTCTTTTGTCCTTATAAAATAGGTTTTATGGGACTTTAACAACCTATTAGGGGTTGTTTTGTGATGATATGATGATACCCTAACCTTTCAAGGTTATAACTTGCATGCTTATGATTAAATCTTGAAAGGATGACATCAAATGGTTGATGGTGTTGTTTGGACATAACCTAAATGTTTTGGTTCATGTTGGCCAGAACTTTAAGGTTATAAAAGGGGTTCATTTTGTTCTTGAAATGATGTATATGGATACATATTTTAGTGCATAACATAGCCTTGACCATGTGTGTTTTGGATTTGGTTGATTGTGATTGTGTCATGTTGGTTGTATTCATTCAAAGGGTTGTAATAATTTCTTTTGTGTTTGTATTGGGGTTGTAATTTATTTATTCATTTGGTTACGCAATAAATAGAATAGGTGCATTTCTTTTATTAGAAAATTGTATTAGGATATGATTTTGTAAAAGAAGATGCACAAGATGAAGACCCAAAAGACATGGACACTTGAAGCATACGGATGCGGGTTCAAGTGGGAGTTCATGGACACTTTGAAGTGTCAATTTTAAACCCTTAGGAATGACCTTATGACAACACTTGTGATGGCAAACAAGTGTGGTCAACTTAGTGGCTATGGTTATGCACTTGTGATTGTTTGGTTGTGCTTGTTTGATTTGTTTAATTTTGGTTGATTGTTGGATATTTGGATATGTATAACAAACTAATTAACAAACAAAACAAGCTGAAAATTTATTGTTCCTAAACATTAAGTGATTAGTAAAAGGTTATTAAAAGGATTAACGATTTTAATAAATGGGTTTTATTAAAAAGGAGAACCATAGGGTACCATGTTTTTGAAAGCATGCAAATACAAGGTACATAGAGTTTTCAAAACTAGAATTAAAGAAAACTAAAATCCCTTTGGAAACAAGTTTAACACCATCCTTTTACACGACACTCGAATCACTTGAGAACTATTTGTGGGATAAAGGTCATCTAACCACTTTTAGGGAACTTGTGTTTTGAGGTGGGCTTAACGTATTTAAGGGATAAAGGTCACCTAACCACTTGTATGTGTAAACTCACACGTGTGTGTAAGTAGGACGACTTGAATTGGAAACCATGTGCATAGGGTCACCGAAGCATGGCGTACAATGGTGTTGATGGGATTAAACATGCCAACCAAACATAAGATGTTTAACCGATCCCATAAAGGCTAGAAGTTGCAAAAGGTTGCAATTGTCAAATGTTGACTACCTTGTTAATTTAAATAATGGGATAAATATCACCTAACCATTATTTGAATGTAATGTTGGATTCTAGATTTTAATTATTAATTGTCTATGAGACATAAAGGGTATTAATGATTAAAATGTAATTTTTCAGAAATACTAATAAGAACTTTGTAAATTTTGTAGAATGGCCGCAAACAATAACGCTACCACCCTGACCGTCCATACCCTATCACTGAGAACTATTTTAGAGAGGGATCGTCTGAACCATAACAACTTTATGGACTGGTTTCGAAACTTGAGAATTGTTCTCAAGCAAGAGAAAAAGGCTTATGTCCTTGACTATCCTATTCCTGACCAACCCGACCACGAGGATGTTGACACCTATGTCGATTGGCTTCAGTATACTGAGGATTCCATGCAGGTATCCTGCCTCATGTTGGTGACTATGATTCTCGAACTCTAAAAGGACTTGGAGGATCTTGGGGCATATGAACTGATTACCCAATTGAAGGAAATGTTCCTTCAACAAGCTAGGGTAGAGCGCTTCGAAACTGTTCGAGCGCTTTATGCATGTCGCATGGAAGAAACCCAATCGGTATCATCTTATGTACTTGAAATGAAAAGCCACATTGATCGCCTTGAGAGGCTTAACTGTCCCGTCTCAAAGGAGTTGGCCACGGATTTGATCCTTAATGGCCTAACTAAAAGGTTTGAGACGTTCATAATGAATTACAGTATGAACGGATGGGACATGAGCATTGGTGAGCTTCACGCAATGCTCAAAACAGCTGAGGCGAGGATGGGTAGAAAGGTTCAACCTGTTCTCTAGATCAATGAGGGAGGCAATAGGAAAAGGCCATTCCCCGGTCCTAAGGCAAATGTTTTCAAAGGAAAGAGGCACATCAAAGGCAAAGGGAAGGGGAAGGTTAAAGCGGAACCTCCAAAACCTAAGCGTATGAAGCCTATGGTAACGGAAAACGATCCATGCTTTGAGTGTGGTGAGATAGGACATTGGAAAAGGAATTGTCCAACCTATCTCAAAGAGTTAAGAAACAAGAGGGATGCTGGGCAGACCTCAGGTACAACTTTCATGATCCATATTGACTTAAATGTTATTTCTTCAAACACATGGGTATTGGATATCGGGTGTGGAACTCACATTTGCAATCTGTTGCAAGGGTTCAAAAGAAATAAGCACTTAAGAAAGGAGACTATGTTTTGAAACTTTCAAATGGTTTGGAAGTTGTTCTTAAAAACATTTTGAATGCTCCTAGTTTGACTAGGAACATATTTTCAGTTTCCATTTTAAAACAATATGGTTATGATTTAAAAGTTATAAGCAATGGTATTTATGTTTATATGGATGGTGTATTTTATTTCAAGGCTATGCCTTTTAATGGTATTTATGAATTGGTTCATAATGAATCATCCTATAATAACACATTATACCAATCAAGTACCAAGAAACTTAAAATAGGTTTAAGTGATTCTTATCTTTGGCATTGTCGTCTTGGTCACATAAATAAGAATTAGATTCAAACACTTTAAAAGAATGGTCTTTTGACAACAAATGAAAATTGTTCATTTGATAAGTGTGAATCTTGTTTACAAGGTAAGATGACCAAGTCGCCCTTTAATGGTACTAACGAGAGGGCAAAAGACTTATTAGGAATCATACATTCGGATGTATGTGGTCCTTTTACGACAATGACAAGGAATGGTGAAAGATACTTCATTACCTTAACCCACGATTACAGTCGCTATGGTTATGTGTACTTGATGACACATAAACATGAAGCTTTTGAAATGTTCAAAATCTTCAAGAATAAAGTAGAAAATCAACTCAATAGAACTATCAAGGTTCTTCGTTTAGATAGAGGAGGTGAATACCTCAGTGAGGCTTTTTAGGATCATCTAAGAAGTTGTGGGATTGTCTCACAACTTACTCCTCCCGGAACACCACAACATAATGGTGTGTCTGAAAGGAGAAACTGAACCCTATTGGATATGGTTCGATCTATGATGGCTATAAGCTCTACCTCTATCATTTTGGGGTTTCGTACTACTCTCCGCGGCTCGTATTTTAAATATGGCCCCAACCAAGAAATTGGATTCGACACCTTTTGAAATATGGAATAGAAGAGTTCCATCGCTATCATATTTAAAAGTATGGGGTTGTGAAGCTTATGTTAATCTTAATACCCAAAACAAACTGGAAAGTTGATCCACTAAGTGTATATTTGTTGGATAGACTGTATAGGATACTACTTCTTTGATCCAACAGAGCAAAAGGTATTTATTGCTCGAAAGGCAGAGTTCTTGGAAGCCAAGTTCCTTATGGAAGGAATGACGTATAGAACAGTGGAATTTGATGAGGATCAAGATCCACAAGCCGACACACGTTTGGTTAACACTAGCAATCAACAGGAGGTTGTTGATGATGATCAAGAGGTTGATCGATACACACAAAACGTTCGCAGATCTTGTAGAGTTAGCATTCCACCTGAAAGATATGGATTTTTCATGGATGGATGCTACGTGGTTGACTCCAATGAGCCAACTACATACCATGATGCAATGTCCAATTCAGATCATGAGAAGTGGCTGGAAGCCATGAACGTAGAGATGCAATCCATGTATGACAACCAAGTTTTGGAATTGGTTGACCCTCCGCTTAAGTCCAAACCGGTTGGATGCAAGTGGGTTTTCAAGAAGAAAACAGATATGCATGGAAACTTGCATACTTACAAAGCAAGACTTGTAGCAAAAGGTTTCACTCATACTCAAGGGGTTGATTATGATGAAACCTTCTCGCCTGTGACAATGCTAAAGTCTATTAGGATATTGTTTGCCATTGATGCTTATTATGACTATGAGATTTCGCAAATGGATGCCAAAACCACTTTTCTTAATGGACATCTTGAAGAGATTGTCCATATGGTTCAGTCTGAAGGTTTTGTCGATCCAAAACATCCTAATAAAGTATGCAAGTTAAAGTGATCAATCTATGGTTTCAAACAAGCATCGAGAAGTTGGAATCAACATTTTGATGAAGAGGTCAAGAAATTTGGTTTCATCAAGAACGCTGACGAGGCTTGTGTGTATAAAAGGGCTAGTGGGAGTGTAATTACATTCTAAGTATTGTATGTTGATGACATACTACTATTTGGAAATGATATTCCAACCGTGGAAGGTGTTAAAACCTGGCTTGGAAATTGTTTTTCCATAAAAGATCTCGGTGAAGCCGCCTATATTTTGGGAATAAAGATATATAGGGGTAGATCGAGGCGGTTGATAGGTCTAAACCAGAGTGCATACATTGATAAAATCTTGAAAAGGTTCAAGATGGAAAACTCTAAGAAAGGTATGATACCTATTCAAAGAGGGACAATATTGAGTGCATCTCAATTTCCAAGCTCAAAGGATGAACAAGATCGTATGAAGGACATCCCATATGCGTCTGCTATAGGGTCCATCATGTATGCGATGATATGCACTAGACCGGACATCTGATGCGCGTTAAGCATGACAAGCAGATATCAGCAGAATCCAGGTTATAGCCATTGTATGGCTGTTAAAAGTATATTGAAATACGGATCTGATGAAAAGGAACTCGTTGTAAAGGGTTATGCGGATGCGAGTTTCCAAACTGATCGAGATGATTCTCGATCACAATCGGGGTATGTCTTCATTATGAATGGAGGAGCAGTGTCTTGGAAGAGTTCAAAACAAGACGTGGTAGCATTGTCAACTACAGAATCTGAATACATAGCTGCCTCATTGGCAGCTCAGGAAGCTGCATGGATAAAGTAATATATCAACGATCTAGGGGTGGTCTCTACCATTCAAGACCCCCTAGAAATCTTTTGTGCTAACGAGGGTGCGATTGCTCAAATCAAGGAACCTTGTGCACATCAAAAGACTAGGCACATTGAGTGGAGATTCAACTACATAAGGGATGAAGTTGAAAAGGGAAAGATATGTATTCGTAAAGTTCACAATAATCAAAACATTGCGGATCCACTCACGAAGCTCCTTCAAAGGGCAAAGCATGAAAGTCATACTTGTGCCTTAGGACTTCTATATTCTAGTGATTGGAATTGATCTGTTTAGTATTAATATTGAAAATATGAAACAATTGTAATATTTAACTCATCTATATATTTACAATATTTTGAGTTATGTTCCTTTTAGCATGTTTACATCCATGAATATGTTTATTATTCTAAATGTACGTAGTCGGTCATATTTGTGGGAACAAATATGAACGTAAGACTATTATGAACTTGGATTGGTGGATATTTGTAAGGCATGAATATAGAGCAATTGGTTGCTGCCAAGGTTCATAGATATTCGTGGGATACGAATAGTGGACTGACCCGCGTCTCAAATCTTACTACATGGAATCTTATTGATTGACCATAAGTAAATTTGAGTAAAGGCGAATATCATTTGGTATCCTCCGACCTGAGATACATATTGGGTTTTGATATTCAACTAGTGTTATACCTTGAGCTAGTTCTTCGCTGCTCTGAAATAATGGTCAGTACATAAGGCTATGTTTAGGTATGACATAAGGTGATTGTGAGAAACGTATGTAGTCAAGATGGAATTTGTTCCTCTTATTCGTTGAGAGCAAGATGTCTAAGGCCTGATTAAGTTAAATCAACAAGGAATGATCATTCTGTGTCCTTGGATATAACATGACATCTGTAACAAAAGGATAAACGATTGATTCACCGAAATGATTTCAATTTGGATACTTGAAGGAGATGATGTTATTGAATGGCCTCTAAGTCATGCGTATTAAGGGTAGTAAACCGTTGTTAGGCGGTATTTACTGCTTGCATCAATCTTCTATGAATCTTGTGCAAGTGGGAGATTGTTGGATTCTTTATGGCTAAGACAATAGAATATTGATGTGGTTAGTACGTCATGATCCAAGTCAGGTCATACCCAATAACAAGCTTAGCAAACACCAATTATTATTTAATTGATAATATGATCATGCAATTAAATAATTACATCAATTTAGAAAATGGGTTTTCTAAATAAGTTGCATATGAGATAGAACAACTTATAGGGATATTTTGTTCAAGTGTATTATTTGAAATGTTATTTAAATTAGTTGAATAACATAAAGTAATAAAGTGTGTAAGAGTTATAAAATTAAAGGGGTTAATTTTATAACTTAACAAGTGATTTGTTTTAATTATTGGAGAATGGTTTTGGGGGGAATAACCCCACCTCTTCACCAATTTGGCCCCCCCTCTTTAGGGGTTGGTGCTTTTGTGTCTTGAGAATACACAACACATTAACTTGGAAAAAACACACTCCACTTTTCTCTCTCTCATATGCAAGAACCACAAGAACAAAAGTCCTCTCCAATTTGAAGACATACACGGCTGGAACTCGATTTTCAGCAAGGTTCTTTGTGTTTTTGGTGTACAAATCCTAGCAAGAAAGGTCTTTGCTTGATGCTTGTGGGTATGGTAGCTTGAGGACACCTCTCCTTGGTGTTTTGGTCATTCAAGTGCAGCCCAATCTTCATCCAAAATCGATTTTTCTGCAGCTCTACGAAGGTTGTATCTTTTGTATTGTTTTAGTTGTTTATTCTTCTTGATAGCTTGTTCAAACACATATAAAGGATCCTATGTTCTTGGGTTTGTTAAGACAAAGTAGTGAGCTTTAATTTTCAGATTATAAAACATGAAATTAAGCCCTTATTCCGCTGGATTTTTCTTCTTTAAATGGTTAAACAACTATGTATATGGTCTAACGAACCCAACAATGCTATCTTAGTGAGACCAGTCATTTATGAAAACTTTACAAGATCATTCTGCAGTACAACTAAAGTAGCAGAGATTGATGGTGTCAAGACATTATCTGGAAGAATATCTGCTGATCACACCCTTAGCATCACTGAACAAACTATGATACAGTGTCTATAGTTTGGTGACGATGCCAACACTCCTCAGGAACTAGAAGATGAGGAAATCATGACCTTCTTTGCCAACATTGGCTATGAAGGAGGATATGAAGGAAAGCAAATCGTCAAGGGTTTGGCAGATCTACAGTGGAGATTTCTGATCCATATGTTCCAGCACTGTCTGTCCATAAGAAAGACAAGGTGGAATGATATTCCAGTGACTACCTTTTCAGCTATCTGCGCTCTATGCACCAACAGACCATTCAATGTGTCTGCTTATGTATTCAATGGTCTGGTGTCAAATGTTGAGGAAGGAAGAAGAAACATGTTCCTAATGTACCCTAGATTCCTCCAATGCCTCATCAATGAAGCATTTCCATAACTTACACCTGTAGGACTAGTAATGAACATTCCTCATTACAATGCCAAGTCCTATATGTACATAAAGAAGAGGGATCTTAGGAATTTCTACAGTTGAACCTTCTTTCCACTACTTCCTTGGATGTTAGAACAAATCCACCAATAAAAAGTACAAGAGGATATAGCTCCTGATAAGCAAGCTCCAGAAGAAGAAGAAGTAGCTCATGATCAATAACATGTTGATAAGCATGTTGCAGCAGAATCAGAGGAACAAAGGCCCGAGTCACCACATGTTGATGTAGGTGGTGATCTTCACTTAGGACCTTCTGTTCAAGAAGCAGAAGTGGTTTTTCCACTTGTTCCATCACTTGTTCAGTCTCCTTACATGTCTACAGCTCATTTTCTCCACCTCACATTTCTCCCATAGCTGCTAAGCTTGTTGAGTCTGGTGAATCTACCAGCTTTTTAGATGACTCTGAATCATCTCCAGATGAGGAGGGTCACACTATGAGGATGCCTATAAGACAAGTCCAATAAGAAGCAGGGCCTTCTGAAAGCTTTGCTGAATCAGGAATTAATCAACCTGATAAGAAGGACGAAATGATTACAGAGCTCCTGTTGAAAGTGCAGATGATGGAAAAGTTGTTGAATGGAAGATCAGGCATTATTCAAGACAAAATTCAAGAGATGAATGAGATAGAAGTATAGATCAAAGATCTGAAGGAGAGACATGAGGATGAAACATCAAAGAAAGAAAAAGAAATTGATGATCTTAAGGTTGCTCTCCATCAAGCTAAAGAAGAAATCATTGGGCATGTTAACACTATGACCATTCAAACCATTGCCATGGAGGAACAAGAAAGCCTAATTAAGAGCCAATCTAAGCTAATCACTGAACTTAGCAACCAGAATGAGATCTTACTAAAAAGGGTCTTAGAACTGGAAATGTTAATCATGATCAAGGAGGAATTGGCTGAAGAACAAGAAACAAAAGGTGATGAACAAGAACAAAGAAAAGATGAACCAAAACCAGAACAAGTAACAAAAACAAAGACAGAGCCAAGTCTAGATATGGTTGTCTATTTAAGTGATCCTTCTGAAGAAACCACTGATCAAGACTTTGAGATTGGAGATCTCATTAAAGAACTAGACAACTACTCTACTGGAGAATTTATCATTGATGATGAGTTTTGGGATTTTGTTAAAGGCCCAAGACCACCAGTAAAACACTTAGTGGTGATTCCTCAAACTTTAGTGCCCTTTGAGTGAGAGTTGAGCTTGCAGATTGTTCCTGCAGTCACCCTATCTGTTATGCAACAAGATCTCATCAGAAGACTAAGTGAAGAGCTCAAAGAAAGAGTAGAAGCTGCTGAAAAGCAAGCTGAAGAACCAAGACAAACAACTGCTGAAAAATCTATGCCATCCTCATCCAGACCATTTGTACACACCTACTAAAGAAAGAGGAAGTACTTGTCTGAGAAGGCCAACGGAAAAAGGCCCGTAGAGGAAGAAGAGCCAGTAAAGAAGAAATAGAAAGTTGATCCAAGAAGTTTGACTGCAATAGCTAAATTTCTTGAGGAGCATGAGAAGGCCGAGGCATAATTAAAAGAAATGATTGACATTATTGACTTGGAAGAAAGAGATTTTGAAGGAGGATACCGGGTTGATGAACCTGTGGTAAAAGATAGTCCTGTGAAGGTTGAAACCTCTGTTGAGGAGATGGTTGAAATGGCTCAAACCGATGACTTGATGATCAATGCAATGTTTCTGGTCAATCACCGTTATGATGCTGATGAGGTGTTTGGGATGACGTTTGAGTCCATGGTTGAAGAAGTAAGAAAGATGAACCAACTTCTTGACCCAACACATGTGACTGAGTATGAGAAAAGATCAGTCAAATCCCCAATCACATTCACCACCCTAATCATAAAACAGACTGAAACCTCTCAAGCTCCTTATCTTGATCCCTACACCACGTCTGATAGGGAAATAAAGGATTATCTTTCCAAGCAAGGATATACAAAGAGAAAACTGGGAAACATGAAGACTAATTCTCTTAGAGCTGCAATCCTCCAGATGATCAATGAAAAGAAAGACAGATTGAAGAAGTTAGAAGAGGAGGCTGTAGGAAGAAGACCCAGAACAAGGCTCACAGCTCAAGACATCCAGCTCACCCATGAAGACCATGATGTCTTGGCACCCATTCTTAATAGGAATCCTAAGTGGTTTACTAAATCCTCTCAGTTGAAGCTTCAAGAAGGGTTAACCACTTCAGAGATGATTCAGGGTATGTCAGCTCCAGAGGGTAAAGCAAATGTAAAGATCATTGCCTGGAAATACGACAACAAATGGACCATGTTTATGATCAAAAGGATCTCAGGGTTAGTATAATTTTTCACTGAGTACTCTGCTCTTGTGTACACCCTGCAGATTCATGATCAAAAAGAACTTACTGAGCTTGAGTTGATCAATAATCAAGCAATGTATAGGGGATATGAGTTCGAAGAAATTCTAAGGATTTTCCAAAGAACAAAGAACTTCAACTCATTAAAAGCAGTTTGTTTGAGGAAAGATAAAACTTTCCAAAATCCCTTGGAGAAGAAAAAGAGAACAAAAAGGACTGTAGAGTTGGTATTTCCTGAGTTGAATGTAATACCAACTAAATCACAGAAAAGAAAGATGGTAGCTAGTACCCAAACTTCCATCCCAATCTCTATTGTATACTATGATGAAAAGACATATGAGTTACTGATTGAACGGAAGTAGGGACGTAAAGAAGGTGTAGAAATCCGCTTGTTCAGTGGATATGAAGTAAGACTGCTTGATGAGTCTTACATCCACTACATCTTTTCAAGGCACTTCAGGGAAATATCCAACAAACTGGGAGAAGCAGATATGTATTTCTTCCTAAAATGTATCAAAATCTTGAAGATGGCTTATGACCGAATCAGGCATAAGAGAGAACAGAGGAAGAAGAAGAAGACACCTCTCAATCAGGAGAGTATAGTGAAACTTGAGGTTGATGCTAATGGAACACTTCTGATTCACAGAGATGGGTTATCCACTGTTAGTGTGTGGGAACCCATATCCCTAAAGAAGATGCTCCTTGAAGCAATTCATACCTTGAGCCAAATAACTATACACGTACGGAGTAGAGACAGGATGAACGAGGCCAGAGACTTCTCCAACATAATCAAGTCCATCCTGAATCCATCTCTTCCAGACCTAGGCATAACTCCATTATCACCAGTCCAAGCACCTGCTAAAGACCCAGTAGAATCTTCACAACCTCATCCACAATCAAAACCTTGAAGTATATATATTGTATAATCCTTAGGGGGAGTATTATTGGACCCTAAAAGGATCATACATGCCAATTCAAGTGATGGCTGATGGTTGTTCTGTTAGCAGATTCCCACAAGTCTAAGAAGACATGCAGGGGAAGAAAAGAAGACAAGTGTTGGCTATTTACATTTTTCTATGCGGATGACCAAGAAACAAATGCTGACAAGTGTTTGTACTTCCGTATAAACAAATGCGGATAGCTAAGAACAAATGCTGCAAGTATTTGTTCATCCATATTGGTTAATGGGGATGCTTTAGAACAAATATTGTTAAGTATTTGTTCATCCACATTTGTTAATGCGGATGCACAAAGAGGAATGCTAATAAGTGTGTGCTCATGCGCATTAGTTAATACTAATGACCAAACACTTAATGCTGATGAAGAATAAAGAAATGCTGATGAAGCAAAGGCATCCGCATTAGTTAATGTAGATGTTCAACAACTAATGCGGTTGAAGACTTTTGTACTTGAACTAGTATTCTGTATAGTTGTCAGGGTAGTTTAGTGTTTTTGTACAGGCTTTATGCCAACCTATAAATAGAATAGAATATCCATCATATGTAAGTTTTTCACTCACAAAGATACCTAGTACTCAAGTTATGAGGTTCTGAGGCTGTATTTTCACTGGTCTTGAAAACCCTAGAACCCGTTGTAACTTGTTTGTTCTACATTCAATATGCAAGCATTTATGAGTATATTTACAGCATTAAATGTTTATTGATTCAGTATTTCTGCTACTTAATCACTGACTCAACACCATATTTGATCCTTGTTTACTTAACATCAATAGAGAATATCATTCTCGGACCCAGTCATCAACCAACCAACATCCCCAAGGTCTGAAGCAGATGCAAGTGTAAATTCTATGGAAGAAGCTAAAACTCCTTCCACAGAAAAGAACAGGAAGACCAAGTCCACAAATTTAGTAGATCTTCTACGAAAGAATAATAGTTGGGGAGATTCAAGAACCATCAGTAAATCATCATCGGATGAGTACAACTGTTAGTTCATCTAAACAAACATCCGTAGCAGATCTATGGAATAAGCCAACATCTACTGAAAGCTTATCCAAAGCAAAGAAATCATTAGCTGAATCTTCAACAATCAAAAGCACCAGTAAGAAATCTGTGAAGGTTGTGATTTATCAATAAAAGTTAGCTGCTAAAAAACAGAACCATTTGACATTATGTCCAAAAGTAGCAAAGACTTTTCAGTAGTGTCACACCCCCGGGCCCAGGTAGGGTGGGACGTCACAGATTAGCAACAACATACATGGCAGCGGAAACAAACCAATATAGAGCTCAAAGGGGGAGAACATCACATGGCATTTAAAGTTTTAAAAGACACCAGGCTGGAAACACATCCAGCCCCAAATGTTTACATAGATCAACAAAATAAAAATAGTCATTGAATCAAATTGTTCAAGTCATGATTTTGGTCACACAAGCAAATGCCATGGTCTCGGGGTTAAGTCTAAGTCTTCCATAATAGCTAAGAGTCTTCACGGGTTACCTCAAACATGCTCAAAAGAAAAGTGTGTCAACTAAAAAAGTTGTTGAATTCAAGTGCTTAAAGTTTCAAAACAATAAAAGGAACTCTTAAAGTCCACAGTAAAGGTTTTAGAATCAAGTGTGAAAGCTTATGAAAAATCTCTTTTGATTTTAAAAGCATCATTTTTAGTATCAGTCATCGTGGGGTATCAAATTCAACCCTGCACTTGGTCCCCGGTTGGCCTCTTCTAAACTTGTGTTTAACCGGATATTCCAGAAGGAAGGAACCAAGCCTCAAATCAGTGAACCATACCTGCTAGGATGGTTCACCATAGTTTCTTAATCAAAACTTGTTACATGCCACATACGATCACTTAGGATCTCAGTGGGGTACCTCCCTATAGCGGGAGCCACTGTGTGTGGGGGATTCCCCAAATAGATCTATCCATATAAAGCAAGCGGTTCACAAAAGAATTAATGATCATGATATACGTGTCAGCAGGTATCCAAAAGTCCTACATACAAGCATCAAATAAAGCACAATCATAGTTCATAAAACAAAGAGCATGTTTCATCCCAAAAACAGTAAGTAAAAAGGGATCACTAGAACTCACCTTAGATATTAAGCAAAGAAATCCTTCGTGTGCCGGGAATATCTCAAGACTATCAACCTATCATCAATATATATAAGTCATTAGCTATTGCTCTAAACCTATTTGAGGTGCAACAAGAGTGCCTAAGTCTTAGTTTGTCGGGTTCGGCTTTGATTCGATTAGGGTTTGCATAAAAAGTTTCCTTTTATGGAAAGTCAAGGTTTCTCATACGATTAAGGGTTTCTACATTACTAAGTCAAGAATGTATGGTAAATATGCTATTCAAGTGACTAAAGGGGTCATTTGAGTTGATTATGAGGTTTAACCAAATTTTACAGTTTAGCCCGTAAAGTTTCAAAATGGACAGTTTCTACCCTTAAGTTTGGTTTCTTGTATTAGATGACCTTTATAACCAAAAATCAGGTTTAAGACCTTAATCTAACTTAATTTTAAGAAAATATACCCAAATTTTCAGTTTATGGACTCGGTTTATAAATTACGTGTATAACGTTGCCGGTTACGGTAAAACCGAAGGGTTTAAGATGGTTACCTATGAGTTTTCATGTTTTTGAGTCTAGGACCAGTAGCTAACTTTTTAAAGTCATTTTTATAAGTTTACAACCTTTTGAATCACAAAATTTGCCTCTAGTAGCGGAAAGACTCGTTTTTACGTTTAAACCGTTAAAACGCGGTTTTAACCGGGTTTGACCATTTAAAAGCTTGTTTGACCAACCTTTCTACTTTATAAGTCATTTTATCATTTATCCTACTGGAATAACATGATTTTATAATTTCTAACCTTATACCCATTTTTCTTAGATTTTCCTCAAAAACGTCTCTCGGTTAGCACCCGTTTTCACTTAAAAATCCATTTAAATTACCTTTTGACCACTAAAAATTCCCATTCACTCCAGAACACTTTATTAATCCTTAATGAACATGGAATTCTCTTTAAAAAGTTTATAGCCCATGTTTTTCTTGTTTTTAAGAAATTTTAACATGTTTTCGGGTCCCGAAAGTGACTACAATGGGTCTAAACACAACATGTCCTTTGTTACAGAGATTAAAAATATTAACACTCTAAATATTCATAAAACTTACTGAAATAACAGTCCCAAATCATGGCCCAGTTGTTCTACATATCCATAGACTTCAAATACATAGAAAATGTCATAACCGACCATTACACTTGTGTAAATCATTGTAACTTGAGTTTATCCATTACCAAAAAATCATCTAACTTAAAAATCAGATTGTTGGGGTTTCTAAAACTTATTTTTGAGCAGGTTATGACCCTTGTTTGGGAGGGTTTTCAAGAAAGTGTTTAAGGTGTGTTGTACCTTGTAGAAAGAGAGGTTTTTCATGGCGTTCTTGTGCTAATACCTACCATTCATGGTGTACAACCATTTGTAACATTCAAAACAGATTATTAGGAGTTTAATGAGACATTAGGAATCAGGTTACAAAGTTAGTTCTCAAAGGTTACAAGATGCACAAGTTGGATGGTGAGAATCACCCAAAAAGAGGGTTTTCTAGGTGTAACTCTTGTTACACCTATAGATCGACATGTTATACTTGTAGGATACCTTAAAGAACGTGGAAAGCTCTAAAAGAACAAGGTAGTAGTGAGAAGTTTCTGCTACAACAAGAAAGAATAGGGTTTTTAGGTGAAAAATGAAGTCAAACTTGAGAAATGACGAAAACCGAACATATGGAGCTTACACTTGATGTATCTCATGGTTTAGAAGGTGTGGATGGTCATGGATGGTCTGGAACTCCTTGGATAAGTCTGGAGAATCTCAAACTAAGGCTGGAACTCTCGGTTTTGCAAGATTCAAGCTTCAAAACTTCACAAAATGGACACCTTCTTGCGGTTTGTTGTTGGTCGATGATGTCGATGATGTTGTTCTTGGTTAGGAGCTGAAAATGGAGAAGAAAAGAGTGTGTTTGTGTGTTCTCAGCTGGAGAGAATCTGAGAGAAGAGAGGGATAGATGTGAGGGTGGGAGTGTGGTATGGACATGGAAGGAATGCATGAGATGGGAGTGGGGGAAAAGGAGGGTGTGTGGTGATTGGTGGAGAGGGATGGTGTGCCGCATGGGGCTGCCGAGTTTGGCTTCTAGTGGGTCAATTTTCTTTTTAAAGTTTTACTAAAAACAATTATTAGGTGGTATTGCTTTGTAGTGTTGTGTTGAATGTAAGATGGTAAAATTTTCTAGTTAGTTGATTAGTCTTGTGCATCATAATGCAAGCAAGAACCGAAAATTACAATTATGTGTGTGTGTTTGCACACATTTTATATGTTCAATTAAGACTAAGTGATTTCTACTTAGGGTGACTAATAATATTCCCAGGCACTAATTTTCTAAAAAGACAAGACTTAAAATAACTAAATTCACAGAAATCACATAGAATCATAAAAATAGATCAATTAACAAATGGTGATTCTAACATTCTTGAAATAATTAAATTGTTTCCATTATTATTACTCATAAGATGGGATATGATGCAAATAATTAGGGTTTAGAATAGTGACCTTGGGACCGGTTGTCACATTCTCCCACAGTTTAGGAAATTTCGTCCCGAAATTTTAGCTTCGATTAGAATTTGTACGGTGGGTTTAAAGAGATGCGGGTAGTTCTTCCTCATCTCATCTTCACGTTCCCAAGTGAATTCCGGCCCTCGTCTCGAGTTCCATCTAACCTTAACCTGGGTATGCGGCTTCGCCTGAGTTGCTATGGGTTCTTCCACGAAGTTCAGCTTATCATTGATTATTGTCTCCTTCAACGATAGCTCTAAGGTTCTGTCTACCAGACACTTCTTCAAGTTTGACACATGGAAGGTGTCATGTATATGACTCAATTTCTGAGGTATTTTCAACTTGTAAGCCACAGGACCAATTCTTGCAAGTATTTCAAATGGTCCAATGTATCTTGGGCTTAACTTGCCTCTTTTTCCGAATCTCACGGTTCCTTTCCATGGTGCTACCTTCAGCATTACTCTATCACCTATCAGGAACTCTAATGATTTGCATCTCCTGTTAGCATCTTTCTTCTGACGGTCCCTTGCTACCCGTAGACGCTCCTTGATTTTGAAAATCTTATTGGTGGTTTCCAATACGATGTCGGGTCCCAGCACTTGGCTATCACCAATTTCGTTCCAACTCAAGGGTGACCGACATTTCCTACCATAGAGAACCTTATACGGAGCTGCATTGATGCTTGTATGGTAGCTGTTATTATAGGAGAACTCCACCAATGGAAGATGGTTATCCCAGTTCCCACCAAAATCAATCACGCAAGCTCTCAGCATATCTTCTAAAGTTTGAATAGTCCATTCACTTTGACCGTCCGTTTGCGGTTGGTAAGTCGTGCTTAAGTCCAGCCGGGTTCCTAAAGCTCGTTGGAGTGATTTCCAGAAACGCGAAGTGAAACGACTATCACGGTAGGAGATTATTGATAATGGCACACCATGCCTAGCCACTATTTCATTGATATATAGTTGAGCCAATCTTGACATGTCATAGTCTTCCCGAATTGGTAAGAAGTGAGCTGATTTGGTTTGTCTATCCACTATTACCCAAATCGCATCATGACCTCTAAACGTTCTGGGTAACTTAGTAACAAAATCCATCGTGACGTTATCCCATTTCCATTCTGGGATTTCTGGTTGCTGCAACGTCCCTGATGGTTTTTCGTTTTCAGCTTTTACCATGGCACACGTTAGACATTTTCCGACGTAAACAGCGATTGATTTCTTGATTCCTGGCCACCAGAAAAGTGCCTTCAAATCCTAATACATTTTATCACTTCCAGGGTGAACTGAATACCTAGATTTGTGAGTTTCGTCGAGAATTACCTCTTGAATTCCCCCATGCTTCGGCACCCAAGTTCTCCCTTCGCACTTATATGTACCATCATTTCCTACTTCAAATTGTTTTTCCATTCTAGTTAATCCTTCTCCCGCAAAATTTTCCTCCTTTAACACTTCACTTTGAGCTTCTTTCAGCCTTGCAATTAGATTAGTGTACACACTTATCCTTAAAGCTCGTACACGAAGAGGTTTTCTCTCTCCATCTTCTCTGATGCATGTTTAGCATCTTCTGGTCGAGAATGTGTTGCAAACTTCAATGGTCAGTGTAAATGACGCACTTCGTGCCATAGAGATAGTGCCTCCACATTTTGAGAGCAAACACCACGTCACCTAATTTCAGATCGTGCGTAGTATAGTTTTTCTCGTGATCGTTTAGCAGTCTAGATGCATAGGCAATGACCTTGTTGCGTTGCATTAGCACACATCCTAACCCCTGACGCGAGGCGTCACAATAGACTATGAAGTCTTCGACTCCTTCTGGGAGGGCCAGAACAGGTGCACCACATAACTTTTCCTTGAGCGTCTCAAAGGCTTTATCTTTCTCTGGTTCCCACACAAAGGTTTTGTTCTTCTTAGTTAGTGCGGTCAAGGGTTGTACAATGCGTGAGAAGTCTTTTATGAATCGTCGGTAGTATCCGGCCAATCCTAGAACTTGCCTAATCTCAGTGGGAGTTTCAGGAATCTTCCAATTCTTTATAGCCTCAATCTTGGAAGGGTCAACTTGAATTACATTCTCATTCACTACATGCCCTAGAAATTGGATCTCTCGCATCCAAAATTCACATTTTGAAAATTTGGCATATAGTTGTTCTTTCTTGAGTAACTCAAGAATTATTCTGAGATGTTTGTCGTGCTCTTCCTTATTACTGGAGTAGATCAGAATGTCATCGATGAACACAATCACAAACTTGTTGAGATATGGGCGGCATGCACGGTTCATGAGATCCATGATTGCTGCTGGTTCATTAGTCAGTCCAAAATGCATGACTAAGTACTCATAGTGTCCATACCTAGTTCGGAAAGCCATCTTGGGTATGTCTTCTCTCTTATCTTCAGTTGGTGGTAGCCGGATCTCAAATCTATCTTGGAGAAGTAGCTTGCTCCTTGAAGTTGATCGAATAGGTCGTCTATCCTCGGGAGAGGGTAACGGTTCTTTATGGTCAGCTTATTTAGCTCTCGGTAGTCAATGCACATGCATAAGGTTCCGTCCTTCTTTTTCACAAATAACACCGGGGCACCCCATTGAGAGACACTCGGATGTATGAATCCTTTGTCCAATAGTTCTTGAATTTGCATCATCAGTTCCTTCATTTCAGGAGGGGCGAGTCGATACGGTGCTTTGGCTACCGGTGCAGCGCCAGGCAGCAAATCTATTTGGAACTCAACTTGTCAATTCGGGGGAAGTCCTGGTAGGTCTTCCGGAAACACTTCAGTGTATTCAGAAACCACTGGGATATCTGAAATCTTCTTCTCCCCTTTGGTCTTCATCATGTAGACTATGAAAGCTGAGCATCCCTTCTGTAAGCTCTTGGTAGCTTTTAAATAGGATATCATAGGGCATAAGGTGTTACTCGTTTCTCCTTGCACCACTAACACTTCTTTGTAATTCAACGGTATCTTGAGTAGGCGTTCATCACAAACAATTTCGACTCTGTTCTAAGCTAGCCAGTCCATGCCAACAACCACATCGAATCCTCCTAACTTAATAGGCATCAGATCTATTTTAAATGTATTTCCATTTAGGTTCATTGAACAATCCTTGACGATTTCATTAGTTTCTAAAATGTTGCCATCAGCTAATTCGATGGTAAACGTATTGGCTAAGGTACACGTAGCTAGGTCAATCAAGGATCTAAAAGAACTAGAGATAAAACTAGCAGTCGCTCCAGTATCAAACAAAACGGTAGCGGGATGATTATTTACAAGAAATGTACCGTTAACCACATCAGGTTCCTTTCGGGCTCCAGCTGGGTCCATCACAAAAGCTCTTCCCTTAGGCTTATTGGGCTTGGCATCCTTATCTCTACCCAGCTTAGGACACTTACTCCTCATGTGTCCTGGATCCTCGCATTCATTGCATTGCTTCCCTGGTATGAAAGTACAATCCTTGATCAGGTGCCCAGTCCTTTTGCACCTAAAGCAGGGCATCGGGTTGCATTCCCCTTGATGGTGTAGCTTGCACTTGTTGCAAAATGGGCTTGTTCCCGTACACAGCCTCCGGGTCTTGCTTCCCTAATCATCACGTCTCGCACCTTCGAAACTTTTCCTTCCTGACCCGCTACTACTTCCAACTGCTTTCTTTGCTTCAAACCACCTTCTTTTCTCTCCAACAAACTTCTTCTTCTCATCACTCCTAATTTGCTCAGTCCATCCAGCCCTAACTAGGTCATCGGTCAAACTGCGGGTGAGGTCAACTGCGGATTGTAGAGTCAAGGGCTTGGAGGATCGGACCATTCCTCTAACTCTGGGATGTAGCCCCCAGATGAATCATGCTACGCCTTTGGATTCGGGTGTCACCAGGTGTGGCACCAGCCAGGATAGGGCTAAGAAACGATTGATGTACTCCGTGTAATTGGGACCTTTCATCTCCAGGATCAGGAACTCCGATTCTTGCTTCTCAAGTAAATTAACGGGCAATACTTGTTGGTTATCAGCTCTCTGAATTCGTTCCAGCTCATTTGTCTTGCAGTATTCCTTCCCCGAGCTTGTGTGATCGTCTTCCACCACTCCAATGCTGATCCCTTCAGTGATTGAGAAGCAAATCTCACCATGTGGTCCAGTTTGCATTTGCTGATGTCCAGTACAGCCTCCATCTCGTCAATCCATCTGTAAGTCTCTATAGCACCCTCAGTGCCATAGAAGTCCTTAGGTTTGCATGCCATAAAGGTCTTATAGGAGCATCCATTCCTTAACGCCTCAGATTCCTCGTTGTTTTTAGTCCCATTACTACCTCCGGCATCGTTCCGGTTAGCATTGATCTGAGCGATGATGGTTGGTATCGCGTGACCAATTTGCTGTGCTACGAGATTTGCTATCCTCTCATCATTCCCTAGGTTAGCATTCCCCCCGATGGGAGTCTCTGGAGGAGTAGGAGGTTGATTTCTGGTTCGCCCTGTTCCTTCATGACGACCTCGGTAGGCTCCTTGTCTCCCGATACGTGTTCCTCTTCTGGTAGGCATTCTGATAGTATCACAGATAAAGTCGTTTTAGCGTCTCATACTTTGTTTCAAACAATCTATGCATCACTTCCCTACAAGGTTTCCTCTATATAAGGAGAGAATACGGTGTATAATTTTACACGACCTTCCAATATCCCACAGATTACTAATTTAAACAATTTAAACAGTCATCGAGAATGGCATGGCCCAACACCATGAAATACACAACACATGACGGATAATCATAAATGTTTCAACAGCATGTATCGTAGAAATCAGTTCAAAATAAGACAAAGTCAATAGTATCAGAGTCTAGCTCTTACAAAGTGGAAGGTTCCATCACCCCCATGAATATAATAATAAGAATAATAATAATGTCAGATAATAATAAGATTGTTTCCTTCAACTGTTCAAAGACAGATATCCTTCCTCTTTCCACATGTCATCTTCATATCCACTTTTTCTTTAGCCATCCCATCCATCCAGAGCTCTTCTTCCTCTGCTCCCACTCCAACCTCTACACCCCGTGCGACGCCATCATAGCTTGGAATTGAGCAGACTGGGAGGTCCGTGTGACATCCGTGACCAAAGGTCTGTCTATTGACGTAATCTGTTAATGTTGTTGTCGGTCACCCCTCACGTTTATAGCTCATCTATGTGGATATTATGCCTGTATGTTTGCTTGGTTAACCTTATACGTGTGCTATCGTAGCTTAAATGGTCGTCACCTTGAAACATTATCTAAGATTGCCCCGTTAACACTAAACGCACCATTTTTATATAAAAACTATTGTCACGTACGAAACCATTTTTAAATTATAAATATCATTAACAACATCTTATCATTAATAAAAACAAGACTAATAAATAACGTTTTCAACCGAAACAAAATTTAGAACTCGGGGCAAAGTACAGGCACTAAAAGTGACATTTTGCAAACCTGGGATGGGTATAAAAACCCCATTCCTAGCCATTTTCACCATCTTCTTCACTTCTTCATCTTTTCTTCTCCATCACTCTCTTCACCATCTTAGCACCAAAAATCGCTCGTTTTCTCGCGTTTCCACCGTCAAATCTTGTTATCTTCATGAATCCTCATTTCTAGCAGTAGATAACTTTGTTTGACCCGTTTGTTGCTCGGTTTAGCTGCTGCGTTTTCTAGGGTTTCGGTGCTCGGGTTCATCCGAGCACATGAGGTCGTGTGGGCTTGCATGTTATGTTTTTGAGTGTGCCTTTTGTTTAGACATGTTAGAATAGGTATTCTGGAAGTTCTTGGAGCGTAAAACGAGTGCACGGAGCAGTAGGAGACTGCTCTGCACTCGGCAGTCGCGATTCTGCTGTTCTGTGCGACTGGGTCTTTTCACGCGACTGAGCCGTGCGATTCGGTGAATCGTACGACTGAGTCATGCGTATGGGTGTGTCGTGCGACTGAGTGGTGTGACTGGGGCGAGTCGTACGGCTGAGTCATGCGACTGGGTGTGTGCGATTGAATGTGTGTACGAATGAGTCCATGCGAGTGAGTGTGCGTGCGATTGAGTCAGCGCAAATGAGATTGTGTGCGATTGTGCGTGAGTCGTACAACTGAAAGGCCAGTCGCATGAATGAGTGTTCAATCGCACGAATGAAGCTAATTCGTGCGAATGAAGGTTCAATCGTGTGTATGGAGGTTGAGACGTATGACTGGGTCTTGCATGGTACGACTGAATGCTTAGTCGTATGAATGAAGGTTCAATCGTACGAATGAAGCTGATTCGTACGACTGAAGGTCCATTCGTACGAAGGAAGGGTTGAGTCATGCGTCCGGTCCTGTTGTGTGACTGATGATGGTGTGTGTGTGTGTGATCCCCTTTTCGGAGATCTCACGACGATAAGGTAACATTAATAAAGTGTCATTGCTTGACCCCAAAGATTAAAGTCAATGCTATCAACAGGCACATACTATTTAAAATAACCTAGACTGATATGTGTATGTCTGCTTGTGTGTGTACTACCCACGACCGAACCAAAACTGCCCGAGCCTATTGATATCATCTTATGCTTTATGATCATTATTAATGCTTGTCAGTAACTGTCAATAGGTGTTTGACGTTCATAGCATCTTACCCTTGGAATCTTTCATCCATTGTGCATATCATCTATTCAGTGAGTTTCGTGGCCCCTTTTTACTCTTATAAAACCTTTTTAAATAGTTTTAACTTGGGGAAAAGAATGCTCACCTACTTAACTTGATTCCAGGCACCTTCCCTAGTGGAAGTTGGCTGCTACCTCTATGAGTAACTTATCTTGCTTAACTTGTGATTGCTGCTATATGAACTTGAACTATGTGCTATGTTACCACTATGTATATTACTTAGTGGTAACACATTACTATGTGCTACTACTTGATGTTATGTGTTGATTGATGCTACTTGTGTATGCTATTGACCCTGGGATGCTCTCGGCTGTGTGGTTCTTCTGTGTTGTTCTTCTGTGTGGTTCTTCTAAGCCGATCATCCATTGCAACCATTAATCCCGAAATTGGGACCTAAAGATTGGTTTGGTTGTAACCTATACGTATGCGCTGTGTGGATATTGCTACATCATGTTAAACTCATTTACTATGGAAAACCTTTTTATATAACCATTAATCCCGGTAATGGGACCTAAGGACTGGTTTGGTTATACACTATACGTATGCGCTGTGTGGATCTTGCTACGTCTTATTAAACTATTTATGCCTTGAGAATACTTTCTTTACAGCCATCAATTCCCGTGAGGAACCGAACATTAGGTTTGGCTGTAGCTATTATAACTGGTACAACCGCCTATACATAAGTATAGTTGTGGTGGCTCTTATTAAACTTACTGGTTCATCTTAACAACTTTTATTACTTAAACCTGCGAAGCTCACCAACAATTATGTTGACCATTTTGAGCATCTCTTTTCAGGTGATCAAGATAATTGAAGATCTAGGAGTGCTGCCTTTTAGAGGAGACCCTAGGATACATTTTGTAATTATTACCCTTGTAAAGCTTCAACATGGTCTTTTGTATACTTGCTCCCGAGTTGTGGGAATATTACATTACAAGTTATCCTTAATGTTGTGCTTACGGCTATACGTTCGTGAACGTTGACTACACATGACACAAGTCTCCAATTGTGTTCGGGTGTCGTCATGACACGCTTGTCATCATATTATTATTATTGCTACTCTATTGCATACCATGTGTTATGACGATCCCGTCTAGCTCACATTCCCGTGTTTCCGCTATCAGCGGGGGTGTGACAGACTGGTATCAGAGCCATTGTTATAGAGAATTAGGCAATTACACTTGACCTAGACTATAACCTAGGAACCTTCATGTAGATTTGCATGCTTAAGCTTGTGTGCATTTATATATCTCGTGTATGTGTTCCTCCTTACTTGTTTGGTTATCCTTCTGTTATGTGATCTTTTACTTTGTGCTTGAGCCCTTGTGCTCGACCCCTATGAGATGCTTCCTATTGGATCTTCCGTTCCCTCTGCGCGCCAAGTTATCATAACTAAATTCGGGTATTGAGACCCGAAGAGATCTTCACAGATCATACATTGCGCTAGACCTCAGATACTGGGACCGACCCGTGGAGGCTATGTCTGTGTCCTTTCAAGGACGCGAGATAGACAACCTCCGCTAGACCATATGTGATTACATGTTGGGCTCTCAGTTGACTTGATGGATTATTATGGAATGATGTGAAGGAAGGTCGGATGTCATGTAACCGGATTAGGCATCATTCTCGGTACATCGTGGGTGTGGTGGGAACGCTGCAGGGAACCCTATATATAAACATCACCGGTATATAGAGAATATGCTTAAAATGGGCTGCATGGTGATCTTGACTGACTGAAACATGAAACGTTGGAACTTGATAAGTGGAATAATTGTGTATCTTAAGGTGACTAAAGCTTATTTGTTGGCTCTTGTATGAATAGAACATGCCGCCTCGAAGATCTACCCGCAACAATAGTAGCGGAAGTGAAGCCCCGAGGGGTAGAGGCAGAGGCAGGGTAGACCTCCAATAGCAAATGAAGGCCCTTCTGGCAATACCCAAGGGACTGGAAACCCTGATATGGCAGCCTTAATTGCTCAACAATTGACTGCCCTGATTCCAACTATCGTAGCTCAGGTGAGCGACGCTCTGCAACAGCAAAACCACCCCCACGGGGATGGTGGTAATGAAAACGAGGATAATGGGAACCCGATTGGGAATGAAAGCAATCAGGAGACCGGAAATGGTGGTACAGCAGGTAATGAAACTGGGGCTGCTAACGCCAAATGGGGCTTTCTTACAAGGAATTTGTGGCCTGTAAGCCCCGGATTTCGATGGGAAAGGTGGGGCGATAGCCCTGACTAGATGGCTTGAGAAAATGGAGGCTGTGATCGACATCAGTGAATGCCTCGACAGCCAGCGGATCAAGTATGTTACGTGCTCACTACAGGGCAGAGCACTAACCTGGTGGAACACCCAGGTTCAAGCTAGAGGAAGGGAATCTGCGATGCAGATGACCTGGGATGAATTCAAAACCCTGATTACCGAGGAATACTGCCCTCTCAATGAGATGCAGAAGCTTGAGCATGAGTTCTGGAATCATGCTATGGTGGGGGCAGGGCATGCAGCTTATACTGACCGATTCCACGAGCTGGCTAGACTAGTTCCACACCTAGTCACTCCGGAATCCAAGAGGATAGAAGGTACATTTGGGGACTCGCGCCTCAAATCCGGCAATGGTAACTGCTGCTGCTCCTCCTACAATCCAGAGCGTGATTTTGAAAGCTGGCGCTCTCACTGACGAGATGATAAGAACAGGAGTATTGGGTAGGGGAGCGGAGAAAAGGAAGAGACTGGGGAAACAAGTCGGTCTGGTACCGGAAAGTCTGATAAGAGGGCCAAAACGACCAGAAATTTTGTGGCTGTGACTCAAGGGAAGAAGGAATATACTGGGCCGCACCCGAGATGTGACAGGTGCAATCTTCATCATCCTCCAGCAGCACCGTGCCGGGTGTGTTTGAACTGCAGACGCCCGGAGCATCAAGCAAGAGACTGCAGAGTAGCACCAAACCTGGTGGCACCCATCAACGCAGTTAACCCCGCTGGGAATGCCAGGGCTTGTTACGAGTGTGGAGGCCTCGATCACTTTAGAAATATGTGCCCCCGACTGAATAGGGCACCGGTTCAGCAAGGAAACAACCAATAGCAGATAATGGCCATAGCCGGTGCTCAAGGCCAAGGAAACCAAGGTAATGCTGCACGGGGTCGTGCCTTCGTCATTGGAGCTAATGATGCCCGTCAAGATCCGAACGTTGTCACGGGTACGCACTTACTCAATAATCACTTCGCATCTGTATTGTTTTGATACGGGGGCAGACAATAGTTTTATATCATCTGAGTTTGTGCAAATGCTTGATTTGAGTGCTAGTAGACTAGAAACTAGTTACTCTGTAGAAATGGCAAATGGTAGGGTTGAACAGGCAGAGGAAATTATTAAGAACTGCACCCTAATATGGAAGGCCAGGTCTTCAACATAGATTTGATACCTTTTGAGTTGGGGAGCTTTGACGTAATAGTGGGAATGGATTGGTGTCTAAGCATGGAGCCGAGATTGTTTGCCAAGATAAAGTAGTGCAGATCCCCATGTCAGACAGGATAGTACTCAGAATACAAGGAGAGCGACCGGGAAAGAACTTGAAGCTTATCTCATGCATGAAAGCATGCCAAGGTCTACAAAAGCAGTGTTACACCTTTCTGGCTCACGTGGTAGAGAAGAAGGAAGAAGAGACGAAATTAGCAGACATTCCGATTGTACGGGATTACCCGGAAGTGTTCCCTGATGATTTGTCTGGATTGCCTCCTCCACGGCAGCTGGAATTCCATATAGAGCTGTTCCTGGAGCTACACCGATAGCTAAGACACCGTATCGGTTAGCACCCTCGGAGATGCAAGAGTTGTCAAGCCAACTACAGGAACTACTGGAGAAGGGTTTTTCGATTGAGTCATTCACCGTGGGGAGCACCGGTGTTATTTTTCAAGAAGAAGGATGGGTCGTTCCGTATGTGTATCGACTACAGGGAATTGAACAAATTGACCGTGAAGAATCGGTATCCTCTTCCTAGAATCGACGACCTGTTCGATCAGTTGCAAGGAGCCTCGTTTTTCTCTAAGATCGAACTTTGATGTGGATATCATCAACTAAGAGTATTCGAGGACGATATTCCAAAAACAGCATTTAGAACTCGTTACGGGCACTATGAGTTCTTGGCCATGCCGTTTGGGTTGACCAACGCACCAGCTGTCTTTATGGATTTAATGAATCGGGTGTGCAAGCCTTATCTGGATAAGTTCATGATCGTATTCATAGACGACATACTCATCTACTCCCGTTCGAAGGAGGATCACGAAAAACACCTCCAAGCAATTCTAGAACTATTGAAGGAGCAGAAACTTTTCGCCAAATTCTTGATGTGTGAATTCTGGCTTCGAGAAGTGAAGTTTTTTGGTCATGTGGTTAACAAAGATGGAATTCATGTGGACGCCGGTAAGATTGAAGCTGTGAAGAAATGGATACTCCCCAAACACCCTCAGAAATAAGGCAATTCCTAGGATTGGCTGGATACTACCATCATTTTATTGCGAACTTTTTGAAGATCGCACAACCGTTAACGCTGCTAACCCAGAAAGACAAGAAGTTTTATTGGGGACATGCACAAGAACGAGCCTTCCAGACGTTGAAAGAAAAGCTGTGCAATGCTCCAATACTGTCCCTCCCGGATGGAACTGATGATTTCGTGGTATACTGCGATGCTTCACATCAAGGGTTGGGATGTGTGCTAATGCAAAGAGATAAGGTTAATTGCCTATGCATCGCGACAACTAAAGGTGCATGAAAAGAACTGCACAACTCATGACTTGGAGTTGGGCGCTGTAGTATTTGCACTCAAGATATATAGGCATTATCTATATGGAACCAAATGCATCATTTACACGAATCATAAGAGCCTTCAACATATTCTTGATCAGAAGGAACTTAACATGTGACAGCGACGCTGGGTAGAGTTGCTTAGCGACTACGATTGTGAAATCCGGTATCACCCCGGGAAAGATAACGTGGTGGCTGATGCTTTAAGCCGCAAGGAACGCGTGAAAGCCATTACGTGCTCGAGCGCTAGGATTGACTATTCAAACCAATCTAAAGGCTCAGATTCAAACTGCACAAAGTGAGGCTTTGAAAGAAGAAAACCTTGCGGGAGAAGAATTCCGAGGGATGGATAAACAAATGAGTCCCAAGGATGACGGCGTACATTACTTCATGGATCGTATATGGGTCCCCAGATGGGGAGGTGTACGTACACTAGTCTTGGATGAAGCACACAAGACTCGATACTCTGTTCATCCTGCTGCAGACAAGATGTACCACGATCTGAAGGAGCTGTACTGGTGGCCAGGTATGAAGAAAGATATTGCTTTATATGTGAGCAAATTCTTGACATGTTCAAAGGTCAAGGCCGAACACCAGAAACCATCGGGGTTATTGCAACAACCTGAAATCCCCGAGTGGAAATGGGAGAACATCACTATGGATTTCATTACCAAACTCCCGAGAACGCCAAGCGGACACGACTCGATATGGGTCGTGGTGGATCGAATGACAAAATCCGCCCACTTCTTGCCTATCCGAGAAGACTATAAGATGGATAAGCTGGCAAGGGTGTACATCAAAGAGGTCGTGACACGGCATGGGGTGCCGGTGTCAATCATATCCGACCGAGACAGTCGATTCACTTCACGATTTTGGCAGACATTACAGAAAGCGATGGGCATTCGATTAGACATGAGTACAGCCTATCAACCCCAGACAGACGGCCAAAGTGAACGAACGATACAGACGCTTGAGGACATGCTGAGGGCGTGCGTTATTGATTTTGGTGGCAGTTGGGATACTCATCTACCGCTGATCGAGTTTTCCTACAATAACAGTTATCATACTAGTGTTGGTTGTGCACCGTTCGAAGCGTTGTATGGATGGAAATGTAGATCGCCTGTATGTTGGGCCGAGATTGGTGAAAGCCAGCTAACTGGTCCCGAAATCATTCAAGAAACAACCGATAAGATCTTCCAAATCAAAGACAGACTCAAAGCTGCTAGAGACCACCAAAAGAGCAATGCCGACAACCGTCGGAAGCAACTAGAGTTTAATGTTGGGATCGAGTGTTGCTTAAGGTCTCTCCATGGAAAGGGATCGTACGGTTTGGAAAGAAAGGGAAGTTGGCCCCAAGATATGTTGGACCATTCGAGATCATAGAAAGATCGGTCCGGTGGCGTACCGATTAAGGTTGCCATAAGAGCTTAACAGTGTACATGATACTTTCCATGTATCGAACCTCAAGAAGTGTTTAGCTGATGAATCACTTCACGTGCCTATTGAGGATATCAAGATTGATCAAAGGCTCCGTTTTGTGGAGGAACCTATTGAGGGGCAGCAAGCTACCTATTGTTCGTGTAAGATGGAATTCCAAATGAGGGCCAGAGTTTACATGGGAACGTGAAGATCAGATGAGACTCAAATGTCCACACCTATTTTAGGATGACACCCTTGGACCTAGCACCAGTTGAATTTCAGGACGAAATTCCCTCAACTGGGGGATACTGTGACATCCGTCACCAAGGTCCGTCAATTGACGTAATCTGTTAGTGTTGTTGTCGGTCACCCCTCACCTTTATAGCTCATCTATGTGGATATTATGCATGTATGCTTGCCTGGTTAACCTTATGCGTGTGCTATCGTAGCTTAAATCGTCATCACCTTGAAACATTATCTAAGAATTGCCCCGTTAACACTAAACGCACCATTTTTATATAAAAACTATTGTCACGTACGAAACCATTTTTAAATTATAAATATCATTAACAACATCTTATCATTAATAAAAACAAGACTAATAAATAACGTTTTCAACCGAAACAAAATTTAGGAACTCGGGGCAAAGTACAGGGACTAAAGTGACATTTTGCAAACATGGGATGGGTATAAAAACCCCATTCCCAGCCATTTTCACCATCTTCTTCACTTCTTCATCTTTTCTTCTCCATCACTCTCTTCACCATTTTAGCACCAAAAAACAGCTCGTTTTCTCGCGTTTCCACCGTCAATCTTGGTTATCTTCGTGAATCCTCATTTCTAGCAGGTAGATAACTTTGTTTGACCCGTTTGTTGCTCGGTTTAGCTGCTGCGTTTTCTAGGGTTTCGGGTGCTCGGGTTCATCCGAGCACATGAGGTCGTGTGGGCTTGCATGTTGTGTTTTTGAGTGTGCCTTTTGTTTAGACATGTTAGAATAGGTATTCTGGAAGTTCTTGGAGCGTAAAACGAGTGCACGGAGCAGCCGGAGACTGCTCTGCACTCGGCAGTCGTGATTCTGCTGTTCTGCGCGACTGGGTCTATTCATGCGACTGAGCCGTACGATTCGGTGAATCGTATGACTGAGTCATGCGTATGGGTGTGTCGTGCGACTGAGTGGTGCGACTGGGGCGAGTCGTACGGCTGAGTCATGCGACTGGGTGTGTGCGATTGAATGTGTGTACGAATGAGTCCATGCGAGTGAGTGTGCGTGCGATTGAGTCAGTGCGAATGAGATTGTGTGCGATTATGCGTGAGTCGTACGACTGAAAGGCCAGTCGCACGAATGAGTGTTCAATCGCACGAATGAAGCTGATTCGTGCGAATGAAGGTTCAATCGTGTGTATGGAGGTTGAGATGTATGACTGGGTCTTGCGTGGTACGACTAAATGCTTAGTCGTATGAATGAAGGTTCAATCGTACGAATGAAGCTGATTCGTACGAATGAAGGTCCATTCGTACGAAGGAAGGGTTGAGTCGTGCGTCCGGTCCTGTTGTGTGACTGATGATGTGTGTGTGTGTGGATCCCCTTTTCGGAGATCTCACGACTATAAGGTAACATTAATAAAGTGTCATAACTTGACCCCAAAGATTAAAGTCAATGCTATCAACAGGCACATACTATTTAAAATATCCTAGACTGATATGTGTATGTCTGCTTGTGTGTGTACTACCCACGACCGAACCGAAACTGCCCGAGCCTATTGATATCATCTTATGCTTTATGATCATTATTAATGCTTGTCAGTAACTGTCAATAGGTGTTTGACGGTTCATAGCATCTTACCCTTGGAATCTTTCATCAATTGTGCATATCATCTATTCAGTGAGTTTCGTGGCCCCTTTTTACTCTTATAAAACCTTTTTAAATAGTTTTAACTTAGGGGAAAAGAATGCTCACCTACTTAACTTGATTTCAGGCACCTTCCCTAGTGGAAGTTGGCTGCTACCTCTATGAGTAACTTATCTTGCTTATCTTGTGATTGCTGCTATATGAACTTGAACTATGTGCTATGTTACCACTATGTATACTACTTAGTGGTAACACATTACTATGTGCTACTACTTGATGTTATGTGTGATTGACGCTACTTGTGTATGCTATTGACCCTGGGATGCTCTCGGCTGTGTGGTTCTTCTGTGTGTTCATCTAGCCGATCATCCATTACAACCATTAATCCTGGAAATTGGGACCTAAAGATTGGTTTGGTTGTAACCAATACGTATACGCTGTGTGGATCTTGCTACGTCATGTTAAACTCATTTACTATGGAAACCTTTTTATATAACCATTAATCCCGGTAATGGGAACTAAGGACTGGTTTGGTTATACACTATACGTATGCGCTGTGTGGATCTTGCTACGTATTATTAAACTATTTATGCCTTAAGAATACTTTCTTTACAGCCATCAATTCCCGTGAGGAACCGAACATTAGGTTTGGCTGTAGCTACTTATAACTGGTACAACCGCCTATACATAAGTATAGTTGCGGTGGCTCTTATTAAACTTACTGGTTCATCTTAACAACTTTTATTACTTAAACCTGCGAAGCTCACCAACAATTATGTTGACCATTTGAGCATCTCTTTTCAGGTGATCAAGGTAATTGAAGATCTAGGAGTGCTGCCTTTTAGAGGAGACCCTAGGATACATTTTGTAATTATTACCCTTGTAAAGCTTGATCATGGTCTTTTGTATACTGTAACACCCGAAAGTTTGACTTTTTGGTAGGATGTGCGACTGAGCCTCAGTCGCCTGGGATTTATGCGACTGGAGGTTCAACCGCATGCTATTCGGCCGATTGAAGCTCAACCGTACGATTGGAGTTCAACCGCCCGAATGAAGGATGAACCGCATGGGACACATGCGCCTGGGGTCCAGTCGCATGGTGTTCATGCGACTGAAGGTCCAGTCGCCCCTGGAGCAGATGCGACTGAGCAATACCTATAAAAGGGGAGCAGCTCTCATTCTCCTCCCAACACTTAGAAATTTCAGTCGGAAGAGCAGAGAGCGAACGAGAGTATCGAAAGAAGAGAGGAAAAGTGCTGACCGAGCTCCGGATTTGTCGAGAAGCTAGCCAAATCGAAGCTCATGTTTTCTAACGATTTTGGGGCTGGAATCACATAGAAACTTTATTTTTGAAATAGTGTAAGTTTGACCCATTTGGGTAAATCTTGAGTAATGTGTTTATAGTAAGAATTAGGATTTGTATACGCTTGTATGATGTCCTAGTATGAATCCCTGAGGCTTGGGAGGGTCGATTTGGGCTGAAAATGGGTTTATGATGAGTTTGAGTGCGTTGGTTCGCGACTGCTGTTCATGAAGAACTCCAGTCGCTGCCCAGTTAGGGTTATGCGACTGAAGGGCCATTTGGCCGAATGAGGATTAGTTGATGTCCAATCGCACGATTGAGGCTCAGACGCACGATTGAGCCTCAGTCGCATTATAGGCTATGCGATTGAGGGTTTCGGTCGCATAGGTCCAATCGCAGCGTAGTTCAGTCGTACGGTTAAGAGTTAGTCGCATATAGCCCAGTTGTATAGTGTCTAGTCGTGCGGAAGGAAGTTCAGTCGCACGATTGTATGCCCATTCGTATGACAGCCCAAATCGCACGGTCCAGTCGCATGGAGGACATGCGACTGGGATAGGTTCAGTCGCCCGGATAGGGCTGATGTGACGTATAGAGAAATGTATATATGATGTATGTATGTTATGTATGATGTGGCCATGATAGATGGTGAATCTTGATGATTTGTAAATACTTATGTTCCTTATGTAAATGAATGTTATCTTTTATAACTTTACGTGAATGAATGAAAGAATGAAACGAACGTATTAAGAACGTAAAGTGAAAGATAATGAAAGAAGGAACATGATGAATGAATGCATGCATTAACGAACGAATGAATGTAAGAAAGGTTTGCAAGCATATGTAAGGAGGTGCACACCCCTGGCAGGTGTTAGCTCAACTGTGATGCGGGTTAGCTACCCTGAAGGATGCACACAGGGTCAATCTTTGAGATTGATAATGAGGTGAGCAACTACGTGTTGCAACAGACTCGGTTAGCAGGCAATCATGAGATGCCACTGAGGTGAGCAGCTGTGTGCTGCAACAGACTTGGCTAACGTATGATAGAAGTAAAGTGAAAAGATAAGTGGTGCATGTACCTACCCCAGGTGACTGGATAGCATTTGTGCACAACGTTCGTGGTTGATTACCACAGGTCCAGCACCAGCAGTATGTATGATGTAAGTGGGTATTGTACATGTCACCGAATGTAAAGAATGTTGAACAAAGGTAATGAATGTATGAATGAATGAAACAAACGTTCGAACGGAAGTAATGAAAGAATGTAAAGTATGTATGTATGAAAGTGAACAAGAATGATGATTAGTACACGATTGAATGATTAATGAACGAATGATGAAGATAAATAATATTATTTACGTGTACGTATGATGTGTGAGCACATGTATGTAAGAACAGTTATAAAGAATGAAAGTATGTTTTATTATAAAACTAGAACTCACTCAGCAACGCTGACTTTTTATGTGTTTCCAGTTGGCAGGTAGTGTTGCTGAGGATGGCACGAGGCGGCTACTCAGCTCTTTTGGATGGCATTCACCTTTTGATTATGCTGCCACATCATGTGTTGTGGGCCCGTAATGCACGCAACACATCATGTTGCATGCAAGTGTGAGATTTCTTAAGAATCCTGATAAACGGGATTACTTAAGGAATCTCCCTCATAATGAAGAAGATATTTTTGAACTTAATATCTTCTATTAGAGGTCACTGTATATGACCCTATGATTGCTGAGCTTCAGCAGTAATCATAGTAAGGGTAGGTAAAGTAGAGAAAGCTTGTATTTTGTAATCAAGACAATGATGTAAAAGCTTTTATGATGAAATGAGAATGACTTTTATTAATTCCGCTGCGTTATTCCATCATGTTTATATTAAATGTATGTTTTTATGTGCGATGAATTACCAACCGTAAGGTGCCCGGGAACGGGGCCTTACAAGTTGGTATCAGAGCCAAAGTTTAAGTGAAATGGGTAAATTTTCAAAATAAACCTAAACTTAAACTGAAAATGGGACAGAAAAATGGAAGAATGCCATCTGAGTAGCTGCATGCCATCAGGTATTTTCTTAAAGTTAATCATGATTACGTGCGCATGTTATGTGAATTATGTGTACTGTTAGACTTAGATACTAATGTAGTCAGGACAGGTAATGCTCGGGGTACGAAGAGTAGAGTAAGTGGCTAATCACAACTGGCCACTGTAATTAGGGACTTACTATACTTGACATAAACTGAGCTATTTCCTTGAATGACCGTGTTGGTGTTTAAATCTTTCAGTGTGATAGAAGATGGTCGGTGGTAGATCATCTAAAGCTTCCCGTGGTGGTGGACGTGGTGATGAACCGCGTGTCACGCGAGGAAGACCTAGGGCAGAGAAAGTAGTTCACGAGGAGAACGAGATTCCTCATCAGGAGGAGGCAGACGAAAGCGCAAATCTGAGGGCCTCGGTAAAAGAGGCAGTGGTCGAGGAAGTGCACCAGGTCATGCAGACGATCTTACCGTCTGTAGTGACCGAAGTGATAAAGGCAGTACGTGAAGACGAGAGACGAGGGAGGAATCGGTCCTCAGGTAGACAGCAACAGACAGAAGCAGAAACAGTATTATCCGATGATGAAGAGGAAGAGGAGGAAGAGCAGGTACGGGAGACAGCCCGGGTTGTAACTACGGGCATTTATGAGGTGCAAGCCCCCGACTTTTGATGGTTCGGGTACGGCTGCGGATGCTCACCAATGGGTGAGGGAAATGGAGGCGGTCCTTGACATCAGTGATTGCCAGGAGGATAAAAAGGTGAAGTTTGCTACCCACTCGTTTACGGGGACGGCGTTGTGCTGGTGGGACAATATTGTCCAGGCCGAGGGTAGTAGGGGCATTGGAAGATGAAGTGGTCTGAGTTGAAGAGAATGGTGATCGAGGAGTTTAGTCCTCGTCGGGAGATGGACAGAGTTGAGAGAGAGTTCCTGCAGTTGGAGGCGGGGACGACGACCCACCAACAATATACAACCAAGTTTAACGACATGGCACGGTTGGTGCCAGAGCAGGTGACGCCGGTATCCCGCAAGATTAACCGGTATATTCAAGGGCTGCCAGCTGAAATTCGTTGGCATTTGATTTCCGCTAGACCGAGTACTTCCAGGTCGGCGGTGGATTTAGCTGGGAGGTTGTACGATGAATGAGCTGCACTGGTAAAAGCTGAGGGTAGTAAGAAGGGAAGTGATGAAAGGAAATGGCAGGGGAAGAGGTTTGGTCGAGGTGATACTTCGACAAGCAGCAAGAAGGCACGGGTTGATGATCGCCGTGTGGTCACGTCAAGTACAGGGTCGAGAAAGTGTGGGAAATGTGGGAGAGAGCACGGTGGCGAGTGCAGATGGGGGCTGAATGTCTGTTTCAATGTGGAAAGCCCGGTCATATGGCTAAAGAGTGTAAGGTTATGAGGTACTTTAACTGCGGGGAAAGTGGTCTTATGAACAAAGATTGCAAGAAGCCGAGATTTGAGGGTTCCGGCATGAAGAAGGCCGTGGGTGAAGGGTCGAGAGCAAGCGCCAGAGCATTTACGATGACACAGGAAGAGGCTAGGACGGACCCTGATGTCGTGTCCGGTACGTTTCTGGTGAACCAAACTTTAGCCTTAGTATTGTTTGATTCGGGTGCCAGTAGGAGTTTTATTTCTGCTGCTTTCTGTGCCAAATTGCCCGTTAGTAGTAGACTTGTGGACGTGCCGTTTGATGTAGAGACCGCTATAGGTAAAACCACCAGGATTTTCGAGGTAATTGAGGGTTGCGATGTAGAACTGGAGGGTCACAAATTCATAGTTAAACCATTTGCGATGACGTTAGGCGGTTTCGATTTGGTGCTTGGGATGGATTGGTTGGCAGATTTCGAGGCGAACATTGTGTGTCGCAAGAAGATGATCAGTTTGACAGCGCCCGACGGTAGTCCAGTGACAGTTTATGGCGATCGGGTTACTATGATTCCGAAGGTGATCTCAATGGCAGTGGCGGGGAAATGTATGAGGCGTGGATGTAACGCCTTTTTGTGTTATGTGAAGGATGTAGAAAAGCCAACACCACAACTATCTGATGTTTCGGTTGTGTGTGAGTTCCCAGACGTGTTCCCGGAAGACTTATCGGGATTGCCACCTGACAGAGAGATCGAGTTTCAGATTGATCTGATACCAGGCGCCCAACCTGTTGCCAAAGCACCATACCGATTGGCCCCGACAGAGATGAAAGAATTGATGGAGCAATTACAAGAGCTGCTGGATAAGGGGTTTATTAGACCGAGTATCTCACCTTGGGGTGCTCCGGTCCTGTTTGTAAAGAAGAAGGACGGTAGTATGAGGATGTGCATCGACTACCGCGAGCTGAATAAGTTGACGGTAAAGAACAGATACCCCTTGCGGAGGATCGACGACTTGTTTGACCAACTTCAGGGTGCTAGTTGGTTTTCATGAATAGATCTTTGATCAGGTTACCATCAACTGAAGGTGAAGGAGCAGGATATCCCTAAAACAGCTTTTCGTACGCGCTACGGTCACTACGAGTTCCTCGTCATGTCTTTTGGTTTGACCAACGCGCCAGCTGCTTTTATGGACCTGATGAACAGGGTGTGCCGGTCGATGTTGGATAAATCAGTGATTGTATTCATTGATGATATCTTGATTTATTCGAAGAACGAGACTGAGCATGCCGGTCACATTCGCGAAGTTCTGGAGACGTTGAGAAGGGAGAAATTGTATGCAAAATTCTCCAAGTGCGCATTTTGGTTGCGTGAGGTCCAGTTCTTGGGTCACGTGGTAAATCCAGATGGGATTCTGGTTGATCCGGCGAAGGTGGAGGCAGTAATGCAATGGAAGTCTCCGAAGACGCCGTCCGAGATCCGTAGTTTCTTGGGTTTGGCGGGTTACTACCGAAGGTTCATCCAAGACTTTTCCAAAATTGCTTCTCCACTAACCAAGTTGACCCGGAAGGATGTGAAATTCGTATGGGGTCAA
Source organism: Flaveria linearis (assembly GCA_024085815.1). Lineage (NCBI taxonomy): Eukaryota > Viridiplantae > Streptophyta > Magnoliopsida > Asterales > Asteraceae > Flaveria > Flaveria linearis. The sequence continues at coordinate 42,700,820 of CM044014.1, read as the reverse complement.
GCTCAGGAGAAGGCGTTCGAAGAACTGAAGACAAGATTGACCCAAGCTCCAGTATTGGCACTACCCGATGGGAGTGAAGACTTAGTGGTTTATTCCGATGCCTCCTACTCGGGGTTGGGGTGTGTATTAATGCAAAGGGGAAAAGTGATAGCCTATGCATCCCGACGCTGAAAGTTCATGAGGTTAATTACCCTACTCATGACTTGGAGCTAGCAGCTGTGGTTTTTACGTTGAAGATCTGGCGGCACTATTTGTACGGGACGAAGTGCACCATCTTCACGGACCACAAGAGCTTGAAGTACTTCTTCGAACAGAAGGATCTGAATATGAGGCAGAGACGGTGGTTGGAGCTAATAAAAGACTACGATTGTGAAATCCATTACCACCCGGGCAAAGCCAACGTGGTGGCTGATGCCCTTAGCCGAAAGGAGAGGCCCGAGCCAATTCGGGTGAAGGCGTACCAGCTAATCATGACCTCCGACGTGATGAAACAAGTCAGAGAGTTCCAGGATGAAGCACTGAAAGAGGATCATCTAAACTCTAAACGAATGAGAGGTCTGGTCACAGAACTGGGTGAAAACACGTGTGGTGCCAAGACTCGATTTGGGCGAGTATGGATTCCTCGATTCGGGGATCTATGTACGAAGATCATGGATGAAGCCCACAAAAATCGATACTCCATTCATCCCGGTGCTACCAAGATGTACCAAGACATGAAGAAAGATTATTGGTGGCCGGGTATGAAACGTGATATGGTGGAGTATGTGAGTAAATGCCTCACGTGTTTGCAAGTAAAGGCAGAGCACCAGAAGCCGTATGGAAAGATTCAACCGTTGGACATACGGAATGGAAGTGGGAGCACATCACCATGGATTTTATCACAAAGCTGCCACGTACCCCGAAAGGGTATGATACGATCTGGGTGATTGTGGATCGATTGACGAAGAGTGCTCACTTCTTACCGATGCGCGAGACATATTCGTCCGAAAGGTTGGCCGATCTTTTCATCAAAGAGATTGTGACTCGTCATGGTGTACCGGTGTCGATTGTGTCTGATCGCGACACCCAGTTTACATCCAAATTTTGGAAGAAATTCACGATGCTATGGGGACGAGGTTGCATATTAGCACGGCTTATCACCCTCAAACTGATGGTCAGTCGGAAAGGACCATTCAGACTTTGGAGGACATGCTCCGAGCATGTGTTATTGACTTCGGGGGAAGTTGGGATGACCACCTACCGTTAGCTGAATTCTCGTACAACAACAGTTATCATGCCAGTATCGGCATGCCACCCTATGAGATGCTATACGGTAGGAGATGCAGGACACTCGTCTGTTGGGGTGAAATTGGTCAGAAAGAATTGGGAAGCGTCGAAGTGGTCGAGGCTACGACTGAAAAGCTCGAAGGAATTAAAGCTTATATGAAGGCGGCCAAAGACCGACAGAAATCGTATGCCGACAAACGACGCAGGCCGATTGAGTTCTAGGTGGGAGACCGGGTTATGTTAAAGGTCTCACCTTGGAAAGGGATCATTCGATTCCGGAAGAGGGGTAAGTTGAGTCCGCGGTATATAGGCCCTTTCCGAATCATTGCTCGAGTAGGAGAGGTGGCCTATAAGTTGGATCTACCAGATGAACTAAGTGGAATCCACCCGACTTTCCACGTGTCTCATCTGAGGAAATGTTGGCAGACGAGGACATGGTCGTTCCACCGGGGGACATCGAGGTAGACGAACGGCTCAACTATGTAGAGCAACCAGTGGCGATCATCGATCGCAAAGAGAAGAGGTTAAGGAATAAAGTGGTTCCCCTTGTGCGTGTACAGTGGCGGCACAGGAAGGGATCCGAGTCAACGTGGGAAACTGAAGAAGAAATGAGGCAGCATTACCCACGATTGTTCGAAGAATATTGGTTTCGGGGACGAAACCTAAAATAAGGGGGGTGGACTTGTAACACCCGAAAGTTTGACTTTTTGGTAGGCTGTGCGACTGAGCCTCAGTCGCCTGGGATTTATGCGACTGGAGGTTCAACCGCATGCTATTCGGCCGATTGAAGCTCAACCGTACGATTGGAGTTCAACCGCCCGAATGAAGGATGAACCGCATGGGACACATGCGACTGGGGTCCAGTCACATGGTGTTCATGCGACTGAAGGTCCAGTCGCCCCTGGAGCAGATGCGACTGAGCAATACCTATAAAAGGGGAGCAGCTCTCATTCTCCTCCCAACACTTAAAATTTCAGTCGGGAAGAGCAGAGAGCGAACGAGAGCTGAGAAAGAAGAGAGGGAAAGTGCTGACCGAGCTCCGGATTTGTCGAGAAGCTAGCCAAATCGAAGCTCATCAACTCCTACCTGTTATTGTGAGTTCTAGAACCCCTCATTTACATGTTTTCTAACGATTTTGGGGCTGGAATCACATAGAAACCCTATTTTTGAAATAGTGTAAGTTTGACCCATTTGGGTAAATCTTGAGTAATGTGTTTATAGTAAGAATTAGGATTTGTATACGCTTGTATGATGTCCTAGTATGAATCCCTGAGGCTTGGGAGGGTCGATTTGGGCTGAAAATAGGTTTATGATGAGTTCGAGTGCGTTGGTTCGCGACTGCTGTTCATGAAGAACTCCAGTCGCTGCCCAGTTAGGGTTATGCGACTGAAGGGCCATTCGGCCGAATGAGGATTAGTTGATGTCCAATCGCACCATTGAGGCTCAGACGCACGATTGAGCCTCAGTCGCACGATAGGCTATGCGATTGAGGGTTTCGGTCGCATAGGTCCAATCGTAGCGTAGTTCAGTCGTACGGTTAAGAGTTAGTCGCATATAGCCCAGACGTATAGTGTCTAGTCGTGCGGAAGGAAGTTCAGTCGCACGATTGTATGCCCATTCGTATGACAGCCCAAATCGCACGGTCCAGTCGCTTGGAGGACATGCAACTGGGATAGGTTCAGTCGCCCGGATAGGGCTGATGTGACGTATAGAGAAGTGTATATATGATGTATGTATGTTATGTATGATGTGGCCATGATAGATGGTGAATCTTGATGATTTGTAAATACTTATGTTCCTTATGTAAATGAATGTTATCTTTTAATAACTTTACGTGAATGAATGAAAGAATGAAACGAACGTATTAAGAACGTAAAGTGAAAGATAATGAAAGAAGGAACATGATGAATGAATGCATGCATTAACTAACGAATGAATGTAAGAAAGGCTTGCAAGCATATGTAAGGAGGTGCACACCCCTGGCAGGTGTTAGCTCAACTGTGATGCGGGTTAGCTACCCCGAAGGATGCACATAGGGTCAATCTTTGAGATTGATAATGAGGTGAGGAACTACGTGTTGCAACAGACTCGGTTAGCAGGCAATCATGAGATTGCCACTGAGGTGAGCAGCTGTGTGCTGCAACAGACTTGGCTAATGTATGATAGAAGTAAAGTGAAAAGATAAGTGGTGCATGTACCTACCCCAGGTGACTGGATCAGCATTTGTGCACAACGTTCGTGGTTGATTACCACAGGTCCAGCACCAGCAGTATGTATGATGTAAGGGGGTATTGTACATGTCACCGAATGTAAAGAATGTTCGAACAAAGGTAATGAATGTATGAATGAATGAAATAAACGTTCGAACGGAAGTAATGAAAGAATGTAAAGTATGTATGTATGAAAGTGAACAAGAATGATGATTAGTACACGATTGAATGATTAATGAACGAATGATGAAGATAATAATAATATTATCTACGTGTACGTATGATGTGTGAGCACATGTATGTAAGAACAGTTATAAAGAATGAAAGTATGTTTTATTATAAAACTAGAACTCACTCAGCAACGCTGACTTTTTATGTGTTTCCAGTTGGCAGGTAGTGTTGCTGAGGATGGCAAGAGGCGGCTACTCAGCTCTTTTGGGATGGCATTCACCTTTTGATTATGCTGCCACATCATGTGTTGTGGGCCCGTAATGCACGCAACACATCATGTTGCATGCAAGTGTGAGATTTCTTAAGAATCCTGATAAATGGGATTACTTAAGGAATCTCCCTCATAATGAAGAAGATATTTTGAACTTAATATCTTCTATTAGAGGTCACTGTATATGACCCTATGATTGCTGAGCTTCAGCAGTAATCATAGTAAGGGTAGGTAAAGTAGAGAAAGCTTGTATTTTGTAATCAAGACAATGATGTAAAAGCTTTTATGATGAAATGAGAATGACTTTTATTAATTCCGCTGCGTTATTCCATCATATTTATATTAAATGTATGTTTTTATGTGCGATGAATTACCAACCGTAAGGTGCCCGGGAACGGGCCTTACATATACTTGCTCCCGAGTTGTGTGAATATTACATTACAAGTTATCCTTAATGCTTATGTGATCATTTATGTTGTGCTTATGGCTATGCTGTCGTGAACGTTGACTATACACGACACAAGTCTCCAATTGTGTTAGGGTGTCGTCATGACACGCTTGTCATCATATTATTATTATTGCTACTCTATTGCATACCATGTGTTATGACGATCCCGTCTAGCTCACATTCCCCGTGTTTCCGCTATCAGCGGGGGTGTGACAGTCCGGGTAGCGTGCTGAAGAGTCAGCTCGTGGCGAGGGACGGTCCTCAAAAGCTTCTCCAATGCTGCATCAGTGGGTCCTACGTCACTTGCCCGACGGCTGGATTGTGAATACCTATCCCCCGACAGTACACTAGGGCCGTCATACATGCTGTGCCTCGGAGGCATCCAGAGCTCTTCGTGTGGGTGGCGTCGGTGTGGCTCAAACGGCGGTGGTGCGGGTATACGAGTCCTAACCGGTGGTGGAGGAGGAGGTGGCATCCTAAATGAGACCGAAGGTCCAGGTCTAGCACTCTTACGTGGATGAGTGATGGTGCGTGCTCCCCTATTCCCAATAGGTGGGATAGGTGAGTGGGACGGAGCGGCAACATGCGGCGAGTGGGAGCGCTTCCGGCTCCTGGAAGGTGTCGTCGAAGAAGAGTCCTCGGAAGCTCCAGTGTCCTCTGACGTGACGGATATCCATCCTGGGTGTCCACACCTCCTAAGGTATTCTTCATACTCAGTGCGCGGTTTTGCCTTCTTGGTGTCCCCTGTTGGTGCACTGCTCTCAGTAGGGTAAGCAGGTGCCTTTCCCTTGTCTGCCATAGTTTGTTTCCTGTAAAAAGACATCATGAGTAATTTGGTTTCTCAAAGCTCATGATAGTCTTACTAATAATAATATGCTCATAGTACTAGTGATGGCATTAGTATCAGGAATCTCTATGTATTCCTCATCAATAATATTAGAATCAGTTGTTTCTCAAAATAATGTCAGGCAAAACAGTTCATCTTTAAAAATCGGTTTCAAATATCCAGTCAAAATAAGTTTCAAAGTTAATCAGCATTAAACAGAAAAGTCCAAACATAACTTAGAGGTTCGTGATGGAAATTACGCGTCCGGTAAATTCATGATTATGTTGATCAAGTGTAATCATCAATTTACCCAACCCGATCATTCCAACATCTTCCCCACAAGGATAGTCCTAGGGTATCAGGGTTGTAGCCTAGGGTCTACCATGGTATTCCCGACTTCTCTACAACCTTTGGCTCTGATACCAATCTGTCACACCCCCAGGCCCAGGTAGGGTGGGACGTCATAGATTAGCAACAACATACATGGCAGCGGAAACAAACCAATATAGGAGCTCAAAGGGGGAGAACATCACATGGCATTTAAAGTTTTAAAAGACATCGGGCTGGAAACACATCCAGCCCCAAATGGTTCAACAAAATAAAAATAGTCATTGAATCAAATTGTTCAAGTCATGATTTTGGTCACACAAGCAAATGCCATGGTCTTGGGGTTGAGTCTAAGTCTTCCATAATAGCTAAGAGTCTTCACGGGTTACCTGAAACTGCTCAAAAGAAAAGAGTGTCAACTAAAAAAGTTGGTGAATTCAAGTGCTTAAAGTTTCAAAACAATAAAAGGAACTCTTAAAGTCCACAGTAAAGGTTTTAGAATCAAGTGTGAAAGCTTATGAAAAATCTCATTTGATTTTAAAAGCATCATTTTTAGTATCAGTCATCGTGGGGTATCAGAATCAACCCTGCACTTGGTCCCCGGTTGGCCTCTTCTAAACTTGTGTTTAACCGAATATTCCTGAAGGAAGGAACCTAGCCTCAAATCAGTGAACCATACCTGCTAGTATGGTTCATCATAGTTTCTTAATCAAAACTTGTTACATGCCACATACGATCACTCAGGATCTCAGTGGGGTACCTCCTGTAGCGGGAACCATTGTGTGTGGGGGATTCCCCAAATAGATCTATCCATATAAAGCAAGCGGTTCACAAAAGAATTAATGATCATGATATAAGTGTCAGCAGGTATCCAAAAGTCCCACATACAAGCATCAAATAAAGTACAATCATAGTTCATAAAACAAAGAGCATGTTTCATCCCAAAAACAGTAAGTAAAAAGGGATCACTAGAACTCACCTTAGATATTAAGCAAGAAATCATTCGTGTGCCGGGAATATCTCAAGTCTAGCACCCTATCATGAATATACATTAAGTCATTAGCTATTGCTCTAAACCTAGTTGAGGTGCAACAAGAGTGCCTAAGTCTTAGTTTGTCGGGTTCGGCTTTGATTCGATTAGGGTTTGCATAAAAAGTTTCCTTTTATGGAAAGTCAAGGTTTCTCATACGATTAAGGGTTTCTACATTACTAAGTCAAGAATGTATGGTAAATATGCTATTCAAGTGACTAAAGGGGTCATTTGAGTTGATTATGAGGTTCAACCAAATTTTACAGTTTAGCCCCTAAAGTTTCAAAATTGACAGTTTCTACCCTTAAGTTTGGTTTCTTGTATTAGATGACTGTTATAACCAAAAATCAGGTTTAAGACCTTAATCTAACTTAATTTTAAGAACATATACCCAAATTTTCAGTTTATGGACTCGGTTTATAAATTACGCGTATAACGTTGCCGGTTACAGTAAAACCGAAGGGTTTAAGATGGTTACCTATGAGTTTTCATGTTTTTGAGTCTAGGACCAGTAGCTAACTTTTTAAAGTTATTTTTATAAGTTTCAACCTTTTGAATCACAAAATTTGCCTCTAGTAGTGAAAAGACTCGTTTTTACGTTTAAACCGTTAAAACGCGGTTTTAACCGGGTTTGACCATTTAAAAGCTTGTTTGACCAACCTTCTATTTTATAAGTCATTTATCATTTATCCTACTGGAATAACATGATTTTTATAATTTCTAACCTTATACCCATTTTTCTTAGACTTTCCTCAAAAACGTCTCTCGGTTAGCACCCGTTTTCACTTAAAAATCCATTTAAATTACCTTTTGACCACTAAAAATTCCCATTGACTCCAGAACACTTTATAATCCTTAATGAACCTGGAATTCTCTTTAAAAAGTTTATAGCCCATGTTTTTCTTGTATTTAAGAAATTTTAACATGTTTTCAGGTCCCGAAAGTGACTAGAATGGGTATAAACACAACATGTCCTTTGTTACAGAGATTAAACAATATTAACAGTCTTAATATTCATCAAAACTTACTGAAATAACAGTACCAAATCGTGGCCTAGTTTTTCTACACATCCATAGACTTCAATACATAGAAAATGTCATAACCGACCATTACACTTGTGTAAATCATTGTAACTTGAGTTTATCCATTACCAAAACTTCATCTAACTTAAAAATCAGATTGTTGGGGTGTCTAAAACTTATTTTTGAGCAGGTTATGACCCTTATTTGAGAGGATTTTCAAGAAAGTGTTTAAGGTGTGTTGTAACTTGTAGAAAGAGAGGTTTTTCATGGTGTTCTTGTGCTAATACCTACCATTCATGGTGTACAACCATTTGTGACATTCAAAACAGATTATTAGGAGTTTAATGATCCATTAGGAAGCAGGTTACAAGGTTAGTTCTCAAAGGTTACAAGATGCACAAGTTGGATGATGAGAATCACCCAAAAAGAGGGTTTTCTAGGTGTAACTCTTGTTACACCTATAGATCGACATGTTATACTTGTAGGATACCTTCAAGAACGTGGAAAGCTCTCCAAGAACAAGGTAGTAGTGAGAAGTTTCTGCTACAACAAGAAAGAATAGGGTTTTTAGGTGAAAAATGAAGTCAAACTTGAGAAATGACCAAAACCGAACATATGGAGCTTACACTTGATGTATCTCACGGTTTGGAAGGTGTGGATGGTCGTGGATGGTCTGGAACTCCTTGGATAAGGCTGGAGAATCTAGAACTAAGGCTGGAACTCTCGGTTTTGCAAGATTCAAGCTTCAAAACATCACAAAATGGACACCTTCTTGCGGTTTGTTGTTGGCTGATGATGTCGATGATGTTGTTCATGGTTAGGAGCTGAAAATGGAGAAGAAAAGAGTGTGTTTGTGTGTTCTCAGCTGGAGAGAATCTGAGAGAAGAGAGGGAGAGATGTGAGGGTGGAGTGTGGGTATGGACATGGAAGGAATGCATGAAATGGGAGTGGGGGAGGAGGAGGGTGTGTGGTGATTGGTGGAGAGGGGTGGTGTGCCACATGGGACTGCCGAGTTTGGCTTCTAGTGGGTCAATTTTCTTTTTAAAGTTTTACAAAAAACATTTATTAGGTGGTATTGTTTTGTAGTGTTGTGTAGAATGTAAGATGGTAAAATTTTCTACTTAGTTGATTAGTCTTGTGCATGATAATGCATACAAGAACTGAAAATTACAAGTATGTGTGTGTGTTTGCACACATTTTATATGTTTCAATTAAGACTATATGATTTCTACTTATGGTGACTAATTAATATTCCCGGGCACTAATTTTCTAAAAAGACAAGACTTAAAATAACTAAATTCACAGAAATCACATAGAATCATAAAAATAGATCAAATAACAAATGGTGATTCTAACATTCTTAATATAGTTAAATTGTTTCCATTATTAGTACTCTTAAGATTGGATATGATGCAAATAAATTAGGGTTTAGAATAGTGACCTTGGGACCGTTGTCACAAGTAGCAAAACCTAAGAAAGATGTGAAAGAGTATAAAAAACAGCTGAAAAACAAGAAGGTTGAACAAGAAAGAGATGCAGAAGAAAAATATTGCAGTGGTGTGATATGACCAATCACGACACTAAAGATTGCTACTTCAGCAGTTATTGTTCTATCTGCAACATGAACGACATAGAACCTCATATTGCTACTTAAACAAACATTGTGCAATCTGCAATAAGAATAATCATTCAACGCAAGAATGCTACTTCACCAAAAGGAACAAAAACAAATTTCCTAAGAACAAGCAGTCTGAGACAAATGAAGCAGATTCACACTTGGATGAGAGTATAAAGGAGTCAAAGGGACCAAAGATACAGCCAATGAACAATGCTAAAAAGACAAAGAAGGTGAAGGTGAAGAATCTCTCAGCTACATCTAATGCCTAACCAAAGAAGAAGGAAAAACAGAAGTCTCAAAGTAGGACACCACACAAAAAGGAGTACTTACGTATAACAGAGGAGTTGATCAATTGAGTCTTACAGATGAGTGCTTCAGGTCTATACTTATGTATAACAGAGAAGATCATCATTTTGTGCCGATGAGAGCTCCAGGTCAGTATTATCGTACAGCAGACGAGATCATCACCCCAGGTCAATGTTCACACATAGCAGAGGAGATAAGCAAAAATAATGACAAGGAGCTTAGATATAGATGCAAAATACTTTAGATAAGAATGACTCAAAATAGAGATATGACGTTGTTCTCAATCCTTTTTAAACAAGGACTTGAATCTTTATGAAGGCCAAAAATGTCTACGGAATAATCCAAGTCATCAAGTTTCTTGTTCTTATTAATTAAGCTGCAAGATTACTGTCTACTTTGCTTTCTGCCTGAACCTATCAAGCCTATCCCACACAATACTATTAACCTCCTTTAAATCATCCATTATTCACATTTTATTCTAAAAAAGAAAACAAGAAGAGTATTTAAATATATATATTTCTCCCTTGAAATTTCTACGAATTAAGCAAGATGTAGAAATTTCTTATTTAATATATATATATATATATATATATACATATATTAAGTGAATGATGAAGAAGGACTATGGAGCATGCATAAAAACGAAAAGAAAGAAAGAAAATAACAAAAGAAATATAAACAATATGTACATGGCGTAGTTTTAAGGAAAATGATTTTAAAATGATATTAATCCTAACATAGAGATCAATTCATAAAAACGAGATTTATCAAATGTTTTAGTGAAAAGATCTGCTTTTTGATTTTTTGTATTAATGGGAATAATATCAATAAAACCCTATTCCTGAGCATCACGGATTGCAGGAATTCGTGTCTCGATGTGCTTGGTTCGGTAATGATGAATAGTGTTCTTGGCGATGCCGATGGCTGCTTCGTTGTCACAGAACAACGGTGTACGGAGAAAGTTGATCCCATAGTCAATCATCTGATGCTGAATCTAGAGCACTTGAGAACAACAGCTGGAAGCAGCAATGTATTCTGCTTCTCCAGTAAAGAGAGAAATAGTGGTCTGTTTCTTTCTTTGCCATGATACGAGACAATTGCCCAAGTATTGACAACCTCCAGTAACCGACTTTCTGTTTAACCTTTAGCCATTAGAATCACTATCAGAATAGGTATGTAAGTCAAATTCCCACCATAAGGATACCAAAGTCCTAAACGAGAAGAGCCTTTAAGATAACGAAAGATTCGTTTTACATCCTTTTCATAAGACTCTTTGGGAGCTGATTGGTATCGAGCACAATATCGTACAGCAAAGGTGATGTCTGGACGACTTGCCGTAAGATACATAAGGGAACTAATCATGGATGTGTAGAGATGAGGATCAATAGGTTTCCCGTTCTCCTCAGCAGTGAGGCACGTTTGAGAAGTAAATGGAGTCATATTAGAAGAAGCGTCATCCATCTTGAATTTCTTCAAAATTTCTTTAATGTGCTTCTCCTGATGAATGAGAATTCCCTTTGTCTTTAATTCAACCTGCAACCCGAGGAAAAAGCACATCTCTCCTATCATGCTCATTTCAAATCGACCTCGCATGACTTCCTCAAACTCCCGACACAACTTCGTATTGGTGGAGCCAAAAATAATGTCATCAACACAAACTTGTACAATCAGCATCTCACCATCTACTTCTTTCTTAAAAAACTCATATCGATGGTGCCACGAGAAAAAACATTGCTTATGAGATAATGTGTTAAAGTCTCATACCACATTCGAGGGGCCTGATGACGACCGTAAAGGGACTTATCAAGCTTGTAGACTTTGTCAGGAAAGTCGGGGTCCGCAAAACCAGGTGGTTGACACACATATATCTCTTCATCAATGTCTCTATAATGAAATGCACATTTGACATCCATCTGATATACTTTGACCTGCTTATGGGCGGCATGAGCCAGAAAGATTCTGATGGCTTCAAGACGGGTGACAGGAGCAAAGACTTTAGTGTAGTCAATCCCTTCTTCTTGAACAAAGCCCTGGACCACCAATCTGGACTTGTTTATTACCACAATGCAACGGTCATCGGGTTTGTTCTTGAACACCCATTTCATGCTAATTGGCCATTTGTTTGGTGGAAGATCGACCAGGGTCCACACTTTGTGTTTCCTAAACTGTTGCAGCTCTAATTGCATCGATTCAACCTAGCAAGGGTCCTGAAGAGCTACATGAATATTTTTCAGAACGATTTGAGATATAAAACAAGAGAATAAACAAACGTTAATCAAACCAAATTGACTCTACATCTGAACTCCATCGGTGATAGATCCTATGATATTATCATGTGGATGATCTTTCAAGGTTTTGAAATCAGTGGGCATGGGTAGGGTAGTTGAAGACGGTTGGCTAATGGGTTGTTGATGGGTAGATGAAGGTGAGGTTGATGGTAAGGAAGAGTCAATTGGATAGATGGGTTATACCGACTGAGATGAGGTAGATGTAGGTGATGAGGGAAGGGATGCAGACACAGGTGAGGTGGAAGGTCAAATGATGATGAAAAAGATGCAATATCAACTGATGTAGCATTGTTAGCAGATATGTAGGAGGGGCTTGAGGGATGACAGGTAATGGAGTTGGAGGAATGATATTTGTTTGAACATTAGAGATAGATGCATCATCGTCGAAAAGTGGAAGATTAAAAGAGTTAAACACCGTATGGGAGTCAAAGAACAATGCTGGTTCAGATCGAACATCGAAGGAATTAGACTCCTGCCAATCAACATAGAAGGACTCTTGAACAATACGTGTTCTCTTGTTATACACCCGATAAGCTTTTTAGAAGAAGAATAGCCGACGAAGTAACATTCATCAGACACGACACCAAATTTCGTCTTCTACGCCTTAGTATTCAATAAAGTGCACGAGCAGCCAAATGGTCGAAAGAAGTCAATTAGAGGCTTTCTCTTATGAATTAGTTCATAAGGAGTCTTCATTTTGTCCTTGACTATCAACACCCTGTTTAAACGTATGAAGCACAATTCAGTGCCTCAGCCCAAAAGATGATGGGTAAGGAGGATTCAATCAACATTGTACGAGCAGCTTCAATGAGGGTGCGATTCTTTCGTTCAGCCACACCATTCTGTTGAGGGGTCCTCGTAGCACTGAATTGTCTTAAAATTCCCTTAGCAACACAAAATGAATCAAAGATCTGATTTTTGAATTTGGTACTATTGTCACTTCGAATCGCCATAAACTATCTCTTGCTTATCGTTTCAATGGAAAGAATTAACTTCTGTAGCTCCTCAGCAGCCTCTCCTTTGTGAGCAAGAAATCTCACCCAGGAATATCTGGAAAAATCATCTGTAACCACAAGACAAAAAGATTTATTAGCAATTGATTTAATACTGATTGGGCCAAACAAATCAGTATGTAACAACTCAAGGGGATTAGATATGCTATATTCAATTTTTGATTTATGTGGTTTCTTATGTTGTTTTCCCTTGGCGTACACCATGCATTTTTCGATCAATGAAAAGTCCTTTAAAGGAAATCCCCTAACAAGATTGTTTTTAACTAATTTATTTATATTTTTAAAATTAACGTGGCCCAATTTGTGATGCCATAAGAAAGACTCAGAGGTGGAAGCTTTAGACAAAAGGCAAGTGATGGTAATGGTTGACTCTGTTGAACCCATGTCAAGAAGGTATGTGTCATTCTTTCTTGGAGCCCGCATTAACACCATCTCTTCTGGAATATCAATCTCAGATTTTAGAAAGACACATTCATTAGACTTGAATAGGACCGAAATGTCTTTATCATAAATCTGAGAGACACTCAACAGATTAAAAGCAAGTTCAAGGACATAGTTGACTTTCTCTAGAGTAAGAGAGCCGTTGGAAACCTCCCCTTGACCAACCATTTCCCTCCTTTCTTGTCGACGGCAAATGCGACATATCCTCCATTGATAATACGATAATTGGTTAATAAATCCTTTAATCCCGTCATGTGTCTGGAGCATCCACTATTAACATGCCATACACTATTTGCAACTTTAGTGGATGACTCCTGCAAAGATATCAAAGAACAGATTAACCAGGTGAAACTGGAACCCAAGTTTGAATTACTTTAGGTTTTAGAGAGATTAGCTTTTTATAAAAGAAATTATTAACCAATCGCGTCAATCTACTCCTAAATGAATTCCTATTAACATGTCTATGATGAAGCTCAGGACAATGCTTAACTAAATGATCATCTTTACCACATCAAAAACAGTGTGGTTTTAATCTAGGTCTGTTATGCAATAAGGTAGGGATTTTATCAATGTATATTTTCTCATCACATTCGGACAGTCTAGAATCAACGTCCCTGTATGCCTCATACTGTCTTTAGGTCTGTTTTTATTTGGAAAAGAATGATCATTTATAAAAGAAGATGAGTTGTCATCTGATATACATGTGGTATTTATACCACTTGTACTTGCTTCAGATGATGATGTATCCTTTCATTTGACACATAAATTTTTGTTGGGACAAAATATGGAGTGGGGTGAGAGAAGAATTTTTCAAAACAGTTATTTTTAATTTTCTTATTACTCTTCTCAGTGACATCAGTCACAAAATTAACGCAGTCAGAAGACATAGCATCATTACAATCCAAAGCATTTAAAGATGATATACAAACATCACTAGAACATGATGAGACAGAGTCTGTTACAGATTCACTAGAAACAAAAGCAGAATTTAAACTAAATTTATGATCTAAGATAGAATGCCGAGATTCAGGTGTACTAAGACTAGAGCATCCAAGCCCGCTAGTCGGTCCATAATCGTAGTCCTCACGTACGTGCTTAGGGTTCACACCTTCTGTAAGGCCCCGTTCCCGGGCACCTTACGGTTGGTCATTCATCGCACATAAAAACATTTCAACACGTACATTTACTTTGCAGCGGAATTTAAAACTTTCATTAATAACTAAAAACATGACATTTTATTACAATACAACATTCTTTTCATCCCAAAATACAATGACATGTCAAATATGGATGCCAGCCTCAAAACACTCCCAGTAGCTTATGCATCCATGCCTGCAACTCCTCAGCATTAACCAAAATACCTGCCAACTATCATGCACACAAAAGTCAGCGACGCTGAGTGAGTTCTAGTTTTTTTTATAATAAAATACTTTACTTTTGTACAACCGTTCTTTACGTAAATGCGGTCACACAACATACGTACACATAGATAATATTATTATAATCTTCATCGTTCATTCATTAGCTTTCGTTCGTGTACCGTTCATCGTTAACCTTTGCATTCTTTCTTTCATTCATACATTCATTACATACGTTCGTACATGGCTTACTTTCGTGCGTTCATTACATACGTATGATCATTTCTTTCGTCTATTCGTTCTTTATCTTTAACTTCATTCATTCTCTATCATTCACTTCCATCTAGATCCGGTCACGATTTACACTCTTCATGGCACACAGCCATAATTACTGAGGTTGAATGACAAGGATCCCGTTTCGTTCTTATTATGGTATTTCGTTCGTGTGCATACATCATACATACATACAGATAATAATTTTTATTATTATCTTCATCATCGTTCGTTCATTCATTCGTTCATTAATTTTCATTATGTTCTTTAACCTTCGTTTGGTTCATACTTTCTTTCTTTCATGGTTCTCTTTCTTTCATCTAGATCTTGTCTCATGCAATATCCCCAACTCACGTCTGTGCCGTGATACGCGACAAAGATCCCTTCGAGTCAATCACCAGGATTGGACTCCATTTGAGTCTGTTGCAACACAAAGTTGCTCACCTCACTATCTCATCTCGTGCAATTCGCACCACTAGAGTTGTCACTAAGATCAACTCTCCCTGTGTGTGAGAATCTCTTGGGGTTTAGCCAAAATCGCACGCCATCTCATGGGTTAGCCAAAATCGCACGCCACATAATCCACATGAGGTAGGCTATCATCGCACGCTACATAACACACAGTAAATACCACATCGCACGTATCGAGCAGTTACCAAAACTGAACTCCCACTGTGTCTATGTCCCCTTAAAGGTTAGCCAAGATCACACGCTATAACATACACACACAGTTGAGCTAACAACTCTCAATGAGTCGTGAACCTCCTTTCCTTCTGCTTGCAAGCCATTCTTACTTTCATTCATCTGGATCCTGTCTCCTGCAATACCGTAGTACGCGACAAGGACCTCTTTCGAGTCTGTTGCGGCACAGAGTCGCTCACCTTATGCACTTGCTTGCAAGCCTTTCATCCATTCGTTATTCCATATGATCGTTCGTTTCGTACTATATTGTATTCATTCGTTTGTACTTTATCATTATCTTTCCCTTCGTTACATCATACTTTACGTTCATTACTTTATTCATTCTTTATCATATCCCGTAAAGTCATACAATATGTATTATAAAACATAATACGTATGTTTTAAAACTCTTTAATGAAGAAAGATAACATATCATACACATTCAACATAAACTTCATCACATCTTCATGCACACATTAAGCATAGGCCATCACATAATAACAGAGCCTATCTCTCTATTCTACCACTTAAGACCACTTAGAAAATCCTAGGTCCAACATGGGTGCATAGGGCTTTTCAGGAATCTTTCTAATACTGCCTGAGTAATCCAACATCCTTCCAACGCCAACCAAACATAGAACTAACATACTAAGGCACTTAATATATAATACGTAACTTATTAAGTACACAACATACCACGTACTAGTCATCTTAACACGTAACCGACCCTCCGCGGGACAGCGGGGGTTCGGGGGCGGCAGCCCCTGACAGCGGGGTCCTAGGGGCAGCAACCCCTAGTGGGGTCCAAGGGGCAGCAGCCCCTAGTGGTGTCCAAGGGGCAACGCCCCTGGCTGGGGCCGGGCTGCCAGGTCAGCGCGCCCGAAAATTATTTTGAGCTATTTAGAAAAATGTATTTTGTTGTTAAAACACCTTGAAATCCTTATCTTGAAAACCTTATATTTACTATGCATAATAGCCCCAAAACATGGAAAAACGTTTAAATAAGGGGATCTAGAACTCACCTGTACTTGATTAGGAGCTTCTCAATCAAGCTTTAAAAGAAAGGGTTGCACTACCCCACCTGCAGATAAGTTAACACTCAAAGGAGTTAATTTCTACCTAATTTCGCTGCTAATTTCGCTGAGTGATCAGCAGTTTCGCTGATAGTTTCGCCCATAGTTTCGCTAGGCAAACAGCAGCTTCGCTGCTAGTTTCGCCAGCAATTTCGCTGGTAGATCCGTGGCAGGTTCGCTGGCAGTTTCACTGCCAGTTTTGCTGCCAGTTTCGCCCAACTTTCGTTGGATAACAATGTCTGCGAACTTATTTGCGAAACTATAGTTTCACTTGGACGAATCTATAAATTCGCTGGTGAAACCTCATAGTTTCACTGGATGAATCTATAAATTCGCTGGATGAGTCCTTAAATTCGCAGAACGATCTGAAAATTATGAATCAGCCCATTTTAACCCCAAACCTTAATCTTTTACACCCAAAACCTTGGGTTATCATCCAGGAAGCTATATCTATGCTTTTTACATGTTTTCTTACATAAAAACATGAGTTTTTGGGCGATTCTTGCCACTTTCAAAACCCCAAAACTAGAATTCGGGTTTTTCACCAAAACGAACAATTAAACGATGTTTCTTACCTAGATTCTTGTTGTTTGGAAGCCCACAAACACCAATCTTCGATCTCTTGATCAACTGAGCCTCAAATCGACACTTTCTCTCTCTACACTCTCTCTCTAGAAACTGGGTGTTGAGTGCAAATGAGAGTTGCTCAGCTGATCCGTCTATATATACATCGGGCGTTCCCGGGATCTTAAACCCGTCAAGCTCATGACTCGAAGGGTTAACCCGGTCTAACACCAATAACCATCCTATTTTTATTAAATAGTCTCGTCTAAGCCCATTATTATTATTTGACTTGCTTAGTCAATTTTCCGGGTGTTACACCTTCTAAACCTGCATACATACTGTTAGTATCTATTTTGATCAAATCATTAGATGGATGAGGAACATGCATAGGTGAATAACAGTAAGTACTAGGACGAGGATAAACCTTAGTATTTTCATATCCCAATCCTGTTTTAATCCTACCCCCCGTTGAAATTTACATAAATCATCATGTTTCATTCCTGATATTGTCCATTTATCGAGCTTTGACTGAAGTTTGCTTGTTTCAAATTTAGCAAGAGCAACCCTTTCAGTCAAAGTGTTAATCTCAACATTTCTTTCCAAAACTATTCGTTTTAAGTGATCATTCTCTTTCAAAGCCTCGTTTAATTTAACAAAATATTTAGACTCGTTTATAATAAGTTCCTCATTAATTCGTTTTAAATCTTTCTCATTATCAATTGATAAATAATTAGCTTTATAAACCCCAAATAACCTGATTTTGCATGCTGAAGAACACATATCCTGAATTACCTCATAAGGGAATCCCATCACCACCTTTTCTGCTGCTAAAGCTTTCTCGCATTGGCACACCGGAGTACTCAACTTGTTTTCCTCGACAGTGGTAGCAGCATCATCTTTTTCTTTTTCTTGCTCAGTGGGTTGACTTCTTTCCTTCCTTATCTCCTCAATTTTACTTTCTTTCACCTTCTCATCCTCTTTCACCTTCACAGACACTTTAGCTTCATCTTAAGTTCTTTGAATGGATCAAATTCTGAAGGGTTTGTTAGATCACTATCAAAGATGTTTAACCATTTAAACATGAAAACGCAGCGGATTAAAGCCCTAATAATATGTTTATAATTTGAAAAATCAAGGTTCATAACTTTGTTTCAACAAACCCAAGAACATAGGATCGTTTATATGTGAATGGACTAGCTATCAAGATGAAACAAACAACAAAACAACCCAATGGAACTACCTTCCAAAAGCTGGCAAAATCATGGATTTGGATGAAGATGATGAAGTTCTTGAATGAGCAAAACACCAAGGAGAGGTGTCCTCAAGCATGCATACCCACAAGTGTGAAGCAAACACCCTTTTGCTAGGATTTTTGACACCAAATCAAACCAGGAGTGAGCTGAAAATTAGATTTTCAGCTTTGCATATCTTCAAGAAACTAGAGAGAAAATGTTCTTGGTTCTTGCATGTTGGAGAGAGAGAATAAGAGGTGGAGTGTGGGACTAGTTCTTGGAGTATGGTGTATGGAAAACAACATGGACACACTCCCCATAAGGGGGCGATCGAATCTATCTCCAAGGTGGGGTTTTTTCCCCCAAAACCAATCTCCAATTTTTAATAAACTAGTTGTTAGAATAAGTTATATAATTAACCCTTTAATTATATAACTTATGCATACACTCTCATTATTTAATCTTATTTAACCAATTTAAATAACATTACAAATAATATTCTTGAACAAAATATCCTTATAAGTTGTTCTATCTCATTTGCAATTTATTTAGAAAACCCATTTTCTAAATTGGTGTAATTATTTAATTGCATGACCATATTATCAATTAAATATTAGTTGGTGTTTGCTAAACTTGTTATTGGGTATGACCCGACTTGGATCATGACGTACTAACCACATCAATATTTTATGTGTCTTGGGCATAAAGAATCCAACAATTTCCCACTTGCATAAGATTCATAGAAGATTGATGCAAGCAGTAAATACCGCCTAACAACGGTTTACTACCCTTAATACGCATGACTTAGAAGCCATTCAATAACATCATCCCCTTCGAGTATCCAACTTGAAATGATTTAGGTGAATCAATAATTTATCCTTTTGTTACAGATGTCATGTTAAATCCAAGGACACAGAATGATCATTCCTTGTTGATTTAACTTAATCAGGCCTTAGAAATCATGTTCTCAACGAATAAGAGGAACAAATTCCATCTTGACTACATACGTTTCTCATAATCACCTTATGTCATACCTGAACATAGCCTTATGTACTGACCATTATTTCAGATCAGCGAAGAAGTAGCCCAAGGTATAACACTTGGTGAATATCAAAACCCAATATGTATCTCAGGTCAGAGGATACCAAATGATATTCGCCTTTACTCAAATTTACTTATGATCAATCAATAAGATTCCATGTAGTAAGATTTGAGATGCGGGTGAGTCCAATATTCGTATCCCACGAATATCTATGAACCTCGACAGCAACCAATTGTTCTATATTCATGCCTTATGAATATCCACCAATCCAAGTTCACAATAGTCTTACGTTCATATTTGTTCCCACAAATATGACCGACTACGAACATTTAGAATAATAAACATATTCATGGATGTAAACATGCTAAAAGGAACATAACTCAAAATATCGTAAATATATAGATGAGTTAAATATTACAATTGTTCCATATTCTCAATATTAATACTAAACAGATCAATTCTAATCACTAGAATATCGAAGTCCTAAGGCACAAGTATGACTTTCATGCTTTGCCCTTTGAAGGAGCTTTGTGAGTGGATCCGCAATGTTTTGATCATTGTGAACTTTGCGAATACATATCTTTCCCTTTTCACCTTCATCCCTTATGTAGTTGAATCTCCGCTCAATGTGCCTAGTCTCTTGATGTGCACGGGTTCCTTGATTTGAGCAATCGCACCCTCGTTATCACAAAAGATTTCTAAGGGTCTTGAATGGTAGAGACCACCCCTAGATCAGTGATAAACTTCTTTATCCATGCAGCTTCCTCAGCTGCCAATGAGGTGGCTATGTATTCAGATTCTATAGTGGACAATGCTACCACATCTTGTTTTGAACTCTTCCAGGACACAGCTCCTTCATTCATAATGATGAAATACCCCGATTGTGATTGTGAATCATCTCGATCAGTTTGGAAACTCACATCCGTGTAACCCTTTACAACGAGTTCCTCTTTATCAGATCCGTATATTAGAAACATATCCTTAGTCCTCCTAAGGTATTTCAATATACTTTTAACAGCCATCCAATGGCTATTACCTGGATTCTGCTGATATCTGCTTGTCATGCATGACACGTCTGGTCTAGTGCATATCGTCACATACATGATGGATCCTATAGCAGACGCATATGTGATGTCCTTCATACGATCTTGCTCATCCTTTGAGCTTGGACATTGAGATGCACTCAATATTGTCCCTCTTTGAATAGGTACCATACCTTTCCTAGAGTTTTCCATCTTGAACCTTTTCAAGATTTTATCAATGTATGCACTTTGGTTTAGACCTATCAATCGCCTTGATATATCCCTATAGATCTTAATTCCCAAAATATAGGCGGCTTCATCGAGATCTTTTATGGAAAAACAGCTCCCAAGCTAGGTTTTAACACCTTCCATGGCTGGAATATCATTTCCAAATAGTAGTATGTCATCAACATACAATACTAAGAATGTAATTACACTCCCACTAGCCTTTTTATACACACAAGCCTCGTCAGTGCTCTTGATGAAACCAAATTTCTTGATCTCTTCATCAAAACATTGATTCCAACTTCTCGATGCTTGTTTCAATCCATAGATTGATCTCTTTAACTTGCATACTTTATTAGGATGTTTTGGATCGACAAAACCTTCAGGCTGAACCATATGGACAGTCTCTTCAGGATGTCCATTAAGAAAAGCGCTTTTGCCATCCATTAGCCAAATCTCATAATCATAATGAGAAGTAATGGCAAACAATATCCTAATAGACTTTAGCATTGCCACATGCGAGAAGGTTTCATCATAATCAACCCCTTGAGTTTGAGTGAAACCTTTTGCTACAAGTCTTGCCTTGTAAGTATCCAAGTTTCCATGCATATTTGTTTTCTTCTTGAAAACCCACTTGCATCCAACCAGTTTGGAGTTAAGTGGAGGGTCAACCAATTCCCAAACATGGTTGTCATACATGGATTGCATCTCTACGTTCATGGCTTCCAGCCACCTGTCACAATCCGAATTGGACATTGCATCATGGTATGTAGTTGGCTCACTGGAGTCAACCACGTAGCATCCATCCATGAAAAATCCATATCTTTCAGGTGGAATGCTGACTCTACCAGATCTGTGAACGTTTTGTGTGTATCGATCAACCTCTTGATCATCATCAACAACCTCGTGTTGATTTCTAGTGTCAACCAAACGTGTGTCGGCTTTTGGATCTTGATCCTATCAAAATTCCACTGTTCTATA
Source organism: Flaveria linearis (assembly GCA_024085815.1). NCBI lineage: Eukaryota > Viridiplantae > Streptophyta > Magnoliopsida > Asterales > Asteraceae > Flaveria > Flaveria linearis. Next base: position 42,679,132 of record CM044014.1, on the reverse strand, counting down.
CGTCATTCCTTCCATATGGAACTTGGCTTCCAAGAACTCTGCCTTTCGAGCAATAAATACCTTTTGATCTGTTGGATCAAAGAAGTAGTATCCTATACAGTCTTTGGGATATCCAACAAATATACACTTAGTGGATCAACTTTCCAATTTGTTTTGGGTGTTGAGCTTAACATAAGCTTCACAGCCCTATACTTTTAAATAAGATAGCGATGGAACTCTTCCGTGCCATTTTTCAAAAAGTGTCGAATCCACTTTCTTGGTCAGGGCCATATTCAAAATACTAGCCGCGGAGAGTAGTGCGAAACCCCAAAATGATAGAGGTTGTGAGCTTATAGCCATCATAGATCGAAGCATATCTAATAGGGTTCGGTTTCTCCTTTCAGACACATCATTATGTTGTGGTGTTCTGGGAGGAGTAAGTTGTGAGACAATCCCACAACTTCTTAGATGATCCTTAAAAGCCTCACTGAGGTATTCACCTCCTCTATCTGAACGGAGAACTTTGATAGTTCTATTGAGTAGATTTTCTACTTCATTCTTGGAGATTTTGAACATTTCAAAAGCTTCATGTTTATGTGTCATCAAGTACACATAACCATAGCGACTGTAATCGTCGGTAAAGGTAATGAAGTATCTTTCACCATTCCTTGTCATTGTCTTAAAAGTACCACATACATCCGAATGTATGATTCCTAATAATTCTTTTGCCCTCTCGTTAGTACCACTAGAGAGCGACTTGATCATCTTACCTTGTAAACAAGATTCACACTTATCAATGAACAATTTTCATTTGTTTTCAAAAGACCATTCTTTTGAAGTGTTTGACTCCGATTCTTGTTTACGTGACCAAGAAGACAATGTGTAACACCCGTATTTTAACAAAGAATAAAAGAAAAAGGAAGAAAAGAATAGAAAAGAAAAACAACTAAAAAGGAGGGACTAAATGTGTCAAATGAGCAAACTTTCTATTAATTCTTGGTACAAAAGGTGGTATGGCACCCACGTTGTCTGCATTTCACTGCATTCGATATTTTTAGAGAGAGAAAGTAGCAGGAGCAGAAAACCCTCGGAAATTTCGAAGAAGAATCTGTAAACTTGGAAGCTTTTGGTAAGAATTCTCTAGTTTTTGAAGTTTTAGATAATTCTAGAACCGTAAGTGTGCTAATAAGTGTGTCTTGTGTGTTCGGGTGATGTGGTGTGTGTGTTCTAGGTGTTAGAACAAGTTGAGAAGGTTCGGGTTGAAGAGGGTAAATTCGAAGAAGACGACTAAGGTGAGTTCTAGACCCCTTTTTACTGGTTTTTAAATGTTTGGGGCTGGAAAATGCATGCAAATATATTTTTATAAAATTTGGGTTTGATACCCGTATGATATGAATGTGTGTACGTTTATGTTTATGTTAGATTATGCCTAGAGTCATATGTATATGTTTAGAACTAGGCATTATGATGTTTGGGACTTGGATTATGGATTAGACACATGAACAGGTTGTTAATATGTCTGAAATTGGGACTTAGAATAAATAAGAAAAGTTGATGTGTCCAGCAGTGCTCATACGACCAACAGTGGTCGTATGATCAGGATTTTTCTAAGTGTTGATGAGTCTAATAGGACTCATACGACCAACAGTGGTCGTATGAATATGTGAAATTTTCTAAGTCTGAGGCCTAACAGAACTCATATGACCAACAGTGGTCGTATGATGATGATGAAATTTCTAAGTGTGGACTCATACGACCAACAGTGGTCGTATGATCCAAATATGTTTCTAAGTCCAGAGTTGGTACGACCAGCAGTGGTCATACGACCAACAGTGTGGTCGTATGACCAGTTGATAATTCTAAGTGTTAAGTGAAAAGTCCAGCAGGGCTCATACGGCTAATAGTGCTCATACGCCCAGAGGGTTATACGCCCAACAGGGCTAAAACGCCTAGACACTTAGAAATTTTCAGGAAATTTCCAGTAAGCCCGAAGTTCGAGGTTTGACCAGGGTTGACTAGGGTTAATAAATGATGATGTCTCATGCATATAATGATGAGAATGCTTAACCCTAATTGTTACTAATATTATTATTAGTATATTATCGTTAACAATATTATTAAATATTGTTAAGTAAGGTATGATGCTATGCATGATGATGTACGTATGAGGATGAATGTATGATGATGAATGTATGATGAATATGTACGATGTGTGTATGTTCCTTGTGATTGTGTATGTTTATCTTTCTGAAACTTTACGATTAACGAGAAATGAATGAATGAAGTATTATGTATCGTAAAGTGAAAGATAATGAAAGAGGAACATGATGACGAATGCATGTATTAACGAATGAACGAAATGAAGAATGATGATGAATACATGCATTAATGAACGAATGAGTTATGTCTTGCAAGCATTGCATAACGCGATTGGTCCTTCTATGTGATTGACCATGGTCATGGTACCTCTACCGCTTACCTCTAGTACCGTGGCACCATGTTTAGCTGTCCCTCCATAGACTTCGGCCCAGTACCGTGGCATACGTTTGTTGTTCATTTGTTGACCTCGGCCCGTACTGTGGCACTACGTTTTGCTGTCTATGGATTGACTTCGGCCCGGTAGCTAATAACGTTCGGGGTGTAGCATATGGTATTGGTACAATTAACCTTTCAATGCGTGCAAGTAAGTATGAACGGGATTCGTGTCATTCGACCACAGTAATCATAGCCGAGTGCTATGAAGTGGGTAAAGCCTGACAGAATCCATACGAGATGTTAAAATAACGATGAATAACGAATGATGAAGATAATAATGAATATTATCTATGTGTACGTATGATGTATGAACGTATGAACGAAAGGATACTTTTAAATAAGTAAAAGTATGTTTTATTACAAACTAGAACTCACTCAGCAACGCTGACTTTTATGTATTTTCCAGTTGGCAGGTAGTGTTGCTGAGGATGGCACAAGGCAGCTACTCAGCTCATTTGGGATGGCATTCTTTTGATAATGTTTTTGTATTGTAATGCAAACAAATGATATTTTGTAACAGGGGTTGTATTACTTTGCAAAAGCATTTTTAGTAAAATTTAAAGTTTCCGCTGCATTGTTTTATTAAGTTATATTAAATGTATGTTTTCTGGGTAATGACGACCAATTGTGAGGTGCCCGGGATCGGGGCCTTACAAGTTGGTATCAGAGCCAAAGTTTAAGTGAAATGGGTAAAATTTTTTGAATAAACCTAAGACTTAAACTGAGAATGGGACAGGGGGAAATGGGAATGCCATCTGAGTAGCTGCGTGCCATCAGGTATTTTCTTGAAAGTTAACCAGTGTTACGTGTGCATGTTATGTGTTTATGTGTACTGTTAGACTTAGATACTAATGTAGTCAGGACAGGTAATGCTCGGGGTGCGAAGAGTAGAGTAAGTGGCTAATCACAACTGGCCACTGTAATTAGGGACTTACTGTACTTGACATAAACTGAGCTATTTCCTTGGATGACCGTGTTGGTGTTTAAATCTTTCAGTGTGATAGAAGATGGTCGGTGGTAGATCATCTAAAGCCCCAATTGGTGGAGGCAGTGGCGGAAGTGGTGCGGAACCACGAGCCACAAGAGGTAGACCTAGACAAGAGAAGAAGGTTCCCGAAGGACCTAATACTACTCCCTCGGGGGAGTGGATGAGAGCGATAATGTGAGAGCCTCGGTGAAAGAGACGGTGATCGAGGAGGTGCACCAAGTCATGCAGACGATCTTACCGTCTGTAGTGACTGAAGTGATAAAGGCAGTATGTGAAGACGATAGACGAGGGAGGAATCGGTCATCAAGTAGACAACAACAGGAGGAAACAGAAACGGTGCTATCTGATGATGACGAGGAAGAAGAACAGTTACAGGAGACCGCCCGGGGTTGTAACTATGGGGCATTCATGAGGTGCAAACCCCCAACTTTTGATGGGTCTGGTACTGCTACTGATGCTCACCAATGGGTGATGGAAATGGAAGCTGTCCTCGATATTAGTGATTGCCAGGAGGACAAGAAAGTGAAGTTTGCTACCCACTCTTTTACAGGGTCGGCCTTATGCTGGTGGAAAAATATAGTCCAAGCCGAGGGTAGCAGGGCTATAGGGAAGATGAAGTGGGCTGAGTTGAAAAGGCTGGTGATCGAGGAATTCAGTCCTCGTCGGGAAATGGATAGAATAGAGAGAGAGTTCCTGCAGCTGGAGGCGGGGACGATGACCCACCAGCAATATACCACCAAGTTTAATGAGTTGGCGCTGTTGGTGCCGGAGCAGGTGACGCCGGTGTCTCGAAAGATCAACCGGTATATTCAGGGACTGCCGGCTGAAATTCGTTGGCACTTGATTTCTGCTCGACCAAGCACTTTCAGGTCGGCAGTGGACTTGGCGGGAAGGTTATTCGATGAACGTGCTGCTTTGGTGAAGGCTGAGGGAAGCAAGAAAGGAAGTGGAGAGAAGAACTGGCAGGGGAAGAGATTTGGTCGGGGTGATACTTCGACAAACAACAAGAAGACAAGGGTGGATGACCGCCGAGTGGTCGTGTCTGGAGCTGGGGTGAAGAAGTGTGGTAAGTGTGGAAAGGAGCACTCAGGGGAGTGCAAGTGGGGATACAACATCTGCTTCAAGTGTGGGAGGACTGGGCATATGGCCAAGGATTGTCTGATGGGCAAGTGTTTTAACTGTGGGGAAAGTGGTCATATGAGCAGAGATTGCAAGAAGCCGAGGGCTGAGGGCTCGGGAGAGAAGAAGAAGGGAGGAGAAGCACCGAAGGCAAAGGCTAGAGCATTCACGATGACACAAGAAGAGGCTAGGACGGACCCCGATGTGGTGTCAGGTACGTTTCTAGTAAACCAAACTCTTGCTTCTGTGTTATTTGACTCTGGTGCTAGTAGGAGTTTCATTTCTGCTACTTTCTGTGCTAAACTGCCTGTTAGGAGTAAATGCCTGGATAAGTCCTTTGATGTAGAAACCGCTATTGGTAAATCCACTAGGGTTACGGATGTGATAGAGGGCTGTACCGTAGAATTAGAGGGCCATAGGTTTGCTGCCATGTTACATGTATGCCTCTAGGAGGATTCGATGTAGTGTTAGGGATGGACTGGTTAGCAACCTACGAAGCTAATATCGTGTGCCGAAAGAAGATGATTAGACTGACGGCGACCGACGGAAGTCCGGTGACGATTTATGGCGATCGAGTTACGACGATTCCGAAGGTGATCTCGATGGCGGTGGCGGGAAAGTGTATGAGGCGCGGATGTAGCGCCTACTTATGTTATGTAAAGAGTGTAGAGACGCCAACACCACAGCTATGTGATGTGCCAGTGGTGTGTGACTTTCCAGATGTGTTTCCCGAAGACTTATCGGGTTTGCCACCTGACCGAGAGATCGAATTCCAGATCGACCTGATACCGGGTGCCCAACCTGTCGCGAAAGCACCGTATCGCTTGGCTCCGACGGAGATGAAAGAATTGATGGATCAGTTGCAGGAGCTGCTGGATAAGGGGTTTATTCGACCGAGTATCTCACCTTGGGGTGCTCCGGTTCTGTTCGTAAAGAAGAAGGATGGTAGTATGCGGATGTGCATCGACTACCGCGAGCTGAATAAGCTGACGGTGAAGAACAGATACCGCTTACCAAGAATCGATGACTTGTTTGATCAGCTCCAGGGTGTCAGTTGGTTCTCGAGGATAGATCTTCGATCGGGTTACCATCAACTAAAGGTAAAAGAACAAGATATCCCTAAAACAGCCTTTCGTACGCGCTATGGTCACTACGAGTTTCTTGTCATGTCTTTTGGGTTGACCAATGCGCCGGCTGCTTTTATGGATTTGATGAACCGAGTGTGCCGACCAATGTTGGATAAATCAGTAATTGTATTCATCGATGATATTTTGATTTATTCCAGAAGTGAAAAAGAGCATGCCGGGCATATTTGGGAAGTGTTGGAAACGTTGAGAAGGGAGAAATTGTACGCCAAATTCTCCAAGTGCGCCTTTTGGTTACGCGAGGTGCAATTTCTGGGTCACGTAGTGAATGCAGAAGGAATAATGGTGGACCCAGCAAAGGTTGAGGCGTGATGCAATGGAAATCACCAAAGACGCCATCCGAGATTCGTAGCTTCTTGGGGTTGGCGGGCTACTATAGGAGATTTATTCAAGACTTCTCCAAGATAGCCTCACCTCTGACAAAATTAACTCGCAAGGATGTAAAGTTCGTGTGGGGTCGAGAACAGGAGGATGCGTTTGAGGAATTAAAGACGAGACTAACACAAGCTCCTGTCTTGACCTTGCCTGAGGGAAGTGAAGACTTAGTGGTCTATTCGGATGCATCTTATTCCGGGCTAGGTTGTGTGTTGATGCAACGTGGAAAGGTGATAGCCTACGTATCTCGACAACTGAAGACCCACGAAGTCAACTATCCCACACACGATCTAGAACTAGCTGCGGTGGTTTTTGCGTTGAAGATTTGGCGGCACTATCTATATGGGACGAAGTGCACAATCTTCACTGACCACAAAAGCTTGAAGTACTTCTTCGAGCAGAAGGATCTAAACATGAGACAGAGGCGGTGGTTGGAACTGATAAAAGATTATGATTGTGAGATCCATTACCACCCGGGCAAAGCCAATGTGGTGGCTGATGCCCTTAGCCGAAAAGAAAGGCCTGAGCCGATCCGGGTGAAGGCTTATCAGTTGATCATGACCTCCGACGTGATGATACAGGTTAAGGAGATTCAAGATGAGGCTTTGAAAGAAGATCGTCTTAACTCCGAAAGGATGAGAGGTCTAGTGACGGAGTTGGGTGAGAACACTCTAGGTGTTAAGACCCGATTTGGGCGAATGTGGATTCCTCGATATGGGGATCTACGTAGTAGAATTATGGATGAGGCCCATAAGACACGATACTCCATTCACCCCGGTGCTACCAAAATGTACCACGATATGAAGAAAGACTACTGGTGGCCGGGCATGAAACGCGACGTAGTGGAGTACGTAAGTAAGTGCTTGACTTGCTTACAAGTGAAGGCGGAACACCAGAAGCCCTACGGGAAGATCCAACCATTGGATATACCCGAATGGAAGTGGGAACACATCACCATGGACTTCATCACGAAATTACCGCGTACCCCTAAAGGGTATGATGCCATATGGGTGATAGTGGACCGTTTGACAAAGAGTGCCCACTTCCTACCGATCCGCGAAACGTACTCATCTGAAAGATTGGCGGATCTGTTCATCAAAGAAATTGTAGCTCGTCATGGTGTACCGGTGTCTATTGTGTCTGATCGTGACACCCGGTTTACCTCCAAGTTTTGGAAGAGATTTCATGATGCGATGGGGACGAGGCTACACATTAGTACAGCATATCACCCTCAGACAGACGGTCAGTCTGAGAGGACGATCCAAACACTCGAAGACATGCTTCGGGCGTGCGTGATTGACTTTGGAGGAAGTTGGGACGATCACCTGCCATTAGCAGAATTCTCGTACAACAATAGTTATCACGCCAGCATTGGCATGCCACCTTACGAGATGCTATACGGGAGGAGGTGTAGGACGCCCGTATGTTGGGGAGACATAGGGCAGAAAGAACGGGAGGTGTTGAGGTGATTGAAGCAACGATTGAGAAATTAGAAAAGATCAAAGCCTTCATGAAGGCGGCGAAAGATAGACAAAAGTCGTATGCTGACAAGAGGCGAAGACCGATAGAGTTCAAGGTTGGTGACCGAGTTATGTTGAAGGTCTCACCTTGGAAAGGAATCATTAGATTCAGGAAACGAGGTAAGCTAAGCCCGAGATACATAGGACCTTTCCGAATTATCGCACGAGTAGGAGAGGTGGCCTATCGACTTGAACTGCCAGATGAGTTAAGTGGAATTCATTCCACATTCCATGTATCTCATCTGAGGAAGTGCTTAGCTGATGAAGACATGGTTGTACCACTGGAGGATATTGAAGTAGATGAACGGCTCAACTACGTGGAGCAACCAGTGGCAATCATTGATCGTAAAGAAAAGAGGTTGAGGAATAAAGTGGTTCCTCTTGTGCGTGTACAGTGGAAGCACAGGAAGGGATCCGAGTCTACGTGGGAGACTGAAGAAGAGATGAGACAACACTACCCACATCTATTTGAGGAGTAACAGGTTTCGGGGACGAAACCTATATAAGGGGGGTGGACTTGTAACACCCGTATTTTAACAAAGAATAAAAGAAAAGGAAGAAAAGAATAGAAAAGAAAAACAACTAAAAAGGAGGGACTAAATGTGTCAAATGAGCAAACTTTCTATTAATTCTTGGTACAAAAGGTGGTATGGCACCCGTTGTCTGCATTTCACTGCATTCGATATTTTTAGAGAGAGAAAGTAGCAGGAGCAGAAAACCCTCGGAAATTTCGAAGAAGAATCTGTAAACTTGGAAGCTTTTGGTAAGAATTCTCTAGTTTTTGAAGTTTTAGATAATTCTAGAACCGTAAGTGTGCTTATAAGTGTGTCTTGTGTGTTCGGGTGATGTGGTGTGTGTGTTCTAGGTGTTAGAACAAGTTGAGAAGGTTCGGGTTGAAGAGGGTAAATTCGAAGAAGACGACTAAGGTGAGTTCTAGACCCCTTTTTACTGGTTTTTAAAGGTTTGGGGCTGGAAAATGCATGCAAAAATATTTTTATAAAATTTGGGTTTGATACCCATATGATATGAATGTGTGTACGTTTATGTTTATGTTAGATTATGCCTAGAGTCATATGTATATGTTTAGAACTAGGCATTATGATGTTTGGGACTTGGATTATGGATTAGACACATGAACAGGTTGTTAATATGTCTGAAATTGGGACTTAGAATAAATAAGAAAAGTTGATGTGTCCAGCAGTGCTCATACGACCAACAGTGGTCGTATGATCAGGATTTTTCTAAGTGTTGATGAGTCTAATAGGACTCATACGACCAACAGTGGTCGTATGAATATGTGAAATTTTCTAAGTCTGAGGCCCAACAGAACTCATACGACCAACAGTGGTCGTATGATGATGATGAAATTTCTAAGTGTGGACTCATACGACCAACAGTGGTCGTATGATCCAAATATGTTTCTAAGTCCAGAGTGGTACGACCAGCAGTGGTCATACGACCAACAGTGTGGTCGTATGACCAGTTGATAATTCTAAGTGTTAAGTGAAAAGTCCAGCAAGGCTCATACGGCTAATAGTGCTCATACGCCCAGAGGGTTATATGCCCAACAGGGCTAAAACGCCTAGACACTTAGAAATTTTCAGGAAATTTCCAGTAAGCCCGAAGTTCGAGGTTTGACCAGGGTTGACTAGGGTTAATAAATGATGATGTCTCATGCATATAATGATGAGAATGCTTAACCCTAATTGTTACTAATATTATTATTAGTATATTATCGTTAACAATATTATTAAAATATTGTTAAGTAAGGTATGATGCTATGCATGATGATGTACGTATGAGGATGAATGTATGATGATGAATGTATGATGAATATGTACGATGTGTGTATGTTCCTTGTGATTGTGTATGCTTATCTTTCTGAAACTTTACGATTAACGAGAAATGAATGAATGAAGTATTATGTATCGTAAAGTGAAAGATAATGAAAGAGGAACATGATGACGAATGCATGTATTAACGAATGAACGAAATGAAGAATGATGATGAATACATGCATTAATGAACGAATGAGTTATGTCTTGCAAGCATTGCATAACGCGATTGGTCCTTCTATGTGATTGACCATGGTCATGGTACCTCTACCGCTTACCTCTAGTACCGTGGCACCATGTTTAGCTGTCCCTCCATAGACTTCGGCCCAGTACCGTGGCATACGTTTGTTGTTCATTTGTTGACCTCGGCCCGTACTGTGGCACTACGTTTTGCTGTCTATGGATTGACTTCGGCCCGGTAGCTAATAACGTTCGGGGTGTAGCATATGGTATTGGTACAATTAACCTTTCAATGCGTGCAAGTAAGTATGAACGGGATTCGTGTCATTCGACCACAGTAATCATAGCCGAGTGCTATGAAGTGGGTAAAGCCTGACAGAATCAATACGAGATGTTAAAAATAACGATGAATAACGAATGATGAAGATAATAATGAATATTATCTATGTGTACGTATGATGTATGAACGTATGAACGAAAGGATACTTTTAAATAAGTAAAAGTATGTTTTATTACAAAACTAGAACTCACTCAGCAACGCTGACTTTTATGTATTTTTCAGTTGGCAGGTAGTGTTGCTGAGGATGGCACAAGGCAGCTACTCAGCTCATTTGGATGGCATTCTTTGATAATGTTTTTGTATTGTAATGCAAACAAATGATATTTTGTAACAGGGGTTGTATTACTTTGCAAAAGCATTTTTAGTAAATTTAAAGTTTCCGCTGCATTGTTTTTATTAAGTTATATTAAATGTATGTTTTCTGGGTAATGACGACCAATTGTGAGGTGCCCGGGATCGGGGCCTACACAATGCCAAATATAAGAATCACTTAAACCCATTTTAAGTTTCTTGGTGCTTGATTGGTATAATGTGTTATTATAGGATGAATCATCATGAACCAATTCATAAATACATTAAATGGCATAGCCTTGAAATAAAATACATCATCCATATAAACGTAAATACCATCGTTTACAACTTTTAAATCATAACCATATTGTTTTAAAATGGAAACTGAAATTATGTTCCTAGTCAAACTAGGAGCATACAAAATGTTTTTAAGAACAGCTTCCAAACCATTTGAAAGTTTCAAAACATAGTCTCCTTGGGCTTAGACATCAACTTTTGCTCCGTTGCCCATGTAGAGACTTGTGTCTCCCTTCTTAAAGTGTTTATTTCTTTTGAACCCCTGAAACAGATTGCAAATATGTGTTCCACATCTGGTATCTAATACCCATGTGTTTGAAGAAATAACATTTAAGTCAATATGGATCATGAAAGTTGTACCTGAGGTCTGCGCAGCATCCCTCTTGTTTCTCAACTCTCTAAGATAGGATGGACAATTCCTTTTCCAATGTCCTATCTCACCACACTAAAAGCATGGATCGTTTTCCGTTACCTTAGGCTTCATAAGCTTAGGTTTTGGAGGTTCCGCTTTAACCTTCCCTTTCCCTTTGCCTTTGATGTGCCCCTTTCCTTTGGCAACATTGCATTTGGATCGGGGAATGGCCTTTTCCTATTGCCTTCCTCATTGATCGAGAGAACAGGTAGAACCTTCTACCCATCCCCGCCTCAGCTGTTTTGAGTATTGCGTGAAGCTCACCAATGCTCTTGTCCCATCCATTCATATTGCAATTCATTATGAACGTCTCAAACCTTTTAGTTAGGCCATTAAGGATCAAATCCGTGGCCAACTCCTTTGAGACAGGACAGTTAAGCCTCTCGAGGCGGTCAATGTGGCTTTTCATCTTAAGTACATAAGATGATACCGATTGGGTTTCTTCCATGCGACACGCATGGAGCGCTCGATCCGTTTTGAAGCGCTCTACCCGCTTGTTGAAGGAACATTTCCTTTAATTGGGTAATCATGTCATATGCCTCAAGATGCTCCAAGTCCTTTTGGAGTTCGGGAATCATAGTTCCCAACATGAGGCAGGATACCTGCATGGAATCCTCAGTATACTGAAGCCAATCGACATAGGCGTCAACATCCTCGGGGTCGGGTTGGTCAGGAATAGGACCGTCAATGACATAAGCCTTTTTCTCTTGCTTGAGAACAATTCTCAAGTTTCCAAACCAGTCCATAAAGTTGTTATGGTTCAAATGATCCTTTTCTAATATAGTTCTTAGTGATAAGGTATGGACGGTCGGGGTGGTAGCATTATTGTTTGAGGCCATTCTACAAAATTTACAAAGTTTTTATTAGTATTTCTGAAAAATTACATTTTAATCATTAATACCCTTTTATATCTCATAGACAATTAATTATTAAATTCTAGAATCCAACGTTACATTCAAAAATGGTTAGGTGACCTTTATCCCATTATTTAAATTAACAAGGTAGTCAACATTTGACAATTGCAACCTTTTGCAACTTCTAGCCTTTATGGGATCGGTTAAACATCTTATGTTAGGTTGGTATGTTTAATCCCATCAACACCATTGTATGCCATGCTTCGGTGACCCTATCCACATGGTTTCCAATTCAAGTTGTCCTACTTACACACACGTGTGAGTATAAACATACAAGTGGTTAGGTGACCTTTATCCCACAAATATGTTAAGCTCACCTCAAAACGCAAGTTCCCTAAAAGTGGTTAGGTGACCTTTATCCCACAAATAGTTCTCAAGTGATTCGAGTGTCGTGTAAAAGGATGGTGTTAAACTTGTTTCCAATGGGATTTTAGTTTTCATTAATTCTAGTTTTGAAAACTCTATGCACCTTGTATTTGCATGCCTTCAAAAACATGGTACCCTATGGTTCTTGTTTTTAATAAAAATCATTTATTAAAATCATTAATCCTTTAATAACCTTTTATTAATCACTTAATGATTAGGAACCATAAATTTTCAGCTTGTTAAGTTAGCTAATGAGTTTGTTATGCGTATCCAAATATCAAACAACGATCATATAACTAAGTTGACTACACTTGTTTGCCATCACTAGTGATGTCATAAGGTCTTTACTAAGGGATAACAATGACACATCATATGTGTCCATGAACTCCCACTTGATTTCACATCCAAATGCTTCAAGTGTCCATGTCTTTTGTGTCCTTCCTTTTGGGTCTTCATCTTGTGCATCTTCTTTTACAAAATCATATCCTAATACAATTTTCTAATAAAAGAAATGCACATATTCTATTTATTACTTAACCAAATGAATAAATAAATTACAACCCAAATACAACACAAAAGAAATTATTACAACCCTTTTTATGAATACAACCAACATGACAAAATCACAATCAACCAATCAAAACACACATATACATCATTTCAAGAACAAATGAACCCCTTTCATAACCTTAAAGTTCTGGCCAACATGAACCAAAACATTTAGGTTATGACCAAACAACACAATCAACCATTTGATGTCATCCTTTCAAGATTTAATCATAAGCATGCAAGATATAATCTTGAAAGGTTGGGGTATCATCATATCATCACAAAACAGACCCTAGTAGGTTGTTAAAGTCCCATAAAACCTATTTTATAAGGACAAAAGAAGCTAGTCATCCATATATCTGGCTCTAGATGCCAATGAAGGGTTTGTTAGACCATTATCAAAGATGTTTAACCATTTAAACATGAAAACGCAACGGATTAAAGCGTTAATATTATGTTTATAATCTGAAAAATCAAGGTTCATAACTTGTTTCAACAAATCCAAGAACATAGGATCGTTTATATGTGAATGGAGTAGCTATCAAGATGAAACAAACAACCAAAACAACACAATGGAACTACCTTCCAAAAGCTGTCAAAATCATGGATTTGGATGAAGATGATGAAGTTCTTGAATGAGCAAAACACCAAGGAGAGGTGTCCTCAAGCATGCATACCCACAAGTGTGAAGCAAACACCCTTTTGCTAGGATTTTTGACACCAAAATCGAACCAGGAGTGAGCTAAAAATCCGATTTTCAGCTTTGCATATCTTCAAGAAACTAGAGAGAAAATGGTCTTGGTTCTTGCATGTTGGAGAGAGAGAATAAGAGGTGGAGTGTGGGACTAGTTCTTTGAGTATGGTGTATGGAAAACAACATGGACACACTCCCCATAAGGGGGGCGGCCGAATCTATCCCCAAGGTGGGGTTTTTCCCCCAAAAACCAATCTCCAATTTTTAATAAACTAGTTGTTAGAATAAGTTATATAATTAACCCTTTAATTATATAACTTATGCATACACTCTTATTATTTAATGTTATTTAACCAATTTAAATAACATTACAAATAATATTCTTGAACAAAATATCCTTATAAGTTGTTCTATCTCATATGCAATTTATTTAGAAAACCCATTTTCTAAATTGGTGTAATTATTTAATTGCATGATCATATCATCAATTAAATATTAGTTGGTGTTTGCTAAAATTGTTATTGGGTATGAACCGACTTGGATCATGACGTACTAACCACATCAATATTTTATGTGTCTTGGGCATAAAGAATCCAACAAACTCATCCTCACAATTCACCTCCTCTTTCTTTCTACTATCTCAGCCACCAGCGCCTGGTTAATCTCTTCTCTCATCTTTCAACTTCAGCACTCCAATCAAAGTTAGAAATCAAAGCTGTCTCTTTCTTGTGACTCATTTCCTCTTTACTCCTGCTTGAAACTAGTCGTGGAACTCCTGAATTACTAGGATCAGTGATGATTGACAATGGACATTCATGTTTGAAGTGTCCCAATTGTTTGCAGTTAAAACACCTCAGCCTAGACTTAGCAAATCCCAGTTTGGAGTTAGAGCTTTGACCTCCAAAATTCTTTCTTCCAGTGCGCTCCATTAATCTTCAGGCTCTAAGTGTTAACATTTCCATTTGTCATTGAATGTCAGTCTCTTTAAGATCATCAGGGTCCACCTGATACATATCCTCCATCATCATCCCATTGCCTTTCAACTCCCCTGCCACTAAGGCTTCATAACTCTGAATAAACATACCAAAAAGAGCCATTGTCTCGGATGGAACTGGAGTTTCAACATTTGCTTTCAAGTTAGCTTGACCTCTCCCAGCACTACCACAACCTTCAGAATAATCACCAGTATTCACTCCGCCTTAACGAGATGCCTGCATTGGAGAGCTTGCAGCGGAAGATAGTAATGCAGCATTCTGAGTGAAAGCATATGTACGCATCATGGTATGGTTGAATTCCCTTCTCTTCATGTCTAACTCAAAAGATTTCAATTTGTTGATCACATCCATAAGCTTGTAATCAACAAAGTTTCTCTCCTGCTTCAGCATTCTCACTTGTAAGCTCTATTGGGGAGGGAGAGAGTCTACAAGCTTATTCACCTACTCATCATTACCTAACTGATAATCATACTTCTTTAGAGTACTTGATACTTACAAAAATCGATTGGTAGTATCAGTAAGGTGTTCATTCTTATACCCGACAAATGAAATAAACTCCTTCTGAGCTTGGGCTTTCTTGTCCTTCTTCAGATCTTCATTTCCATCATAGAATTCACATAGAGCATCATACAAAGACTTTCCATTCTTATGTTTGGAAAATCGATTATAGATATCAGGTGCAAGACATAGAGTCACTACTCCAAAAGCTTTCTTGTCGCGATCAACCAGCTTCAGATCCTTCTTGTTGAACGTGGTTGGGTCCATGTTTTGAGACACGGTACCACCAATAGTGATCGTTTGTATGTGCGGACCAGTGATGATAGATTCCCATTGGTTGTGGTCGGTGTAGAAGAAACAAGCTTTGAGACATCTCTTCCAATCTTCAAAGTTGTCACCGTTTATGAGTCTCGGAGGTCTATTGGGAGCTACACTTTCTAAATCTGCAAGGGTGAGAGTAGTCATCTTTGACATGCTAGTTTCATAGAAGAAATGATGGCTTTGCAGGGAATAAATAGTTTCGCAGAGCTAGTTTCGTAGAAACACTTGTTTCGCAGCGCATACAGTAATTTCGCTGGCAATTTCGGCAGCAATTTCGCTAGCTGGAAGCTTGAAAATACTTAGTTTCGCTGACAGTTTCGCATTAAACAAGCTTGAACTTTCGTTCGGTGGTACTTTCGACACCAATTTTGCTTGGAAGATGAACACAAGCACTGTTGAACTTTTGTTCTAGGTCTCTACTTTCGCAGAGATGCTGAAAATCAACTGCAAATTGTAAAACATGTGTAGTTTCGCTGATTGATTGTGACAGTTTCGCTGGATGATCAGCAAATTTGCTGGATGAATTTGAAAACCCCTTTTAACCTAAAATCAATCTGAAATCACCCAAACCTCAATGGATTTGAGATCTGATGATTCACAGAGCATTCCCAACCAATAACAAGCAAAATTCAATCAAATTCCATATCAAATACACTCAAATTTGATCCAGGATTGATGAAATACAGATATTGAACAAAAATCAACTAAAAACCTCGAACAATCATGAGCACCAAGGCTCTGATACCATTTTGTTGGTCCATTTGATTGATCTTCAGCACAAATGATGAGTTGAGTCGTTCAGTATCAGAAACAATAACAAACAACAAATATGAAGATGAATAAGAACAAGCAAAATGTATTCTAATATAAGCAATAATGATCCAATACAATCAAAAGAAGAATGCTCAATATATTTTAGTGAAGAACTTACAAAGGTCTCTTGCAGCACAAATATTCGATTAGGGTTTTTTCTAGGATGCCAAACAATCAACAAGATCAAATCTTTATATAGCAGTCCTAGTTTCGCAGAATGAATTTTTAGTTTCGGCAAGTGAAAAAGTAATTTCGGCAGCAATTACTTACTAGTTTCGGCAAGACATAGTAGTAGATTCGACAGACCGAAATTATAGTTTCGGCACAGCGAAACTGAAATTTGCTCTGTGAAACTGTTAAGTTCGCTCGGACAGCATCACTACACAGTTTCACTGAAAAACCATGAACTTTCGTTCAGTTTCGCTGGACTATTGGTACTTTCGCAGTAAGAACTGCGAAGGTATCGAAGAGTCTCAATCAAATAAACCCACAATGTTGCCATTAAACCTAGAAAAGACTAAGGTCTTGAGTTCAAAACTCACTTGTGAAGGTAAATCAAAGATCAATCGAGAATCAAAATCATGGGAACTTAGATTCACATGAAATGAAATGGTAGGGTTCTCTATAACCTAAATCTTAGATTGTGCGAAAATGGGAAGATATTTTCGCAAGTTGTAGGACTTAGTTTCGCAGGCAGCAAAACTACAATTTCGCCCATGTAAGCTTTGGTCGAAACTGATCTTGCAACATGCGTAAGAGCCAGCGAAGCTATAATTTCACCCTGCGAAACTACCAGCAAAAGTATAATTTCACTGGATACTTAAAAAAATTGAAAATTTTATTTTCTTTTTAAAATAAAATAAAGAACAATTATTTAGAAAAGAACTAAAACAATGTAAGCAAAAATAAAAGAAATCAAAAGAAATTTGCCCCAAAAGACCTACCACACTTCACGTATTTTTAAAGAAAATCAAACAGTGAAAAAAGGATATGAACGAGAAGCTAAAAAGATCTTCTAGAGAATCAAAGTTTGGCAGGATTGTTGATATACTTGTCCCCTTAAGTCCATGCCTTCTTCGTTTCAACAAGTGCACTGCAGCTACTTTATCATGTTCTGGTTCCTTTAAAGAAAACATTAAATGACCCGGTACCAACAGACATTTGGCAAAGAAACTTATCCAGTCCTCATGATATATTGAACAAATAACACTCTGCATGAATTCCTCTTAGAAGCGACGAAGGTCCTTTTTCATAAGAAGGAAAGCCCTTATAAACATCAAATGATGAGAGCTTCAGGTCTATACTAATGTATAATAGTGGAGTTGATCAATTAAGTCTTACAGATGAGAGCTTCAAGTCTATACTTACGTATAACAGAGAAGATCATCATTTTGTGCCGATGAGAGCTCCGGGTCAGTACTATCGTACAGCAGAGGAGATCATCACTCAAGGTCAATATTTACAATGTCTATGGAGACAAGCAAAAATAATGTAGCAAGGAGCTTCTTAAATGTGAAGATGACTAAGCATGTAGCTTTTAAGATAGGGTGGAAGATCTAGATGCAAAGATACTTTAGATAAGAATGACTCAAAACAGAGATATGACGTTGTTCTCAATCCTTTTTAAACAAGGACTTGAATCTTTATGAAGGCAAAAAATGTTTATGGAATAATCCAAGTCATCAAGTTTCTTGTTCTTATTAATTATACTATAAGACTACTGTCTACTTTGCTTTCTTCCTGAACCTATCAAGCCTATCCCACACAATACTATTAACCTCCTTTAAAGCATTCAGTATTCTTATTTTATTCTCCAAAAGAAAACAAGAAGAGTATTTAAATATATATATTCTCCCATGAAATTTTTACGAATTAAGCAAGATGTAGAAATTTATTATTTAATATATATATATATGTATATATATATATACACACACAGAACAACGGTGTATGGAGAAAGTTGATCCCATAGTCAATCATCTGGTGCTGAATCTAGAGCACTTGAGAAAAACAGCTGGAAGCAGCAATGTATTATGCTTCTTCTGACAGTGGTCTGTTTCTTGCTTTGCCATGATACCAGACAATTGACCCAAGTATTGACAGCCTCCAGTGACCGACTTTCTGCTTAACCTGCAACCATTAGAATCACTATCAGAATAGGTATGTAAGTCAAAATTCCCACCATAAGGATACCAAAGACCTAAACGAGAAGAGACTTTAAGATAACAAAGATTCGTTTTACAGCCATTTCGTGAGACTCTTTCGGGGCAGATTGGTATCGAGCACAATATCCTACAGCAAAGGTGATGTCAGGACGACTTGCAGTAAGATACATAAGGGAACCAATCATGGATCTGTAGAGATGAGGATCAATAGGTTTCCCGTTCTCGTCCGGAGTGAGGCATGTTTGAGTAGTAAGTGGAGTCATTTCAGAAGAAGCGTCATCCATCTTGAATTTCTTCAAAATTTCTTTAATGTACTTCTCCTGATGAATGAGAATTCCCTCTGCCTTTTGTTCAACCTGCAACCCGATGAAAAAACACATCTCTCCTACCATGCTCATTTCAAATTGACCTCGCATGACCTCCTCAAACTCCCGACACAACTTCGTATTGGTGGAGCCAAAAATAATACCATCGACATAAACTTGTACAATCAGCATCTCACCATCTACTTCCTTCTTACATAATGTCATATCGATGGTGCGACAAGAAATACCATTGCTTAAAAGATACTGTGTTAAAGTCTCATACCAGATTTGAGAGGCCTGATGAAGACCGTAAAGGTACTTATCAAGCTTGTAGACTTTGTCAGGAAAGTCGGGATCCTCAAAACTAGGTGGTTGACTCACATATATCTTTTCATCAATGTCTCCATAAAGAAATGTACATTTGACATCCATCTGATAGACTTTGAACTGCTTATGGGCAGTATGAGCTAGAAAGATTCTGATGGCTTCAAGACGGGCGATAGGAGCAAAGACTTCGGTGTAGTCAATCCCTTCTTCTTGAGCAAAGCCCTGGACCACCAATCTGGACTTGTTTCTTACCACAATGCCACGGTCATCAGTTTGTTCTTGAACTCCCATTTTGTGCCAATTGCACATTTGTTTGGTGGAAGATCGACTAGGGTCCACACTTTGAGTTTCCTAAACTGTTGCAGCTCTAATTGCATCGAGTCAACCTACAAAGGGTCCTAAAGAGTTGTATGAACATTTTTCGGGACGATTTGAGATATAAAACAAGAGAATTGACAAACATTAATCAAACTAGATTGACTCAGCGTCTGAACTCCATCGGTGATAGATCCTATGATGTTATCATGTGGATGATCTTTTAAGGTTTTGAAATCAGTGGGCATGGGTAGGGTAGTTGAAGACGGTTGGCCAATGGGTTGTTGATGGGTAGATGAAGGTGAGGTTAATGGTAAGGTATAGTCAATTAGAGAGATGGGTGATATCGGCTGAGATGAGGTAGATGTAGGTGATGAGGGAAGGGATGCAGACACAGGTGGAGGTGGAAGGTCAAATGATGATGAAGAAGATGCTGTTGGGTTTGTATAAAGATAAAACTGTTTTGTCCTCTTGATATTTCAGAAAACGCAGCGGATATATATGTATTTTAAAACATGATTTTAAGGCTGAAAATCCATGTTTTATAATGACTAATATACAAGGAACAAACCCATAACAATAAGGATCATTTATGTGGATTAAACAAGCTATGAACATACACAAATGTACATAAAATCACAGCTTGAATAAGCTGTGATATCTACCTTCTTCCAGCAGCAAAACTCGACCAAAGAAGAGTGTTTTGATGCTTGTTTTTCGGCCAAGACTCCAATGGAGGACTCCTCAAGCTAGTATACCCCAAGCCTTGTAGCAAGCACCACTCTTGTTAGGTAGATGACACCAAAATCAGCTCAAGAAACCCTTCAAAAGACTGCTGTGTTCCGTGATCATTGAGAGGGAAAAGAGAGAGATTTTCTTTGTTGCATGTAAAATGAGATTGTGTGTGTAAGAGAAAGTGGACAAGACTAGTTAATATGTCTCTTTTCTATGCAAAATTGGTCCAATGAGATGCCTAAGAGGGGACGGCCAAAGGAGTTTAAATTTGGCTTCCCTCCTAGAATCTCACACATTAAAAGGTTAACCAGTCTTATCCTTAGAGAATACAATTAACCTTTTAATTGTATTGTCCATACACTCCCTTTTATTAATTTCTAATGTTATCTAACTAATTTAAATAACATTACAAATAATATTATTGAACAAAATATCCTAATAAATTGTTCCATCTCATATGCAACTTATTTAGAAAACCCATTTTCTAAATTGGTGTCAATATTTAATTGCATGATCATATCATCAATTAAATATTAATAGGTGTTTGCTAAGCTTGTTATTGGGTATAACCCGACTTGGATCATAACGTACTAACCACATCCATATTCTAAGTGTCTTGGGCACACAGAATCCTACAATCTCCCACTTGCCCAAGATTCATAGAAGATTGATGCAAGCAGTAAATACCGCCTAAGAACGGTTTACTACCCTTAATACGCATGACTTATAGCCATTCAATAACATCATCCCTTTCAAGTACCCCACTTGAAATGATTTAGGTGAATTAATCATCTATCCTTTTGTTACAGATGTCATGTTAAATCCAAGGACACAGAATGATCATTCCTTGTTGATTTAACTTAATCAGGCCTTAGACATCTAACTCTCAACGAATAAGAGGAACAAATTCCATCTTGACTACATACGTTTCTCACAAACACCTCATGTTATACCTGAACATACCCTTATGTACTGTCCACTATTTCAGGACAGTGAAGAATTAGATCAAGGTATAATACTTGGTGAATATCAAAACCCAATATGTATCTCAGGTCGGAGGATATCAAATGATATTCGCCTTTACTCAAATTTAGTTATGATCAGTCAATGAGATTCCATGTAGTAAAATTTGAGATGCGGGTTAGTCCAATATTTGTATCCCACAAATATCTATGAACCATGGTAGCAACCCATTTCTCTATATTCATCCTTATGAATATCAACCAATCCAAGTTCATAATAGTCTTACCCTCACACTTGTTCCCACAAGTTTGAACGACTACGGACATTTAGAGTAAACATTTTACTCACGGATTAAACATGCTAAATTGGAACATTATTGAAACATTATAACCAAATAATCTTATTCAAATAATAAAGAGTTCCACATATCCAAATACAAAATATACAGATCAAATCCAATCACTAGAATATCGAAGTCCCATGGCACAAGTATGACCTTCATGCTTTGCTTTTTCAAGGAGCTTCGTGAGAGGATCTGCAATGTTTTGATCCGTGTGAACTTTGCGAATACATATCTTTCCCTTTTCAACTTCATCTCGTATGTAGTTGAATCTCCGCTCAATGTGCCTAGTCTTTTGATGAGCACGGGGTTCCTTGATTTGAGTAATCGCACCCTCGTTATCACAAAAGATCTCTAGGGGGTCCTGAATGGAAGGGACAACCCCTAGATCGGCAATGAATTTCTTCAACCATGCAGCTTCTTGAGCTGCCAATGAGGCGGCAACGTATTCTGATTCTGTAGTTGATAGAGCCACCACATCCTGCTTGGAGCTCTTCCAAGAGACCGCTCCTCCATTCAGAATGAAGAGGTATCCCGATTGTGACCGAGAATCATCACGATCGGTTTGGAAACTCCCATCCGTGTAACATTTTACAACGAGTTCCTCGTCACCAGATCCATAGATTAGGAACATATCTTTTGTCCTTCTTAGGTACTTAAGTATGTTCTTAACAGCCATCCAATGACTGTCTCCAGGATTTTGCTGGTATCGGCTTGTCATGCTTAAAGCGCATGACATGTCCGGTCGAGTGCATATCATCACATACATGATGGATCCAATAGCAGATGCGTATGGGACTGCCTTCATTTTATCTTGCTCATCCTTTGAGCTTGGACACTGAGTCGTACTCAATATCGTTCCTCTTGAATAGGTACGGTACCTTTCTTAGAGTTTTCCATCTTGAACCTTTTCAAGATCTTATCAATGTATGCACTTTGATTCAAACAATCAACCGCCTTGATCTATCCCTATAGATCTTTATTCCCAGAATATAGGCGGCTTCACCAAGATCCTTAATGGAAAAACAACCTCCAGGCCAGGTTTTTACACCTTCCAAGGTTGGAATGCCATTTCGAAATAGTAGAATGTCATCAACATACAATACTAGGAAAGTTATTGTGCTCCCACTAGCCTTCTTATACACACAAGCCTCATCAGCGTTTTTGATGAAGCCAAATTTCTTTACTTCCTCATCAAAACGGTGATTCCAGCTTCTCGATGCTTGTTTCAATCCATAGATTGATTTCTTTAACTTGCACACTTTAGTAGGATGATTTGGATCGACAAAACCTTCAGGCTGAACCATATAGACATCTTCCTCAAGATATCCATTTAGGAAAGCAGTTTTGACATCCATTTGCCAAATCTCATAATCATAATGAGAAGCTATGGCAAACAATATCCTTATAGACTTTAGCATCACAACAGGTGAGAAGGTTTCATCATAATCAACCCCTTGAGTTTGAGTGAAACCCTTTGCTACAAGTCTAGCTTTATAAGTGTCCAAGTTTCCATGCATATCGGTTTTCTTCTTGAAAACCCACTTACTTCCAACTACCTTGGAATTAAGAGGTGGTACAACAAGTTCCCAAACTTGGTTGTCATACATGGATTGCATCTCAACGTTCATGGCTTCTAGCCATTTGTCACAATCCGAATTGGACATTGCATTATGGTATGTGGTCGGTTCATCTGAATCTACCACATAGCATCCATCCATGAAAAAGCCATATCTTTCAGTTGGATTACTAGTTCTACCACTTCTGCGAACGTCTTGTGTGTATTGATCAACCCCTTGATCATCCTCAACATCCTCATGTTGAGTGCTAGTTTCAACCAAACGTGCATCGGGTTGTGGTTCAACATCTTCCTCAAGGTCCACTGTTCTACTGCTAGCTCCTTCCATAAGGAACTATGCTTCTAAGAACTCACCCTTTCTGGCAACAAACACCTTTTGTTCCAGTGGATCATAGAAATAATATCCCATAGAATCTCTAGGATATCCAACAAAAATACTCTTGGTGGATCGGAATTCCAATTTGTTCGGGGTGGGAGTCTTAACATAAGCCTCACATCCCCAAACCCTTAAGTATGATAGGGATGGAACTCTTCCATGCCATATCTCAAAAGGTGTCCTTTCCACCTTTTTGGTTGGGGCCATATTTAGAATACGAGCCGCAGAGAGCAAAGCGAAACCCCAAAATGATAGAGGTAATGTGCTTCTAGCCATCACAGATCGGACCATATCCAATAAGGTTAGATTCCTCCTCTCAGACACACCATTATGTTGTGGTGTTCCAGGTGGAGTGAGTTGTGAGACAATCCCACAGCTCCTAAGATGATCTTGAAAAACATCACTTATGTATTCACCTCGTCTATCGGTACGGAGAATTTTAATTGACTTATTGAGTTGATTTTCTACTTCATTCTTGAAGATTTTAAACATTTCAAAAGCTTCATCTTTGTGCCTTAATAAGTACACATACCCATAGCAACTATAGTTGTCGGTAAAGGTAATGAAGTATCTTTCACCATTCCTAGTCATTGGCTTAAAAGGGCCACATACATCCGAATGTATGATTCCTAATAAATCTTTTGCCCTTTCGGTAGTTCCACTAAAGGGTGCCTTAGTCATCTTACCTTGTAAACAAGATTCTCAAACATCAAATGAATCACATTCATTTGTTTGTAAAAGACCATTCTGTTGAAGTGTTTGTAAACGTTTCTTGTTTATATGACCAAGATGACAATGCCAAAGATAGGTATCACTCAAGTCCAACTTGAGTTTCTTGGTGTTAGTTTGGTACAATGAACTATTTAAAGTATTTTCATGAACCAATTCATAAATACCATTAATGGGAATAGCTTTAAAATAGAACATACCATTTAAAGAAACATGAATATCATTTTCAATAAAGGATAATACATAATCATAATGTCTTAATTGGGATACAGAAATAATGTTCCTAGTCAAACTAGGAGCATACAAAACATTCTTCACAATAACTTCCAAACCACTTAGAAGTCTTAGGATGTAGTCCCCACGAGCTTCTACTAAGACTTTAGTTCCGTTGCCCATGAAGAGGCTAACATCCCCTTGTTTGAAGTCCCTACGTCTTGTGAACCCCTGCAACAAATTGCAAATGTGAGTTCCACATCCGGTATCCAATACCCATGTTTTAGAAGATGCAAAATTAAGATCAATATGAATCATGTATATTGTACCTGAGGTCTGCCCGGCATCCCTCTTGGCTTTCAACTCTTGGAGATGGACAGGACAATTCCTTGCCCAATGTCCTATCTCCCCACACTTGAAGCATGGGTCATTAGTAGCAACCTTTTGCTTCTTCTCTTGTGGTTTGGGTGGTACCCTTACCACCCCTTTCCCCTTTCCCCAAACGGGTCCCTTACCCTTGGCAACCTTTGCCTTGGGTGCGGGATGAGGCCTCTTGTTGTTCCCACCTTCATTGATGGTGAGAACGGGTAAAACCCTTTTACCCATGGCCGCCTCGGCCGTTTTAAGCATTGAGTGAAGCTCACCAATGCTTTTGTCCCATGCATTCATGTTGTAGTTCAACACGAATGTCTCGAACTTCTTGGTTAGGCCATTTAGGATCAAATCCGTGGCCAACTCCTTCGAGACGGGACAATTTAGCCTCTCAAGGCAGTCAATATGACTTTTCATCTTAAGTACATAAGATGAAACAGATTGGTTGTCGTCCATACGACATGCATGGAGTGCTCGAACCGTTTCGAAGCGCTCAACCCTTGCTTGCTGTGGGAACGTTTCCTTCAGCTGGGTTATCATGTCGTAAGCTCCTTGATGTTCATACTCCTTTTGGAGATCCGGAGTCATGCTCGCTAGCATGAGACAAGACACTTGAACGGAGTCCTCAGTGTATTTCAGCCAATCGTTAAAGGCCTCCTCATCATCCTCGCTAAGTTGATCGGGGATAGGGTCGTCTAAAACATATGATCTTCTCTCTTGCTTGAGAACAATTCTTAAGTTTCGATACCAATCAATAAAGTTGTTATGATTTAGACGTTCGTTTTGGAGGATCGCTCATAGTGATTGGTTTGACGCGGATGAGTTATCGTGATTTTAATTATTGGTGGCCATCTACAAAATTTAACAAAGATCAATTTTAGTATTTTCGATATTGCTAATTTTAATATTTAATGCCTTTTAAGGTCAATTTTATATTAAAATCTAGAACCCAACATCACATTTAAATTATGGTTAGGTGACCTTTATCCCACTATTTAAATTAATAAGGTGGTCAACGATTGACGATTGCAACCATTTGCAACTTCTAGTGGTATGGGATCGACTTTAAACATCATATGCAAAGTTGGCATGTTAATCCCATCAACACCATTTGGAAACCATATTTTAGGTGATCCATTTAACATGGTTTGCAAATCAAGTTACCCTACTTGCACACACATGTGAGTTTACCATCATAAGTGGTTAGGTGACCTTTATCCCACCAATGTGGTATTCCCACCTTAAGTCACAAGTTCCCTCAAAATGGTTAGGTGACCTTTATCCCATTAAGAGTTTCCAAATGACTTAAGTGTTGTGCAAAAGGACGGTGTTAAACTTGTTTGTTAAATGTTTAGAGGTTTCATAATTCTAGTTTAGAAAAGTCTATCTACTTGTATTTGTATGCTTTCAAATACAAGGTACCCTATGGTTCTTTTAATAAAACCCATTTTATTATAAAATCATTAATCCTTTAATAACCATTTATTAACACTTAATGACTCAGAACCATTTTATATTAGCTTGTTAAGATCATTTTATTTAGATTGTTCATCATATCCAAATATCATACAATCATTCATAAAATCATAATCAATCAAGCATAATATAACAACCACAATGAGCATATGTGCATAACCATAGCATCTAAAGTGGTCCACACTTGTTTGCCATCACAAGTGTGGTCCATAGGTCTTTCCTAAGGGTCACAAACAATCACATGGAAAGCTTCCAAAAGCCTCCCACTTGAAACCGCATCCAAAATGCTCCATGTTTCTCTTGTGACCTTCCTTTGTGCTTCCAATGTGTATGTCTTCATATTACAAGATATAAAGTCCTAATACAAGATATCTAGTAAAATGAAAATACACCTAATCTATTTATTACAACCCAATAATAAATAAATTACATTTGAAACAAAGCACAAACAACAAATAATACAACCCAATTGAATGAATGAATACAACCAACACAAGCATCCAAACATCACAAGGTCAATGGCTAGGTTATGCACACTATCATCCAATGATCATATCATCAAAACATATAATGAAACCCCTTTTAAAACCACAAATTTCAGCCAACATAAATTGAAATTTTTGGTTTTAAATATTGTCCAAACAATCAACATTTCATACTATGTTTCTTTCAAGGTCTAATCACTAGCATGTGTGATATGACCTTGAAAGTTTGGGGAATCATTCAAACAAACTATAACAGCCCAAAATCAGCCTATAACTAGTTTATTATCATCCTTTAAAACCAATTTTAAAGGACAAAACAAGCAAGTCATCCACATAACCGGCTCTTGATGCCATTGTTGGTTTGTTTAAAGATAAAACTGTTTTATCCTCTTGATATTTCAGAAAACGCAGCGGATATATATGTATTTTAAAACATGATTTTAAGGCTGAAAATCCATGTTTTATAATGACTAATATACAAGGAACAAACCCATAACAATAAGGATCATTTATGTGGATTAAACAAGCTATGAACATACACAAATGTACATAAAATCACAGCTTGAATAAGCTGTGATATCTACCTTCTTCCAGCAGAAAAACTCGACCAAAGAAGAGTGTTTTGATGCTTGTTTTTCGGCCAAGACTCCAATGGAGGACTCCTCAAGCTAGTATACCCCAAGCCTTGTAGCAAGCACCACTCTTGTTAGGTAGATGACACCAAAATCAGCTCAAGAAACCCTTTAAAAGACTGCTGTGTTCCGTGATCATTGAGAGGGAAAAGAGAGAGATTTTCTTTGTCGCATGTAAAATGAGATTGTGTGTGTAAGAGAAAGTGGACAAGACTAGTTAATATGTCTCTTTCTATGCAAAATTAGTCCAATGAGATGCCTAAGGGGGGACGGCCAAAAGGAGTTTAAATTTGTCTTCCCTCCTAAAATCTCACACATTAAAAGGTTAACTAGTCTTATCCTTAGAGAATACAATTAACCTTTTAATTGTATTGTCCATACACTCCCTTTTATTAATTTCTAATGTTATCTAACTAATTTAAATAACATTACAAATAATATTATTGAACAAAATATCCTAATAAATTGTTCCATCTCATATGCAACTTATTTAGAAAACCCATTTTCTAAATTGGTGTCAATATTTAATTGCATGATCATATCATCAATTAAATATTAATAGGTGTTTGCTAAGCTTGTTATTGGGTATAACCCGACTTGGATCATAACGTACTAACCACATCAATATACTAAGTGTCTTGGGCACACAGAATCCTACATATGCAATATCAAGGACTTTGAAACTATAGTTTCGGCAGCACAGTTTCCCTGATAGCGAAACTGTTTGTGAAAATAGGACTGCTATATATAGATTTGATCTTGTTCATTGTTTGGCATCCTTGCAAAAACCCTAATCGAATATTTGTGTTGCAGGAGAATAAATATATATATATATATATATATGTATATATATATATATGTATATATATGTATATATATGTATATAAAGACATATATATATATAGACATATATATATATATATACATACATATATATATAAATACATACATATATATATATAGACATATATATATATATATACACACATACATATATATATATATACATATATAAATATGTATATATATACATACATACATATATATATATATACACACACACACACACGTATATACACATATATATATATACATATATATATACATATACATATATATATATGTATGTATATACATATATATACATATATATATATAAATACATATATATATACATATATATACATATATATATATACATACATATATGTATATATATATACATATATATATACATATATATATATATGTGTATATATATATATTTTAAATAAGAAATTTCTACATCCTGCTTAAACTTGTAGAAATTTCGGGGGAGAATTTATATAGTTAAATACTCTTCTTGTATTCTTTTGCAGAATAAAATGAGAATACTAGACGATTTAAAGGAGGTTAATAGTATTGTGTGGGATATGCTTGATAGGTTCAGCCAGAAAGCGAAGTAGACACTTATCTTGCAGCTTAATTAATAAGAACAAGAAACTTGATGACTTGGATTATCCCCTAGACATTTTTCGCCTTCACAAAGATTTAAGTCCTTGTTCAAAAAGGATTGAGAACAACGCCATATCTCTGTTTTGAGTCATTCTTATCTGAAGTATCTTTGCGTCTAGTCTTCCACCCTATCTTAAAATGTTGGACCAAAAGAACCAATGAGCCTGATCAAAAAAAGCTTTAAGTCCCACAAGACATCATAAGTACTGAAGAAGGCTTCATCAGCTGATGACATGTACTGAAGACAACATCTGAAGTTCAAGTACTGAAGACAAAGTCTGAACACTTCTACTGAAGGCAAAGTCTGAACACTTCTACTGAAGACAAAGTCTGAAGATCATGTCTTCAGAGGTTGTCACAACAGCTGAAGTTGTAATCTTCAGTAGTTGTGATGGTTTCTTTTTAGTAGTTTTCTTTCAGTAGTTTACTTAATGTAAAACGTCTGAAGAGCCTGTTCTTCAGACATTTTAGCTTTAGTAGTTGTAGTTTCAGTAGTTATACTGTTAGTTTACACTTAGCCTTTGTAAGAAGATGTCAGCTGTTGTAGACATCTTCAGTAGTTTAGTTTACTTTCAGTAGTTGTTGTAATAACGGTTAGATGTCACTATCAAGTGACATTAGCTGACGTCACCTTCCTTATAAAAGGGAAGTTGACCTAATTTTGTAAATGCCGAAGCGTGTGTTGAATGAAATATTCCTTTTTGCAGAAATACTTTCTCTCTCTATAACCGTACTATTTCATTGAAATATCATTTGTGTTTTTTCTTGAATTTGATCTAATTCTTATACTATTCCGCTGCGAATCAAATCTAATTGATCAAAGTAGACCTGAGATCCTTTCAAATGGTATCAGAGCCGGTTAATCATTGATCGATTTAACAATTTATCAGCGAAACTGCTCTTTTGATATCTACGTTTGATTGAATTGGCAAATTTGCAAGAATTGGTTATAGAGTTTGAGTTTCTGTTGCTTCTGGTCAATTAAATTGAGGTTCTACGTGTTTTTAAGCTAGATTTGTTGAAATTACTTTGAATTTGCTTGAACTTGTGAAATGGTGACACCAACCAATGATCCTCACAATACTGGCTCCTCAACAAGGCCTCCGATGCTTGTTAGGAGTGAGTATAACATATGGCAACGACGTATGCTTGGAAATCTGTGGTGCATGGACCATACAAGCCTATAGTGAGTCTTCCGGAATCAAATGAGAGGGTTCTGAAGAAACCTGATCAGTATTCGGATGAAGATATAAAGCTATTCGAAATTGATGCTAAAGCTCATGGAATTCTGGCCATGGCACTGCCTAATGAAATCTATTCAGGTCTTATGCATCATGAAACTGCACATGACATCTGGGTTGCTTTGAAAGAACAATTTGGAGGAACTAATGAGGTCTTGGGAAATACTAGGGAAATCCTTGCCCAGCAATATGAGACATTCTCTCATAGGAAGGGTGAGTCTCTGACTCAACAGTTTGAGTGATTTTCCTGTTTGATTTCTGAGCTGAAAATGGTCAAAAAACAATATACAAATAGCCAGATGAACAACTGATTTCTCATATCCCTGCCTGAGAGATGGGACACATACACTATTGTTCTACGCTCCAGTGCAAATCTGGACACTCTATCTCCCACCCAACTTCATGGGAAACTGCTGACATTTGAAAGAGAGATAGAATAGAAAAGGAAGTTGTCTTCATCTAGAAAGCTCACTAATGACTTTGTACCAGACAACACTGCCTTGGTTGGTCAAGAGTTAAAGCATGCTGCATCAGAAGATTCATATGATGAGCATATTGATTTCTCTACAAACTATGGAGAACATGCTTTTGTTGGTGTGGATTGTAATTCAGGTGGTAGAAATGATAATCTGTGCTTTTTGATGGAGAACTTGAAAGGAATTCCGGATGATGATCTGGAAGAGATGGATATTTTGAGCCAAATGGCAATGATCAATATTAGATCTCAAAAGTTCTACAAAAAAACTGGTAGGAAATTCCCGGGTCTCTCTAGCAAAACCAAAGTAGGTTTTGAAAAGAGCAAGTTGAGGTGTCACAAGTGCCATAGGCTTGGACACTTTGCAAGAGAGTGTAGATCATCTGGATCTAACTCATCTGCACCCTTTGTGACCTTCCCAAGCAATAGCTCACAAAACAAAGGGCAACATTCCACCAGTTCTGGTCATCCATCACAAGCTCAATCATCACCTGCATATTTTGTCCCTTACGGTCCTATGCCATATCCTTACCCCTGCTTCTACATGCCTCACACAAGCCACGTTCAAGCACCCATAGCTCAACAACCATATGCCCTTCCTGAGCCTCAACCATCTCAATCTCATCTACAATCTCAACCCAAACACAGCTTTTTCACCCCTGGAGTTGTTGACTAGAGCAGTTTACCAGATGATATTTCTAGTCATGACCATCTGTTTCCTGGTGCTGGTCAACATGGTGGTGACAATCCTTTTGGAAATCTTGCTCTTATGGCCCTGGAGTATGCTGATGGATTATCCTCCAATGCTTCAACATCACAGGTATCACAGGTATCTTCAGAGGCCAAGGCCAAGTTATGTCCTGAATCATGCATAGCCATATTTGCATCTATTAGAGAAGCAAATGTAGCTTTAATCGATAAAAATCTTGAGCTAGATAAAGTAATTTCCTAAAGAAAAGCTGAGTTTGAGTCTGTGCTAAATGAAAAGAGTGATGAGATTTACAAATTAAAACGCCAAATCACTGATGACAAGGCAAAGGAAGAGGTACTTTTAGAGAAGTATAAGGACCTCAAAGAAACTCTTGCATCTACCCAGGTAGAGTGTGAACGCTAGGTAACATCATGCAAGGGTTTTGAAATGCTTCTCGGCAAACAAACAGCTTCTAATGTGAAGTTTGGAATTGGTTATAATCACACTGCTCCTCCTACAGATTTTACTCCTAGGTAGAAGTAGAATCTGAAGGAGAAAGCAATAACCAATCCACCTCATCATGTGATTCATCCTCTGATAATGCACCAAAATTAAAGGATGAAGTTAGCATTAGAACTCCAGAAAACCAATCAGCTGATATTGAAACAGCTGATGGTTCAAATGCTGACAGTCACATGATCAGAAAAGAGTTGATCACTTCAGGTGTTGTCTCACAAAGTACGCAAAGTACTGATGGGCAAGTTACAACACCTGAAGAACAAACCCAAACTGCTGAAAGTAGAAAGGGTTTGAAAACTGCTGAAGAGTCTATCAGGAAGTCTGCAAGTACTGAAAGGAAGAAAACTACAAGTACTGATAGAAAACTGCTGAAGAACAAATCTTCAGTAGTTAAGAATCCTTCAGTACTTACCACAAGTACTGAAAGGAAGAAAGTACTAAATAACAAATCTTCAGTAGTTTCATCCTCTTCAGCAGTTGATCAACAAAAGATGAAGAAAAGACCATGTGAAATATGTGGCTTATTCAATCATCTCACTGATGATTGCTGGTACAGAAAGGGTTCAAAACTCAACAAAGACAAGAACATTAGAAAGAAAATTAACCAAATGAAAGTTGAGTTTGAAACCAAGTTTGTTCCAGCAGCATCTTAACCTGAAACCCCAAAATCCTTAAAGAAATCCAAAAAGAAGGAAGGGGTTAATCAGGAAACAGCTAAAGGTGTTCACAGGAAGATGGTGCAACACAGGAATCCATCAAAATCAAGCACTGATGTGTCTGATGAGCTAAAGGCTTTAGCAACCAATTAGACACAACTTGTTATCATGGTTCAACATCTATTGGGGAGAGTCAACCAAATAGATGTTCCTGTGATTAAACCACAGAAAAGGAAACCTAAGCCTAAAACAAAGGAACCCTTTTCTGCACCATCTCCATCACCACAGGCTGCAACTCATGACAAACCAGTTAGTGTGAAATCTGTTGATGAGAACAGACGCAAAACCAAAATGGTTTCGGTCTCAAAAGCTAACTAGTTTCTATTGATGAATGCAGAGTTCTTCAGCAAGCCATAGAAGCATCCGGTATATGGATAGTGGAGGATCCATGCATATGACAGGGAGCAGCTCTCTTCTTAATGACTACTCTCAAGGAAAGAAGGGGTTTGTTTCTTTTGGTAATGATGCTAAGGGTTACATCATCGGCAGAGGCTTTGTTTCCAATGGTGAAATAAGGTTTGATGATGTCAACCATGTGGAGAATCTCAAGTATAATCTCTTGAGTGTCAGTCAAATGTGTGATAAAGGTCATGTTGCCCTTTTCAACAGTCAGAACTGTAGGATCATGTATTCCAAAGTTCTGAGTTTGATTGACAAGGTATTGGATGATCATACTCTCCTAAAGGCCAACAGGACAGGTAGAGTATATGCCTTGGACTTGTCAAAGAAAATCGATCTAAAAGGCCATCCTTTCAGTTCTCCAAGGCTTCTCCTTAGGAATCTACTCTATGGCATAGAAAGCTTGGTCATGTGAATCTCAAAAACATGAACCAGCTGATCCACCATGGTTTAGTAAGAGGATTGCCAATGAAGGAGTTCAAATGTGATGGCAACTGTTCTGCTTGTTTAAAAGGGAAGGAACACAAGGTATCATTCCCTCCAATAGAAGAGCCAAAATCCACTGCCTGCTTGCAATTGTTGCATATGGATCTTTTTGGTCCTGTAAGAGTGATGAGCATGGCAAAGAAGAAATACTGTCTGAAAATTGTGGATGATTACTCCAGATTTGTATGGACTTTCTTCTTGGACTCCAAAGATGAAGCTGCATAAGCTATTATGAACTTTGTGTTGTATGTTAAGAAATAATATTCCCTTCCAGTCTAGTGTGTAAGGAGTGATAATGGCACAGAATATAGAAATCACACACTTAATGAATTCTACTTGTCAATGGAATCAAGCGGCAATTCAGCATTCCAAAAACTCCTGAACAAAATGGAGTGATGGAGAGAAAGAATACGACACTTGTTGAAGCTGCCAGGTCAATGTTGGTTGATTCTGGTTTGCCACTGACCTTTTGGGCTGAAGCTATCAACACAGCTTGCTTTGTGCAAAATAGAATATTAGTAAATCAGAGGTTGATAAAGACTCCTTATGAATTGCTACATCATTTAGCCCCTTTGATTTCATTTTTTAGAGCATTTGGGTGTCCCTGTTATATTCTCAACACAAAGAATCCACTTCAGAAGTTTGAATCAAAGGTGGATGCAGGGTACTTTATTGGTTATTCATCTACTTGCAAGACATATAGAGTTTTCAACTACAGAACACAGATGGTTGAAGAGACTTTGCATGTGAAGTTTAATGAATCTCCAAAGGATAAAATTCCATAAAACCCTATGGAGCTATTTGATTTGCACTTACTGCAATATGTTCCTTATCAGTCTCCTGCTGTTGTAGTTCCTGATAATCCATCACCAACTGCACACAGTTCTCCACCTAGTGGTACTGATGATGATGCTGACAGTACTCACCTTTTCAGGTTTAGTGATCAACTGCCTGAGTCATCTAAACCTGATGCTCCTGTAGCTTTAGCAGCTCCATCCACAACAAATGCTGATCAGATTTCTGAATCATCTACTTCATTTGAGTTGCCATCTCCTATATGGTTTCAAGAATCTGGATCAACAACTGTTGCTGTTGAATCTCCTACAAACATTTGCATAGACCTCATTGTTTATCAAGAGCTGAAGGATCACCCAATGTCTCAGATCATTGGTGATATCAACGCTGGAGTCTCAACCAGAAGTCAATTGTCCAATTTCTGCTTCTATGCTCTCTTCATCAGTCAGCAAGAGCCAAAGAATTATCATGTTGCATTAAGAGACAATGGATGGGTTGAAGCCATGCAACTTGAGCTTCTTTAGTTCAAAAAGCAGCAAGTGTGGGAGCTGGTTCCTTTATCCCAAGGTAAGTGTGCAATAGGCACTAAATGGGTGTTTAGGAATAAAACTGATGAAAAAGGTCAAATTGTAAAGAACAAGGCCACACTGGTTGTACAGGGGTTTGCACAAGAAGAAGGTATTGATTATGATGAAACCTTTGCCCCTGTAGCCAGACTGGAGGCAATCAGATTGTTCTTAGCTTATACTGTTTTCCATAATCTTAAAGTTTTTCAGATGGATGTAAAAAGTGCCTTTTTATATGGTAAAATAAAAGAAGAGGTTTATGTGTGTCAACCACCAGGTTTTGAGGATAATAAACATCCAGATTGGGTGTATAAGCTTGATAAAGCTCTATATGGGTTGAAACAAGCTCCTAGAGCCTGGTATGAAACATTATCAAATTTTCTTCTTTAAAATAATTTCACTAGAGGCTCCATAGATAAAACTTTATTCATAAAGAAAGTGGGACAACATAAGCTACTTGTTCAAATTTATGTTGATGATATTATTTTTGCATCCTCTGATCCACAGTTGTGTGATGAATTTACAAAGTTAATGCAACAAAAGTTTAAAATGAATGCCATGGGAGAATTACAGTTCTTTCTGGGTTTGCAAATTAAAAAAGGGCCGATGGAACTTCCATTCATCAGTCCAAATATACAAAAGATCTTTTGAAAAAGTTTGATTTACAAAACTATAAGCCATGTTCTACTCCCATAAGCAGCACCACACAACTGGATGTTGATCAGAAAGGTATAACGGTTGATGAAACCCTTTACAGATGTATGATTGGTTCCTTGATGTACCTTACAGCTTCTAGACCAGACATTATGTTTGCAACATGTGTTTGTGCTAGATTTCAGGCTACACCTAAAGAATCCCATTTGATTGCAGTCAAAAGGATGTTTAGATACTTGCAAGGAACTCAATCTCTAGGACTTTGGTATTCTACTGGGCACTCTTGCAAATTAGTTGCTTTCTCTAATAATGACTATGCAGGGTGCAAAGTAACCAGAAAATCAACTTCTGATGGATGCCAATTTCTAGGCAATTGTTTGGTTTCTTGGCAGAGTAAGAAGCAAACTTCAATTGCTACATCCACTGCTGAGGCAGAGTAAATTGCTGCTGCAAGTTGTACATCTCAGGTACTCTGGCTTCAGAATCAATTATTGGATTATGGCATGACAGAGACTAAGACTCTATTACTAATAAACAGTGCTTCAGCTCCTTGTATTGTTAAGAATCCAGTCCAGCATTCTAGGACCAAACATATTGAGTTCAGACATGTCACACCCTCAATTTCCACGAACGGGGTTTTACCGTTAGGCGTGTGACATACCAGGATCTCAGACACAGTCATATCGAACGACACTATATGAATTTTGAAATAAACATTGACTTCATTCACGCGAACATAAGCAAAGTTTACAATAATGCGGAAGCATGTACAAAAGTTGTAAATCCATTACAATACTGTTACAATAGTCATGTTTAGACAAAATGTTCAATGCTGAAAATAAACTAGATGAATGCATGTCCTGAGTGCATATCCTGAAGCGTGCCTCAAAAGCTTATGCATTCCTGTGACCTGAGAAAACATGCTAAAATGTGTCAACATAAAGTTGGTGAGTTCATAGGTTTAGTCAACAAGAAATGTATTCGTAAGTGTTTCCATGTTTTGCGTTTCAATGGTTTAGTACATAAAGCATATCGTTAGGTAGCTAGCCTATGTTCTTGTTACTTAGCGTTTCGAACCGAAGCTGACTGTTTACGTCCTATTTGTGTTTCCACCACGTCTTAACCGACCGTGGCAATCGTATGTTTCGTCATGTCTCATCAGACCATGACAAAGTGTTTTCCACCACGTCTTAACCGACCGTGGCAATCGTATGTTTTGTGTTTCCACCACGTCTTAACCGACCGTGGCAATCGTATGTTAGGTCAATTTGGCACCCGTTTGACCTCCAATCAAGCTAGCGCGACTAGCCCGGGCGGGGTTGTCAGACCCAGTAGTACTACTCAAAATTACCTCGCTAATCCCATTACTAACGGTTCGAGTGTGTCAGGACATGTTGTGTGTGTTTGCACTAACGTAACAAGCGATATCAATATTACTACAACCATTTAAGTAAATGTAAATCTGTTTGCATGTTTTCTCCCCAAAAGGAAAGAGATGTAAAATAAGGGCCGTGAAACTCACAGATGATGTAGCAAGTGTGTAGGATGCAAGTCTCCCAAGTGTTGTTTTACGATGCGCTGTCAAACACCTATTGACAGTTGTGTTACGCGTTAATGTTGTGTTTAGCGCTAATAGACATGTTTAGTCGGGTCGGGTCGCATGGGTTCGGTCGTGGGTATCACACACACAAGCAGTCATAGACGTATTAGACTTCATGTAGATTTCAAATGGGTTGTTGATATTTGTAAACAGTTAGGTTGTTTCGAGTTGAAAAGTATATGTCTGTTGATTGCGTTGACTTTAATCTTTGTGATCAAGAAATGACATTTTTATTGATGTTAACCTATCGTCCCATGATAGACACATCGCACACCAGAAAAATTCACTCGAAATGACTCCAATCGCATAACAAGGCTAGACGCACGACTGGACACTTCATTCGCACGAATGGTCCTTCAACCGTACGAATCAACTCCCCTCGTACGATTGAACCCTCTGAAGGATTCTATATGCCCAAGACACATAAAATATTGATGTGGTTAGTACGTCATGATCCAAGTCGGGTTATACCCAATAACAAGCTTAGCAAACACCAATTAATATTTAATTGATGATATGATCATGCAATTAAATATTTACACCAAATTTAGAAAATGGGTTTTCTAAATAACTTGCATGAGAGATGGAACAAATTATAAGGATAATTTGTTGATGAATTTATTGTTATTCTTGTTATTTAAAAGGGATTTAAATAACAATAATAATATATGAGTGTACCTTAATTAAATTGTTTAATTAAAGGGGACATATGTAACATTTAACATAAGTCTAGTTAACAAGACATTTAATGTGTGATGTATAATTTTTTGAGAGGGAAACCTTTTTTTAAATAAAATCGGCCGCCCCCCTCCTTGTGTCCTATTGGACCAAGCTTGTATTGAAAGAAAACACACATTAAGTATGTCTTGAACACTCAAATCTCTTGACCACACACAATACATGCAAGAACACAAAGAAGATCCTCTCCTTCTCTCTAAAACTCTCGGATTTTTCAGCAGCATTGGGGGTCTTTGGAGTGCATTTTTGGGGTTATTCTCCCTAACAAGAAGAGTGTTTGCACACAAGCTTGGGGTATACAAGCTTGAGGGATTCTCTCCTTGGATCCTTGGCCGTTTTGTGACATCAAAACTCATCTACAAAGCTGCTCAAACCCACGGTTTTGGAAGGTATTCTGGCAGCACATATCTTGATATTTTGGTGTTCAAATCCAAGCAAGTGTGAGGCTATCTTGGAGATTTGTGGGAGCCAACGTTCAAAGACTTCCAACCTTGAAGTTTTGGCTATCTTGGAGTATCTAACACCTCCACTTTTGGTCGTTTCTTGCTGCTCAAAGAGGTAGAAATCACAGCTCATTGTGGCTGTGATTTTATGTGTTTTTACATGTCATATAGCTTGTCCATTCACATATTAAAGATCCTATTGTTTTGGGTTTTTGTTTTCTTCTTAAAACAACATTTAGAACACGAATTTTTCAGATTATAAACATGTTATAATCCATCACCTCCGCTGCGTTTTTCAGAATGTTTAAAAGGTTAAACATGGATTTTGTGTTCTAGTAAACCCAATAATGGCATCAAGAGCCGGTTATGTGGATGACTTGCTTGTTTTATCTTTTGAAATTGGTTTTAAAAGATGTTATTAGACATGTTAGGCTGTTTTTGGGCTGAAATATTATGTCTTGTTGATACCCCAACCTTTCAAGGTTATATCTTGCATGCTTAGATTAAATCTTGAATGGAATGATGTCAAATTGGTTGATAGTGTTTTGTTTGGACAAAAGACCCTAAATTCTTAGTTTGTGTTGGCTGAAAATTTAGGGTCAAATGGGGTTTATTTAGTTCTTGAAATGATGTATATGGATACATGTTTTAGTGCATAACATAGCCTTGACCATGTATGTTTTGGATTTGGTTGATTATGGAATTGTCATGTTGGTTGTATTTTTTTTCTATTTGGGTTGTAATAATTCCTTTTGGTGTTTCTATTTGAGTTGTAATTTATTATTCATTTGAAATGTAATAAATAGATTAGGAGTATTTTTCTTTTACTAGAAAATATGTATTAGGATATATATATTTTGTAAAAGAAGATGCTTGGGAAGGAAGCACAAAAGGAAGACACAAAGGATGAACTTGAAGCATTTGGATGCAAGTTCAAGTGGGAGTCTTTGGAGACCTCATCATTTGTATTATGTTCAACCCTTTGGAAAGACCTTATGACAACACTTGTGATGGCAAACAAGTGTAGTCAACTTAGTGGCTATAGTTATGCACATATGTTTGTATGATTGTGCTTGTTTGGTTGTTTGTTGTATGATTGTTATTTGATATTTGGATATGCATAACAAACTAACTAACAAACTTAACAAGCTGAAT
This sequence comes from Flaveria linearis, assembly GCA_024085815.1. Classification (NCBI taxonomy): domain Eukaryota; kingdom Viridiplantae; phylum Streptophyta; class Magnoliopsida; order Asterales; family Asteraceae; genus Flaveria; species Flaveria linearis. The sequence goes on along the minus strand of CM044014.1, from coordinate 42,639,982 downwards.
TTTATGGTTCTTAATCATTAAGTGATTAATAAGAGGTTATTTAAAGGATTAATGATTTAATAAAAGAGGTTTTATTAAAAATGAACCATAGGATACCTTGTATTTGAAAGCATGCAAATACAAGGTAAATAGAGTTTTCAAACTAGAATCAATGAAAACTAAAAATCCCTTTTCAAACAAGTTTAACACCGTCCTTTTGCACAACACTTAAGTCATTTGGAAACTCTTAATGGGATAAAGGTCACCTAACCATTTTGAGGGAACTTATGACTTAAGGTGGGAATACCACATTGGTGGGATAAAGGTCACCTAACCACTTGTGTTGGTAAACTCACATGTGTGTGCAAGTAGGGTAACTTGATTTGCAAACCATGTTGAATGGATCACCTAAAATATGGTTTCCAAATGGTGTTGATGGGATTAACATGCCGACCTTGCATATGATGTTTAAAGTCGATCCCATACCGCTAGAAGTTGCAAAAGGTTGCAATTGTCAAATGTTGACTACCTTGTTAATTTGAATAATGGGATAAAGGTCACCTAACCATTATTAGAATGTAACGTTGGATTCTATATTTTAATTATTAATTGTCTATGAGACATAAAGGGTATTAATAATTAAAATGAAATTTTTCAGAAATACTAAAAAGAACTTTGTAAATATTTGTAGAATGGCCGCAAACAATAATGCTACCACCCCGACCGTCCATACCCTATCACTGAGAACTATTTTAGAGAAGGATCGTCTGTACCATAATAACCATATGGACTGGTCTCGAAACTTAAGAATTGTTCTCAAGCAAGAGCAAAGGCAAATGTCCTTGACGATTCTATTCCTAACCAACCCGACCCCGACGATGTTTAGGCCGCCTTGAGAGGCTTAGCTGTCCTATCTCAAAGGAGTTGGCCAAGGATTTGATCCTTAATGGCCTAACTAAAAGTTTTAGACATTCATAATGAATTACAATATGAATGGATAGGACAAGAGCATTGGTGAGTTTCGCGCAATGCTCACAACAGCTAAGGCAGGGATGGGTAGAAAGGTTCTACCTATACTCTAGATCAATAAGGGAGGCATTGGAAAGGCCATTCCCGATCCCAAGGCAAATGTTGCCAAAGGAGAGGGGCACATCAAAGGCAAAGGGAAAGGGAAGATCAAAGCGGAACCTCCAAAACCTATGCTTATGAAGCCTAAGGTAACCAAAAACGATCCATGCTTTGAGTATGGTGAGATAGGTCATTTGAAAGGGGATTGCCCAACCTATCTCAATGAGTTGAGAAATAAGAGGGATGCTGGGCAAACCTCAAACACAACTTTCATAATCCATATTGACTTAAATGTTATTTCCCCAAAGCACATGGGTAATTGGATACCACATGTGGAACTCACTATTGCAATCTGTTGCAAGGGTTCAAAAGAAATAAGCACTTTAAGAAAGGAGACTATGTTTTAAAACTTTCAAAAGGTTTGGAAGTTGTTCATCAAAACTTGTTATATGCTCCTAGTTTGACTAGGAACATGATTTAAGTTTCCCTTTTAAAACGACATGGTTATGATTTAAAGTTAGTAAATGATGGTATTAATATTTATATGGATGATGTACGTTATTTCAAGGCTATGCCTTCTAATGATGTTGATGAATTGGTTCATGATGATTCGTCCTATAATAAAACATTATACCCATCATACACTAAGAGACTTAAAATGGTTTAAGTGACTCTTATTCTTGTCATTATCATCTTGGTTACATAAACAAGAATCGGATTTAAATACTTTAAAAGAATGGTCTTTTGAAAACAAATGAAAATTATTCATTTGATAAGTGTGAATCTTGTTTACAAGGTAAGATGACCAAGACGCCCTTTAGTGGTACTAATGAGAGGGCAAAAGACTTATTAGGAGTCATACATTTGGATGTATGTGGTCCTTTTAAAGAATGACAAGGTATGGTGAAACTTACTTCATTACCTTAACCGACGATTATAGTCGCTATGGTTATGTGTACTTGATGGCACATAAACATGAAGAATTTGAAATGTTCAAAAAACTTCAAGAATGAAGTAGGAAATCAACTCGATAGAACTACCAAAGTTCTCCGTTTACATAGAGAAGGTCAATACCTAAGTGAGACTTTTAGGGATCATCTAGGAAGTTGTAAGATTGTCTCACAACTTACTCCTCACAGAACACCATAACATAATGGTGTGTCTGAAAGGAGATCGAACCCTATTGGATATAGTTCGACCTATGATGGCTATAAGCTCACTACCTCTAAAATTTTGGAGTTTCACACTACTCTCCGCGGCTCATATTTTGAATATGGTCCAAACCAAAAAGGTGGATTCGACGCCTTTTGAAATATGAAATGGAATAGTTCCATCGCTATCATATTTAAAATTATGGGTTATGAAGCTTATGTTAAGCTTAACACCCAAACCAACTGAAAGTCGATTCACTAAGTGTATATTTGTTGGATATCCAAAAGGACTGTATAGGATACTACTTCTTTGATCCAACAGAGCAAAAGGTATTCATTGCTCAAAAGGCAGAGTTCTTGGAAGCCAAGTTCCTTATGGAAGGAATGACGCATAGAACAGTGGAATTTGATAAGGATCAAGATCCACAAGCCGATACACGTTTGGTTGACACTAGCAATCAACAAGAGGTGTTGATCATGATCAAGAGGTTGATCAATACACACAAAACATTCGCAGATCTGTAAAGTTAGCATTCCACATGAAAGATGTGGATTTTTCATAGATGGATGCTACGTTGTTGACTCCGAAGAGCCGACTACATACCATGATGCAATGTCCAATTCGGATTGTGACATGTGGCTAGGAGCCATGAACATATAGATGCAATCCATGTATGACAACCAAGTTTGGGAATTGGTTGACTCTTCACTTAACTCCAAACCGGTTGGATGCAAGTGGGTTTTCAAGAAGAAAACTAACATGCATGGAAACTTGGATACTTACAAGGCAAGACTTGTAGCAAAAGGTTTCACTCTAAGTCAAAGGGTTGATTATGATGAAACCTTCTCGCCAATGGCAATGCTAAAGTCTATCAGGATATTGTTTGCCATAACTGCTCATTATGATAATGAGATTTGGCAAATGGATGTCAAAACCGCTTTTCTTAATGGACATATTGAAGAGACTGTCCATAGGGTTCAGCTTGAAGGTTTTGTCGATCCAAATCATCCTGATAAAGTATGCAAGTTAAAGATATCAGTCTATGGATTGAGACAAGCATCGAGAAGTTGGAATCAACGTTTTGATGAAAAGATCAAGAAATTGGGTTTCATCAAGAACGCTGACGAGGACTGTGTGTATCAAGGGGCTAGTGGGAGTGTAATTACGTTCTTAGTATTGTATGTTGATGACATACTACACTTGGAAATTGTTTTTCCAAAAGGGATCTCCGTGAAGCCGTCTACATTTTGGAAATAAAGATCTATAGGGATAGATCGAGGCGGTTGATAGGGTTAAACCAAAATGCATACATTGATAAAATCTTAAAAAGGTTTAAGATGGTAAACTCTAAGAAAGGTATAGTACCTATTCAAAGAGGGACAATATTGAGTGCATCTCAATGTCCAAGCTCAAAGGATGAGCAAAGTCGTATGAAGGACATCCCATATACGTCTACTATAGGATCCATCACGTATGCCATGATATGCACTAGACTGGACGTGTCATGCGCGTTAAGCATGACAAGTAGATATCAGCAGAATCCAAGTAACAGCCATTGGATGGCTGTTGAAAGTATATTGGAATACCTTAGGAGGACTAAGGATATGTTTCTAATATACGGATTTGATGAAGAGGAACTAGTTGTAAAGGGTTATACGAATGCTAGTTTCCGAACTAATCGAGATGATCCTCGATCATAATCGGGGTACGTCTCCATTATGTATAGGGTAAAATTGTCCACTACAGAATTCGAATACATAGCCGCCTCATTAGCAGCTTGGGAAGCTGCATGGATAAAAAGGTTTATCACCAATCTAAGGATGGTCTCTACCATTCAAGACCCCTTAGAAATCTTTTGTCATGACGAGGGTGTGATTGTTCAAATCTAGGAACCCCGTGCACATCAAAAGATTAGGCATAATGAGCGGAGATTCAACTACATAAGGGATGAAGTTGAAAAAAGGAAATACATGTATTCGCAAAATTCGCTTTGATCAAAACATTGCGGATCCACTCACGAAGCTCCTTGAAAAGGCAAAGCATGAAAGTCATACTTGTGCCTTAGGACTTCGATATTCTAGTGATTGGAATTGATCTGTTTAGTATTAATATTATTAATATGGAACAATTGTAATACTTAACTTATCTATGTATTTATGATATTTTAAGTGATGTTCCTTTTAGCATGTTTACATCCATGAATAATTTTATTATTCTAAATGTCCGTAGTCGGTCATATTTGTGGGAACAAATATGAATGTAAGACTATTATGAACTTGGATTGGTGGATATTCATAAGGCATGAATATAGAGCAATTGGTTGCTGCCAAGGTTCATAGATATTCATGGGATACGAATATTGGACTGACCCGCATCTCAAATCTTACTACATGGAATCTTATTGATTGATCATAAGTAAATTTGAGTAAAGGAGAATATCATTTGGTATCCTCCGACCTGAGATACATATTGGGTTTTGATATTCACCAAGTTTTATACCTTGAGCTAGTTCTTCACTGATATGAAATAATTGTCAGTACATAAGGCTATGTTCAGGTATGACATAAGGTGATTGTGAGAAACGTATGTGGTCAAGATGGGATTTGTACCTCTTATTCGTTGAGAGTATGATGTCTAAGGCCTGATTAAGTTAAATCAATAAGGAATGATCATTCTGTGTCCTTGGATTTAACATGACATCTGTAACAAAAGGATAAATGATTGATTCACCTAAATCATTTCAAGCTGGATACTTGAAGGGGATGATGTTATTGAATGGCTTCTAAGTCATGCGTATTAAGGGTAGTAAACCGCTGTTAGGCGGTATTTACTGCTTGCATCAATATTCTATGAATCTTGTGCAAGTGGGAGATTGAAGGATTCTATATGCCCAAGACACATAAAATATTGATGTGGTTAGTACGTCATGATCCAAGTCGGGTTATACCCAATAACAAGCTTAGCAAACACCAATTAATATTTAATTGATGATATGATCATGCAATTAAATATTTACACCAAATTTAGAAAATGGGTTTTCTAAATAACTTGCATGAGAGATGGAACAAATTATAAGGATAATTTGTTGATGAATTTATTGTTATTCTTGTTATTTAAAAGGGATTTAAATAACAATAACAATATACGAGTGTACCTTAATTAAATTGTTTAATTAAAGGGGACATATGTAACATTTAACATAAGTCTTGTTAACAAGACATTTTAATGTGTGATGTATAATTTTTTGAGAGGGAAACATTTTTTTAAATAAAATCGGCCGCCCCCCTCCTTGTGTCCTATTGGACCAAGCTTGTATTGAAAGAAAACACACATTAAGTATGTCTTGAACACTCAAATCTCTTGACCACACACAATACATGCAAGAACACAAAGAAGATCCTCTCCTTCTCTCTAAAACTCTCGGATTTTTCAGCAGCATTGGGGGTCTTTGGAGTGCATTTTTGGTGTTATTCTCCCTAACAAGAAGAGTGTTTGCACACAAGCTTGGGGTATAAAAGCTTGAGGGATTCTCTCCTTGGATCCTTGGCCGTTTTGTGACATCAAAACTCATCTACAAAGCTGCTCAAACCCACGGTTTTGGAAGGTATTCTGGCAGCACATATCTTGATATTTTGGTGTTCAAATCCAAGCAAGTGTGAGGCTATCTTGGAGATTTGTGGGAGCCAACGTTCAAAGACTTCCAACCTTGAAGTTTTAGCTATCTTGGAGTATCTAACACCTCCACTTTTGGTCGTTTCTTGCTGCTCAAAGAGGTAGAAATCACAGCTCATTGTGGCTGTGATTTTATGTATTTTTACATGTCATATAGCTTGTCCATTCACATATTAAAGATCCTATTGTTTTGGGTTTTTGTTTTCATCTTAAAACAACATTTAGAACACGAATTTTTCAGATTATAAACATGTTATAATCCATCACCTCCGCTGCGTTTTTCAGAATGTTTAAAAGGTTAAACATGGATTTTGTGTTCTACTAAACCCAACACCCTCATTCATGCGACTCAGCCTTCAGTCGTACCACACATCACTCATTCACCCGAATCAATAACCAATCGCACGAATGAACCTTCATTCGTGCGGTTGGACCTTCAGTCGGGTGATACTCAGTCGCATGCATTCATTCGGTCGACTCAATCACACACATTCATTCGGTTGACTCAGTCGCACGGTTCATTCGCACGTCTCACCCCAGTCGCCCCGATCAATCGCACGATGGGACCAATCGCATGACCCAATCGCACGGCTGGCCCAGTCGTGGACTGCAGCAGGTCGCGACTGCTGGGTGGGTCGAACAGCCTTCGCGGTCCCGTGCTCGGTTTTCTCACAATCAAGACTTCCAGAAACACTCTCCTAACATGTCTAAGTGAAATGCATACGCTGATTGACCTCATACGCACCCCCACGACCACATGCATTCGGGTTGAACCCGAACACCCGAATCCCATACTTGCAGCAGTGAAACGGGTGATAAAACGGATGAAAATGGTCGCCTACCTGCTGGGATCGTGATTGCTCAGCTGTTGCGTGGTTTAGCCGGTGAAAACGGGCTCAATCGGGTGGAATTTGGTGCTGGAGTGAAGGATCGGAGAGGAAGAGAGCGTAAGGGAGAAAGAGCAGAGTGTGAGTGTTTGGGGCTGGTGGGTGGGTATATATACCCTGCCCCAGTTTGCCAATTTGGCAGGTTTAGCCCCTGCACTTTAGGTACCTAGTTTCCCAAATTTGTTTCGGCTCATAACGACTTTGATGAGCGAGCCCTATTAATTAATAGGATTCCTTGGGTAATCTCGTTTATGTGAATCCTTTACAGGCACCCGCGTTAGTATTTTATCATAATTCGTTTAACGATGTCCGTGGCGGTGTTTGTATACGTTTCAAGTATTTACGAGTACGGGTCAATGTTAACGACAACGGTCTAATTTATGTAAATTTGAAATTACGGGGTGTCACATCATCCCCTTGTTGCAGGAATTTTCGTCCCGAAAATTAGTACATCTTGTTACGTGGTTTTTACGGGGTAGTACTAGGCTCAATAGTGTGTGACGCGTGTGGAATGGAGTACCTGTGTATCTAAGAGGTAGATGCCTTGTTTTGGAACAGTTGAGGGTACTTCCTCTTCATCTGATCCTCGCATTCCCAAGTAAATTCTGGTCCACGCTTTGAGTTCCAATGGATTTTGACGATAGGGATACGACTATGTTTGAGCGTCTTGACCTCTCGGTCCATGACTTCCACTGGTTCCTCGACGAAATGTAGTTGTTCGTCCACATGTATCTCGTCCAACAGGACGATAAGAGTCTCGTCTGCAAGGCATTTCCTCATATTGGAGACGTGGAACACATCGTGTACCCCACGGAGTTCTTCAGGTAGGTTCAGCTGATAGGCCACGGGGCCAACCCGTTTGACAATCTCAAACGGTCCCACGTACCTAGGACTTAGCTTCCCACGCTTTCCGAAACGGATCACACCCTTCCAAGGTGACACTTTCAAAAGCACCTTTCACCTATTTGGAATTCCAACGGTCGGCGACGCTTGTCAGCGTAGCTTTTCTGTCGGTCACGGGCTGCTGCCATACGGTTACAGATTTGCACGATCTTCTCAGTCGTCTAGTGCACAAGTTCAGGGCCGGTGAGTTGGCTTTCCCCAACTTCCACCCAACAGATAGGTGATCGGCACTTACGCCCATAAAGTGCCTCAAATGGAGCAGCTTTGATCGATGTGTGGTAGCTATTGTTGTAAGAAAACTCGACTAGCGGTAAGTTGGTTTCCCAACTGCTGCCGAAATCTATGAAGCAGGCACGTAACATATCTTCTAGAGTCTGGATCGTACGCTCACTTTGGCCATCGGTTTGGGGGTGGTACGCGGTGCTCATATCCAGCCGCGTTCCTAGTGCTCGTTGTAAGGACTGCCAGAAGTGTGAAGTGAATCGAGCGTCACGATCAGAGATAATGGAAACCGGCACACCATGCCGAGAGACTATTTCCCTTAGGTAGATATGAGTTAACTTTTCCATGCGATCAGTCTCACGGATTGCCAGGAAGTGTGCGGATTTCGTCAAGCGATCCACGATCACCCAAATGGTGTCGCATCCGCTGGGAGTTCGAGGAAGTTTCGTGATAAAGTCCATGGAGATCTGCTTCTATTTCCATACTGGTATTTCTGGCTTTTGGAGTAGACCAGACGGTCGTTGGTATTCCACCTTAACCTTAGAACAGGTTAGGCATCTACTTACGTATGTGGCAATGTCAGCCTTCATATTCAGCCACCAGTAGAGAACTTTGAGATCGTGATACATCTTGTCTGAACCTGGGTGGACTGAGTACCGTGATTTGTGAGCTTCGTCCATTACCAATTCTCGTAGGTTTCCGTACGAGGGAATCCATGTTCGATCCATGAAGTAGCGGATTCCGTCAGGCTTGGTTTCTAGTTGCTTCTCCATACCTCGTAACGATTCGGCTTTCAAATTCTCGTCTTTTAACGCCTCAAGTTGAGCATTGCGGATCTGGTCGGGTAAACCGGTGTGAATGGTATGTTGCAATGCTCGAACTCGTCTTGGCTTGGGCGTTTCCTTCCGACTCAGGGCGTCTGCTACTACATTGGCCTTGCCCGGATGATACTTGATCGTACAGTCATAGTCGTTTAACAACTCGACCCAATGACGTTGTCTCATATTTAGCTCCTTCTGTTCAAAGATGTGCTGGAGACTCTTGTGATCGGTGTAAATGGTGCACTTGGTACCGTACAAGTAGTGTCTCCATATCTTGAGTGCAAATACCACAGCTCCCAGCTCTAGGTCGTGTGTCGTGTAGTTTTTCTCGTGTATCTTCAATTGTCGTGATGCATAGGCAATCACCTTATTGCGCTGCATCAGTACGCAACCGAGGCCTTGTATGGAAGCATCACAGTAAACAACAAAATCATCGGTTCCCTCAGGCAGGGATAGAATCGGTGCTGTACAAAGTCTCTACTTCAGAATCTGGAATGCAGATTCTTGTTTATCACCCCAATCGTATGTAGTGCCTTTATGAGTCAACGCGGTGAGAGGTTGAGCAATCTTCGAGAACCCTTCGATGAACCGTCGGTAGTAGCCAGCCAGCCCAAGAAACTGTCGTACCTCGGTCGGTGTCTTAGGCGTAGCCCAGTTCTTGATAGCTGCTATCTTTGCCGGGTCAACGTGTATCCCATTCTCATTGACCACATGACCCAAGAAATGGACCTCTTGCATCCAGAAGTCACACTTTGAAAATTTTGCATACAACTGTTCTTGTCTCAACAGCTCCAGAATCAGTCTAAGGTGTTCCTCGTGTTCTTCTTTATTCCTTGAGTAAATAAGGATGTCATCGATGAAGACAATGACGAACTTGTCTAGGTAGGGTTTGTACACTCGGTCCATTAAGTCCATGAAAACCGCTGGTGCGTTGGTCAACCCGAATGGCATAACCAAAAACTCGTAGTGACCATACCTCGTTCTGAAAGCAGTCTTTGAAACGTCTTCTTCTCGAATCCTTAGTTGGTGATAACCCGATCTTAGGTCTATCTTTGAATAGTAACTCGACCCTTGTAGTTGGTCGAACAGATCATCGATACGCGGGAGAGGATAACGTTTCTTAATGTCGCCTTGTTCAATTCTCTGTAATCGATACACATGCGGAAAGTTCCTCCTTCTTCTTGACAAACAGAATTGGGGCTCCCCACGGTGATGAGCTAGGTCTGATAAACCTTTATCCAACAGTTCCTGCAGTTGTGTAGACAGCTCTTGTAGTTCCCTTGGAGCTAATCTGTACGGTGCCCTCGCGATAGGGGCGGCTCCCGGAACCAAATCAATTTGGAATTCGACCTGGCGGTGCGGTGGAAGACCGGGTAGGTCTTCAGGGAAAACCTCAGGATAATCACGTACAACTGGGATGTCTTCAATTTTCTTTTCCTCGGTTTCTTTTCAGTGACCATGGCTAAGAAAGCGGTATGAACCTTACGCAAACACTTCTGAGCTTTCATGTGGGAGATGATTCCAGAGACCATGCCACCCCTTTCGCCCTGAACTGATAGAATTTCACCACTAGGAAGTGGTATGCGTACGATTTTCTCTCCACAGATGATTTCAGCTTGATTCGTGGATAGCCAGTCCATGCCCACCACTACGTCGAAACTACCAAGTGTGACAGGCATCAGATCAATATCTGTCTCATGACCACATAATCCTAGTCTGCACCCCATGGCGATATGAGTTGCCTCGATTTGTTTTCCGTCAGCTAATTCTACCACATAACTAGGTTCCATGACAGCTAGGGTTACATCTAAGAACTTAATGAACTTGTCGGAAACAAAACTCCTATCAGCTCCAGTATCAAACAATATAGAAGCAAAACACCATTCAGGGGAAACGTACCAGTAACCACATTCTGGTCATCCCTTGCCTCGCTGGAACCGATTACGAAGGCGCGACCTTGGCATTGCCCCTATTATTACCCTTGTTTCCACCCTTCAGCTGTGGGCAATCCTTCCTGTAATGTCCCTCCTTACCACATTCATAACAGGCTCTATTCACTCCACCCTGGCGTTGTTGGTGAGGTTGTTGTTGCTGAGTCATTATTTCACCCCGGCAGTCTTTGGCTGCGTGTCCCATCTTTCCACATCCCTGACAACGGAGTCTATCACATGGGCCATGATGATGGAGGTTGCACCGGTTACACCTAGGGTTCTTGCCCGCGTAGCTGCTCGAACCCTGACCATAATTGTTGTTGTTGCTGTTCGGTTGTTTGTGGGTGAAGTTTCTTGATGGGTCAAACTTTTTGGTCGGTTGTTGCTGGGGTTGTTGGAGCTTGAAGTCTTGCTGTTGTACCTTCCCATTTTCTTTTATGATCTGATGAACCAGAAGTAGCGCCACGTTTAGGCAGAGTGCCCTGTGCCACTGCCTGGTCGGTGAGTTTGTGAGCCAGTCGGATGGCCTGCTGGATAGTGACAGGATCAGCAGCCATCACACTAGCCTGGATTTGAGGACCCAAGCCATCAATGTACTTTTCGATCCGTTTGTAGGCTGGAGTTACCATCTGCGGACATAATGCTGCCAACTCGTGCGAACGTGTCGTGTATTCCTCGATGTCAGAACCAATCATCTTTAAATTCCAAAATTCTGCCTCCAGTTTCTGGACTTCGCTCCTGGGGCAGTACTCTTCTTTCATTAGAGTCTTGAAGTCTTCCCATGGCATACCGTTTGCAGCACCAAGTCCTAGGGTTTGGACTTGTGAATTCCACCATGTCAGGGCTGGTCGCTCCAATGTGCCGGAGGCGTATTTGACCCGATTTCCATCAGGACAGCTGCACATGGCAAACACTGACTCAAGTTTCTCCAGCCAGCGAAGCAGTGTGACAGCGCCCTCTGAGCCGCTGAAAGAATGAGGCTTGCAATCCATAAACATCTTGAAGGTACAGACTGTTGGACCTCCCTGGTTCGGATTCTGGTCGTTCTGGCCCTAATTGCGGGCCTGCTCATAAGCTGCAAGCACATCAGCCACGCTCTCGTTGATGATAGCATTCAGCTCGGCTTGAGTCAGGGTGATATTTCCTCGTCCACCCGGGCGTCCCGCTCTTCTTCCAGACATGACTTCTTCAATATACAACACACATTAATCAATAACCGGATAACAATTATTGACAGTAATATATATCGTATCATGCTAGTAAGAATGAGGGTTTGTTTGCACATCGATAGTAAGGCTTTATGAGGATCCGAGGCCTTATGCCTCCTAAGTATGGAATTTGAAAATTTGTACTGGCCATTACCGTTATCACCCAATAGAGTTGCCAGAGTTCTCATGCATGACAAATTACAATTACGTGTGCACCCGTGATTCTAATTTGATTTGCATGGTCACACATGGTTCCTCCTATTCGAGATAACATGCCTTGTCCAGTACCGAGTGTTATCAATGATAAAAGCATCAAAGATGTATTTGTTATACCAAGAGTCAAATAACTAAAGTTGTACAAGAGATTCAGTTTAGGTAACAACGGGAATCAAGACAATTTGGCCTCTTTCCCTTCGTAGTTCTAGGTGTTTGGATGTCCAAGTCCGATTCTCTAATCGACTTGAATATCTTAGTTGTCCCTCATTTACTGCTCGGACTAGCGTAGACGATAGGATATGTTGGGAATAGTAACAAGTGTGAGAGAGTTGAAAGAGTGAGGTATTGTTCTTTTTGTTTGTCATCGTTAAGCTTATCGCGTGTGTTAGAAAAGAGTTTCGTGTTCCAATCATGGGAATGTTTGATTCAATTCGTTGTTGCTTTCACTCCGCGAGTGAAGGATCAAGTGTGAGCGTTGGTTGTGAGCGAGCGGGATTCTCCGCCCCTCTGCCAGCCGGTAATGACACACATGTCATACCCATAGTGTTATGTTTGCTCAGCAGTGTAATGTCAGTACACCCGAAGGTTGTTTGCACAACAGTGGTAACCGTGTAAAGAGTGTCTGTGCAATACTAGTGTTGTGTCTAAGGCTATAATCTAGATGCGATGCAATCCTAGTTCTCTATAACCTGTGGCTCTGATACCAATCTGTCACACCCTCAATTTCCACGAACGGGGTTTTACCATTAGGCGTGTGACATACCAGGATCTCAGACACAGTCATATCGAACGACACTATATGAATTTTGAAATAAACATTGACTTCATTCACGCGAACATAAGCAGAGTTTACAATAATGCGGAAGCATGTACAAAAGTTGTAAATCCATTACAATACTGTTACAATAGTCATGTTTAGACAAAATGTTCAATGCTGAAAATAAACTAGATGAATGCATGTCCTGAGTGCATATCCTGAAGCGTGCCTCAAAAGCTTATGCGTTCCTGACCTGAGAAAACATGCTAAAATGTGTCAACATAAAGTTGGTGAGTTCACAGGTTTAGTCAACAAGAAATGTATTCGTAAGTGTTTCCATGTTTTGCGTTTCAATGGTTTAGTACATAAAGCATATCGTTAGGTAGCTAGCCTATGTTCTTGTTACTTAGCTTTTCGAACCGAAGCTGACTGTTTACGTCCTATTTGTGCTTCCACCACGTCTTAACTGACCATGGCAATCGTATGTTTCGTCATGTCTCATCAGACCATGACAAAGTGTTTTCCACCACGTCTTAACCGACCGTGGCAATCATATGTTTTGTGTTTCCACCACGTCTTAACCGACCGTGGCAATCGTATGTTAGGTCAATTTGGCACCCGTTTGACCTCCATCAAGCTAGCGTGACTAGCCCGGGCGGGGTTTGTCAGACCCAGTAGTACTACTCAAAATTACCTCGCTAATCCCATTACTAACGGTTCGAGTGTGTCAGGACATGTTGTGTGTGTTTGCACTAACGTAACAAGCGATATCAATATTACTACAACCATTTAAGTAAATGTAAATCTGTTTGCATGTTTTCTCCCCCAAAAGGAAAGAGATGTAAAATAAGGGCCGTGAAACTCACAGATGATGTAGCAAGTGGTAGGATGCAAGTCTCCCAAGTGTTGTTTTACGATGCGCTGTCAAACACCTACTGACAGTTGTGTTATGCGTTAATGTTGTGTTTAGCGTTAATAGACATGTTTAGTCGGGTCGGGTCGCATGGGTTCGGTCGTGGGTATCACACACACAAGCAGTCATAGACGTATTAGACTTCATGTAGATTTCAAATGGGTTGTTGATATTTGTAAACAGTTAGGTTGTTTCGAGTTGAAAAATACATGTCTGTTGATTGCGTTGATTTTAATCTTTGTGATCAAGAAATGACATTTTTATTGATGTTAACCTATCGTCCCATGATAGACACATCGCACACCAGAAAAATTCACTCGAAATGACTCCAATCGCATAACAAGGCTAGACGCACGACTGGACACTTCATTCGCACGAATGGTCCTTCAACCGTACGAAGCAACTCCCCTCGTACGATTGAACCCTCATTCATGCGACTCAGCCTTCAGTCGTACCACACATCACTCTTCACCCGAATCAATAACCAATCGCACGAATGAACCTTCATTCGTGCGGTTGGAACTTCAGTCGAGTGATACTCAGTCGTATGCATTCATTCGGTCGATTCAATCGCACACATTCATTCGGTTGACTCAGTCGCACGGTTCATTCGCACGTCTCACCCCAGTCGCCCCGATCAATCGCACGATGGGACCAGTCGCATGACCCAATCGCACGGCTGGCCCAGTCGCGGACTGCAGCAGGTCGCGACTGCTGGGTGGGTCGAACAGCCTTCGGCGGTCCCGTGCTCGGTTTTCTCACAGTCAAAACTTCCAGAAACACTCTCCTAACATGTCTAAGTGAAATGCATACGCTGATTGACCTCATACGCACCCCCACGACCACATGCATTCTGGTTGAACCCGAACACCCGAATCCCATACTTGCAGCAGTGAAACGGGTGATAAAACGGATGAAAATGGTCGCCTACCTGCTGGGATCGTGATTGCTCAGCTGTTGCGTGGTTTAGCCGGCGAAAACGGGCTCAATCGGGTGGAATTTAGTGCTGGAGTGAAGGATCGGAGAGGAAGAGAGCGTAAGGGAGAAAGAGCAGAGTGTGAGTGTTTGCGGCTGGTGGGTGGGTATTTATACCCAGCCCCAGTTTGCCAATTTGGCAGGTTTAGCCCCTGCACTTTAGGTACCTAGTTTCCCAAATTTGTTTCGGCTGATAACGACGTTGATGAGCGAGCCCTATTAATTAATAGGATTCCTTGGGTAATCTCGTTTATGTGAATCCTCTACAGGCACCCGCGTTAGTATTTTATCATAATTCGTTTAACGATGTCCGTGGCGGTGTTTGTATACGTTTCAAGTATTTACGAGTACGGGTCAATGTTAACGACAACGGTCTAATTTATGTAAATTTGAAATTACGGGGTGTCACAAGACATCATTTTATTGGGGATTGTTATGAAAAAGGTCTGATTGATCCAAAGTTTGTTCCTAATGCTGATGAGCTTGCAGATATATTTACTAAGCCTTTAGACAGTGCAACTTTTCAAAATCTGGTGCTAAGGCTTGGTATGCTGCAGCTGGAATAAATTGACTAATACTAATGCTCTCAGATCACAAGTATTGATGAGCATTAGTATACAAAAGTCGAAAATAAGTACTGGTGACTTATTTAGTCTTCAGCATTTTTCATAACTACTGAAGACTAAAATACTTCAAAGTACTGAAGTACATTATTTGTTGCAAAGAACTGATGAAGTTACAACTACTGATGTGGTTATAACTCCTCATGCCTTTTTCTAACAAATAAGTACTGAAGAACAAATTTTGTCCAAAAGTACTGATGTGTAATCTGTAGGATTCTGTGTGCCCAAGACACTTAGAATATTGATGTGGTTAGTACGTTATGATCCAAGTCGGGTTATACCCAATAACAAGCTTAGCAAACACCAATTAAATATTTAGTTCATGATACGATCATGCAATTGAATATTAACACCAATTTAGAAAATGGGTTTTCTAAAAAGTTGCATATAAGATGGAACAAATTATTAGAATATTTTGTTCAACCATAATTATTTGAGTGTTATTTAAGTGAGTTAAATGACATCAAATAATTAAAAGAGTGTGTGTATCTTGTACAATTAAAAGGTTAATTGTATAGAAATACAAGACTAGCTAATTATAATATATGTGTGTATGTTTAAAAGGGGGAAAACCCTTTTTGTTTAAAAATTCGGCCGCCCCCCCCCCATTTGATTGGTTCTTTGGTTTCTTGATTATATACACACATTAACTAGTCATACACACAATCCTCTCTCATCTTTCAATACATGCAATTTGCAAGAAAAACTCTCTCCATCTCTCTCTCTTGCTCACGGCTTTTGGCAGCAGGGATTTTGAGTTTTTGGTCTTGTTTTGGTGATAATCTACCTAGCAAGAAGGGTGTTTGCAAAGAGCTTCGGGTATACTTGCTTGAGGAGTCCTCTTCTTGGAGTCTTGGCCGATTTTGACATCTCCATCCCCATCAAATCCACGGTTTTTGGCAGCTCATTTGGAAGTATTATTCTCAACTGCTGAAGGTAGTTTTGGCAGCTTGTTAATGGCTTTCTATTATGGTTGTTTTATGTGTTCATAGCTTGTCCATTCATATATTTAAGATCCTATTGTTTTGGGTTTTGTTTTTCATCTTAAAACCACATTTAGAACACGAAATTTTCAGATTATAAACATGTTATAATCCTTTACATCCGCTGCGTTTTCTGAAAGTTTAAAAGGTTAAACTATGTTTTAGTGTTCTAACAAACCCATCAATGGCATCAAGAGCCGTTATATGGATGTCTTGCTTGATTTATCTTTTGAAATTGGTTTTAAAAGATGATATTAGACATGTTAAAGGCTGTTTTTTGGGCTGGTATATTATGTCTTGTTGAAATCCCCAACTTTCAAGGTTACATTACACATGCTTGTGATTAAACCTTGAAAGATATGTATGTTGATATGTTGATTGTTTGGACAATATTTAAAACCAAAATTTCAGTTTATGTTGGCTGAAATTTGAAGGTTTTAAGTGGGGTTTCATTATATTTTTTGATGATTTGATCATTGGATGTTTTAGTGCATAACCTTGCCATTGACCTTGTGATTGTTTGGATATTTGTGATGGTTGTATTCATTCATTCAATTGGGTTGTATTATATGTTATTTGTACTTTGTTTCAAATGTAATTTATTTATTATTGGGTTGTAATAAATAGATTAGGTGTATTTTCATTTTACTAGATATCTTGTACTAGGACTTTATATCTTGTAATATGAAGACATACACATTGGAAGCACAAAAGAGAAGACACAAGAAACATGGAGCATTTGGATGCGGTTTCTAGTGGGAGGTTCTTGGAACCTTTATGATGTGTTTGTCCCTTAGAAAGACCAAATGACAACACTTGTGATGGCAAACAAGTGTTGTCAACATAAGGGCTATGGTTAAGCACATATGATTGTTAATGTTTATGCTTGTATAAATGTTTGTTGTTTGTTTGAATGGTTGATGTTTTGACATAAATAACAAACTCATAAACATCTTAACAAGCTGAAAATTGATGGTTCTAAAAGTTTAAATAAGGTTATTAAAATGGTTTAATGATTTTAAAAGATTAAAATAGGTTTTAATCAAAGAACCATAGGGTACCTTGTATTTGAAAGCATGCAATTACAAGTACATAGAGTTTTCTAAACTAGAATTATGAAACCTCTAAACATTTAACAAACAAGATCAACACCGTCCTTTTACACAACACTTAAGTCACTTTGGAACTCTTAGTGGGATAAAGATCACCTAACCACTTTGAGGGAACTTATGACTTAAGGTGAGAATGCAAAATTTGTGGGATAAAGGTCACCTAACCACTCATTTTGGCAAACTCACACGTGTGTGTAAGTAGGGTGTCTTGATTTGCAAACCATGTTAAATGGATCACCTACAATATGGTTTCCAAATGGTGTTGATGGGATAAACATGCCGACTTTGCATATGATGTTTAAAGTCGATCTCATACCTCTAGAAGTTGCAAATGGTTGCAATCGTCAATCGTTGACCACCTTATTAATTTAAATCGTGGGATAAAGGTCACCTAACCACAATTTAAATGTAATGTAGGGTTCTAGATTTTAATATAAAATTGACCTTAAAAGGCATTAATTATTAAAATTGGCAATATCGAAAATACAAAATAGATCTTTGTTAAATTTTGTAGATGGCCACCAATAATGAAAATCACGATAACTCATCCGCGTCAAACCAATCACTACGAGCGATCCTCCAAAAGGAACGTCTAAATCATAACAACTTTATTGATTGGTATCGAAACTTGACAATTGTTCTCAAGCAAGAGAGAAGATCATATGTTTTAGACGACCCTATCCCGATCAACCTAGCGAGGATGATGAGGAGGCCTATAATGATTGGCTGAAATACACTGAGGACTCCGTCCAAGTGTCTTGTCTCATGCTAGCGAGCATGACTTGGATCTCCAAAAGGAGTATGAACATCACAGAGCTTACGACATGATAACCCAGCTGAAGGAAACGTTCCAACAGCAAGCAAGGGTTGAGCGCTTCGAAACGGTTCGAGCACTCCATGCATGTCGTATGGACGACAACCAATCTGTTTCATCTCATGTACTTAAGATGAAAAGTCATGTTGACCGCCTCGAGAGGCTAAATTGTCCCGTCTCGAAGGAGTTGGCCACGGATTTGATCCTAAATGGCCTAACCAAGAGGTTCGAGACATTCGTGTTGAACTACAACATGAATGCATGGGACAAAAGCATTGGTGAGCTTCACTCAATGCTCAAAACGGCCGAGGCGACCATGGGTAAAAGGGTTTTACCCGTTCTCACCATCAATGAAGGTGGGAACAACAAGAGGCCTCATCCCGCTCCCAAGGCAAAGGTTGCCAAGGGTAAGGGACCCGTTTGGGGAAAGGGGAAAGGGTGGTAAGGGTACCACCCAAACCACAAGAGAAGAAGCAAAAGGTTGCTACTAATGACCCATGCTTCAAGTGTGGGGAGATAGGACATTGGGCAAGGAATTGTCCTGTCCATCTCCAAGAGTTGAAAGCAAAGAGGGATGCCGGGCAGACCTCAGGTACAATATACATGATTCATATTGATCTTAATGTTACATCTTCAAACACATGGGTATTGGATACCGGATGTGGAACTCATATTTGCAATTTGTTGCAGGGGTTCACAAAAGTAGGGACTTCAAGAAAGGGGATGTTAGCCACTTCATGGGCAATGGAACTAAAGTTTTAGTTGAAGCTCGTGGGGACTACATCCTAAGACTTCCAAGTGGTTTGGAAGTTATTTTGAAGAATGTTTTGTATGCTCCTAGTTTGACTAGGAACATTATTTCTGTATCTCAATTAAGACATTATGATTATGTATTATCTTTTATTGAAAATGATATTCATGTTTCTTTAAATGGTATGTTCTATTTTAACGCTATACCAATTAATGGTATTTATGAATTGGTTCATGAAAATACTTTAAATAGTTCATTGTACCAAACTAACACCAAGAAACTCAAGTTGGACTTGAGTGATACCTATCTTTGGCATTGTCGTCTTGGTCATATAAACAAGAAACGTTTACAAACACTTCAAAAGAATGGTCTTTTACAAACAAATGAATATGATTCATTTGATGTTTGTGAATCTTGTTTACAAGGTAAGATGACTAAGGCACCCTTTAATGGAACTACCGAAAGGGCGAAAGATTTATTAGGAATCATACATTCGGATGTATGTGGTCCTTTTAAGCCAATGACTAGGAATGGTGAAAGATACTTCATTACCTTTACCGACGACTATAGTCGCTATGGGTATGTGTACTTATTAAGGCACAAAGATGAAGCTTTTGAAATGTTCAAAATCTTCAAGAATGAAGTAGAAAATCAACTCAATAAGTCAATTAAAATTCTCCGTACCGATAGAGGAGGTGAATACCTAAGTGATGCTTTTCAAGATCATCTTAGGAGTTGTGGGATTGTCTCACAACTCACTCCACCTGGAACACCACAACATAATGGTGTGTCTGAGAGGAGGAATCAAACCTTATTAGATATGGTCCGATCTATGATGGCTAGAAGCACATTGCCTCTATCATTTTGGGGTTTCGCTTTGCTCTCTGCGGCCCGTATTTTAAATATGGCCCCAACCAAAAAGGTGGAGAGGACACCTTTTGAGATATGGCATGGAAGAGTTCCATCCCTATCATACTTAAGGGTTTGGATATCCTAGAGATTCTATGGGATATTATTTCTACGATCCACTGGAACAAAAAGTGTTTGTTGCCAGAAAGGGTGAGTTCTTAGAAGCAAAGTTCCTTATGGAAGGAGCTGACAGTAGAACAGTGGATCTTGAAGAGGATCAAGAACCACAACCCGATACACGTTTGGTTGAAACTAGCACTCAACATGAGGATGTTGAGGATGATCAAGGGGTTGATCAATACACATAAGACGTTCGCAGAAGTGGTAGAACTAGCAATCCACCTGAAAGATATGGATTTTTCATGGATGGATGCTATGTGGTAGATTCAGATGAACCGACCACATACCATAATGCAATGTCCAATTCGGATTGTGACAAATGGCTAGAAGCCGTGAACGTTGAGATGCAATCCATGTATGACAACCAAGTTTGGGAACTTGTTGTACCACCTCTTAATTCCAAGGTAGTTGGAAGTAAGTGGGTTTTCAAGAAGAAAACCGATATGCATGGAAACTTGGATACTTATAAAGCTAGACTTGTAGCAAAGGGTTTCACTCAGACTCAAGGGGTTGATTATGATGAAACCTTCTCACCTGTTGCGATGCTAAAGTCTATAAGGATATTGTTTGCCATTGCTGCTCATTATGATTATGAGATTTGGCAAATGGATGTCAAAACTGCTTTCCTTAATGGATATCTTGAGGAAGATGTCTATATGGTCCAGCCTGAAGGTTTTGTCGATCCAAAACATCCTAATAAAGTATGCAAGTTAAAGAAATCAATCTATGGATTGAAACAAGCATCGAGAAGATGGAATCACCGTTTTGATGAGGAAGTAAAGAAATTTGGCTTCATCAAAAACGCTGATGAAGCTTGTGTGTATAAGAAGGCTAGTGGGAGCTCAATAACCTTCCTAGTATTGTATGTTGATGACATACTACTATTTGGAAATGACATTCCAACCTTGGAAGGTGTAAAAACCTGGCTTGGAAGTTGTTTTTCCATTAAGGA
Organism: Flaveria linearis; assembly: GCA_024085815.1. NCBI lineage: Eukaryota > Viridiplantae > Streptophyta > Magnoliopsida > Asterales > Asteraceae > Flaveria > Flaveria linearis. The sequence continues at coordinate 42,619,014 of CM044014.1, read as the reverse complement.
TCTTGGTGAAGCCGCCTATATTCTGGAATAAAGATCTATAGGGATAGATCAAGGCGGTTGATTGGTTTGAATCAAAGTGCATACATTGATAAGATCTTGAAAAGGTTCAATGGAAAACTCTAAGAAAGGTACAGTACCTATTCAAAGAGGAACGATGTTGAGTACGACTCAATGTCCAAGCTCAAAGGATGAGCCAAGATAAAATGAAGGCAATCCCATACGCATCAGCTATTGGATCCATCATGTATGCAACGATATGCACTCGACCGGACGTGTCATGCGCCTTAAGCATGACAAGCCGTTACCAGCAGAATCCTGGAAACAGTCATTGGATGGCTGTTAAGAACATACTTAAGTACCTAAGGAGGACAAGAGATATGTTCCTAATCTATGGATCTGGTGACGAGGAACTCGTTGTAAAAGGTTACACGGATGCGAGTTTCCAAACTGATCGTGATGATTCTCGGTCACAATCGGGATACATTTTCATTCTGAATGGAGGAGCGGTTTCCTGGAAGAGCTCCAAGCAGGATGTGGTGGCTCTATCAACTACAGAATCAGAATACGTCGCCGCCTCATTGGCAGCTCAAGAAGCTGCATGGTTGAAGAAATTCATTGCCGATCTAAGGGTTGTCCCTTCCATTCAGGACCCCCTAGAGATCTTTTGTGATAACGAGGGTGCGATTGCACAAATCAAGGAACCCCGTGCTCATCAAAAGACTAGGCACATTGAGCGGAGATTCAACTACATACGAGATGAAGTTGAAAAGGGAAAGATATGTATTCGCAAAGTTCACACGGATCAAAACATTGCGGATCCTCTCACGAAGCTCCTTGAAAAGGCAAAGCATGAAGGTCATACTTGTGCCATGGGACTTCGATATTCTAGTGATTGGATTTGATCTGTAAATTCTGTATTTGGATATGTGGAACTCTTTATTATTTGAATAAAATTAATTTGTTATAATGTTTCAAATAATATTCCAATTTAGCATGTTTAATCCATGAGTAAAATGTTTACTCTAAATGTCCGTAGTCGTTCATACTTGTGGGAACAAGTTTGAAGGTAAGACTATTATGAACTTGGATTGGTTGATATTCATAAGGATGAATATAGAGCAATGGGTTGCTACCAAGGTTCATAGATATTTGTGGGATAAAATATTAGACTAACCCGCATCTCAAATTTTACTACATGGAATCTTATTGATTGATCATAAGTAAATTTTGAGTAAAGGCGAATATCATTTGGTATCCTCCGACCTGAGATACATATTGGGTTTTGATATTCACCAAGTATTATACCTTGAGCCTATTCTTCGCTGTCCTGAAATAGTGGACAGTACATAAGGATATGTTCAGGTATAACACGAGGTGTTTGTGAGAAACGTATGTAGTCAAGATGGAATTTGTTCCTCTTATTCGTTGAGAGTTAGATGTCTAAGGCCTGATAAGTTAAATCAACAAGGAATGATCATTCTGTGTCCTTGGATTTAACATGACATCTGTAACAAAAGGATAGATGATTGATTCACCTAAATATTTTCAAGTAGGGTACTTGAACGGGATGATGTTATTGAATGGCTATAAGTCATGCGTATTAAGGGTAGTAAACCGTTGTTAGGCGGTATTTACTGCTTGCATCAATCTTTATGAATCTTGGCCAAGTGGGAGATTGTAGGATTCTGTGTGCCCAAGACACTTAGAATATTGATGTGGTTAGTACGTTATGATCCAAGTCGGGTTATACCCAATAACAAGCTTAGCAAACACCAATTAAATATTTAGTTCATGATACGATCATGCAATTGAATATTAACACCAATTTAGAAAATGGGTTTTCTAAAAAGTTGCATATAAGATGGAACAAATTATTAGAATATTTTTTTCAACCATAATTATTTGAGTGTTATTTAAGTGAGTTAAATGACATCAAATAATTAAAAGAGTGTGTGTATCTTGTATAATTAAAAGGTTAATTGTATAGAATTACAAGACTAGCTAGTTATAATATATGTGTGTATGTTTAAAAGGGGGAAAACCCTTTTTGTTTAAAAATTCGGCCCCCCCCATTTGATTGGTTCTTTGGTTTCTTGATTATATACACACATTAACTAGTCATACACACAATCCTCTCTCATCTTTCAATACATGCAATTTGCAAGAAAAACTCTCTCCATCTCTCTCTCTTGCTCAAGGCTTTTGGCAGCAGGGATTTTGAGTTTTTGGTCTTGTTTTGGTGATAATCTACCTAGCAAGAAGGGTGTTTGCAAAGAGCTTCGGGTATACTTGCTTGAGGAGTCCTCTTCTTGGAGTCTTGGCCGATTTTGACATCTCCATCTCCATCAAATCCACGGTTTTTGGCAGCTCATTTGGAAGTATTATTCTCAACTGCTGAAAGGTAGTTTTGGCAGCTTGTTAATGGCTTTCTATTATGGTTGTTTTATGTGTTCATAGCTTGTCCATTCATATATTTAAGATCCTATTGTTTGGGTTTTGTTTTTCATCTTAAACCACATTTAGAACACGAAATTTTCAGATTATAAACATGTTATAATCCTTTACATCCGTTGCGTTATCTGAAAGTTTAAAACGTTAAACTATGTTTTAGTGTTCTAACAAACCCATCATAATCTCACATAAGTACTGAAGACAATATTTGTTCACAAGTTCTGAAGAATAATTTATTTCAACAGATATTCTGAATATTTGTTCACAAGAGCTGAAGAATAAATATTCCAAAGAGCTGATGGCCAATGAAACGTTTGAAAATCAGACAAAGTCTGATGAGTAAATGTTGAGGTCAGAATGAAACATCTGAATTGACGACAACAGCTGATGAGTAAATTTACTCTTTAGCTGATTCAAACTACTGTTGTTTCATATCCAAACAACTGAAGCCAAAACCAGGTCTTTAGTAGTTTTTCAACTACTAATGACTAACACCAACTCTTCAGTTGTTTACAACCTGTGAAGGACAAAACCACGTCTTCAGTAGTTTTTCAACTACTGATGACTAACACCAAGTCTTCAGTTATTTACTACCTCTGAAGGACAAAACCACGTCTTCAGTAGTTTTTCAACAACTGATGACTAACAACAAGTCTTCAGTCGTTTACAACCTCTGAAGGTTAAAACCATGTCATCAGTCGTTTCAAACACCTGATGTCTAACACCAAAACCTTCAGACAATTTCCATCAGCCGTTTCATGACCATACCCTATAAATACCTAACCCTAACTTCAGAGTTTTTCATTCTCACAACCTAACATTCAAAAACTCTGAAACTTCCCTCTCACATTAATGGCAACCATGGAGCTCAAACCACGCCATAACTGCGTAGCCTACCTCACAAAATCAGCATTTTGGACCAAGTTCGATGACGCCATCGATCTGATGGTTGAATCTCCTTACAAAACAGCCTTTCTTCTAAATCCAATTATCCACGCCGAATCCCTCAAACAGTTCTGGACAAACGTCACCATCACAACTGGTGAGAATGACGTCGAGGTCATTCTCCAGTCGTTTGTCAACCAACAAAAGGTGGTCATCACTTCTGACATCATTCGACAAACCCTAAATTTGAATGATGCCACCTTCTTCACTGAATATCCTAAGGGCACAACCGACTTAACTTTCACCCACCATGGATACCAAGGTGACCTCCATGCTTCCACAATCCTGAAGAAGCACTTCCATGATCCTGAACGACTTATCTTTCACATGGTCAATGTCTGCCTTGCCCCCAAATCATCTTCATGGGATCAAATGTCATCAAGGTGGCAGCAGGTATTGTACTCTATCCTTGAACAACAAAATCTAAATTTTTCTGAAGTAATCTTTTTAGAATTAAAAGATATGGCTATGGAACCTGTGGCTAACAGATGGATATTATATCCAAGGTTCCTCATGGCCATTATTGAAAAACAATTAAAAGCTGAGGGCCTTGTTGGCCTAGGAGTCCCTGCTTTGGCTGTTTTGCCTAAAGTATACTCCAGGCACAACTCAGACACGCACCTAAAAGAGGCTGCCAAGCTGCTAAAACCCAAGCAGCAGGAACCCACAGCCTCATCCTCTTCCAAATCCAAAGTCCCCACCAAGCCAAAAACTAAAAAGCCCAAAAAGGCTACTCAGGGAGTTGAGTCCCCTGAGGATGCCCCTGCACCACAAAGGCAGGAAGTAGCTACTAGTACTAATCCCCTAGTAGTTACAAAGACTCTACCAGCCATAACCGCTCAGGCATCCTCTCAACAGGATCCTGAAGCAACTACTTCAGGGGTAGCCACATTTCTAGAACCTATCTCAATTGAGAAGGTTACCATTGAAGAGCACCACTCTCCCCAGGTGCAAACTGCTTCACCCTTATCTCCTATTGCAACCGCCCCACAAAGTCCAACCATTATTATTGCAAAAGTGCTGACTCAGCTTAACACTCCACCCTCTCCCCAGGAACCTATCACAACTGGGAAAACCTCAACCACTGAGAGGGAGGATCAAAGTGTTACTGAGAGCCCACAGCACAGGGATTACAATGTTTTATCTCCCTGTGTGGAAGAGGAGATAAGAACATCTGGTGAGGCTACCACTACTCCTGCTTCAGCACATGAACAGGGTGAAGTTGGTAACATCTCTAAGTCCTCACCAGAGGCAACTGCTGATGAAGGATTTAATCCTGAGGCAGGAAGTCCCCAGTTCCAAGACAAAGGGGCACATGTGAATACTGATCCACACTCAGCACATGTACATCCTTATATAATCAGGAGGTTAGATGATTCAGCAAACACTGATGATGACCTGGGCTTCTTCTATGATGTCTTAGCCCAAAACACAATTCATAAGGATGAGGTAAGTAGACTAAAAGAACTACATGCCAAATTCTCTCAAGAATCAAGTCCATCTGCCAATATCACCCACAGATGGCACCTTCTTCTGAAGGTCTCCCATACACAGAGCCACTCCAAACTACTAAACCACCAGCCTCTGCTTCTGGCACCATTTCTTATGGACAGAACCCCTCTGAGCAAATGGTTGCTATCTTTAAAACTTCCCTGCCTCTCATCACTCCCATCCTCATTGATATTGTAAATCAAACCCTTGATGAGAGGCTTTCCTCAAACATAAAAACCCTTGTTGATGATTCTGTGTCTAAGAAACTTTCTGATATTCAAACCCCTGTAACCAATGTAACCAATGCAACCAAAAAGGGGGAGTCTAAGTCAGTGAAAGTCTTTAAGAGGAAAAGAGTTGAAGAGGTGAAAGAGAAAGAAAAAGAGAAGAGGTGGAGAAGGAGGTGGAGAAGGAAATGGATAAGGAAAAGGAGATGGTTGAGGAGAAAGAAAAAGGAAAGGACTTTCATGTAACATATAAGAAGAAGAAGGGTGGTGAAAGTGAAAAGACTCATGCTGAGATGAAGTTGGAAGATATGATCAACAAAGCTGATGACCAACACAGCAGGTCAATGGATAAAATCATTGATCGGCTGTTTAGGCAAGGCTTTGACACTACTAAGCTGGATTCTGAGATAAGGAAGTTGGAGATTCTAGAGATTGAACACCGATGGTCTGGCTATAGTGAGAAGGAGAAGGAAAGACTTGAAGCTATGGCCAGATTCATTTCGAAGTATCTGGAGAGATCAGTTCTCGAAGTCAAATCATGGTCCAGGAACAACATCTTGGAGATAACCAACAAGATCTCTGAGGTATTCACAAAAGGACTAACAATAGAAGCCCTGAATGAAGTTGGTGCTAGGGGCAGGACTGATCTAGCTAAGTGCACCAAAGCTTCTCTTACAAAAATTCTAGAACAGCCTGTCCAATCTCCCACACCAAAACGACCCACATCACAACCCACAAACCAACTCCCTTACCCAAGAAACCAATAGCCGATGATGCACCAAAGAAGAGGCAGAGAAGGGTGTTGAGGCTTGAAGAAGAATGAAGAAGAAGAATGATGAGAAGAAGAGGAAGATGAGGATAAGGACAGGCTGCCTATTTCAGCTGTCATTACACTACCAAAGGCCAAGAGTCAACCAACAACAGTCACTCCTGCCATCCAAATGGAAACTGTGAAGGTAAAACTTGAAGAAGCGCAACAGTAAAAACTACATGATGAGGAGTTGTTGAGAATGGTTGACAAAGTTTATGCTCACACATCATCGATTATATCCATGAGAAAACATGCTCAGAGGTTATATGCTCTCAAACAAACTTTTCAATATCAGAAGGAGAGAGTAAGGATTTGGCCTGATCCCATGGTGAGTCATAGGATTCATAAGAAAGACATTCCACACAGATACAATGGCCAAGTGAAAAAGATTGTAGATGCAGTGATCATGCTGGCCATTGTAGTATCACTCTGGGAGATCCTAGAAGACTTCGGTAAAGCCTATAAAGCCAATCTTCCCCCACAAAAGTTGTTGGAGAACAAAATGGTGAAAAAGGGGTTAATATACAAGAGGATTGAGGAAGTCAGACTTGATGAACTCCAGTTGTTGCTAGAGGGTAATCACCCTGATGAATTTGCTTACAGAGAAATCACAACTGTGGAGTTAAGAAATGGGAAACAGGTCAAATACCTGTCTGAATACTATGGGCCTGAGTTCTTTTTTGAGGGAGAAGCTAAAGATCTTACCATGGAGGAACAAATAGTCTTCCATGAGGCCTATGTGAGAGAGTCTTACAGACTCATAGTTGGGAAGTAGGTTCCATGGATGGGGTAATAGCTCTATGTCCAATTACCCAAGACAGAGTTCCCATCCATCCCTTGACATTCATATCTACTGAAACCTCTTCCCTGTCCTGAGCTGATATTGGTAATTTCTGAGCTGATCCAGAAGCAAAAGACAATCTTTTCTGCCAAATAAGTGGGACTCAAATAAACTTAAAGGTTTTGGCTGCATTGGTTCAGGGGGAGTTTGTTGGACCAAAAGAACCAATGAGCCTGATCAGAAAAACCTTTAAGTCCCACAAGACATCATAAGTACTAAAGAAGGCTTCATCAGCTGAAGACATCAGCTGAAGACATGTACTAAAGACAACAGCTGAAGACATGTACTGAAGACAACATCTGAAGTTCAAGTACTGAAGACAAAGTCTGAAGACTTCTACTGAAAACAAAGTCTGAAGACTTCTACTGAAGACAAAGTCTGAAGACTGATCAAGTCTTTCTGATGATCAAGGTTGTCACAATAGCTGAAGTTATAATCTTCAGTAGTTGTGATGGTTTCTTTTCAGTAGTTTTCTTTAGTAGTTTACTTAATGTAAAACGTCTAAAGAGCCTGTTCTTCAGACGTTGTAGCTTTAGTGGTTATAGTTTCAGTAGTTATAGTGTTAGTTTACACTTAGCTTTTGTAAGAAGATGTCAGCTGTTGTAGACATCTTCAGTAGTTTAGTTTACTTTCAGTAGTTGTTGTAATAACGGTTAGATGTCACTATCAAGTGACATCAGTTGACGTCACCTTCCTTATAAAAGGGAAGTTGAACTAATTTTGTAAATGCCGAAGTGTGTGTTGAATGATATATTCCTTTTTGCAGAAATACTTTCTCTCTCTATAACCGTACTGTTTCATTGAAATATCAATTGTGTTTTTGCTTGAATTTGATCTAATTCTTATACTATTCCGCTGCGAATCAAAGCTAATTGATCAAACTAGACCTGCGATCCTTTCATAAAAGCTACATGCTTAGTCATCTTCACATCTAAGAAGCTCCTTGTTACATTGTTTTTGCTTATTCCTCTGCTATGTGTGAACATTGACCTGGAGTGATAATTTAGGGGAGTATTGAAGATCAAGTATAGTTTGGACTCACCTTAGATTAGACTGTGTTTATATTACTTTGTAATAGGTTTAATGTTAGTTTACCTTTGAATGTTGTTCATTTTGTTTAGTTTTGTAGTCCAGCGAAACTATAAGCGAAACTGCAGTTTCGCTTATAGTCAGCTGTTTAGTTCACCCGGCGAAACTGTTGTTCCTGCCGGGCGAAACTATAGTTTTGGCACCACAGTTTCGCTGACAGCGAAAACCGTCTGCGAAACTAGGACTGCTATATATAGATTTGATCTTGTTCATTGTTTAGCTTCCTTGCAAAAACCCTGATCGAATATTTGTGTTGCAAGAGACCTTTGTAAGCTGTTCTTCACCGAAATATATTGAGCTTTCTTCTTTTGATTGTATTGGATCACTATTGCTTATATTAGAATACATTTTGCTTGTTCTAATTCATCTTCATCTTTGTTTTTTGTTATTGTTTCTGATATTGAACGACTCAACACATCATTTGTACTGAAAATCGATCAAATGGACTAACAGATTCATTTAAGTGGCATGTCTAGGCAAGAGGGTTTCAAGATGGTGGTTGAGTGTTTTGGATGAGTTTGGGAGGAGTGAACAGAATTAAAGGTGCTTGAGTGATCTCATGTTCAGTTTTGGTTTTGGTTTTGGTTTAAATATTTCAATTACGATTTTTAGTGTGCTTATAGTGATCGTTATGCTTATATTTGATTAGAGTTATTCCAGAGTGTGTTTAGAAGTTTCTAAAATCAAAACTCCGTAGGATTGAAGGTTGTTACAGGAATTTAATCCTTTCCATTCAAGATCTATTTCAATTTAATGTTTTAGTATAAGTAGTCATTTAACAAGTATTATATTAAGCTTTTGCAAATAGTTGGATGCACAAATCGGTACTTGCACTATTTCAAGTGAAGTATTAGTAGATATAATTTAGTTGGTCATGTGAGCTTGATTTAACTTCTTATTATTTGATCGTACATTGGGTTACATCTTTGACATCTTATCACTTTCATTCCACAACTAGAATTTTGATTCTCGATTCCTGTTGTGTTAATTCAAGTAGTCTCTTGATCTTGTTGCTAATTCTACCATTGCCTTGACATTCAATAAATGATTCTACCATTAGAGAGTTGTCTTTTGGATTTATTTTAGTGGATTTTCTAGGCAAGAGGGTTTAAAAATGGTAGTTGGGTGTTTTGGATGAATTTGGGATGAGTATCGAATTCAAGGTTGGTTGACTGATCTCATGTTTGATTTTGGTTTAAACAACATATACAAGTATTTAATTTGTGATTTTTAATGTGATTTTAGTGATCGTTATGCTTATATTTTATTAAATTACTTCCGGATTGTGTTTGGAAGGTTCCAGAATTAATACTCCAAAAGATTAAAGGTTGTTACCGGAACTTAAACCTTTTCATTCGAGATCTATTTCTATTTAACATTTTAGTATATGTTGTGAATCCAAGGATCAAAGGGGAATTATCAGTTTAGATTTTATGAATAGTGATTTCAGAATTATCACTATTCATTGTCTAATTAATTGATAATGAAATAATAATTGTAATATGAATCAACGAAGAACATATTAGATGAAATGAAAAACAGATGAAAGTAATAGATGAACAAACAAACTTGATTCAAATGTTTTCCATTAAAATTGAATAATGATTATAATTTGAATAAATGATGATTGATTGATTACTATTTCTAGGGTTCTAATGATGTATTGATGAATATTGATTGATTGCTGGTATAGTTGGTTTTAGTTAAGGTTATCTCTCTGTTTTTTTAAAAGTGTGCACCTATGCCTTGTATTTATAGGCTGCGGGATTTACTTTTTAGGGTAAAAGTAACTTTCTTATCATGGTAAGAAAGTTACTCAGAGAATATTCTTGATGTGACGATTTCTGACTAAAGTGAAGTCATCCGTAGATGTTGACTTTATGACATCACTTCAGTGAGATTGACTTGTTGACTTGATGTAAATTCCTGGGTTGAAGTACATGCAAGTGTATTGTTCTTACGTAGGACTTTAGCTTTCCGTAGATGTTGACTTTATGACATCACTTTAGTGACATTGACTTGTTGACGTGATGTGAATTCTTGGATTGAAGTACATGCAAGTGTATTGTTTTTACGTAGGACTTTAGCTTTCCGTAGGACTTTAGCCTTCCGTAGGAGTTGGCTTTCCGTAGGAGTTGGTCTTACTTGGAACTTCATCCACAGCAAGTGGTTCTTCCGTAGGAGATCCACGGATGCATGATTCCTTGTTTTGTTTTAGTAAAACATCAACGAAAGTACAAATTGTTCATCCGTAGATAGTCTTACACTTAGTCAATTTCAAAAATTGATAGTCTGATGTTTTCCTACAATCACACATACAAATCAACACACATAATAATTTAGGTTAACCTATACGTATATGCATACAAAAAGATAAATATGTAGAAGAGTTTATTACATGATATTATTTTCGGTTCTAAGCCTAGAAAATGAATCTAGACCTATTGTATCTAGACCTAACAATACCCCCCCTTAGGCTTGGACACTTGTAATCAATTCTTTAAACTTGTCAGCTCCATGACTCTTGCTAGAACCTTTTTATTGAAGTAGGAGACTGCTTCTTTTTATTATCATACTTGTACTTGATTTCCATTCTGCTTATTCTCTTTAAAGTGTCAAAACTTAAACCTAAATTATGTGCACATATAAGCATATGTCACTTTGAGCATGTTCATCATTAAGCTTTGGAAAGTATTGTCATGAAGGCTCTTGATGCTGTATTTGTCACTTTGAGCATGCTCATCATTGAGCATGTCTCAACTGTTTGATCAGCAGGCTCTTGATGCTGATGTTGATGTAGTTGCTGAGCATCATGGATTGGACTTATTGGCTTAGTGTGATCAGACAACACTGCGTTTGTGAGTTGGAGACTGAGAGTGGAATGGTGCTAGCTTGATACATCAACTCAGTCTCACCAGAGTAAAATGAGTTTTGAGACTGAGTTACATGGATAGGCTCAGTGTGAACACTCTCAGGAGTCTGATGTTAGGATTTTCAGTTTGTTGATGAATAGGTGATTGATTGTGGATTGGAGAGATTGGCTTGGTATGTTGAGTGATTGATTGAGATTGTGGTGGTGATTCTTGTTGGATAGGTGAAATGGGTAGGGTGTTTTCAGTGGCTGCTGATAGTTATTGTGGAGATTCATGATGTAGAATAGGTGAGATGGGTATTGTGTTTACACTGGCTGGAGATAGATGTTGGTGAATGGGTGGTTGATGGGGTGAATATGAGGCTTGTACAGAGTTAGAAGATGACTCTTTTTGCTGATCTACCCAAATGAGTTCCGCATTAGCATGGACAAACATCGGCATGTCTTCCCCTTGGTATTTCCCACTGATCTTGTTCAGTATAGATCTACCCAAATGAGCTTGTACAAACACATCACCATCTCTTGCTACCCCGGGCAGCTCAACATTAATGATCAGTTGTAGAAACCTTGCGAACATATACATCTTATCGTTCTTCTACACTCTTACTTGATCACACAGACAGTTAAAGATGTACTTTGAGTAGTTGTAAGTCCTTCCCTCAAAGATCCCTATGATTCTCGAAGAGATGTGCCTTGAGAACCTATCTAATCCGGATTACCTGTTTAAGATACACTTAAGGTAAGTGTGACATAGGAACCGGTAAGGCTTGCACAGTCTCCCCTTCTTGATCTCTCCTTTATCGAAGTCACCATCATTTCCCATCAGATAAAATACCTTCTCTATGTACCCATTTTCAAACACATCTAGATGACCAATCTCTCGCTCACCCAACTCAAGTGTCCTTCTATTGGTTTGTTCATCAATCGTCATTCTTTCAGTTTGGATTTTAGCAGCTATCACATCAGCTTCTCCATCTTGCTCTATTAGAGCTGAATTCCAGAAATCAACTATGCGCACTTGATGAATCACCAGCTCTACTGTCAGGGCATAGAAGAGCCTGGAAAGTTGAAGGTATCTGATGATATCCCGATAACCTTCTGATGCGGGATCATCAGCATTAAGAAATGTCCACACATTGTGCTCTCTTGCAAACCTATTTGTCATCTTCAAAACAATGATCTGTGATCAAGATTATGTGATTGCTTTTTATTTTGTTTTGGTAATTTTGAATGTTTGTGAAAGGGGGGAAAGGGAGTGCGCTTTTCTAGGTCTTAAAAGTTAAAAAGTGCTCTGAAAAGTGAATAATGGAAGTTTTAAGTCAAAAACATCAATTATACTCTCGGACACATTAATTTAATTTATTTAATGAAATGGGCCCCACTTCCTCTTTACCCTTTCCGTGGATTTTATTTATTCCGGACTTCAAATCTTCGTAGGACATCTACGGATGCATAACATCTGCGGATGCCTAACCTTCAACTACTGAAATGGAATTTTAAGTTGTCACACCCCGGGCCCAGGTAGGGTGGGACGTCACAGACTAGCAACAACGTACATGGCAGCGAAAACAAACCAATATAGGAGCTCAAAGGGAGAGAACGTCACATGGCATTTAGAGTTTTAAAAGACACCGGGCTGGAAACAGATCTTGCCCCAAATGTTTACATAGTTCAACATAAATCAAATAGTCATTGTGTCAACATTTTCCATCATTGTTCAAATTGTTCAAATCATAATTTTGGTCACACAAGCAAATGCCATGGTCGGGGGTTTAGTCTAAGTCTTCCATAATAGCTAAGAGTCTTCACGGGTTACCTGAAACATGCTCAAAAGAAAATAGAGTCAACTAAAAAGTTGATGAATTCAAGTGCTTAAAATTTAAAAACAATAAAAGTGACTCTTAAAGTCCACATTAAAGGTTTAGAATCAAGTGTGAAAGCTCATGAAAAACCTCATTTGATTTTTGAAAGCATCATTTTTAGTAACAACCATTGTGGGGTATCACAATCAACCCTGCACTCGGTCCCCGGTTGGCCTCTTCTAAACTTGAGTTTAACCGGATATTCCCGAAGGAAGGAACCAAGCCTCAAAACAGTGAACCATACCTGCCAGGATGGTTCACCATAGTTTCTTAATCAAACCTGTTACATGCCACATACGATCCATCAGGATCTCAGTGGGGTACCTCCCTGTAGCGGGAGCCACTGTGTGTGGGGGATTCCCCAAATAGATCTATCCACATAAAACAAGCGGTTCACAAAAGAATTAATGATCATGATGTAAGTATCAGCAGGTATCCATAAGTCCCACATACAAGCATCAAGTAAAGCACAATCATAGTTCATAAAACAACAGAGCATGTTTCATCTCAAAACAGTAAGTAAAAAGGGGATCACTAGAACTCACCTTAGGTGTTAAGCAAAAGAAACTCTTCGTGTGCTGGGAATATCTCAAGTCTAGCACCCTAACATGAATATATTAAGTGATTAGCTACTGCTCTAAACCTATTCAAGGTGCAACAAGATTGTCTAAGTCTTAGTTTGTCGGATTCGCTTTGATTTGATTAGGGTTTGCATAAAAAGTTTCCTTTTATGGAAAGTCATGGTTTCTCATACAATCAAGGATTTTTACATTATTAATTAAGTCAAGAATATATGGTAAATATGATATTCAAGTGACTAAAGGGCTCATTTGAGTCGGTTATGAAGTTTGGCAAAATTTTACAGTTTAGCCCCTGAAGTTTCAATATTAATAGTTTCTACCCTCAAGTTTGGTTTCTTGCATTAGATGGCTTTCATAACCAAAAATCAGGTTCATGACCTTAAAATAAATTATTTTTAAGAACTTATACACAAATTTTCAGATTATGGGTTTGGTTTATTAATTACGCGTTTAACGTTCACGGTTACGGTAAAACCGAAGGTTATTAAATGGTTACCTATGAGTTTTCACGTTTTTGAGTCTTGGACCAGTAGCTAACTTTTTAAAGACATTTTTATAAGTTTCCAACCTTTTAAATCACAAAATTTCCTCTAGTAGTTGAAAGACTCGTTTTTACGTTTAACCCGTTAAAACGCGTTTTTAACCGAATTTGACCATTTAAGAGCTCGTTTGACCAACTTTTCTACTTATAAGTTATTTTCCCTCTTAATCTTCTGAAATAACATCGTTTTTCTAATTTTTAACTTTATACTCATTTTTCTTAGATTTTCCTCAAAAACGTCACTCTTAGTACCCGTTTTCACTTAAAATCCATTTAAATTACCTTTTGACCACTAAAATTTCCCATTGACTCCAGAACACTTTATAAATCCTTAATGAACCTGTAATTCTCTTTAAAAAGTTTATAGCCCAAGCTTTCTTGTTTTTAAGTAGTTTTATCATGTTTTCGGGTCCCGAAAGTAACTAAAATAGGTCCAATCACATGTCCTTTATTCCAGAGATTAAACATTATTAACACTCTTAATATTCATCAAAACCTTCTGAAATTTCAGTCCCAAATCCTGGTGTAACACTCGGAAGTTTGACTTTTTGGAGTGTCATGCGACTGAGTCTCAGTCGCATGGAACTCATGCGACTGGGGGACCAATCGCATGGAGCTCGGACGTTTGATGGTTCAACCGCATGGTACTCATGCGATTGGAGGTCCAGTCGCATGGTGTTCAGGCGACTGGAGGCCTAGTCGGCTGGAGTTTGGGGCGACTGAGCTGTAGCTATAAGGGAGGGGCAGCCATCTCCCCTCCCCACACTCGCACATTTCAGTCGGGAGAAAGAGCAGAGAGAGAGAACAGAGAAAGAAGAGAAAGAAAGAGAGAAAGTGGTGATTCGGGCTCGAAATTTGTCGAGTGGCTAGTCCAAATGAAGCTCTTCATCTTCTCCTTGATTATATGAGTTCTAGGACCCCTCATTTACTTGTTTTCTATGACTTTGGGGCTGGAACACATATAAACCCATTTTGAAAAAGTGTATGTTTGACCCATTTGGTTAAATCTTGTGTAGTGTGTTTAAGGTACGATTTAGGACTTATATATGCTTGTATGTTGTCCTAGTATGAATCCCTGAGGTTTGGGAGGGCTAATTTAGGCTTAAAATGAGTTTGGAAGGGTTTGAAGGCTGTAGGTCGCGGCTGCAGTTCGTGATGAACTCCAGTCGCTGCCCAGTTAGGGCTAGACGACTGAAGAGCCAGTCGCACGATTGAGGAACGACTGATATTCAGTCGTACGACTGAGGTTCAATCGCACGACTGCAAGCCCAGTCGCATAAATGCTCATTCGCCTAGTGCCCAATCGTACGACTGAGAGTCCAGTCGCATAGGGGCTCATTCGCATTAGTCCTAGTCGCACGATGCTCAATCGCCTAGTGTTCATTCGCACGATGCGCCCATTCGCATTGTTGCCCAATCGCATGATCCAGTCGCATGGAGGCCATGCGACTGAAGTATGTCCAATCGCCAAATAGGGCTGATGTGAGTGAGGAGAGATGTGTACACAAGATGTATGCATGACAAGTATGATTTAGCCTTATATAATGGTAATGACTCATGATTTGTAAATATCGATGTTCCTTATGTCGATGTATGTTTATCTTTTCTTGACTTATTTGCTATGTTAATGAATGAAACGAAAGTACGAAGAATGTAAAGTGAAAGATAAAGAAAGAGGAACATGATGAATGAATGCATGCATTATCGAATGAACGAATGAACGAAAGAAAAGGCTTGCAAGCAAATGTATGGAGGTGCACACCCCTAGCAGGTGTTAGCTCAACGGTGTGCAGGTTAGCTACCCCGAAGGATGCATATTGAGGTCAGTCTTTGTGGTTGACCATATGTATGGGATCCTTGCCGCTTACCCTAGGTGACTGGATCAGCATGTGTGCACAACGTTCGTGATTGACCATCACAGGTCTAGCACCAGCAGTAATGCATGATGTTCAGGGTATAGCACAGGGCATTGATCCAGAATGAATGAAGAAGATAAGTGGTGCATGTACCTACCCTAGGTGACTGGATCAGCATGTGTGCACAACATTCGTGATTAATCATCACAGGTCCAGCACCAGCAGTAATGCATGATGTTCAGGGTATTGTACATGTCACCGGTAGTAATGAACGTACGAATGAATTTAATGAACGTATGAATGAAAGAAATGATCATACGTAAGTAATGAATGTATGAATGACATGAATGTACGAACGCAAGTAATGAACGAATGAATGAATGAAAATAAAATACGTACGAACGAAAGAAAGAGTATAAAAGAATGTGAACGATACGGTATACAAATGAAAGCTAACGGATGAATGATGAAGATAATAATAATATTATCTATGTGTATGTATGTTGTGTGACCGCATGTATGTAAAGAACGGTTAAACAAAGGAGAAGTATGTTATTTATAAAACTAGAACTCACTCAGCAAAGCTGACTTTTATGTGTTTCCAGTTGACAGGTAGTGTTGCTGAGGATGGCACGAGGTGGCTACTCAGCTCTTTTGGGATGGCATTCTCCTTTTGATAATGTTGCCACCTTTTATATTGCATGCAAGTGTTCCTTGAGAATCCCGATAAACGGGAATACTTAAGGAATCTTCTTTAGATGTAGTTTTAATGTTTTTGTACTAGAGGTCACTGTTTATGACCTTTTTGATTTGTTGAGGATTCAGATAAACGGGATTACCTAAGAAATCCTCGGTTTCATATGCTTCCGCAACAATCATTGTAAAGTTATGTAATGAAAAGAAAATATATAATTTGTATTCGAATCAACGATGTAATGCTTTGTAAAAGCTTTTATGATGAAATGAGAATGTACTTTTATCAATTCGCTGCATTATTCTACTTAGTATATGTAAACTATATGTTTGAAGTGCGATGAATTACCAACTGTGAGGTGCCCGGGAACGGGCCTTACAAGTTGGTATCAGAGCCAAAGTTTAAGTGAAACGGGTAAATTTTCAAAATAAACCTTAACTTAAACTGAAAATAGGACAGAAAGGGGCAGAATGCCATCTGAGTAGTTGCATGCCATCAGGTATTTTCTTAAAGATTAACTGGTATTATGTGCGCATGCAATGTGGTTTATTTGTACTGTTAGACTTAGATACTAATGTAGTCAGGACAGGTAATGCTTGGGGTACGAAGAGTAAAGTAAGTGGCTAATCACAACTGGCCATTGTAATTAGGGACTTACTATACTTGACTTAAACTGAGATATTTCATTGAATGATAGTGTTGGTGTTTGAATCTTTCAGTGTGATAGAAGATGGTCAGTGGTAGATCATCTAAAGTTTCACGTGGTGAAGATGGTGGTGGACGTGGTGCTGAACCATGGGCCACAAGAGGAAGACCTAGAGTGGAGAAGGAGGTTCCTGAAGAACCTGAAACCACTCATCAGGAGGGGTAGACAAAAGCGCTGATCTAAGGGCCTCGGTAAAAGAGGCAGTGGTCGAAGAAGTACATCAGGTCATGTAGACGATTTTACCGTCTGTAGTGACCGAAGTGATAAAGGCTGTACGTGAAGATGAAAGACAAGGGAGGAACCGGTCCTCAGGGAGACAACAGCAACAAGAGCCGGAAACGGTTCTTTCCGAAGATGAAGAGGAAGAAGGGGAGAAGCCTGTACGGGAGACAACACGGGGTTGTAACTACGAGGCGTTTATGAGGTGCAAGCCGCCTACTTTTGACGGTACTGGCACTGCTGCTGCTGCTCACCAAGGGGTGAGAGAAATGGAGGTTGTCCTTGATATTAATGGGTGCCAGGAGGACAAAAAGGTGAAGTTTGCTACCCACTCGTTCATGGGTTAAGCTTTATGCTGGTGGGACAACATAGTCCAAGAGGAGGGTAGCAGGGCCATTGGAAGAATGAAGTGGTCCGAGCTGAAAAGGAAGGTGATCAAGGAGTTCAGTCCTTGTCGAGAGATGGATAAAGTTGAGAGAGAGTTCCTGCAGTTAGAGGCGGGGACGATGACCCACCAATAGTACACCACCAAGTTTAATGAGATGGCGAGAATGGTGCTGGATCAGGTGACACCGGTGTCTCGAAAGGTTAATCGATATATTCAGGGGCTGACAGCTGAAATTTGTTGGCACCTAATTTCTTCTCGACCAAGCACCTTTAGGTCGGCAGTGGATTTGGCAGGGAGACTGTATGATGAACGGGCTGGGGCGGCAAAGGCTGAGGGTAGTAAGAAGGGCATGGAGAGAGGAATCGGCAGGGGAAGAGGTTTGGTCGAGGTGATACTTCGACTAGTAACAAGAAGGCACGGGTGGATGATCGCCGCGTGTCATGTCAGGTGCAGGGTCGAGAAAGTGTGGGAAATGTGGGAAGGAGCACGGTGGCGAGTGCAGATGGGGTTGAATGTTTGTTTTAAGTATGGGAAGCCTGGTCATATGTATAGAGATTGTAAGGGCGCGAGGTGCTTCAACTGTGGGGAAAGTGGTCATATGAGTAAGGACTGTAAGAAGCCGAGGCTGAGGGTTCAGGGGCGAAGAAGATGGGAAGTGAAGGGCCGAGGGCAAGCGCTAGGGGTTTCATGATGACACAAGAGGAGGCTAGAATAGACCCTGATGTTGTGTCCAGTACGTTCTTGGTGAACCAAACTTTAGCCTTTGTATTATTTGATTCAGGTACCAGTAGGAGTTTTATTTCTTCTGTTTCCTGTGCCAAACTGGCTGTTAGAAGTAGACGTGTTGACATACCGTTTGATGTTGAAACCGTGATAGGAAAGTCTACCAGGATTTCCGAGGTGATAGAGGGTTGTGATGTGGAATTAGAGGGCCGCAAATTTCCGGTTAGACACTTTGCAATGACTTTAGGTGGTTTTGATTTGGTGCTTGGGATGGATTGGTTGGCGGACTTTGAGGCAAACATTGTGTGTTGCAAGAAGATGATTCATTTGACAGCGCCCTACGGTAGTTCGGTGACGGTTTATGGCGATCGGGTTACTACTATTCCGAAAGTGATCTCAACGGCTGTGGCGGGAAAGTGTATGAGGCGTGGGTGCAGCGCCTACTTATGTTAAGTAAAAGATGTAGAAACGCCAACACCATAACTATCCGATGTTCCGGTTGTGTGTGATTTTCCAGACGAGTTCCAGATTGACCTGATACCGGGTGCTCAACCTGTCGCCAAGGCACCGTATCGATTGGCTCCGACGGAAATGAAGGAGTTGATGGGGCAGTTGCAAGAGCTGCTAGATAAGGGGTTCATAAGACCGAGTATCTCACCTTGGGGTGCTCCAGTCCTGTTCGTAAAGAAGAAAGACGGTAGTATGAGGATGTGCATCGACTACCGCGAGCTGAATAAGTTGACGGTGAAGAACAGATACCCCTTGCCTAGAATCGATGATTTATTTGATCAGCTTCAAGGCGCCAGTTGGTTTTCACGAATAGATCTTCGATCGGGCTACCATCAACTAAACGTGAAGGAACAGGATATCCCTAAAACAGCTTTTCGCACGCACTACGGTCACTACGAGTTTCTTGTCATGTCTTTTGGTTTGACCAATGCGCCGACTGCTTTTATGGACCTGATGAACCGAGTGTGTCAGCCGATGTTGGATAAATCAGTGATTGTGTTTTGTCACACCCTCAATTTCCACGAACGGGGTTTTACCGCTAGGCGTGTGACATACCAGGATCTCAGACACAGTCATATCGAACGACACTATATGAATTTAAAGCATACACTTAACTTCATTCAAAAGAACACAAACAGAGTTTTACAAAATGCGGAAGCGTTTTCATAGTTTGTGAATCCATTACGGTACTATTACAATAGCCCTGTTTATACAAAATGTTCAATGCTGAAAATAAACTAGATGTATGCATGTCCTGAGTGCATTTCCTGAAGCGTGCCTCAAAAGCTTATGCGTTCCTGTGACCTGAGAAAACATGCTAAAATGTGTCAACATAAAGTTGGTGAGTTCACAGGTTTAATTTAACAAGAAATGTATTCGTAAGCGTTTCCATGTTATGCGTTTCAATGGTTTAGTACATAAAGCATATCGTTAGGTAGCTAGCCTGTGTTCCTGTTACTTAGCGTTTCGAACCGAAGCTGACTGTTTACGTCCCAATGTATGTTCTCCACGTCTCTACCGACCGTGGGGAAGCGCAAGTTCCACGCCTTAACCGACCGTGGCAATCGTAAGTTCCACGTCTTGACCGACCGTGGCAATCGTATGTGTTCCGTCATGTCTCATAAGACCATGACGGGGTGTTCCACGTCTTAACCGACCGTGGCAATCGTATGTTAGGTCAATTGTGCGCCCGTTTGACCTCCAATCAAGCTAGCGCGACTAGCCCGGGCGGGGTTTGTCAGACCCAGTAGTACTACTCAAAATTACCTCGCTAATCCCATTACTAACGGTTCGTGTGTGCGGGGACATGAGTGTGTTGCACTAACGTAACAAGCGATATCAATATTACTACAACCATTAATGTAAATGTGTTTTGCATGTTTTCTCCCCCAAACGGAAAGAGATGTAAAAAGGGGCCGTAAAACTCACAGATGATGTTGCAAGTGTGTAGGATGTAATGTCTCCCAAGTGTTGTTTACGATGCGCTGTCAAACACCTATTGACAGTTGTGTAAGCGTTAATGTTGTGTTTAGCGTTAACAGACATATTTAGTCGAGTCGGGTCGCATGGGTTCGGTCGGAGGTGTCACACACACAAGCAGTCATAGACGTATTAGACTTCTAATGAGTTGTTGATATTTGTAAACAGTTACGTTGTTTTAAGTTGAAGAGTATGTGCTTGTTGATTGCGTTGACTTTAATCTTTGTGGTCAAGAAATGACATTTTTATGGTTGTGAACCTATCATCACACGATAGACACTTAGCACACCAGGAGAATTCACTCGGAATGACCCCAATCGCATAACAAGGCTAGACGCACAACTGGACACTTCATTCGCACGAATAGGCCTTCAATCGTACGAATCAAGTTCCCTCGTACGATTGAACCCTCATTCATGCGACTCAGCGTTCAGTCGTACCACACATTTCCCAATCGCCCGAACCAACTACCAATCGCGCGAATGAACCTTCATTCGTGCGGTTGGTCCTTCAGTCGGGTGATACCCAGTCGCACGCATTCATTCGGCTGACTCAATCGCACACATTCATTCGGCTGACTCAATCGCACCACTCATCCGCACGTTTTATCCCAGTCGCCCCGATCAATCGCGCGAAGGAACCAATCGCACGTCTCAGTCGCACGGTTGGCCCAGTCGCGGACTGCAGCAGATCGCGACTGCTGGGCAGGTCGAATGGCCTTCGGCTGTTCCGTGCTCGGTTTTATCACAATCAAGACTTCCAGAAACACTCTCCTAACATGTCTAAGGGTAATGCACACTCTGATTGACCTCACACGCACCCCCACGACCACATGCATTCGGGTTGAACCCGAACACCCGAATTTCATACTTGCAGCAGTGAAACGGGTGTCAAAACAGATGGAAATGGTCGCCTACCTGCTGGGATCGTGATTCTTTAGCTGTTGCGTGGCTTAATCCGGCAAAAACGAGCTCAATCGGGTGGTTTTGGGTGCTAGGATGAACAATCGGAGGTGAAGAGATGGAGTAGGAGAGAAAGAGCAGAAATGGGAGTGTTTGGCTGGTGGGTGGGTATTTATACCCAGCCCAGTTTGCCAATTAACAGGTTTAGTCCCTGTACTTAGGTACCGAGTTCCCGAATTTGTTTCGGTTGATAACGACTTAGACGAGCGAGCTCTATTAATTAATAGGATTCCTTAGGTGATCTCGTTTATGTGAATTCCCTACAAACACCCGCGTTAGTATTCTTATAATAGTTCGTTTAACGATGTCTGTGGCGGTGTTTGTATACGTTTCGAGTTTTTGCGTGTACGGGTATATGTTAACGACAACGATTTTGGAAAAATGTTAATCTGAAATTACGGGGTGTCACATCATCCCCTTGTTGCAGGAATTTTCGTCCCGAAAATTAGTACATCATGTCACGTGGTTTTTACGGGGTAGTACAAGACTCAACAGTTTGGGATGTGTGATAGAGTACCTGTGTATCTAAGAGGTGGATGCCTGGTTTTGGAACAGTTGAGGGTACTTCCTCTTCATCTGGTCCTCGCGTTCCCAGGTAAATTCTGGTCCACGCTTCGAGTTCCAACGGATTTTAACGATAGGGATACGACTGCGTTTGAGTGTCTTGACCTCTCGGTCCATGACTTCCACTGGTTCCTCGACGAAATGTAGTTGCTCGTCCACATGTATCTCGTCCAACGGGACGATGAGAGTTTCGTCTGTAAGGCATTTCCTCAAGTTGGAGACGTGGAACACATCGTGTACCCCACGGAGTTCTTCGGGTAGGTTCAGCTGATAGGCCACTGGGCCAACCCGTTTGACAATCTCAAACGGTCCCACGTACCTAGGGCTTAGTTTCCCACGTTTCCCGAAACGGATCACACCCTTCCAAGGTGACACTTTCAAAAGCACCTTGTCACCTATTTGGAATTCCAATGGTCGGCGACGCTTATCAGCGTAACTCTTCTGTCGGTCTCGGGCTGCTGCCATACGATTACGGATTTGCACGATCTTTTCAGTCGTCTCGTGCACCAGTTCAGGGCCGGTGGGTTGACTTTCCCCAACTCCCGCCCAACAGATAGGTGATCGGCACTTACGCCCATAAAGTGCCTCAAATGGAGCAGCTTTGATCGATGTGTGGTAGCTATTGTTGTAAGAAAACTCGACTAGCGGTAAGTGGGTTTCCCAACTGCTGCCGAAATCTATGACGCAGGCACGTAACATGTCTTCTAGAGTCTGGATCGTACGCTCACTTTGACCATCGGTTTGGGGTGGTACGCGGTGCTCATATCCAGCCGCGTTCCTAGTGCTCGTTGTAAGGACTGCCAGAAGTGTGAAGTGAATCGAGCGTCACGATCAGAGATAATGGAAGCCGGCACACCATGCCGAGAGACTATTTCCCTTAAGTAGATACGAGTTAACTTTTCCATGCGATCAGTCTCACGGATTGCCAGGAAGTGAGCGGATTTCGTCAAGCGATCCACGATCACCCAAATGGTGTCGCATCCGCTGGGAGTTCGAGGGAGTTTCGTGACAAAGTCCATGGAAATCTGCTCCCATTTCCATACTGGTATTTCTGGCTGTTGGAGTAGACCAGACGGTCGTTGATACTCCACCTTAACCTTAGAACAGGTTAGGCATCTGCTTACGTACGTGGCAATGTCAGCTTTCATGTTCGGCCACCAGTAATGGACTTTGAGATCGTGATACATCTTGTCTGAACCTGGGTGGATTGAGTACCGGGACTTGTGAGCTTCGTCCATCACCAGTTCCCGTAGACCTCCATACAAGGGAATCCA
This sequence comes from Flaveria linearis, assembly GCA_024085815.1. NCBI lineage: Eukaryota > Viridiplantae > Streptophyta > Magnoliopsida > Asterales > Asteraceae > Flaveria > Flaveria linearis. Next base: position 42,595,928 of record CM044014.1, on the reverse strand, counting down.
TGTTCGACCCATGAAGTAGCGGATTCCGTCAGGCTTGGTTTCTAGTTGCTTCTCCATACCTCGCAACGATTCGGCTTTCAAATTCTCGTCCTTTAACGCCTCAAGTTGAGCATTGCGGATCTGATCGGGTAAACCGGTGTGAATGGTAAGTTGCAATGCTCGAACTCGTCTTGGCTTGGGCGTTTCCTTCCGACTCAGGGCGTCCGCTACCACATTGGCCTTGCCCGGATGGTACTTGATCGTACAGTCATAGTCGTTTAACAACTCGACCCAACGACGTTGTCTCATATTTAGCTCCTTCTGTTCAAAGATGTGCTGGAGACTCTTGTGATCGGTGTAAATGGTGCACTTGGTACCGTACAAGTAGTGTCTCCATATCTTGAGTGCAAATACCACAGCTCCCAGCTCTAGGTCGTGTGTCGTGTAGTTTTTCTCGTGTATCTTCAATTGTCGTGATGCATAGGCAATCACCTTATTGCGCTGCATCAGTACGCAACCGAGGCCTTGAATAGACGCATCACAGTAGACTACAAAATCATCTGTCCCCTCAGGTAGGGATAGAATCGGTGCTGTACAGAGCTTCTGCTTCAGGATCTGGAATGCAGATTCTTGTTTATCACCCCAATCATACGTGATGCCTTTTTGAGTTAGTGCGGTGAGAGGTTGAGCAATCTTCGAGAACCCTTCGATGAACCGTCGATAATAGCCAGCTAACCCAAGAAACTGTCGCACCTCGGTCGGAGTCTTAGGCGTAGCCCAGTTCTTGATAGCTGCTATCTTTGCTGGATCAACGTGTATCCCATTCTCATTGACCACATGACCCAAGAAATGGACCTCTCGCATCCAGAAGTCACACTTTGAAAATTTTGCATACAACTGTTCTCGTCTCAACAGCTCCAGAATCAGTCTAAGGTGTTCTTCGTGTTCTTCTTTATTCCTGGAGTAAATAAGGATGTCATCGATGAAGACAATGACGAACTTGTCTAGGTAGGGTTTGCACACTCGGTTCATTAAGTCCATGAAAACCGCTGGTGCGTTGGTCAACCCGAATGGCATAACCAAGAACTCGTAGTGACCATACCTCGTTCTGAAAGCAGTCTTTGAAATGTCTTCTTCTCGAATCCTTAGCTGGTGATAACCCGATCTTAGGTCTATCTTTGAATAGTAACTCGACCCTTGTAGCTGGTCGAACAGATCATCGATACGCGGGAGAGGATAACGGTTCTTAATTGTTGCCTTGTTCAATTCTCTGTAATCGATACACATGCGAAAAGTTCCGTCCTTCTTCTTGACAAACAGGATTGGGGCTCCCCATGGTGATGAGCTAGGTCTGATAAAACCTTTATCTAACAGTTCCTGCAGTTGTATAGACAGCTCTTGTAGTTCCCTCGGAGCTAATCTGTACGGTGCCCTCGCGATAGGGGCGGCTCCCGGAACTAAATCAATTTGGAATTCGACCTGGCGGTGCGGTGGAAGACCGGGTAGGTCTTCAGGGAAAACCTCAGGATAATCACGTACAACTGGGATGTCTTCTATTTTCTTTTCCTCGGTTTCTTTTTCAGTGACCATGGCTAAGAAAGCGGTATGACCCTTACGCAAACACTTCTGAGCTTTCATGTGGGAGATGATTCCGGAGACCATGCCACTCCTTTCGCCCTGAACTGATAGAATTTCACCACTAGGAAGTGGTATGCGCACAATTTTCTCTCCACAGATGATTTCAGCTTGATTCTTGGATAGCCAGTCCATACCCACAACTACGTCGAAACTACCAAGTGTGACAGGCATCAGATCTATATCTATCTCGTGACCGCATAATCCTAGTCTGCACCCCTTGGCGATATGAGTTGCCTTGATTAGTTTTCCGTCAGCTAATTCTATCACATAACTAGGTTCCATGACAGCTAGGGTTACATCTAAGAACTTAATGAATTTGTTGGAAACGAAACTCCTATCAGCTCCAGTATCAAATAGTACAGTAGCTAAACAACCATTCAGGGGAAACGTACCAGTAACCACGTTCTGGTCATCCCTTGCCTCACCGGAACCAATCACGAATGCACGACCTTTAGCGTTGCCCCCGTTGTTACCCTTGTTTCCACCCTTCAGCTGCGGGCAATCCCTCCTGTAGTGGCCCTCCTTACCACATTCATAACAGATTCTAGTCGCTCCGCCCTGGCGTTGTTGTTGGGGTTGTTGCTGTTGAGTCATTATTTCACCCCGGCAGTCTTTGGCTGCGTGACCCATCTTTCCACATCTCTGACAACGGAGTCGGTCACATGGGCCTTGGTGATGGAAGTTACACCGGTTACACTTAGGATTCTTGCCCGCGTAGCCACTCGATCCCTGGCCATAGTTATTGTTGTTCTGATTGTTGAAGCTTCTTGAAGGGTCAAACTTTTTGGTTTGTTGTTGCGGGGTGTTGTTGGAGCTTGATGACTTGTTGTTGTTATTGCCGTCCCATTTCCTCTTGTGATCAGAAGGACCAGAAGTAGCGCCACGTTTGGGCAAGGTGCCCTGTGCCACTGCCTGGTCAGTGAGTTTATGGGCCAGTCGGATGGCCTGCTGGATAGTGACAGGATCAGCAGCCATCACACTAGCCTGGATTTGAGGAGCCAAGCCATCAATGTACTTTTCGATCCGTTTGTAGGCCGGAGTTACCATCTGCGGACATAATGCTGCCAACTCGTGCGAACGAGTCGTGTACTCCTCAATGTCTGAACCAATCATCTTTAAGTTCCAAAATTCTGCCTCCAGTTTCTGGACTTCACTCCTGGGGCAGTACTCCTCTTTCATCAGGATTTTGAAGTCTTCCCATGGCATACCATTTGCAGCACCAAGTCCTAAGGTTTGGACTTGTGAATTCCACCATGTCAGGGCTGGTCCCTCCAATGTGCCGGAGGCGTACTTGACCCGGTTTTCATCAGGACAGCTGCACATGGCAAACACTGACTCAAGTTTCTCTAGCCAGCGAAGCAGTGTGACAGCGCCCTCAGAGCCGCTGAAAGAATGAGGCTTGCAATCCATAAACATCTTGAAGGTACAGACTGTTGGACCTCCTCGATTCGGGTTCTGGTTGTTCTGGTCCTGATTGCGTGCCTGTTCATAAGCTGCAAGCGCATCAGCCACGCGCTCGTTGATGATTGCATTCAGCTCGGCTTGAGTTAGGGTGATATTTCCTCGTCCACCCGGGCGTCCAGGTCCTCTTCCAGACATGGTTTCTTCAATTCACAACACATACTAATCAATAACTAGATAATAATTATTGACAATAATAATATATATTGTATCATGCTAGTAAGAATGAGTGATTGGTCGCATATCGATAGTAAGATTTTATGAGGGTCCGAGGCCTTATGCCTCCTGTGTATGGAATTGAAAGTTTGTACTGGCCATTACCGTTATCACCCAATAGAGTTGCCAGAGTTCTCATGCACGACAAATTACAATTACGTGTGCACCCGTGATTCTAATTTGCTTTGCATGGTCACACATGGTTCCTCCTATTCGAGATAACATACCTTGTCCAGTACCGAGTGTCATCAATGATAGAAGCATCAAAGATGTAGTTGTTATACCAAGAGTCAAATAACTAGAGTTGTACCAAAGTTATACAAGCGAATTGGGTGTCTAAGTCCGATTCTCTAATCGACTTGAATATCTTAGTTGTCCCTCATCTACTGCTCAGGTTAGCATAGAGGATAGGATATGCTGGGAGTAGTAACAAGTGTGGGAGAGTTGGTTCTTTTTGTTTGTCATAGTTAAGCTTATCGCGTGTGTTAGAAATGAGTTTCGTGTTCCAATCATGGAAATGTTTGATTCAGTTCGTTGTTGCTTTCACTCCGCGAGTGAAGGATCAAGTGTAAGCGTTGGTTGTGAGCGAGCGCGATTCTCCGCCCCTCTATCAGCCGGTAATGACACACATGTCATACCCATAGTGTTATGTTTGCTCAGCAGTGTGATGTCAATACAGTAGAAGGTTGTTTGCACAATAGTAGTAACCATGTACGAGTGTTTGTGCAATACTAGTGTTGTGTCTAAGGCTATAGTCTAGATGCAATGCAATCCTAGTTCTCTATAACCTGTGGCTCTGATACCAATCTGTCACACCCTCAATTTCCACGAACGGGGTTTTACCGCTAGGCGTGTGACATACCAGGATCTCAGACACAGTCATATCGAACGACACTATATGAATTTAAAGCATACACTTAACTTCATTCAAAAGAACACAAACAGAGTTTTACAAAATGCGGAAGCGTTTTCATAGTTTGTGAATCCATTACGGTACTATTACAATAGCCCTGTTTATACAAAATGTTCAATGCTGAAAATAAACTAGATGTATGCATGTCCTGAGTGCATTTCCTGAAGCGTGCCTCAAAAGCTTATGCGTTCCTGTGACCTGAGAAAACATGCTAAATGTGTCAACATAAAGTTGGTGAGTTCACAGGTTTAATTTAACAAGAAATGTATTCGTAAGCGTTTCCATGTTATGCGTTTCAATGGTTTAGTACATAAAGCATATCGTTAGGTAGCTAGCCTGTGTTCCTGTTACTTAGCATTTCGAACCGAAGCTGACTGTTTACGTCCCAATGTATGTTCTCCACGTCTCTACCGACCGTGGGGAAGCGCAAGTTCCACGCCTTAACCGACCGTGGCAATCGTAAGTTCCACGTCTTGACCGACCGTGGCAATCGTATGTGTTCCGTCATGTCTCATAAGACCATGACGGGGTGTTCCACGTCTTAACCGACCGTGGCAATCGTATGTTAGGTCAATTGTGCGCCCGTTTGACCTCCAATCAAGCTAGCGCGACTAGCCCGGGCGGGGTTTGTCAGACCCAGTAGTACTACTCAAAATTACCTCGCTAATCCCATTACTAACGGTTCGTGTGTGCGGGGACATGAGTGTGTTGCACTAACGTAACAAGCGATATCAATATTACTACAACCATTAATGTAAATGTGTTTTGCATGTTTTCTCCCCCAAACGGAAAGAGATGTAAAAAGGGGCCGTGAAACTCACAGATGATGTTGCAAGTGTGTAGGATGTAATGTCTCCCAAGTGTTGTTTACGATGCGCTGTCAAACACCTATTGACAGTTGTGTAAGCGTTAATGTTGTGTTTAGCGTTAACAGACATATTTAGTCGAGTCGGGTCGCATGGGTTCGGTCGGAGGTGTCACACACACAAGCAGTCATAGACGTATTAGACTTCTAATGAGTTGTTGATATTTGTAAACAGTTACGTTGTTTTAAGTTGAAGAGTATGTGCTTGTTGATTGCGTTGACTTTAATCTTTGTGGTCAAGAAATGACATTTTTATGGTTGTGAACCTATCATCACACGATAGACACTTAGCACACCAGGAGAATTCACTCGGAATGACCCCAATCGCATAACAAGGCTAGACGCACAACTGGACACTTCATTCGCACGAATAGGCCTTCAATCGTACGAATCAAGTTCCCTCGTACGATTGAACCCTCATTCATGCGACTCAGCGTTCAGTCGTACCACACATTTCCCAATCGCCCGAACCAACTACCAATCGCGCGAATGAACCTTCATTCGTGCGGTTGGTCCTTCAGTCGGGTGATACCCAGTCGCACGCATTCATTCGGCTGACTCAATCGCACACATTCATTCGGCTGACTCAATCGCACCACTCATCCGCACGTTTATCCCAGTCGCCCCGATCAATCGCGCGAAGGAACCAATCGCACGTCTCAGTCGCACGGTTGGCCCAGTCGCGGACTGCAGCAGATCGCGACTGCTGGGCAGGTCGAATGGCCTTCGGCTGTTCCGTGCTCGGTTTTATCACAATCAAGACTTCCAGAAACACTCTCCTAACATGTCTAAGGGTAATGCACACTCTGATTGACCTCACACGCACCCCCACGACCACATGCATTCGGGTTGAACCCGAACACCCGAATTTCATACTTGCAGCAGTGAAACGGGTGTCAAAACAGATGGAAATGGTCGCCTACCTGCTGGGATCGTGATTCTTTAGCTGTTGCGTGGCTTAATCCGGCAAAAACGAGCTCAATCGGGTGGTTTAGGGTGCTAGGATGAACAATCGGAGGTGAAGAGATGGAGTAGGAGAGAAAGAGCAGAAATGGGAGTGTTTGGCTGGTGGGTGGGTATTTATACCCAGCCCAGTTTGCCAATTAACAGGTTTAGTCCCTGTACTTAGGTACCGAGTTCCCGAATTTGTTTCGGTTGATAACGACTTAGACGAGCGAGCTCTATTAATTAATAGGATTCCTTAGGTGATCTCGTTTATGTGAATTCCCTACAAACACCCGCGTTAGTATTCTTATAATAGTTCGTTTAACGATGTCTGTGGCGGTGTTTGTATACGTTTCGAGTTTTTGCGTGTACGGGTATATGTTAACGACAACGATTTTGGAAAAATGTTAATCTGAAATTACGGGGTGTCACATGTTTATTGATGATATCCTGATTTATTCAAGGAGCGAAATAGAGCATGCCGGTCACATTCGAGAGGTATTGGAAACGTTGAGAAGGGAGAAATAGTACGCCAAGTTCTCCAAGTGCGCATTCTGTTTGCGTGAAGTCCAATTCTTGGGTAACGTGGTTAACCCGGAGGGGATTATGGTCGATCCGGCAAAGGTGGAAGCAGTTAAGCAATGGAAGTATCCAAAGACGCCATCTGAAATCTGAAGTTTCTTGGGTTTGGCGAGCTACTACCGAAGGTTTATCGAAGACTTTTCCAAAATCGCTTCTCCACTAACCAAGTTGACCCGGAAGGATGTGAAGTTTGTATGGGGTCAGGCTCAGGAAAAGGCGTTTGAAGAACTGAAGACGAGGTTGACCCAAGCTCCTGTTCTGTCGTTGCCTGAGGGAAGTGAGGATCTAGTGGTTTATTCTGATGCTTCCTACTCGGGTTGGGGTGCGTGATAATGCAAAGAGGAAAGGTTATAGCCTATGCATCCCGACAGCTGAAAGTTCATGAGGTTAATTATCCCACTCATGACTTGGAGCTAGCAGCTGTGGTCTTTGCATTAAAAATTTGGAGGCACTATCTCTACGGAATGAAGTGCACCATCTTCACAGACCACAAAAGCTTGAAGTACTTCTTCGAGCAAAAAGATTTGAATATGAGGCAAAGACGATGGTTAGAGCTTATAAAGGATTACGATTGCGAAATCCACTACCATCCGAGCAAAGCCAACGTGGTGGCGGATGCCCTTAGCCGAAAGGAGAGGCCCGAGCAAATTTGGGTGAAAGCTTACCAGCTGATTATGACCTCGGACGTGATGAAGCAAGTCAAAGAGTTTCAAGATGAGGCACTGAAGGAAGGTCATCTTAACTCCGAAACAATGAGAGGTCTGGTCGCGGAGTTGGGTGAAAACACGTTTGGTGTTAGAACCCGGTTTGGACAGATGTGGATTCCTCGTCTTGGGGATCTACGAGTAAAGATTATGGACGAAGCCCACAAGACTCGATACTCCATTCATCCCGGTGCTACCAAGATGTACCAAGACATGAAGAAAGATTATTGGTGGCTGGGAATGAAACGTGATGTGGTGGAGTATGTGAGTGAATGTCTCACTTGTTTACAAGTAAAGGCAGAGCATCAAAAGCCGTATGGAAAGATTAAACCTTTAGATATACCAGAATGGAAGTGGGAACACATCACCATGGATTTCATTACAAAGCTGCCGCGTACCCCGAAAGGGTGCGATGCCATATGGGTGATTGTAGACCGCTTGACGAAGAGTGCTCACTTCCTACCGATACGCGAGACATACTCATCCGAGAGGTTGGCCGATCTTTTCATCAAAGAGATTGTGACTCGTCATGGTGTACCGGTGTCAATTGTGTCTTATCGTGACACTGGGTTTACATCCAAGTTCTGGAAGAAATTCCACGCTGCCATGGGGACGAGATTACATATTAGTACGGCTTATCATCCCCAAACTAATGGTCAGTCGGAAAGGACCATTCAGACAATAGAGGACATGCTTCGGGCGTGTGCGATTGATTTTGTGGGAAGTTGGGACCACCACCTGCCGTTAGCTGAATTCTCGTACAACAATAGCTATCATGCCAGTATTGGCATGCCACCTTAGGAAATGCTATACGGTAGGAGATGCAGGACACCCGTATGTTGGGGTGATATTGGTCAAAAGGAATTGGGGAGCGTCGAGGTGTTCGAGGCGACGACTGAAAAGCTTGAGAGGATCAAGGCCTACATGAAGGCAGCCAAGGACAGACAAAAGTCGTATGCCGATAAACGACTAAGACCGATTGAGTTCCAGGTGGGTGACCGGGTTATGTTGAAGGTCTCACCTTGGAAAGGAATTATTCGGTTCCGAAAGCGGGGCAAACTGAGCCCGCGGTATATAGGCCCTTTCCGAATTATTGCCCGTGTAGGAGAGGTGGCCTATAGGTTGGAATTGCCAGATGAGTTAAGTGGAATTCACCTAAGCTTCCACGTATCTCATCTGAGGAAGTGTTTGGCGGACGAGGATATGATCGTCCTACTGGAGGATATTGAGGTAGACGAACGGCTCAACTAGGTGGAGCAACCAGTGGCGATCATCGATCGAAAAGAGAATAGGCTGAGAAATAAAGTGGTTCCTCTTGTGCGTGTACAATGGTAGCACAGGAAGGTATCCGAGTCAACGTGGGAAACTGAAGAAGAAATGAGGCAGCATTACCCACGATTGTTCGAGGAATAACAGGTTTCGGGGACGAAACCTAAATAAGGGGGTGGATTTGTAGCACCCGGAAGTTTGACTTTTTGGAGTGTCATGCGACTGAGTCTTAGTCTCATGGATGCTTGTATGTTGTCCTAGTATGAATCCTGAGGTTTGGGAGGGCTAATTTAGGCTTAAAATGAGTTTGGAAGTGTTTGAAGGCCGTAGGTCGCGGCTGCAGTTCGTGATGAACTCCAGTCGCTGCCCAGTTAGGGCTAGACGACTGAAGAGCCAGTCGCACGATTGAGGAACGACTGATATTCAATCGTACTACTGAGGTTCAATCGCACGACTGGAAGCCCAGTCGCATAAATGCTCATTCGTCTAGTGCCCAATCGTACGACTGAGAGTCCAGTCGCATAGGGGCTCATTCACATTAGTCCTAGTCGCACGATGCTCAATCGCCTAGTGTTCATTCGCACGATTGTATGCCTATTCGCATAGTTTCCCAATCGCATAGTTGCCCAATCGCATGATCTAGTCGCATGGAGGCCATGCGACTGAAGTATGTCCAATCACCCAAATAGGGCTGATGTGAGAGAGGAGAGATGTGTACGCAAGATGTATGTATGACAAGTATGATGTAGCCTTATATAATGGTAATGACTCATGATTTGTAAATATCGATGTTCCTTACGTCGATGTATGTTTATCTTTTCTTGACTTTACGTGCTATGTTAATGAATGAAACGAAAGTAATAAGAACGTAAAGTGAAAGATACAGAAAGAGGAACATGATGAATGAATGCATGAATTAATGAATGAACGAATGAACGTAAGAAAAGGCTTGCAAGCAAATGTATGGAGGTACACACCCCCGACAGGTGTTAGCTCAACGGTGTGCGGGTTAGCTACCCCGAAGGATGCACATTGGGGTCAGTCTTTGTGATTGACCATATGTATGGGATCCTTGCCGCTTGCCCTAGGTGACTGGATCAGCATATGTGCACAACGTTCGTGATTGATCATCACAGGTCCAGCACCAGCAGTAATGCATGATGTTCAGGGTATAGCGCAAGGCATTGATCCAGAATGAATGAAGTAAAATAAGTGGTGCATGTACCTACCCTAGGTGACTGGATCAGCATGTGTGCACAACGTTCGTGATTAATCATCACAGGTCCAGCACAAGCAGTAATGCATGATGTTCAGGGTATTGTACATGTCACCGGAAGTAATGAACGTACGAATGAATGTAATGAACGTATGAATGAAAGAAATGATCGTACGTAAGTAATGAATGTATGAATGACATGATTGTACGAACGCATGTAATGAACGAATGAATGAATGAAAATAAGATAGGTATGAACGAAAGAAAGAGTATAAAAGAATGTGAATGATAATGATGAACGGTATACAAATGAAAATGTAGAAGATTAATCAAGGCTCGGTAAAACAACTTGTGCGAAAACCTTATCCACACGAAAAGCAGATGTCACGCGAGAAGCAGACCATGCGACAAAGGACTCCACGCGACATTCATGTCCTGCGCGAAAGGAAGCTGTGCGAAAAGCCAGTCGCGCGAGAACTGCTGTTTTAGTATGAATAGTTTCGTTTTCGTTTTGTAATCAAGATTTTGTTCATTATTATCTTTGTACTGTGCGAAATCGCACAAGACCTTTCATAGGTTGCTGTTGTTCAATCCAATATCATTTTGAGATCAATTCGATTCTTCTTTATATCCAATCACGTTTACATTCAGCATTCACGTGATTGAGATCGTGTGTTAACTGTTTCTTGGGAGATTTCAAGGTTTTACAATTGGTATCAGAGCATTAGGCTCTAGAACCACGATTTGGAGAAGATTTGGATTGTTTTCTACTCATTTTTGAAGACATTCATCATAGATCACTTGATATTCAGATATGGTGATGTTATGCTGCTCGAATTGTGAGAATTTGGACTGATTTGGACGGAATTAGTGGATTTTAGTTGAATTTTAATCATCAATAAGCTTAAAATTGAACTAAATTCATTAAAAACGGACTAAAATGAGTTTGATCAGACCTATTCAGTGAATTGGAGGTGACTTTCGCTTGAACAAACAGTTGGAAAATTGTTTGTGCACGAAATTGGAAGTTTTTCGTTTGAACTGTGAGTTTTCACGTGCGAAAAGGTGTGTTTTCGCTCAGACAGTTATTTCACCTTTTATGCGATTTCGCGTGAAAAGGTAAATAGGAAATTTCGCACGAATCAACATTCTCGCGCGAAAAGGTTGGCCGCGCGAAAACAGTTTTCGCACAATTGTTTCTCTCGCACGAAAAGTCTGATTTTCGATTTTCTGATCAACATGTCTTCAGCAACACAAATTTGAAGCATCTTATGCCAGAGAAAATTGAGAATCTGTTTGCCGAGTTTATATCTAATGATCTCTTGGATGGAGTTTTTGCTGAGAAGGAAGAAGTTGAGGAAGAGAAGGAAGAAGTTGAATGTAAGAAGGAAGCTGAGAATGAAGAAAAAGAAGAACCAGTTCAGGCTATGAAAGCATTAATGGTGAAAAAGAATGAAGAGCCTGAAGGAGAAAGCTCAGAACCAAGGGTATATGATGATCTATGCACAAATTCTTGTGTTGAGAAAGTTCAAAGGTATAGAGTTCATAATGAAAACTTGATAATGGAAGTTGAAAAACTACAATATCAAGCTCGAAAACACAAGTCAAATGAAAAGATTTTTAAAGAAAAACTTGAAGGTTTAAATAAAACAATATACAATTTACAACTAAATCTTCATGATAAAGAATGTACAAATAATGATTTGACAAATAGAAACAATGAACTCGCCTTGGAAATTAATAGACTCAACAGTGAACTAGCCTCGGCTAAATTGACTGTTGAAAAATTTGAACTTTCATCAACTATGGTTGAATGGATTATCAAGTCACAAATGACTCAGAAGATAAAAGGAGGAAAATGTGGTGTTGGATTTTCAAACATCGCTCCTCCAATTAATCATGATTATTCATGTTTACCTTCATCTGATGTCATTTCTGATTCTGATATGAGTTATAGGATAGGTTTCTCTCCATCCTCAAACTTAAAACCTTCAGTCGAGGTAAATCTGACGGTTGATCCTATCATAATAACTAAACCTAAACAATCAACTGAAAATATTTGTGTAGATAATGTGAAGGTGGATGGTGTGATTGAAGAGTGGGAGAGTGACTGTGAGAGTGAAAATAAAAGTGAAAATTTGAAAAATAAAAATGTGGATGATTTCAGATCTGGTTGTAATCAAACTTTATCAAGAAATGAAAAGATTGTTGATCTGAATGTGCCAAAATTAAATATTAAAAGTAAATTAAATGAAAATCAAAGGGCAAATCAGAAAGCAAAACTTGAAAAGGATTTTAAAAGTAGATTTGTTTCTAAAGGTTTAATTGAAAATGAAGATCATATTTTTAAGGAAACAAATTTTCGATTCTTTAAAAATAAACTTCATCATAATGCTAACCTTGTGAACCAAGATATTTGTAGCCCAGATTTGCAAGTGAAAGCTCCTTCTCCAGTATCCATTCGCATATCAAAGCCTGGGCCTCCTCCAGCACCAATTCGCATATCAAAGCCTGGTCCTTCTCCAGCACCAATTCGAATAACAAAGCCTGGTCCTTCTTCAGCATATTCTAAGACTGGTCCAATTCCAGCATCATTCATTCAAAAAGTCTCAGCAGTTAAACCAAATGAACAAGCAAAGATGAACAAATCACCATTTTCCTCGAATCTACAAAAGATGAACAAGCAATTATCAAATGAGGCAAAGATTCGAGAGACTGTGCAGAATGTTAAACCAAAAAGTCAATCTGACTTTGGTTTTTATGACAATTTCCATAATTGTCATCCACAGTTTGTTTTCCACACACAACAAAGAAAATGTTATCAGTGTGGAAACATAAATCATTTGGCAAACAATTGTCCTTTTCGACAAAAATCATTAAGCAAACAAAGATTTCATAATTCTATTGCTCATAATAGAAAATTGTTTTTCACTCGTGGAAAATTTTCAAATCATATGAAATCAAAAGTTACTAATGATTTTAATGTCAAAAAGAATAAGAGTTTCAATAATGATTTAAACGAAAATATCAATGTGAAAAATGTAAATGAAAAGACTGATGTGCAAAACAAATATAATAATCTCAAATCATTTTGTCTTGCTGCAACACATAATGTACTCAAGACATGTTTGACTTGGGTACCAAAAGCTAAGTAAGTTTATTACTTATGCAGGAACGACCGCAAAAGATCATTGAAAACTTATGGCATGTAGACAGCGGTTGTTCAAAGACATATGAAAGGAAACTTACAATTGCTTCAAAATGATCAGTCATATATCGGAGAAATTTAAAATAAGCTTTGAATAATATTTTTGGTCTTAGGGGGAGTCAAGATTGGATCAATAAAAATGAATTTTCATGATTAAATGAGAAATGATTTTACACAGTTCAAAAAGAGTCTAAGTACTTTCAAAGGCTTAAATACAAATAGACTTGGATGATGTTTGATGTGTCGATAGGCTTTGCTTTCAGAAATGAAAAGATCATAATTGAGTGATTACACTTGAATTAGAGAAATATGAATTAGTGGGGAACATATCAGGATTCTGTGCCAAAAATGTTCTAACACAGACTAAGAGATATAATCTTGTCATACTCAAGCCTGTATTTGTTTGATTCAGTGATTATCATAACTATATGTATATATAAAAGATAAAATACAAAAAGACAAAAAGAAATAAAAAGACAAAAAGAAAATAGTTGAGCAAATAATTGAGCAAAAAGATGCCAAAAGGCCATATAGGATATAAGATGCCAAGAAGCACAACAAATCAAAAAGATATGTCTAAAGACATACATACTATATGGTATATATTTTCTATTTTGAGAATATTTTCTGACCATGGAAGGCAAAATCAAAAGATGGGGCATGTAAGTCCGGATGGCGTGTAAGTCCTAAACATCTTGAGAGGGCAGACGTAAGTCCGGATGGCTGTCAGTAAGTCCTTAAACTTGTTAATATTCCGTGTTAAGAAATATTTCTCAGGCTAGTTATGCTCAAATAGTTATATTTAGGAATACAATAAATGATATCACTGATCAACAATGTATGGTTTAAGTCAAATTGGGGTGACTTGAAATCTCGATAGTGTCTTGAAGGATAATCATTACTTTACAGAAGTCTGATTGTGGGATCCACTGACTTGTATTAAAATAACACAAAACATGATATATATATATATATATCACTCATTATGTTTCTGAGTAAAACCTGAAGTATAAGTTTAAAGGGGCAAAAGATATTGACAATCAACTTAACCAGTTTATTTTAAATAAAGCTGGACAGAGTCTTGACTTGATAAAGAACTATATGATCTCATTTTGAAAATTTTTACAAGAAAAGGAAGATTCCAGTCCATGCTCCTGTTCCTCCTAATTCTTTAAAGCAATTACTTTCTTGGAGATGTGAGAAGGATTCAGGTCATGCTGTGATCAAATGCACTGACAAATCATTTAGAATCATTGATCCAGCTGACTTAATTAAGTTTGGCAAAGATGACTTAATCAAGCTCTTACACTGCCCCATTTCAGCTGATGAGTCAGTTTATTTTCTATCTTGCCAGTATGTGTAGATGATTGACCGGATCCTTAGGAACAAATGGTATGCATATGCAGGCTCGTACAAGAAGGCAAATGTTGACTTTGATTGATCATGTTTCACCGAGCCTAGGGGGAGATTGTAGAAGATTAATCAAGGCTCGGTAAAACAACTTGTGCGAAAACCTTATCCACGCGAAAAGCAGATGTCACGCGAGAAGCAGACCACGCGACAAAGGACTCCACGCGACATTCATGTCCCGCGCGAAAGGAAGCTGTGCGAAAAGCCAGTCGCGCGAGAACTGCTGTTTTAGTGTAAATAGTTTCGTTTTCGTTTTGTAATCAAGCTTTTGTTCATTATTATCTCTGTACTGTGCGAAATCGCACAAGACCTTTCATAGGTTGCTGTTGTTCAATCCAATATCATTTTGAGATCAATTCGATACTTCTTTGTATCCAATCATATTTACATTCCGCATTCACGTGATTGAGATCGTGTGTTAACTGTTTCTTGGGAGATTTCAAGGTTTTACAGAAAAGCTAACGGATGAATGATGAAGATAATAATAATATTATCTATGTGTACGTATGTTGTGTGACCGCATGTATGTAAAGAACGGTTAAACAAAGAAGAAGTATGTTATTTATAAAACTAGAACTCACTCAGCAATGCTGACTTTATATGTGTTTCCATTTGACAGGTAGTGTTGCTGAGGATGGCACGAGGCGGCTACTCAGCTCTTTTGGGATGACATTCTCCTTTCAATAATGCTGCCACATTTTATGTTGCATGCAAGTGTTCCTTGAGGATCCCAATAAACGGGAATACTTAAGGAATCTTCTTTAGATGTAGTTTTAATGTTTTTGTACTAGAGGTCACTGTTTATGACCTTTTTGATTTGTTGAGGATTCAGATAAACGGGATTACTTAAGAAATCCTCGGTTTCATATGCTTCCGCAACAATCATTGTAAAGTTATGTAATGAAAAGAAAATATATAATTTGTATTCGAATCAACGATGTAATGCTTTGTAAAAGCTTTTATGATGAAATGAGAATGTACTTTTATTAATTCCGCTACATTATTCTACTTAGTAAATGTAAACTATATATTTGAAGTGCGATGAATGACCAACTATGAGGTGCTCGGGAACGGGGCCTTACACGTGGCCTAGTTGTTCTACACATCCATAGACTTCAAATATATAGAAAATGTCATAACCGACCATTACACATGTGTAAATCATTGTAACTTGTAAACAATACCAAAATTTATTTAATTTAAAAATAAGATTGTTGGGATGTCTAAAAGTTATTTTTGAGCAGGTTTTGACCCTTGTTTGAGAGGGTTTTCAAACAAGTGTTTAAAGTGTGTTGTTACTTGTAGTAAGAAGGATTTTCAAGGTGTTCTTATGCTATAACCTCCCATTCATGGTGTACACCCATTTGTAACATTCAAAACAGGTTATTAGAAGTTTCATGAACCATTAAAAAGTAGGTTACAAGTTTAGTTTTCAAAGGTTACAAGGTACACAAGTTAGATGGTGCAAAAACACCAAAAATAGGGTTTTCAAGAGGGTAAATCGGGCTCTACCCTTTAGAATGACAATCATATCATGTGATTTACCTTCAAGGACGTTGGGAACTCCTCAAGAACAAGGTGATGGTGAGAAGTTTCTGCTACAACAAGGAAAGGTAGGTTTTTAGGTGAAAAATGAAGACAAACATGAGAAATGACCAAAACCGACAACATGGAGCTTACACTTGATGTAACTCATGGTTTGGAAGGTATTGATGGTCATGGATGGCTAGAAACTCCTTGGAATTGGTTGTAGAATTATAAAGGACAAAATATTTGGATTACAATATCGTTGTTGGTCGCGTGCAACAAAGTCGCGAGAAGTTGCATGCATGCATGCGAAAGAAGAACAAATCGCATGCGTGTGATTTGTTGATGCGAGACTCTTACGCAACAACCTGCTTGCAATATACGCATCGCGCGAAATAGAAGAAAAAAATTCATATGCTTGCAATAGTGGAATCCACGTGGACAAAGTGGAGAAGTTGAAATAAAGCATGCAAAAATGAATAATGCAATGCATGCGACAATGTGTGCTATGCGAAATCAAGTTGAGTGGATCTGACAACTTTTGGAAACCACATGCAATGCGAAATTCAAATTGGCAGCATATGTGACAACTCCATTATGTAATATATATATATATATATATGTGTGTGTGCACATTAATGGGTGTGCATCATTATTATCAACAGAGAGCTCAATATTGTAGTTTGTATTTTTCGCTCGAGTCGAGCAGATCACAATTTTGTGATTTTCCACCTTCGGGTGAGATCGATGTTATATCGATTTTCATTGTAATCTTTCGACAACGTATATACATTTGAATTACAATGATTTTGTGCTGAATGTTTTGTTCTCTCGGTTGATACATTCAATTTGCGCACCCGTCTTCGCGTATTATCAAGTGCAACAATTCAAACGAAGTGAGATCGATCGCTTTTAAGGACTTTACATTTGGTATCAGAGCAAGGTGTTGCTCTTGATACAACGGATCATTATTCCACGATCTTCCGTTCGAGGACGTTAAACAAGTTGAAAGTCTATCCGGCTTCATCAAGGTTCAATCCAAAACCGAGAACACATAAGAATTCAAATCGAGTTGGATGATTTTATGAGGATTTGAAGCTTACAAGTTGTGTCCAATTCGATATCCGCTTTTGTGAGAACCTTCCTTCCAAAAGGTTTTGTTGAAGATTCAAGTTGTGTTTAAATACAAAACGATATCATAATCCAAGGGAGAGATTGTAAGGGACAAAATATTTGGATTACAATATCGTTGTTGGTCGCGTGCAACAAAGTCGCGAGAAGTTGCAGGCATGCATGCGAAAGAAGAACAAATCGCATGCGTGTGATTTGTTGATGCAAGACTCTTACACGAAAACCTGCTTGCAATATACGCATTGCGCGAAATAGAAGAAAAGAATTCATATGCTTGCAATAGTGGAATCCACGTGGACAAAGTGGAGAAGTTGAAATAAAGCATTCGAAAATGAATAATGCAATGCATGCGACAATGTGTGCTATGCGAAATCAAGTTGAGTGGATCTGACAACTTTTGGAAACCACATGCAATGCGAAATTCAAATTGGCAGCATATGCTACAACTCCATTATGTAATATATATATGTGCATGTGTGCACGTTAATGGGTGTGCATCATTATTATCAACAGAGAGCTCAATATTTTAGTTTGTATTTTTCGCTCGAGTCGAGCAGATCACAATTTTGTGATTTTCCACCTTCGAGTGAGATCGATGTTATATCGATTTTCATTGTAATCTTTCGACAACGTATATACATTTGAATTACAATGATTTTGTGCTGAATGTTTTGTTCTCTCGGTTGATACATTCAATTCGCGCACCCGTCTTCGCGTATTATCAAGTGCAACAATTCAAATGAAGTGAGATCAATCGCTTTTAAGGACTTACAAGAATCTCGAACCAAGGCTGGAACCCATGAGTTTGCAAGATTCAAGCACCCAAAAGCTCTTAAAAGGGACACCTTCTTGCGGTTTGAGCTTGGCCGATGGTGGTGATGATGTTGTTCTCGATTATGAGCTGAAAATGGCGAGGATTTGCTTAGTGTGTGTGTGTGTTTTTCTACAGAGAATTCCAAGAGAGAGAGGATGGAGTAGTGAGGGTGGAGTGTGGTCTTGCAAATGTAGAATGCATGAGAAGGTAATGGGTGATAGGGATGGTGGTGTGTAGTGGTAAGCAAGAGGTTTCATTGGGGGCAAGGGGGTGGCCAAGTTTGGCCTTTTGTGGGGTTTTTTCATTTCAATTTTAATGTATATTAATATTATGTAGTATTAATTTGTTGTGTAGTGTAGTATTTTTTATGGTAAAAATTTTTAGTTATTTGTTAAGTGTTGTGCATGCACAAGCATGTCTTAGGTCGAAAATTAAGTATGTGTATGCACACATTTTAGTTGTTTCAATATTGAATTGATTCTACTTAGGATGACTAACTAACATTCCCGGGCACCAAGTTTCTAAAAGATAAGACTTGAAATAACTAAAATTCACAAAAATCACATAGAATCATAAAAATGGATCAAATAACAAATGGTGATTCTATTATTATTGATACTAGTAAGGACCCGCGTGATGCGGCGGCGACAATAATTTATATGTGGTACTCGTTTTGTTGTTAGTTTATCAATCCTCTCATGATATATCGTATTATACATCTGTTACTTTTCTTATGGGTAGTATAAATGAAGTTGAATAAAACTCAACTTGCCAGAGTCTAATGTAACTTTGACACATCTGTCTTTTTATATTTATTTGTTTGTGAAATCACATGTCATGAAACTTGGATAGCAAAAAGTAACCAATCTAGCTTACGAATAATTTACCACCTTAAGCAAATAATCTTTTGAAAGAAAATTTCCTAAAAAGACTTTTAAGAACATATCTCTATTGAGAATAATTTTATGGCCATGTTATGCATACTTTAATTACTTTAACTTAGAAGATAAGGACAAATAGAGTCTATATCAAATTTAATAATATGCAGCACTTGAATCATGGATATCAAAAATTCAATACGATGTAGATTACTAATATGAAATTAATAAAGTCGTAATGTATGCAAGTTTAATGTTTCTGAAATATATGTTCTAAAGAAAAGCAAACTAATTGTGTATGGATATTATATCTATAAAAATTATATTGAAATGTACACATCTCATACTATTAAAAAAACAAACAAACATGAACATATTACAACAGAAATTAGCTATGAGCATACATGTGCTGCATAATCTTGTTCAATTGTTTTGCCTACTGCAACCTCTTGCTATGCTGTTAATTTTCATCTTATGATCACTTCTTCAGCTGCAACAATATCCAATCATCAACCTACATCACACAGGAGGTAATATACATAAAGAAGATAATACATGTACATACATGTATCAAAATAAAAATTGCATATGAAGGATCATTGATCAAAGGCTAAGAAAAATAAGAAATTATAACATGTAAAATAATAGAAACTGCAACTTACATATTCATTTATTGCTCTCTTTTCTTTCAAGTTCCCTTAACCTTTCCTTTGTTGAAGCTCTTAGCTTGAGTAAAGCATCACCGTCTTACAACATTTATAACAAAAGAAATGAAAGATAAAACATAAATGAAACAATTTCATAATGCGTCTAATTTCAGTTTCAATCCCCGTCAAAAAACATTATACATCATCCAATTTGACACCTATTCTACAAAATCGATAGATCACATCCCTCGACACTTAAAATTTCAGCTCTCTTAAAATTTCAGGCGTGACCTGCATCAAGATATAGTACCTTCGTTTTACAACTATTAAACATTAGATTCAGTTTTTGATAATTTTATATCCTCTGTTTCTTAACACATAACATCGTATGTCTCTGCCCCTTCACAAGATAATTAATGTCATCTTTCTGCTCCTGTGTCAGTTCATGTTTGTCCCTGCATAATAATGCATGTTTAATACCTAAAATGTTCATTATATAATGCGAATAGAATAATGGTGCTATGACGTTTAACAGAAAAAGGCGCAATTAACCTTTGCATAAATGCAAGAAGCGACTGATGCCAGATCACAGGCATATCCCTTGAGTCCTCACAAAATCTCATAAATGCTCAACCATTGCATCAATAACTCTATATGGTAAAGCATATTTCTTCTCGACTAATAGCTTTATGAAATAGCTGTAATTTGAAAGAAAAAGATCAAAAATTAGGTAGATGTGCTTTATATCATGTGCACTTAAAGAAAACAGAAAAAAATACATAGATGAGTGTCAACATGCACGAAGCTCCAAAAAATACCTTATTGTGCCACCATACTCCATTTCTGCAAGTTTCATTAGAGCGAGACTACACATTAAAAACAACACTTTAGTTGCATTTCTATCCAGGTAAAATGAAAATAGGGCTTATTTTCAGTGCTGTCTTTGTTCTAATTCTAAAAAAATTAGATACATACAATTATATGTAATGGCTGTGTCAACTTTATATAATTTAATAAAATTTATGCAGATGGCATTTTCCTATTCTAATCAAAAGAACTCCAAGTCCTGCTCTCAACTTTTGATTAATACCGCATATGGTCCTAACTGTTGTTTAACTGTCACACTTTTGGTCGAAAAGTTAAATTCCGACTTAACACGCATAAGTAATAATACAAAACCAAATGATAGAAGTAGGCTTGAGCTTACTGCCTTACATACCTTCCAACAAGATGTCATCAGGCTAACACATGTTGTCTTCATCCTTTATAATACAAAACCAAACATAATTGGAACTATATAAATGACAGCAAAAACACCGCCTTTGTTTCTTTCTTTCTTTTTTTAAATACTAATTTAAATATTTAATTATTTCAATATCGAGTATATGAATTACAACATTTAACATCAAAATGTACACATGAAATATATATATATGCTGTCTACAGGAAAGGTAACTTACAGACAATGGGCCATCCGCAGACTCCATTACACCTTAAATATGAATCATTCTCGGATGCTATCTATCCCCTTTAAATTGCTCAAGTTTCTTTCCAACTGCCAAAGCAAAAGGAAATAAAAAGAAAAGTTACGGTAATCATATTTAACATGTTATTCATATATAAAACTCGAAGAAATGGACAAAAGAGGTGGTTCAAGCACTTGTAAGAGCTTACCCGTTTTGACCCAACCCATGAGACCCTCCTACAACATCCACATGTCTAAATATAGAGATGCTATTAAGACAAACCTATGCATTTCTTGTCTTCATTATTCGCAATTGCTTAACCACACTGCCAATGCTGAATTTGTAACGAATGTTTTAGATTGTGGATGTTTATTATAAACAATGCAGCTTGAGACTTATATATGTATAATTGCATATAATCATACATTTTTTGTAACTGAATAACCTGAGACTGCAGTTCTCTTTCCCTCGGGGAACTCACAGGTATCTGCATGTTACAAATACTTGAAAGATCAGGCCATTATTTCATATGACCTTAACAATATGCACAGTAGGAACATCACAAAAAAGTCAATAGGATTTTAACCCCTATACAAAAACGGATTAATTTAGATCATAATGTTTTGCTAACAGGACGGATGGGTAAAATTCAATACTTAGCTGGAAAAAACATGTCAAAAAGTTTAAATGAGGTCCAATGTACACACAAGTCTACAACATATTTTAAACTGGTTCTGAAATATATTAGATGACTGTATCTCATAAATCAATAATATTTGGAAATTGCAGTCATGCTTAATATGTTATAAAGGGTTTATGAAATTCACATATGATCAAATTGCAGTTTAAATGAGGTCCAATATGCAGTTAACGTTTTGGTTTTTCAGGGGTTTATGAAATTCACATATGATCAATTTACAGAGTTGTATAAATTATGATATGAAACAAATCATCCAACAATTAAAAGAAACCTAAGCTCCAAAACAAGTCTCTTATAAAATTAACAAAAATCAGTTAAGAAATCAAAGCAAGAATTGAGACCTAAAATCAATTAATACTTGAGAAAAAGGTGATCATAACACTTAGCCTTGAGAGAAATGATGGTTTCAAGAAATAACACCGATTAGAGTTGGATTCTAAGACTCCACCACTGTCGTTTCGCTCTAGGACCATCATCGATGCCCTCGCTCCACCATCTACATCGGCATCGCTAGGTAAGGCCATTGCATCTTCGTCTTGTACATTGACATCGTTATCCAAAAACCTTACATGAACAACAAAACTAAGTTAGGGATTAAAAAAAGAGGATTTTACTTACATGAGTGCACCAAATTTTACGATGATTCTTGTGTATATTGAATCGAACGTGTGACTTTATAGGAGAGAATTGAATTTCAAATCGCCCGCCCATTTCACTTTGCTGGTGTACGGAATCCTTGAGGAAGAAGCCAAGAATCATTTCTCTTTTCATGCTATGTAGGGTGTTGGGGAAGAAAAGAAGCCCTGATGACCTTCTTATTTCAAAGGAAGATGATCGATGGTGTTGTGGTCATTCTTTCATGAAAGCCTTATCTAGTGTTTTTGTTGATTGATGCTTCATTAGCTTGTAACACATGCAAGAAATGTTGTACATCTCTTAATTTTAAGAGTTTTGGGTGAAATTACTTTCCTGCCCTCCCCAAATGCTTATTAAAATAGTATAGATAGATAAATTGTTTCTACTATTAGTACTCATAAGATGGGAAATGATGCAATTAAATTAGGGTTTGGAATAGTGACCTTGGGACCGGTTGTCACATTCTCCCACCGTTTAGGAAATTTCGTCCTGAAATTTTAGCTTCGATTAGAATCTGAACGGGCGGGTTTCAAGAGATATGGGTAATTCTTCCCCACCTCTTCTTCACGTTCCCAAGTGAATTCCAGTCCTCATCTCGAGTTCCATCTAACCTTGACCTTGGGTATGCGGCTTCGCCTGAGTTGCTTAACCAAGCGGTCCGTGATCTCTATGGGTTCTTCCACGAAGTTCAGCTTATCATTGATTCTTGTCTCCTTCAACGGTAGCTCCAAGGTTTTGTCTACCAGGCACTTCTTCAAGTTTGACACATGGAAGGTGTCGTGTATATAACTCAACTTCTGAGGTAGTTTCAATTTGTAAGCCACAGGACCAATTCTTGCAAGTATTTCGAATGGTCCAATATATCTCGGGCTTAACTTTCCTCTTTTTCCGAACCTCACGGTTCCCTTACATGGTGCTACCTTTAGCATTACTCTATCACCTACCTGAAATTCTAATGGTTTTCGTCTCCTGTCAGCGTATTTCTTCTGATGGTCCCTTGCTGCCTATAGACGCTCCTTGATTTTGAAAATATTATCCGTTGTTTCCAATATGATGTCGGATCCCAATACTTGGCTATCACCAATTTCATTCCAACTCAATGGTGACCGACATTTCCTACCATAGAGAGCCTCATACGGAGCTACATTGATACTTGCATGGTAACTGTTATTATAGGAGAACTCCACCAATGGGAGGTGGTTATCCCAGTTCCGACCAAAGTCAATCATGCAAGCTCTCAGCATATCTTCTAAAGTTTGAATTTTCCTTTTGCTTTGACCGTCAGTTTACGGGTGGTAAGCAGTGCTTAAGTCCAGACGGGTTCCAAAGGCTTGTTGGAGTGATTTCCAGAAACGCGAAGTGAAACGGCTATCACGGTCGGAGATTATTGATAGTGGTGCACCATGCCTAGCCATTATTTCATTGATATACAGTTGAGCCAGTCTTGACATGTCATAATCTTCCCGAATTGGCAAGAGTGAGCTGATTTAGTTAGTCTATCCACTATTACACAAATAGCATCATGACCTCTAGACGTTCTGGGTAACTTAGTAACAAAATCCATCGTGACGTTATCCCATTTCCATTCGGGGATTTCAAGCTGCCGTAACGACCCCGACGGTTTTTGATTTTCAGCTTTTACCATGGCACAAGTTAGACATTTTCCGACATAAACAGTGATTGATTTCTTGATTCCAGGCCACCAGAAAAGTGACTTTAAATCCTGGTACATTTTATCACTTCCAGGGTGAACCCAATACCAAGATTTGCGAGCTTCGTCGAGAATTACCTCTCGAATTACCCCATGCTTTGGCACCAATATTCTCGCTTCGCACTTGTATGCACCACCGTTTCCTGTTTCAAATCGCTTTTCCATTCCGGTTAACCCTTCTCCTGCTAAATTTTCCTTCTTTAATGCTTCACTTTGAGCTTCTTTTAGCCTTGCAATTAGGTCGGTGCACACACTTATCCTTAAGGCTTATACACGAAGAGGTTTTTCTCTCTCCATTCTGCTCAAGGCATCTGCCACCACATTGGCCTTACCGGGATGATAACCGATTTCACACTCGTAGTCGTTTAACAACTCAACCCATCTTCTATGATGCATGTTTAGCATCTTCTTGTCGAGAATGTGTTGCAAACTTTGATGGTCAGTGTAAATGACGCACTTCGTGCCATAGAGGTAGTGCCTCCACATTTTGAGAGCAAACACCACGACACCTAATTCCAGATCGTGTATAGTATAGTTCTTCTCGTGATCGTTTAGCAGTCTAGATGCATAGGCAATGACCTTGTTGCGTTGCATTAGCACGCATCCTAGCCCTTGACGTGAGGCGTCATAATAGACTACGAAGTCTTCGACTCCTTCTGGAAGGGCCAGAACAGGTGCACAGCATAACTTTTCCTTAAGCTTCTCAAATGCTTCATCTTGCTCTTGTTCCCACACAAAGGCTTTGTTCTTCTTAGTTAGTGCGGTCAAGGGTTGCACAAGGCGTGAGAAGTCATTTATGAATCGTCGGTAGTATCCAGCCAATCCTAGGAATTTCCTAATCTCAGTGGGAGTTTCAGGAATCTTCTAATTCTTTATGGCTTCAATCTTGGAAGGGTCAACTTGAACCCCTTTCTCATTCACTACATGCCCCAGAAATTGGATCTCTCGCATCCAAAATTCGCATTTAGAAAATTTGGCGTATAGTTGCTCATTCTTGAGTAACTCAAGAATTAGCCTGAGATGCTTCTCGTGCTCTTCCTTATTACTGGAGTAGATCAGAATGTCGTCGATGAACACAATCACAAACTTGTCGAGGTACGGGCGGCATACACGGTTCATGAGATCCATGAATGCTGTTGGTGCATTAGTCAGCTCAAAGGGCATGACTAAGTACATAGTGTCCATACCTAGTTCGGAAAGCCATCTTGGGTATGTTTTCTTCTCTTATCTTCAGTTGGTGGTAACCGGATCTCAAATCTATCTGGAGAAGTAGCTTGATCCTTGAAGTTGATCGAATAGGTCGTCTATCCTCGGAAGAGGGTAACGGTCCTTTATGGTCAACTTATTTAACTCTCGGTAGTCAATGCACATGCGTAGGGTTCCATCCTTTTTTTTCACAAATAGCACCGGGGCACCCCATGGAGAAACACTCGGACGTATGAATCCTTTGTCCAATAGTTCTTGAATTTGCATCATCAGTTCATTCGTTTCAGGAGGGGCGAGTCGATATGGCGCTTTGGCTATCGGTGCAGCGCCAGGCAGCAAATCTATTTGGAACTCAACTTGTCCATTCGGGGGAAGTCCCGGTAGGTCTTCCGAAAACACTTCAGTGTATTCAGAAACCACTGGGATATCAGCAATCTTCTTCTCCTCTTTGGTCATCATCACGTAGACTATGAAAGCTGAGCATCCCTTCTTTAAGCTCTTGGTAGCTTTTAAATGGGATATCATGGGGCATAAAGTGTTACTCCTTTCTCCTTGCACCACTAACACCTCCTTGTCGTTCAACGGTATCTTGAGTAGGCGTTCTTCACATACAATTTTGACTCTATTCTTAGCTAGCCAGTCCATGCCAACAGCCACATCGAATCCTCCTAACTTAATGGGCATCAGATCTATTTTAAATGTATTTCCATTTAGATTCATTGAGCAATCCTTGATGATCTCATTAGTTTCTAAAATGTTGCCATAAGCTAATTCAACGGTAAACGTATCGGCTAAGGTACACGTAGCTAGGTCAACCAAGGATCTAAAAGCACTAGAGATAAAACTAGCAGTCGCTCCAGTATCAAACAAAACTGATAAGATCAATTAGAGCAATCTGTAACAATTATATGAACAATTCTAAGCAAAATACAAGTAATTGTAATCGAATCAAGCAAAATCAACAAAATTCATATTTCATTGATAGCAAAGACGATTACAAAAGATAGAGAGCAGTTCTCATAAAAACATACAACAACTTGCAATCTATACTACGTCTATGCTATTTATACTAGAACCTAAGGAACTAAAATTTACAAAACTAGTCCCTATACTAGTATAAAATACAAAACTAAACAATAAAGACTAAATGTTAATCTTTTAAGGGACCTAACAATACTCCCCCTAAGATTTACATAGTCTTCTGTCTTCAGTTCAGCTCCATCCTTTCTTTTCTTCTTTTATCTTCAATCTTGTCTTTGTCTTCATCTTATCTTCTCTGCATCCTCTGACTTCTTCTTTTATCTTCAATCTTCAAATAACTCTTCATGTTCTTCTTTAACAGTGAACATTGGTTTCTTCTTGTAAATCTCTCTTTCTTTCAACGCATTCTCTATTGCGTCATTCTTTCCAACGTGTTCTTTGACAAACATGCTATATCAACATTAGCATATAGCTCAATTGAATTCCGCAGTCTTTTGTATACAATTCAAGCACACCTTTCCTTGATATTCTCATAAACTCAATATCTGGAATATCTTTCTTCACGATGTTGGCATATGCAAGAGCCTTTCTCAACGAAATTCGCTCCATTGCAGCATTCATCACATTAATAATTGAGATAAAGTATTTCTTATCTTGTTCTGCAATTTCAGGAATCACCTTCTCAAACTTTTGTACAGCCAAGAATGAAATATAACTCGGGTGAAGTAGTTTTAGTTCAAAAGTACCAAACAATGAAATCATGTCCTCATCCCAGTTTGTGAGATTTCGGACCAACTTCAACTCAAAAGTTGAGGTGTTATAGAACCATCTCAAAATTGGTTTTGTCTTTTGATTTCCTTCAATGACCTTCAATCCCGGTGAAGTTACTTTTTCAAAATACTTATCAGAAAATTCAATCATAAAATGTTATTCTTCTGTTTGTAAACCCCTTAACTTTTGTTTTTCTTTAGCAAAGTAAAGTACTCCTTATCTTCCTGATCGCATCTTGTTTCAAGAAAGTTACTAGTCCTTGCTAATCCTCTTCTCAAGAGTTCTACAAACATTGATAAAAATACCATCTGCAGATTGTTGAACTTGTAATCCAAGAAAGAAATTGATTTCTCCCATAGAACTCATTTGGAAACGAGATTTCATGATTTCTTCAAATTCATTGCACAGAGTTGGACTGGTAGAACCAAATATGATATCATCTACATACACTTGCACACATAAGAGATCATCATTATCCTTCTTTATGATTAAAGTAGGATCGATTTTTCCTCTTGTGTATCCATGTTGAATCAAGTGTTGAGATAATGTCTCATACCAAATTCTAGGAGCTTGATGTAGGCCATATAGAGCTTTGCTAAGCTTATACACTCGATGTGGAAATTCTGCATCCTCAAAGCCTGGAGGTTTGTTCACATACACATCATCAGTGATTGGACCATACAAGAATGCACCTTTGACATCCATTTGATACACCTTGAATTTCATGAATGATGCATAAGCCAGGAAAACACGAATAGATTCGAGTCTTGCAACTGGAGCAAATACTTCATCATAGTCAATTCCTTCTTCCTGTGTGTATCCTTGTGCAACAAGTCTTGCTTTATTTCTTATTACAATGCCACAATCATCAGTTTTATTTCTGAACAACCATTTTGTGCCTATGGCATTTTCTCCTTCAGGTAATTCCACTAACTTCCACACTTCCTGTTTTCGAAATTGAAGAAGTTCTTCTTGCATAGCTTCAATCCAACCATTGTCCGTAATGCCTCGGTGACATTTTTAGGAACAATCTGAAAAAGGAAACAAGAGTATAAACAAACATTTGCATGTTCAGATTTACTTCTAGTAGTTCTTTCATTCAGAGGACCAATAATCTGTGATGTTGGATGGTTCCTGTGGATACGAGATATCGGAATCTCATTTCCTTGAACATTAACATCAAGATTGGTTTGGTTCAAGTTGGAGAGTTATTGCAATAAGGTAGAAGAATGTGGATTGAAATTTGGAACTTGATTTGGTGAATTGATAAAGTAATCATAGTTACTATGATCAATTGCATCTCCAGAGATGGAAGATGTGCCAGACTCAGGATGTCCAATTTCTGTACCATCATTAGGAATAGGTTATGATTCTTCTTGATCTGCTGAAACTGAATGATCTGAAGCTGAAGCATCATGAACATTGTCATTAAATTGGATTGTTGAATCCTTGACAAATGAAAAAAATGGATAATCTGGGCGAGCATCATCTGAATCATCAGAATCTGAATCATCACTGAAAGCTCCAAGATCTCCTCTTGAGTTCTTCTTACCTGAAAAATCATCAGATTGATTAAACAAGTGAGATTGAAATGAGTTGACAAAGAATCTATATCAAATAACCATGCAGGACCATTGAAACTGATGGAAAAGAATTTTCCAGAAATTTAACGTTGAATGTTTCATTAATAGTATTTGTCCTAGAGTTATAAACTCGATAGGCTTTTGAAACTGATGAATATCCAACGAAAAATCCATGATCAGCTTTTTCTTCAAATTTTCCTAAATGATCACTTGAGTTTAAAATCATAACTGGACCGCCAAATGATTTTAAAAAGTTTATGTTTGGTTTCCTATCAAACATTAACTCATATGGAGTTTTCTTTTTATCTTTAACAAGTAAGATTCTATTCTGAACAAAATAGGCTGTTGATATCGCTTCGTCCCAGAAAGTGATTGGAATTTTAGGATCAGCTAACATAGACTGAGCAGCTTCAATCAGAGTTCGGTTTTTCCTTTCAGCAACTCCATTTTGTTGTGGAGTTCTGGGAGCACTGAACTGATGAACTATCCCTTTTTCTGCACAAAACAAATCAATGTTAGCATTTTTAAATTCAGTTCCATTATCACTTCTTATTATCTTTACTTATTGTTCAAGTTGATTTTCAACTTTATTAATGAATTTTGTTAGAAGATCTGCAGTTTCAGATTTAGCTTGAAGAAAGAAAACCCATGAAAATCTTGTATAATCATCTATGATTACTAAACAATATGATTTTCAACCAATACTCCTAATATTAGTTGGTCCAAAAGGTCCATATGTAACATCTGGAGTGGTTTGGTATTTGAGTTTATCAGTTTGGACTTATAAGACGCTCTATGTTGTTTTCCTTTCAGACATGCTGAGCAATGATCAGTTGTTGAAAACTTCTTGGAAGCAAGTCCAATAACATGATTTCCTTCTACAAGCTTGTTCATGTTTTTGAAGTTGTAATGACCAAGACGTCTATGCCAAAGCTGGCTTTCATCATTTGAAGCTTTAGCAATCAGGCAAGTAGTTTCAGTTGCAGGATCCACTTGAGACATATCCAGTTTGTATACATCTCTGTCTCGAGCAGCTTTAACTATCACCCAGTCATTGCTAATCTGAAAACCTGGTTTCAAGACATAACAGTGAGATTCATCAAAAAGAACAGAATAAGATTTGTCACAAATTTGGGATACACTTAGAAGATTAAAGTTCAACTGTGAGCAAAAGTTGACTTTATCAAAACTGATAATCCCATTGGACACTGTTCCCTCTCCTGTTATCTCTCCACCTGCATCACCTCCAAACGCAACATGAGTACCATCCTTTAACTTAAAGTCCTGCAACAAGGCTTGATTGCCTGTCATATGCCGGCTACATCCACTGTCAACATACAATGAGTTGATTGGTCTCCGCGGGCGTACCTGCAGTCACAAACATTTAAGGTGAGTTAGTAACCCAAGCCGAGATGGTCTTGGGCTTGCCAAACTTGTCAACAATTGTAAATTGTTTAAAATGAAGTTTGTTGACATCTGGTTTCTTTTGAATTTTAACATGTTCAAATCCTTTTTGAGAAACCAACTGATTATCTCTTTGTGATTTTGATTTCAAAGCATTATCAAGAAATCTTGAACTCTTGTATGAATCATCTGAGAATGTTCCTTGGTTTATTCTCACAGATCGAGGAATAAACTTTTCTTGATTGTATTGCTGTGATTTGACAAAATGATTATTATCATAATCAGAATTGTTTCTTCTGAAAGATCTCAAACCCAAGGTAGATTGTTGTTGTGAAAATTTAAATCCAATATTTTGATTTCTTATAAATTATGGATTTACAAAACCTTGATTATTGAATTCCTTCCTTGAAGAGTTCTTCCTGAAGTAACAATCATTGGTATTGTGATTTCTTTCATCACACAAAGCACATTACTTGTTAAAATAACACTCAGCTGTTGTGTGATTTGTCATATCACATATGTAGCAATACTTGTTAAAGTAACATTCTGAAATGTCATGATTGTACATGTCACAGATATCACAATACTTTTCAGAATGTTTAAACAACATTTTATTAACCCTTGATGTTGAAGCAACATTTGATTCTTGTTTAAATTTTGGGTTAGGCAATTTAATTTGTTGTTTAATTGGTGTAAATTTGGTCTTTTGATCTTTAGGATTTTTCTTTTGAACTTGAACAAAATTCTTTGACTCCTTTGATTCAAATCTTTATACACAGTGGAAGTCTTATGATCTGAACTTGTTCTCAGATCAGAGTTAGATTTGATCTTAGGTGTAGGTGTTATTTTTGTGTTTGTGTTCAAGTCAAAAGTTCCTGCAGATACAAACTTCACAGGTTTAATTTGAGTATTGTTCTGTGACTGATTAATTGATTCAGTTTTCTTTGCTTTTGCAGCTTTTCTTCGTCTTTGATTTCTCAATCTTGATGAAGTTTTCTTGCTTTGAAGTTTAGTTGAATCTTGAGAAGATTCCTTTTGACACTCTTGTACTTCAGTTAGTTCATTTGAACTTGAATCATCAGAAATATTATTATCTGTTTTAGCTTCTTCACATTTTCCTTTAAGTTTGTTATTGAATTCAGTAGATTTTTCACTCATTTGTTCACTTTGTTCAATAACAGTTTCACCTTTTGGTACAAATAGCTTCTTTTGCTTTTGTTGAGGTTCATATGATTTGACTTTGATTGGATGACCATTTTTGATCTTGTCTAAGTCAGTTTCTTCACAAACTTCAACATTTTTCTTTTTAAAGTTCTTTTGATCTTGAAATTCTTTCAGTTTAGCTTTCTCCGGTGAATGATCATGTGTATTGAAATTCTCTGGTAATGTTTTTGAGATTGATTCAGGCATAGGTTCATGTGTGAATCCTAGTCCTGTTTTATCTTTGTCATTTCTTCCATTCACCAGTTGCTCAACAATTTTCTTTGAGCTTTTAACTTTGGCTAAATCTATTTGAGTTGCTGCATATGCCAATTTTTCTTGTTCAAGTGTTTTGTTCATCTCTTCAAGTTGTTTCTTTGCAAGTTCAAGTTCTTTAATAGTTTTGTTCCATGAAGCTTGAAGAGACATTATCTTTCATCAGCAATTTTGTGATCTGATTTTAGTTTATTGTGCCTTGATTCTTCTTGTATGAGCTTGTCACATATTTGAATGAATATGTTCTGTAGTGTTCAACTAGTTCAAAACATGCTTTTGTGCACATTTTCTCTCTCATGTCTACTAGTATTTCAGGATATGAGTTTGAAGATTCAGTATCAGAAGAGTTAACACCTTGGTTGTTCTGATTGAGCCATAAGAGCAACTTCTTCAGTAGTATCTTTTGGGTCTGATTTGTCGCTCCAATCATACTCTTCTTCTTGATCTGATTCATCATATTTAGGATCTTTAACTTCAGACCAGTCTTCATCATCAACTTCAGCAACTAGTGCCAGATTAGCAGTGAGATCAGCCGTAAATTGCTCTGCATATGCACTCCAGTCATAACCATCTTTGATGTTTACAACCAGTGCCTTCTTAGTTTCCTCACTGTTCTTCTCTTCTTTGGGTTCTGGCATTGGTAGACTTTGATATGGCTTCTGAAAAGTCTTGTTTGCATGTTGCTGATATTTTTGACCATTTGAGCTGCCTTGAGTATTTCCTCCTTGGTTTCTTGGAGATTTACATTCTCTTGAAAAATGACCATAGCTGTTACAGTTAAAGCATCTTGATTTTGATTTATCAAACCCAACAGTTTTGTCTGCACTGGGTTTGTAATTTCTGTTAGTGTAAGAATGCTTCTGAGTTCTGTAAGCTATCATGACCATCTGCCAGTTAAGATCCATTTCTTCTACATCATCTGGATCCATTTCACACAAATCTTGTAAAACTGGCTCCATTTGAGTTAGATGACTGCCTTGATAAGCTTGAAAGCTTTCCATGAAAGCAGTGAAAGCAGTTTTTGACTCTTCATCTTGTAAAAGAATGTTGATCACATCTTTCAGTTTACTTGGATTGGGAGAGTTTGAGGAAGATGGCATCTCAGTTGAAGGTTTAGGCATTTGAGCTTTAGATGAAGACTGTGGTTGTGGTTGAGTGGAGTAAGCAGGTGTACTGGTGAAGAATCCTGCTCCCACAAACAGATCACCTTCATCTTCAGGAGTTGATTTGTCTTTAGCCAGAAATGCATTCTCTACGGTATTTGTTGGTGAAGCAAAATACTTATACTGAGTTGTTAATGCATGTCTATCATTATTTCTTGAGCTCTCATCAATCTCTACAGATTCAATTTTAGCAATGAGAAGGTCAAGATCCATTGGAAACTTCTCAGTATGTTTCAGTAAAGTGACAGTTTGTTTCCAAGAAGATGGTAGTGCATTCAGACATCTGTTGTTTAGATCCTCAAGATCATTCTTGATTCCCAAAGTAGACATTTATGTAGTTAATTGCACAAACCTATTCATCATTTGATTTATTGTTTCTCCTGAGATGTGCTCAAATAATTCCAATTGCCTTTTTAGTTTTTGCTTTTTCTGATCTTGGATTTCTTTCCCTCCTTCACATATGATCTTCAAAGCTTTATACATTGTATATCCAGTTTGGTAGTTTTCAAGTCTGGATAATACTTCCAAAGGTAACCCTTTGCACATGAGAGAATAGGCTTTAACATCATTTTTCACCCTCTTTAAGTCTTCTCCATGTAGGTTATCTTCTGGATATGGCTCTTGTGTATCTTTTGTATACACAAATCCTCTGTCTGGACCATCAGTAGTCACAGGAATGTATGGTCCCTTTTCATGTAAGGCCCCGTTCCCGGGCACCTCACAGTTGGTCGTCATCACCCATAAAACATACATTTAATATAACTTAATAAAAACTATGCAGCGGAAACTTTAAATTTTACTATAAATGCTTTTGTAAAGTAATACAACCCCTGTTACAAAATATCATTTGTTTGCATTACAATACAAAACATTATCAAAAGAATGCCATCCCAAAAGAGCTGAGTAGCCGCCTCGTGCCATCCTCAGCAACACTACCTGCCAACTGGAAAATACATAAAAGTCAGCGTTGCTGAGTGAGTTCTAGTTTTGTAATAAAACATACTTTTACTTATTTAAAAGTATCCTTTCGTTCATGCGTTCATACATCATACGTACACATAGATAATATTCGTTATTATCTTCATCATTCGTTATTCATCATTATCTTTAACTCCTCGTATGGATTCTGTCAGGCTTTACCCACTTCATAGCACTCGGCTATGATTACTGTGGTCGAATGACAAGAATCCCGTTCATACTTACTTGCACGCATTGAAAGGTTAATTGTACCAATACCATATGCTACACCCCGAACGTTATTAGCTACCGGGCCGAAGTCAATCCATAGACAGCTAAACGTAGTGCCACAGTACGGGCCGAGGTCAACAAATGAACAACAAGCGTATGCCACGGTACTGGGCCGAAGTCTATGGAGGGACAGCTAAACATGGTGCCACGGTACTAGAGGTAAGCGGTAGAGGTACCATGACCATGGTCAATCACATAGAAGGACCAATCGCGTTATTCAATGCTTGCAAGACATAATTCATTCGTTCATTAATGCATGTATTCATCATCATTCTTCATTTCGTTCATTCGTTAATACATGCATTCGTCATCATGTTCCTCTTTCATTATCTTTCACTTTACGATACATAATACTTCATTAATTCATTTCTCGTTATTCGTAAAGTTTCAGAAAGATAAGCATACACAATCACAAGGAACATACACACATCATACTTATTCATCATACATTCATCATCATACATTCATCATCATACGTACATCATCATGCATAGCATCATACCTTACTTAACAATATTTAATAATATTGTTAACAATAATATACTAATAATAATATTAGTATCAATTAGGGTTAATCATACTCATCATTATATGCATGAGACATCATCATTTATTAACCCTAGTCAACCCTGGTCAAACTTCGAACTTCGAACTTTACTGGAAATTCCTGAAAATTTCTAAGTGTTTAGGCGTTTTAGCACTATTGGGCGTATAAGCCCTCTGGGCGTATGAGCACTATTAGCCGTATGAGCACTGCTGGACTTTTCACTTCACTTAGATTTATCAGCTGGTCATACGACCACACTGTTGGTCGTATGACCACTGCTGGTCGTACCACCCCTGGACTTAGGAACATATTTGGATCATACGACCACTGTTGGTCGTATGAGTCTATACTTAGAAAATTTCCACATGATCATACGACCACTGTTGGTCGTATGAGTCCTATGGGCCTCATACTTAGAAAATATCACATATTCATACGACCACTGTTGGTCGTATGAGTCCTATTGGCTCAACACTTAGAAAAATATTCTGGTCATACGACCACACTGTTGGTCGTATGACCACTAGTGGACTTACCAACTTTTGCTTATTTATTCTAAGTCCCATTTTCAGTCACATTAGCATCCTACTCATGTGTCTAATTCATAATCCAAATCCAAAACATCATAATGCCTATTCTAAACATATGCACATACTTTTAGGCATAAATCTAACATAAACATAAACATACATACAATTATTTCATACGGGTATCAACCCACAATTTTATAAAAACATATTTACATGCATTTCCAGCCCCAAAACATTTAAAACAGTAAAACGGGGTCTAGAACTCACCTTAGTTGTCTTCTTCGAATTTACACTCTTCAACCCGAACCTTCTCAACTTGTTCTAACACCTAGAACACACACACCACACCACCCGAACACACAAGACACACTTATAAGCACACATACGGTTCTAGAATCATCTAAAACTTCAAAAACTCGAGAATTCTTACCAAAAGCTTCCAAGTTTACAGATTCTTCTTCAAAATCTGAGGGTTTTCTGCTCCTTCTACTTTCTCTCTCTAAAGATATCGAATGCAGTGAAAATGCAGACAACGTGGGTGCCATACCACCTTTTGTACAAAGAATTAATAGAAAGTTTGCTCATTTGACACTTTTGGCCCTTAAACAAAAGTAACTTTTGTTTTTCTTTCCTTTCTCTTTCTATTTTATTCTTTTGAATTCTTTACTAAAAATTTACGGGTGTTACAAGTCCACCCCCCTTATATAGGTTTCGTCCCCGAAACCTGTTATTCCTCAAACAGATGTGGGTAGTGTTGTCTCATCTCTTCTTCAGTCTCCCACGTAGATTCGGATCCCTTCCTGTGCCTCCACTGTACACGCACAAGAGGAACCACCTTATTCCTCAACCTCTTTTCTTTACGATCAATGATTGCCACTGGTTGCTCCACGTAGTTGAGCCGTTCATCTACTTCAATATCCTCCAGTGGTACAACCATGTCTTCATCAGCTAAGCACTTCCTCAGATGAGATACATGGAATGTGGGATGAATTCCACTTAACTCATCTGGCAATTCAAGTCGATAGGCCACCTCTCCTACTCGTGCGATAATTCGGAAAGGTCCTATGTACCTCGGGCTTAGCTTACCTCTTTTCCTGAATCTAATGATTCCTTTCCAAGGTGAGACCTTCAACATAACTCGGTCACCAACCTTCAACTCTATCGGTCTCCGCCTCTTGTCAGCATACGACTTTTGCCTATCTTTCGCCGCCTTCATGAAGGCTTTGATCTTTTCTAACTTCTCAGTCGTTGCTTCATTTACCTCAACACCTCCAACTCTTTCTGCCCAATGTCTCCCCAGCACACGGGCGTCCTACACCTCCTCCCGTATAGCATCTCGTAAGGTGGCATGCCAATGCTGGCGTGATAACTATTGTTGTACGAGAATTCTGCTAACGGCAGGTGATTGTCCCAACTTCCTCCAAAGTCAATCACGCACGCCCGAAGCATGTCTTCGAGTGTTTGGATTGTTCTCTCAGACTGACCGTCTGTCTGAGGGTGATATGCTGTACTAATGTGTAGTCTCGTCCCCATCGCATCATGAAATCTCTTCCAAAACTTGGAGGTAAACCGGGTGTCACGATCAGACACAATAGACACCGGCACACCATGACGAGCTACAATCTCCTTGATGAACAGATCGGCCAATCTCTCCGATGAGTACGTTTCGCGGATCGGTAGGAAGTGGGCACTCTTTGTCAAGCGGTCAACTATCACCCATATAGCATCATACCCTTTAGGGGTACGTGGTAACTTTGTGATGAAATCCATGGTGATATGCTCCCACTTCCACTCGGGTATATCCAACGGTTGGATCTTCCCGTAGGGCTTCTGGTGTTCTGCCTTCACCTGTAAGCAAGTTAAGCACTTACTTACGTACTCCACTACGTTGCGTTTCATGCCCGCCACCAATAGTCTTTCTTCATATCGTGGTACATTTTGGTAGCACCGGGGTGAATGGAGTATCGGGTCTTATGGGCCTCGTCCATGATTCTTCCACGTAGATCCCCGTATCGAGGAATCCACATTCGCCCAAATCGGGTCTTAACACCAAGAGTGTTCTCCCCCAATTCCGTAACTAGACCTCTCATCCTTTCGGAGTTAAGACGATCTTCTTTCAAAGCCTCGTCTTGAAACTCCTTAACCTGTGTCATCACGTCGGAGGTCATGATCAATTGATAAGCCTTCACCCGGATCGGCTCAGGCCTTTCTTTTCGGCTAAGGGCATCAGCCACCACATTGGCCTTGCCCGGATGGTAATGGATTCGCAGTTATAATCCTTTATCAGCTCCAACCATCGCCTTTGCCTCATGTTTAAATCCTTCTGCTCGAAGAAATACTTCAAGCTTTTGTGGTCTGTGAAGATAGTGCACTTTGTCCCGTATAGATAGTGCCGCCAAATCTTCAACGCAAAAACCACCGCAGCTAGTTCTAGATCGTGTGTGGGATAGTTGACTTCGTGGGTCTTCAGCTGTCGAGATGCGTAGGCTATGACCTTTCCACGTTGCATCAATACGCAACCTAGCCCAGAATAGGATGCATCCGAATAGACCACTAAGTCTTCACTTCCCTCAGGCAAAGTCAAGACAGGAGCTTGTGTTAGTCTTGCCTTCAACTCCTCAAAAGCCATCTCCTGCTCTCGACCCCACACGAATTTTACGTCCTTACGAGTTAATTTTGTCAAAGGTGAGGCGATCTTCGAAAAGTCTTGAATAAATCTTCTATAATAGCCCGCCAATCCCAAGAAGCTACGAATCTCAGATGGCGTCTTTGGTGATTTCCATTGCATCACCGCCTCAACCTTTGCTGGGTCCACCATTATTCCTTCTGCATTCACTACGTGACCCAGAAATTGCACCTCGCGTAACCAAAAGGCGCACTTGGAGAACTTGGCGTACAATTTCTCCCTTCTCAACGTTTCCAACACTTCCCGAATATGCCCGGCATGCTCTTTTTCACTTCTTGAATAAATCAGAATATCATCGATGAATACAATTACTGATTTATCCAACATTGGTCGGCACACTCGTTTCATCAAATCCATAAAAGCAGCCGGCGCATTGGTCAACCCAAAAGACATGACAAGAAACTCGTAGTGACCATAGCGCGTACGAAAGGCTGTTTTAGGGATATCTTGTTCCTTCACCTTTAGTTGATGGTAACCTGATCGAAGATCTATCCTTGAAAACCAACTGGCACCCTGAAGTTGATCAAACAAGTCATCGATCCTTGGTAAGGGGTATCTTGTCTTCACCGTCAGCTTATTCAGCTCGCGGTAGTCGATGCACATTCTCATACTACCATCCTTCTTTTTCACGAACAGTACCGGAGCACCCCAAGGCGAGATACTCGGTCGGATAAACCCCTTATTCAGCAGCTCCTGCAACTGCTCCATCAACTCTTTCATTTCCGTCGGAGCCAAGCGATACGGTGCTTTTGCGACAGGTTGGGCACCCGGTATCAGGTCGATCTGGAATTCGATCTCTCGGTCAGGTGGCAATCCCGATAAGTCTTCGGGAAACACGTCCGGAAAGTCACACACCACTGGCACATCGCATAGCTGTGGTGTTGGCGTCTCTACATTCTTTACATAACATAAGTAGGCGCTACATCCGCGCCTCATACACTTTCCCGCCACCGCCATCGAGATCACCTTCGGAATCGTCATAACTCGATCGCCATAAATTGTCACCGGACTTCCGTCGGTCGCCGTCAGTCTGATCATCTTCTTTCGGCACATGATATTCGCTTCGTAGGTTGCTAACCAGTCCATCCCTAACACTACATCAAATCCTCCTAGAGGCATCACATGTAACTTGGCAGCAAACCTATGGCCCTCTAATTCTATGGCACAGCCTTCTATCACATCCGTAACCCTAGTGGATTACCAATAGCGGTTTCTACGTCAAAGGACTTGTCAAGGCATTTACTTCTAACAGGCAATTTAGCACGGAGAGTAGCAGAAATGAAACTCTTACTAGCACCAGAGTCAAATAACACAGAAGCAAGAGTTTGGTTTACTAGAAACGTACCTGACACCACATCGGGGTCCGTCCTAGCCTCTTCCTGCGTCATCGTGAACGCCCTAGCCTTTGCCCTTGGTGCTTCTCCTCCCGTCTTCTTCTCCCCCGAGCCCTCAGCCCTCGGCTTCTTGCAATCTCTGCTCATATGACCACTTTCCCCACAGTTAAAACACTTGCCCATCCGACAATCCTTGGCCATATGTCCAGTCCTCCCACACTTGAAGCAGATGTTGTATCCCCACTTGCACTCCCCTGAGTGCTCCTTTCCACACTTACCACACTTCTTCACCCCAGCTCCAGACACGACCACTCGGCGGTCATCCACCCTTGCTTTCTTGTTGTTTGTCGAAGTATCACCCCGACCAAATCTCTTCCCCTGCCAGTTCTTCTCTCCACTCCCTTTCTTGCTTCCCTCAGCCTTCACCAAAGCAGCACGTTCATCGAATAACCTTCCCGCCAAATCCACTGCCGACCTGAAAGTGCTTGGTCGGGCAGAAATCAAGTGCCAACGAATTTCGGCCGGCAGTCCTTGAATATACCGGTTGATCTTTCGAGACACCGGCGTCACCTGCTCTGGCACCAACAGCGCCAACTCGTTAAACTTGGTGGTATATTGTTGGTGGGTCATGGTCCCCGCCTCTAGCTGCAGGAACTCCCTTTCTATCCTATCCATTTCCCGACGAGGACTGAATTCCTCGATCACCAGCCTTTTCAACTCAGCCCACTTCATCTTCCCTATAGCCCTGCTACCCTCGGCTTGGACTATATTTTTCCACCAGCATAAAGCCGACCCTGTGAAAGAGTGGGTAGCAAACTTCACCTTCTTGTCCTCCTGGCAATCACTAATATCGAGGACAGCTTCCATTTCCATCACCCATTGGTGAGCATCAGTAGCAGTACCAGACCCATCAAAAGTTGGGGGTTTGCACCTCATGAATGCCCCGTAGTTACAACCCCGGGCGGTCTCCCGTAACTGTTCTTCTTCCTCTTCCTCTTCATCATCAGATAGTACCGTCTCTGCTTCCGTCCGTTGTTGTCTACTTGAGGACCGATTCCTCCCTCGTCTATCGTCTTCACGTACTGCCTTTATCACTTCAGTCACTACAGACGGTAAGATCGTCTGCATGACTTGGTGCACCTCCTCGATCACCGTCTCTTTCACCGAGGCTCTCATATTATCACTCTCATCCGCTCCCCCCGAGGGAGTGGTATTAGGTCCTTCGGGAACCTTCTTCTCTTGTCTAGGCCTACCTCTTGTGGCTCGTGGTTCCGTACCACTTCCGCCACTGCCTCCACCAATTGGGGCTTTAGATGATCTACCACCGACCATCTTCTATCACACTGAAAGATTTAAACACCAACACGGTCATTCAAGGAAATAGCTCAGTTTATGTTAAGTATAGTAAGTCCCTAATTACAGTGGCCAGTTGTGATTAGCCACTTACTCTACTCTTCACACCCCGAGCATTACCTGTCCTGACTACATTAGTATCTAAGTCTAACAGTACAAATAAACACATAACATGCACACGTAACACTGGTTAACTTTCAAGAAAATACCTGATGGCACGCAGCTACTCAGATGGCATTCCCATTTCCCCCTGTCCCATTCTCAGTTTAAGTCTTAGGTTTATTCTAAAAATTTTACCCATTTCACTTAAACTTTGTCTTTGATACCAACTTGTAAGGCCCCGTTCCCGGGCACCTCACAGTTGGTCGTCATCACCCATAAAACATACATTTAATATAACTTAATAAAAACTATGCAGCGGAAACTTTAAATTTTACTATAAATGCTTTTGTAAAGTAATACAACCCTGTTACAAAATATCATTTGTTTGCATTACAATACAAAAACATTATCAAAAGAATGCCATCCCAAAAGAGCTGAGTAGCCGCCTCGTGCCATCCTCAGCAACACTACCTGCCAACTAGAAAATACATAAAAGTCAGCGTTGCTGAGTGAGTTCTAGTTTTGTAATAAAACATACTTTTACTTATTTAAAAGTATCCTTTCGTTCATGCGTTCATACATCATACGTACACATAGATAATATTCGTTATTATCTTCATCATTCGTTATTCATCATTATCTTTAACTCCTCGTATGGATTCTGTCAGGCTTTACCCACTTCATAGCACTCGGCTATGATTACTGTGGTCGAATGACAAGAATCCCGTTCATACTTACTTGCACGCATTGAAAGGTTAATTGTACCAATACCATATGCTACACCCCGAACGTTATTAGCTACCGGGCCGAAGTCAATCCATAGACAGCTAAACGTAGTGCCACAGTACGGGCCGAGGTCAACAAATGAACAACAAGCGTATGCCACGGTACTGGGCCGAAGTCTATGGAGGGACAGCTAAACATGGTGCCACGGTACTAGAGGTAAGCGGTAGAGGTACCATGACCATGGTCAATCACATAGAAGGACCAATCGCGTTATTCAATGCTTGCAAGACATAATTCATTCGTTCATTAATGCATGTATTCATCATCATTCTTCATTTCGTTCATTCGTTAATACATGCATTCGTCATCATGTTCCTCTTTCATTATCTTTCACTTTACGATACATAATACTTCATTAATTCATTTCTCGTTATTCGTAAAGTTTCAGAAAGATAAGCATACACAATCACAAGGAACATACACACATCATACTTATTCATCATACATTCATCATCATACATTCATCATCATACGTACATCATCATGCATAGCATCATACCTTACTTAACAATATTTTAATAATATTGTTAACAATAATATACTAATAATAATATTAGTAACAATTAGGGTTAATCATACTCATCATTATATGCATGAGACATCATCATTTATTAACCCTAGTCAACCCTGGTCAAACTTCGAACTTCGAACTTTACTGGAAATTCCTGAAAAATTTCTAAGTGTTTAGGCGTTTTAGCACTATTGGGCGTATAAGCCCTCTGGGCGTATGAGCACTATTAGCCGTATGAGCACTGCTGGACTTTTCACTTCACTTAGATTTATCAGCTGGTCATACGACCACACTGTTGGTCGTATGACCACTGCTGGTCGTACCACCCCTGGACTTAGGAACATATTTGGATCATACGACCACTGTTGGTCGTATGAGTCTATACTTAGAAAATTTCCACATGATCATACGACCACTGTTGGTCGTATGAGTCCTATGGGCCTCATACTTAGAAAATATCACATATTCATACGACCACTGTTGGTCGTATGAGTCCTATTGGCTCAACACTTAGAAAAATATTCTGGTCATACGACCACACTGTTGGTCGTATGACCACTAGTGGACTTACCAACTTTTGCTTATTTATTCTAAGTCCCATTTTCAGTCACATTAGCATCCTACTCATGTGTCTAATTCATAATCCAAATCCAAAACATCATAATGCCTATTTCTAAACATATGCACATACTTTTAGGCATAAATCTAACATAAACATAAACATACATACAATTATTTCATACGGGTATCAACCCACAATTTTATAAAAACATATTTACATGCATTTCCAGCCCCAAAACATTTAAAACAGTAAAACGGGGTCTAGAACTCACCTTAGTTGTCTTCTTCGAATTTACACTCTTCAACCCGAACCTTCTCAACTTGTTCTAACACCTAGAACACACACACCACACCACCCGAACACACAAGACACACTTATAAGCACACATACGGTTCTAGAATCATCTAAAACTTCAAAAACTCGAGAATTCTTACCAAAAGCTTCCAAGTTTACAGATTCTTCTTCAAAAATCCGAGGGTTTTCTGCTCCTTCTACTTTCTCTCTCTAAAGATATCGAATGCAGTGAAAATGCAGACAACGTGGGTGCCATACCACCTTTTGTACAAAGAATTAATAGAAAGTTTGCTCATTTGACACTTTTGGCCCTTAAACAAAAGTAACTTTTGTTTTTCTTTCCTTTCTCTTTCTATTTTATTCTTTTGAATTCTTTACTAAAAATTTACGGGTGTTACATTTCAATTGATTTCCACAGATCTGTGTCTATGGAATTCAAATGATGTTTCAGTCTAAGAGACCAGTTTTTAAAATCAGCTCT
The DNA here is from genome assembly GCA_024085815.1 of Flaveria linearis. Lineage (NCBI taxonomy): Eukaryota > Viridiplantae > Streptophyta > Magnoliopsida > Asterales > Asteraceae > Flaveria > Flaveria linearis. The sequence continues at coordinate 42,552,994 of CM044014.1, read as the reverse complement.
ATTTTTAAGTTTTGGAACTCTGTTCTCAGAATCTTATAATTTCACCATTTTTATATTTTTGTTGTTTTCTAAGCTTTTGAATTAACAAAAAGACTTAAAAAAATATTTTTAAATTTTTGAAATTTTATGAAAAATTTCCAAGTGTCAAGGCTGATATGTCCGAACAGTGGTGATACGTCCCAACAGTGTAAAACGTCTCAACAGTGTAAAACGACCAGCTGATAAGTCTAAGGGAATGCCTTAGAAAATTTCCAACACTAGAAACTATCGCACAGTGGTTATATGTCCACACAGTAGTTATACGTCCACAGTGAAACTCTCACAGTAGTAATACGACTAGTCACACTGATGATGTCCCACCAGTAAAACTACCACACAGTGGTAATACGACTACACAGTGGTAATATGTCCAACCAGTTAAACTACCACAGTGGTAATACGACTACACAGTGGTAATATGTCCAACCAGTTAAACTACCACAGTGGTAATACGACTACACAGTGGTAATACGACTAGGGTAAAATGACTGAACAGTTGAGAAAAGTCTTAACAGTTCTCAAACGACCAAACACTTAGGCAAATTTAAGTGTTTTTCAGCCCTAATACGACACATTCATCAGATTCTTATGAATTTAACGAACTCAGAAATCTCAAAATCCCTCAATTGTTGATGAATTGAGCTGAAATTTCACAATTAGTTCATGATTATACCGATAATCAATCCTATAACCTCAATTTCAGTAATTATCAAAAAATTTCGATGAATTTTGGAGATTCAAAGTCGAACACTCAAGAACACTTATTCGAACTGTTTTTCACTAATTCACTCGATTTTTATGAGATAAACTGCAATTTGTGATTCAAAACATGTTTTTGATGATGAAACACAACTTTGATTCACAATATTTCACTTGAATTGTCAATTGATTAAAGATTTCAGTGGATTTTTGAAGTTTCTATCTTCGACAGAACCTTCAAAAACACTCAACCGAGAGCTCTGATACCAATTGATAGGATCAATTAGAGCAATCTGTAACAATTATATGAACAATTCTAAGCAAAATACAAGCAATTGTAATCGAATCAAGCAAAATCAACAAAATTCATATTTCATTGATAGCAAAGACGATTACAAAAGATAGAGAGCAGTTCTGATAAAAACATACAACAACTTGCAATCTATACTACGTCTATGCTATTTATACTAGAACCTAAGGAACTAAAATTTACAAAACTAGTCCCTATACTAGTATAAAATACAAAACTAAACAATAAAGACTAAATTTAATCTTTTAAGGGACCTAACAAAAACAGTAGCATGATGATTATTTACAAGGAACGTACCGTTAACCACGTCAGGTTCCTTTAGAGCTCCAGCTAGGTCCATCATAAATGCTCTCCCCTTAGGCTTGCTCCTCATGTGTCCTGGATCCCCACATTCATAGCATTGCTTCCCTGGTGTGTAAGTACAACCCTTGATCAGGTGCCCAGTCCTTTTGCACCTAAAGCAGGGCATTAGGTTGCATTCCCCTTGATGGTGTAGCTTGCACTTGTTGCAAAATGGGCTTGTCCCCGAGTACAGTCTCCGGGTCTTGCTTCCCTGATCATCACGTCTCACACCTTCGAAACTCTTTCTTCCTGACCCGCTACTACTTCCAACTGCTTTCTTTGCTTCAAACCACCTTCTTTTCTCTCCAACAAACTTCTTCTTCCCATCACTCCTAACTTGCTCAGTCCATCCAGCCTTAACTAGGTCATCGGTCAAACTGCTGGTGAGGTCAACTACGGATTGTAAAGTCAAGGGCTTAGAGGATCAGAACATTCCCCTAACTCTAGGATGTAGCCCCCAGATGAATCGTGCTACGCCTTTAGACTCAGGTGTCACCAGATGTGGCACCAGCCGGGATAGGGCTAAGAAACGATTGATTTACTCCGTGTAATTGGGACCTTTCATCTCTAGGCTCAGGAACTCCGATTCTAGCTTCTCAAGTAGATTGATGGGGCAATACTTGTTGGTTATCAGCTCTCTGAATTCGGTCCGCCTCATTTGATTTGCAGCATTCCTTCCCCGATCTTGAGTGATCGACTTCCACCACTCCAATGCCGATCCTTTCAGTGATTGGGAAGCGAATCTCACCATATGGTCTATTTTGCATTCGCTGACGTCCAGTACAGCCTCCATCTCGTCAATCCATCTATAAGTCTCTATAGCACCCTCGGTGCCATAGAAGTCCATAGGTTTGCATGCCATAAAGGTCATATAAGAGCATCCATTCCTTAACGCCTCAGATTCCTCATTGTGGCCCTCGTCGTTTTCAGTCCCATTACTACCTCCGGCAACGTTCCGGTCAGCATTGATCTGAGCGATGATGGTTGGTATTGCGTGAGCAATTTGCTATGCTACGAGATTTGCTATCCTCTCGTCATTCCCTGGGTTAGCATTCCCCCCGATAGGAGTCTCTAGAGGAGTAGGAGGTTGATTTCTGGTTCGCCTTGCTCCTTCATGACGACCTCGGTAGGTTCCTTGTCTCCCGATACGTGTTCCTCTTCTGGTAGGCATTCTGATAGTATCACAGATAAAGTTGTTTTAGCGTCTCATAATTTGTTTCAAACAATCTATGCATCCATTCCTTACAAGGCTCCTTCTATATGAGGAGAGAATATGGTGTATAATTATACACAACCTTCCAATTTCCCACAGATTACTAATTTAAAAAATTTAAACAGTCATCAAGAATGGCATGGCCCAACACCATGAAGTGCATAACACATGGCAGATAATCATAAATGTTTCAACAGCATTGCACCATAGTAATCCTTACAAAATAGGACAAAGTCAATAGTATCAGAGTCTAGCTCTTACAATTTGGAAGGTGCCATCACCCCCATGAATAATAATAATAATAATAATAATAATAGTGTCAGATAACGATAAGATTATTTCCTTCAACTGTTCAAAGACAGATATTTTTCCTCCTTCTACATGTCACCTTCACATCCACTTCTTCTTCAGCCATCCCATCCATCCAGAGCTCTTCTTCTTCTGTTCCTGCTCCAACCTCTGCACCCCATGCGAAGCCATCATAGCCTGGAATTGAGCAGAGTGGGAGGTCCGGGTAGCGTGCTGAAGAGTCAGCTTGTGGCGACGGACGGTCTTCAAGATCTCATCCAGTGCTGCATCAGTGGGTCCTACTGTGACGACCGGTCCCAAGGTCACTAATCTAAACCATAATTTAATTGCATCCTATCCCATCTTATGAGTACTAATAATAGAAACAATTTAATTATATCAATAATGTTAGAATCACCATTTGTTATTTGATCCATTTTTATGATTCTATGTGATTTTGTGAATTTTTGTTACTTTAAGTCTTGCCTTTTAGAAAATTAGTGCCCGGGAATATTAATTAGTCACCCTTACAATGAAATAAATACATTAGTGGAACAATTAGGGATGTGTGCATGCACACACTAGGAACCCATGGCTAGAGCATGCATATCATGCACAACAATTATCAACTAACTAAATAATACCATCTTATATTCTACACAATACTACACTACACAACAAATTAACACTACCTATTATTAATTATCTACATTAAAATTTTAAATTAAAAATGCCCACAAGAGGACAAATTTGGCTGCCCCTTAACCACCAATGAATGCTTTTGTCTACCACTACACTCCACCCTTCCTAAACACCCATTCACTACGCATGTATTCTTCACTTTTTGCAAGACACACTCTCATTCTACTCCTCTCCTCTCTCTCTCTCGAACTCAGCTGAAAACACACACACAACTCACGGTTCCAAGCTCCATTCCAGCAGCAAAATCGTGAACTACAACAACAACAACATCGGCCGACACCAAAACCGCAGGAAGGTATCTCTTTGTGAAGCTTTTGGTGCTTGATTCTTACAAAACCGTAGACTCCAGCTTTTGTTCGAGATTCTCCTGCCTTGTCCAAGGAGATTCTAGCCATTCACGACCATCCACACCTTCCAAACCGTGAGTTACATCAAGTGTAAGCTCCATGTGCTTGGTTTTGGACATTTCTCATGTTTTCTTCATTTTTCACCTAAAAACCTTACTTTTTCTTGTTGTAGCAGAAACTTCTCACCAACACCTTTTTCTTGAGGAGTTCCCAATGTTCTTGAAGTTAGATCACATGGTAGAATAGTCATTCTAAGGGGTAGAACCCGATTTAACCCTTAGAAAACCCAATTTTTGGTGCTTTGCACCATCCAACTTGTGTACCTTGTAACCTTTGAGAACAAACCTTCTAACCTGCTTTCTAATGGATCATTAAACTCCTAATAATCTATTTTGAATGTTACAAATGGTTGTACACCATGAATGGAAGGTATTAGCACAAGAACACCATGAAAAACCCCTCTTTCTACAAGTAGCAACCTCTTTTAGTCACTTGTTGAAAACCCTCTCAAACAAGGTTCATAACATGCTCAAAAACGACTTTTAAACACCCCAATAATCTTATTTTTAAATTAGATAAAGTTTTCGTAATGGTTAAACTCAAGTTACAATGATTTACACATGTGTAATGGTCGATTATGATACTTTCTATATATTTTAAAGTCTATGGATGTGTAGAACAACTAGGACATGATTTGGGACTGTTATTTCAGTAGTTTTTGATGAATATTAAGAGTTTTAGTATTGTTTAATCTCTGGAACAAAGGACATGTTGTGTTTAGACCCATTTTAGTCACTTTCGGGACCCGAAAACATGGTAAAACTACTTAAAAACAAGAAAGCTTGGCTATAAACTTTTTAAAGAGAATTCCAGGTCCATTAAGGATTAATAAAGTGTTCTGGAGTCAATGGGAATTTTTAGTGGTCAAAAGGTAATTTAAATGGATTTTTAAGTGGAAACGGGTGCTAACCGAGAGTCGTTTTTAAGGAAAATCTAAGAAAAATAAGTATAAGGTTAGAAATTATAAAAATCATGTTATTCCAGTAGGATAAATGATAAAATGACTTATAAAGTAGAAAGGTTGGTCAAACAAGCTTTTAAAATGGTCAAACCCGGTTAAAAACGCGTTTTAACGGTTTAATTGTAAAAATGAGTCTTTCCACTACTAGAGGCAAATTTTGTGATTTAAAAGGTTGGAAACTTATAAAAATGACTTTAAAAAGTTATCTACTGGTCCTAGAATTAAAAACATGAAAAATCATAGGTAACCATCTTAAACCCTTCTGTTTTACCGTAACCGGTAACGTTAAACGCGTAATTTATAAACCAAGTCTATAAACTGAAAATTTGGGTATGTGTTCTTAAAATTAAGTTAGATTAAGGTCTTGAACCTGATATTTGTTAATTGTCATAAATTAACTCGTGTATATTAGGTTAATTAATGCATTTAATCAAGAATTGAATCTTAGCATGAAGAATGTAGAAAAATCAATTTATGTCATGGATTCCAAATCTTTTAAATAACTTGGATTGACAATGTAAGTAATATATAATGTTTCAAGTGATGTTTATAATGTTCACGTTTATATCATATTTGTTAACTTGGTTGACGCTAAATAATCCAATTATTGATGATAGTTGACGATATTTTGTATAAAAAGAGTGTTACAATTAATATTTATTTCAATAACAAGGAGATGACCGACAATTAATAATAACACGATGATGGATCATTATAGCATTTCAGGTCTTTTATCTTAAATAAGAAGTGTAGGCATCTGTTAACCTAAATTTCATTATATTTATATACATTTATAAGTGCATAATCGTATTTGCATGAATTACATCTCTAAGTCTTCTAATGATTCAATGTGACACGAAATAAACTTACTTGTATCATCTATGACATGTTATAACCATTTTCCAAATTTTAATGCTTCATATATTTTATCTAGGTTGATTTCTAATAACGTATCGTTGGTAATTAGATCTCGAGTCAAAACCATCCATTTAAACCAAGTAATTATAACAAGTGACGTTTATCTACGTTTAATAATTTATACCTTCGCTTAATTAGAGCTCAATAACACTTATTTAAATTATAATTTAATTTCATTATGTGATTTTCTCACGTTATTTCCAAATACATATTCATTCTTGATGATTTTATAAACTAGTTAACATTTTAAACATATTTTTAGCTCATCACACACACAAGTTAATATAATTTCCATATTTATACGTGTAAGAACGTTTAGCGCACGGTTATACCTAACGTATCCATATCGCGTCCTAGAACTCGCTTGCTCCGACCCGCAACGCGTTGACTGTCCATTGACCAGTTTGACCAGCTTTGACCAAGGTTTAACCTAGTCAAGACGCACCAAGATTATATACAAACTCTACTACATTGTGATGTCATAACCAAACACAACCATAATCTCATTATATGTTACAACCACCTTGGTTAAAGCTTTTACCACCAACATCCACCACATGCAGCCACCTTCCACCATGGACCGCCACTAACCGCCACCGGCAACCTCTCGGTTCGTCGGAATTCCTGCAGGATGTAGCCCCAAATCATCTGAAGTCGCCATATCTTGCTTAGGTTCAATACGAACCCACTAGAACAGTATCAATCAGCTCCAATAAACCTCGAATAACAACAACCACCACAAAACCACCATCAATCCCCACCTCCGGCTAGCACCGCCGCGGTAAGTAGCCGCCGGTCGGACCGGGCTTAACCAAAGAACCATCCCGAGCCTCCAAACTCAAAGATCTTGCTTCCAATCCAGCATACTGCCATAAACCGAACCATCATTAAGTGTACTTCTTGGTTGAAACCAAAAATGGTTCATGGATCTTACCAAGTCGCCGGAAATCGAGAGGAACAAGATAGGGGCGGGCGGAACCCTAGCCGCCGCCACCTTCATCCACCAATATCTTTTAATCTTCTGTGAGTTAGAGGGAAAGGCTACCACCATTGGAAATATCTCGTCGAGTGGAAGAAGTGCATAGGTGGCACTCTCCGCCACTCGCCGCTACTCGCCGGCTGCGACGGCCGGAATCTCGCCGGAACCCTAGCCGTACACCACCTTCTCTCTTCCATAACTTCCTCTTCGTTGTGAATCAGAAGAAGCCACCACCGCCATCGTGTTCTTCTTTCCAAGGGCTTCGATTTGATATATGGCACTCGCCGGGACGTCGCCGGAATGGCCGCCGGTGGCCGGAACTTCGTCGGAGGAGAGGGGGGAAAAGGGGGTTGCGGCTCTCTCTCTCTTCCAGCCTCATTTTCATGTATAAAAACCCTAAAATAGGGAATAAGTTGCTTTTATACTAGGGTTAGATGATGGGTGCGAATACGGGCCGGTTCGTACACGTTCAATTAAGTTTTCGCGCAACGTTAAACTTTTCTTTTCCCATTAGATTCGGTTATATAAAACGTTATAGATATTCCAAGATTAAAATTTTATTGTATTAAGACATACCAAATAATTAAACGAGGTTGTAATTTGACTCGTATTTAACGCGTTTAATGGCTTTACACGTTTTTTTCGAATGAGCGTTATCATTAACATTTTGGTATCAAAATATATGCAATTAAGTATAAAAATGATATTTTGTGCGTTAGCTTCCCATGTTAGTCGCGTTAAAACCTTAACTGACGTATTCTCGAGTTTGACCTGATCGTAACCCGGTTCACGTCACGGTCGCGTTTTGGAACGCATTAATTCCAAAAAATGTATCACTCACCAAGTTTAATATGTTATGATAATAAACAATGATTAGAAGAATATTTTAGGAGTTACGAGGCTTGGTTGACATATCAGATAACATTTAAATGCCGGTGAACACCGGTATTCGCGTTTCACTTACGTATCTCCGTTGCTTATGCATTTTTGATGAAAAATCTTTTAGCCAACATAATTTATGATATTAGTTAAGATTAACAACGATTTAGATTGGATGACAAGTCATGATAAGAATTTCTGATTGAATTCAGACGTTAGAACGCGTTAAATTGACGGATTTCACCCGTTATGGGTTCTGAATCTGCTTTTAATTTGGATCTTTTCATAGTTATTTCAAATCACATAATAATTCATTCTTTCATGGTTTGTCATTTAATTAGTTCGTATACATGCATTTGGGCCTTAAATGGGCCTTGTTTGTATGTTTGGACCCTTATTGGGCTTATTAGGCCCAAAAGGCTAGTTTCATTTTCCAAGTTTTCTTTTGTAAGCCCACCTTAATTCGGACGTTTATTAAGTTTTATAACATTTTGAGTTTTCTAATTGGGCCATTTTTCAGAGGTGTTACATTCTCCCCTCCTTTTAGAAATTTCGTCCTCTAAATTTTAGTATCGCTAACATTGTTTCTGAGTGTAATACACTCATAGCACAAGTCTTGAGGGTTTGAAGCTATTTAGCTGAGCATTCCAGGACAAATGTTGACAATTATGTATCCAATAATTGGGTTTGATTTGGATAGAAGTAACTATCCGAATGTTAGAATCATGCTTGACAGAATCAGTGAGTCAAACCATGTATCGATTTTTGGCTTCACAGTCAGGTCAATTGGTATTTGCACAAAAATTGCAAGAAATAGATTCTTTACGGAGGTTCAATGCACCATTCTACTAGGTAATTCTAGCAAGGAGAAGATTCCCAAAAATCCCGACGGAGCGATTGAAAAGAAGAGGATATTAGCGTGCATGCCTTTAATTTGTCAGGATAATCAGGATACGCTAGATAAATGGTTTCAGAGCAAGAAGGATTGGGTTTTTCCCCACGAGTACTGATTAATATTAAGGAATTGCACGATCATTCCTACAAAGCTAAAACTAAGAAGTTTTTACGATGGTAAAAAAAATGAAGAGGTTAGGTCACACACGAAGGTCTTCACCTTCCAAAGCCTCCTTTTAATACTCATCTTTCCTCGGAAAGATTTTCTTCGATCTCATCCTTCTATTATTTCTTCTTAAAGGGTTAAGTCTTTTCTTCCACTAAGTGCTTCTTCGAGTATGCTTTCATTCACCTTATCAGACGCATGTCAAGAGTTTCCCAATATAGGATGTGCTATAAACTCCCGGGAACCAATGCTAGGAGAATTTACAAGTTCAAGAAATGATACGGGTGAAGGCAATAGAAGAAAACCCTAATTTTAGGCTATCCGCATCCATCAACGCGGTTAAGCCGAGACAAATGCGGTCAAGACTTGTTCTCTCGCATAAGGAAATACAGATGTCTTAGGACAATGAGGATGGTGGCCTCCTATCCGCCCTTGTCAATGCGCTTGCCATTACCGATTGTCGATCACCCTATTCTACTTGATTTAGTATTCTGATGAGTAGTTGGTAGTGTCGTACCAATAATGTATCAAGTTGCATCCTTTTATTTTATGGAAGTCCAGTTCATGCTTAATGTAGCCCACATATATTTCCGTAAATTCATCGGGCGACAAGAAAATTGTCTTGTACTGTTGCATCAACACACATCTGAAACTTTCTTATTCGCGCCCAAACGAATTCCACATTTTCCTAAGGATAACGATGCCAGTCGTATAGCTACACGAATCAAGGTTTTATTAATCCTTTTACAACTTTCTCCGAACCCTAAGCATTGACGCATCTCAATAGGGTTTTACTTCTCCCGGAATTTTATAGCTTCAAATTATAGCACTTGTCTCGAATTTCGTGCTATTAATAGTAACAAAATGACATACATGTCTAAGTATGTCCTGCAAAATCCTATCCATGAGCCTCATGAGTTCCGTGAATTGTGTAGGTCCTCCCACATGGGGTTGACCACAATCTTCGTACTTGCCTGTAACACCTCTGAAATCTAGCCCATTTAGAAAGCTTAATGTATTATAGAACCAAAAAAGGTCCGGATTGATCTGGACTTACCAAAGAAACCTTGCAAAACGAAACTAGTCTTTTGGGCCCAATAAGCCCAATAAGGGCCCGAACATACAAACAAGGCTCATTTAAGGCCCAAATGCAAGTTTACGAACTAATTGAATGAGAAACCATGAAACAATGAATATTTATGTGATTTGAAATAATTATGGAAAGATTCAAACTGAAAACAAATTCAGAACCCATACCGGGTAAAATCCGGCAAATTACCGTACTAACGTCTGAATTCCATCAGGAATTCTTAAAATGTCTTTCATCCAATCTAAATCATTGTTAACCATAACTAATATCATAATTAATGCTTGCTAAAAGATTTTTCATCAAGCATGCATAAACAGCAGAATTTCGTAAGTGAAACACGAATACCGGTTTTCACCGGCATTTAACTGACGTCAGTTATGACAACCGAGTCTTGTAACTCCGTAAATATTCATCTAATCATTGTTTATTATCATAACATATTAAATTTGGTGAGCGATACGTTGTCCGGAATAAATGCGTTCTGAAACGCGACCGTGACGCAAACCGGGTTACGATCAGGTCAAACCTGAGAATTCGCCAGATAAAATTTTAACATGACGAACATGGGAAGTTAACGCTCAAAATATCATTTTAATACTTAATTGCATATATTTTGATAGCAACATGATAATATTAACGCTTATTCGATAAAAACGCGTAAAACCGTGAAACGTGCTAAATACGCGATAAGTTACCAACTCGTTTGATTATCCGGCATGTTTTAAATACATAATCTCGGAACACTTATAACGTTTTGTATAAATTGAAACTAACGAGAAACGAATTTAAACTTATGTGAAAAACTTGATCGAACGTGTGCGAACCGAACCCGTTTCTTTAACCCTACTATATAAGCACATTATTCTCCATTTTAGGGTTTCACAAATCAAAAATTAGGGCTGAGAGAGAGAGGCGCACACCGCGGCTTCTTCCCCCTCCCCCCTCTTCGAACCCGGTCGATTCTCCGGTCACCGGAGACGGCCTCCGGCAAGTGCTAGCTAGAGACACCCCTCATTCGACTCCTATCGACGCCACAATCATGATGGTGGCTTTGATTTCTCTAAAACACAACAAGATAATGGGAATCGAGGGCGGTGGTGACGGTTGCAGGCGGGTTTTGGAGGTGGAAAAGGTGGTGTCGATCCGAGCTAGGGAAGCGACGATGGTTGTGTGGTGGTGCGACATTAGCAGTCGCGCGACCTGGCAAGGGGTGTCGGTGATATGTGGTGATTTGGGGGTTCTGGCGGCCGAGAGACTAGGCTGCGCCGGCGGTGGAGTTGGTGGCTGTCGATGGTGACCGTGGCTGGGGTGTTGATGATGTAGATGTGCTGCAGTGCTGGAGCCACGGTGGTGGCTGATAGAGATTACTACAGTGGTGGTGATGAAGATATCAAGACCCGATGATGTGGGGATGTTGGCGGTTGAGGGTTGCCGACCGTAATTGTGGGCTGTGATTGTGTTGGTCGGTTGTGGTGATGTTGGCTGTGGATGCTCTTGACCGTAGTGGTGACTGCGTTGGTGATGGTTCTGGCTATGGATGCGTTGTGTGGTTGTGGTTGTGGCGGCTGCCGGCGGTGCAAAGGCCCATCGGGCGCCGAGCAGCAGCAGTAATGACCTGTGGTGGTTGTGGTATTGGCTGATTTTATGGTTGCATGCGGGTTTTGGATGAGGTTATCGGTCGCGGTGATGGTTAGGCAGCAGGGATGGTGATAGAGTAGCAGCCAGGGTGATGGTGGTTGTCGGTTACATTGGATGTGGTTGTCGGGTCGATGGTGGCTGAACCGGTTGTGGTGTGTTGAGTGTTAGATTATAGGTGGTGGTGGTTTTGGCTGTTTAGTTATGGTTGTGGACCTAGGCGACGATCGAAGCTGGTTGTCATTGTTGTCGGTCATGGTGATGGCTGCAAAACAACAGTGATGGTGAGGTAATCTGTGGTTGTGGTTGTGTTGTTGTTTGTTGTTGTTATTCGAGGTATATTTGGGGCTATTAATGGTGATGTATCAGTGTGCATGTCGACTGTGGTTGGTCTAGATTAGGTTGTGGTCTTGGTGGTGTGTTGGACCATGGTTGTCGCTATAATGGCGATGGTAAAGATGGTTATGGTAGTGGTTCAATAGGGTTACGGTGGTCGATAATGAGGATGTTATTGTTGATTGTTATGGCGTGTGATACAAGTGATGGTATGTCGAGATAGAAGCAATTAGGGGATTATGAAGTTGCTCGGGTCATGGTCAAAGCTGATGACCTTTGCCAAATGTTAGACTGCAAGGGTCAAACTTGGTCAACGAGCAGTCAACAGAACATGAACGCGATTAGATCGAGGCGAATACGAGTGGGTTAAAATCCATAACCGAGTGGAAGGTAATATCGCACGCGCAACGCATTGAAATTGAATTATAAATTGCATACGTATTGTTGAGCTCTAATTATATAAAGGCATAAATTATAAAATATGTGAACTATAAACGAAAACGAACGTAGCTTGTTATAATTATTTGATTTAAATAGATGGTTTGGACTCGAGATTTAATTAGCAATGATACTTTATTACAAATCAACCTAGATAACATGTGTGAAATATTACATGGTTGGGAAATGGGTATAACATGCCATTGATTAAACAAATAGGTTGATTTCATGTCACGTTAAATCGTTACAAGACTTAGAGATATAAAATACATTTAAACACGATTGTACATTTGTGTATATATATATATATATATATATATATATATATTTACAATAGATATATAGGTTAACCGGTATCTACAATTTTCATCTAAAATAAAAGACCCAAAATGCCCTAATGATCCATCATCGTGTTGTTATTAATTGTCGGTCATCTCATTGTTATTGACATAAATATTAATTGTAACACTCTTTTTATACAAGTTATCGTCAATCAAGTTAACAAATACGATATAAACGCGAGCATTATAAACATCGTTTGAAACGTTATATATTACCTACATTGTTAATGCAAGTTATTTATAAAGATTTGGAACCCATGATATAAATTGGTTTTCTACATTATTTAAGCTAAGACTCAATTCTTGATTAAATACATTAATTAACCTAATGTTCACGAGTTAATCCAGACACCTAACAAATACACAAGAAGCTCAGATACATTAAGGATACTAATCACCAACTTAAGTTTAACTAAAGAGCTCAACTGCACGCATGTAATAACATCGTGCTAATTCTAAACGTGAATCTTATATGTTCTAGTTAGGATTGCTTTGTCGGTGATAATCACTTTCTTTATCAAGCTCTGAAATTATATAAGGAAACCAGGTGAGTTCTCGTGTTCCCCCTTTTTACTTTTGTTTTGGAGATGAAGCATGCTCCTTTTAAACTGAAACTCTTATGTGTGATACTGTTTACTGTTTGGCATGATCTTTTGTTTTATGAACTATGATTATGCTTACTTGATGCTTGTATGTGGGACTTTTTGGATACCTGTTGATACTTTAGTCATAGTCATTAATTATTTCGTGAACCGCTTGTTCTTACGTGAATAGATCTATTTGGGGAATCCCCCACGCACAGTGGCTCCCGCCACAGGGAGGTACCCCACTGAGATCCTGAGCGGTCGTTTGTGGCATGTAACAGGTTTTGAGTAAGATACTATGGTGAACCATTCTAGCAGGAATAGTTCACTAATCTGAGGCTTGGTCCTTTCCTACGGGAATATCCGGTTAAACACAAGTTTAGAAGAGGCCAACCGTGGACCAAGTGCAGGGTTGATTGTGATACCCCACAATGACTGATACTAAAAATGATGTTTTAAACATCAAATGAGATTTTCAAAAACTTTCACACTTGATTCTAAAACCTTCACTTGTAGACTCTAAGAGTCCCTTTTATTTCTGAAACTTTAACCACTTGAACTCACCATCTTTATGTTGACACAATTTTCTTTTTGAGCATGTCTTCAGGTACAGCTAGGGAGAATAGTTGAGCTATAGAAGATACCTAAATCTGAGGCAAGAAGTAAGGGTAGGTGTTGAAGACAAAAGTCGAGCCTAGAAGCTTTAGTTACTGAAGCATCAAGAAACATTTACCAAAAGATTGATCATAGCACCTATAGACTGTAGATTTAGGCACCTTATGAATTGAAACAGAGCCAATACTCTGATGTAAATGTTGAAAGTTGTAATGTATTAAACCATTTAGTTTCCGCTGCATTTTGGTTGTTGTTTACTAATCGTGACGTCCCGCCTCTCTGGGCCTGGGGTGTGACATTGCCATATCTGGTTTCAACTGTTACTTGTGTAATGTCGTTTTCCTTATAAACACGGCTGATAACAATTAAGATGTAGGTAGCGTCTTGCAATTGATTAAGCAGGTGAACATCTCTAGGGAGAGGGTATCACTTATCATTGGTAACTTTATTTTGCTCTTAGTACTCTACCCATAGTTGGAGCATTCTATTTTCCTTCCATAAGGAGTATTAAGTTCCCTCAGGGCGACATACCAGGTCTTATGAATTATTTATCTGACGGCTCTCGAATCTGCTTTCCTTCCACCAGCTCCTTAATATAAGCTTCAAGTCCAGTACTCCCATATATATGTACTTCTTCTATTCTCCGACATAATTTCCTTAAGAGCAACCTCAACTATTGTCTTAAGCTACAGAATTGCTACAAACGTTTTCACTAATTCCTTCATAGTGCTTCCCAATTAAGGTCAACCTTCTAGATGACCTCTTCCTCGGTCCATCTTCTACAAGTTAACTGTGCCCTGTAGAGGGTCTATTCGTGAAACAAGTAACTCTGTTTAGATTCCAATCCTTTATAATCATATCGATTGTTCCAACAAGATATGGGAGTAAGACTTTTTGCTCGAATTTCCGACGGTACGGAGCGTTCTAGGGTAAGGTATTAGAGAATCACTTTAGGAGAGGTTTGAAAATTTTAAGAGGAATAACGCCAACGCTTACAATCGGGGATGACTATGCAGACTTTCTTCGTCTACAACCTGGTGCATGGTTATCACTTCGTTATAGTTGGATCTCAAGTGATTTAACACATGAGATTTCTTGTAGCTGATCTTCTATGCTTCTTAATACATCTTTTGGAGCAATACCATCCTTTAAGTTCGACCATGAATTCTTCCCATAAATTCTTCACTATTATCGACCGCATTAATTCGAACAAGTTTAGGACTTTATCAAGGTGCTCGCTAGCACAAGAAGGTTAACTACCACTCTAATAACTTATCGTATAGTTCGAGATCGTATTCTACTTCAGATCTACGCGCTCGAATCACGAACTTATCACTCAAATAGTAGAGATCTCCGATTAGAGATAACTTGCAAGGTTTTAAAGTTTTCCGCATCGGCTATCACGCGTTTCCAAAGATGAGGGTTATGCTAGAGGGCTTAAGGTGAGCAGCACTACTCGTTAAGAGAATAAATCGAGAACAGAGGGTGAGTGGAAAAATTGGGGATCCCAAAGAAGTTATAAGTTCAGATTTTTGTCTTGAATCTTGAAGGTTAGCATTTCTCGGCAATTAACCCTGGCACTTGGATATTTATCTCCGGAGAATCTGGATTTTAGAAGGAGGTTTCATTTCCTATATATTCTGGAGCTCAGAACTTTATCAACAGCACGGTCAATTAAAAGCAGGGTCAAAATAGTTCAACCTATGTTTCGTGTGAAGATCGTCATTAGGTGACTAACGGTTGAAGATGATGAAAGATTTCACGAGCGTAGTATTAACAAAGGTGATTATTAATCACAATTGGAGCTGATATTAAGAATATTGCTTTGAGTTAGGTGGTTCCATTACAATGAATAGGTAGAGAGAAGTCATATTCCTCAATGGCTTTGAGAAAATGATCAGAGGAATTCTAGAATCCGGAAGATCCTATGAGGTGTGAACTACTAAGAAAGAAAGAAGTGACAAGTCTTCAGTGTCATGGATCACCAAAGGTGCTTCTTGGAAAATTTATTACTCCGGTACGTTCTCTGTTGGACAAGTCTTGTTAGAGAGTCTTCCACTATGTTGAGGAAGTTTTGACGAATTCAATGTTGGGTAGGAAGGAAATTTTAGGCATCGCTAAAAATAGTATGGCTAAGGTACACGCACAACGAGGTGAAGTGCCATACTCAGCACGAGACCAGTTGAGTTTGAGAACATCATTTAATGAACTTCAAAGTCTGATGGTCATATCATTATAATTCCAATAGGAGAGTAGAATAAAAGAAAAGAAAAGAAGGAAAGGAATAGTTACTGCAACGTCGTCCTTGGTAGCTTTTCAAGTGTCAAATGGTTCTCGCACAGCATGAAAGTTTTGAACATGAAATCATTGAATATATTCCAAATATTTGTGTTTATTCTTGTATTTATTGCTTCTTTGAGTGTTATACATAGATATTATTTTACATGACAGGGCCCACTAGAATTCAAGTGTACCTGTAAATTCACCATTACGTGTGCACCCGTAATCGTCAATTTACCTTACACTATCATTCTAGTTATTCCCATCATAAGTTCCGAGTTCTGTGTAATTAAGTCATGGAGTTAAAATTCCCATTTGGTCATCATCTGCAATTAAGCACACTTAGATTCCAATTATGCTAACATTCTTGCCAACCCAACAATTGTGTCAAAGTACAGTTTCAACAAATCAAGCAATAAATGAGCATTCAGGTACATACTATTCTAGGGAGCAGATCAAACAAAAAGGCATTATGTTTACTATCTTATCACTACATTCCAACATGTATCATCTTACAAATGAGGCATATAAGCAAGTATCATCATTCCAACAAGTAACATTATAGCAGTTGTCTCACGTAATGACACAAGTCGTATCAAGTGTATAGCTAACAGCAGTTGTTTCATATAGTGACAAAAGTCAACTGTGCAATTATATAAGTGTCTCTCCAGGATTTACGTCCTAATTTATATGCACACCTTTGGTTTCTAACATTCTTAGTACTTCACATTCAGTAGTCCTAATAGTCAACTCCAAAAGATTCCATACTTTCATGGTTTACTCGGGTGCACCTATCATAGGTAATACCCTAATGTATCAAGAATTCTTATAGGGTAGAGAATTCTTATTGGGATATATGTAATCCTTAAGGTATACAGGTTAACGATGGGAGTTCTTAAGGGAACCTATTCTTGCTACAAACTTTGGATCACTGGATTATGGAAACAACCTGCTAGGCTGGTCCTATTTATGGTTACAGCTTAGGTATTGCAATGCAAACCCACCTTTCTACAACCTTGGCTCAACAAAACTCAGAAGAGTCTCTTACTAAGGTGGTCCTATGAGGTTCATATGGTTGTAGTTTAGGTCTCGCGAAGCAGACCTACTTCTCTACAACCTTTGGCTCTGATACCAATCTGTCACACCCCGGGCCCAGAGAGGCGGGACGTAACGATTAGTAAACAATAACCAAAATGCAGCAGAAACTAAATGGTTTATTACAAAGCGTCACATAATATTTACATTAAAATATTGGCCTTGTTTCAATTCACGGTGCCTCAATCTACAATCTATAGGTATCATGGTCAATCTCCTGGTCAACTTTTGTCTTCAACCTCTACCTTCATATCTTGCTTCGGATTTGGGTAACTTCTATAGCTCAACTATTCTCCCTAGCTGTACCTGAAGACATGCTCAAAAAGATTTTGTGTCAATATAAAGTTGGTGAGTTCAAGTGCTTAAAGTTTAAAAATAAACGTACTTAACAAAATTCTCATTTGATAAAAAGGAAAGAATCATAGTTCAATATCATGGGAGTATCATAATCAACCCTGCACTCAGTCTTGGTTAGCCTCTTTGAAAGTTGTGCTTAACCGGTTAACCCCTAAAGGGGGAGAGCTGAGCCCCAAACCAGTGAACCCTACCGGCCCGGATGGTTCACCATAGTTTCTTAGCAAAACCTGTCACATGCCATAAACGACCTCTCAGGAGCTTAGTGGGGTACCTCCCTGTGGCGGGAGCTACTGTGTGTGGGGGTTTCCCCAAATAGATCTATCCACATAAAACAAGCGGTTCACGAAAGAATTAATGATCATGATGTAAGTATCAGCAGGTAACCATAAATCCCACATATAATCACCAAGTAAAGCACAATTAAAGTTCATAAATAACAGAGCATGTTTCATCCCAAAGTAGTAGTAAAAAGGGATCACTAGAACTCACCTGGTATCCTTATATAAATTCAGAGCTTGATAAAGGAAAGTGATGATCACCAACAAAGCAATCCTGACTAGAACATATAAGATTCATGTTTAGAATCAGCATGATATTATTACATGCGTGCGGTTGAGCTCTTTAGTTAAATTTAAGTTGGTGATTAGTATCCATAACGTAGCTTAGCTTCTTGTGTATTTGTTAATTGTCATGAATTAACTCGTGTACATTAGGTTAATTAATACATTTAATCAAGAATTGAGTCTTAGCTTGAAGAATTTAGAAAAATCAATTTATGTCATGGATTACAAATCTTTTAAATAACTTGCATCGACAATGTAAGTAATATATAATGTTTCAAGCGATGTTTATAATGTTCACATTTATATCATATTTGTTAACTTGGTTGACGCTAAATAATCCAATTATTGATGATAGTTGACATATTTTGTATAAAAAGAGTGTTACAATTAATATTTATTTCAATAACAAGGAGATGACTGACAATTAATAACAACACGATGATGGATCATTATAGCATTTCAGGTCTTTTATCTTAAATAAGAAGTGTAGGCGTCGGTTAACCTAAATGTTCATTATATTTATATACATTTATAAGTGCATAATCGTATTTGCATGAATTACATCTCTAAGTCTTCTAATGATTCAATGTGACAAGAAATAAACTTATTTGTATCATCTATGACATGTTATAACCATTTCCCAAAATGCAATGCTTCATATATTTTATCTAGGTTGATTTCTAATAACGTATCGTTGGTAATTAGATCTCGAGTCCAAACCATCCATTTAAACCAAGTAATTATAACAAGTGACGTTCATCTACTTTTAATAATTTATACCTTCGCTTAATTAAAGCTCCATAACACTTATGCAAATTATAATTTAATTTCATTTTGCGATTTGCTCATGTTATTTCCAAATTACATATTCATTCTTGATGATTTTATAAAATAGTTAACATTTTAAACATATTTGTAGCTCATCACACACACAAGTTAATATAATTTCCATATTTATACGTATAAGAACGTTTAGCGCACGGTTATACCTAACGTTTCCATATCGCGTCCTAGAACTCGCTTGCTCCGACCCGCAACGCATTGACTGTCCATTGACCAGTTTGACCAGCTTTGACCAAGGTTTAACCTAGTCAAAACGCACCAAGATTATATACAAACTCTACTACATTGTGATCTCATAACCAAACGCAACCATAATCTCATTATATGTTACCAACCACCTTTGTTAAAGCTTTTACCACGAACATCCACCACATGCAGCCACCTTGCACCATGGACCGCCACTAACCGCCACCGGCAGCCTCTTGGTTGGCCGGAATTCCTGCCGGATGTAGCCCCAAATAATCCGAAGTCGCCAAATCTTGCTTAGGTTCAATACGAACCCACTAGAACAGCATCAATCAGCTCCAATACACCTCGAATAACAGCAACCACCACAAACCACCATCAATCCCCACCTCTGGCTAACACCGCCGCGGTAAGTAGCGTCGGCGGGACCGGGCTTAACCAAAGAACCATCCCGAGCCTCCAAACTCGAATATCTTGCTTCCAATCCCACATGCTGCCATAAACCGAACCATCATTAAGTGTACATCTTGGTTGAAACCAAAAATGGTTCATGGATCTTACCTAGTCGCCGGAAATCGAGAGGAACAAGATAGGGGCGGGCGGAACCCTAGCCGCCGCCACCTTCATCTGCCAATATCCTTTAATCTGCTGCGAGTTAGAGGGCGAGGCTACCACCATTGGAAAGATCTCGTCGGGAGGAAGAAGAGCATCGGTGGCACGCACCGCCACTTACCGCCACCCGCCGGCTGCGGCGGCCGGAATCTCGCGGGATCTCTAGCCGCACACCATCTCCTCTCTTCCATAACTTCCTCTTCATTACGAATCAGAAGAAGCCACCACCACCATCGTGTTCGTCTTTCTGTGGGCTTCGATTTGATATGTGGCACTCGCCGGGGCGTCGCCGGAATGGTCGCCGGTGGCCGGAACTTCGCCGGAGGAGAGGGGGGAAAAGGGGGCTGAGGCTCTCTCTCTCTCTTCCAGCCTCATTTTCATGTATAAAAACCCTAAAATGGGGAATAAGTTGCTTTTATACTAGGGTTAGATGATGGGTTCGAATACGGGTTCGTACACGTTTAATTAAGTTTTCGAGCAACGTTAAAGTTTTCTTTTCCCGTTAGATTCGGTTATACAAAACGTTATTAATATTCCAAGATTAATAATTTTATTGTATTAGACATACCGAATAATTAAACGAGGTTGTAATTTGACGCGTATTTAACGCGTTTAACGGTTTTTACGTGTTTTTATCGAATGAGCGTTATCATTAACATTTTGGTATCAAAATATATGCAATTAAGTATAAAAATGATATTTTGTGCGTTAGCTTCCCACGTTAGTCGCTTAAAACCTTAACTGACGTATTCTCGGGTTTGACCTGATCGTATCCCGGTTCATGTCACGGTCGCGTTTCGGAACGTAATTATTCCAAACAATTTATCACTCACCAAGTTTAATATGTTATGATCATAAAAAATGATTAGATGAATATTTAAGGAGTTACGAGGCTTGGTTGACGTATCAGGTAACATTTAAATGCCGGTGAAGACCGGTATTCGCGTTTCACTTACGTATCTCCGTTGCTTATGCATGTTTGATGAAAAATCTTTTAGAAACATAATTTATGATATTAGTTAAGATTAACAATGATTTAGATTGGATGACAAGTCATTATAAGAATTTATGATGGAATTCAGACGTTAGAACGCGTTAAATTGCCGGATTTCACCCGGTATGGGTTCTGAATCTGCTTTTAATTTGGATCTTTCCATAGTTATTTCAAATCACATAATAATTCATTGTTTCATGGTTTCTTGTTTAATTAGTTCATATACACGCATTTGGGCCTTAAATGGGCCTTGTTTGTATGTTCGGACCCTTATTGGGCTTATTGGGCCCAAAAGGCTAGTTTCATTTTCCAAGTTTTCTTTTGTAAGCCCACCTTAATTCGGACCTTTATTAAGTTTTATAACATTTTGAGGTTTCCAATTGGGCCATATTTCAGAGGTGTTACATTTACTCATGGATTTTAAACATGCAAAATAGGAATATTAGTTGAATCATTATAACCTAATTCATTCAAGTAATAAAGGGTTACAATATCTCAATATAGAAATTAGAGATCATATCCAGTCACTAGAATATTGAAGTCCTGTGGCACAAGTATGACTTTCACGCTTTGCCTTTTCAAGAAGCTTCATGAGTGGATCTGCAATGTTTTGATCCGTGTGAACTTTACGAATACATATTTTTCCCTTTTCAACTTCATCCCTTATGTAGTTGAATCTTCGTTCAATGAGCCTAGTCTTTTGATGTGCACGGGGTTCCTTGATTTGAGCAATCGCACCCTCGTTATCATAAAAGATTTCTAGGGGTTCCTGAATGGAAGGGACCACCCCTAAATCAGCAATGAACTTCTTTAACCATGCAGCTTCCTCAGCTGCCAACGAAGTGGTGATGTATTCTGACTTTGTAGTTGATAATGCCACCACTTCTTGCTTAGAGCTCTTCCAAGAGATCGCTCCTCCATTCAAGATGAAAATGTACCCGATTGTGATCGTGAGTCATCCCGATCTGTTCGGAAACTCACAACCGTATAACCCTTTACTACGAGTTCCTCCTCACCAGATCCATAGATTAGGAACATATCTTTAGTCCTCCTTAGGTACTTAAGTATGTTCTTAGCAGCCATCCAATGACTTCTTCTAGGATTTTATTGGTATTATCTTGTCATGCACATTGTCATGCTCAAAGCGCATGACACGTCCGGTCTAGTGGATATCATTGCATGCATGATGGATCCTATAGCAGATGCATACGGGATTCCCCTCATTTTGTCTTGCTCATCCTTTGAGCTTGGACATTGAGTCTTATCTTACTGAATACCGTTCCTCTTTGAATAGGTACGGTACCTTGCTTAGAGTTTTCCATCTTGAACCTTTTCAAGATCTTGTCAATGTATGGACTTTGATTTAAACCTATCAACCGCCTTGATCTATCCCTATAGATCTTTATTCCCATAATATAGGCGGCTTCACCAAGATCCTTAATGGAGAAACAGTTTCTAAGCCAGGCTTTTACACCCTCCAAGGTTGGAATGTCATTTCCAAATAGTTGAATGTCATCGACATATAATACTAGGAAACTGATGATGCTCCTACTAGCTTTCTTATATACACAAGCTTCTTCAGTGTTTTTGATGAACCCAAATTTGATTATATCTTCATCAAAACGGTGATTCCAACTTCTTGATGCTTGCTTCAATCCACAGATTGATTTCTTCAACTTGCATACTTTATTAAGATGCTTTTGATTGACAAAACCTTTAGGTTGAACCATATAGACATCTTCCTCAAGGTATCCATTTAGAAAAGTGGTTTTGACATCCATTTGCCAAATCTCATAATCATAATGACCAGCCATGGCAAATAATATCCTAATAGACTTTTGCATTACAACGGGTGAGAAGGTCTCATCATAATCAACCCTTTGAGTTTGAGTGACACCTTTTGCTACAAGTCTAGCTTTATAAGTATCCAAGTTTCCATGGATATTGGTTTTCTTCTAGAAAACCCACTTACTTCCAACTATCTTTGAGTTAAGAGGTGGTTCGACCAAGTCCCACACTTGGTTGTCATACATGGATTGCATCTCAACGTTCATGGCTTCAAGCCATTTATCACAATCCAAATTGGACATTGCATCACGATAGGTGGTTTTTCATCGGAGAATCTACCACATAGTATCCATCTATAAAAAATCCATATATTTCAGGTGGATTACTAATTCTACTAGATCTGCAAACGTTTTGTATATATTGATTAACCACTTGATCATTCCCAACATCGTCATGTTGAGTGCTAGTGTCAACCAAACGTGTATCGGTTTGTGGTTCTTGATCCTCATCAAGATCCACGGTTCTATTGCTAGTTCCTTCCGTAAGGAACTTAGCTTCTAAGAACTTAGCCTTCTTGGCAACAAACTCCTTTTGTTCCAATAGATCATAGAAATAATATCCCATAGAATCTCTAGGATATCCAATGAAGATACACTTTATGGAACGACTTTCTAGCTTGTTTAAGGTGGGAATCTTAACATAAGCCTCACAACCCCATACCTTTAAATATGAAAGTGATGGAACCCTTCCATGCCATATTTCAAAAGGTGTCTTTTCCACTTTCTTGGTTGGGGCCATATTCAAAATACGGGCCGCTGAGAGCAAAGCGAAACCCCAAAATGATTGAGGCAGTGAGCTTCTAGCCATGATAGATCGAACCATATCCAATAGAGTTTGATTTCTCCGCTCGGACACACCATTATGTTGTGGTGTTCTAGGTGGAGATAGTTGTGAGACAATACCACAACTTCTAAGATGATCTCTAAAAGTATCACTTAGATATTCACCTCCTCTATCGGTGTGGAGAATTTTTATTTTCTTGTTGAGTTGATTTTCTACTTCATTTTGGAAGATTTTGAACATTTCAAAAACTTCATCTTTATGTCTTAACAAGTACACATAACCATATCGACTATCGTCGTCGGTAAAGGTAATGAAGTATCTTTCATGGTACCTAGTCATTGGCTTAAAAGGACCACATACATCCGAATGTATGATGCCTAATAAATCTTTTGCCCTTTAGGGTTTTCCACTAAAAGGTGCTTTAGTCATTTTTCCTTGTAAAAAAGACTCACATACATCAAATGAATCATATTCATTTGCTTTTAAAAGACCGTTCTTTTGAAGTGTTTGTATGCGTTTCTTGTTTAGATGACCAAGACTGCAACGCCAAAGATAGGTATCACTCAAATCCAATTTGAGTTTCTTGGTGGTGGTTTGGTACAATGAGATATCATGTAATGTGTTTTCACAAACCACTTCATAAATACCATTAATAGGAATAGCTTTAAAATAAAATATGCCACCTAAAGAAACATGAATTTCATTTTCAATAAATGTTAAAATATAACCATATTGTCTTACTTGGGAAACAGAAATAATGTTCCTAGTCAAACTAGGAGCATACAAAATATTGTTCAAAATTGCTTCCAAACCATTTGGAAGCTTCAAGATGTAGTCCCCTCGGCCTTCAACTTGAATTTTCGCCCCATTTCCCATGTAGAGGCTAACATCCCCATTCTTGAAGTCCTTACTTCTTTTGAACCCCTGCAATAAGTTGCAAATGTGAGTTCCACATCCGGTATCCAATACCCATGTGTTAGAGGATATTAAATTTAGATCAATTTGAATCATGTAAATTGTACCTGAGGTTCAAATCCGTAGCCAACACTTGAAGCATGGGTCATTTGAAGCAACCTTTTGCTTCTTCTCCGCTTGTTTTGGTGGTGGCGCTCTTACCACTCCCTTCCCCTTTCCCCTAACGTACCCTTTTCCCTGGCAACATTTGCCTTGGGTGTTGGGTGAGGCCTCTTCTTGTTCCCACCTTCATTGATGGTAAGAACAGGTAAAACCTTTTTACCCATGGCCGCCTCGGCACTTTTGAGCATAGAGTGAAGCTCGCTTATGTTCTTGTCCCACCCGTTCATGTTATAATTCATGACAAAGTTGTCAAACCTCTTTGATAAAGAGTTGAGGATCAAATCTGTAGCCAACTCTTTCGAGACGGGACAGTTCAGCCTTTCGAGGCGGGTAATGTAACTTTTCACCTTAAGTACATAAGATGAAACAGATTGGGTGTCATCCATACGACATGCATGGAGTGCTCGAACCGTTTCGAAGCGCTCTACCCTTGCTTGTTGTTGGAACGTTTCCTTTAACTGGGTAATCATGTCGTATGCTCCCTGATGTTCATACTCCTTTTGGAGATCCGGAGTCATACTTGCCAACATCAGGCAAGACACTTGGATCGAGTCCTCAGTGTATTTCACCCAATTCGTAAAGGCCTCCACATCCTCCTCATTAGGTTGATCGGGAATCGGATCGTCTAAAACAAATGATCGTTTCTATTGCTTGAGAACAATTCTCAAGTTTCAAAACCAATCAATAAAGTTGTTATGGTTTAGACGTTCCTTTTGGAGAATGGTCCTTAGAGATAATGAGTGAGCGGACGGGATTTCATTGTTTTCATTATTTTTGGTGGCCATCTACAAATTTTAACAAAGTTCAATTTTAGTATTTACGATATTATCAATATTTTAATAATTAAAGCCCTTTTATGTGTCTAATACAATTTTTAAAATTCTAGAATCCAACGTTTCATTTAAATAGTGGTTAGGTGACCTTTATCCCATTATTTAAATTAACAAGGTAGTCAACGATTTGACAATTGCAACCCTTTGCAACTTCTAGGGTATGGGATCGTCTTTAAAACATCATATGTATAGTCGGCATGTTTATCCCATCAACACCTTTGTAAACCACATTGTAGGTGATCCATTTAACATGGTTTGCAAATCAAGTTACCCTACTTGCACACACATGTGATTTTTCCAACATAAGTGGTTAGGTGACCTTTATCCCACAAATATGGTATCCCCACCTCAAATCACAAGTTCCCACAAAACGGTTAGGTGACCTTTATCCCATTAAGAGTTTCCAAGTGACTCAAGTGTTGTGCAAAAGGACGGTGTTAAACTTGTT
Organism: Flaveria linearis; assembly: GCA_024085815.1. Classification (NCBI taxonomy): domain Eukaryota; kingdom Viridiplantae; phylum Streptophyta; class Magnoliopsida; order Asterales; family Asteraceae; genus Flaveria; species Flaveria linearis. The sequence continues at coordinate 42,527,239 of CM044014.1, read as the reverse complement.
TATAAAAAAAATTTAAAGTTTTCATAATCCAAATTTAGAAAACTCTATGTACTTTGTATTTGCATGCTTTTAAATACAAGGTACCCTATGGTTAAGGTCTTTCCTAAGTTTTCATAATCCAAGTTTAGAAAACTCTATGTACTAAGTTGACCACACTTGTTTGCCATCACTAGTGTTGTCATAAGGTCTTTCCTAAGGGTTAATATGCCACATCAAAATGTGTCCATGAACTCCCTCTTGAATCCACAACCAAATGCTTCAAGTGTCCGTGTCTTTTGTGTCTTTCTTTGGGTCTTCATCTTGTGCATCTTGTTTTACAAAATCATATCCTAATACAATTTTTTTCTAATAAAAGAAATGCACCAAATCTATTTATTACACAACCAAATGAATAAATAAATTACAACCCAAAATACAAACACAAAATTACAACCCTTTCAAGAATCAAAATCAACATGACAAACCACAATCAACCAAAACCAAAACACATGAGGCCAAGGCTATGTTATGCACCAAAACAAAACATATTAAACATCCAAGAAAAACAATGAATCCCTTATTTCAGCCCTAAAGTTTTGGCCAACATGAACCAAAACTTTAGGGTTTTGTCCAAACAACACAATAAACCATTTGATCTTTATCTTTCAAGGTTTATACTTAAGCATGCTAGATTAAACCTTGAAACATAAGGAATTCTATCATCCACAACAAAGCAGCCCCTAATGGGTTGAAAAAGTCCATGAAAACTAACTATTCAAGAACTTTTGAAGCACATATTCCACATATCCGGCTCTAGATGCCATTGATGGGTTTTGTAACATGTAAATCAAAGCTAGTTTAACCATTTAAACTATGAAAATGCAGCGGATAAAAGGTTTAAACATGTTGTTAAGAATCTGAAATTTTTCACCAGTTTAAACCATAAACAAAACCCAAGAACATGGATCAAAATATATGTGAAATAGTATGCTATCAAACCATAAAATCAACCATAGGGGGTTCAAAGAAACAACCTTTCTTTCACAAAATGTTGTAGATGGATATGATGAAGAAGATGATGTTCTTGAATGTGTAGCCTTCAAAAGAGAAGACTTCAAGCTTTTATACCCACAAGCCCTTCCAAACACCAAGCTAATTAGGGAGCTCAACACCAAAACTATCTTCCAATGCTTCTTCAAAATCCAAAATTTCAGCCTTGTTTTTAGCCTCTAAAATCCAAAATTCAGCAGCCTTTGGAGAGTTCTTGCTTGTGTGTAAAGAGGAGAAAGTCTGAAATGATAGAAGAGTGCAAGAGAGGTTTAAGTCTTGCAAAGACCAAGACATAAAATGGGTTCCCAATGCCCTTTGGGCGGCCAAAATAACCCATTTAAAATGGGCTTCCCCCCATTTTATTTCCTTATAAGATTTGCACTCTTTTAAACCCTTATTTTATAAAATTAAAACCACTTCTAATTTTATAAACTTAACACACTTTTATTTGTTATTATTTAACCAACTTAAATAATGAAACAAATAATTTGTCATGAACAAATTATCCACATAATGTTGTTCATTTACAAAAGCAATGTTTTAGAAAACTCATTTTCTAAATTGGTGTTAATATTTATTTGTATGATCTCATCAACGAATAAATATTTATTGGTGTTTGTTTGGATTGTTATTGGGTATAACCCGACTTGGATCATAACGTACTAACCACATCAACCTTGTATGTGTCTTGGGCATATAAGATCCGACACATGTTTCTTCTTCGGCATAAGTTCTGCCGATGGTGCTGTCTTGGGCTTTTCTGCGGAAGTGAGTTTTACTTCTTCTATAGACTTGACCGTGATACCAGCTTCAGCAGTGTTTTTTGTTGATGGGGATATTTGCTGCTTGTTAAGCTCATGAAGTCCTTCATTCAACTGAGCTATCCTCTTTTATATGGTCTTCAGCATGTTTCTTTGCTTGGGAGAATAAGGTAGCTTAATATCCTCAAGAACTTTAGGCATGACAGGTTCAAATAAAATATTCTTTCCCTTACCCAAACAATCACTTTTTTGTTCATTATGTTCATTGAACTCATCAAATCATCATACTCATCGAAGTCAAATTCTGATTCAACTTGTTTTGAAACTTCTAATTTAGAAGACTCAGTTTCACTCACCTCAAAATCATCACCATTTACCAATAGATTAATTGCAAATCATCATACTCATCATTGAACAATTTTGGTGCTTGGCACAAAGTGGTTTGACAAACTGTTGGTCATAGACTCACGTAAAGTGGTATAGTTATCATTCAGTGGAGGTGCAACATCATTATAACCCAACCCATACTGGTTCTTTGATTCAATATGAGAATTTAATAGTTTCTCATATTGCTGAGATGATAATTGAAACTTCTAAAGTTTCACTTCAGTTGATATCAGACATTGATTTTGTTAAAGAGGTGGTCAGATGCTCAACCTGGGCTTTTAGGTTTTAATATTCAGAAACAAGTTTATCCAAATCCTTTTGTAAAGAGGTAATTTTGATCTGATATAATTCATGTTCTCTTACATGAGATTCATTCAAAATCATTGTTTCTTTTACTTTGTTAGCCAGCTGTTGAGCATGAACACTATATATTTCTACCTCTTCGACATAGCTAGATGAACACAATCTATCCCTTACCTCTCCTGCCATGGATGGGACTTTGTTCTCCATGTTGGATATCAATGCTTGATTTTCTTCCAACACTTCCTTCTCATACATACTCTAATCATAAGTTCCATCATGCAAAATGATCAACCCAGTTTCTATGGTTTTGCTTGTACTTGCTGATGAACTTATGGCTGGTGGGGATGAGTTTGTATGTTTAGGCTGTTTAAAGGTTCTCTGATTTGATGATTGTTGTTGTGGCTGGTGTTGTTGAGCTTGTTGAGTTATTTGTTGATTGCTAATTGCATTTTCTTGAGATTGGACCATACAAATTGCATTTATAGCATCTCACTTTTGACTTGTCAACACCAATTTTGGTTGTTCTCCCTGCAGCTGCTAATCCTTTGTTTCTTCTCAGATACATCTTGGCTCTATAAGAAATCATGGCCACATGATCTCTTCTACTTCATCTGGATATAATTCTTCAAGATCTTGTTGGCAAATATGTGTAGGGGTCAAAGTGCTACCCCGATAAGCTTGAAAACTTAAACTGAATGCTACAAAAGCTGCCTTCTTCTCTTTTGAATCTAGAACCATAGTGATTGGTTCAGTTTGATTGTTGTTTTTGTTGGAGGAAGATCCCTTTGTTGTTGTAGCATTTGGGCTTTTTCCCTCATCATGTCTTCCTTTCTCTTTCCTGTTGAATTGCTTTGAGAGTTTTATTTAGATGGCCATGAAGCATAAAACCAATCTTCTTCTTCATCATCACTCAAAGCACATGATATTCCATCATCATGATTGAAAATAAAAGCACTTCTAACACCCTTAGTTTCTTTGAACTGGTATGGAGCAATGGGTGCTTTTACACTCTTGTTTCTTGTTTTCTCATCCAGTTCAAGTGCTTCAACCTTCGCTACCAAGGTATCTAGCCCAATGGCTTTTAGATCAAGGATACTCGTGAACATGGATACTGTTTGAGCCCAACTTTCTGGTAAAGTATAGAACATTTTTTTGTTAGCCACCTCATTGCTATACTTCAACTCTAGAAGGTTCATCTCAGTGACCAATTACATGAACCTGTGGAGTTTTTGAGGAATAGATTCACCCTCAATATGATGGAAAGATTCATATTGTGAACGAAGTGTATCCTTCCTTATGATTCTAATCTCATCACTCCCTTCACCTAGAGTGTGAAGAATCTTCCACAATGAGTTTACTATTCTGTATGCTTTATATCTGAATAAGAGGTCTTCAAGTAAAGCCATAGTAAGCATACTATAGGCTTTAATGTCAATTCTGACCCCCTTTGCATCTTCAGGTGATAGATCTTTCTGACTTATGGGCTAATTGTTGTCCTTGTAATCAGGTCCAAGTGTTGGTGGAATGTAAGGACCCTCAGTGACTGATACCCACAAATCAGAATCAGCGTAATTGACATAATTCCTGAATCTGATTTTCCATGTTTTGAAATCAACTTTGTTTTTCAACTTTGGAGGTTGGTAAGCTGATCCAACAATTGAATCATTTTAGTTAATTCGGTGATTGTTAACTAGAACAGAAATTCCATTGTAAATGATCTAATGAATGACAAACGCTTAATTTCGGTTAATTAACAAGTTGAATTCAAAATTAGTCAATATAAGTTCTCAATGAGATGGAATTGAGGATGTTTGATGATGGGATCTATTCAAATTTGTTTGAACAACCATTGATTATCGATCAATAACACAAATCCACAGATCAAAAATGATTTTGCTATAGATCGGTGTTAATCGAGCAATAGAATAGTACTCGATGAATGTTAAAACAAGTTTTATTGTTTTTAAAATTGATTACACCAAATTGTTGAGTAGAATTTCGTTGTTAGCTAGTGATTAGCTTATCTCAACTTGTGTTTTGATTAATTCATTCAACAACACGCTCGAATCTGAATTATGAACTCTCACGCCATTATGAACATCCTAAAGCAATCTTACGTAAAACCAACAGATCTAATCAGAAACCTGATAGATCTAATGATATAAACAACTAAATAAATGAATATAATACTGATAGATCAATTGATCTATATCAATGAGCATGAGGCACTGATACCACTTATGAATCCAAGGATCAAACAGGATTATCAGTTTAAATTGTACGAATAGTGATTGCGGAATTATCACTATTTGTTGTTTAGTTAATTGATAATGAAATAATAATTGTAATACGAATCAACGAGGAACATATTAGATAAAATGAAAAACAAATGAAAGTAATAGATGAACAAACAAACTTGATTCAAATGTTTTGAATTAATATTGAATAATGATTACAATTTGAACAAATGATGACTGATTGATTGCTATTGCTAGGGTTCTAATGATGTGTTGATGAATATTGATTGATTGCTGGTATAGTTGGTTTTTGTTAGGGTTCTCTCTCTGTTTTTTTTAAAGTGTGCACCTATTCCTTGTATTTATAGGCTGCGAGATTTACTTTTTAGGGTAACAGTAACTTTCTTATCATGCTAAGAAAGTTACTCAGAGACTATTCTTGATGTGATGATTTCTGACTAAAGTGAAGTCGTCCGTAGATGTTGACTTTATGACATCACTTCAGTGAGATTGACTTGTTGACTTGATGTAAATTCCTGGGTTAAAGTGCATGCAAGTGTATTGTTCTTCGGTAGGACTTTAGCTTTTCGTAGGACTTTAGCCTTCCGTAGGAGTTGGTCTTCCATAGGAGTTGGCTTTCTGTAGGAGTTGGTCTTACTTGGGACTTCATCCGCAGCAAGTTGTTCTTCCGCAGGAGATCCATGGATGCATGAGTCCTTGTTCTATTTTAGCAGAACATCTTTGGGAGTACAAATTGTTCATCCGTAGATAGTTCTTACACTTGGTCAATTTCTAAGAATTGACAGTCTGATGTTTTCCTACAATCACACATATAAATCAACACATATAATAATTTGGGTTAACCTATACACAATTGCATACAAAAAAATAAATATGTACAAGAGTTTATTACATGAGATCATTACAGTTCTAAGCCTATAAAATTAATCTAGACCTATTGCATCTAGACCTAACATACATAGTTTGTTTAACATGTAATATAGTTTGTTTAACATGTAATATGTTAAGCTTTTATGACTACTTCGATGCACAAATCTGTAATTGCACTATTTCATGTCAAATATTAGTAGCTCTAAGTTAGTTGGTCGTGTGAGCTTGATTTAACTTCTTATTCATTGATCAGATATTGAGTTACATCTTTGACATCTAATCAGTTTAATTCCATAATTGTAATTTGGTTCTCGATTCCTATTGAGTTAATATGAGTAGTCTCTTAGTCCCTTGCAACTTCTACGGTTGCCTTGGCGCTTAATAAAGCATTCTATGTGTAGAGAGTTTTCGTTTTCATTTGTTTTAGTGGCTTTTCTAGGTAAGAGGGTTTGGAAGGTGGTGAGTGTTTTGGATGAGTTTGGGAGGAGTGAACCAAATTCAAGATTGGGTCGAGAGTTTTGGATGAGTTTTGGAAGAGTGAATCGAATTAAAAGTTAGGGTTAGTTATCTCATGTTCAATTTTCGTTTCGGTTTAAACAAGAGATACAAACATTTCATTTGTGATTTTTTAGTGTGATTATATATATCCTTATGCTTACATTTGAATATATTAGTTCCGGAGTGTGTCTAGAAGGTTATAGGATCAAAAATCCAAGGGATTGAGGGTTTTCAAAGGAATTTAAACCTTTCCATACAAGATTTATTTCTATCTAACGTTTTAGTATACGTAGTCCATTTAACAGGTATTATGTTAAGCTTTCGCGAATATTTGGATGCACAAATCCGTACTTGCACTATCTCAAGTGAAATATAAGTGGATCTAAGTTAGTTGGTCATGTGAGCTTGATTTAACTTCATTTTCATCGATCACACTTGAGTTGCATCTATAACATCTGATCGCTTTCATTCCGCAACGGTAATTTGGGTCTCGATTCCAGTTGAGTTTATACGAATAGTCTCTTGATGCTTTGCAACTTCTACGACTGCCTTGATGCTCAATAAAGGATTCCATGGATAGAGATTTGTCGTTTTGATTCATTTTAGTGGCTTATCTAGGCAATAAGGTTTAAAGATGGTGGTCGACTACTTTTGATGAGTTGAGGAGGAGTGAACCGAAATCAACGTTGGGTTGAGTGATCTCATGCCTAGTTTTGGTTTCGGTTTAAACAAGACATACAAATATTTCAATTGTGATTTTTAGTGTGATTTAGTGACCGTTACGCTTAAATTTAATTAAATTAGGTCCAGAGTATGTTTAGAAGGTTCTAGGATCATAACTCCAAAGGATTGAAGGTTTTTACAAGAATATAAACCTTTCCATTCAAGATCTATTTCTATTTAACGTTTTAGTATATGTAGTTCATTAAACATGTTTTTTTACAAGAATTTATACCTTTCCATTCAAGTTCTGTTTCTATTTAACAGTTTATTATACTTAGTTTATCTAACATGTATTATGTTAAGTTTTCACGACTATTTGGGCGCACAAATCCATACTTGCACATAAGGTGAAATATAAGTAGATCTAAGTTAGTTGTTCGTGTGAGCTTGATTTAACTTCTTATTCATTGATCACACTTTGAGTTACATCTTCAACATATCATCGCTTTCATTCCGTAATTGTAATTTGGTTCTAGATTCCTGTTGAGTTAATGCGAGTAGTCTCTTGATGCCATGCAACTTCTTCGGTTGCCTTGACGCTCAATAAAGTATTCTATGCAATGAGGGTTGTCGTTTTGATTTGTTTTAGTGGCTTTTCTAGGTAAGATGGTTTAAAGATGGTGGTCAAGTGTTTTGGATGAGTTTGGGAGGAGTAAACCGAATTCAAGGTTGGGTTGAGTGACCTCATATTCGGTTTTGGTTTCGGTTTAACAAGAGATACAAATGTAACAACAGCCCCCTAGGTCATTATGCCAAACTTTAAATCTCATGTATTATTATTATTATTATATTACTTTTACCTTATTTCGTCAATGATTATTATTCTTGCACGTTCTATTATCTTTAGATGAATTTCTTATGCCTTGCCATAGTGTAGAATAATTTGGCTTTCTAAAAATATAATTAGACACATTAAAATTTTAGAACTTAATCGAAAGTAATTAATTATGTGTGCACACACAAACTTCATGGGTCAAATGCATATATATACACATAATACTTAAAAACACTTAACTAGAAACTATCATCTAAAATACTACACTACACAACAAAACTGCACTACATATATTAATTTATAAAAAAAAGGAAATAAACCTCACTACAACCAACCTTGAGCCACCCCCACTCCCACCAATCCCCTCTCCTCTTGATTCTAGACAAACCCACTTCCACACACTACCACCTTCTCCTCCTCCCCATACATGTAATCTTCATTCCCAAACTCCCTCTTACTCCCTCCTCTCAGTTTCTTCATCCAAAAACACACACACCTGCAAATCTTCCTCTTTTCAGCAAGAAAATCAAAGAACACCAACATTCAAACATCATCCAAGCATAAAACAAACAAGAAAATGATATTTGGTGGACCATTGTGCGCGGTTCTTGAAAGGTGAAGCTACTCCAGCCCTTGTTCAAGAATCATCAGCTCATCTAGCCCTCCTAGTCTCTCAAAATCGTGAACCATCCAAAGTGTAAGCCTCAACACAACCGAACCAAGCTATATCTTGTGATTTTCCTCTATAATCTACCAAAAATATTACTTTATTTGTTCTAATAGAAACTTCCTGCTAAATCTTGTTCTTGTGGGGCTCTTATCGTCACTCAAGGTATATCTTAAGATTGGTTAGTGAATCTTTGGTTGGTGCACAAGATATCACCTTGAAAAACCTCTTTTTATGTGGTTAGCACCATCTATTCACTTGGTTTGAAAACCCTCCAAACCAAAGCTTAAAACCTTCTTAAAACAGTTTAAAAATACCTTAACAACCTTATTTGAAAGTTACAAAATGAATTGGAGGTGTTTATGTACGATTTATGATGTTTACATATGTGTAAACAGTGTAGATCACCCATTAAGGGCAACACCTATGCATTACATGTTCCATCCGTGAACTAAATCTCATTTCAGTAAGTTTAGTGATATTAATGTTTGTAATGTGGTGTTGTTGGCAGGAAATTTAAAAAGAATGGACTAGTAGACCTAGTAACTTGTTTGGGGACCTGAAAAGTGATAAAATTTCTCAAAAATAGTAAAACTTAGAAAGGTACAATATTAAAAAGAATTCTAGGCTCTAAAATGAGCATCATGGTCATAATGGTCAGATTTGATGACTATCGGGTTAAAATTTTGATTAATTGGAATTATATATTAAAAACGGGCCTTAACCGGATAATTTTTGGGTAAAATCTTAAAAATAGAAGGAGTGTGACACCCCGTAATTCCAGGTTAACACTATCCAAAACCACTCTCGTTATCATTGGCACATACTCGTTAATACTCGAAACGTATACAAACACCGCCACCGACATCGTTAAATAAATAATGATAAAATACTAACACGGGTGTTTGTAGAGGATTCACATAAACGGGATTTCCTAAGGAATCCTCTTAGTTAACATAGCTCGCCCATCTACGCCGTCATCAACCAAAACCAATTTGGGAACACGGGACGTAAGTATAGGGACTAAACTTGACCAATTGCCAAACTGGGGCTGGGTATAAATACCCATCCACCAGCCCACATTCCACACTCTGCTCTCTTCTCTTTAGTCGCTCTCTCCCTCTCCCTTTCTTCATCCAAGCACCAAAATCACCCCGATTGAGCTCGTTTTCGTCGGTTAGACCACGCAACAGCTGAGAAATCACGTTCCCAGCAGGTACGCGACCCTGTACATCTGTTTTATTGCTCGTTTCTCTGCTGCAAATTTGGGGTTCGGGTGTTCGGGTTCAACCCGAATGCATGTGGTCGTGGGGGTGTGTTTGAGGTCAATCAACATGTTCATTTCACTTAGACATGTTAGGAAAGTGTCCCTGGAAGTCCTGATTGTGTGAAAACCGAGCACGGGACAGCCAAAGGCTGTTCAGCCCGTCCAGCAGTCGCGATCTGCTGCAGTTCGTGACTGGGCCAGTCATGCGACTGAGTCATGCGACTGGGCCCATCGTGCGACTGGGTGGTCCGACTGGGTTGAGACGTGCGAATGAGTGCATGCGATTGGGAGTGTGTGCGATTAAGTGAACCGGATAAAATGCGTGCGACTGAGTACCACCCGACTGAAGGTCCAATCGCACGAATGAAGGTCCAGTCATGCGATTGGTCATTAAGTCGGGTGAATGGGTGATGTGTGGTACGATTGAATGCTAAGTCGTACGAATGAGGGTTCAACCGTACGAATGAGATTGATTCGTATGATTGAAGGCCCATTCACCCGAATGAAGTGTCCAGTCGTGCGTCTAGCCTTGATATGCGATTGGAGTCATTGTGAGTGAATTCTCATTGTATGCGGTATGCCTATCGTGTGATGATATGGTAACAATCACTAAAGTGTCATTTCTTGACCACAAAGATTAAAGTCAACGCAATCAACAAGCACATACTCTTTCAACATAACGTAACCTAACCATTTACAAATATCAACAACTTAATTGGGAATCTACATAAAGTCTGATACGTCTATGCCTGCTTGTGTGTGTGACACCCACGACCGAACCCATACGACCCGACCCGACTAAACATGTCTATTAACGCTGAACACAACATTAACACTTAACATAACTGTCAATAGGTGTTTGACAGCGCATTGTAAACAACACTTGGGAGACCTTCATCCTACATACTTGTTATATCATCTGTGAGTTTCACGGCCCCTATTTTACTCTCTTTCCTTTTTGGGGGAGAAGACATGCAAAACAGACTTACATAAATGGTTGTAGTATTATTGATATCGCTTGTTACGTTAGTCCAAACACACAACATGTCCTGACACACTCGAACCGTTAGTAATGGGATTAGCGAGGTAATTTTGAGTAGTACTACTGGGTCTGACAAACCCCGCCCGGGCTAGTCGCGCTAGCTTGATTAGAGGTCAAACGGGTGCTTGATTGACCTAACATTTGTCACGGTCTTGCGAGACGTGGCGGGGATACAACAAACACATATAAGACGTAAACAGTCAGCTTCGGTTCGAAATGCTAAGTAATAAGAACATAGGCTAGCTACCTAATGATATTCTCTATATACTAAACCATTGAAATGCAAACTACTGAATGCTTATGAACACATTTATTGTTGATTAAACATGTGAACTCACCAACTTTATGTTGACACATTTTAGCATGTTTTCTCAGGTCACAGGAATGCATAAGCTCATGATGCACGCTAAGGAAACGCACTCAGGACATGCATTCATCTATTTTATTTTCAGCATTGAACATTTTGTCTAAACATGGCTATTGTAACTGTACTGTAATGGATTTACTAATTATGTACACGCTTCCGCACTATTGTAAACTTTGTTTATGTTCTTTTGAATGAAGTCAAATGTTTATTTTAAATTCATATAGTGTCGTTCGATATGACTGTGTCTGAGATCCTGGTATGTCACACGCCTATTGGTAAAACCCCGTTCGTGGGAGTTGAGGGTGTGACAGATTGGTATCAGAGCCACAGGTTATAGAGAACTAGGATTGCATTGCATCTAGACTATAGCCTTAGACACAAAACTAGTATTGCACAGACACTTTTACATGGTTACCACTGTTGTGCAAACAACCTTCTGGTGTACTGACAGTACGCTGCTGAGCAAACATAACATTATGGGTATGACATGTGTGTCATTACCGGCTGACAGAGGGGCGGAGAATCCCACTCGCTCACTACCAACGTTTACACTTGATCCTTCACTCTCGTAGTGGAAGCAACAACGAATTGAACCAAACATTTCCACGATTGGAACACGAAACTCTTTCCTAACACACGCGACAAGCTTAACTATGACAAACAAAAAGAACAATACCTCACTCTCCCAACTCCCTCACACTTGTTACCATTCCCAACATATCCTATCCCCTACACTATGTAACACCCGTAATTTCTTATTAAAGAAATTAAAAGAATAAAATGGAAAGAGAAAGGAAAGAAAAACAAAAGTTACTTTTGTTTAAGGGCCAAAAGTGTCAAATGGGCAAACTTTCTATTAATTCTTTGTAAAAAGGTGGTATGGCCACCCATGTTGTCTGCATTTCACTTCATTCGAACTTTTTAGAGAGAGAAAGTAGCAGGAGCAGAAAACCCTCGGATTTTTGAAGAAGAATCTGTAAACTTGGAAGCTTTTGGTAAGAATTCGCTAGTTTTTGAAGTTTTAGATAATTCTAGAACCGTATGTGTGCTTATAAGTGTGTCTGTGTGTTCGGGTGGTGTGGTGTGTGTGTTCTAGGTGTTAGAACAAGTTGAGAAGGTTCGGGTTGAAGAGTGTAAATTCGGAGAAGACGACTAAGGTGAGTTCTAGACCCCGTTTTACTGTTTTTAAATGTTTTGGGGCTGGTAATGCATGTAAATATGTTTTTACAAAATTGTGGGTTGACACCCGTATGAAATAATTGTATGTATGTTTATGTTTATGTTAGTTTTATGCCTAGAAATTATGTGCATCTATTTAGAACTAGGCATTATGATGTTCTGGACTTGAATTATGAATTAGACATATGAGTAGGATGCTAATGTGTCTGAAAATGGGACTTAGAATAAATAAGCAAAAGTTGATGTGTCCAGCAGTGCTCATACGACCAACAGTGGTCGTATGATCAGGATTTTTCCAAGTATTGATGAGTCTAATAGGACTCATACGACCAACAGTGGTCGTATGAACATGTAATATTTTCTAAGTATGAGGCCAATAGGACTCATACGACCAACAGTGGTCGTATGATCATGTGGAAAATATCTAAGTGTGGACTCATACGACCAACAGTGGTCGTATGATCCAGATATGTTTCTAAGTCCAGGGGTGGTACGACCATCAGTGGTCATACGACCAACAGTGTGGTCGTAAGACCAGCTGATAATTCTGTGTTAAGTGAAAAGCCCAGCAGTGCTCATACGACTAATAGTGCTCATACGCCCAGAGGCTTATACGCCCACAGGGCTAAAACGACTAGAACACTTGGCATTTTTCAGGAATTTCCAGTAAAGTTCGAAGTTCGAAGTTTGACCAGGGTTGACTAGGGTTAATAATGATGATGTCTCATGCATATAATGATGAGTAGGATTAACCCTAATTGTTACTAATATTATTATTAGTATATTACTGTTAACAATATTATTAAAATATTGTTAAGTAAGGTATGATGCTATGTATGATGATGAATGCATGATGATGAATGTATGATGATGAATGCATGATGATAAACGTATGATGAGTATGTATGATGTGTGTTCCTGATAATCTTGTATGCTTATCTTTCTGAAACTTTACGAATAACGAGAAATGAATTAATGAAGTATTATGTATCGTAAAGTGAAAGATAATGAAAGAGGAACATGATGACGAATGCATGTATTAACGAATGAATGAAAAGAAGAACGATGATGAATACATGCATTAATGAACGAATGAATTATGTCTTGCAAGCATTGAATAACGCGATTGGTCCTTCTATGTGATTGACCATGTTCATGGTACCTCTACCGCTTACCTCTAGTACCGGGCATACGGTCCCGTCATATGTTGATTACGGCCCGGTAGCTAAGACTGATTGGGGTGTAGCATATGGTATTGGTACAATTAACCTTTCAATGCGTGCAAGTAAGTATGAACGGGATTCTTGTCACTCGACCACAGTAATCATAGCCGAGTGCTATGAAGTGGGTAAAGTCTGACAGATTCCATACGAGAAGTTAAAGACAATGATGAATAACGAATGATGAAGATAATAATGAATATTATCTATGTGTACGTATGATGTATGAACGCATGAACGAAAGAATACTTTTGAATAAGTAAAAGTACGTTTTATTACAAAACTAGAACTCACTCAGCAACGCTGACTTTTATGTATTTTCCAGTTGGCAGGTAGTGTTGCTGAGGATGGCACGAGGCGGCTACTCAGCTCTTTTGGGATGGCATTCTTTTGTTAATGTTTTGTATTATAATGCAAACAAATGATATTTTGTAACAGTTGTTGTATTACTTTGCAAATGCATTTATAGTAAATTTCAAGTTTCCGCTGCATGGTTTTTATTAAAATATATTAAATGTATGTTTTATGGGTAATGACATCCAACTGTGAGGTGCCCGGGATCGGGGCCTTACAAGTTGGTATCAGAGCCAAAGTTTAAGTGAAATGGGTAAAATTTTTAAAATAAACCTAAGACTTAAACTGAGAATGGGACAGGGGGAAATGGGAATGCCATCTGAGTAGCTGCGTGCCATCAGGTAGTTTCTTGAAAGTAAATCAGTGTTACGTGCGCATGTTATGTGTTTATGTGTACTGTTAGACTTAGATACTAATGTAGTCAGGACAGGTAATGCTCGGGGTGTGAAGAGTAGAGTAAGTGGCTAATCACAACTGGCCACTGTAATTAGGGACTTACTATACTTAACATAAACTGAGCTATTTCCTTGAATGACCGTGTTGGTGTTTAAATCTTTCAGTGTGATAGAAGATGGTCGGTGGTAGATCATCTAAAGCCCCAATTGGTGGAGGCAGTGGCGGAAGTGGTGTGGAACCACGAGCCACAAGAGGTAGGCCTAGACAAGAGAAGAAGGTTCCCGAAGGACCTAATACTACTCCCTCGGGGGGAGTGGATGAGAGTGATAATGTGAGAGCCTCGGTGAAAGAGACGGTGATCGAGGAGGTGCACCAAGTCATGCAGACGATCTTACCGTCTGTAGTGACTGAAGTGATAAAGGCAGTACGTGAAGACGATAGACGAGGGAGGAATCGGTCCTCAGGTAGACAACAACAGGAGGAAACAGAAACGGTACTATCTGATGATGAAGAGGAAGAAGAACAGTTACAGGAGACCGCCCGGGGTTGTAACTACGGGGCATTCATGAGGTGCAAACCCCCAACTTTTGATGGGTCTGGTACTGCTACTGATGCTCACCAATGGGTGATGGAAATGGAAGCTGTCCTCGATATTAGTGATTGCCAAGAGGACAAGAAGGTGAAGTTTGCTACCCACTCTTTCACAGGGTCGGCCTTATGCTGGTGGAAGAATATAGTCCAAGCCGAGGGTAGCAGGGCTATAGGGAAGATGAAATGGGCTGAGTTGAAAAGGCTGGTGATCGAGGAATTCAGTCCTCGTCGGGAAATGGATAGAATAGAAAGGGAGTTCCTGCAGCTGGAGGCGGGGACGATGACCCACCAACAATATACCACCAAGTTTAACGAATTGGCGTTGTTGGTGCCGGAGCAGGTGACGCCGGTGTCTCGAAAGATCAACCGGTATATTCAAGGACTGCCGGCTGAAATTCGTTGGCACTTGATTTCTGCCCGACCAAGCACTTTCAGGTCGGCAGTGGATTTGGCGGGGAGGTTATTCGATGAACGTGCTGCTTTGGTGAAGGTTGAGGGAAGCAAGAAAGGAAGTGGAGAGAAGAACTGGCAGGGGAAGAGATTTGGTCGGGGTGATACTTCGACAAACAACAAGAAAGCAAGGGTGGATGACCGCCGAGTGGTCGTGTCTGGAGTTGGGGTGAAGAAGTGTGGTAAGTGTGGAAGGGAGCACTCAGGGGAGTGCAAGTGGGGATACAACATCTGCTTCAAGTGTAGGAGGACTGGACATAAGGCCAAGGATTGTCGGATGGGCAAGTGTTTTAACTGTGGGGAAAGTGGTCATATGAGCAAAGATTG
The DNA here is from genome assembly GCA_024085815.1 of Flaveria linearis. Taxonomy (NCBI): domain Eukaryota; kingdom Viridiplantae; phylum Streptophyta; class Magnoliopsida; order Asterales; family Asteraceae; genus Flaveria; species Flaveria linearis. The sequence goes on along the minus strand of CM044014.1, from coordinate 42,511,775 downwards.
CAAGAAGCCGAGGGCTGAGGGCTCGGGAGAGAAGAAGACAGGAGGAGAAGCACCGAGGGCAAAGGCTAGGGCGTTCACGATGACGCAGGAAGAGGCTAGGACGGACCCCGATGTGGTGTCAGGTACGTTTCTAGCTAACCAAACTCTTGCTTCTGTGTTATTTGACTCTGGTGCTAGTAGGAGTTTCATTTCTGCTACTTTCTGTGCTAAATTGCCTGTTAGTAGCAAAGGCATTAGTGAGCCTTTTTATGTAGAAACTGCTATTGGTAAGTCCACTAGAGTTACTGATGTGATAGAGGACTGTACCATAGAATTAGAAGGTCATAGGTTTGCTGCCAAGTTACATGTGATGCCTCTAGGAGGATTTGATGTAGTGTTAGGGATGGACTGGTTAGCAACCTACGAAGCGAATATCGTGTGCCGAAAGAAGATGATTAGGCTGATGGCGACCGACGGAAGTCCGGTGACGATTTATGGCGATCGAGTTACGATAATTCCGAAGGTGATCTCAATGGCGGTGGCGGGAAAGTGTATGAGGCGCGGATGTAGCGCCTACTTATGTTATGTAAAGAATGTAGAGACGCCAACACCACAGTTATGCGATGTGCCAGTGGTGTGTGACTTTCCGGACGTGTTTCCCGAAGACTTATCGGGTTTGCCACCTGACCGAGAGATCGAATTCCAGATCGACCTGATACCGGGTGCCCAACCTGTCGCAAAAGCACCGTATCGCTTGGCTCCGACGGAGATGAAAGAGTTGATGGAGCAGTTGCAGGAGCTGCTGGATAAGGGTTTATCCGACCGAGTATCTCACCTTGGGGTGCTCCGGTTCTGTTCGTAAAGAAGAAGGATGGTAGTATGAGGATGTGCATTGACTACCGCGAGCTGAATAAGCTGACGGTGAAGAACAGATACCCCTTACCAAGGATCGATGACTTGTTTGATCAACTTCAGGGTGCCAGTTGGTTTTCAAGGATAGATCTTCGATCGGGTTACCATTAATTAAAGGTGAAGGAACAAGATATCCCTAAAACAGCCTTTCGTACGCGCTATGGTCACTACGAGTTTCTTGTCATGTCTTTTGGGTTGACCAATGCGCCGGCTGCTTTTATGGATTTGATGAACCGAGTGTGCCGACCAATGTTGGATAAATCAGTAATTGTATTCATCGATGATATTCTGATTTATTCAAGAAGTGAAAAAGAGCATGCCGGGCATATTCGGGAAGTATTGGAAACGTTGAGAAGGGAGAAATTGTACGCCAAGTTCTCCAAGTGCGCCTTTTGGTTACGTGAGGTGCAATTTCTGGGTCACGTAGTGAATGCAGAAGGAATAATGGTGGACCCGGCAAAGGTTGAGGCTGTGATGCAATGGAAGTCACCAAAGACGCCAACCGAGATTCGTAGCTTCTTGGGATTGGCGGGCTATTATAGAAGATTTATTCAAGACTTTTCAAAGATCGCCTCACCTTTGACAAATTGACTCGTAAGGACGTAAAGTTCGTGTGGGGTCGAGAGCAGGAGATGGCTTTTGAGGAGTTGAAGGCAAGACTAACACAAGCTCCTGTCTTGACTTTGCTTGAGGGAAGTGAAGACTTAGTGGTCTATTCGGATGCATCTTATTCTGGGCTAGGTTGTGTGTTGATGCAACGTGGAAAGGTAATAGCCTACGCATCTCGACAGCTGAAGACCCACGAAGTCAATTATCCCACACACGATCTAGAACTAGCTGCGGTGGTTTTCGCGTTGAAGATTTGGGGACACTATCTATACGGGACAAAGTGCACCATCTTCACGGACCACAAGAGCTTGAAGTACTTCTTCGAGCAGAAGGATCTAAACATGAGGCAGAGGCGGTGGTTGGAGCTGATAAAGGATTATGATTGCGAAATCCATTACCATCCGGGCAAGGCCAATGTGGTGGCTGATGCCCTTAGCCGAAAAGAAAGGCCTGAGCCGATCCGGGTGAAGGCTTATCAGCTGATCATGACCCCCGATGTGATGACACAGGTTAAGGAGTTTCAAGACGAGGCTTTGAATGAAGATCGTCTTAACTCTGAGAGGATGAGAGGTCTAGTTACAGAATTGGGTGAGAACACTCTAGGTGTTAAGACCCGATTTGGGCGAATGTGGATTCCTCGATGCGGGGATCTACGTGGTAAAATTATGGACGAGGCCCATAAAACCCGATACTCCATCCACCCCGGTGCTACCAAAATGTACCACGATATGAAGAAAGACTATTGGTGGCCGGGCATGAAACGCGACGTAGTGGAGTACGTAAGTAAGTGCTTAACTTGCTTACAAGTGAAGGCGGAACACCAGAAGCCCTACGGGAAGATCCAACCGTTGGATATACCCGAGTGGAAGTGGGAACATCACCATGGATTTCATCACGAAGTTACCACGTACCCCTAAAGGGTATGATGCCATATGGGTGATTGTGGACCGCTTGACAAAGAGTGCCCACTTCCTACCGATCCGCGAAACGTACTCATCGGAGAGATTGGCGGATCTGTTCATCAAGGAGATTGTAGCTCGTCATGGTGTGCCGGTATCTATTGTGTCTGATCGTGACACCCGGTTTACCTCCAAGTTTTGGAAGAGATTTCATGATGCGATGGGGACGAGACTACACATTAGCACAGCATATCACCCTCAGACAGACGGTCAGTCTGAGAGGACAATCCAAACACTCGAAGACATGCTGCGGGCGTGCGTGATCGACTTTGGAGGAAGTTGGGATGATCACCTGCCATTAGCAGAATTCTCGTACAACAATAGTTATCACGCCAGCATTGGCATGCCACCTTACGAGATGTTATACGGGAGGAGATGTAGGACGCCCGTGTGCTGGGGAGACATTGGGCAGAAAGAGTTGGGAGGTGTTGAGGTAATTGAAGCAACGACTGAGAAGTTAGAAAAGATCAAAGCCTTCACGAAGGCGGCGAAAGATAGGCAGAAGTCGTATGCTGACAAGAGGCGGAGACCGATAGAGTTCAAGGTTGGTGACCGAGTTATGTTGAAGGTCTCACCTTGGAAAGGAATCATTAGATTCAGGAAACGAGGTAAGCTAAGCCCGAGATACATAGGACCTTTCCGAATTATCGCACGAGTAGGAGAGGTGGCCTATCGACTTGAACTGCCAGATGAGTTAAGTGGAATTCATCCCACATTCCATGTATCTCATCTGAGAAAGTGCTTAGCTGATGAAGACATGGTTGTACCACTGGAGGATATCGAGGTGGATGAGAGGCTCAACTACGTGGAGCAACCAGTGGCAATCATTGATCGTAAGGAAAAGAGGTTAAGGAATAAAGTGGTTCCCCTTGTGCGTGTACAGTGGAAGCACAGGAAGGGATCCGAGTCTACGTGGGAGACTGAAGAAGAGATGAGACAACACTACCCACATCTGTTTGAGGAATAACAGGTTTCGGGGACGAAACCTATATAGGGGGTGGACTTGTAACACCCGTAATTTCTTATTAAAGAAATTAAAAGAATAAATGGAAAGAGAAAGGAAAGAAAAACAAAAGTTACTTTTGTTTAAGGGCCAAAAGTGTCAAATGGGCAAACTTTCTATTAATTCTTTGTAAAAAGGTGGTATGGCCACCCATGTTGTCTGCATTTCACTTCATTCGAACTTTTTAGAGAGAGAAAGTAGCAGGAGCAGAAAACCCTCGGATTTTTGAAGAAGAATCTGTAAACTTGGAAGCTTTTGGTAAGAATTCGCTAGTTTTTGAAGTTTTAGATAATTCTAGAACCGTATGTGTGCTTATAAGTGTGTCTTGTGTGTTCGGGTGGTGTGGTGTGTGTGTTCTAGGTGTTAGAACAAGTTGAGAAGGTTCGGGTTGAAGAGTGTAAATTCGGAGAAGACGACTAAGGTGAGTTCTAGACCCCGTTTTACTGTTTTTAAATGTTTTGGGGCTGGAAATGCATGTAAATATGTTTTTACAAAATTGTGGGTTGACACCCGTATGAAATAATTGTATGTATGTTTATGTTTATGTTAGTTTTATGCCTAGAAATTATGTGCATCTATTTAGAACTAGGCATTATGATGTTCTGGACTTGAATTATGAATTAGACATATGAGTAGGATGCTAATGTGTCTGAAAATGGGACTTAGAATAAATAAGCAAAAGTTGATGTGTCCAGCAGTGCTCATACGACCAACAGTGGTCGTATGATCAGGATTTTTCCAAGTATTGATGAGTCTAATAGGACTCATACGACCAACAGTGGTCGTATGAACATGTAATATTTTCTAAGTATGAGGCCAATAGGACTCATACGACCAACAGTGGTCGTATGATCATGTGGAAAAGATCTAAGTGTGGACTCATACGACCAACAGTGGTCGTATGATCCAGATATGTTTCTAAGTCCAGGGGTGGTACGACCATCAGTGGTCATACGACCAACAGTGTGGTCGTAAGACCAGCTGATAATTCTGTGTTAAGTGAAAAGCCCAGCAGTGCTCATACGACTAATAGTGCTCATACGCCCAGAGGCTTATACGCCCAACAGGGCTAAAACGACTAGAACACTTGGCATTTTTCAGGAATTTCCAGTAAAGTTCGAAGTTCGAAGTTTGACCAGGGTTGACTAGGGTTAATAAATGATGATGTCTCATGCATATAATGATGAGTAGGATTAACCCTAATTGTTACTAATATTATTATTAGTATATTACTGTTAACAATATTATTAAAATATTGTTAAGTAAGGTATGATGCTATGTATGATGATGAATGCATGATGATGAATGTATGATGATGAATGCATGATGATAAACGTATGATGAGTATGTATGATGTGTGTTCCTGATAATCTTGTATGCTTATCTTTCTGAAACTTTACGAATAACGAGAAATGAATTAATGAAGTATTATGTATCGTAAAGTGAAAGATAATGAAAGAGGAACATGATGACGAATGCATGTATTAACGAATGAATGAAAAGAAGAACGATGATGAATACATGCATTAATGAACGAATGAATTATGTCTTGCAAGCATTGAATAACGCGATTGGTCCTTCTATGTGATTGACCATGTTCATGGTACCTCTACCGCTTACCTCTAGTACCGGGCATACGCTCCCGTCATATGTTGATTACGGCCCGGTAGCTAAGACTGATTGGGGTGTAGCATATGGTATTGGTACAATTAACCTTTCAATGCGTGCAAGTAAGTATGAACGGGATTCTTGTCACTCGACCACAGTAATCATAGCCGAGTGCTATGAAGTGGGTAAAGTCTGACAGATTCCATACGAGAAGTTAAAGACAATGATGAATAACGAATGATGAAGATAATAATGAATATTATCTATGTGTACGTATGATGTATGAACGCATGAACGAAAGAATACTTTTGAATAAGTAAAAGTATGTTTTATTACAAAACTAGAACTCACTCAGCAACGCTGACTTTTATGTATTTTCCAGTTGGCAGGTAGTGTTGCTGAGGATGGCACGAGGCGGCTACTCAGCTCTTTTGGGATGGCATTCTTTTGTTAATGTTTTTGTATTATAATGCAAACAAATGATATTTTGTAACAGTTGTTGTATTACTTTGCAAATGCATTTATAGTAAATTTTCAAGTTTCCGCTGCATGGTTTTTATTAAAATATATTAAATGTATGTTTTATGGGTAATGACATCCAACTGTGAGGTGCCCGGGATCGGGGCCTTACACACTAGCCGAGCAGTAGATGAGGGACAACTAAGATATTCAAGTCTGTTAGAGAATCGGACTTAAACATTCAAACACCTAGATCTTCGAAAGGAAAAAAAAAGGGCCAAATTGTCCTGATTCCCGTTATTATCTTAACCAAATCTCTTGTACAACCTTAGTACAACTTTAGTTATTCGACTCTTGGTATAACAAATATATCTTTGATACTTCTGTCATTGATAACACTCGGTACTGGACAAGGTACGCTATCTCGAATAGGGGGAACCATGTGTGACCATGCAAAGCAAATTAGAATCACGGGTGCACACGTAATTGTAATTTGTCGTGCATGAGAATTCTGGAAACCCTATTGGGTGATAACGGTTGTGCTCAGTACAAATTCTCAATTTCATACTTGGAGGCATAAGGCCTTGGATCCTCATATAGCTTCACTATCGATATGCAAACAAACCCTTCATTCTTACTAGCATGATACAATTTATTATTGTCAATAATTATTATCCGGTTATTGATTAATATGTGTTGTGAATTGAAGAAATCATGTCTGGAAGAAGAGCGGGACGCGCGGGTGGACGAGGAAATATCACCCTGACTCAAGCCGAGCTGAATGCTATCATCAATGAGCGCGTGGCTGATGCGCTGGCAGCCTATGAGCAGGCCCGCAATCAGGACCAGAACGACCAGAATCCGAATCAAGGAGGTCCCACAGTCTGTACCTTCAAGATGTTTATGGATTGCAAGCCTCATTCTTTCAGCGGCTCTGAGGGTGCTGTGACACTGCTTCGCTGGCTGGAGAAACTCGAGTCAGTGTTTTCCATGTGCAACTGTCCTGATGGAAATCGCGTCAAGTACGCCTCCGGCACATTGGAGGGACCAGCCCTGACGTGGTGGAACTCACAAGTCCATACCTTATGGCTTGGTGCTGCTAATGGTATGCCATGGGATGACTTCAAGGTTCTAATGAAAGAAGAGTACTGCCCCAGGAGCGAAGTCCAGAAACTGGAGGTAGAATTTTGGAACTTAAAGATGGTTGGTTCTGATATTGAGGAGTACACGACTCGTTCGCACGAGTTGGCTGCATTATGTCCTCAGATGGTGACTCCGGCCTACAAACGGATCAAAAATACATTGATGGTCTAGCTCCTCAGATCTAGGCTAGTGTGATGGCTGCTGATCCTGTCACTATTCAGCAGGCCATCCGACTGGCTCATAAACTCACTGACCAGGCAGTGGCACAGGGCACCTTGCCTAAACGTGGTGCTGCTTCTGGTTCTTCTGATCAGAAAAGGAAATGGGACGACAATAACAACAACAAGTCTTCAAGCTCCAACAACACCCAGCAACAACAGACCAAAAAGTTTCACCCTTCAAGAAGCTTCAACAATTAGAACAACAACAACTATGGCCAGGGATCGAGTAGCTACGCGGGCAAGAATCCTAAGTGTAACCGGTGCAACTTTCAGCATCATGGCCCGTGTGATCGACTCCGTTGTCAGAGATGTGGAAAGATGGGTCACGCAGCCAAATCCTGCAGGGGTGAACTAATGACTCAGCAATAACAACCTCAACAACAACGCCAGGGTGGAGTGACTAGAGCCTGCTATGAGTGTGGTAAGGAGGGACACTACAGGAAGGATTGCCCACAGCTGAAGGGTGGAAACAAGGGTAATAATAGGGGCAATGCCAAGGGTCATGCATTCGTGATCGGTTCTGGCGAGGCAAGGGATGACCAGAATGTGGTTACTGGTACGTTTCCCCTGAATGGTTGTTTTGCTTCTATACTATTTGACACTGGAGCTGATAGAAGTTTTGTTTCCAACAAGTTCATTAAGTTCTTTGATGTAACCTTAACTGTTGTGGAACCTAGTTATGTTGTAGAATTAGCTGACGGAAAACTAATTGAGGCAACTCATATCGTTAAGGGGTGCAGACTATGATTATGTGGTCATGAGATAGATATAGATCTGATGCCTGTCACACATGGTAGTTTCGACGTAGTGGTGGGTATGGACTGGCTATCCAAGAATCAAGCTGAGATCATCTGTGGAGAGAAAATCGTTCGTATACCACTTCCTAGTGGTGAAACTTTATCGGTTAAGGGCGAAAGGAGTGGCATGGTCTCTGGAATCATCTCCTACATGAAAGCTCAGAAGTGTTTGCGTATGGGTCATACCGCTTTCCTAGCCATGGTCACTGAAAAGAAACCGAGGAAAAGAAAATTGAAGACATCCCTGTCGTACGCGATTATCCTGAGGTTTTCCCTGAAGACCTACCCGTCTCCCACCGCATCGCCAAGTTGAGTTCCAAATCGATTTGGTACCGGGAGCTGCCCCTATCGCGAGAGCACCGTACAGATTAGCTCCAAGGGAACTACAAGAGCTGTCTACACAATTGCAGGAACTATTGGATAAGGGTTTTATCAGACCTAGCTCATCACCATGGGGAGCCCCAGTTCTGTTTGTCAAGAAGAAGGACGGAACTTTCCGCATGTGTATCGATTACAGGGAATTGAACAAGGCAACAATAAAGAATCGTTATCCTCTCCCGCGCGTTGACGATCTGTTCGATCAACTACAAGGGTCGAGTTATTATTCCAAGATAGACCTAAGATCGGGTTATCATCAACTAAGGATACAAGAAGAAGACATTTCAAAGACTACTTTCAGAACGAGGTATGGCCACTACGAGTTCTTAGTTATGCCATTCGGGTTGACCAATGCACCAGAGGTTTTCATGGACCTAATGAACCGAGTGTGCAAACCCTATCTAGACAAGTTCGTCATTGTCTTCATCGATGACATCCTTATTTACTCAAGGAATAAGGAAGAACACGAAGAGCACCTTAGACTGATTCTGGAGCTGTTGAGACGAGAACAATTGTATGCGAAATTTTCAAAGTGCGACTTCTGGATACGAGAGGTCCATTTCTTGGGTCATGTGGTCAATGAGAATGGGATACACGTTGACCCGACAAAGATAGCAGCTATCAAGAACTGGGCTACGCCTAAGACTCCGACCGAGGTACGATAGTTTCTCGGGTTGGCTGGCTATTATCGAGGGTTCATCGAAGGGTTCTCAAAGATTGCTCAACCTCTCACCGCATTAACTCATAAAGGCACTACGTACGATTAGGGTGATAAACAAGAATCTGCATTCCAGGTCCTAAAGCAGAAACTCTGTACAGCACCGATTCTATCCCTGCCTAAGGGGACCGATGATTTTGTAGTTTACTGTGATGCTTCTATACAAGGCCTCAGTTGCGTGCTAATGCAACGCAATAAGGTGATTGCCTATGCATCCCGACAATTGAAGATACACGAGAAAAACTACACGACACACGACCTAGAGCTTGGAGCAGTCGTGTTTGCACTCAAGATATGGAGACACTACTTGTACGGTACCAAGTGCACCATTTACACTGATCACATGAGTCTTCAGCACCTCTTTGAATAGAATGAGCTAAATATGAGACAACGTCGTTGGGTCGAGTTGTTAAACGACTATGACTGTACGATCAAGTATCATCCGGGCAAGGCCAATGTAGTAGCAGACGCCCTGAGTCGGAATGAAACACCCAAGCCAAGACGAGTTCGAGCATTGCAACTGACCATTCACACTGGTTTACCCAACCAGATCCGCAATGCTCAACTTGAGGCGTTAAAAGACAAGAACCTGAAAGCCGAGTCGCTACGAGGCATGGAGAAGCAATTGGAAACCAAGCTTGACGGAATCTGCTACTTCATGGATCAAACATGGATTCCCTCGTATGGAAACCTACGAGAACTGGTAATGGACGAAGCTCACAAATCACGGTACTCAATCCACCCAGGTTCAGACAAGATGTATCATGATCTCAAAGTCCTTTACTGGTGGCCGAATATGAAAGCTGACATTGCCACATACGTAAGCAGATGCCTAACCTGTTCTAAGGTTAAGGTGGAGTATCAACGACCGTCCGGACTACTTCAACAACCGGAAATTCCAGTATGGAAGTGGGAGCAGATATCAATGGATTTCATCACAAAACTGCCGCGAACTCCCAGCGGATGCGATACCATTTGGGTGATCGTAGATCGTCTGACGAAGTCCGCGCACTTCCTGGCAATCCGGGAGACTGACCGCCTGGAAAAGTTAACCCGTATCTACCTCAGGGAAATAGTCTCTCGGCACGGTGTGCCAATTTCCATTATCTCTGATCATGACGCTTGATTCACTTCACACTTCTGGCAGTCCTTACAACGAGCACTAGGAACGCGGCTGGATATGAGCACCGCGTACCACCCCCAAACTGATGGCCAAAGTGAGCGCACGATCCAGACTTTAGAAGACATGTTACGTGCCTACGTCATAGATTTCGGCAGCAGTTGGGAAACTCACTTACCGCTAGTTGAGTTTTCTTACAACAATAGCTATCACACATCGATCAAAGCTGCCCCATTTGAGGAACTGTATGGTCGTAAGTGCCGATCACCTATCTGTTGGGCGGAAATTGGGGAAAGTCAACTCACCGGCCCTGAACTTATGCACGAGACGACTGAGAAGATCGTGCAGATCCGTAACCGTATGGCAGCAGCCCGTGACCGACAGAAAAGTTACGCTGATAAGCGTCGCCGACCGTTGGAATTCCAAATAGGTGACAAGGTGCTTTTGAAAGTGTCACCTTGGAAGGGTGTGATTCGTTTCGGGAAACGTGGGAAACTAAGCCCTAGGTACGTGGGACCGTTTGAGGTTGTCAAACGGGTTGGCCCCGTGGCCTATCAGTTGAACCTACCCGAAGAACTCCGTGGAGTACACGATGTGTTCCACGTCTCCAACTTAAGGAAATGCCTTGCAGACGAGACTCTTATCGTTCCGCTAGACTAGATACATGTGGACGAACAACTACATTTCGTCGAGGAACCGGTGGAAGTCATGGATCGACAAGTCAAGACGCTCAAACATAGCCGTATCCCTATCGTCAAAATTCGTTGGAACTCAAAGCGTGGACCAGAGTTTACCTGGGAACGCGAGGATCAGATGAAGAAGAAGTACCCGCAACTGTTCCAAGATCAGGCATCTACCTCTTAGGATTCGCAGCAACTCTGTTCAACAGGCGTTGCAAACCGAGAGCCTTGTACTTCCCCGTAGAACCTCGTAACATGATGTGCTAATTTTCAGGATGAAAATTCCTGCAACAAGGGGATTATGTGAGACCCCATAATTCCAGGTTAACACTATCCAAAACCACTGTCGTTATCATTGGCACATACTCGTTAATACTCGAAACGTATACAAACACCGCCACTGACATCGTTAAATAAATAATGATAAAATACTAACACAGGTGTTTGTAGAGGATTCACATAAACGGGATTTCCTAAGGAATCCTCTTAGTTAACATAGCTCGCCCATCTATGTCGTCATCAACCGAAACCAATTTGGGAACACGGGACCTAAGTACAGGGACTAAACTTGACCAATTGCCAAACTGGGGCTGGGTATAAATACCCATCCACCAGCCCACATTCCAAACTCTGCTATCTTCTCTTCAGTCGCTCTCTCCCTCTCCCTTTCTTCATCCAAGCACCAAAATCACCCCGATTGAGCTCGTTTTCGTCGGGTAGACCACGCAACAGCTGAGAAATCACATTCCCAGCAGGTAGGTGACCCTGTACATATGTTTTATTGCTCGTTTCTCTGCTGCAAATTTGGGGTTCGGGTGTTCGGGTTCAACCCGAATGCATGTGGTCGTGGGGGTGTGTGTGAGGTCAATCAACATGTGCATTTCACTTAGACATGTTAGGAAAGTGTCCCTGGAAGTCCTGATTATGTGAAAACCAAGCACGGGATAGCCGAAGGCTGTTCAGCCCGTCCAGCAGTCGCGATCTGCTGCAGTTTGAGACTGGGCCAGTCATGCGACTGAGTCATGTGACTGGGCCCATCGTACGACTGGGTGGTGCGACTGGGTTGGGACGTGCGAATGAGTGCATGCGATTGGGAGTGTGTGCGATTGAGTCAACCGGATGAAATGCGTGCGACTGAGTACCACCCGACTGAAGGTCCAATCGCACGAATGAAGGTCCAGTCATGCGATTGGTCATTGGGTCGGGTGAATGGGTGATGTGTGGTACGATTGAATGCTAAGTCGTACGAATGAGGGTTCAACCGTACGAATGAGATTGATTCGTACGATTGAAGGCCCATTGCGAATGAAGTGTCCAGTCGTGCGTCTAGCCTTGATATGCGATTGGAGTCATTGTGAGTGAATTCTCCTTGTGTGCGGTATGGCTATCGTGTGATGATATGGTAAAAATCACTAAAGTGTCATTTCTTGACCACAAAGATTAAAGTCAACGCAATCAAAAAGCACATACTCTTTCAACATAACGTAACCTAACCATTTACAAATATCGACAACTTAATTGGGAATCTACATAAAGTCTGATACGTCTATGCCTGCTTGTGTGTGTGACACCCACGACCGAACCCATGCGACCCGACCCGACTAAACATGTCTATTAACGCTGAACACAACATTAACGCTTAACATAACTGTCAATAGGTGTTTGACAGCGCATTGTAAACAACACTTGGGAGACCTTCATCCTACATACTTGTTACATCATGTGTGAGCTTCACGACCCCTATTTTAGTCTCTTTCCTTTTTGGGGGAGAAGACATGCAAAACAGACTTACATAAATGGTTGTAGTATTATTGATATCGCTTGTTACGTTAGTGCAAACACACAACATGTCATGAAACACTCGAACCGTTAGTAATGGGATTAGCGAGGTAATTTTGAGTAGTACTACTGGGTCTGACAAACCCCGCCCGGGCTAGTTGCGCTAGCTTGATTGGAGGTCAAACGGGTGCTTGATTGACCTAACATTTGTCACGGTCTTGCGAGACGTGGCGGGGATACAACAAACACATATAGGACGTAAACAGGCAGCTTCGGTTCGAAACGCTAAGTAACAAGAACATAGGCTAGCTACCTAACGATATGCTCTATATACTAAACCATTGAAACACAAACTACTGAACGCTTACGAATACATTTATTGTTGATTAAACCTGTGAACTCACCAACTTTATGTTGACACATTTTAGCATGTTTTCTCAGGTCACAGGAATGCATAAGCTCATGATGCAGGCTAAGGAAACGCATTCAGGACATGCATTCATCTATTTTATTTTCAGCATTGAACATTTCGTCTAAACATGGCTATTGTAACTGTACTGTAATGGATTTACTAATTATGTACACGCTTCCGCACTATTGTAAACTTTGTTTATGTTCTTTTGAATGAAGTCAAATGTTTATTTTAAATTCATATAGTGTCATTCGATATGACTGTGTCTGAGGTCATGGTATGTCACACGCCTAACGGTAAAACCACGTTCGTGGAAATTGAGGGTGTGACAAGGAGAGACCTAGAACCGATAAAAATCATAATATTTCAGTAAGTTATAAAACTTAAGTCAAGAATTTGGTGAAAAGTTGGATAAAAACGTATTTGGATGCTCGGTTCCGGGTAGAAACGAATTTTAACGGGTTAATCTTAAAAATGAAGTTTTTAATCAAAAGAGCTCAAAGCCACTTTTTAGACAGATTATAAAGCTTATTAGAAGTCCATAAAAACACTATTTAAAGACTAAGGATTAAAATCTAAAAGGGATAAAATCTAAAAGGGTTAAAACTAGCTGTTAAAATTTTCGGTTTTACCGTAACCGGTAACTAAAAATATAAGTTTTGATGGCCCAATCTAAATTCCAGAAAAATTGGAATTTAATTAGTTAATAATGTACTATTAAACTTCCATAAAATAATAAGAGGGCCATAAAAGTCAAGAAATAAAAGAAAGCAAAACTTTAGGGTAAAAATTGTAAATCTTGAAACTTGAGGGACTAAACTGTAAATTATGCCAAATCCTTAAAATTTCGACCCCTTTTGACTAAAAATGATTGATAGACTTATTATCACTATAACAAACATATTAAAGCCATTAAAGCATGTCATTTACATTAAGAAACCCTAACTTTCTTAGAAAGGAAACCTTTTTAAGTGAACCTTAGCAAATTAAAGCTAGTTCAACTTTTAACCTTATAACACAGCTAGTTACACCCGCCATGACCTTAGAGCACATATCTTATTACTTGAATCTTGATGCTAGGGTGCTAGGATTGAATCATTTTCCGTATGTAATATCTGTTGCTTGAAACCTAAGGTGAGTTCTAGTGTTCCCTTCTTACTATTGATTTGGGATGAAACGTGCTTTATTTAAACTGAAACTATTATTGTGCTTGTTGGGTTTGTTGGACCTTAACAATGTTGTTTAACCATTTAAAAAGAAAAAAACGCAGCGGATTAAATTCTTAATTTCATGTTTCATAATCTGAAATATATAGAGTTCATTTCATAGCAACAACAAACCCAAGAACATAAGGATCTTATATATGTGTTTGAACTAGTTATCATCAATAAAGAACAACCCAAACAAGCAATACATACTACCTTCCAAAGGCTGCTGAAAAACGTGGATGAGACATCATCCATAAAGGGCTGAAAAACGTGGATAAGATGAAGATGCAGCTGCTATTGGATGACCAAAACATCAAGAATAGATGTCCTCAAGTGCTCATACCCACAAGCCTCTAAGCAACACCCTTTTGCTAGGATTTTGTACACCAAAAACGTGAAGAACAAGGTGCTGGAACATTTTTCAGCCAAGAACTTCCTCTTCCAAAAGGGAGAAAACTTGTTCTTGTGTACCCTTTTGCATGTATGAGAGAGAGGAATAGTTGGAGAGTGTGTTTTTCATTCAAGAGGGTGTATTTTCAAGGTTGCAAAATGACCATACATACCCCTAAAGGGGGCGGCCAGCCTTGAATAAAATGGGTTTCCCCCCATTTTTAATACACTCACTTGAATAAATTAGATGTCTAGTTAGTTATATAATTAACCAATTAAATATATAACTTAAACACACTTTTATTACTTAATGTTATTTAACAAACTTAAATAACATGATAAATAATGTCTATGAACAAAATATCCTTATAAGTTGTTCTTTCTCACATACAATTTATTTAGAAAACCCATTTTCTAAATTGGTGTTTATATTTAATTGCATGATCATATCATCAATTAAATATTAATTGGTGTTTGCTAAGCTTGCTATTGGGTATGACCCGACTTGGATCATGACGTACTAACCACATCAATATTCTATGTGTCTTGGGCATAAAGAATCCAACAATCTCCCACTTGCACAAGATTCATAGAAGATTGATGCAAGTAGTAAATACCGCCTAACAACAGTTTACTACCCTTAATACGCATCTCTTAGAAGCCATTCAATAACATCATCCCCTTCAAGTATCCAACTTGAAATGATTTAGGTGAATCAATCATTTATCCTTTTGTTACAGATGTCATGTTAAATCCAAGGACATAGAATGATCATTCCTTGTTGATTTAACTTAATCAGGCCTTAGACATCATACTCTCAACGAATAAGAGGAACAAATCCCATCTTGACTACATACGTTTCTCACAATCACCTTATGTCATACCTGAACATAGCCTTATGTACTGACAATTATTTCATATCAGTGAAGAACTAGCTCAAGGTATAACACTTGGTGAATATCAAAACCAAATATGTATCTCAGGTCGGAGGATACCAAATGATATTCTCCTTTACTCAAATTTACTTATGATCAATCAATAAGATTCCATGTAGTAAAATTTGAGATGTGGGTCAGTCCAATATTCGCATCCCATGAATATCTATGAACCTTGGCAGCAACCAATTGCTCTATATTCATGCCTTATGAATATCCACCAATCCAAGTTCATAATAGTCTTACATTCATATTTGTTCCCACAAATATGATCGACTACGGACATTTAGAATAATGAAATTTTTCATGGATGTAAACATGCTAAGAGGAACATGACTCAAGGTATAGTAACTATATTGATGAGTCAAGTATTACAATTGTTCCATATTAATAATATTAATACTAAACAGATCAATTCCAATCACTAGAATATCGAAGTCCTAAGGCACAAGTATGACTTTCATGCTTTTCCCTTTCAAGGCGCTTCGTGAGTGGATCCGCAATGTTTTGATCCAAGTGAACTTTGCGAATAATATCTTTCTCTTTTCAACTTCATCCCTTATGTAGTTGAATCTCTGCTCATTGTGCCTAATCTTTTGATGTGCACAGGGTTCCTTGATTTGAACAATCGCACCCTCGTTATCACAAAAGATTTCTAAGGGGTCTTGAATGGTAGAGACCATCCTTAGATCGGTGATAAACCTTTTTATCCATGCAGTTTCCCAAGCTGCTAATGAGGCGGCTATGTATTCGTATTCTGTAGCGAACAATGCTACCCTATTCATGATAGAGACGTACCCCGATTGTGATCAAGGATCATCTCGATCAGTTTGGAAACTCGCATCCGTGTAACCCTTTACAACTAGTTCCTCTTCATCAGATCCGTATATTAGAAACATATCCTTAGTCCTCCTAAGGTATTCTAATATACTTTCAACAGCCATCCAATGGGTGTTACTTGGATTCTACTGATATCTACTTGTCATGCTTAACACGCATGACACGTCCAGTCTAGTGCATATCATCGCATACATGATGGATCCTATAGCAGACGCATATGGGATGTCCTTCATACGATCTTGCTCATCCTTTGAGCTTGGCCATTGAGATGCACTCAATATTGTCCCTCTTTGAATAGGTACTATACCTTTCTTAGAGTTTTCCATCTTGAACCTTTTCAAGATTTTATAAATGTATGCACTTTGGTTTAACCCTATCAACCGCCTCGATCTATCCCTATAGATCTTTATTTCCAAAATATAGACGGCTTCACGGAGATCTTTTATGGAAAAACAATTTCCAAGCCAGGTTTTAACACCTTCCATGGTTGGAATATCATTTCCAAATAATAGTATGTCATCAACATACAATACTAAGAACGTAATTAGACTCCCACTAGCCTTTTTATACACACAAGTCTTGTCAGCGTTCTTGATGAAACCAAATTTCTTGATCCCTTCATCAAAACGTTGATTCCAACTTCTCGATGCTTGTCTCAATCCTTAGACGGATCTCTTTAACTTGCATACTTTATCAGGATGATTTGGATCGATAAAACCTTCAGGCTAAACCATATGGACAGTCTCTTCGAGATGTCCATTAAGAAAAGCGGTTTTGACATCCATTTGCCAAATCTCATAATCATAATAAGCAGTTATGGCAAACAATATCCTAATAAACTTTAGCATTGCTAGAGGCGAGAAGGTTTCATCATAATCAACCCCTTGACTTAGAGTGAAACCTTTTGCTACAAGTCTTGCCTTGTAAGTATCCAAGTTTCCATGCATATCAGTTTTCTTCTTGAAAACCCACTTGCATCCAGCCGGTTTGGAGTTAAGTGAAGAGTCAACCAATTCCCAAACTTGGTTGTCATACATGGATTGCATCTCTACGTTCATGGCTCCTAGCCACTTGTCACAATCCGAATTGGACATTGCATCATGGTATGTAGTTGGCTCATCGGAGTCAACAACGTAGCATCCATCTATGAAAAATCCATATCTTTCATGTGGAATGCTAACTCTACCAGATCTGCGAACGTTTTGTGTGTATTGATCAACCTCTTGATCATGATCAACAACCTTCTGTTGATTGCTAGTGTCAACCAAACGTGTATTGGCTTGTGGATCTTGATCCTCATCAAATTCCAATGTTCTATACGGCATTCCTTCCATAAGGAACTTGGCTTCCAAGAACTCTACCTTTTGAGCAATAAATACCTTTTGCTCTGTTGGATCAAAGAAGTAGTATCCTATACAGTCCTTTTGGATATCCAACAAATATACACTTAGTGAATCGACTTTCAGTTGGTTTGGGTGTTAAGCTTAACATAAGCTTCATAACCCATACTTTTAAATATGATAGCGATGGAACTATTCCATTCCATATTTCAAAAGGCGTCGAATCCACTTTCTTGGTTTGGGCCATATTCAAAATACGAGCCGCGGAGAGTAGTGCGAAACCCCAAAATTATAGAGGTAGTGATCTTATAGCCATCATGGGTCGAACCATATCCAATAGGGTTCGATTTCTCCTTTCAGACACACCATTATGTTATGGTGTTCTGTGAGGAGTAAGTTGTGAGACAATCTTACAACTTCCTAGATGATCCCTAAAAGTCTCACTTAGGTATTCACCTTCTCTATCTAAATGGAGAACTTTGGTAGTTCTATCGAGTTGATTTTCTACTTCATTCTTGAAGTTTTGAACAGTTTAAATTCTTCATGTTTATGTCCCATCAAGTACACATAACCATAGCGACTATAATCATCGGTAAAGGTAATGAAGTAAGTTTCACCATACCTTGTCATTGTCTTAAAAGGACCACATACATCCAAATGTATGACTCCTAATAAGTCTTTTGCCCTCTCATTAGTACCACTAAAGGGCGTGTTGGTCATCTTACCTTGTAAACAAGATTCGCACTTATCAAATGAAAAATTTTCATTTGTTTTCAAAAGACCATTCTTTTAAAGTGTTTAAATCCGATTCTTGTTTATGTAACCAAGATGACAATGACAAGGATTAGAGTCACTTAAACCATCTTAAGTCTCTTGGTGCATGATAGGTATAATGTGTTATTATAGGACGAATCATCATGAACCAATTCATAAATATCATTAGAAGGCATAGCCTTGAAATAATATACATCATCCATATAAATATAAATACCATCATTTACAAACTTTAAATCATAACCATTAAGAGGGAAACTTAAATCATGTTCCTAGTCAAACTAGGAGCATATAACATGTTTTGAAGAACAACTTCCAAACCTTTTGAAAGTTTCAAAACATAGTCTCCTTTCTTAAAGTGCTTATTTCTTTTGAACCCTTGTAACAGATTGCAAAAGTGAGTTCCACATGCGGTATCCAATTACCATGTGTTTTGAGGAAATAACATTTAAGTCAATATGGATTATGAAAGTTGTGCTTGAGGTTTGCCCAGCATCCCTCTTGTTCTTAACTCATTGAGATAGGTTGGACAATTCCCTTTCAAATGACCTATCTCACCATACTCAAGCATGGATCGTTTTTCGTTACCTTAGGCTTCATAAGCTTAGGTCTTGGAGGTTCCGCTTTGATCTTCCCTTCCCCTTTGCCTTTGATGTGCCCCTCTCCTTTGGCAACATTTGCCTTGGGATCGGGAATGGCCTGTCCATTGCCTCCCTTATTGATCTAGAGAATAGGTAGAACCTTTCTACCCATCCCTGCCTCAGCTGTTGTGAGCACTACGTGAAACTCACCAATGCTCTTGTCCTATCCATTCATATTGTACTTCATTATGAATGTCTCAAACTTTTAGTTAGGCCATTAAGGATCAAATCCTTGGCCAACTCTTTTGAGACAGGACAGCTAAGCCTCTCGAGGCGGCCTCAACATCGTCGGGGTCGGGTTGGTTAGGAATAGGATCGTCAAGGACATTTGCCTTTTCTCTTGCTTGAGAACAATTCTCAAGTTTCAAGACCAGTCCATAAAGCTGTTATGGTTCAAATGATCCTTTTCTAAAATAGCTCTCAGTGATAGGGTATGGACGGTCGGGGTGGTAGCATTATTGTTTGCGGCCATTCTACAAAATTTACAAAGTTCTTATTAGTATTTCTGAAAAATTTCATTTTAATTATTAATACCCTTTACGTCTCATAGACAATTAATAATTAAAATCTAGAATCCAACGTTACATTCAAATAATGGTTAGGTGACCTTTATCCCATTATTCCAATTAACAAGGTAGTCAACATTTGACAATTGCAACCTTTTGCAACTTCTAGCCTTTATGGGATCGGTTAAACATCTTATGTTTTGTCGGCATGTTTAATCCCATCAACACCATTGTACGCCATGCTTCGGTGACCCTATGCACATGGTTTCCAATTCAAGTCGTTCTACTTACACACACATGTGAGTTTGCTCATACAAGTGGTTAGGTGACCTTTATCCCACAAATATGTTAAGCCCACCTCAAATCACAAGTTCCCTAAAAGTGGTTAGGTGACCTCTATCCCACAAATAGTTCTCAAGTGATTCAAGTGTAGTGTAAAAGGATGGTGTTAAACTTGTTCCAAAAGGGATTTTTAGTTTCATTAATTCTAGTTTTGAAAACTCTATTTAACTTGTATTTGCCTGCTTTCAAATACAAGGTATCCTATGGATCATTTTTTAATAAAACCTATTTTATTAAATCATTAATCCTTTTAATAACCTATTATTAATCACTTAATGATTAAGAACCATAAAATTCAGCTTGTTATGATAATTTATTTAGATTGTTAAGTATATCCATATATCAAACAATCAACATAAAATGAATAATCAAACAAGCATATTTCAAACAACCACATGTGCATAACCATAGCTACTATTGTGACAACACTTGTTTGCCATCACAAGTGTTGTCATTTGGTCTTTCATAAGGGTTGAATACAACACAAAGATGAGATCTTCAAAGACTCCCACTTGAACTTGCATCCAAATACTTCAAGTCCATCCCTTGTGTCTTCCTTTTGTGCTTCCTTCCCGAGCATCTTCTTTTACAAAATATATATCCTAATACATATTTTCTAGTAAAAGAAAAATACTCCTAATCTTTTAATACATTTCCAAATGAATAAACAAATTACAACCCAAATAGAAATACCAAAAAGAATTATTACAACCCATAAAGAATGAATACAACCAACATGACAAGATTACAATCAACCAAATTCAAAACACACATGGTCAAGGCTATGTTATGCACTAATATATGTATCCATATACATCATTTCAAGAACCAAAATGAACCCCATTTGACCCTAAATTTTCAGCCAACATAAACCAAGAATTTAGGGTCTTTTGTCCAAACAAAACACAATCAACCATTTTGATTTCTTTCCTTTCAAGATTCAATCACAAGCATGCATGATTTTAACCTTGAAAGGTTGGGGTATCATCAAATCATCAGAAAACAGCCCTAATTTGGTTGTTAAAACCCTATAAAACCAATTTTACAAGGAGAAATGAAACTAGTCATCCACATATCCGGCTCTAGATGCCAATGTTGGGTTTGTTGGACCTTAACAATGTTGTTTAACCATTTAAACAAGAAAAAAACGCAGCTGATTAAATTCTTAATTTCATAGCAACAACAAACCCAAGAACATAAGGATCTTATATATGTGTTTGAACTAGTTATCATCAATAAAGAACAACCCAAACAAGCAATACATACTACCTTCCAAAGGCTGCTGAAAAACGTGGATGAGACATCATCCATAAAGGGCTGAAAAACGTGGATAAGATGAAGATGCAGCTGCTATTGGATGACCAAAACATCAAGAATAGATGTCCTCAAGTGCTCATACCCACAAGCCTCTAAGCAACACCCTTTTGCTAGGATTTTGTACACCAAAAACGTGAAGAACAAGCTGCTGGAACATTTTTCAGCCAAGAACTTCCTCTTCCAAAAGGGAGAAAACTTGTTCTTGTGTGCCCTTTTGCATGTATGAGAGAGAGGAATAGTTGGAGAGTGTGTTTTTCATTCAAGAGGGTGTATTTTCAAGGTTGCAAAATGACCATACATACCCCTAAAGGGGGCGGCCAGCCTTGAATAAAATGGGTTTCCCCCCATTTTTAATACACTCACTTGAATAAATTAGATGTCTAGTTAGTTATATAACTAACCAATTAAATATATAACTTAAACACACTTTTATTACTTAATGTTATTTAACAAACTTAAATAACATGATAAATAATGTCTATGAACAAAATATCCTTATAAGTTGTTCTTTCTCACATACAATTTATTTAAAAAACCCATTTTCTAAATTGGTGTTTATATTTAATTGCATGATCATATCATCAATTAAATATAATTGGTGTTTGCTAAGCTTGTTATTGGGTATGACCCGACTTGGATCATGACGTACTAACCACATCAATATTCTATGTGCTTGG
This sequence comes from Flaveria linearis, assembly GCA_024085815.1. NCBI lineage: Eukaryota > Viridiplantae > Streptophyta > Magnoliopsida > Asterales > Asteraceae > Flaveria > Flaveria linearis. The sequence goes on along the minus strand of CM044014.1, from coordinate 42,490,028 downwards.
GTATAAAGAATCCAACTGTGCTATCATTTGATGCTTCTATGTTGTGCATAATGTTAGAACCTACTTTTACTTGTATCACAATCATTAATTCTTATGTGAATTGTCCTATATGGGTAGATCTACTTGGGGAATTTCCCACACACAGTGCCTTCCGTCATGACCCCATGACTTAACAGGAAGGGTACCACACTAAGATCCTGCCGGGTCGTTTGTGTCATGTAACAGGTTTTTTAGAAGATACTAAGGTGAACCATCCAGCAGGTATGGTGCATTGTTTAAGGCTCAGTTCTTCCCACAGGATTAACCGGTATAATAAAATTTTGAAGAGGCTAGCGTGGACTGAGTGCAGGGTTGATTGTGACCCCACAACAGGGATACTTATGTTTTAAAATCACCTTATGGATTCTATAGATTCCTTTTGTTTTTAAACTTTAAGCACTTGAATTCACCAACTTTTTAGTTGACAAAAATCTTTTTGAGCATGTTTCAGGTATCCCTTGATGGAAGCTCGGTTTGATTAGAAGACCTCTTATGGATCACCTAGTTCTATGACCACCACATGGCATTGTTTAGTTTAATTTCACTTCTGGACAATTTAATTTGATGTTATTAAACTTATGGATCTAAACTGTACTAGATTTTTAATTGTTGTGACTCGGGCTCGGCTTTATAGCCCGGATTTATTTAATGAAATGTAATGCCATGTGATTTCTCCTCTTGTGTGCTCTTGTGTTGGTTAGTTTCCACTGCCATGTTTGTTACCAGTCTGTGATGCTCCACCGTCCTTGGGCCTGGGGTGTGACAGATTGGTATCAGAGCCATAAGTTGTAGAGAATTTAGGAATACCTTATTTAACCCTAGGCTACAACCTTGATACCTTAGGACTGTCTTGGTTGGAACGTGTCGAAGTAAGCGGGTTGGGTAAATTGATGATTACACTTGATCAAGGTAATCATGAATTTACCAGATGCGTAAGTTCCGGCATGAACCCTTAGGTGGTGTTGAGACCTTACTTATTGAAGTTGATGATTCAAGAAAATTTTCTTTGGGTGGTCCAAAAATTTTCTTTACAATGAACCTTTATGCCTGTTATTGCTTGATGATACTATTCGTTATTAGTACTACTGCCATCACTACTACTATTAGTACTATTGTTATTACTGCCATGAGCTATGCGAAGCCAAATTACTCATGATAATTTTATAGGATACCAAGACTATGGCCAACAAAACAAAAGCACCTGTTTTCCCAGCTAACGAGACTGCCCTGGCTGGAAGCCTCAGGAGGACTACGCCTTGGACGAAGTACGAGGAATACCTCAGAAGGTGTTGACATCCGGGATGGATATTTGTGACCTCTAATTACACCGAGCCTTCGGAAGACTCTTCATCGACATCCCCAGTCAGGAGCCGAACGTGCTCTAATTTGCTGCATGTCACCGCACCTACTCACCCACCTATCCTGCCTATCGGGGATAAGGATACACGTGTTATCACTCACCCTCGAAAGAGTGCTAGGGCAGGACCATCGGTTTCCTTAAGATGCCTCCTCCTCCACCTCCTCCTTCAAGGACCCCAACACTAACCCCTCCAATGACCGACCCACCAAGACGTCACCTGCATGACGAGCATTGGATGCCGCCTAGGCGTAGCTTGTATGATGGACTGAGTGTTCTTGCTGGCAATCCTTACTCCCAAACTAGCTGCCAGGCTAGTGATTTTGGCCCTTCTAACCATACCCTAAGTGACATACTAAGAACTATCCAGTGTCATGAGTTTACTCTTTAGCATGCCACGCGAACTTCCCAGTCCACCCAGTCTTAGGAAATGATTGCATCACATAGTGTCCAATGCTTAGAGCAGGAGGAAAAAAAGAACAGTTCAGGCTGGTTTGGATGGCTGAAGAAGAAATGGCAATGATGATAAGATGATGTTTGATTGTTTGGCCGTAGGCTTAGAAACTATTTGAAGAAACTAGTTTATATATCTATTTCCAAAACTATTATTATTTATGGGGGTGATGGCACCTTCTAGTTTGTGAAACTACGAGGCTATTACTATTTTGTTTGGTTGACACTATATTTATCTATCTATGAAACTATTGCTCATGATGCTAATTTTGTAGGGAGATTAGATTGAATTACAATATATCATGTGTTGAAAAATTGATTTGTGTCCCATGGATAATTCACCCCATGTTGATTGAAGGAAATTTATATATGTATGTTGTGTTGTGTGGATTATATTCTTATGTAATTGGTTAGCGCGGCTAATATGGGTAAATTCGATGTAATGGGATACTTGAAACCAGAATATATGGGATGCTAAATGAGTTTATCTATGATGCTACCAGAATGTCGCCCAGACGGGGAGCTCGTTTTGGAAGACGAGGAGTTGCTAGAGGCTGACATGAAGAAGCTAGATAGACCGGAAACCCCACATGAAGAGAATGTCAACCATGAGAATGACGAGCGGATTGCTAACCTAGTGGCACAACAAATTGCTAATGCCATTCCAACTATCACCACCAAGATAAACACAGACCGGGTAATACAAACGGAAACGATGAATTGGGGAACAATGAAGACAACAATGATGATACTAAGGAAATAAGGCTGGATGTTCTTACAAGACCTTAATGGCTTGCAAACATAAGGATTTCTGCGACACTAAGGGTGCAATTGAGGCTTACAGATGGCTGGATGAAATTAAGGCTGCATTAGACATCAGTGAGTACAAGCTTGAGTATATGGTAAGGTTTTCTTCACAATCACTAAAAGGACCAGCACTGGAATAGTGGAAAACCATCATTCAGCCTCGAGGCGGGAATGCTACAGGCCGGATGAGCTGGTCTGAATTCAGAGAGCTAATTACTAACAAATACTGCCTTATCAACCAACTAGAGATGTCCGACGCTAATTTCTGAGCTTGAAAATGAAAGGCCTAAATTATATGGAGTACATCAACCACTTCCTAGCCTTGTCCCGACTGGTACAACACCTAGTGATGCTTGAAGCCAAGGGTATAGCCTGCTTCATCTGGGGATTACATCCCAAGGTTAAAGGCATGGTTCGGTCTACAAGCTGCAGTTGATTTCACCAGTAGCCTGACTGATGACTTGGTTAGAGCTGGATGGATAGAGTAGACAAGGACAGAGGATAAAAAGAAAGTGATGGGTGAGAAGAGGAAATGGTTTGATGTCAAGAAGGCGGTTAGCAATAGTAGTAGTTCAAGCAAGAAACCTGGTGAAGGAGGCATGATGATCAAGGTGAAAGGGCTCGTAAACTATACTTAGGCACAAGCCCCTTTGCAACAAGTACGAACTGCATCACCAAGGGGAGTGCAACCCGATGCCCTGTTTCAGATGCAAACGAACTGGTCACTTGATTAAGGCTTGTACGTACGTGCCAGGAAAACAATGCTATGAGTGTAGAGATCCAGGGCACATGAGGAACAAGTGTCCTAAACTAGCAAAGGTAAGGATGCCAGACCCAACAAGCCTAAGGCAAGAGCATTCGTGATGAACCCAAATGGTGCTCTTAAGGAACCTGATGTGGTTAACGGTACATTTCTCATAAACAACCGTCCTGCTACCGTTCTATTTGATACTGGAGCAACTGCTAGTTTTGTTTCTACTACCTTTAGGCCTTGATTGATTTGGCATCTTGCACCTTAACTGATTCATTACCGTAAATTGGCTAACGTAACAGAAACTAACGAAATCATCAAAGATTGCAAAAACGTCCTAGAGGGTAGTTCATTTTAGATAGACTTAATGCCTATTAAGTTAGGAGATTTTGATTTGGTGGTAGGGATGGATTGGTTGGTTAAAAATAAGGCTAAAATCGTCTGTGATGAGCATCCGCTTAAGATACCTCTAGCCGACGGGGAGATGTTAGTAGTCCACGGTGAGAGGAACCACCCGCTATGCCCTATGATATCCCACCTAAAGGCTAAAAAGAGCCTCAAGAAAGGACACATAGCATTCATAATTTACATGATGAAAGCAAGGGAGGAGCTGTTAGTACTCTAGAAAGATTAACATTTAGTCTTGGTGTGTCTTTTACAATTTTGTCATAGCATAGGAACTAGAATTGTAAATAGATAGTCTCTAGTTTGTTAGTTGTATATATAGCTTAGACTAGAGTGGAATACGTAAGATTTTGTATGTACTGCTTTCTTCTCTTGTAATTGTCTTTGCTATATCAATGAAATTGTGAATTTTGTTGATATGTGCTTGATTTGATTACAATTGTTTTTGTTTTCTTTGAATTGTTTACATAATTGTAACACCTCTGAAATCTAGCCAATTAGAAAACTTAATGTATTATAGGATCCAATAAAGGTCCGGATTGATTTGGGCTTACCAAAGAAATCTTGCAAAACGAAACTAGCCTTTTGGGCCCAATAAGTCCAATAAGGGCCCGAACTTATAAACACGGCCCATTTAAGGCCCAAATACATGTTTACAAACTAATTAAATGAGAAACCATGAAACAATGAATTCTTATGTGATTTGAAATAACTATAGAAAGATCCAAATTAAAAGCAGATTCAGAACCCATACCGGGTAAAATTGAGCAATTTAACGCGTTCTAACGTCTGAATTCCATCAGAAATTCTTATAATGACTTGTCATCCAATCTAAATCGTTGTTAATCTTAACTAATATCATAAATTATGTTTTCTAAAAGATTTTTCTTCAAACATGCATAGGCAACGGAGATACGTAAGTGAAACACGAATACCGGTTTTTACCGGCATTTAAATGTTATCTGATACGTCAACCGAGCCTCGTAACTCGGTAAATATTCATCTAATCATTTTTATTATCATAACATATTAAACTTGGTGAGTGATACATTGTTTGGAATAAATGCGTTCCGAAACGCGACCATGACGTGAACTGGGTTACGATCATGTCAAACCCGAGAATATGTTAGATAAGGTTTTAACGTGACCAACATGGGAAGTTAACGCACAAAATATCATTTTAATACTTAATGGCATATAATTTGTTACTAAAATGATCATAATAACGCTCATTCGATAAAAACGCGTAAAACCGTAAACGTGGTGATTACGCGGTTATCCGATAAATTCGTTTAATTATTCGATATGTTTTTAATAAGATAAAAATTTATAATCTCAAATGTTTATAACATTTTCTACAATGGAATCTAGCGAGAAGCAAAGTTTTAATGTTACGTGCAATTTAATCGAGCGTGTGCCAACTGTTTACGAACCCGTTTCATTTAACCCTAGTATATAAACTACATAAAATCCATTCTAAGGTTCACAATTTAAAATGAGAGGCTGAAGAGGGGGGGGGGCGGTTGCAGCCCATTTCCTCACCCCTTTTCTTTCCTGAACTCCGGCTGCCGGCGACTGGTGGCGGCGGTTCCCGGCGAGTGGCAGCAGGTGCCATACCTTGCCGGAATCCCCTCGATGCCCTGACCTCAATGGTGGCCTCGATTTCTCCTAGAACGAAGCACATCGACAGGAATCGAAGACAGAAGTGGCGGAAGATGGTGGTCGACTAGTGGTTCCGACGACCACCCAAAGGCAGCGGCAGTGGTGAAAGTGGTCGGCTGCGGTTTGGTGGTTATTTTGGTGGGGTGAATCGGGGACTACAACCCTTCCCCCCCTTGTAGTGGCCGCCAGTGAAGGTAGGGGCATTAAAAGGGGATTCTTGACCTCGAAGGGCCGATGGTGGTGTTAGAGGCTGTGGTTGTCGCGACTGTGGTTCTTGGGGCTGTGGAGATCGATCGTGACTATGGTTGTGATGGTGATAATTTTGGCAAATGGATGCGGTGGTGAAGGTGATAGCAGCAGTGGTGTCGGATGTGGCTGTTGGTATTGTTGGTGGTGGTTGAGTTATAGCACCCGAAGGCCGCCCAAGGTGGCGGTGACAAGGTAATAGGCAGCTGAGTTGGTTAGAATTTGTCAAAGAGGATGGTTTGGTGTAGGTTAGGGTTGTAAGTGTCAATGATGGTGAAGGTGTCCACGTTGTGGTTATGGTTGTGTTTGGGGTTGTTGATTGTAGTTAATAGTCGCGCATGTGACGGATGTGGTGTTAAATGTCGGTTGTGGCGGTGATGCATGGTGATTGCGGAGATGATGGAGAAGGATGTGATTATGGATGTTGGTTTGGGTGATCAAATTGAGTGGCGAGTTGGGCCACTTTGATAATCGCCTAAAGATGATTAGAATGATCGTAGAAAATAGTAGTTGGAATGGCGTTTTAGTAGTGTTGGAGTGGTCTTGATCGTGTGGTTGTTGTTGTTAAGGGTTGTGGTTGTTGTTGTTAAGTGTTGTGGTCGTGTTAGGATGGAAAAGTAAGGCTTTGGTCAACGTGGTCAACAAGCAGTCAACGGAACGGGAACACGATTTAATCAAGGCGTAAACGAGTGGGTTGGAATATATAACCGAGTGGAAGGTAAAATCGCACGCGCAACGCATTTGAAATTGAATTATAAATTGCATGTGTGTTGTTTGAGCTTTAATTATATAAAATACGTGAATTATAACGAAAATGAATAATCACTTGATATAATTATCTGATTTAAATGGATAGTTCGGGCTCAAGATTTAGATAGCAACGTTAATTATTAGGAGTCAACCTTGATAAAATATATGAAACATTACATTTTTGGGAAATGGTTATAAACACGTCATAGATGATAACAAATAAGTTGAATTCATGTCACATTAAATCGTTACAAGACTTCGGGACGTAAAATACATTCAAATACGACTGTGCATGTATACAATAAATGCTTAGGTTAACCGACATCTACACGTATTTATTCAAGGAAAAAGATTTATAAATACTATAACAACCCATCATCTTATTATTATTATTAGTAGATCATCTCATTATTATTGGAATAAATATTATTTGCATCACCCCTTTTATTCAATATATCGATAACTATTATCAATATTTGGATTACTCTAGCATCAATCGATCATCATCAATAAAAATTATCTATAAAGATTTGGAATCCTTGATATTAACCGTTTATGACTACATTCTTTATGCAAGAATCATTTATTAGATAAATGCATTAATTAACCTAATTAAATGCATTAATTAACCTAATATGCACGAGTTAGTACCTAACAATTGATAATTTTAACAAGAAGCTAACGTACATCAATGATACTAATCATTAACTTCATGTTAACTAAAGAGCTCAACCGCACACATGTAATGACATCGTGCTAATACTAAACGTGAATCTTATATGTTCTAATTAGGATCGCTTTGTTGGTGATCATCCTTTTTCTTTATCAAGCTCAGAATGATTTAAGGATACCAGGTGAGTTCTCGTGTTCCCCTTTTTACTTTGGTTTTGGGGATGAAGCATGCTCTTTTAAACTGGAACTTTTATTTGCGATACTATGTGATGCTCATGTTGGGGATTTTTGATGATACCTGCTGATACTTGAATCACAATCATTAGTTCTTTTGTCAACCGCTTGTTTTATATGGATAGATCTATTTGGGGAATCCTTCACAAACAATGGCTCCTGCTACAGGGCGGTACCTCACTGAGATCCTGAGGGGTCGTTTGTGGCATGTGACAGGTTGTATTAAGAAACTATGGTGAACCATCTGGGCAGGTATGGTTCTCTGTTTTGAGGCTCAGTTCTCCCCTTCGGGTTAACGGTACAACTTAACTTTAGAAGAGCCCAGCCGGGACTGAGTGCAGGTTGATTGTGACCCCACAACAGTTATAATTGATACTAAAACTTTAACATGTGGTCCTTAAGAGTCCCTTTTGTTTTTTGAAACTTTAACCACTTGAACTCACCAACTTTATGTTGACACAAAACCTTTTTGAGCATGTCTTCAGGTACAGCTAGGAGAATAGTTGAGATATAGAAGATATCTAAATCCGAAACAAGAAACAAGGGTAGATGTTGAAGACAAAAGTTGAGCCTAGAAGCCTTAGTTACTGAAGCCTCAAGAAATATTGACCAAGGAATTGATCATGATACCTAGAGATTGTAGATTGAGGCACCTTGTGAATTGAAACAAAGCCAATATTGTAAAGTAAATATTGTGAGTTGTATTGTAATAAACCATTTAGTTTCCGCTGTATATTGGTTGTTGTTTACTGATCGTTACGTCCCGCCTCTCTGGGCCCGGGGTGTGACAGATTGGTATCAGAGCCAAAGGTTGTAGAGAAGTAGGTCTGCTTCGCGAGACCTAAACTACAACTATATGTGTAGGATTCTATATGCCCAAGACACGTAGAATATTGATGTGGTTAGTACGTTATGATCCAAGTCGGGTTATACCCAATAACAAGCTTAGCAAACACCAATTAATATTTAATTGATGATATGATCATGCAATTAAATATTTACACCAATTAATATTTAATTGATGATATGATCATGCAATTAAATATTTACACCAATTAGAAAATGGGTTTTCTAAATAAGTTGCATATGAGATGGAACAATTTATTAGGATATTTTGTTTGATGATATTATTTGAAGTGTTATTTAAATTAGTTGTATAACACCAAATAATAATGAGAGTATACTACTTATACAATTAAATGGCTAATTGCATAAACTAGTTACAAGACTAGACAATATATGTGTGTGTTAGTATTTGACTTTTATAAAATATGATCACCTATTTTATAAAACTCAAATATTAATCAAAAGAAAAAGAAAACCACTTCAAATATCTCTTGGCCGTTTCCATGCATGTGGTTTTGTCCCTTTATTCTCTTGATTAGAACACACACATGCATGTGTATTTCCACTAACTCAACATTCCCTTGAAGCACACACACATGCATGTCTTGTCCCCTCCACTAACTAGTTAAATGAGACTCTCATTCTCATTCTTAGAATACATATGCAAGAAGCAAAACTCAGCTCATTCTCTCTTTCTTCCTACGGTTTTGACAGCAAGAAAAGGGGTTTTCTAGCTGATTTTTGAGATGAATTTTGGTGTTTTCTACCTAACAAGAAGAGGTGTTTGTATAGAGCTTGGGGTATACTAGCTTGAGGACTTCTATCTTGAAGTCTTGGCTACATTTTGGGCATCTCCATCTTCGTCAAACATCTTATTTTGATTGAATTTTGCTGCTGCAGTAAGGTATTTCACAGCTCACTGAAGCTGTGATTTTATGTGCATTTACATATGTTCATAGCTTGCATATTCACATAAATGATCCTTTGTTCTTTGGGTTTGTTTTATACATTAATATGATCATCTAATGAACATATTTTCAGCTTATAAAAGGGTTTATAAAGTTGTAATTCCGCTGCGTTTTCTGAAAGTTTAAATGGTTAAACTAGGATTTTATGTTCTAACAATCCCAACAATATGAACCCCATACGACCACCTTAGTAAGATGACTTTTCCGAGCTTTGTTGAACCAAGGTGTAGAAATGTGGGTTTGCTTGGCAAGACCCAAATATGGACATCAAAGACACAAAAATGGGACTTGAAGCATATGGATGCAAGTTCAAGTGGGAGTCTATGAAGACCTCTATTTTGTGTTGTATTCAACCCTTAGGAAAGACCAAATGACCACACTTGTGATGGCAAACAAGTGTGGTCACAATAGTAGCTATGGTTATGCACATTGTGGTTGTTTATATTATGCTTGTTTGGTTGTTTGTTGTATGATTGTAGTTTGATATTTAGATATGCATAACAAACTCATTAGCAAACTTAACAAGATGAAAATTTATGGTTTATAATCATTAAGTGGTTAATAAAAGGTTATTAAAAGGATTAATGATTAATAAAAGAGGTTTTATTAAAAATAAACCATAGTATACCTTGCATTTGAAAGCATGCAAATACAAGGTATATAGAGTTTTCAAAACTAGAATTAATGAAAACCAAAAATCCCTTTTGAAACAAGTTTAACACCATCCTTTTACACGACACTCGAATCACTTGAGAACTATTTGTGGGATAAAGTCACCTAACCACTTATAGGGAACTTGTGTGTTTGAGGTGAGTCTAACATACTTGTGGGATAAAGGTCACCTAACCGCTTGTATGTGAAAACTCACACGTGTGTGTAAGTAGGACGACTTGAATTGGAAACCATGTGCATAGGGTCACCGAAGCATGGCGTACAATGGTGTTGATGGGATTAAACATGCCAACCAAACATAAGATGTTTAACCGATCCCATAAAGGCTAGAAGTTGTAAAAGGTTGCAATTGTCAAATATTGACTACCTTGTTAAATTAAATAATGGGATAAAGGTCACCTAACCATTATTTGAATGTAACGTTGGATTCTAGATTTTAATTATTAATTGTCTATGAGACATAAAAGGGTATTAATAATTAAAATAAAATTTTAAGAAATGCTAATAAAGAACTTTGTAAATTTTGTAGAATGGCCGCAAACAATAATGCTACCACCCCGACCGTCCATACCCTATCACCGAGAATCATTACCAAAATGAGTGAAGGCCTATGTCCTTGACGATCCCATGTCTCACCAACCAACACTGTTGATGTTAAGGCCATTTGACGATTGGCTTAAGCATATTAAGGATTCTATGCAAGTTTCCTACCTCATGTTGGGAATACGATTCCCGAACTCCAAAAGGGTTTGGAACATCATAGGGCATATGACATGATAATCTAGTTGAAGGAAATGTTCCTTCAACAAACATTAATAAGATTGCTTCAAAACTGTTCAAGCACTTTATGCATGTCACATGGAAGAAACCCAATCGATATCATCTTATATATTCTTAAGATGAAAAGCCACATCGATAGCCTCAAGATGCTTAGATGTTCTGTCTCAAAGTAGTTGGCCAAAGATTTGATCCTTGATTGCCCAACTAAAGGTTTGAGACATTCATAATAAACTGTAATATGAACGGGTGGGACAAGAGCATCGGTGAAAACACGCAATGCTCAAAAGCAACCGAGGCAGGGATGGGTAGAGAGGTTCTACCTATTCTCTCGATCAATGAGGGAGACTATAAGAAATGGCTAATCTCGATCCTAAGGAAATTATTGCGAAAAGAAAGGAATACATCAAAGCAAAGGTTAAAGCGAAACCTCAAAGACCTAAGCTTATGAGCCTAAAGTAAAGGAGAACGATCCATGCTTTGAGTATGGAGAGATAGGACAATAAAAAGGGAATTGTTCCTCCTATCTCAAGGAGTTGAAAAATAAGAGGGATACTAGGCAAACCTCGAATACAATTTTCATGATTCACATTGTATTAAATGTCATTTCTTCAAACACATGGGTATTGGATACCGGATGTGAGACTCATACTTGCAATTGTTGCAAAGGGGTTCAAAAGAAATGTGCACTTCAAAGAGGGAAACTCTATTTTGAGACTTACAAATGGTTTGGAAGTGGTTCTCAAAACCTTTTGTATGCACCTAGTTTGACTAGGAACATAATTAATGTTTCCTCTTAAAACAATATGGTCATGATTTAAAGTTTGTATATAATGGTATTACGTTTTATGGATGATGCATTTCATTTTAAAGATATGCTTTTTAATGATATTCATGAATTAGTTCATGATAATTCATCCTATAATAACTCATTATACACATTAAGCACCAAGAAACTTAAAATCGGTTTAAGTTATTATTATCTTTGACATTGACATCTTGGTCACATAAACAAGAATTGGATTCAAACACTTTAAAAGAATGGTCTTTTGGAAACAAATGAAAATGTTTTATTTGATAAGTGTGAACCAAAAGACTTATTAGGAATGATACATTTGGATGTATATGATCCTTTTAAGACAATGACAAAGATTGGTGAAAAGACACTTCATTACTGTTACCGACGATTACAGTCGCTATTGTTGTGTGCACTCAATGACACATAAGAATGAAGCTTTTGAAATGTTCAAAATCTTCAATAATGAAGTAGAAAATCAACTCTACATAACTATCTAAGTTCTTCATTCTGATAAAGGAGAAACTGAACCCTATTTGGATATGGTTCAATTCATTAAGGCTATGAGCTTACCACCTTTATCATCTTGGTTTTCGCACTACTCTCCACGGCTCGTATTTTGAATATGGCCCAAACCAAGAAAGTGGGTTCGACACCTTTTGAAATATGACATGGAAAGAGTTCTATCGCTATCATATTTAAAGGTATGGGTAGTGAAGCTTATGTTAAGCTTATCACCCAAAACAAATTTGAAAGTCGATCCACTAAGTGTATATTCGTTGGATATCCCAAAGACTGTATAGGATACTACTTCTTTGATCCAACAGAGCAAAAGGAATTTATTGCTCGAAGGGCAGAGTTCTTGAAGCCAAGTTCCTTATGAAAGGAGTGACGCATAGAACAATGGAATTTGATGAAGATCAAGATCCACAAGCCGATACACGTTTGGTTGACACTAGCTGTCAATAAGAGGTTGTTGATGATGATCAAGAGGTTAATCAATACACACAAACATTCATAGATCTGATAGAGTTAGCATTTCACCTGAAATATATGGATTTTTCATGGATGGATGCTATGAGGTTGACTCCGATGAGCCAACTACATACCATGATGATATGTCCAATTCGGATTGTGACAAATGGCTGACAGCCATGAATGTAGAGATGCAATCCATGTATGACAACCAAGTTTAGGAATTGGTTGACCCTCCACTTAACTCCAAACCGGTTGGATGCAAGTGGGTTTTCGAGAAGAAAACAAATATGCATGGAAACTTGGATACTGACAAAGCTTGTATGTATAAAAAGGCTAGTGGGAGTGTAATCACATTCTTAGTATTGTATGTTGATGACATAATACTATATGAAAAAGACATTCCAACCATGGAAGGTGTTAAAACTGGCTTGGAAATTGTTTTTCCATAAAAGATCTCGGTGAAGCCGCCTATATTTTGGGAATAAAGATCTATAGGGATAGATCGAGGCGGTTGATAGGTCTAAACCAAAGTGCATATATTGATGAAGTCTTGAAAAAGGTTCAAGATGGAAAACTCTAAGAAAGGTATGGTTCATGTTCAAAGAAGGACAATATTGAGTGCATCTCAATGTCCAAGCTCAAAGGATGAGCAAGATTGTATGAAGGACATCACATATGCGTCTGCTATAGGATCCATCATATATGCGATGATATGCACTAAGACGGACGTGTCATGCGCGTTAAGCATGACAAGAAGATATCAGCAGAATCCAGGTAATAGCCATTGGATGGCTGTTAAAAGAATATTGAAATACCTTAGGAGGACTAAGGATATGTTTCTAATATACGGATCTGAGAAAGAGGAGCTTGTTGTAAAGGGTTACACGGATGCGAGTTTCCAAACTGACTCTATCACAATCGGGTATGTCTCCATTATGAATAGGGTAGCATTGTCCACTACAAAATAGGAATACATAGCCGCCTCATTAGCAGCTTTGGAAGTTGCATGAATAAAAGGTTTATCACCGATCTAAGGGTGGTCTCTACCATTCAAGACCCCTTAGAAATATTTTGTGATAACGAGGGTATGATTGCTCAAATCAAGGAACCCCGTTCACATCAAAAGATTAGGCACAATGAGCGGAGATTCAACTACATAAAGGATGAAGTTGAAAAGGGAAAGATATGTATTCGCAAAGTTCACTTTGATCAAAAATATTGCGGATCCACTCACGAAGCTCCTCGAAAGGGCAAAGCATGAAAGTCATACCTACGCCTTAGGACTTCGATATTCTAGTGATTGGAATTGATCAAATTTTGTATTTGAATATGTGGAACTCTTTATTATTTGAGTAAAATTATTTGGTTATAATGTTTCAATTAATGTTCCAATTTAGCATGTTTAATCCATGAGTAAATTAATTACTCTAAATGTCCGTAGTCGTTCATACTTGTGGGAACAAGTGTGAGGGTAAGATTATTATGAACTTGGATTGGTTGATATTCATAAGGATGAATATAGAGCAATGGGTTGCTACCAAGGTTCATAGATATTTGTGGGATACAAATATTGGACTAACCCGCATCTCAAATTTTACTACATAGAATCTTATCGATTGATCATAAGTAAATTTGAGTAAAGGCGAATATCATTTAGTATCCTCCGACCTGAGATACATATTGGGTTTTGATATTCACCAAGTGTTATACTTTGAGCTAATTCTTCACTGTCCTGAAATAGTGGACAGTACATAAGGGTATGTTCAGGTATGACACGAGGTGTTTGTGAGAAACGTATGTAGTCAAGATGGAATTTGTTCTCTTATTCGTTCAGAGTTAGATGTCTAAGGCCTGATTAAGTTAAATCAACAAGGAATGATCATTCTGTGTTCTTGGATTTAACATGACATCTGTAACAAAAGGATAAATGATTGATTCACCTAAATCATTTCAAGTAGGGTACTTGAATGGGATGATATTATTGAATGGCCATAAGTCATGCGTATTAAGGGTAGTAAACCGTTGTTAGGTGTTATTTACTACTTGCATCAATCTTCTATGAATCTTGGGCAAGTGGGAGATTGTAGGATTCTATATGCCCAAGACACTTAGAATATTGATGTGGTTAGTACGTTATGATCCAAGTCGGGTTATACCCAATAACAAGCTTAGCAAACACCAATTAATATTTAATTGATGATATGATCATGCAATTAAATATTTACACCAATTAATATTTAATTGATGATATGATCATGCAATTAAATATTTACACCAATTAGAAAATGGGTTTTCTAAATAAGTTGCATATGAGATGGAACAATTTATTAGGATATTTTGTTTGATGATATTATTTGAAGTGTTATTTAAATTAGTTGTATAACACCAAATAATAATGAGAGTATACTACTTATACAATTAAATGGTTAATTGCATAAACTAGTTACAAGACTAGACAATATATGTGTGTGTTAGTATTTGACTTTTATAAAATATGATCACCTATTTTATAAAACTCAAATATTAATCAAAAGAAAAAGAAAAACACTTCAAATAGCCTCATGGCCGTTTCCATGCATGTGGTTTTGTCCCTTTATTCTCTTGATTAGAACACACACATGCATGTGTATTTCCACTAACTCAACATTCCCTTGAAGCACACACACATGCATGTCTTGTCCCCTCCACTAACTAGTTAAATGAGACTCTCATTCTCATTCTTAGAATACATATGCAAGAAGCAAAAACTCAGCTCATTCTCTCTTTCTTCCTATGGTTTTGACAGCAAGAAAAGTGGGTTTTCTAGCTGATTTTTGAGCTGAATTTTGGTGTTTTCTACCTAACAAGAAGAGGTGTTTGTATAGAGCTTGGGGTATACTAGCTTGAGGACTTCTATCCTTGAAGTCTTGGCTACATTTTGGGCATCTCCATCTTCGTCAAACATCTTATTTTGATTGAATTTTGCTGCTGCAGTAAGGTATTTCACAGCTCACTGAAGCTGTGATTTTATGTGCATTTACATATGTTTATAGCTTGCATATTCACATAAATGATCCTTTGTTCTTTGGGTTTGTTTTATACATTAATATGATCATCTAATGAACATATTTTCAGCTTATAAAAGGGTTTATAAAGTTGTAATTCCGCTGCGTTTTCTGAAAGTTTAAATGGTTAAACTATGATTTTATGTTCTAACAATCCCAACAATATGAACCCCATACGACCACCTTAGTAAGATGACTTTTCCGAGCTTTGTTGAACCAAGGTGTAGAAATGTGGGTTTGCTTGGCAATACCTAAGCTATAACCATAAATAGGATCAGCCTAATAGGTTGTTTCCATGATCCAGTGATCTAAAGTTGGAGCATGAATAGGTTCCCTTAAGAACTCCCATCTTTAACTTGTATACCTTAAAGTTTACATATATCCCCTTAAGAATTCTCTAATCTATAAGAAACCTTGATACATTAGGGTATTACCTATGATAGGTGCACCCGAGTAAATCAGGAAAGGTATGGAACCTTTTGGAGATGACTAACAGGACCACTGAACATTGAGGACTAAGAATGTTAGAAACCATCGCTGTGCACATATATCAGGACTTAAATTTTGGAGAGACAGTTATCTGATTGCACAGTTGACTTTTGACACTATATGAAACAATTGCTGTTAGCTATACACTTGATACGACTGTGTCGTTACATGAGGCAACTGTTATAATGATACTTGTTGAAATGATGATACTTGCTTATATGCCTCATTTGTAAGATGATACATGTTGGAATTTAGTGGTAAGATAGTAACCATGATGCCTTTTTGTTTGTTCTACTCCCTAGGATAGCATGTACTTGAATGCTCATTTATTGCTTGATTTGTTGAAACTAACTTTGAGAAATTTTTTGGGTTAACAAGAATGTGGCATAATTTGAATCTAAGTGTGCTTAATTGCAGATGATGTCCAAATGAGAAATTTAAGTCCAAGATCTAATTATGCAAAACTTGGAACTTATAATGGGAATGACTAGAATGATAGTGTAAGGTAAATTGACGATTACGGGTGCACACGTAATGGTAAATTTACAGGTACACTTGAATTCTGGTGGGCCCTGTCATGTAAACTAATATCTACGTATGACCCTTAAAGAACCAATAAATACAAGAATAAACACAAATATTTGGAATATATTCAATGATTATATATTCCAAAACTTTCATGCTGGGCGAAGCCATTTGACACTTGAAGAGCTACCAGGGACGACATTGTAGTAACTACTCCTTTTCTTCTTCTTCTCTTTTCTTTTGTTCTGCTACCCTATTGGGTTATAATGATGCAATTATCTAACTCAAATGATCATCAAATGTTCCTTCTCAAGCTCAACCAGCCTTACACTGAGAGTACAGTACTTCACCTAAGTTATGCGTGTACTTTAGCAATATTGTTCATTTTTTGTGATGCCCAAGATTTCTTCCTACCTATTACAGAATTCGTTTCAACTTTTTCGGTATCGTAAAAGACTTCCTAACATAAACTCTACAACCGAGAATAGATTGGAGTAATGGATTGTCGAGAAACATGTCATGGGGTCAATGACATAGAAGTCTTACACTTGTTTCTTCCTTATTAGCCCGCACTTCATAGGACATTCTGGACTCTGGAATTTCTCTATCAATCTTAAAGTCTTTGATAACTGATTACTTAATACCTATTCGACGTCATAGAACCACTTAATCTAAAAGAAAATTCTTAATATCAGCTCCGATAATGATTAACAATCACCTTTCATAGTACCAGGTGTTTGTGAAATCCTCATCATCAATGAACCGTTAGTTACCTACTAACAATCTTTACCTGCAGCATAAGTTGAATTATTTTGACCATGCTTTTATCTGGCCTTGTTGTTGGTAAACTTCAGAGTGCCAGAATAAGTAGGATGTGAAACCTCGTTCTAAAATCCTGATTCCATAGAAATAAAGGCTCAAATGCTAGACATAATTGGCGAGAAAACTGACCTTCGATCTTTCAAAACAAAAATATGAATTTACAACTTCTGTGAATTCCCGGTTTTCACTCACCCTCTGCTCAAGATTTATTTTTCCATAAAATTCATGGTCTAACGAGAAGTGCTACTCACCCTAAACCCACTATCATGACCCTTATCGTTAAGAACACGTGATAGTCGATGCGGACAACTTTAAAACCTTGCAAGATTTTCTCTACTCGGAGAGCTCTACTAGCCGAGTGATAAGTTCATGATTCGAGAGCGAAGGTCATGAAGCTGGAATACGATCTCGAAACTATATGATAGGTTATTAGAGTTTAGTTAACCTCCTTATGCTAGCAGGCACCTTGATAAAGTCCTAAATTAGTTCGAATCGATACAGTCAATGATAATGAAGAATTCATGGGGAAGACTCATGGTTGAACTTAAAGGATGGTATTGCTCCAAAAAATGTATTAAGAAGCATAAAAGATCAGCTACAAGAAATCTCATGTGTTAAATCACTTGAGATCCAACTACAATGAAGTGGTAAACATGCACCAGATTGTAGACAAAGAAAGTCGGCGTGATCATCCCCCATCATAAGTGTTGGTGTTATTCCTCCTTAAATTTTAAACCTCTCCTAAAGTGATTCTCTAATACCTTGCCCTAGAACGCTCCGTACCGCCAGAAATTCAAGCAAAATTCCTACTCCCATATCTCGTTGAAACAATCGTTATGCTTATAAGGAAATAGAATCTAAATAGAGTTACTTGCTTCACGGGTGAACCCTCTACAGGGCACAGTTACCTTGAAGAATATGGACCGGTGAAGAGGTCATCTAGAAGGTTGACCTTCAATGGGAAGCACTATGAAGTAATTAGTGGGAACGTTTGCAACAATTCTATAGCTTAAGACAACAGTTGAGGTTGCACTTAAGGGAATTGAGTCGGAAAATAGAAGTAATATATGTATGGAGGTGCTGGACTTGAAACTTATATTAAGGAGCTGGTGGAAGGAAAGCAAATTCTATAGCTGTTAGATAAAAGTCCATAAGACATGGTATGTCGCATTGAGGAAACTTAATACTCTTTGTGGAAGGAAAATAGGATGCTCCGAGTATTGATAGACTATTGAGAGTTAAATAAAGTCACCAAGGATAAGTGATATCGTCTTCCTAGAGATGCTAACCTGCTAAATCAATTACAAGATGTTACCTACATTTTAGTTGTTATCAGCCGTGATTATAAGGAAAACGACATTACAAAAGTAGCTGTTAAAACAAGATATAGCAAGTATGAAGGTTGTGGTCAAGCCCGTGTGGGAGGACCTACACATTTCACGGTATTCAGGAGTTTCATGGATGGGATTTGTAAGCCATACTTAGACAGGTCTATCATTTTGTCACTACTAATAAGCACAAAATTCGAGACAATACGCTAGAATGCGAGGTTATAAAATTCCGGAAAGAAGTAAAAACCCCATCGAGATGCGTCAATGCTTAGGGTTAGGCGAAAGTTGTAGAAGGATTAATAAAAATTTCATTCGTGTAGCTATACGACTGGCATCGTTGTCCTTGGGAAAATGCGGAATTCGTTTGGGCGCGAATAAGAAAGTTTCAGATGCGTGTTGATGCAACAGTACAAGACAATTTTCTAGCCGCCCGATAAGCTAAGAAAATATATGGAGAGCTAGATTAAGCATGAACTGGAAACTTCCGTAAAATAAAAGGGTGCACCTGGATACATTATCGGTGTGACACTACCAACTAAACATCAGAATACTAGACCAAGCATAATAGGGTGCTCGACAATCGGTAATGTCACCGCATTGACAAGTGTGGATAGGAGGCCATCATCCGCATTGTCCTAAGACATCCGTATTACCAAATGCGAGAGAACAAGTCTTGACCGCATTTGTATCTGCTTACCCTCTTTGACGAATGCAGATAGCCTACAGATAGGCTTCCCTTCTATTGCCTTCACCCGTATCATTTTTTGAACTTGTAAATTCTCCTAGCGTTGGTTCCCGAGAGTTTATAGCACATCCTATATCGGGAAAGTCTTGACATGCGTCTGATAAGATGTATGGATCTACTCGAAGACTGAGATTATGATATAGAGAACCATCCGGAAAAAGAAGTATACTCGAAGAAGCACATAGTGGAAGAAAAGACTTAACCCCTTAAGAAGAAATAATGGAAGGAAGAGATCAAAGAAATCTTTCGGAAGACAGTTGAGAACTAAAAGGAGGCTTTGAAAGATGAAGACCTTCATGTGTGGCCTAACCTCTTCATTTTTAGCAATCAGGAAAACTTCTTAGTTTTAGCTTGGTAGGAATGATCGTACGATTCCTAGATATTAATCAGTACTCGTAGGGAAAACCCAAATCTTTCTGGACTTGAAACTTTTAGTCCATTGAGACCTGATTATCCTGACTAATTAAAGGCATGCACGCTAATATCTTCTTCTTTTCAATCATTCTTAAGATTCTCAGTGAGGACGGTAACACCGTCAGGATTTTAGGAATCTTCTCCTTGCTAGATCTACATTGTAGATCGATGCTTTGAACCAAAGTGGAGAATCTCTTCTAGTTAATTTTGTACGATTGTTAAATGATCTGATTGTGAAGCCAAAAATCTATGCATGATTTGACTCAATGATTCTGTCAAGCATGATTCTAACATTTGGATAGTTACTTCAATCAAAATCAAAGCTGATTATTTGACACATAATCATCAACATTTGTCCTGGGATGCTCATCTAAATAAATTTAAATCCTCAAGATTTATACTATGAGTGTATCACACTCGGAAACAAATGTTCACGATACTAAAATTTCGAGGACGAAATTTCTTAAACGAGGGAGAATGTAACACCTCTGAAATCTAGCCAATTAGAAAACTTAATGTGTTATAGGACCCAATAATGGTCCGGATTGATTTGGGCTTACCAAAGAAATCTTGCAAAACGAAAGTAGTCTTTTGGGCCCAATAAGTCCAATAAGGGCCCGAACTTATAAACAAGGCCCATTTAAGGCCCAAATACATGTTTACGAACTAATTAAATGAGAAACCATGAAACAATGAATTCTTATGTGATTTGAAATAACTATGGAAAGATCCAAATTAAAAGCAGATTCAGAACCCATACCGGGTGAAATCCGGCAATTTAACGCATTCTAACATCTGAATTCCATCAGAAATTCTTATAATGACTTGTCATCATAAATTATGTTTGCTAAAAGATTTTTCATCAAACATGCATAAGAAACGGAGATACGTAAGTGAAACGCGAATACCGGTTTTCACCGGCATTTAAATGTTATCTGATACGTCAACCGAGCATCGTAACTCCGTAAAATTCATCTAATCATTGTTTATTATCATAACATATTAAACTTGGTGAGTGATACATTGTTTGGAATAAATGTGTTCCGAAACGCGACCATGACGTGAACTGGGTTAAGATCAGGTCAAACCCGAGAATACGTCAGATAAGGTTTTAACGTGACCAACTTGGGAAGTTAATGCACAAAATATCATTTTAATACTTAATTGCATATAATTTCTTACTAAAATGATCATAATAACGCCCATTCGATAAAAACGCGTAAAACCGTAAACGTGGTGATTACGCGGTTGTGCTAAATTCGTTTAATTATTCGATATGTTTTTAGTACGATAAAAATTTATAATCTCGGAATTTTTATAACGTTTTCTATAATGGAATCTAGCGAGAAGCGAAGTTTTAACATTACGTGCAATTTAATCGAGCGTGTGCGAACTGTTTACGAACCCGTTTCATTTAACCCTAGTATATAAACAACCTAAACTCCATTCTAGGGTTCACAATTTAAAATGAGAGGCTGAAGAGGGGGGGTTGTAGCCCATTTCCTCTCCCCTTTTCTTTCCCAACTCCGACTGCCGGCGACTAGTGGCGGTGGTTCCCGGCGAATGGCAGCAGGTGCCACACCTTGCCGGAATCCTCTCGATGCCCTGACCTCAATGGTGGCCTCGATTTCTCCTAGAACGAAGCACATCGACGGGAATCGAAGACAGAAGTGGCGGAAGATGGTGGTCGACTGGTGGTTCCGACGACCGCCCAAAGGCAGCGGTAGTGGTGAAAGTGGTCAGCTGCGGTTTGGTGGTTATTTTGGTGGGGTGAATCAGGGACTACAACCCTTTTCCCCCACATGTAGTGGCCGACGGTGAAGGTAGGAGGCGTTAAAAGGGGATTCTTGACCTCGAAGGGCCGACGGTGGTGTTCAAGGCTGTGGTTGTCGCGACTGTGGTTCTCGGGGCTATGGAGATCGACCGTGACTATGGTTGCGATGGTGATAATGTTGGAAGATGGGTACGGTGGTGAAGGTGATAGCAGTAGTTGTGTCGGTTGTGGCTGTTGGTGTTGTTGGTGGTGGTTGATTTATGGCACCCGAAGGCCACCCAAGGTGGCGGTGACAAGGTAATAGGCTGCTGAGTTGGTTAGAAGCTATCTAAGAGGATGGTTTTGTGTAGGTTAGGGCTGTAAGTGTCAATGATGGTGAAGGTGTCGACGGTTGTGGTTATGGTTGTGTTTGGGGTTGTTGATTGTAGTTAATAGTCGTGCATGTGACGGATGTGGTGTTAAATGTCGGTTGTGGCGGTGATGCACGGTGATTGTGGAGATGATGGAGAAGGATGTGATTATGGATGTTGGTTTGGGTTATCAAATTGAGTGGCGAGTTGGGCCACTTTGACAATGGCCTAAAGATGATTAGAATGATCGTAGAAAATAGTAGTTGGAATGGCGTTTTAGTAGTGTTGGAGTGGTCTTGATCGTGTGGTTGTTGTTGTCAAGGGTAGTGGTTGTTGTTGTTAAGGGTTGTGGTCATGTTAGGATGGCAATGTAAGGCTTTGGTCAACGTGGTCAACAAGCAGTCAACGGAACAGGAACACGATTTAATCAAGGAGTAAACGAGTGGGTTGGAATATATAACAGAGTGGAAGGTAAAATCGCACGCGCAACGCATTTGAAATTCAATTATAAATTGCATGTGTGTTGTTTGAGCTTTAATTATATAAAATACGTGAAGTATAACGAAAATGAATAAGCACTTGATATAATTATCTGATTTAAATGGATAGTTCTGGCTCAAGATTTAGATAGCAACGTTAATTATTATGAGTCAACCTAGATAAAATATATGAAACATTACATTTTTGGGAAATGGTTATAAACACGTCATAGATGATAACAAATAAGTTGAATTCATGTCACATTAAATCGTTACAAGACTTCGGGATGCAAAATACATTCAAATACGACTGTGCATGTATACAATAAATGCTTAGGTTAACCGACATCTACACGTATTTATTCAAGGAAAAAGATTTATAAATACTATAACAACCCATCATCTTATTATTAATATTGGTTGATCATCTCATTATTATTGGAATAAATATTATATGTATCACCCCTTTTATTCAATATATCGATAACTATTATCAATATTTGGATTACTCTGGCATCAATCATTTAACATTACGATGTAAATGTAAGCATTATAAACATCATTTGGAACATTATAGATTACTTACATCATCAATAAAAATTATCTATAAAGATTGGAATCCTTGATATCAACCGTTTATGACTACATTCTTTATGCAAAGAATCATTTATTAGATAAAGGCATTAATTAACCTAATATGCACGAGTTAGTACCTAACAATTGATAATTTTAACAAGAAGCTAATGTACATCAATGATACTAATCGTTAACTTCATGTTAACTAAAGAGCTCAACCGCACGCATGTAATGATATCGTGCTAATACTAAACATGAATCTTATATGTTCTAATTAGGATCACTTTATTGGTGATCATTCTTTTTCTTTATCAAGCTGAGAATTATTTAAGGATACCAGGTGAGTTCTCGTGTTGAAAGGATCTCAACCTCTAGTTTGATCAATTAGGTTGTATTCGCAGCGGATTTAGCACAAGAATTAAGCAAATTATACTAAGAACACAAGAGATATATCAATGTAACAGTAGGTTATAGAGAAAGAGAGGAATTCTATAAAAGGTGTTTTCTATTGATCACACGCTTCGGCAAGGATTACAATTAGGTCATCTTCCTTTTATAGGAAGAATGACGTCAGCTGATGTCACTTGATAGTGACATCAAACCGTTATTCTAACAAACTACTGAAACTATCATAACTACTGAAGATGTCAAACAACTGACATCTTCTTACAAAATACTAAGTGTTAAACTTATTACAACAGCTGAAAAGAAACTACTGAAAACTACAACGACTGAAGAACAAACTCTTCAGTCGTTTTACAAACTACTGAAATAGAAAATAAAACTACTGATAAGAAAAAGCTGAAAGGTAAACCATCACAACAACTGAAGAATACTTCTTCAGCTGTTGTGACAAACTCTGAAGCTATAGCACTTGTCTTCAGACTTTAACTTCAGATGTTTCATCAGCTGATAACTTTGTAGTTGTCATTAGCTGATGTCTTCAGTCTTTGTCTTCAGTCTTTGTACTTCAGCTGTTGATCTTTAGTACTTTGATCTTTAGCTGATAGTCTTTAGTACTTGAGTCTTCAGCACTTGAGTTTTCAGTACTTGAGTCTTCAGTATTTGTACTTCAGCACTTGTACTTCAGTTGTTGATCTTCAGTACTTTGATCTTCAGCTGTAGAGGTCTTCAGACATTGTCAAACAGCTGATGATGCTTTCAGCAGTTGTTGTGATGTCTTGTGGGACTTAGAGGTTTTTTTGATCTGGTTCATTGTTTCTTTTGGTCTAACAAACTCCCCCTGAACCAATACAGCCAAAACCTCTAAGCTTATTGTTGGTCCCACTTATTGTGGCAGAATGATTGGTCTATTTCCTTCTGGATCAGCTCAGAAGTTGACCCATATAAGCATGGCCTGGGAAGAGGTCTCAAGGATCTGAAAGGCATAGTATGGATGGGAACTCTGTTTTGGGGAACTGGACACAGAGTTGTTGTCCCATCCATGAGACCTACTTCCCAACTATGATCCTGTAGGATTCTCTGGTGTAGGCTTCTAAAAACATTACTTGTTCCTCCATGGTATGATTCTCTGCCTCACCTTCGAAGAATCCTTCAGGCCCATAGAGCTCTGAGATGTATTTGGCCTGTTTACCATTTTTGAGCTCCATAGTTGTCATTGCCCTACAGGCGAATTCATCAGCGTGATTACCCTCTAAGAACAACTGGAGCTCATTTCTCCTAAGATTCTCAAACCTCTTGTAGACTAACCCCTTTTTAACCACCCTATTCTCCAACATCTTTGTGGTGGGAGGTTAGCCTGATAGGTTTTCTTGAAATCTTCTATGATCTCCCTGGGTGATACTACAATGGCCAAAGAGATCACTTCATCTACAATCTTTTTGATTTGGCCATTATATCTTAGTGGAATGTCTTTCTTAATGATCCTGTGAGACACCCTGGGATCAGGCAAAATACTCACTTTGTCCTTTTGAAATTGATATGTATGCCTTAAAGTAAATAATCTCAGAGCTTGTTTCCTCATATTCATGATTGATAAGGAAGCAGCATAAGCTTTATCTACTCTTTTTAACAGCTCATCATCATGTAGCCTATGCCGCTGTTCTTCTTCAATCTTAACCTTCACAGCTTCCATCTGTAAGGCTGGAGTGATGGGTAAAGGTTTGGCTTTAGGCAAAGATAGAACTGTAGAGAGAGGCGCCTATCTTCTTCCTCATCATGCTCTTCTTCTTCTTCTATCCTCAGCACCCTTCTCTTCCTCTTCAAGGGTGCATCATCGGCTATGGGTTTTGATGGTGAAGGGGTTGCTTTTGTGGGTGGTGGTTTGGTTTTTGGTGTGGGAAATTGGGCAGGCTGAGCTAGCAATTTAGATATGAGAGAGATTTGGTTTGTTTGGCTAACTCAGTCCTGTTCCTAGCACTGGCTTCACTAAGGGCTTCTATGATCAGTCCTTTGGTGAATACCTCAGACGAACAGATCTTGGTGGCTATTGCCAAGATGCTATCCCTGGATCATGATCTGATCTCCAGGACTGATCTCCCTAGATACTTCGAAATGAATCTTGTCATAGCCTCAAGTCTCTCTTTTTCCTCTTGGCTATGACAAGACCATCGGTATTCTCTCTCTTTCACCTCCAACTTCTTTATCTCTTGATCTAGCTCAGCAGTGTTAGTGTCAAAGCCTTGCCTGAACAGCTGATCAATGATGTTATCCATTAACCTGCTATGTTCAGCATCAGCCTCCTTGACAAGAACAACTAGATCTTTCTCCTTCTCTCCCTTCTTCTCCTTCTCTCCCTTCTTCTTCTTGTATGTGACATGAAAGTCTTTTTGACTTACAGTCACTTTAACCAATTCAGCACCCTCCTTCTCCTTCTCCCTCTTAGTCTCCACCACCAACTCCCTCTCATGTACCACCTCATCCTCAACTTCTTTCTCTTTCACTTCCTCCTCCACTCTCTTTCTCTTGGCTTTCACTGAAGTCTCCCCCTTTTTGGTTGCATTGCTTGCAAGGGGTTGACTGTCAGAAACCTTCTTCAGCACAACAGCTTCAACCAAAGGCTAGATAGTAGAGGGAAGCCTCTCATCAAGGGTTTTTATCACAATATCTGTGATAATAGGTGTGATGAGAGGCAAGGAATTTTGAAAGATAGCAGCTAATTGCTTAGGGGGGTTCTGTCCCTGAGAACTAGTGCCAGAAGCAAGGGCAGGTGGCTGAGTTTGTGGGAGTAGCTGAGTGTTTATGAGACCTTCAGGTGAAGGTGCCATCTGTGGGTTGATGGTGGCAGATGGACTTTGATCTTGTGTCATTTTGGCGAGTAGCTCTTTGAGTCTACTCACCTCATCCTCAACATGTGCCCCTTGTTCTTGGTACTGGGGACTTCCTGCCTCCGGTTTGGATCCATCATCGGCAGTTGCCTCTGGTGAGGACTTAGAGATGGTACCAACTTCTTCCTGTTCATGTGCTGATACAGGGGAAGTGACAGCCTCACCAGATTGTCCTATCTCCTATGCCACACCTGGAGATGAGACATGTGATTCCCTGTGTTGTGGGTTCCCATCAACACTTGTATCCACCGTCTCTGTGGTTGGAGTTTTCCCAGTTGTGATTGGTTCCTGGGGAGAGGGTGGAGTGTTAAGATGAGTCAACACTTCTGCCATTATGAATGGAGGGCTTTAAGGGGCGGTTACAGTGGGAGATGGGTAGAAGCAGTATGCATATGGGGAGATGTGTGCTTTTCAATGGCAACCTCCTCAAGTGAGAAAGGTTCCAGATTTGTGGTAGCCCCGGAAATGGTTGCATCAGGCTCCAATAGAGAGGATGCCTGTGCGGTTGTGGTTGGTGGAGTCGTAGTAATTGCTAGGAGAATCGTGCCAGCAATTACTTCCTGCCTTTGTTGTGCAGGGGCATCCTCAGGGACTTATTTCCCTGAGTAGCCTTTTTAGGTTTCTTTTGTTTGGGTTTGGTGGGGACTTTGGATTTTGAGGTGGAGGCTGTGGGTTCCAGCTGCATGGGTTTTCGTAGTTTGGAAGCCTTTTTCAATGTTTGGTCAGTGTTGTGCCTGGAGTATACCTCAGGCAATACAGCCATGGCAGGGACTCCAAGGCCAACAAGTCCCTCAGCTTGTAGCTGGTTCTCTATTATAGCCATTATGAACCATGGATATAGTATCCAACGGTTAGCAAAAGGTTTAGTGGCCATATCCTTAAGTTCCAAAATGATTATTGTAGAAAAATTTAAGTTTTGTTTCTCAAGGATAGAGAATAATACCTGCTGCCACCGTGATGACATTTGGTCCTATGAGGAGGTCTTTGGGGCTAAGCAAACATTCACCATGTGGAATATAAGTCGTTCGGCATCATGGAAATGTTTCTTGAGCAGGGTAGAGGCATGAAGGTCACCCTGATAGTCATGGTGTGCAAATGAAAGATCAGTGGTGCCTTTTGGATATTCGGTTGGGAAGGTGGCATCATCCCATTTTAGAGTTTGGCGGATGATTGCCAGATTGATAACCACCTTCTGGTTGTTGACGAATGACTAGAGAGAGACCTCGGCGTCGTTCTCTCCAGTAAGGGTGACATTCGTCCAGAACTGGGTAAGGGAATCGACATATATTGTGGGATTGAGGAGAAAGGCCGTTTGGTAAGGAGAATCGACCATGAGATCCATTGCATTATGAAACTTGGTCCATAATGGGGATTTGGTAAGGTATGCGACTCAGTTGTGTCTTGGCTTGAGCTGCATGGTCGCCATTAATGGTGTGAGAGAGGTTTCAGAGATTTTGAAATATTAGGTTATAAGAGAGTGAAAAACTCTGAAGGGAGGGTTGGGTATTTATAGGGTACGGATTGAAATGGCTGAAAGAAAACGACTGAAGGTTTTGGTGTTAGGCATCAGCTGTTGAAACGACTGATGATGTGGTTTTAACCTTTAGAGGTTATAAACAGCTGAGGACTTGGTGTTAGTTTTTAGTAGTTGAAACTACTGAGATCGTGTTTTTGTCCTTCAGATGTTGCAAACAACTGAAGACTTGTTGTTAGTCATCAGTAGTTATAAACTACTGAAGACATGTTTTTCATCTTCAGACGTTGTAAACAACTGAAGACATGGTATTAGTCTGTAACACCCGGAAAAAAAAATTTTCTAAGCAAGTCAAATAATAATAATGGGCTTAGACGAGACCATTTAATAAAAATAGGATGGTTATGGGTGTTAGACCGAGATAACCCTTCGGGTCATGAGCTTAACGAGTTTAAAGTCCTGGGAACGCCCGATACATATATATAGGCGGATCAGCTGAGCAACTCTCATTTTGCACTCAACACCCAATTCCTAGAGAGAGAGTGTAGAGAGAGAAAGTGTGATTCGAGGCTCGGTTGGTCAAGAGATTGAAGGTTGGTGTTCGTGGGCTTCCAAACAACAAGAACCCAGGTAAGAAACATCGTTTAATTGTTCCTTTTTGGTGAAAACCCGGATTCTAGTTTTTGAGTTTTTGAAAGTGGCAAGAATCGCCCAAAAACCCACGTTTTTATGTAAGAAAACATGTAAAAAGCTTAGATATAGGTTCCTAGGTGATAACCCAAGGTTTTGGGTGTAAAAGATTGAAGTTTTGGGTTAAAATGGGCTGATTCGTAATTTTCAGATCGTTCTGCGAATTTAAGCACTCATCCAGCGAATCTATAAGTTCGTCCAGCGAAACTAAGAGAAGTTCCAGCGAAACTATAGTTTCGCTTGGGCGAAACTACAGTTTCGATGATAAGTTCGCCGACTATGCTATCCAATGAAAGTTGGGCGAAACTGGTAGTGAAACTGGCGGCGAAACTGCCAGCGAACCTGCCAGCGAATTTGGTAGCGAAACTGCTGACGAATTTAGCCGCGAAACTGCTGCTACTTAGCGAAACTGATGGCGAAATTAGCAGCAAATTTAGGCAGAAATTAACTCTATTGAGTGTTAACTTATCTGCAGGCGGTGTAGTGTGACCCTCTTCTTTAAAGCTTGATTGAGAAGCTACTTATCAAGCACAGGTGAGTTCTAGGACCCCTTATTTACTTGTTTTAAAAGGTTTTGGGGCTGGAACACATATAAATCTGTTTCTTGTAATATGTATGTTTGACTCATTTGGGTGTAATCACGGGTAGTATGCTTAAAGTACGATTGTGGCTTGTATGTGTTTGTATGATGTCCTAGTATGATTCCCCAAGGATTATGAGGAACAATTAGGGTTATTAGACTCGAAGAGATGCGTAGTGGAATTCTGGCTTTCGGGAAAATGCGGGAGTAATTCCTGACATGGAAGTTTCTGTAAGTGCCTGTAGATGACTGTTGATGTAGGCTATGTATGTATGATCCCATGTATGATGATGTATGGATGATATATGTGTGTTCCTTATGATATCAAATATACATCTTTCCATGACTTTACGTAATATGACATCGAATGAACAAAGTATTATGTTACGTAAAGTGAAAGATAATGAAAGAGGAACATGACGATGAATGCATGTATTAACGAATGAATGAAAACGAAATATGATTACGAATACATGCATTAATGAACTAACAGAATAAGTCTTGCAAGCATTGGATAAGGTAAATGGGTCCTTCTTTGTGATTGACCATACGTATGGTACCTCTACCACTTACCTCTAGTACTGCGGCACCACGTTTAACTGCCTTTCCTTAGACTTCGGCCCAGTGCTGTGGCATACGCTTTGTTGTTCATTTGTTGACTTCGGCCCCGTACTGTGGCAATACGCTTAGATGTCTATGGATTGACCTCGGCCCAGTAGCTAAGACTGTTTGGGGTTTAGCATATGGTATGGGTACAGATGATATCCAATGTGCAAGCAAAGTTATAGAGGACGAATGAATAAATAAACAAAAGAGATAATAAAGATATTTTCTATGTGGATACGTATGACGAATGGTCGCGTAAAAGAATGGTTTTAACGGAAAAAGAAGTATGTTTATTATAAAAAAAACAAAACTGGAACTCACTCAGCAATGCTGACTTTTTATGTGTTTCCAGTTGGCAGGTAGTGTTGCTGGGGATGGCACGAGGCGGTTACTCAGCTCTTTTGGGATGGCATTCCTTTGTATATAATGACGCAACACATTATGTTGCATGCAAGTGTTTGTTGAGGATTCAGATAAACGGGATTACTTAAGGAATCCTTTAGGTTTCATATGCTTCCGCAGCAAACACTGTTTCGTTATGTAATGCGAAAATATGTATTTTGTAGTTAATCAACGACGTATTATTTAGCAAGAGATTTTATGATGAAATGAGAATGCCCTTTTTATCAATTCCGCTGCATGAATTTTACTTAGTAAATGTAAACTATATGTTTGAAGTGCGATGAATGACCAACTGTGAGGTGCCCGGGAACGGGGCCTTATATAGTCATCAGTAGTTGTAAACTACTGACAACAGTAGTTTACTACAGACATTGTTTTGGCTTCAGTTGTTGTAAACAACTGAGGACTTGGTGTTAGTCATCAGTAGTTGTAAAACTACTGAAGACGTGGTTTTGTCCTTTAGTTGTTTGGTATGAAACAACAGAAGAAATCAACTGAAGAGTAAAATTACTCATCAGCTGTTGTCGTCAATTCAGTTGTTTCATGCTGACCTCAACATTTACTCATTAGCTCTTTCGCAGACTTTCAGATGTTTCATTGTCCTTCAGCTCTTGTAACTATTTATTCCTCAGCTCTTGTGAACAAATGTTCATAAGACCTCATGAAATAGATCATTCTTCAGAGCTTGTGAACAATTTTTGTCTTCAGTACTTATGTGTAAGATTACACATCAGTACTTGTGAACAAAATTTGTTTTTCAGTACTTATTTGTTTGAAAACTATACATCAATAGTTGTAACTACATCTGTTGTTTTCAACAAATAATGTACTTCAGTACTTTGAAGCGTTTTAGTCTTCAGTAGTTATGAAAAATGCTAAAGACTAAATTACTCATCAGTACTTATTTTTGACTTTTGCATACTAATGCTCATCAGTACTTGTGAGCTGAGAGCATTAGTATTAGTCAAATTATTCTAGCTGCAACATACCAAGCCTTAGTACCAGATTTTGAAATGTGGCACTATCTAAAGGCTTAGTAAATATGTTTGCAAGCTCATCAGCACTAGGTACAAACTTTGGATCAATCAGACCTTTTTCATAGCAATCCCTAATAAAATGATGTCTGATCTCAATATGTTTGGTCCTAGAGTGCTGGACTGGAATTTTAACAATACAAAGAGCTGAAGCACTATCCATTAACAAAGGAGTCTTTGTCTCTGTGATGTCATAATCCAAGAGTTGATTCTGAAGCCAGAGTACCTGGGATATACAACTTGCAGCAGCAATGTACTCAACTTTAGCAGTGGATGTAGCAATTGATGTTTGTTTCTTACTCTACCAAGAAACTAAACAATTGCCTAGGAATTGGCAACCACCAGAAGTGGATTTTCTGGTGACTTTGCATCCTGCATAGTCACTATCAGAGAAAGCAACTAATTTGCATGAATGCCTAGTAGAATACCAAAGACCTATAGATTAGGTACCTTGCAAATATCTAAAGATCCTTTTGACTGCAATCAAATGGGATTCTTTGGGTGCAGCCTGAAATCTAGCACAGGCACATGTTGCAAACATAATGTCTGGTCTAGAAGCTGTAAGGTACATCAAGGACCCAATCATACATGTGGTGCTGCTCATAGGAGTAGAACAGGGCTTACAGTTTTGTAAATCAAACTTATTTAGCAACTCTTTGGCATACTTGGACTGATGAATGAAGATTCCATCGGCCCTTTGTTTGATTTGCAAACCTAGAAAGAACTGTAATTCTCCCGTAGCACTCATTTCTAACTTTTGCTTCATTAGCTTAATGAATTCATCACACAACTCTGGATCAGAGGATGCAAAAATTATATCCTGAACATAAATTTGAACAAGTAGCTTATGCTGTCCCACATTCTTAATGAATAATGTTTTATCAATGGAGCCTCTAGTGAAATTATTCTGTTGATGAAAATTAGATAATGTTTCATACCAGTCTCTAGGAGCTTGTTTCAATCCATAAAGAGCCTTATCAAGCTTATACACCCAATCAGGATGTTTATTATCCTCAAAGCCTGGTGGTTGACACACATAAACTTCTTCTTTTATTTTACCATATAAAAAGGCACTTTTGACATCCATTTGAAAAACTTCAAGATTGTGAAAGGCAACATAAGCTAAGAACAATCTAATTCCCTCCAGTCTGGCTACAGGGGCAAAGGTTTCATCATAATCGATGTCTTCCTCTTGTGCAAACCCCTGTACAACCAGCTTGGCCTTGTTCTTGACAATTTGGCCCTTTTTATCAGTATTATTCCTAAACACCCATTTAGTGCCTATTGCACACTTACCTTGGGGTAAAGGAACAAGCTCCCATACTTGCTGCTTTTTGAAATGAAGAAGCTCAAGCTGCATTGCTTCAACCCATCCATTGTCTCTTAGTGCAACATGATAATTCTTTGGCTCTTGCTGACTGATGAAGAGAGCATAGAAGCAGAAATTGGACAATTGACTCCTGGTTGAAACTCCAGCATTGATATCACCAATGATTTGAGACATTGGGTGATTCTTCAGCTCTTGATAGACAATAAGTGCAGTGCAAGTGTTTGTAGGACCTTCAGCAGCAACAGATGGTGATGTAGATTCTTGAAACCAAGTAGGAGATGGTAACACAAATGAAGTAGAGGATTTAGAAATCTCATCAGCATTTGTTATGGATAGAGCTGCTGAAGCTACAGGAGCATCAGGTTTAGTTGACTTAGGCAGGTGGTTACTAAACCTGAAAAGGTAAGTACTGGCTTCATCATCATCAGTACCACCAGGTGGAGAACTGTTGACAGGAACAATAGCTGGAGGTCGATAAGGAACATATTGTAGTATGTCCAGATCAAATAACTCCACAGGGTTTTGTGGAATCTTGTCCTTTGGAGATTCATTAAACTTCACATGCAAAGTCTCTTCAACCATCTTTGTTCTGCAGTTGAAACTCTGTATGCCTTGCAAGTTGATGAATAACCAACAAAATACCCTGCATCCACCTTTGATTCAAACTTCTGGAGTGGATTGCTTGTGTTAGGAATGAAACAACGACACCCAAAGGCTCTAAAGAAGGAAATCAAAGGGGCCAAATGATGAAGTACTTCATAACGAGTCTTCATCAACCTCTGATTCACTAATACTCTATTCTGCACATAGCAAGCTGTGTTGACAGCTTCAGCCCAAAAGGTCAGTGGCAATCCTGAGTCAGCCAGCATTGACCTTGCAGCTTCAATGAGGGTCCTGTTCTTTCTCTCCACCACTCCATTTTGTTCAGGAGTTCTTGGAATGCGGAACTGCCTTTTGATTCCCTTTGACAGATATGTTGGATTCTTTATGCCCAAGACACATAGAATATTGATGTGGTTAGTACGTCATGATCCAAGTCGGGTCATACCCAATAACAAGTTTAGCAAACACCAATATGTATTTAATTGATGATATGATCATGCAATTAAATCATTGCACTAATTTTAGAAAAATGGGTTTTTCTAAATAAATTGTATGTGAGAAAGAACAACTTATAATTATATTTTGTTCATGGATATTATTTGTAATGTTATTTAAGTTTGTTAAATAATATAAAATAATAAGAGTGTGTGTTTAAGTTATATATTTAAAAGGTTAAATTATATAACTAATAATAATACAACTAGTAACAATTTAGTGGGTGTTTTAAAATGGGAAACCCATTTCAAAAGACAAAAAGGGCCGCCCCTTCAAGGGCACTTTTGGTCATTTTTTTTGTCTTGAGAATACATACCCATTAACACAAAAAAACACACTCTCCAATTCAGCTCTCTCTCTCTCTCACATGCAAGGGCCAAGAACACACACACATTTTCTCTCAAACTTCTTGAAGAAAACATGCTGAAAATCGGATTTTCAGCATTCATGGTCCGAATTTGGTGCATAAATCCTAGCAAAGATGGTGTTTTCTTAGAGGGTTGTGGGTATGAACACTTGAGGACATCTACTTTGGTGTTTTGGCCATTCAAGAGCAGCTTTTTCTTCATCTAAATCACGTTCTTAACAGCCCTTACGGAAGGTGTTTCATTCACATTTTCAGCAGCCTACAAAGGTAGTTTGTTGATGTTGTTTTGGTTGTTTCTTTCTTTTGATAGCTAGTTCATACACATATGAATGATCCTTATGATTTGGGTTTGTTGAAACAAAGTTATGAACTTTTAATTTTCAGATTACAACATGATATTAATCTATTATTCCGCTGCGTTTTCTTAGTTTAAATGGTTAAACTAGTTTGATAAAGGTCCAACAAACCCAACATTGGCATCTAGAGCCAGATATGTGGATGAATAGCTTCATTTGTCCTTGTAAAATTGGTTTTATAGGACTTAAACAACCTAATAGGGGCTGTTTTGAGATGATACACCAACCTTTGAAGGTTATATCTTGCATGCCTATGATTAAATCTTGAAAGGATGACATCAAATGGTTGATTATATTATTTTGGACATAACCCTAAAGTTTTGGTTCATGTTGGCCAGAACTTTAAAGTTATAAAAAGGGGTTCATTTAGTTCTTGAAATGATGTATATGGATACATGTTTTAGTGCATAACATAGCCTTGACCATGTGTGTTTTGGATTTGGTTGATTGTGGAATTGTCATGTTGGTTGTATTGCTTTAAAAGGGTTGTAATAATTTCTTTGGTTTTAGTATTTGGGTTGTAATTTATTTATTCATTTGGTTATGTAATAAATAGAATAGGTGCATTTCTTTTATTAGAAAATTGTATTAGGATATAATTTTGTAAAAGAAGATGCACAAGAAGAAGACCCAAAAGCAAGGACACAAAAGACATGGACACTTGAAGCATACGGATGCGGGTTCAAGTGGGAGTTCATGGACACTTAAAAGTGTCAATTTTAAACCCTTAGGAATGACCTTATGACAACACTTGTGATGGCAAACAAGTGTAGTCAACTTAGTGGCTATGGTTATGCACATATGTTTGTATGATTATGCTTGTTTGGTTGTTTGTTGTATGATTGTTTGTTGTATGATTGTTGTTTGATATTTAGATATGCATAACAAACTCATTAGCAAACTTAACAAGCTGAAAATTTATGGTTTCTAATCATTAAGTGGTTAATAAAAGATTATTAAAAGGATTAATGATTTAATAAAAGAGGTTTTATTAAAAATAAACCATAGGATGCCTTGCATTTGAAAGCATGCAAATACAAGGTTCATAAAGTTTTCAAAGACTAGAATTAATAGAAACTTAAATCCCTTTTGGAAACAAGTTTAACATCATCCTTTTACACGATATTCGAATCACCTGAGAACTATTTCTGAGATAAAGGTCACCTAACCACTTGTAGGGAACTTGTGTGTTTGAGGTGAGTCTAACGTACTTATGGGATAAAGGTCACCTAACCGCTTGTTTTTGAAAACTCACACGTGTGTGTAAGTAGGACGACTTGAATTGGAAACCATGTGTATAGGGTCACCGAAGCATGGCGTACAATGGTGTTGATGGGATTAAACATCCCAACCAAACATAAGATGTTTAACCGATCCCATAAAGGCTAGAAGTTGCAAAAGGTTGCAATTGTCAAATGTTGACTACCTTGTTAATTTAAATAATGGGATAAATGTCACCTAACCATTATTTGAATGTAACGTTGGATTCTAGATTTTAATTATTATTTGTCTATGAGACATAAAAGGGTATTAATAATTAAAATGAAATTTTTCACAAATACTAATAAGAACTTTTAAATTTTGTAGAATGGCCGCCAACAATAATGCTACCACCCCGACCGTCCATACCCTATCACTGAGAACTATTTTAGAAAGGGATCATCAGAACGACAACAACCTTATGGACTAAATTTCGAAACTTGAGAATT
Source organism: Flaveria linearis (assembly GCA_024085815.1). Classification (NCBI taxonomy): domain Eukaryota; kingdom Viridiplantae; phylum Streptophyta; class Magnoliopsida; order Asterales; family Asteraceae; genus Flaveria; species Flaveria linearis. The sequence goes on along the minus strand of CM044014.1, from coordinate 42,454,133 downwards.
GTTCTCAAGAATGAGTGAAGGCCTACATCCTTGACGATCCCATGTCTCACCAACCAACGCTGTTGATGTTAAGGCCTTTTGACGATTGGCTTAGGCACATTAAGGATTCTGTGCAAGTTTCCTACCTCATGTTGGGAATATGATTCCCGAACTCCAAAAGGGTTTGGAGCATCATAGGGCATATGACATGATAATCAAGTTGAAGGAAATGTTCCTTCAACAAACTTTAGTAAGATTGCTTCGAAACGGTTCAACCACTTTATGCATGTCACATGGAAGAAACCCAATCGATATCATCTTATATATTCTTAAGATGAAAAAGAAAAATTGGTCGCCTCAAGATGCTTAACTGTCCTGTCTCAAAGCAGTTGGCCAAGGATTTGATCCTTGATTGCCCAACTAAAGTTTTGAGACATTCATATGAACGGGTGGGACAAGAGCATCGGTGAAATTCACGCAATGCTCAAAGCAAACTAGGTAGGGATGGGTAGAGAGGTTCTACCTATTCTCTCGATCAATAAGGGAGGCTATAAGAAATGGCCAAATCCAATCCTAAGGCAATTATTGCCAAAAGAAAGGAATACATCAAAGCAAAGGTTAAAGCGAAACCTCAAAACCTAAGCTTATGAAGCCTAAGGTAAAGGAGAACGATCCATGCTTTGAGTATGGAGAGATAGGACAATAAAAAGGAATTGTCCCTCCTGTCTCAAGGAGTTGAAAAATAAGAGGAATGCTCGGCAAACCTCAAATACAATTTTCATGATTCACATTGTATTAAATGTCATTTCTTCAAATACATGGGTATTGGATACCCGATGTGAGACTCATACTTGCAATTGTTCCAAAGGGGTTTAAAAGAAATGTGCACTTCAAGGAAGGAAACTCTATTTGAGACTTACAAATGGTTTGGAAGTTGTACCCAAAACATTTTGTATGCACGTAGTTTGACTAGGAACATAATTAATGTTTCCTATTAAAACAATATGGTCATGATTTAAAGTTTGTAAATAATGGTATTAAGTTTTATGGATGATGTATTTCATTTTAAGGATATGACTTTTAATGATATTCATGAATTAGTTCATGATAATCCGTCCTATAATAACTCATAATACACATTAAGCACCAAGAAACTTAAAATGGGTTTAAGTTATTATTATCTTTGATATTGTTATCTTGGTCACATAAACAAGAATTGGATTCAAACACTTCAAAAGAATGATCTTTTGGAAACAAATGAAAATGTTTCATTTGATAAGTGTGAACCAGAAGACTTATTAGGAATGATACATTTGGATGTATGTGGCCCTTTTAAGACAATGACAAAGATTGGTGAAAGATACATCATTACTATTACCGACGATTACAGTCGCTATTATTGTGTGCACTTGATGACACATAAGAATGAAGCTTTTGAAATGTTCAAAATCTTCAACAATGAAGTAGAAAATCAACTCTACATAACTATCTAAGTTCTTCATTCTGATAAAGGAGAAATTGAACCCTATTTGGATATGGTTCAATTCATTAAGGCTATGAGCTTACCACCATTATCATCTTGGGTTCTCGCACTACTCTCCACGGCTCGTATTTTGAATATGGCCCAAACCAAGAAAGTGGGTTTGACACCTTTTGAAATATGGCATGGAAAGAGTTCCATCGCTATCATATTTAAAAGTATGGGGTAGTGAAGCTTATGTTAAGCTTAACACCCAAAACAAATTGGAAAGTCGATCCACTAAGTGTATATTTGTTGGACATCCCAAAGACTGTATAGCATACTACTTCTTTGATCCAACAGAGCAAAAGGAATTTATTGCTCGATGGGCAGAGTTCTTGGAAGCCAAGTTCCTTATGGAAGGAATGACGCATAGAACAATGGAATTTGATGTGGATCAAGATCCACAAGCCGATACACGTTTGTTTGACACTAGCTATCAACAAGAGGTTGTTGATGATGATCAAGAGGTTGATCAATACACACAAAACGTTCGCAGATCTGGTAGAATTAGCACTCCACCTGAAAGATATGGATTTTTCATGGATGGATGCTATGTTGTTGACTCCGATGAGCCAACTACATACCATGATGCAATGTCCAATTCGGATTGTGACAAATGGCTGGAAGCCATGAACGTAGAGATGCAATCCATGTATGACAACCATGTTTGGGAATTGGTTGACCCTCCACTTAACTCCAAACCGGTTGGATGCAAGTGGCTTTTCAAGAAGAAAACAAATATGCATGGAAACTTGGATACTTACAAGGCAAGACTTGTAGACTCAAACTCAAGGGGTTGACTATGATGAAACCTTCTCGCCTATGGCAATGCTAAAGTCTATTAGGATATCATTTGCCATTTCTTCTCATTATTATTATGAGATTTGGCAAATGGACGTCAAAACCGCTTTTCTTAATGGACATCTCGAAGAGACTGTCCATATGGTTCAGCTTGAAGGTTTTGTCGATCCAGAATATCCTGATAAGGTATGCAAGTTAAAGAGATCAATCTATGGATTGAAACAAGCATCAAGAAGTTATGATCAGCGTTTTGATGAAAAGATCAAGAAATTTGGTTTCATCAAGAACGCTGACGAGGCTTGTGTGTACAAAATGGCTAGTGGGAGTGTAATTACATTCTTAGTATCCTATGTTGATAAGATACTACTATTTGGAAATGACATTCCATCCATGGAAGGTGTTAAAACCTGGCTTGGAAATTGTTTTTTCATGAAAGATCTCGGTGAAGCCGCCAATATTTTGGGAATAAAAATCTATAAGGATAGATCGAGGTGGTTGAAAGGTCTAAACCAAAGTGCATATATTGATAAAATCTTGAAAAGGTTCAAGATGGAAAACTATAAGAAAGGCATGGTACCTATTCAAAGAGGGACAATATTGAGTGCATCTCAATGTCCAAGCTCAAAGGATGAGCAAGATTGTATGAAGGACATCCCATATGCGTCTGCTATCGGATCCATCATATATGCGATGATAAGCACTAAGACCGGACGTGTCATGCTCGTTAAGCATGACAAGAAGATATCAGCAGAATCCAGGTAATAGCCATTGGATGGATGTTAAAAGTATATTGAAATACCTTAGGAGGACTAAGGAAATGTTTCTAATATACGGATCTAAGAAAGAGGAACTCATTGTAAAGGGTTACAAGGAGGCGAGTTTCCAAACTGATCGAGATGATCCTCAATCACAATCGGGGTATGTCTCCATTATGAATAGGGTAGCATTGTCCACTACAAAATACGAATACGTAGCCGCCTCATTAGCAGCTTTGGAAGCTGCATGAATAAAAGGTTTATCTCCGATCTAAGGGTGGTCTCTACCATTCAAGACCCCTTAGAAATCTTTTGTGATAACAAGGGTACGATTGCTTAAATCAAGGAACCCCGCGCACATCAAAAGATTAGGCACAATGAGCGGAGATTCAACTACATAAGGGATGAAGTTGAAAACGGAAAGATATGTGTTCGCAAAGTTCACTTTGATCAAAAGGTTGCGGATCCACTCACGAAGCTCCTCGAAAGGGCAAAGCATGAAAGTCATACTTGTGCCTTAGGACTTCGATATTCTAGTGATTGGAATTGATCAACTTTAGTATTAATATTGAAAATATGGAACAATTTTAATATTTAACTCATCTATATATTTACGATATTTTGAGTTATGTTCCTTTTAGCATGTTTACATCCATGAATATGTTTATTATTCTAAATGTCCGTAGTCGGTCATATTTGTGGGAACAAATATGAACGTAAGACTATTATGAACTTGGATTGGCGGATATTCATAAGGCATGAATATAGAGCAATTGGTTGCTGCCAAGGTTCATAGATATTCGTGGGATACGAATATTGCACTGACCCACACCTCAAATCTTACTACATGGAATCTTATTGATTGATCATAAGTAAATTTGAGTAAAGGCGAATATCATTTGGTATCCTCCGACCTGAGATACATATTGGGTTTTGATATTCACTAAGTGTTATACCTTTGGCTAGTTCTTCACTGATATGAAACAATTGTCAGTACATACGGCTATGTTTAGGTATAACATAAGGTGATTGTGAGAAAAGTATGTAGTCAAGATGGAATTTGTTCCTCTTATTTGTTGAGAGCAAGATGTCTAAGGCCTCATTAAGTTAAATCAACAAAGAATGATCATTCTGTGTTCTTGGATTTAACATGACATCTGTAACAAAAGGATAAATGATTGATTCACCTAAATCATTTCAAGTTGGATACTTGAAGGGGATAATGTTATTGAATGGCTTCTAAGTCATGCGTATTAAGGGTAGTAAACCGTTGTTAGGAGGTATTTACTGCTTGCATCAATCTTCTATGAATCTTGTGCAAGTGGAAGATTGTTGGATTCTTTATGCCCAAGACACATTGAATATTGATGTGGTTAGTACGTCATGATCCAAGTCTTGTCATACCCAATAACAAGTTTAGCAAACACCAATATGTATTGAATTGATGATATGATCATGCAATTAAATCATTGCACCAATTTTAGAAAAATGGGTTTTTCTAAATAAATTGTATGTGAGAAAGAACAACTTATAATTATATTTTGTTCATGGATATTATTTGTAATGTTATTTAAGTTTGTTAAATAATATCAAATAATAAGAGTGTGTGTTTTAGTTATATATTTAAAAGGTTAAATTATATAACTAATAATAATACAACTACTAACAATTTAGTGGGTGTTTTAAAATAGGAAACCCATTTCAAAAGACAAAAAGGGCCGCCCCTTCAAGGGCACTTTTGGTCATTTTTTTTGTCTTGAGAATACATACCCATTAACACAAAAAAAACAGACTCTCCAATTCAGCTCTCTCTCTTTCACATGCAAGGGCCAAGAACACACACACATTTTCTCTCAAACTTCTTGAAGAAAACATGCTGAAAATCAGATTTTCAGCATTCATGGTCCGAATTTGGTGCATAAATCCTAGCAAAGATGGTGTTTTCTTAGAGGCTTGTGGGTATGAACACTTGAAGATATCTACTTTGGTGATTTGGCCATTCAAGAGCAGCCTTTTCTTCATCTAAATCACGTTTTAACAGCCCTTATGGAAGGTGTTTCATTCACATTTTCAGCTGCCTACAAAGGTAGTTTGTTGATGTTGTTTTGGTTGTTTCCTTCTTTTGATAGTTAGTTCATACACATATGAATGATCCTTATGATTTGGGTTTGTTGAAACAAAGTTATGAACTTTTAATTTTCAGATTACAACATGATATTAATCTATTATTCCGCTGCGTTTTCTTAGTTTAAATGGTTAAACTAGTTTGATAAAGGTCCAACAAACCCAACAAGATATAAGTCATCAAGTGTGTGATTTCTAAACTCTGTGCCATTGTCACTCCTCACACACTTGACTGGAAGGGAATACTGCTTCTCCACATATAACACAAAGTTCATTATAGCTTTTGCAGCTTCATCTTTAGAGTGCAAGAAGAAAGTCCATACAAATCTGGAGTAATCATCCACAATTACCAGACAATATTTCTTCTTTGCCATGCTCATCACTCTGACAGGACCAAAAAGATCCATGTGCAAAAGTTGCAAGCAGGCATTGGACTTTGGTTCTTCTATTAGAGGGAATGAGACTTTGTGTAGTTTTCCCTTTAAACAAGCAGTGGAGTTGTCTTCACATTTGAACTCCTTCAAAGGCAACCCTCTTACTAAACCATGGTGTATCAGCTGATTCATGTTTTTGAGATTCACATGACCCAGCCTTCTATGCCATAGAGTAGATTCTTAAGGAGAAGCCTTGGAGAATAGGCAAGGATGGCCTTTTAGATCAATTTTCTTTGAAAGATCTAAGGCAACACCCGTAATTTCTTATTAAAGAAATTAAAAGAATAAACTAGAAAGAGAAAGGAAAGAAAACAAAAGTTACTTTTGTTTAAGGGCCAAAAGTGTCATTTGGACAAACTTTCTATTAATTCCTTGTACAAAAGGTGGTATGGCCACCCACGATGCCTGCATTTCATTTCAATCGATATTTTTAGAGAGAGAAAGTAGCAGGAGCAGAAAACCATCGGAATTTTGAAGAAAGATCTGAGAAATTCGAGGTTTTTGGTAAGAATCCTCTAGTTTTTGAAGTTTTAGATAATTCTAGAACCGTATGTGTGCTTATAAGTGTGTCTTGTGTGTTCGGGTGATGTGGTGCGTGTGTTCTAGGTGTTAGAACGAGTTGAGAAGGTTCGGGTTGAAGAGTGTAAATTCGCAGAAGACAACTAAGGTGAGTTCTAGACCCCTTTTTACTGGTTTTTAAATGTTTGGGGCTGGAAAATGCATGCAAAAATATATTTTTATAAAATTTGGGTCTGATACCCGTATGATTTGAATGTGTGTATGTTTATGTTTATGATTAGATTATGCCTATGATTATGTGTATATGTTTAGAACTAGGCATGATGATGTTTTGGGCTCGGATTATGAATTAGACACATGAGTATGTTGTTAATATGTCTAAAATTGGGACTTAGAATAAATAAAGAAAAGTTGATGTGACCAGCAGTGCTCATACGACCAACAGTGGTCGTATGATCAGGATTTTTCTAAGTGTTATAAGCCCAATAGGACTCATACGACCAACAGGGTGGTAGTATGACCAGGTGATGAATTTTTCTAAGTGATTGATGAGTCTAATAGGACTCATACGACCAACAGTGGTCGTATGAATATGTGAAATTTTCTAAGTCTGAGGCCCAACAGAACTCATACGACCAACAGTGGTCGTATGATGATGATGAAGAAATTTCTAAGTGTGGACTCATACGACCAACAGTGGTCGTATGATCCAAAAATGTTCCTAAGTCCCGGGGTGGTACGACCAGCAGGGGTCATACGACCAGGTCGTATGACCAGTGGATAATTCTAAGTGTTGTGGAAAGTCCAGCAGGGCTCATACGGCTAATAGTGCTCATACGACCAGAGGGTTATACGCCCAACAGGGCTAAAACGACTAGAACACTTAGTATTTTTTTCAGGAATTTCCAGTAAAATTCGAAGTTCGAGGTTTGACCAGGGTTGACTAGGGTTAATAAATGATGATGTCTCATGCATATAATAATGAGTATGATTAACCCTAATTGTTACTAATATTATTATTAGTATATTACTGTTGACAATATTATTAAAATATTGTTAAGTATGGTATGATGCTATGAACGATGATAAATGCATGAAGATAAATGTATGATGATGTTTGAATGTAATAATATCCTTTTCTTAATATTATTAATATTATGGTTAGGGATATTATTAAGAGTCTGAATAATATTATTTATAATATTATTAGTATTATTATTTTTATTATGCTTATTAATAATAATACTGTATGTTCTATGTGGAATGATCATGATCAATAATTATTATCATTAATAAAGTGAAAGATTAATGATAAAGAGGAATGGAACGTGAACGAATGAACGAAAGTCTTGCAAGCAAATGAATGGAGGTGCACACCCCTGGCAGGTGTTAGCTCAACTGTGATGCGGGTTCGCTACCCCGAAGGATGCACACAGGATCAATCCTTGAGATTGATATAGAGGTGAGTGACTTGGTGTCACAAAAGACTCACAGGAATGTAGGTCAATCTTCGTGATTGGCTTAGAGGTGAGTGACTTGGTGTCACAAAAGACTCACAGTATATAGGTCAATCTTCGTGATTGGCTTAGAGGTGAGTGACTTGGTGTCATAAAAGACTCACAGTATATGGGTTAATCTTTGTGATTAGCTCAGAGGTGAGCGACTTAGTGTTGCAAAAGACTCACAGTTTAATTAAAGAGGAATGATAAAAGTACGAATTGAACGATGATGCAGATAATGAAAGTATTACCTATGTGTACGTACGATGTATGATCACTTGCGCCAATTGAGGAATGGTTTTTGAACGAAAAGTAAAGTATTTTAACTATAAAACTAGAACTCACTCAGCAACGCTGACTTTTATGTATTTTCCAGTTGGCAGGTGACAGGTTGCTGAGGATGGCACACAGGGGTGGCTACTTGGCAAGAAGACTGACATCCATTTTGTTTTGACGATACTGTTGTTCTGTAATTCATTCAATCAAATATTTTGTGACTTAGAAACTAGAATGTATTGCTTAGCAACAGTTTTTATAATGAATGAATGTTTTTGTTAAATATAATTCCGCTGCTTAACTTATAATATGTATGTTTTATGCTGTGAATGACCAACTGTGAGGTGCCCGGGAACGGGGCCTTACAAGTTGGTATCAGAGCCAAAGTTTAAGTGAAACGGGTAAATTTTTCAAAATAAACCTTAACTTAAACTGAGAATGGGACGGAAAGAGGGATGTCAGCCCGAGTAGCCATGTGCCATCAGGTATTGTTTTCTTAAAAGTTAATCAGTATTATGTGCGTGTGCTATGTGATTTACGTGTTTTTAGTAGATTTAGATGCTGATGTAGTCAGGATAGGAAGTGCTTGGGGTGTGAAGAGTAAAGTAAGTGGCTAATCACAACTGGCCACTGTAATTAGGGACTTACTATACTTGACATAAACTAAGCTGTTCCTTGAATGACTGTTTTAGTGTTTGAATCTTATAGTGCATAAGAGAATGGCTGGGAAGAAACCTTCTAAGGCTGCTAGAGGTAGAGGTCGTCCGCGTACGACTAGGAACAGCACTAAAGCTCCTGAGACGACTCCTGTGAACCCTGAGGTTCCTAACCGGAATGAAGAAACCGAGAATGCGAGCCTGAATGCCTCAGCTAGGGAGGCGATTGCTGATGAGGTACACCAAGTCCTGCAGGCAGTTATGCCATCTGTGGTGACTGATGTTATTCGTGCTGTGAGGAATGAGGAAAGGAAGGAGAAGGAGGATAGGAGAGGGTCAACTGGGAAGGAAAGCAAGGGAGGAGAGGAACGACCAGATCCAAAGATAGTAGTATCTGATGAAGAGGAAGATGATGTGGTGGGGGTGACAACCAAGGGATGCAATTACGGGGCATTCCAGAGGTGCAGGCCCCCGACTTTTGATGGAAACGGCAATGCTGCGGCTGCCCATCGTTGGGTAAGGGAAATGGAAGCGGTACTCGAGATCAGTGAGTGCCGGGAAGATCAGAAGGTAAAATTTGCCACCCACTCTTTTACCGACTCAGCACTATGTTAGTGGGACAATATTGTCCAAGCTGAGGGAAGCAGGGCCATAAGTAAGATGAAGTGGCCCGAGTTGAAGAAGTTGGTGATTGAGGAATTCTGCCCTCACAGGGAACTGGATAAGATTGAGAGGGAGTTTCTGCAACTCGAGGCGGGAACCATGAACCACCAGCAATACACTGCCAAGTTCAATGAAATGGCGAGGCTGGTGCCAGACCAAGTGACACCGGTATCTCGCAAGATTAACCGGTATATTCAGGGACTGCCAGCCGATATTCGTAGGCATTTGATTGCTGCACGACCAAGCACTTTTAGGTCGGCAGTAGATTTGGCTGGGAGGCTCTACGATGAGATAGAGGTAGCGGATGCGGAGGTGAAGAAGACTGGTGGTGGTGACCGAAACTGGAATGGGAAACGGTTCGGGCGTGGCGGTTTTACTCCGAACAATAAAAGGATGAAAGTGGATGACCGAAGGGTGGGGTCATCAAGCTCGAGGCCCAAAAGGTGTGGCAAGTGCGGGAAGGAGCATACGGGTGAGTGCAAATCGGGGCTCAACGTGTGTTTCAAGTGCGGGAAGCCGGGTCATATGCTGAAGGATTGTAAGGATCTGAGGTGTTACACCTGCGGTGAGGCGGGCCATATGAGCAGGGATTGCAAGAAGCCAAGGGCTGAGAGTTCCGGGGGAAAGAAGACGGCCGGGACTGAAGGGCAAAGGGCGAGCGCCAGAGCTTTCACCATGACCAGAGAGGAGGCTAGGACGGACCCCGATGTTGTATCAGGTACATTCCTAGTAAATCAAACTCTTGCTTCTGTGTTATTTGATTCTGGTGCTAGTAGGAGTTTCATTTCTGCTACTTTCTGTGCTAAATTATCTGCTAGTAGTAAATGCATTGATGAGCCCTTTGATGTAGAAACTGCTATTGGTAAGTCCACTAGAGTTACCGATGTGATAGAGGACTGTGCCATAGAGTTAGAAGGCCATAGGTTTGCTGCTAGATTACATGTGATGCCCCTAGGAGGATTTGATGTAGTGTTAGGTATGGACTGGTTAGCAACCTATGAAGCGAATATCGTGTGCCGAAAGAAGATGATTAGACTGACGGCGACCGACGGAAGTCCGGTGACAATTTATGGCGATCGAGTTATGACGATTCCGAAGGTGATCTCGATGGCGGTGGCGGGAAAGTGTATGAGGCGCGGATGTAGCGCCTACTTATGTTATGTAAAGAATGTAGAGACGCCAACACCACAACTATCTGATGTACCAGTTGTGCGGGACTTTCCGGACGTGTTTCCCGAAGACTTACCGGGATTGCCACCTGACCGAGAGATCGAATTCCAGATCGACCTGATACCGGGTGCCCAACCTGTCGCGAAAGCACCGTATCGCTTGGCTCCGACGGAGATGAAAGAATTGATGGATCAGTTGCAGGAGCTGCTGGATAAGGGGTTTATTCGACCGAGTATCTCACCTTGGGGTGCTCCGGTTCTGTTTGTAAAGAAGAAGGATGGTAGTATGCGGATGTGCATCGACTACCGCGAGCTGAATAAGCTGACGGTGAAGAACAGATACCCCTTACCAAGGATCGATGACTTGTTTGACCAGCTCCAGGGTGCCAGTTGGTTCTCGAGGATAGATCTTCGATCTGGCTACCATCAATTGAAGGTGAAGGAGCAGGACATTCCTAAAACAGCTTTCCGTACGCGTTATGGACATTATGAGTTTCTCGTCATGTCATTTGGTCTAACTAACGCGCCAGCTGCTTTTATGGACTTGATGAACCGAGTGTGTCGGCCAATGTTAGATAAATCAGTGATTGTGTTCATCGATGATATCCTGATTTATTCGAGGAGTGAAGAAGAGCATGCCGGTCACATTCGGGAAGTGTTGGAGACTTTAAGAAGGGAGAAACTGTATGCCAAGTTCTCCAAGTATGCCTTCTGGTTACGCGAGGTACAATTTCTGGGTCACGTAGTAAATGCAGAAGGAATAATGGTGGACCCAGCAAAGGTGGAGGCTGTGATGCAATGGAAATCACCAAAGACGCCATCCGAGATTCGTAGCTTCTTGGGATTGGCGGGCTATTACAGGAGATTTATTCAAGACTTCTCCAAGATAGCCTCACCTTTGACAAAATTAACTCGCAAGGATGTAAAGTTCGTGTGGGGTCGAGAACAGGAGGATGCGTTTGAGGAATTAAAGACGAGACTAACACAAGCTCCTGTCTTGACTTTGCCCGAGGGAAATGAAGACTTGGTGGTCTATTCGGATGCATCCTATTCTGGGCTAGGTTGCGTGTTGATGCAACGTGGAAGGGTAATAGCCTATGCATCTCGACAGCTGAAGACCCACGAAGTCAACTATCCCACACACGATCTAGAATTAGCCGCGGTGGCTTTTGCATTGAAGATATGGCGGCACTATCTATACGGGACGAAGTGCACTATCTTCACGGACCACAAAAGCTTGAAGTATTTCTTCGAGCAGAAGGATCTAAACATGAGGCAGAGGCAGTGGTTGGAACTGATAAAAGATTATGATTGTGAGATCCATTACCACCCGGGCAAAGCCAATGTGGTGGCTGATGCCCTTAGCCGAAAAGAAAGGCCTGAACCGATCCGAGTGAAGGCCTATCAATTGATCATGACCTCCGACGTGATGACACAGGTTAAGGAGTTTCAAGACGAGGCTTTGAAGGAAGATCATCTTAACTCCGAAAGGATGAGAGGTCTAGTGACGGAGTTGGGTGAGAACACTCTAGGTGTTAAGACCCGATTTGGGCGAATGTGGATTCCTCGATACGGGAACTTACGTGGTAGAATTATGGACGAGGCCCACAAAACCCGATACTCCATTCACCCCGGTGCTACCAAAATGTACCACGATATGAAGAAAGACTACTGGTGGCCGGGCATGAAACGCGACGTAGTGGAGTACGTAAGTAAGTGCTTGACTTGCTTACAAGTGAAGGCGGAACACCAGAAGCCCTACGGGAAGATCCAACCATTGGATATACCCGAATGGAAGTGGGAACACATCACCATGGACTTCATCACGAAGTTACCGCGTACCCCGAAAGGGTATGATGCTATATGGGTGATAGTTGATCGATTGACGAAGAGTGCCCACTTCCTACCGATCCGCGAGACGTATTCATCGGAGAAATTGGCGGATCTGTTCATCAAGGAGATCGTAGCTCGTCATGGTGTGCCGGTGTCTATTGTATCTGATCGCGACACCCGGTTTACCTCCAAGTTTTGGAAGAGATTTCATGATGCGATGGGGACGAGACTACATATTAGCACGGCATATCATCCTCAGACAGACGGTCAGTCTGAGAGGACGATCCAAACACTCGAAGACATGCTTCGGGCGTGCGTGATCGACTTTGGGGGAAGTTGGGACGATCACCTGCCGTTAGCAGAATTCTCGTACAACAATAGTTATCACGCCAGCATTGGCATGCCACCTTACGAGATGCTATACGGTAGGAGGTGTAGGACGCCCGTATGTTGGGGAGACATTGGGCAGAAAGAACTGGGAGGTGTTGAGGTGATTGAAGCAACGACTGAGAAATTAGAAAAGATCAAAGCCTTCATGAAGGCGGCGAAAGATAGGCAAAAGTCGTATGCTGACAAGAGGCGGAGGCCGATAGAGTTCAAGGTTGGTGACCGAGTTATGTTGAAGGTCTCACCTTGGAAAGGAATCATTAGATTCAGAAAACGAGGTAAGCTAAGCCCGAGATACATAGGACCTTTCCGGATTGTCGCACGGGTAGGAGAGGTGGCCTATCGACTTGAATTGCCAGATGAGTTAAGTGGCATTCATCCTACATTCCATGTATCTCATCTAAGGAAGTGCTTAGCTGATGAAGATATGATTGTTCCACTGGAGGATATTGAAGTAGACGAACGGCTCAACTACGTGGAGCAACCAGTGGCAATCATTGATCGTAAAGAAAGGAGGCTGAGGAATAAAGTGGTTCCTCTTGTGCGTGTACAGTGGAAGCACAGGAAGGGATCCGAGTCTACGTGGGAGACTGAAGAAGAGATGAGGCAACACTACCCACATTTGTTTGAGGAATAACAGGTTTCGGGGACGAAACCTATATAAGGGGGTGGACTTGTAACACCCGTAATTTCTTATTAAAGAAATTAAAAGAATAAACTAGAAAGAGAAAGGAAAGAAAACAAAAGTTACTTTTGTTTAAGGGCCAAAAGTGTCATTTGGACAAACTTTCTATTAATTCCTTGTACAAAAGGTGGTATGGCCACCCACGATGCCTGCATTTCATTTCAATCGATATTTTTAGAGAGAGAAAGTAGCAGGAGCAGAAAACCATCGGAATTTTGAAGAAAGATCTGAGAAATTCGAGGTTTTTGGTAAGAATCCTCTAGTTTTTGAAGTTTTAGATAATTCTAGAACCGTATGTGTGCTTATAAGTGTGTCTTGTGTGTTCGGGTGATGTGGTGCGTGTGTTCTAGGTGTTAGAACGAGTTGAGAAGGTTCGGGTTGAAGAGTGTAAATTCGCAGAAGACAACTAAGGTGAGTTCTAGACCCCTTTTTACTGGTTTTTAAATGTTTGGGGCTGGAAAATGCATGCAAAAATATATTTTTATAAAATTTGGGTCTGATACCCGTATGATTTGAATGTGTGTATGTTTATGTTTATGATTAGATTATGCCTATGATTATGTGTATATGTTTAGAACTAGGCATGATGATGTTTTGGGCTCGGATTATGAATTAGACACATGAGTATGTTGTTAATATGTCTAAAATTGGGACTTAGAATAAATAAAGAAAAGTTGATGTGACCAGCAGTGCTCATACGACCAACAGTGGTCGTATGATCAGGATTTTTCTAAGTGTTATAAGCCCAATAGGACTCATACGACCAACAGGGTGGTAGTATGACCAGGTGATGAATTTTTCTAAGTGATTGATGAGTCTAATAGGACTCATACGACCAACAGTGGTCGTATGAATATGTGAAATTTTCTAAGTCTGAGGCCCAACAGAACTCATACGACCAACAGTGGTCGTATGATGATGATGAAGAAATTTCTAAGTGTGGACTCATACGACCAACAGTGGTCGTATGATCCAAAAATGTTCCTAAGTCCCGGGGTGGTACGACCAGCAGGGGTCATACGACCAGGTCGTATGACCAGTGGATAATTCTAAGTGTTGTGGAAAGTCCAGCAGGGCTCATACGGCTAATAGTGCTCATACGACCAGAGGGTTATACGCCCAACAGGGCTAAAACGACTAGAACACTTAGTATTTTTTTCAGGAATTTCCAGTAAAATTCGAAGTTCGAGGTTTGACCAGGGTTGACTAGGGTTAATAAATGATGATGTCTCATGCATATAATAATGAGTATGATTAACCCTAATTGTTACTAATATTATTATTAGTATATTACTGTTGACAATATTATTAAAATATTGTTAAGTATGGTATGATGCTATGAACGATGATAAATGCATGAAGATAAATGTATGATGATGTTTGAATGTAATAATATCCTTTTCTTAATATTATTAATATTATGGTTAGGGATATTATTAAGAGTCTGAATAATATTATTTATAATATTATTAGTATTATTATTTTTATTATGCTTATTAATAATAATACTGTATGTTCTATGTGGAATGATCATGATCAATAATTATTATCATTAATAAAGTGAAAGATTAATGATAAAGAGGAATGGAACGTGAACGAATGAACGAAAGTCTTGCAAGCAAATGAATGGAGGTGCACACCCCTGGCAGGTGTTAGCTCAACTGTGATGCGGGTTCGCTACCCCGAAGGATGCACACAGGATCAATCCTTGAGATTGATATAGAGGTGAGTGACTTGGTGTCACAAAAGACTCACAGGAATGTAGGTCAATCTTCGTGATTGGCTTAGAGGTGAGTGACTTGGTGTCACAAAAGACTCACAGTATATAGGTCAATCTTCGTGATTGGCTTAGAGGTGAGTGACTTGGTGTCACAAAAGACTCACAGTATATGGGTTAATCTTTGTGATTGGCTCAGAGGTGAGCGACTTAGTGTTGCAAAAGACTCACAGTTTAATTAAAGAGGAATGATAAAAGTACGAATTGAACGATGATGCAGATAATGAAAGTATTACCTATGTGTACGTACGATGTATGATCACTTGCGCCAATTGAGGAATGGTTTTTGAACGAAAAGTAAAGTATTTTAACTATAAAACTAGAACTCACTCAACAACGCTGACTTTTATGTATTTTCCAGTTGGCAGGTGACAGGTTGCTGAGGATGGCACACAGGGGTGGCTACTTGGCAAGAAGACTGACATCCATTTTGTTTTGACGATACTGTTGTTCTGTAATTCATTCAATCAAATATTTTGTGACTTAGAAACTAGAATGTATTGCTTAGCAACAGTTTTTATAATGAATGAATGTTTTTGTTAAATATAATTCCGCTGCTTAACTTATAATATGTATGTTTTATGCTGTGAATGACCAACTGTGAGGTGCCCGGGAATGGGGCCTTACAAGAAGCCTTGGAGAATAGGCAAGGATGGCCTTTTAGATCAATTTTCTTTGAAAGATCTAAGGCATATACTCTTCCTGTCCTGTTGGCCTTCAGTAGAGTATATTCATCCAATACCTTGTCAATCAAACTCAGAACTTTGGATGACAGAATCCGACAATTCTCACTGGTGAAAAGGGCAACATGGCCTTTATCACACATTTGACTGACACTTAAGAGATTGTACTTGAGATTCTCCACATGGTTAACATCATCAAACCTTATTTCCCCATTAGAAACAAAGCCTTTGCCGATGATGTAACCTTTTGCATCATTGCCAAAGGAAACAAGCCCCTTCTTTCCTTGAGAGTAGTCATTAAGAAGTGAGCTGCTTCCTGTCATATGCATGGATCCTCCACTGTCTACATACCAGATGCTTTTGTGGCATGTTGAAGAACCCTGCATTCATCACAACAAGGTTGTTAGTTTTTGTGACCCAAACCTTTTTGGTTTTAGGTCTGTTCTCATCAACAGATGTGACACTAACTAGTTTGTTATGTGTGACAGCCTGAGGTGAAGGAGATGGTGTAGAAGAGGAATCCTTTGGCTTGGATTTCCTTTTCTGTGGTTTCAGCACAGGAGCATCTAATTGGTTGACTCTTCCCATTAGATGTTGGACCATCATAACAAGTTGTGTCTGAATTTGTGATAAAGCCTTTAGCTCATCAGACACATTAGTGCTTGCTTGTGATGGATTCCTGTGTTGCACCATCTTCTTTTGAGCAACCTCAGCTGTTGCCTGATTAACCCCATCCTTCTTTTTGGATTTCTTCTTGGAATTAGGGGTTTCAGGTTTTGATGTTGCTAGTACAAACTTGGTCTCAAACTCAATTTTCATTACATTCATTTTCCCTTTAATTTTCCTCTTTTGTTTGAGTTTGGAGCCCTTTTTGTACCAGCAATCATCAGTAAGATGATTGAACAAGCCACATATTTCACATGGCTTCTTCTTCATCTTTGGTTGATCATCTACTAAAGAAGATGAAACTACTGAAGACTTGTTCTTCAGCAATTTGCTATCAGTACTTGCAGTTTTCTTCCTTGGAGTACTTGCTTTCTTGATATCTTCTTTAGTAGTCTTCAAACCCTTTCTACTTGCAGTTTTCTTCCCTTCAGTACTGGCAGTAGTTGGGGTTTGAACTTCAGGTGTTATCACTTGCTCTCCAGTACTTTCAGTACTTTTAGAGACAACACCTGAGTTGATCAAGTTTTTGATCATGTGACAGTCAGCATTTGAACCATCAGCTGGTGTAGCATCAGCTGATTGGTTTTGTGAGGAATTAATCCTGACTTCAACTTCTGATGATGTTGTATCAGATAGTAGGTCACATGATGAGAAGGATTGGTCATTGCTTTCTCCATCAGATTCTACTTCTGCTCTGGAAGTAAAATCTGTTGGAGGAGCAATGTGATTATTGCTTGGAAAAGTCATAAAGGGTGCAGAGGAATTAGATCCAGATGATCTACATTCTCTAGAAAAGTGTCCAAGCCTATGGCACTTGTGACACCTCAACTTGCTCTTGTCAAAACCAACTTTGGTTTTGCTAGAGAGACCAGGAAATTTCCTGCCAGTTCTCTTGTAGAACTTTTGAGATCTGATATTTTTCATTGCCATTTGACTCAAAATATCCATCTATTCCAGATCATCATCTGGAATACCCTTTATGTAGGATTCTATGTGCCCAAGACACGTAAAATATTGATGTGGTTAGTACGTTATGATCCAAGTCGGGTTATACCCTATAATAAGCTTTGCAAACACAACCTATTATTTAATTGATGATATGATCATGCAATTAAATAATAACACCATATTTAGAAAACAAGGTTTCTAAATAAGTTGCATGTGAAATGAAACAACTTACTAGGATATGTTGTTCAAGAGTGTTACTTAGTGTTATTTAAGTTGGTTAGATAACATTAAGTGATAAAAAGGGGTATAAGTTATACAATTAAATTGTTAATTGAACAACTTATAATGGACTAGACAATTAAAATGTAGATATTAAGTTTTGGGGGGAAATGATCTTTTGAAGATCAAATTCGGCCGCCCCTATATCCAATGAAGGATCTCCATTTTCTTGATTACTACATCTTTAATTGCTAGTCAAAAAGACTCAAGTCTCTCTCTCCTTTTTCATACATGCAAGAATACAACTCAAAACCTCTCCATCTCTCTAGAATTCTCGAAAATTCAGCAGCTTATGGAAGGTCTTTGGAGTGCATTTTGGTGTTGTTCTCCCTAGCAAGAAAGTGTTTTGCTTAGAGCTTTGGGTATACTAACTTGAGGGGCTCCTTCTTTGGACTCTTGGCCGAATTCACAAGCATCCATCAATCTTTCTTTTGGACGTTTTTGCTGCTGGAAGGAGAAGTCAAGTTTCTCATATGGAAGAGAGGTCATACGGATGGATCAAGGGCTCTAGCAGCCTCTTGAACTTTCACGGCTGAAAGATGTTTTTCAGCAAGTTTCTTGAACCGACTTTGGTGTCAAATCCTAGCAAAAGGTGTTGCTAAAAGGGCTTGTGGGTATGAACACTTGAGAATGTCTATTGTTGATGTTTTGACCATCCAAAACATCTTCATCTTCATCATGCATCCACGTTTTTGACAGCTTCTAAAGGTAGTTCATTGTGTTGATTTGGTTGTTATATTTGCTTCATGATAACTAATCTATTCACATATATATGATCCTTTGTCTTTGGGTTTGTTGAAACAATATTATGAACTTTAATTTTCAGATTATAGAATACGAAATTAAGTTCATATTCCGCTGCGTTTTCTTGTTTAAAATGATTAAACAACATTGTTTAGGTCCAACAAACCCAAAAATGGCATCTAGAGCCGGTTAGGTGGATGATTAGTTTCATATGTTCTTGTATATTTGGATATATAAGGTTTAACAACCTCATTAGGGCTGTTTTGTGATGATTTGATGATACCCCAACCTTTCAAGGTTGTAATCATGCATGCTTATGATTGGATCTTGAAAGGAAGATATCAAATTGGTTGATTGTGTTTTTGTTTGGACAATAGACCCTAAATTCTTAGTTTGTGTTGGCTGAAAATTTAGGGTCAAATGGGGTTCATTTAGTTCTTGAAATGATGTATATGGATACATGTCTTAGTGCATAACATAGCCTTGACCATATATGTTTTGGATTTGCTTGATTATGGAATTGTCATGTTGGTTGTATTCTTTCGATTTTGGTTGTAATAATTCCTTTTGGTGTTTCTATTTGGATTGTAATTTATTTATTCATTTGGCAATGTAATAAATAGATTAGGAGTATTTTTTCTTTTACTAGAAAATATGTATTAGGATATATATTTTGTAAAAGAAGATGCTCGGGAAGGAAGCACAAAAGGAAGACACAAAGGATGGACTTGAAGCATTTGGATGCAAGTTCAAGTGGGAGTCTTTGAAGACCTCATCATTTGTGTTGTGTTGAACCCTTAGGAAAGACCTTATGACAACACTTGTGATGGCAAACAAGTGTAGTCAACTTAGTGGCTATAGTTATGCACATATGTTTGTATGATTGTACTTGTTTGGTTGTTTGTTGTATGATTGTTATTTGACATTTGGATGTGCATAACAAACTAATAAACAAACTTAACAAGCTGAATTTTATGGTTCCTAATCATTAAGTGATTAATAAAAGGTTATTAAAAGGATTAATGATTTAATAAAAGAGGTTTTATTAAAAGTGAACCATAGGATACCTTGTATTTGAAAGCATGCAAATACAAGGTAAATAGAGTTTTCAAACTAGAATCAATGAAAACTAAAAATCCCTTTTCAAACAAGTTTAACACCGTCCTTTTGCACAACACTTAAGTCATTTGGAAACTCTTAATGGGATAAAGGTCACCTAACCATTTTGAGGGAACTTATGACTTAGGGTGGGAATACCACAATGGTGGGATAAAGGTCACCTAACCACTTGTGTTGGTAAACTCACATGTGTGTGCAAGTAGGGTAACTTGATTTGCAAACCATGTTGAATGGATCACCTAAAATATGGTTTCCAAATGGTGTTGATGGGATTAACATGCCGACTTTGCATATGATGTTTAAAGTCGATCCCATACCGCTAGAAGTTGCAAAAGGTTGCAATTGTCAAATATTGACTACCTTGTTAATTTGAATAGTGGGATAAAGGTCACCTAACCATTATTTGAATGTAACGTTGGATTCTAGATTTTAATTATTAATTGTCTATGAGACATAAAGGGTATTAACAATTAAAATGAAAATTTTCAAAAATACTAAAAAGAACTTTGTAAAATTTGTAGAATAGCCGCAAACAATAATGCTACCACCCCGACCGTCCATACCCTATCACTGAGAACTATTTTAGAGAGGGATCGTCTGGACCAAAATAACCTTATGAACTGGTCTCGAAACTTGAGAATTGTTCTCAAGCAAGAGCAAAGGCAAATGTCCTTGACGATCCTATTCCTAACCAACCCGACCCCGACGATGTTGAGGCCGCCTCGAAAGGCTTAGCTGTCCTGTCTCAAAAAAGTTGGCCAAGGATTTGATCCTTAATGGCCTAACTAAATGTTTGAGACATTCGTAATGAATTGCAATATGAATGGATAGGACAAGAGCATTGGTGAGTTTCACGCAATGCTCACAACAGCTAAGGCAGGGATGGGTAGAAAGGTTCTACCTATTCTCTAGACCAATAAGGTAGGCATTGGAAAGGCCATTCCCGATCCCAAGGCAATGTTGCCAAAGGAGAAGGGCACATAAAAGGCAAAGGGGAAGGGAAGATCAAAGCGGAACCTCCAAAACCTAAGCTTATGAAGCCTAAGGTAACGAAAACGATCCATGCTTTGAGTATGGTGAGATAGGTCATTTGAAAGGGATTCATCCAACCTATCTCAATGAGTTGAGAAATAAAAGGGATGCTGGGCAAACCTTAAGCATAACTTTTATAATCCATATTGACTTAAGTGTTATTTCCTCAAAGCACATGGGTAATTGGATACCACATGTGGAACTCACTATTGCAATTTGTTGCAAGAGTTCAAAAGAAATAAGCACTTTAAGTAAGGAGACTATGTTTTGAAACTTTCAAAAAAAGGTTTGGAAGTTATTCTTCAAAACTTGTTATATGCTCCTAGTTTGACTAGGAACATGATTTAAGTTCCCCTTTAAAACGATATGGTTATGATTTAAAGTTAGTAAATGATGGTATTTATATTTATATGGATGATGTATATTATTTCAAGGCTATGCCTTCTAATGATGATGATGAATTGGTTCATGATGATTCATCCTATAATAACACATTATACCTATCATGCACCAAGAGACTTAAAATGGTTTAAGTGACTCTTATTCTTGTCATTGTCATCTTGGTTACATAAACAAGAATCGGATTTAAACACTTTAAAAGAATGGTCTTTTGAAAACAAATGAAAATTGTTCATTTGATAAGTGTGAATCTTGTTTACAAGGTAAGATGACCAACACGCCCTTTAGTGGTACTAATAAGAGGGCAAAAGACTTATTAGGAGTCATACATTTGGATGTATGTAGTCCTTTTAAGAAAATGACAAGGTATGGTGAAACTTACTTCATTACCTTAACCAACGATAATAATCGCTATGATTATGTGTACTTGATGGCACATAAACATGAAGAATTTGAAATGTTCAAAAGCTTTAAGAATGAAGTAGGAAATCAACTCGATAGAACTACCAAAGTTCTCCGTTTAGATAGAGAAGGTGAATACCTAAGTGAGACTTTTAGGGATCATCTAGGAAGTTGTAAGATTGTCTCACAACTTACTCCTCACAGAACACCATAACATAATGGTGTGTCTGTAAGGAGATCGAACCCTATTGGATAAGGTTCAACCTATGATGGATATAAGCTCACTACCTCTATAATTTTGGGGTTTTCGCACTACTCTCCGCGGCTCATATTTTGAATATGGTCCAAACCAAGAAAGTGGATTCGACGCCTTTTGAAATATGAAATGGAATAGTTCCATCGCTATCATATTTAAAATTATGGGTTATGAAGCTTATGTTAAGCTTAACACCCAAACTAACTGAAAGTCGATTCACTAAGTGTATATTTGTTGGATATCCAAAAGGACTGTATAGGATACCACTTCTTTGATCCAACAGAGCAAAGGGTATTCATTGCTCAAAAGGCAGAGTTCTTGGAAGCCAAGTTCATCGTGAAAGGAATGATGCATAGAACAGTGGAATTTGATGAGGATCAAGATCCACAAGCCGATACACGTTTGGTTGACACTAGCAATCAACAAGAGGTTGTTGATCATGATCAAGAGGTTGATCAATACACACAAAACGTTCGCAGATCTGGTAAAGTTAGCATTCCACAAGAAAAATGTGGATTTTTCATAGATGGATGCTACGTTGTTGACTCCGAAGAGCCAACTACATACCATGATGTAATGTCCAATTCGGATTGTGACATGTGGCTAGGAGCCATGAACATAAAGATGCAATCCATGTATGACAGCCAAGTTTGGGAATTGGTTGACTCCTCACTTAACTCCAAACCGGTTGGATGCAAGTGGGTTTTCAAGAAGAAAACTGACATGCATGGAAACTTGGATACTTACAAGGCATGACTTGTAGCAAAAGGTTTCACTCTAAGTCAAAGGGTTGATTATGATGAAACCTTCTCGCCAATCGCAATGCTAAAGTCATCTTGATAAAGTATGCAAGTTAAAGATATCAGTCTATGGATTGAGACAAGCATCGAGAAGTTAGAATCAACGTTTTGATGAAAAGATCAAGAATTTGGGTTTCATCAAGAACGCTGACGAGGATTGTGTGTATCAAGGGGATAGTGGGAGTGTAATTACGTTCTTAGTATTGTATGTTGATGACATACTACACTTGGAAATTGTTTTTTTTTTTCAAAAGGGATCTCCGTGAAGCCGTCTATATTTTGGAAATAAAGATCTATAGGGATAGATCGAGGCGGTTGATAGGGTTAAACCAAAGTGCATACGTTGATAAAATCTTGAAAAGGTTCAAGGTGGAAAACTCTAAGAAAGGTATAGTACCTATTCAAAGAGGGACAATCTTGAGTGCATCTCAGTGTCCAAGCTCAAAGGATGAGCAACATCGTATGAAGGACATCCCATATGCGTCTGCTATAGGATCCATCACGTATGCGATAATATGCACTAGACTGGACGTGTCATGCGCATTAAGCATGACAAGTAGATATCAGCAGAATCCAAGTAAACAGCCATTGGATGGCTGTTGAATATATTGGAATACCTTAGGAGGACTAAGGATCTGTTTCTAATATACGGGTCTGATGAAGAGGAACTAGTTGTAAAGGGTTACACGAATGCTAGTTTCCAAACTGATCGAGATGATCCTCGATCACAATCGGGGTACGTCTCCATTATGAATAGGGTAGCATTGTCCACTACAGAATTCGAATACATAGCCGCCTCATTAGCAGCTTGGGAAGCTGCATGGATAAAAAGGTTTATCACCAATCTAAGGATGGTCTCTACCATTCAAGACCCCTTAGGAATCTTTTGTCATGACGACGGTACGATTGTTCAAATCATGGAACCCCGTGCACATCAAAAGATTAGGTACAATGAGCGGAAATTCAACTACATAAGGGATGAAGTTGAAAAGGGAAAGATATGTATTCGCAAAGTTCACTTTGATCAAAACATTGCGGATCCACTCACGAAGCTCCTTGAAAGGGCAAAGCATGAAAGTCATACCTGTGCCTCAGGACTTCGATATTCTAGTTATTGGAATTGATCTGTTTAGTATTAATATTATTAATATGGAACAATTGTAATACTTAACTTATCTATGCATTTACGATATTTTAAGTGATGTTCCCTTTTAGCATGTTTACATCCATGAATAATTTTATTATTCTAAATGTCCGTAGTCGGTCATATTTGTGGGAACAAATATGAATGTAAGACTATTATGAACTTGGATTGGTGGATATTCATAAGGCATGGATATAGAGCAATTGGTTGCTGCCAAGGTTCATAGATATTCGTGGGATACGAATATTGGAATGACCCGCATCTCAAATCTTACTACATGGAATCTTATTGATTGATCATAAGTAAATATGAGTAAAGGCGAATATCATTTGGTATCCTCTGACCTGAGATACATATTGGGTTTTGATATTCACCAAGTATTATACCTTGAGCAAATTCTTCACTGCCCTGAAATAGTGGACAGTACATAAGGGAATGTTCAGGCATGACACGAGGTGTTTGTGAGAAACGTATGTAGTCGAGATGGAATTTGTTCCTCTTATTCGTTGAGAGTTAGATGTCTAAGGCCTGATAAGTTAAATCAACAAGAAATGATCATTCTGTGTTCTTGGAATTAACATGACATCTGTAACAAAAGGATAGATGATTGATTCACCTAAATCATTTCAAGTAGGGCACTTGAAAAGGATGATGTTATTGAATGGCTATAAGTCATGCGTATTAAGGGTAGTAAACCGTTGTTAGGCGGTATTTACTGCTTGCATCAATCTTTTATGAATCTTGGGCAAGTGGGAGATTGTAGGATTCTATGTGCCCAAGACACGTAAAATATTGATGTGGTTAGTACGTTATGATCCAAGTCGGGTTATACCCTATAATAAGCTTTCCAAACACAACCAATTATTTAATTGATGATATGATCATGCAATTAAATAATAACACCATATTTAGAAAACAAGGTTTCTAAATAAGTTGCATGTGAAATGAAACAACTTACTAGGATATGTTATTCAAGAGTGTTACTTAGTGTTATTTAAGTTGGTTAGATAACATTAAGTGATAAAAAGGGGTATAAGTTATACAATTAAATTGTTAATTGAACAACTTATAATGGACTAGACAATTAAAATGTAGATATTAAGTTTTGGGGGGAAATGATCTTTTGAAGAGCAAATTCGGCCGCCCCTATATCCAATGAAGGATCTCCATTTTCTTGATTACTACATCTTTAATTGCTAGTCAAAAAGACTCAAGTCTCTCTCTCCTTTTTCATACATGCAAGAATACAACTCAAAACCTCTCCATCTCTCTAGAATTCTCGAAAATTCAGCAGCTTATGGAAGGTCTTTGGAGTGCATTTTGGTGTTGTTCTCCCTAGCAAGAAAGTGTTTTGCTTAGAGCTTTGGGTATACTAACTTGAGGGGCTCCTTCTTTGGATTCTTGGCCGAATTCACAAGCATCCATCAATCTTTCTTTTGGACGTTTTTGCTGCTGGAAGGAGAACTCAAGTTTCTCATATGGAAGAGAGGTTATACGGATGGATCAAGGGCTCTAGCAGCCTCTTGAACTTTCACGGCTGAAAGATGTTTTTCAGCAAGTTTCTTGAACCGACTTTGGTGTCAAATCCTAGCAAAAGGTGTTGCTAAAAGGGCTTGTGGGTATGAACACTTGAGAATGTCTATTGTTGATGTTTTGACCATCCAAAACATCTTCATCTTCATCATGCATCCACGTTTTTGACAGCTTCTAAAGGTAGTTCATTGTGTTGATTTGGTTGTTATATTTGCTTCATGATAACTAATCTATTCACATATATATGATCCTTTGTCTTTGGGTTTGTTGAAAAAATATTATGAACTTTAATTTTCAGATTATAGAATACGAAATTATGTTCATATTCCGCTGCGTTTTCTTGTTTAAAATGATTAAACAACATTGTTTAGGTCCAACAAACCCAACACTTTAAGTCCTCCATCAGAAAGCACAGGTTATCACTGCTACCTCCTGAACTACCATCAACACCAACAAAAGCATATTCAGAATTGGTAGAGAAATCAATATGCTCATCATATGCACTCTCTGATGCAGCATATTCAGACTCTTGACCTATCAGTGCAGCATTGCCTGATACAAAGTCATCAGTGAGCTTGCCAGAGGTGGACAACTTCCTTTTCTACTCTATCTCACTCTCAAATGTAAGCAGTTTCCCATGAAGTTGGGTGAGAGATAGAGTATCCTGATTTGAACTGGAGCGTAGGACAATGGTATAAGTGTCCCATCTCTCAGGCAGGGATCTGAGGAAACGGTTGTTCATCTGACTATTAGAATACTCTTGTTTAACCATTTTCAGCTCAGAAATAAAACATGAGAATCGCTCAAACTGTTGAGTCAGTGTCTCACCCTTCCTATGAGAGAAAGTCTCATATTGTTGGGTGAGGATTTCCCTAGTATTTTCTAAGACCTCATTGGTTCCTCCGAATTGTTCCTTCACAGCAACCCAGAGATCATGAGCTGTTTCATGATGCAAAAGCCCTGAATAGATTTCATTTGGAATTGCCATAGCCAGAATTCCATGGGCTTTAGCATCAATTTCAAACAGCTTTAGATCTTCGTCCAAATATTGATCTGGTTTCTTTGGAACCCTCTCATTTGATTCAGGAACACTCAAAGTAGGCTTGTATGGTCCATGCACCACTGACTTCCAACAACCAACAATGTTGACAGACAAGTGATGGAGCATACGACGTTGCCAAATGTTATACTCACTCCTCACAAGCATCGGAGGCTTTGTTGAGGAGCCAGTATTGTGAGGATAATTAGTTGGTGTCGCCATCTTAGACTTCAAGCAAATTCAAGATAAACAAAACAAATCTAGCTCAAAACCATGAGAACCTCAAGTTTAAAGGCCAGAAGCAGCAGAAACTCAATCTCTATAACCGATTCTTGCAAATTTGCTAATTCGATCAAATGTAGATAGCACAAGAGCAGCTTCAATGATCAATTGTTAAATCGATCAATGATTAACCTGCTCTGATACCATTTGAAAGGATCTCAGCCTCTAGTGTGATCAATTAGGTTGTATTCGCAGCGGATTTAGCACAAGAATTAAGCAAATTATACTAAGAACACAAGAGAGGGCGGACCTTGGAGCAACTGGTAAGGTTGCTGCTTTGTGACCTTAAGGTCATGGGTTCTAGCCGTGGAAACAGCCTCTTGCACAAAATTGTGCAAGGAAAGGTTGCGTACATCTAATCGCTTCGCGATCCGGCCCCTCCCCGGATCCTGCGCAAAGCGGGAGCTTCATGCACCGGGTACGCCCTTTTATACTAAGAACACAAGAGATATATCAATGTAACAGTAGGTTATAGAGAAAGAGGGGAATTCTAAAAAAAGGTGTTTTCTATTAGATCACACGCTTCGGCAAGGATTACAATTAGGTCATCTTCCTTCTATAGGAAGAATGACGTCAGCTGATGTCACTTGATAGTGACATCAAACCGTTATTCTAACAAACTACTGAAACTATCTTAACTACTGAAGATGTCTAACAGCTGACATCTTCTTACAAATACTAAGTGTTAAACTTATTACAACAGCTGAAAAGAAACGACTGAAAACTACAACGACTGAAGAACAAACTCTTCAGTCGTTTTACAAACTACTGAAATAGAAGATAAAACTACTGATAAGAAAAAGCTGAAAGGTAAACCATCACAACAACTGAAGAATACTTCTTCAGCTATTGTGACAAACTCTGAAGCTTCAGCACTTGTCTTCAGACTTTAACTTCATATGTTTCATCAGCTGATAACTTCAGTAGTTGTCATCAGCTAATGTCTTCAGTCTTTGTCATCAGTCATTGTACTTCAGCTGTTGATCTTCAGTACTTTGATCTTCAACTGATAGACTTTAGTACTTGAGTCTTCAGCACTTGAGTCTTTAGTACTTGAGTCTTCAGTACTTGTACTTCAGCACTTGTACTTCAGCTGTTGATCTTCAGTACTTTGATCTTCAGCTGTTGAGGTCTTCAGACTTTGTCAAATAGCTGATGATGCTTTCAGCAGTTGTTGTGATGTCTTGTGGGAATTAGAGGTTTTTCTGATCTGGCTTATTGGTTGTTTTGGTCCAACACGTGTTCCCCTTTTTACTTTGGTTTTGGGGATGAAGCATGCTCTTTTAAACTGGAACTTTTATTTTTGATACTATATGATGCTCATGTTGTGGATTTTTGATGATACCTGCTGATACTTGAATCACAATCATTAGTTCTTTTGTGAACCGCTTGTTTTATATGGATAGATCTATTTGGGGAATCCCCCACACAGTGGCTCCTGCTACAGGGAGGTACCCCACTGAGATCCTGAGGGGTCGTTTGTGGCATGTGACAGGTTTTATTAAGAAACTATGGTGAACCATCCGGGCAGGTATGGTTCACCGTTTTGAGGCTTAGTTCTCCCCTTCGGGGTTAACCGGTACAACTTAACTATAGAAGAGGCCAGTCGAGACTGAGTGCAGAGTTGATTGTGACCCCACAACAGTTATAATTGATACTAAAACTTTAACATGTGGACCTTAAGAGTCCCTTTTGTTTTCTAAAACTTTAACCACTTGAACTCACCAACTTTATGTTGACACAAAACCTTTTTGAGCATGTCTTCAGGTACAACTAGGGAGAATAGTTGAGATATAGAAGATATCTAAATCCGAAACATGAAACAAGGGTAGATGTTGAAGACAAAAGTTGAGCCTAGAAGCCTTAGTTACTAAAGCGTCAAGAAATATTTACCAAGGGATTGATCATGATACCTAGAGATTGTAGATTGAGGCACCTTGTGAATTAAAACAAAGCCAATATTCTAAAGTAAATATTGTGAGTTGTATTGTAATAAGCCATTTAGTTTCCGCTGCATTTTGGTTGGTGTTTACTGATCGTTACATCCCGCCTCTCTAGGCCCGGGGTGTGACAATAATTCATTACAGATTGATGCATTTGATCCTATCAAATGGAATCAGAGCTTTCGGTTGAGTGTTTTAAGTTCTGTCGAACATAGAAACCTCAAAAATTCACTGAAATCTGTAATTGATTAACAATTCGAGTGAAACATTGTGAATTAAAGTTGTGTTTCTTCATCAGAAACATGATTTGAATCACAAATCACAGTATTTTTCATCAAAATTGATTGAATCAGTGAAAAAGTGTTCGAAAAACTTCTTGAGTTTACGAAATGAAATTCTGGAAATTGAGTAGATTCTTGTTGATAATTACTGAAATTGATGCTAGAAGAATGATTATTGGCATTATATTGAACTAATTGGAAAGTTTCAGTTCAATTCATCAACATTTGAAGGATTTCAGAAATTCAGAGTTTGTTATATTCATATGAACATGAAGAATGTGGCACATTAGGGTTAAAAATCACGGAAATTTGCCTAAGTGTTCAGGCGCTTGAACACTGTTTAGGCATTTTTCAACTGTTAAGGCATTTTCACCCTAGGCGTTTTACCACTGTTTGGGAGTTTTGGTACTGTTGAGCAGTTTTGGAAATCAAAATTCTAGGCGCATCAACTTGGGCATTTTGGAAATTTTTCTAAGGCAATGCCTTAGACGTTTGTCAACTGCTGGGGCATTCCATCACTGTTCAGACGCATCTCCTTTGATACTTAGACATTTTTCATTAAAAAAAATTGAAAAATCCAAAAATATTTTTAATTTTTTTCTTAATTCAAAAACATAGAAAATTGACAAAAATATAAGAATGGTGAAATCAGAAGACTCTGAAAATAGAGTTCCTAAACTTAAAAATAGAGCTGATTTCAAAAACTTGTCTCTTAGGTTAAAGCATCAGTTGAATTCCATAGACACTGATTTATGGAAATCAATTGAAAAAGGACTTTATATCCCTGTGACTACTGATGGTCCAGATAGAGGTTTTGTGTATACTAGAGATACACAAGAACCTTATCCTGAAGACAATCTACATGGAGATGATCTAAAGAAGGTGAAAAATGAAATCAAGGCTTACTCTCTCATGTGCAAAGGGCTACCATTGAAAATACTATCAAGGCTGGAAAATTATCAAACTGGATATACAATGTACAATGCCTTGAAAGTTATCTGTGAAGGAGGAAAGGAAATTCAAGATCTTGAAAACCAAAAACTAAAAAGGCAACTTGAATTATTTGAGCATATCTCAGGAGAGAAAATTAATCAGATGATGAACAGATTTGTGCAACTTACAACAGAAATGTCTACTTTGGGAATCAAGAATGATGTTGAAGATCTAAATAACAGACTTCTGAATGCACAACCATCATCCTGGAAACAGACTGTCACTTTGTTGAAACACACTGAAAAGTTTCCAATGGATCTCGATCTTCTCATTGCAAAGATTGAATCAGTAGAGATTGATTAGAGTTCAGGAAACAATGACAGACATGCATCAACATCACAATATAAGTATGTTGCTGGAGAAAATGCATTTCTTGCTAAAGATCAGACAACTCCTGAAGATGAAGGTGATTTGTTTGTGGTAGTAGGATTCTTCACTAGTACACCTGCGTATTCAACTCAACCACAACCACAGTCTCCTCCTAAAGCTCAAATGCCTAAACCTCAAACTGAAATTCCATCCTCAAACTCTGCCAATCCTAGCAAAGTAAAGGATGTCATTAATATTCTTTTACAGGATGAAGAGTCAAAATCTGCCTTTACAGCTTTCATGGCAAGTTTTCAAGCTTACCAAGGCAGTCATCTGACTCAAGTTGAGTTAGTTCTACAAGATCTGTTTGAGACGGATCCTGATGATGTAGAAATGGATCTCAACTGGAAAATGGTCATGATAGCTTACAGGACTCAAAAGCACTCATATGCTAACAGAAACTACAAACCCAGTGCAAACAAAACTATTGGGTTTGATAAATCAAAATCAAGGTCCTTTAACTGTAATAGCTATAGGCATTTTTGTAGAGAGTGTAAAGCTCCAAGGAATAAAGGAGGAAATGGTCAAGGTAGCTCAAACAGTCAGAAATATCAGCAACAGGCTAACAAGACATTTCAAAAGCCATACCAAAGCCTACCTATGCTAGAACCTAAAGAAGAGAAGACTAGTGAGGAACCAAAGAATGTACCGGTTGTAAGCATCAATGATGGTTATGATTGGAGTGCATATGCAGAACAGTTTACTGCTGATCTCACTTCTAATCTGGCTCTAGTTGCTGAACTTAATAATGAGACTGGTCTGAAGAGAAGGATCCTAAGAAAGATGCTGAATCAGATCAAGAGAAAGATTATGACTGGAGTGACAAAACAGATCCAAAAGAGAGGACCGAAGAAGTTGCTCTAATGGCACAATCTGAACAACCAAAGGTTGTTAACTCATCTTCTTACACTGAATCTCCAAATTCATATCCAGAAATACCAGTGGAAGTAAGAGAGAAAATGTGCACTAAAGCATGTTTTGAACAGGTTGAACATTATAGAACATACTCCTTCAAAATATGTGATAAACTCAAACAAGAGGAATTAAAGCACAACAAGCTAAAAACAGATCATAAGATTGCTGATGACAAGATCATATCTCTTCAAGCTTCTTGGAACAAAACACTTAAAGAACTTGAACTTGTTAAGAAACAACTTGAAGAGATGACCAAAACTCTTGAACAAGAAAAATTGGCACATGCAGCAACTCAAATTGATTTGGCCAAAGTTAAAAACTCAAAGAAAATTATTGAGTAACTGGTGAATGGAAGAAAGGATAAAGATAAAACAGGACTAGATTTTACACATGAACCTATGCCTGAATCAATCTCAAACACCTTACCTGAGATTTTTAACACTCATGATCATTCACCAGAAAATAAAGCTAAACTTAAAGAATATCAAGACCAAAAGAACTTCACAAAGATAAACGTTGAAATTTATGAAGAAACAGACTTAGAAAAGATAAAGCATGGTCATCCAATTAAAGTCAAATCTTATGAACCTCAACAAATGCATAAAAAGCTGTTTGTACCAAAATGTGAAAGTGTTATTGAACAAAATGAACAAAAGATTGAAAAATCTACTGATGACAATAACAAAATGAAAGGAAAATATGAAGAGCTTAAATAAGATAATACTTTTTTCTGATGATTCAAGTTTAAATGAATTGAATGAAAACAAAGATTGTCAAAAAGAATCTTCGCAAGATTCAATTAAAATTCAAAGCAACAAAACATCATCGAGATAAAGAAATCAAAGAAGAAGAAAGGCTGCTAAGGCTAAGAAAAATTGATTTAATCAATCAGTCAAAGAAAAATATTCAAATTAAACAAATTAAATTTGTGTCAGTAGGAACTTTTGACATGAACACAATCACAGAAATGACATCTAAACCTAAGATCAAATCTAACTCTGATCTGAAAACAAGTTCAGGTCCTAAGACTTCCGCTGTGCATAAAAGATTTGTATCTAAGGAGTCGAAGAATTGTGATCAAGTCCAAAAGAAAAATCCTAAGAATCAAATGACCAAATTCACACAAAAGAAACTGTTGGATTATTTATGCCCAAGACACATAGAACATTGATGTGGTTAGTACGTTATGATCCAA
This sequence comes from Flaveria linearis, assembly GCA_024085815.1. Taxonomy (NCBI): domain Eukaryota; kingdom Viridiplantae; phylum Streptophyta; class Magnoliopsida; order Asterales; family Asteraceae; genus Flaveria; species Flaveria linearis. The sequence goes on along the minus strand of CM044014.1, from coordinate 42,422,032 downwards.
GTTGGGTCATACCCAATAACAAGCTTAGCAAACACCAATTAATATTTAATTGATGATATGATCATGCAATTAAATAATTACACCAATTTAGAAAATGGGTTTTCTAAATAAGTTGCATATGAGATTGAACAACTTATAATGATATTTTGTTCATGGATGCTATTTGAAATGTTGTTTAATTTAGTTAAATAACATTAAATAATAAAAGTGTGTATGAGTTATATAATTAAATGGTTAATTATATAACTAATAAAAACAACTAGTTTATAAAAATTGGAGATTGGTTTTGGGGGGGAAACCCCTCTCTTGTGGACTTTCGGCCGCCCCCTTATGGGGAGGGGTCCTTTTGTGTTTTCCAATTAACCATTCTCCAAGAACTAGACACACACTCCACCTCTCATTCTCTCTCTAACATGCAAGAACCAAGGCCATTTTCTCTCAAGTTTTGAAGGTATGCAAAGCTGAAAATCGGATTTTCAGCTCACTCTTGGTTCGAGTTTTGGTGTTGAAATCCTAGCAAAAGGGTGTTTGTTGGAGGCTTGTGGGTATGGAAGCTTGAGGAAACCTATCCTTGGTGTTTTGGCCATTCAAATGCAGCCCCATCTTCATCAAAATAGTTTTTCTTGCAGCTCTACAAAGGTTGTATGTTTTGCATCTTTATGGTTGTTTTATACTTCTTGATAGCTAGTCCATTCACATATATTTGATCCTATGATTTTGGGTTTGTTGAAACAAAGTTATGAGCCTTATTTTTCAGATTATAAAACATGAAATTAAGCCTCTAATCCGCTGTGTTTTTCCTGTTTAAATGGTTAAACAACTATGTAAATGGTCCAACAAACCCAACATTGGCATCTAGAGCCGGATATGTGGATGACTAGTTTCAATTATCCTTGTAAAATTGGTTTATAGGGTTTTAACAACCAAATTAGGGCTGTTTTGTGATGATATAATGAACCCCAATCTTTCAAGGTTATATCTTACATGCTTGTGATTAAACCTTGAAAGAAAGATGTCAAATGCTTGATTATTATGTTTGGACAAAAAACCTAGATTTTGGGTTTGTGTTGGCTGAACATTTAGGGTTAAAAGGGGATTTATTTTGTTCTCGAAATGATGTATATGGATACATATTTTAGTGCATAACATAGCCTTGACCATGTGTGTTTTGGATTTGGTTGATTGTGATTTTTTCATGTTGGTTGATTTCATTCATAAAGGGTTGTAATATTATTCTTTTGTGTTTGTATTTGGGTTGTAATTTATTTATTCATTTGGTTATGTAATAAATAGAATAGGTGAATTTCTTTTATTAGAAAATTGTATTAGGATATGATTTTGTAAAAGAAGATGCACAAGATGAAGACCCAAAAGGAAGGACACAAGAGACATGGACGCTTGAAGCATTTGGATGTGGAATCAAGTGGGAGTTCATGGACACATATGATGTGTCATTGTTAACCCTTAGGAAAGACCGTATGACAACACTTGTGATGGCAAACAAGTGTAGTCAACTTAGTGGCTATGGTTATGCACATATGTTTGTATGATTGTGCTTGTTTGGTTGTTTATTGTATGATTGTGTTCTGATATTTGGATATGCATAACAAACTCATTAGCAAACTTAACAAGCTGAAAATTTATGTTTCTTAATCATTAATATGTTAATAAAAGTTATTAAAAGGATTAATGATTTAAATAAAATAGGTTTTAAGAAAAAAAATGAACCATAGGATACCTTGTATTTGAAAGCATGCAAATACAAGGTACATAGAGTTTTCAAAACTAGAATTAATGAAAACTAAAATCCCTTTGGAAACAAGTTTAACCCCATCCTTTTACATGACACTCGAATCACTTGAGAACTATTTGTGGGATAAAGGTCACCTAACCACTTTTAGGGAACTTGTGTTTTGAGGTGGGCTTAACATATTTGTGGGATAAAGGTCACCTAACCACTTGTATGTGTAAACTCACACGTGTGTGTAAGTAGGACGACTTGAATTGGAAACCACGTGCATAGGGTCACCGAAGCATGGCGTACAATGGTGTTGATGGGATTAAACATGCCAACCAAACGTAAGTGTTGGGTTTGTTAGAACATAAAATCATAGTTTAACCTCTTAAACTTTATGAAAATGCAGCGGAAGTTTAGCATTATAACCTTGTTTATAAGCTGAAAAATATGTTCATTAGATGACCATATTAATGTATAAAACAAACCCAAAGAACAAAGGATCATTTATGTGAATTAGCAAGCTATGAACATATGTAAAACTACATAAAATCATAGCTTCATTGAGCTGTGAAATACCTTACTGCAGCAGCAAAAATCGACCAAAATAAGAGCTGAAATGATGCTGAAAATGGCCAAGACTTCAAGAGTAGAAGTCCTCAAGCTTGTATACCCAAGTCTCCTTGCAAACAACTTCTTGTTAGGAAGAATTTACACCAAGAACAGCTTCAAAACCTAGCTGAAAACCCTCTTATTCAGCTGCCTAAAAACCGTATGGAGAAAGAGAGAGAGAGCTGCCTTTGTTGCTTGTTTGCATGTATATCTAATGAGTGAAGTGAGAGTCTTGGACAAGTACTAGTGCTAGACAATGGTGCATGTGCTTGCTCTTCCCAAAGGCAAGTTAGTGGAGCATGCATTTCCTTGTTCTTACCATGAGAATCAAAGGAAAAGAAAACTACACACACATGCATGGCTTCATGGTGGACGGCTTGCTTGTTTAAAAAAAAGGTTTTCTTTTTATAAATATCAAGCATTAACCCACACATATATTGTCTTGTAACAATTAACCATTTAATTGTTTAAGTAGTATACTCTCATTATTATTTGGTGTTATACAACTAATCTAAATAACACTTCAAATAATATCATTGAACAAAATATCCTAATAAATTGTTCCATCTCATATGCAACTTATTTAGAAAACCCATTTTCTAAATTTGGTGTAAATATTTAATTGCATGATCATATCACCAATTAAATATTAATTGGTGTTTGCTAAGCTTATTATTGGGTATAACCCGACTTGGATCATAACGTACTAACCACATCAATATTCTAAGTGTTTTGGGCACATAGAATCCTACAATAAGATGTTTAACCGATCCCATAAAGGCTAGAAGTGGCAAAAGGTTGCAATTGTTAAATGTTGACTACCTTGTTAATTTAAACAATGGGATAATGGTCACCTAACCATTATTTGAATGTAACGTTGGATTCTAGATTTTAATTATTAATTGTCTATGAGACATAAAAAGGTATTAATAATTAAAATAAAATTTTTCAAAAATACTAATAAGAACTTTGTAAATTTTGTAGAATGGCCATAAACAATAATGCTACCACCCCGACCGTCTATACCCTATCACTGAGAACTATTTTAGAGTGGGATCGTTTGAACCATACCGACTTTATGGACTAGTTTCAAAACTTGAGAATTGTTCTCAGGCAAGAGAAAAGGGTCTATGTCCTTGACGATCCTATTCCTGACCAACCCGACCCCGAGGATGTTAAGGCCTATAACAATTGGCTTTAGTATACTGAGGATTCCATGCAGGTATCCTGCCTCATGTTAGGAACTATATTTCCCGAACTCCAACAGGACTTGGAGCATCTTGGGGCATATGACATGATTACCAAATTAAAGGAAATGTTCCTTCAACAAGCTAGGGTAGAGCTCTTCGAAACGGTTCGAGCGCTTCATACGTGTCGCATGGAAGAAACCCAATCGGTATCATCTTTTGTACTGAAGATAAAAAGCCACATTGATCACCTCGAGAGGCTTAACTGTCCGTCTCAAAGGAGTTGGCCACGGATTTGATCCTAAATGGTCTAACTAAAAGATTTGAGATGTTCATAATGGATTACAATATGAACGGATGGGACAAGAGCATTGGTGAGCTTCACGCAGTGCTCAAAATAGCAGAGGCGGGGATGGGTAGAAAGGTTCTACCTATTCTCTCGATCAATAAGGGAAGCAATGGGAAAAGGCCATTCCTAATCCCAAGGCAAATGTTGCCAAAGGAAAGGAGCACATCAAAGGCAACGGGAAAGGGAAGGTTAAAACGAAACCTCCAAAACCTAAGCTTATGAAGCCTAGGGTAACGGAAAATGATCCATGCTTTGAGTGTGGTGAGATAGGACATTTGAAAGGGAATTATCCAACCTATCTCAAAGTGTTGAGAAATATGAGGCATGCTGGGCAGACCTCAGGTACAACTTTCATGATCCATATTGACTTAAATGTTATTTCTTCAAACACATGGGTATTGGATACCGGGTGTGGAACTCATATTTGCAATCTGTTGCAAGGGTTCAAAAGAAATAAGCACTTTAAGAAAGGAGACTATGTTTTGAAACTTTCAAATGGTTTAGAAGTTGTTCTTAAAAACATTTTGTATGCTCCTAGTTTGACTAGGAACATATTTTTAGTTTCCATTTTAAAAGAATATGGTTATGATTTAAAAGTTGTAAATGATGGTATTTATGTTTATATGGATGATGTGTTTCATTTCAAGGCTATGGCTATTAATGGTATTTATGAATTGGTTCATGATGATTCGTCCTATAATAACATACCAATCAAGCACCAAGAAACTTAAAATGGGTTTAAGTGATTCTTACCTTTGGCATTGTCATCTTGGTCACATAAACAAGAATCGGATTCAAACACTTCAAAAGAATGATCTTTTGGAAACAAATGAAAATTGTTCATTTGATAAGTGTGAATCTTGTTTACAAGGTAAGATGACCAAGTCGCCCTTTAGTGGTACTAACGAGAGGGAAAAAGACTTACTAGGAATCATACATTCGGATGTATGTGGTTCCTTTAAGACAATGACAAGGAATCATGAAAGATACTTCATTACCTTTACCGACGATTACAGTCGCTATGTTTATGTGTACTTGATGACACATAAACATGAAGCTTTTGAAATGTTCAAAGTCTTCAAGAATGAAGTAGAAAATCAACTCAATAGAACTATCAAAGTTCTCCGTTTAGATAGAGGAGGTGAATACCTAAGTGAGGCTTTTCAGGATCATCTAAGAAGTTATAAGATTGTCTCACAACTTACTCCTTCCGGAACACAACATAATGTTGTGTCTGAAAGGAGAAACCGAGCCCTATTGGATATGGTTCGATCTATGATGGCTATAAGCTCACTACCTCTATCATTTTGAGGTTTCGCACTACTCTCCGCTCTCTTATTTTGAATATGGCCAAACCAAGAAAGTGGATTTGACACCTTTTGAAATGTGGCATGGAAGAGTTCCATCGCTATCATATTTAAAGGCATGGGGTTGTGAAGCTTATGTTAAGCTTAACACCCAAAACAAACTGGAAAGTCGATCCACTAAGTGTATACTTGTTGGATATCCAAAAGACTGTATAGGATACTACTTCTTTGATCCAACAGAGCAAAGGTATTTATTTCTCGAAAGGCAGAGTTCTTGGAAGCCAAGTTCCTTATGGAAGGAATGACGTATAGAAAAGTGGAATTTGATGAAGATCAAGATCCACAAGCCGAAACACGTTTGGTTGACACTATCTATCAACAAGAGGTTGTTGATGATGATCAAAAGGTTGATCAATACACACAAAACGTTCGCAGATTTGGTAGAATTAGCACTCCACCTGAAAGATAGGGATTTTTCATGGATGGATGCTATGTGGTTGACTCTGATGAGCCAACTACATACCATGATGTAATGTCCAATTCGGATTGGGACAAATGGCTGGAAGCCATGAACGTAGAGATGCAATCCATGTATGAAAACCATGTTTAGGAATTGGTTGACCCTCCACTTAACTCCAAACCGGTTGGATGCAAGTGGGTTTTCAAGAAGAAAACAGATATGCATGGAAACTTGGATACTTACAAAGCAAGACTTATAGCAAAAGGTTTCACTCAAACTCAAGGGGTTGATAAACCTTCTCGCCTATGGCAATGCTAATGTCTTTTAGGATATTGTTTGCCATTGCTGCTCATTATGATTATGAGATTTGGCAAATGGATGTCAAAACCCCTTTTCTTAATGGGCATCTCGAAGAGACTGTCCATATGGTTCAGCCTGAAGGTTTTGTCGATCCAAAGCATCCTAATAAAGTATGCAAGTTAAAGAGATCATCTATGGATTGGAACAAGCATCGAGAAGTTGGAATCAACATTTTGATAAAGAGATCAAGAAATTTGGTTTCATCAAGAATGCTGACGAGGCTTGTGTGTATAAAAAGGGCTAGTGGGAGTGCAATTACATTATTAGTATTGTATATTGATGACATACTACTATTTGGAAATGATATTCCGACCATGGATGGTGTTAAAACCTGGCTTAGGAGCTCTTTTCCATAAAAGATCTCGGTGAAGCCACCTATATTTTGGGAATAAAGATCTAAAGGGATATATTGAGGGGGATGATAGTTTTATGCCAAAGTGCATACATTGATAAAATCTTGAAAAGGTTCAAGATGGAAAACTCTAAGAAAGGTATGGTACCTATTCAAAGAGAGACAATATTGAGTGCATCTAAATGTCCAAGCTCAAAGGATGAGCAAGATCGTATGAAGGACATCCCATATGCATCTGCTATAGGATCCATCATGTATGCGATGATATGCACTAGACCAGACGTGTCATGCGCGTTAAGCATGACAAGCAGATATCAAAAGAATCCAGGTAATAGCCATTGGATGGCTGTTAAAAGTATATTGAAATACCTTAGGAGGACTAAGGATATGTTTCTAATATACGGATCTAATAAAGAGGAACTCGTTGTAAAGGGTTACACGGATGCGAGTTTCCAAACTGATCGAGATGATTCTTGATCACAATCGGGATTTGTCTCCATTATGAGTAGGGTAGCATTGTCCACTATAGAATACGAATACATAGCCGCCTCATTAGCAGCTTGGGAAGTTGCATGAATAGAAAAGGTTTATCGCCGATCTATGGGTGGTCTCTACCATTCAAGACCCTTAGAAATCTTTTGTGATAACGAGGGTGCGATTGCTCAAATCAAGGAACCCCGTGCACATCAAAAGATTAGGCACAATGAGCGGAGATTCAACTAGAAAAGGGATGAAGTTGAAAAGGGAAAGATATATATTCGTAAAGTTCACTTTGATCAAAACATTGCGCATCCACTCACGAAGCTCATTGAAAAGGCAAAGCATGAAAGTCATACTTGTGCCTTAGGACTTCGATATTCTAGTGATTGGATTTGATCTGTTTAGTATAAATATGAAACATTTGTAAAATTTAACTCATCTATATATTTATGATATCTTGAGTTATGTTCCTTTTAGCGTGTTTACATCCATGAATATGTTTATTATTCTAAATGTCCGTAGTCGGTCATATTTATGGGAACAAATATGAACATTAGACTATTATGAACATGGATTGGTGGATATTCATAAGGAATGAATATAGAGCAATTGGTTGCTGCCAAGGTTCATAGATATTTGTGGGATACAAATATTGGACTGACCCGCATCTCAATTTTACTACATGGAATCTTCTAGATTGATCGTATGTAAATTTGAGTAAAGACGAATATCATTTGGTATCCTCCGACCTGAGATACATATTGGGTTTTGATATTCACCAAATGTTATACCTTGAGCTAGTTCTTCGCTGCTATGAAATAATGGTCAGTACATAAGGCTATGTTTAGGTATGACATAAGGTGTTTATGAGAAACGTATGTAGTCAAGATGGAATTTGCTCCTCTTATTCGTTGAGAGAAAGATGTCTAAGGCCTGATTAAGTTAAATCAACAAGGAATGATCATGCTATATCCTTGGATTTAAAATGACATCTGTAACAAAAGGATAAATGATTGATTCACCTTAATCATTTCAAGTTTGATACTTGAAGGGGATGATGTTATTGAATGGCTTCTAAGTCATGCGTATTAAGGGTAGTAAACCGTTGTTAGGCGGTATTTACTGCTTGCATCAATCTTCTATGAATCTTGTACAATGGAAGATTATTGGATTCTTTATGCCCAAGACACACAGAACATTGATGTGTTTAGTACGTTATGATCCAAGTCGGGTCATACCCAATAACAAGCTTAGCAAACACCAATTGATATTTAATGATGATATGATCATGCAATTAAATAATTACACCAATTTAGAAAATGGGTTTTCTAAATAAGTTGCATATGAGATTGAACAACTTATAAGGATATTTTGTTCATGGATGTTATTTGAAATGTTGTTTAATTTAGTTAAATAACATTAAATAATAAAAGTGTGTATGATTTATATAATTAAAAGGTTAATTATATAACTAATAAAAACAACTAGTTTATAAATATTGGAGATTCGTTTTGGGGGGAAAACCCCCTCTCTTTTGGACTTTCGGCTCCAGGAACTAGACACACACTCTACCTCTCATTCTCTCTCTAACATGAATGAACCAAGAACATTTTCTCTTAAGTTTTGAAGATATGCAAAGCTGAAAATCAGATTTTCAGCTCACTCATGGTTCGAGTTTTGGTGTTGAAATCCTAGCAAAAGGGTGTTTGTTGGAGGCTTGTGGGTATGGAATCTTGAGGACACCTATCCTTGGTGTTTTGGCCATTAAAGAGCAGCCCCATCTTCATCAAAATTGTTTTTCTTGCAGCTCCACAAAGGTTGTATGTTTTGCATCTTTATGGTTGTTTTATACTTCTTGATAGCTAGTCCATTCACATATATTTGATCCTATGATTTTGGGTTTGTTTAAACAAAGTTATGAGCCTTATTTTTCAGATTATAAAACATGAAATTAAGCCTTTAATCCGCTGCGTTTTTCTTGTTTAAATGTTTAAACAACTATGTAAATGGTCCAACAAACCCAACAGAAACAACAAATTAATCTGCCTAACCCTAAATTTAAACAAGAATCAAATGTTTCTTCCACTTCAAGGGTTAACAAAATGTTGTTTAATCACTCTCAAAAATATTGTGATATCTGTGATATGTATAATCATGACATTTCAGAATGTCATTTTAACAAGTATTGCCATATATGTGATATGACAAATCACACAACTGCTGATTGCTACTTTAACAAATACTGTGCATTGTGTGATGAAAGAAATCATAATACAAATGATTGCAACTTTAGAAAGAACTCATCAAGGAAGGATTTTAGTAATCAAGGATTTGTAAACCCATAATTTCAAGGAAATCATAATATTGGGTTTAAATATTCACAACAACAACAACCTTCCTTGGGTTTGAGATCTTTCAAAAGAAACAATTCTGATTATGATAATCAATATTTTGTCAAATCACAGCAATACATCAAGGTAAGTTTATTCCACGATCTGTGAGAATAAAAAATGAAACATTCTCAAATGCTTCATATAATGGTCCAAGATTTCTTGATGATGATCTTGAAAACAGATATAATGCTTTGAAATCAAAACAACAAAGAGATAACCAACATGTTTCTCAAAGAGGATTTGATAATGCTAAATATCAAAAGAAACCTGATGTAAACAAACTTCATTTTAAACAGTTTATAATTGTTGATAAGTTTGGAAAGCTCAAGACCATATCGGCTTGGGCTACTAACTCATCTTAAAATGTTTTTGAATGCAGGTACGCCTGCGGAGACCAATAAAGTCATGGTATGTTGACAGTGGGTGTAGCCGGCATATGACGGGCAATCAAGCCTTGTTGCAAGATTTTAAGTTAAAAGATGGAACACACGTTGCTTTTGGAGGTGATGCAGGTGGAAAGATAACATGAGAGGGAACCGTGTCAAATGGGATTATTAGTTTTGATAAAGTCAACTACTGTTCACAGTTGAACTTTAATCTATTAAGTGTATCCCAAATTTGTGACAAATCTTATTATGTTCTTTTTGATGATTATCACTGTTATATCTTGAAACCAGGTTTTCAGATTAGCAATGATTGGGTCATAGTTAAAGCAGCACGGGACAGAGACGTATATAAACTAGATATGTCTCAAGTGGATCCCGCAACAGAAACAACTTGCCTGATTGCTAAAGCATTGAATGATGAAAGCCAGTTGTGGCATAGACGACTCGGATATTCAAACTTCAAAAACATGAACAAGATTGTAGCAGGAAATCATGCCATTGGACTTCCTTCAAAGAAGTTTTCAACAACTAATCACTGCTGAGCATGTCTGAAGGGAAAGCAACATCGAGCGTCTTATAAGTTCAAGCTGATAAACTCAAACACCAAGCAACTCCAGATGTTACATATGGACCTTTTTGGACCAACTAATATTAGGAGTATTGGTCGAAAATCATACTGTTTAGTTATCATAGATGACTATACAAGATTTCTTGGGTTTTCTTTCTACATGCTAAATCTGAAATGCAGAACTTTAAAAAGAATTTATTAATAAAGTTGAAAATCAACTAGAGCATAAAGTGAAGATAATAAGAAGTGATAATGGAATAGAATTTAAAAATGATAACATTGATTTGTTTTGTGCAGAAAAAGGGATAGTTCATCAGTTCATTGCTCTCAAACCTCCATAACAAAATGGAGTTGCTGAAAGGAAGAACCGAACACTGATTGAAGCTACCCGATCCATGTTAGCTGATGCCAAAATTCCTATCATTTTCTGGGATGAAGCAATATCCACAGCCTGTGTCACACCCCCGGGCCCAGGTAGGGTGGGACGTCACAGATTAGGGCAGCGGAAACAAACCAATATAGGAGCTCAAAGGGAGAGAACATCACATGGCATTTAAAGATTTAAAAGACACCGGGCTGGAAATAGATCCAGCCCCAAATGTTTACATAGTTCAACAAAATAAAAATAGTCATCGAATCAAATTGTTCAAGTCATGATTTTTGTCACACTAGCAAATGCCATGGTCTTGGGGTTGAATCTAAGTCTTCCATAATAGCTAAAAGTCTTCACGAGTTACCTGAAACGTGCTTAAAAGAAAATAGTGTCGACTAAAAAGTTGGTGAATTCAAGTGCTTAAAGTTTCAAAACAATAAAAGGAACTCTTAAAGTCCACGGTAAAGGTTTTAGAATCAAGTGTGAAAGCTTATGAAAAATCTCATTTGATTTTGAAAGAATCATTTTTAGTATCAGTCATCGTTGGGTATCACAATCAACCCTGCACTTGGTCCCGGTTGGCCTATTCTAAACTTGTGTTTAACCGGATATTCCCGAAGCAAGGAACCAAGCCTCAAATCAGTGGAGCATACCTGCTAGGATGGTTCACCATAGTTTCTTAATCAAAACTTGTTACATGCCACATACGATCACTCAGGATCTCAGTGGGGTACCTCCCTGTAGCGGGAGCCACTGTGTGTGGGGGATTCCCCAAATAGATCTATCCATATAAAGCAAGCGGTTCACAAAAGAATTAATGAACATGATATAAGTGTCAGAAGGTATCCAAAAGTCCCACATACAATCGTCAAGTAAAGCACAATCATAGTTCATAAAACAAAAGAGCATGTTTCATCCCGAAAAGAGTAAGTAAAAAGAGATCACTAGAACTCACCTTAGATATTAAGCAAAGAATTTTTTTTGTGCCGGGAATATATCAAGTCTAGCACCCTATCATGAATATATATTAAGTGATTAACTACTGCTCTAAAACTATTTAAGGTGCAACAAGAGTGCCTAAGTCTTAGTTTGTCGGGTTCGGCTTTGATTCGATTAGGGTTTGCATAAAAAGTTTCCTTTTATGGAAAGTCAAGGTTTCTCATACGATTAAGGGTTTCTACACTACTAAGTCAAGAATATATGGTAAATATGCTATTCAAGTGACTACATTGCATATAGGAGTCGATTATGAAGTTTAACAAAATTTTACAATTGAGCCCCTGAAGTTTCAAAATTGACAGTTTCTACCCTTAAGTTTGGTCTCTTGTATTAAATGACCTTTATAACCAAAAATAAGGTTCAAGACCTTAATCTAACTTAATTTTAAGAACATATACCCAATATTTCAGTTTATAGACTCGGTTTATAAATTATGCGTTTAACGTTGCCGGTTACGGTAAAACCGAAGGGTTTAAGATGGTTACCTATGAGTTTTAATGTTTTTGAGTCTAGGATAAGTAGCTAACTTTTTAAAGTCATTTTTATAAGTTTCCAACCTTTTAAATCGCAAAATTTTCTTTTAGTAGTGGAAAGACTCGTTTTTACGTTTAAACCGTTAAAACGCGTTTTTAACGAGGTTTGACCCTTTAAAAAGCTTGTTTGACCAACCTTTCTACTTTATAAGTTATCTTATCCTTTATACTATGGGAATAACATGATTTTTATAATTTCTAACCTTATACCCATTTTTCTTAGATTTTCCTCAAAAACGTCTCTCGGTTAGCACCCGTTTTCACTTAAAAATCCATTTAAATTACCTTTTGACCACTAAAAATTCCCATTGACTCCAGAACACTTTATTAATCCTTAATGAACCTGTAATTATCTTTAAAAATTTTATAGCCCAATTTTTCTTGTTTTTAAGTAATTTTAACATGTTTTTGGGTCCCGAAAGTGACCAAAATGGGTCTAAACACAACATGTCCTTTGTTCCAGAGATTAAACAATATTAACACTCTTAATATTCATCAAAACCTACTGAAATAACAGTCCCAAATCATGGCCTAGTTGTTCTACACATCCATAGACTTTAAAATATATAGAAAGTGTCATAATCGACCATTACACATGTGTAAATCATTGTAACTTGAGTTTATCCATTACCATAACTTCATCTAACTTAAAAATCAGATTGTTGGGGTGTCTAAAACTTATTTTTGAGCAGGTTATGACCCTTGTTTAAGAGGGTTTTCAAGAAAGTGTTTAAGGTGTGTTGTAACTTGTAGAAAGATGGGTTTTTCATGGTGTTCTTGTGCTAATACCTTCCATTCACGGTGTACCACTATTTTTGACATTGAAAACAGATTATTAGGATTTTAATGAGCCATTAGAAATCAGGTTACAAGGTTAGTTCTCAAAGGTTACAAGATGCACAAGTTGGACAGTGAGAATCACCCAAAAAGAGGGTTTTCTAGATGTAACTCTTGTTACACCTATAGATTGACATGTTATACTTGTAGGATACCTTCAGGAACGTGGAAAGCTCTCCAAGAAGAAGGTAGTAGTGAGAAGTTTCTGCTACAACAAGAAGAAGTAGGGTTTTTAAGTGAAAAATGAAGACAAACTTGAGAAATGACCAAAACCGAACATATGGAGCTTACACTTGATGTAACCCACGGTTTGGAAGGTGTGGATGATCGTGGATGGCTGGAATCTCTATGGACAAGGCTGGAGAATCTCGAACAAAAGCTAGAACTCTAGGTTTTGGAAGATTCAAGCTTTAAACTTCACAAAATGACACCTTCTTGCGGTTTTGGTGTTAGCCTATGTTGTTGTTGTCGTAGCACACGATTTTTGCTGCTAGAATGAGGCTGAAAGGGAGCTTGAAACCGTGAGCATGAGGGTGGTTTCAGCTGAGTTCGAGAGAGAGAGAGAGAGGAGAGAGGAGTGAAAGGAGTGAGTCTTGCAAAAGTGTAGAATGCATGTGTGTTGTATGGATTAATGAAGTGGGTTGTGTGTAGTGGTGGACAAGGGTGTCCATTGGTGGCAAGGGGGCGGCTGAAGGTTTGTCCGCTATTGAGTTTTAATTTAAATTTTTTATCTCATAATAATTATTATGTGGTGGTATATTTTAGTATATTAGTTGATAGATGTTGTTAGTTGTGGTGTCTTGTGAATGTCCATGCATGCATGAACCGAAAATTACAAGTATATGGGTGTGAGTGCACACATTTCATATGTTTCAATTAGGACAAAGTAATTTCTACTTAGGATGACTAATTTTCTAAAAGGCAAGACTTAAAATAACTAAATTCACAGAAATCACATAGAATCATAAAAATGGATCAAATAACAAACGGTGATTCTAAATTATTGATATAATTAAATTATTTTCATTATTAGTACTCATAAGATGGGTTATGATGCAATTAAATTAGGGTTTAGAATAGTGACCTTGGGACCGGTTGTCACATTCCCCCACCGTTTAGGAAATTTCATCCCGAAATTTTAGCTTCGATTAGAATTTGTACGGGTGGGTTTAAAGAGATGCGGGTAGTTCTTCCTCATCTCGTCTTCACGAACCCAAGTGAATTCCGGCCCTCGTCTTGAGTTCCATCTAACCTTAACCTTAGGTATGCGGCTTCGCCTGAGTTGCTTAACCAAGCGATCCGTGATCTCTATGGGTTCTTCCACGAAGTTCAGCTTATCATTGATTCTTGTCTCCTTCAATGGTAGCTCCAATGTTTTGTCTACCAGACACTTCTTCAAGTTTCACACATGGAAGGTGTCGTGTATATAACTCAATTTCTGAGGTAGTTTCAACTTGTAAGCCATAGGACCAATTCTTGCAAGTATTTCAAATGGTCCAATGTACCTTGGGCTTAACTTGCCTCTTTTTCAGAATCTTACGGTTCCTTTCCATGGTGCTACCTTCAGCATTACTCTATCACCTATCTGAAACTCTAATAGTTTGCGTCTCCTTTCAGCGTATTTCTTCTGACGGTCCCTTGCTGCCCGTTGACGCTCCTTGATTTTGAAAATCTTATCGGTGGTTTCCAATACGATGTCGGGTCCTAGAACTTGGCTATCACCAATTTCGTTCCAACTCAAGGGTGACCGACATTTCCTATCATAGAGAGCCTCATACGGTGCCGCATTGATGCTTGTATGGTAGCTGTTATTATAGGAGAACTCCACCAATGGAAGATGGTTATCCCAGTTCCCACCAAAATCAATCACGCATGCTCTCAACATATCTTCTAAAGTTTGAATAGTTCTTTCGCTTTAACCATCAGTTTGCGGGTGGTAAGCCGCACTTAAGTCCAGCCGGGTTCCTAAAGCTCGTTGGAGTGATTTCCAGAAACACGAAGTGAAACGACTATCACGGTCGGAGATTATTGATAGTGGCACACCATGCCTAGCCACTATTTCATTGATATACAGTTGAGCCAGTCTTGACATGTCATAGTCTTCCCGAATTTGTAAGAAGTGAGCTGATTTGGTTAGTCTATCCACTATTACCCAAATAGCATCATGACCTCTAGACGTTCTGGGTAACTTTGTAACAAAATCCATCGTGACGTTATCCCATTTCCATTCTGGGATTTCTGGCTGCTGCAACGTCCCTGATAGTTTTTGGTTTTTAGCTTTTACCATGGTACAAGTTAGACATTTTCCGACATAAACAACGATTGATTTCTTGATTCCAGGCCACCAGAAAAGTGCCTTCAAATCCTGGTACATTTTATCACTTCCAGGGTGAACTGAATACCTAGATTTGTGAGCTTCGTCGAGAATTACCTCTCGAATTCCCCCATGATTTGGCACCCAAGTTCTCCCTTCGCACTTATATGTACCATCATTTCCTGTTTCAAATCGCTTTTCCATTCCAGTTAATCCTTCTCCCGCTAAATTTTCCTCCTTTAACGCTTCACTTTGAGCTTCTTTCAGCCTTGCAATTAGGTCAGTGTACACACTTATCCTTAAAGCTCGTACACGAAGAGGTTTTTCTCTCTCCTTTCTGCTCAAAGCATCTGCCACCACATTGGCCTTACCAGGATGATAACGGATTTCACACTCATAGTCGTTTAACAACTCAACCCATCTTCTCTGACGCATGTTTAGCATCTTCTGGTCGAGAATGTGTTGCAAACTTTGATGGTCAGTGTAAATGACGCACTTCGTGCCATAGAGATAGTGCCTCCACATTCTGAGAGCAAACACCACGACACCTAATTCCAGATCATGCGTAGTATAGTTTTTCTCATGGTCGTTTAGCAGTCTAGATGCATAGGCAATGACCTTGCTGCGTTGCATTAGCACACATCCTAACCCCTGACGCGAGGCGTCACAATAGACTACGAAGTCTTTGACTCCTTCTGGGAGGGCCAGAACAGGTGCACTGCATAACTTTTCCTTGAGCGTCTCAAAGGATTTATCTTGCTCTTGTTCCCACACAAAGGTTTTGTTCTTCTTTGTCAGTGCGGTCAAGGGTTGCACAATGCGTGAGAAGTCTTTTATGTATCGTCAATAGTATCCGGCCAATCCTAGGAATCGCCTAATCTCAGTGGGAGTTTCAAGAATCTTCCAATTCTTTATGGCTTCAATCTTGGAAGGGTCAACTTGAATTCCATTCTCATTCACTACATGCCCATGAAATTGGATCTCTCGCATCCAAAATTCATATTTTGAAAATTTGGCATATAGATGTTCATTTTTGAGTAACTCAAGAATTAGTCTGAGATGTTTCTCGTGCTCTTCCTTATTACTGGAGTAGATCAGAATGTCGTCAATGAACACAATCACAAACTTGTCGAGATATGGGCGGCATACATGGATCATGAGATCCATGAATGCTGCTGGTGCATTAGTCAGTCCAAAAGGCATGACTAAGTACTCATAGTGTCCATACCAAGTTCGGAAACCGTCTTGGGTATGTCTTCTTCTTTTATCTTCAGTTGGTGGTAACCGGATCTCAAATCGATCTTGGAGAAGTAGCTTGATCCTTGAAGTTGATCGAATAGGTCGTCTATCCTCGGAAGAGGGTAACGGTTCTTTATGGTCAACTTATTTAACTCTCGGTAGTCTATGCACATGCGTAGGGTTCCATCCTTCTTTTTCACAAATAGCATCGGGGCACCCCATGGAGAGACACTCGGACGTATGAATCCCTTGTCCAATAGTTCTTGAATTTGCATCATCAGTTCCTTCATTTCAGGAGGGGCGAGTTGATACGGCGCTTTGGCTATCGGTGCGGCGCCTGGCATCAAATCTATTTGGAACTCAACTTGTCGATTAGTGGGAAGTCCCGGTAGGTCTTCCGGAAATACTTCAGGGTATTCAGAAACCACTGGGATGTCTGAAATCTTCTTCTCCTCTTTGGTCTTCATCACGTAGACTATGAAAGCTGAGCATCCCTTCTGTAAGCTATTGGTAGCTTTTAAATGGGATATCATGGGGCTTAAGGTGTTACTCCTTTCTCCTTGCACCACCAACACTTCCTTGTCATTCAATGGTATCTTGAGTAGGCGTTCATCACAAACAATTTCGACTCTGTTCTTAGCTAACCAGTCCATGCCAACAACCACATCAAATCATCCTAACTTAATGGGCATCAGATCTATTTTAAACGTATTTCCATTTAGATTCATTGAACAATCCTTGATGATTTCATTAGTTTCTAAAATGTTTCCATGAGCTAATTTGATGGTAAACGTATTGGCCTAGGTACACGTAGCTAGGTCAATCAAGGATCTAAAAGCACTAGAGATAAAACTAGCAGTCGCTCCAGTATCAAACAAAACGGTAGCAGGATGATTATTTACAAGAAACGTACCATTAACCACATCAAGTTCCTTTCGGGCTCTAGCTGGGTCCATCACAAAAGCTCTTCCCTTAGGCTTATTGGGCTTGGCATCCTTATCTCTACCCAGCTTAGGACACTTGCTCCTCATGTGTCCTGGATCCCCGCATTCATAGCATTGCTTCCCTGGTATGAAAGTACAATCCTTGTCAGGTGCCTAGTCCTTTTGCACCTAAAACAGGGCATTGGGTTGCATTACCCTTGATGGTGTAGCTTGCACTTGTTGCAAAATGGGCTTGTTCCCGTATACAGCCTCCGGGTCTTGCTTCCCTGATCATCACGTCTCGCACCTTCGAAACTTTTCCTTCCTGACCCGCTACTACTTCCAACTGCTTTCTTTGCTTCAAACCACCTTCTTTTGTCTCCAACAAACTTCTTCTTCTCATCACTCCTAATTTGCTCAGTCCATCCAGTCCTAACTAGGTCATCAGTCAAACTGCTGGTGAGGTCAACTGCGGATTGTAGAGTCAAGGGCTTGGCGGATCGGACCATTCCTCTAACTCTAGGATGTAGCCCCCGGATGAATCGTGCTACGCCTTTGGATTCGGGTGTCACCAGGTGTAGCACCAGCCGGGATAGGGCTAAGAAACGGTTGATGTACTCCGTGTAATTGGGACCTTTCATCTCCAGGCTCAGGAACTCCGATTCTAGCTTCTCAAGTAAATTGACGGGGCAATACTTGTTGGTTATCAGCTCTCTGAATTCGGTCCAGCTCATTTGCATTGAGTATTCCTTCCCCGAGCTTGTGTGATCATCTTCCACCACTCCAATGCCAATCCCTTTAGTGATTGAGAAGCAAATCTCACCATGTGGTCCAGTTTGCATTCGCTGATGTCCAGTACAGCCTCCATCTCGTCAATCCATCTGTAAGTCTCTATAGCACCCTCAGTGCCATAGAAGTCCTTAGGTTTGCATGCCATAAAGGTCTTATAGGAGCATCCATTCCTTAACGCCTCAGATTCCTCGTTGTTTTCGGTCCCATTACTACCTCCGGCATCGTTCCAGTCAGCATTGATCTGAGCGATGATGGTTGGTATCTTGTGAGCAATTTGTTATGCTACGAGATTTGCTATCCTCTCATCATTCTCTGGGTTAGAATTCCCCCAATGGGAGTCTCTGGAGGAGTAGGAGTTTGATTTCTGGTTTGCCCTGTTCCTTCATGACGAGCTCGGTAGGCTCCTTGTCTCCCGATACGTGTTCCTCTTCTGGTAGGCATTCTGATAGTATCACAGATAAAGTCGTTTTAGCGTCTCATATTTGTTTCCAACAACCTATGCACTACTTCCCTACAAGGCTTCCTCTATATGAGGAGAGAATACGGTGTATAATTATACACAACCTTCCAATTTCCCATAGATTACTAATTTAAACAGTTTAAACAGTCATCAAGAATGGCATGGCCCAACACCATGAAATACCCAACACATGACAGATAATCATAAATGTTTCAACAGCATTGTATTTAGAAATCAGTTCAAAATAAGATAAAGTCAATAGTATCAGAGTCTAGCTCTTACAAAGTGGAAGGTGCCATTACCCCCATGAATAATAATAAAAATAATAGTGTTAGATAATGAAAAGATTGTTTCCTTCAACTGTTCAAAGACAGATATCCTTCCTCCTTCTACATGTCAACTTCACATCCACTTTTTCTTTAGCCATCCCATCCATCCAGAGCTCTTCTTCTTCTGCTCCTGTTCCAACCTCTACACCCCGTGTGACGCCATCACAGCTTGGAATTGAGCAGACTGGGAGGTCCGGGTAGCGTGCTTAAGAGTCAGCTCGTGGCGACGGACGGTCCTCAAAAGCTCCTCCAATGCTGAATCAGTGGGTCCTACGTCACTTGCCCGACGGCTGGATTGGGAGTACCTATCCCCTGCCAGTACGCTAGGGCCGTCATACATGTTGTGCCTCGGAGGCATCCGGGGCTCTTCCTGTGGGTGGTGTCGGTGTGGCTCGAACGGTGGTGGTGCGGGTATAGGAGTCCTAACCGGTGGTGGAGGAGGAGGTGGCATCCTAAATGAGACCGAAGGTCCAGGTCTAGCACTCTTACGTGGACGAGTGATGGTACGTGGTCCCTTATTCCGAATAGGCAGGATATGTGAGTGGGACGGAGTGGCAACATGCGGCGAGTGGGAGCACGTCCGGCTCCTGGAAGGTGTCGTCGAAGAAGAGTCTTCAGAAGCTTCAGTGTCCTCTGACGTGACGGATATCCATCCTGGGTGTCCACACCACCTAAGGTATTCCTCATACTCAGTGCGCAGTTTTGCCTTCTTGGTGTCCCCGTTGGTGCACTGCTCTCAGTAGGGTAAGTAGGTGCCTTTCCCTTGTCAGCCATAGTTTGTTTCCCGTAAAAAGACATCCTGAGTAATTTCGTTTCTCATAGCTCATGATAGTCTTACTAATAATAATATACTCATAGTACTAGTGATGGCATTAGTATCAGGAATCTCTATGTATTCCTCATCAATCATATTAGAATCAATTGTTTCTCAAAATAATGTCAGGCAAAACAGTTCATCTTTAAAAATCCATTTCAAATATCCAGTAAAAATAAGTTTCAAAGTTAATCAACATTACACAGAAAAGTCCAAACATAACATAGAGGTTCGTGATGGAAATTACGCGTCCGGTAAATTCATGATTATGTTGATCAAGTGTAATCATCAATTTACCCAACCCGATCATTCCAACACTTTCCCCACAAGGACAGTCCTAGGGTATCAGGGTTGTAGCCTAGGGTCTACTATGGTATTCCCGACTTCTCTACAACCTTTGGCTCTGATACCAATCTGTCACACCCCCGGGCCCAGGTAGGGTGGGACGTCACAGATTAGCAACAACATACATGGCAGCGGAAACAAATCAATATACGAGCTCAAAGGGAGAGAACATGACATGGCATTTAAAGTTTTAAAAGACACCGGGCTGGAAACAGATCCAGCCCCAAATGTTTACATAGTTCAACAAAATAAAAATAGTCATTGAATCAAATTGTTCAAGTCATGATTTTGGTCACACTAGTAAATGCCATGGTCTCGGGGTTGAATCTAAGTCTTCCATAATAGCTAAGAGTCTTCACGGGTAACCTGAAACATGCTCAAAAGAAAATAGTGTCAACTAAAAAGTTGGTGAATTTAAGTGCTTAAAGTTTCAAAACAATAAAAGGAACTCTTAAAGTCCACAGTAAAGGTTTTAGAATCAAGTGTGAAAGCTTATGAAAAATCTCATTTGATTTTGAAAGCATCATTTTTAGTATCAGTCATCATGGAGTATCACAATCAACCGGCACTTGGTCCCCGGTTGGCCTCTTCTAAACTTGTGTTTAACTGAATATTCCCAAAGGAAGGAACCAAGCCTCAAATCAGTGGACCATACCTGCTAGGATAGTTCACCATAGTTTCTTAATCAAAACTTGTTACATGCCACATACGATCACTCAGGATCTCAGTGGGGTACCTCCCTATAGCGGGAGCCACTGTGTGTGGGGGATTCCCCAAATAGATTTATCCATATAAAGCAAGTGGTTCACAAAAGAATTAATGAACATGATATAAGTGTCCGCAGGTATCCAAAAGTCCCACATTCAATCATCAAGTAAAGCACAATCATAGTTCATAAAACAAAAGAGCATGTTTCATCCCAAAAACAGTAAGTAAAAAGAGATCACTAGAACTCACCTTAGATATTAAGCAAAGAAATTTTTCATGTGCCAGGAATATCTCAAGTCTAGCACCCTATCATGAATATATATTAAGTGATTAGCTACTGCTCTAAACCTATTTAAGGTGCAACAAGAGTGCCTAAGTCTTAGTTTGTCGGGTTCGGCTTTGATTCGATTAGGGTTTGCATAAAAAGTTTCCTTTTATGGAAAGTCAAGGTTTCTCATAGGATTAAGGGTTTCTACACTACTAAGTCAAGAATATATGGTAAATATGCTATTCAAGTGACTAAAGTGCTTATTGGAGTCGATTATGTAGTTTAACAAAATTTTACAGTTTAGCCCCTGATGTTTCAAAATATACAGTTTCTACCCTTAAGTTTGGTCTCTTGTATTAAATGACCTTTATAACCAAAAATTAGGTTCAAGAACTTAATCTAACTTAATTTTAAGAACATATACCCAAAATTTCAGTTTATGGACTCGGTTTATAAATTTCGCGTTTAACGTTGCCGGTTACGGTAAAACCGAAGGGTTTAAGATGGTTACCTATGAGTTTTCAATTTTTTGAGTCTATGACTAGTAGATAACTTTTTAAAGTCATTTTTATAAGTTTCCAACCTTTTAAATCACAAAATTTGATTTTAGTAGTGGAAAGACTCGTTTTTACGTTTAAACCGTTAAAACGCGTTTTTAACCGGGTTTGACCCTTTTAAAAGCTTGTTTGACCAACCTTTCTACTTTATAAGTTATTTTATCCTTTATCCTAAAGGAATAACATGATTTTTATAATTTCTAACCTTATACCCATTTTTCTTAGATTTTCCTCAAAAACGTCTCTCGGTTAGCACCCGTTTTCACTTAAAAATCCATTTAAATTACCTTTTGACCACTAAAAATTCCCACTGACTCCAGAACACTTTATTAATCCTTAATTAACCTGTAATTCTCTTTAAAAATTTTTGTATCCCAATTTTTCTTGTTTTTAAGCAATTTTAACGTGTTTTCGGGTCCCGAAAGTGACCAAAATGGGTCTAAACACAGCATGTCCTTTGTTCCAGAGATTAAACAATATTAACACTCTTAATATTCATCAAAACCTACTGAAATATCAGTCTCAAATCAAGGCCTAGTTGTTCTACACATCCATAGACTTTAAAATATATAGAAAGTGTCATAATCGACCATTACACATGTGTAAATCATTGTAACTTGAGTTTATCCATTACCATAACTTCATCTAACTTGAAAATAAGATTGTTGGGGTGTCTAAAACTTATTTTTTAGCAATTTATGACCCTTTTTGAGAGGGTTTTCAAGAAAGTGTTTAAGGTGTGTTGTAACTTGTAGAAAGAGGGGTTTTCATGGTGTTCTTGTGCTAATACCTTCCATTCATGGTGTACAACCATTTTTGACATTCAAAACAGATTATTATGAGTTTAATGAGCCATTAGAAAGCAAGTTACAAGGTTAGTTCTCAAAGGTTACAAGATGCACAAGTTGGATGGTGAGAATCACCCAAAAAGAGGGTTTTCTAGGTGTAACTCTTGTTACACCTATAGATTGACGTGTTATACTTGTAGGATACCTTCAAGAACGTGGAAAGCTCTCCAAAAACAAGGTATTACTGAGAAGTTTCTGCTACAACAAGAAGAAGTAGGGTTTTTAGGTAAAAAATGAAGACAAACTTGAGAAATGACCAAAACCGAACATATGGAGCTTACACTTGATCTAACCCACGGTTTGGAAGGTGTGGATGATTGTGGATGGCTGGAATCTCCTTGGACAAAGCTGGAGAATCTCAAACAAAAGCTGGAACTCTCAGTTTTGCAAGATTCAAACTTCATAAAATGACACCTTCTTGCAGTTTCGGTGTTGGCCGTTGTTGTTGTTGTTGTAGTTCACGATTTTTGCTACTGGAATGAGGCTGAAAGGGAGCTTAAAACAATGAGGGTGAGGGTGGTTTCAGCTGAGTTCGAGAGAGACAGAGAGAGGAGAGGAGTGAAAGGAGTGAGTCTTGCAAAAGTGTAGAATGCATGTGTGTTGTATGGATGAATGAAGTGGGTTGTGTGTAGTGGTGGACAAGGGTGCCCATTGGTGGCAAGGGGGTGGCCGAAGGTTTGTCCTCTAGTTAGTTTTAATTTAAATTTTTTATCTCACAATAATTATTATGTGGTGGTATTTTGTAGTATATTAGTTGGTAGATGTTGTTAGTTATGGTGTCTTGTGCATGTCCATGCATGCATGAACCGAGAATTACAAGTATGTGTGTGTGTGTGCACATTTTATATGTTTCAATTAAGACTAAGTGATTTCTACTTAGGGTGACTAATTAATATTCCCGGGCACTAATTCTCTATAAGGCAAGACTTAAAATAACTAAATTCACAGAAATCACATAGAATCATAAAAATAGATCAAATAACAAATGGTGATTCTAACATTATTGATATAATTAAATTGTTTCCATTATTAGTACTCATAAGATGGGATATGATGCAATTAAATTAGGGTTTAGAATAGTGACCTTGGGACCGGTTGTCACAGCCTGTTTTGCTTAGAATAGAATCTTAATTGTGAAAGATAAAAAGAAAACTCCATATGAGTTAATGTTTGACATTAGACCAAACATAAATTTTTTAAAATCATTTGGTTATCCAGCTATGATTCTTAACTCATGTGATCATTAGGAAAATTTGATGAAAAGCTGACAATGGGTTTTTCGTTGGATATTCATCTATTTCCGAAGCCTATCAAGTTTATAACTCTAGGACAAATACTATTAATGAAACATTCAACGTTAAGTTTCTAGAAAACTCTTTTCCATCAGTTTCAAATGGTCCTGCATGGTTGTTTGATTTAGATTCTTTGTCAAACTCATTTCAATCTAACTTGTTAATCAATCTTATGATTCTACAGGTAAGAAAAACTCTAGAGGAGACCTTGGATCTTTCAGTGACGATTCGGATTCTGATGATACAGATGATTCATGTCCAGATTATCAATTCTTCTCATTTGTCAAGGATTCATCGATACAATTCAATGAAAATTATCATGATAATTCAGCTTCAGATCATTCAGTCTCGTTAGATCAAGAAGGATCACAACCTATTCCTAATGATGGTATAGAAATTGGACAACCTGAGTCTGGCACATCTTCTATCTCTGGAGATGCAATTACTCATAGTAACTTTGATTACTTTATCAATTCACCGACTCAAGTTCCAAATTTCACTCCACATTCTTCTACCTTGTTGCATCAGCTCTCCAATCTGAACCAAACCAATCTGGATATTAATGTTCAAGGAACTGAGATACCGACATCTCGTATCCATAGGAACCATCCAACATCCTAGATTATTGGTCCTCTGAATGAAAGAACTACCAGGAGTAAATCTGAAAAAGCAAATGTTTGATTATACTCCTGTTTTCTTTCACAGATTGTTCCTAAAAACGTCACCGAGGCATTAAAAGACAATTGTTGGATTGAAGCAATGCAAGAAGTACTACTTCAATTCCGCAAGCAAGAAGTGTGGTATTAAGTGGATTTACCTGAAGGTGAAAATGCATAGGCATGAAATGGTTGTTTAGAAACAAGACTGATGATCTTGGTATTGTAATACGGAATAAAGCAAGACTCGTTGCACAAGGATAGACGTAAGAGGAAGGAAAAGATTATGATGAGGTGTTTGCTCCAGTGGCAAGACTTGAATCCATTTGAGTTTTCCTGGCATATGCTTCATTCATGAAGTTTAAGGTGTATCAAATGGACGTCAAAGGTGCATTTCTATATGGTCCTATAACTGACGATGTATTTATGAAGCAACCCCCAGGCTTTGAGGATGCTGAATTTTCACATCGAGTGTATAAGATGAGTAAGGAATTATATGGATTACATCAAGCACCAAGGATTTGGTATGAAACGTTGTCACTACATTTAATCCAGAATGGATACACAATAGGGAAAATCGATCCAACTTTATTTATAAAGAAGGATGATGATGATCTCTTATGTGTACAAGTGTATGTTGATGACATCATATTCGGATCTACAAGCTCCAAGTTGTGCAAAGATTTCGAGGATATTATGAAGTCTCGATTCCAGATGAGTTCTATGGGAGAGATTAACTTCTTTCTTGGACTACAGGTCAAGCAAACAGAAGACGGAATCTTCATAAATCAAGAGAAGTTTGTTGACAAACTCTTGAAAAAGTTCAAGTTGTAAGACTATCAGTTTATCAGAACTCCTGCAGATGTTAACACCAAGATTGAACCTGATCTGAAAGGAAAATCTATTGATCAAATGCTATACAGATCAATGATTGGCTCGTTGATGTATCTTACTGCATCGCGTCCAGACATTATGTATGCGGTTTGTGTCTGCGGCAGGTATCAATCAGACCCAAAGGAATCACATCTAATTGCTGTCAAACATATATTTAGGTATCTCAAAGGTAAACCAGCATTAGGGTTATGGTACCCTTATGAAGGGAATTTTGAGTTACATGGATATACAGACAGTGATTACGGTGGTTGTTGTCAAGATAGAAAATCGACAACGGGTGGGTGTCAATTTCTGGGTCCCGATTAGTCTCGTGGCAATGTATGAAACAAACCAACATCTCTGTGTCTACAGCAGAAGCTGAGTACATTGCTGCTTCAGCTGGATGTTCTCAAATCCTATGGTTGCAAAATCAACTATTGGATTACAGGTTCAATTTTTTGAAAACACCAATTTATATTGATAACACAGCTGCTATGTTTACGACAGCTAATCCTGTCCAACAATCCAAAACCAAACATATTGAAATTCGATATCATTTTCTCAGAGATAACTCTAAAAAAGGTTTAATCATTTTAATTCAAATTGCAACTGAAAAGCAGTTGGCTGGCTTATTCACCAAAGCCTTCTTACCAGGCAGGTTTGAATATTTAGTCGAGTGAATTGGTTTAATTAACCATATTTGATCTTTGATTTGAATGAAAAATGATACAAACCCTCCCTTAACTAAACAGAATTTTCTTGATCAACTATCAATGTTAATTGCCTTCTATGTATATATTGTGTGCATATGTGCAGTGTATGAAAAAGAAAATACAAAAATAGAAAAGAAATACTACTTTAGTATTAGTTTACATTTCTTAGGGATTGAATAAAATCTACAATATGTGAGAGATGATAGTACATCAGTTGGTTCAGTTGCATTCTTCACTGATCAATAAAGTCTGACATGATCAGATCAGATGTGTAGGTAAGGTCATGCAATTAGACTGAACAAGTAAATTCCTGTGATTCAACAAAATCCTCTATGCATGTATGTGTATTTATCTTAGTACTGATGAGTAGCATTAGCTAATCGGATAGTATGCTTGTAAAGTTACAACACTCACACCTGGTGGTGATATGATAAACCATGAGCTATGTTAAAGGCATCAACTCACTTCTCTGTTATGAGTCATCGTAGACATGAAGTGATGAGATATCCTCTGTTGTAAGGAATTACAGACTTGGATTTTCTCCTGATGTCAAAAGATGCCAATGTGCATAACCCATTCAACATGAGTGGTTAAGAGATTATCAAATGGTTATGCATGATAATTCTCAATTAAATTATAAACATGAACTCTGGTTATAAATATATGTCAGGTAATAAAGTTGAGAAGTTTGTACTTTCTTGTATCTCTTGATGATAGTTGATCTCTCTATGTCTTTGTGTGAGCCATGTCATGTCATATTAAAATAAACCGTAATCAATCCAAGAATTGAAAAAGTAAGTGTACTGCACCATTTACCAAAAACACTTTGTATCTGTCCTTAGATCATGTGTCTCCTTTGCTGCAGTATCTACTGACCTGGAACACACTTGATCAGGATTTAATCAGTGTCATTGACTATTCACAATTTATTATTGTTCGATGTGCTGGACTTATACTGATATGATCTCACTGTAGACTTTGATTCATATGTGTTTGTTAGTTTTCTATTCTGCTTTCCATTTTCTGTTATGCATGTTTTGTGTGTATGTGAAGGCTTATTAACATGACTTGTGTGATCTTCTTATGATATTTTTAGAAACTTTTAAGTTTGTAAAACTTAAAAGTTTAGGGGGAGTAAAAAGTAAGAAGATTTCAAGAGAAAATTCAAAATGGAATGTTTTGGATGGAAAGGATGAAGCTAAACAACTTAAGCATGTGTGCTTTGTTTTTCATAAAACAATGAACCTGAAGCACTTCAAATTTGAAAAAGCGTCATGCAATATATTTTATGAGTCCAAAGTTGGTTAAAATTTAGAGACTAAAATGACAGGAAATTAATTTCAAAAGTTAAACAAAAGACTAATAATTGAAATGAACAAAAGTTAAAACTCTAGGGGTCAAATTGTAAAAAGTTCAATTTTGAGGGTCTAATATTTAAATTTTAAGGAAAAAGTCAAAAATATGCAAAAATTGTTTAAATATTAGTATGGATTATTACTAATGTGTTTAAATAGTGTGCAGGTGAAGGATTTGAAAAAATATCACAAGTGTAAGTCTCATTGAAGTCATCTCATGTGCCTAAATAGTGGCCATACACCTAAATAGGAGCATGAAGAAATTTTAGAAGTTTCACAAGTGTTGGGCGTTTGTAAAAATCCCATGTGTCTAAACAGTTGTCATGAGTCTGAAATTTAAACCAAGTGTTGGGTGTTTCATGTTGCTCATGTGCCTACACAGTGGTCAGACTTCTAATGGTCTGAATGTGAAGTGAAATTCACAAAGTGTTAGGTGTATTAGAAACTTCATGTGCCTGAACAGTGCAAAAGTGTCTGAATAGTGCAAAAGTGCCTGAACAGTGCAAAAGTGCCTAAACAGTGCTTATGCTCCTGAGCAGTACTCATGTGTTTGATCTCATATGCACAAACAGTGCTTATGCGCCTAATAACTTAGTGAAATTTAGGTCATCATGCGCACAAACAGTACTAATGTGCCTAAAAACTTCACTTATTATAAATAGAACACTTGTGTATTTTCATTTCATTCGCACTTCAAAACTCAAACTTTCCCCTGAACCCTTGGACTCTCGGTTAGCCCTTTTCATCGATTCAAATCATTTGAGCTTTTAATCACAGATTATTGATAGTGTTGTGAGATTATGAATGTAAGTTTATGGTCTACATTTAATCTGTTTTGTGATCAAATGATGATTTTGTGATGGGCATTCGACACCTATTCGGGCGCTCGAACCCTAAAATTGTCAAAATCTCATATTTGAGCGTATAAATCGAATCAATCTCATAAATTGATCATTGAATGTTGATTATCATATGATTTCAAGCATATTGATATATTAAACATGAATTGAAATGAACTTTGATTGAAGGTGTCTGTTCACTGTTCATCGATGAACAGTGACCTTGAAGATGAACATGAAGAAGAAGATGAACAGATGAACATTTTTTTTAATAAACTAATGAAAAATAAATAACAATTAATAAAACTCATTTCAAAAGGATTAAAATGTTCAATAAAATTGATAAAGATAAAATAATAAAATGTGTTTAATTTTTAATAAAATTCAACTTGAAAATTAAATTTCATAAAAACAGAAATGTTTTACACTTATCATTAATTAATATTACAAGTTGAGTTTATAAGTCAAATTCATTAAACACATTATTTTATTATATCTTTCGTCATCACATGTTCAAACTCACATTCAATCTTTTGCTTTAAAATTCACACATTTACTAATATCATTGCTTTAAACTTGTGCAGATGGTTGATTTGAAGTTTGAGCCTAAGCATAATGTTGCTGCTTTGCTCAATGACGATGTCTCCAAGATGCCATATCATATGAGGAGATAATTAGATTTCTTCTGAGGACCAAATATGTATATGCCATGTGCTATCAGCCAGTTATCTATAACAGACTAATCAAGAAGTTCTGGAGCACTGCTGAAGTTGAAGTAAATGATGAAGGAAGTAAAGTGTTGTGAGGATTTGTGACTAATGATCGTATGATAGAAGTATCAGAAGAGTCCATTAGGGTTGCTTTAAGACTGGGTCACAATGATCCAGAAGATCTCTTCGAGCTTACATTTAATGAACGTAGAGAGACATTCATGGAAATGGGTCATTGTGATCATTTCCCAAAGAAATAGTTTTTCAGAGCTCGTGTATATAACCATAGGAAGCTTCTATGCTATATCTTTCAACACTGCATGTCCTAGAGAAGTGTTGGGTGGAATTCATTCACAATGGACATTGCCTCTCTGATTTTAGCCATTGCAACAAACAGAAGATTTAATATGGCTAGATCGATCTTGAATAGATTCATATTCAATCTGGAGAGAGGTATAGAACAAATACCTTATGTACCCTAGATTTCTATAAATGATCATCAATGAGGAATATCCTGATTTTCATGTCTATGGAGTTGGAGGAGATAGACTTGAATTGGAACATATGTCTGAAATATCATATAAGAGGCTAGCTATGTTGACTGGTGCTCAAAATGTTCCTGTGTTTGAATATATGAGGAATGTTACTAATGATGAGGTAGATATTACAGTGGATCACTATCATTTATTGGAAGGTGAACCAATAGATCCAGGTGATCTGATTGATGAAGTTCCTCTAAATCTTATTCAAGATGACGATGAGCAAAATGATGATGATGATAATGAAGATGCTCAGGATGATGATGATAGCTTTTCTAGTTCTAATGATGATAATAATGATGATGGTGGTGTAGCTGAAACACACCAAACATTAAGCAGTGAGAGAACCATGTCTGAGCATGTTGATGAAGCTCAGCATGAAGGGGAAGGAATATCTGGTGGTGATGTACAAGATTATAATGTGAATGAAGCTCTTAAGATGTAGATGATGTGATTCATAATGAATCTGTACATGAAGTTGAAAATGTTGACACTGAGATAAACATTCAGAATGAAGAGGTTGAGCATGAGGTTGATATGCAAAATCAAGCTGTTGAGTATGATTTTACAGATACTTTTTGGTGTAATCCAATGTTTGAGAATACTCCATCCATTCAAACTCAAGAAATGCTTGTAAGTGCAACACATGATGTGTCTGTACAAATAGTGGAGATAGTTGATTTAGATGAGTTGAACGTACTTAAATTAGAAAATGTATCTAAAGAGGAAGTAATTGCTGATCTTAAAGTCGAACTTGATAAGTTGCGAGAAGGAAACTTGAAGTATGAAAAAGATTTGAGTTTGCTGAAAGAAGTAAATAAAAAGCTCAAAGAAGATATAAAAAACAAGTATGAAAAGCTTGAGAGTTATGCAAAGGATAAAGATGATGTATTAAAGAACTTTGATCTTATGATTAAAGATTATGATCTTTTGGAAGAAAGATTCAAGAGAGTAACTGAGGAGAACGAGAAACTGAAAGAAGAACTAAGCAAGAAACAAGAGCCTCAAAAGCCAACATCTGCAGATATTGAAATAGTATCTGAGATAATTCCAACAGATGTTCAAGCTCCTCAAATGGTAGATGAAGTTCCTAAAGTGATAGATAAAGGTAAAAGAAAGATTGATGAAGTTGATGATTCAATTTTACCTGAATCTTCCTCTAAAATTCAAAGAGTTGAAGAAGAAATTTAGAAAGAAGGTAATGAGGAAGAAAGGATTGATGATGAAATTCAAAAAAGTTCAAGAGAAAGTCTCTTAAGAACAGATTGGAGTGTTAGATGATATAGAAGATCAATTTGAGGATGATTGGTATGATGATGTTTTGAATGATGATGATATTGATGAAGTAAACTTTGAAAGAACTTCCTCTCCTATTGAACAATCTCATGATCAAGATGAAATTCCTGTTGACTTTGAAGACAGATATAATTATCTGGTGAGAATGAAGTATAATAGAGTCTATTTGGATGGATTAACAGTGTCTCAGATCAATGATGAATATGAGAAGTGTGCACAGCTGAGTCTGTAGCACCAATTGATCCAAATGAGATAGTAATTGAACATGGAGAATGGGTTAGAGCTCAAGAGGTAATCAATGTAGATGATTTACCAAAGTCTGAGTTATATCACCCTAATCCTGACGATATGAATGTGATAGCATTGAGGTCATGGTTACAAGCAAGAAATTACCCATGGAAAAGTCTTAAAAGACTCCAGTCCACCTCATTGAGGAATCTTGTCAGATGTTTTCAGGAAACTGAAAATATTGTTAATAAGATGATTATTCTTGACACATACAATCATCAATATCTAGAGATTAGAAAAAGAACAAGGATGTTAAAACCAAAAGAAATTCAGTCTATGGCAAGGAAGTACAACAATTATGATAGCAGAAAAGATCTGATGAAGATGTTTGCTGGTACTGAGAAAGAAGCATATAAAGCCACTCCTGAGCAAAGGCATATATTGGATAAATCAAGAAGTATAGGAGATATGGTTAGAAACATATTGTAAAAAGGACAGTCAGTAGCTGAACTGTTGAATGCTATGATTGCTCCTGATTTCTCTAACAAAGTTAAAATCATTGCATGGAAGCACGATGAGATATTTGATGTCTTTTTGATTAAATGAGTAAATGCTGTATGTGATGTCTATCACTTTTACTCAAGCATAATTAAGCTTCCAGTGCAAGATTTGAAGGAGTTAGACAAATTACCTCTGATTAACCCATCTAATGTTAAACGTAGGAAAATGTTTGTTGAATTACTTCACAGAGGTATGAGTCGAGATATGTGTTTTCTTCAGACAAGGTGTGAACAAGAAGATAAGGAATACTTCACTGAGTTGAAGAAGCAAAACAAATATCAAGGAAGAAAGAAAGATGAAAAACATTTCATGTTGGAATTCTGTGATCATTATTTCCATAAAGTTACCAATCAGGGGTTGAAAGTAATAGAAGGTACTCAAAGAACAAAACCTATCTTGAGATGGTTTTACAATTCTGAGACTTTTGAACTAAAATTGGTACGAAATCTTGAGAACTGGGATGTAGATATGATTACTTTGTTTGGAGTTTTTGAGCTCAAGTTGTTACATCCAAGTTATATCTCTTTTCTTGCTGTTCAAAGTTTTGAGAAGGTGAATCTTGAGATTGCTGAGAATGATAAGAAGTATTTTTTGTCAATGATTAATGTAATGAATACGGCTATGGAAAGAATCATTGCGGAAAGCTCTCGCTTATGGAAATATTGTGAAGAAAGACATTAATGACATTGAATTTATGAGAATCTCAAGGAAAGGAGTACTGGAGGTGTATTGCAAAGAAAGCAAACGTCCTATTGAGTTGAATGCTGACATTGCATGCTTGTAAAGGATACCTTGGAAAGAATGAAGCAGATGGAGGTAAAGACAAATGAATCAAAATCTGAACAAGCTGTTCTTGCTAGCAAATTCAAGTCTTCAATTGAGAATCCACTGAAGGAGCTAGAGATGTACAAGAAGAAACCAATGTTCAAGATAAAAAAAGAACTAGAAGATTTCTTTGATACATGAAGATAAAAGACAGAAGATTAAGAGAAGATGGATAGCTAAAGTCAAAGAGAAGATAAAGATTCAGAAGCAAAGACAAGAGAAGATAAAGACAAAGAGAAGGCTTTTGAAGACCGAAGACAAATGTCAACCTTAGGGGGAGTATTGTTAGTACTCTAGAAAGATTAACATTTAGTCTTAGTGTGTCTTTTACAATTTTGTCATAGTATAGGAACTAGAATTGTAAATAGATAGTCTCTAG
Source organism: Flaveria linearis (assembly GCA_024085815.1). Classification (NCBI taxonomy): domain Eukaryota; kingdom Viridiplantae; phylum Streptophyta; class Magnoliopsida; order Asterales; family Asteraceae; genus Flaveria; species Flaveria linearis. The sequence continues at coordinate 42,389,238 of CM044014.1, read as the reverse complement.
TTTGTTAGTAGTATATATAGCTTAGACTAGAGTAGAATTAGAGTACGTAAGATTTTGTATGTACTGTTTTTTTACTCTTGTAATTGTCTTTGCTATATCAATGAAATTGTGAATTTTGTTGATATGTGCTTCATTTGATTACAATTGTTTGTGTTCTCTTTGAATTGTTTACATAATTCATTAAAGATTGATGCATTTGATCCTATCGGGAGCGGAAAATTAAAGATATACTTGTGGTGTCCGAGTACTCAGAAGTATTCCCTGAAGGCTTATCGGGACTCCCTCCAACCCGACAAGTTGAGTTCCAAACAGATTTAGTACCTGGTGCCGTGCCAGTTGCCAAAGCACGTTACCGACTCGCTCCACCCAAGATGAAGGAGCTAATGCTACAAATCCAAGAGTTGTTTGACAAGGGGTTTATACGACCAAGTGTTTCACCATGGGGTGCTCCGGTACTATTTGTTAATAAGAAGGATGGAACCTACGAATGTGCATCGACTATCGGGAATTGAACAAGCTTACAATAAAGAACATTTATCCTCTTCCGAGAATTGATGACTTATTCGACCGGCTGCAAGGAGCCAGCTATTTCTCCAAGATAGACTTAAGATCAGGATACCATCAACTGAAGATAAAGGAAGAAGACATCCCTAAAATAGCCTTTAGAACTAGATATGGACACTATGAGTACCTGGTCATGCCATTCGGTCTGACCAACGCACTAGCAGCATTCATGGATCTCATGAATCAAGTATGTCATCCATATCTAGACAAGTTTGTGATTGTATTTATTGATGATATTTTGATCTACTCCTGTAGCAAAGAACATGAGAAGCATCTCCGACTAATCCTTGAACTACTCAAGAACGAGCAATTATACACAAAGTTTTCCAATGTGAGTTTTGGATGCGTGAAATCCAGTTTCTGGGGCATGTAGTGAATAAAGATGGAATTCAAGTGGACCCAACAAAAATAGAAGCCATCAAGAATTGGAAAATCCCTGAAACTCCTATCGAGATCAGACAATTCCTTGGTTTGGCTGGTGATGACATGAGGTTTATCAAACACTTCTCACGAATTGTACAGCCATTAACCGCTTTAACTAAGAAGAATACAACTTTTGAGTGGGGAAGAACAGGATGAAGCCTTTGATTTGCTAAAGGAAACACTGTACAGTGCACCTATCCTTGCCCTACCAGAAGGAGTTGAGGACTTCATGGTCTATTGTGACGCCCTCGCGTCAGGGATTAGCATATGTGCTAATACAGCGGGACAAGGTGATCGCCTACGCATCCAGCTTACTAAACGAGCATGAAAGAAGCTACACAACACACGATTTGGAATTAGGATCTATGGTGTTTGCACTCAAAATGTGGAGACACCACCTCTATGGTACTAAGTGTATTGTCTATACCGATCACAAATGCCTGCAACACATTCTTGATCAAATATGTTGAACATGCGCAAGAGGGGATGGGTAGAATTGTTGAGTGATTACGAATGCGAGATCCGCTACCACTCTAGCAAGGCAATTGTAGTGGCAGATGCCTTGAGTAGAAAAGAAAGGGAAAAACCGCTTTGTGTTCGCCTTAAGGATGAGCGTGTATACTACCTTGTCGCTAGACTGAGAGAAGCACAGAAGGAAGCTTTGAAAGGGGATAAACTGGCTGATGAGATGCTAGCGGGAATGGAAAAGCATTTGGAAGTGAGCAATGATGGTTATACAAGTATGAGGGAAGGACATGGGTGCCAACGAATGGAGGACTTAGAGAGGTAATTCTAGATGAGGCCCATAAATCTAGATACTCGATTCACCTGGGAAGCAACAAGATGTATCAAGACATAAAGACACTGTTCTGGTGGCCCGAGATTAAGACATCAATTGCCACCTATATGGGAAAATGCCTGACGTGCACAATGTTAAAAGCTGAAAATCAAAAACCGTCAGGAACTTTACAACAACCTGAGATCCCTGAGTGGAAATGGGATAGTATCAATTGGACTTCGTTACGAAATTACCAAGAACCCTTCATGGACATGATGCTATCTGGGTAATTGTGGATAGACTTACCAAATCAGCTCACTTCTTACCAATCCAAGAGGATTACGACTTGTCAAAGTTAGCCCAACTATACATTGACGAAATAGTGACTAGGTATGGAGTGCTATTATCAATCATCTCAGACCGTGATAGTCGCTTCACTTCACATCTCTTCAACAGGATCTGGGGACCCAACTTGACTTAAGTACAACATACCACCCTCAAACTGACGGACAAAGTGAACGGACAATTTAGACGTTGGAGGACATGCTAAGAGCCTGCGTGATGGACATCGGTGGAAGCTGGGACAACCACCTTCCCAAGTGGAGTTCTCCTACAATAATAGTTATCATACGACTATGAAAGCAGCCCCGTATGAAGCCCTTTACGGTAGGAATTGTTGATCACCGTTGAGTTGGAATGGGGTTGGTGATAGCCAAGTGATGGGACCCGACGTCATGATAGAAACCACCGACAAAATAATTAAAATTAAGGAGTGACTAAGAGCAGCCAGAGATCGTCAGAAGAAATACACAGACAGAAGACGAAAACCCCTAGAATTCTAAGTAGGTGACAGAGTGGTGTTAAAGGTTGTACCATGGAAAGGAGCTGTGAGATTTAGAAAGAAAGGCAAACTAAAGCCAAGATATATTGGAATTTTCAAAATATTGGCAAGAGTTGGCCTAGTAGCATATCAGATAAGACTACCTCAAGAATTAAGCTACATACATGACACTTTTCATGTGTCAAATCTGAAGAAGTGTCTGGTGGACAAAGCCTTAGAAGTGTCATTGACAGAAGCAAAAATTAATAATAAGTTGATCTTTATAGAAGAACCCATAGAGATTACCAATCGACTAGTCAAGAAACTTAGACGAAGTCGTATACCCAAAGTGAAAGTAAGATGGAACTCGAAGCGAGGACCTGAGTTCACTTGGGAACGAGAAGATGAAATGAGGATGGAATATCCACACCTTTTCAAGCCCACCCGTCCAAAATCTAATCGAAGCTAAAATTTCGGGATGAAATTTCCTAAATGGTGGAAGAAGCTAACAACTGACACCTAGGTCATCATGCCAAACTTTAAATCTCATGTATTATTATTATTAACATTACTTTTACCTTATTTCATCCATGATTATTATTCTCGCACGTTCTATTATCTTTAGATGAATTCCTTATGCCTAGCTTAGTATATAATAATTTAACATTCTGAAAATATAATTAGACACATTAAAATTTTAGAACTTAATCGAAAGCAATTAATTATGTGTGCACACACAAAATTCATGGGTCAAATGCATACATATACACATAATGCTTAAAAACACATAACTGGAAACTACCATCTAAAATACTACACTACATAATAAAACTACACTACATATATTAATTTACAAAAAAAGGAAATAAATCCAACTACAACCCACCTTCGGACGCCCCGCACTCCCACCAATCCCCTCTCCTCTTGATTCTACACAAACCCACTTCCACACACTACCACCTTCACCTCCTCCCCATACATGCAATCTTCATTCCCAAACTCCCTCTCTCTCCCTCCTCTCGGTTTCTTCATCCAAAAACACACACACACCTACAAATCTTCCTCTTTCCAGCAAGAAAATTGAAGAACACGAACATTCAAAGATCATCCAAGCATAAAACAAAAAGAAAGTGACATTTGGTGGACCATTGTGCGCGGTTCTTGAAAGAACAAGCTAGTCCAGCCCTTGTTCGAGAGTCATCAGCTCATCTAGCCCTCCTAATCTCTCAAAATCATGAACCATCCAAAGTGTAAGCCTCAACACAACCGAACCAAGCTATATCTTGTGTTTTTCCTCTATAATCTACCAAAAATTTACTTTATTTGTTCTAACATAAACTTGCTGCTATAATCTTCTTCTTGTGGGCTCATAACTTCACTCAAGGTATATCTTAAGATGGATTGGTGAATCTTTGGTTCGTGCACAAGATATCACCTTGAAAACCCTCTTTTTATGTGGTTAGCATCATCTATTCACTTGGTTTGAAAACCATCCGAACCAAATCTTGAAACCTGCTTATAAACAGTTTATAAACACCTTGCAACCTGATTTGAAAGTCGCAAATGATTTGGAGATGTTTATGTACGATTTATGATGTTTACATATGTGTAAACGTTGTTCATTTAACATAGTACTATGTTAAGCTTTTGTGACTATTTCAATGCACAAATCCATACTTGCACTATTTCATGTGATGTATAAGTAGATCTAAGTTAGTTGTTCGGGTGAGCTTGATTTAACTTCTTATTCATTGATCACCTACTGAGGTACATCTTTGACATCTAATCACTTTAATTCCGCAATTGTAATTTGGTTCTCGATTCCTATTGAACTAATAGGAGTAGTCACTTCGTCCTTCGCATATTCTACGGTTGCCTTGACGCTCAATAAGTATTGTATGTGTAGAGAGTTGTCGTTTGATTCATTTGAGTGGCTATTGTAGGTAAGAGGGATTGGATGGTGGTCGAGTGTTTTGGATGAGTTTGGGAGGAATGAACCCAATTTAAGGTGGGTTGAGGGATTTCATGTTTAGTTTTGGTTTCAGTTTAACAATAGATACAAATATTTGATTTTAGTGACCGTTATGCTTATATTTGTTTAAAATAGTTCCAAAGTATGTTTACAAGGTTCTAGGATCAAAACTTAAAATAATTGAAGGTTTTTACAGGAACTTAAACTTTCCATTCCAGATTTATTTCTATTTAATGTTAGTAAATGTAGTTCATTTAACATGTATTACATTAAGCTTTCGCGACTATTTGGATGCACAAATCCGTACTTGCACTATTTTAAGTGAAATATAAGTAGATCTATGTTAGTTGGTCGTTTGACCTTGATTTAACTTCTTATTCATTTAGAACACATTGAGTTACGTCTTTAACATCTCATTACTTTCATTGCGTATTTGTAATTTGGTTATCGATTCCTATTCAGTTAATACGAGTAGTCCGTTGTTACCATGCAACTTCTACGGTTACCCTGACGCTCAATAAAGAATTCAAGGTGTGTTGAGTGGTCTCGTGTTCGGTTTGGTTTTGGTTTAAACAATAGATATAAATATTTCAATTCTATTTTTTTAGTGTCATTTTAGTGATTGTTATGCTTATATATGATTAAAGTTATTCTGGAGTGTTTTTTGAAGGTTGTAGAATCAAAACTCCATAGGATTGAAGGTTGCTACAGGAATTTAAACCTTTCTATTCAAGATCTATTTCCACTAAACGTTTTAGTATACGTAGTTCATTTATAATGTATTTGGTTAAGCTTTCGTGAGTATTTGGATGCAGAAATCCGTACTTGCCCTATTTCAAGTAAAATATATGTAGATCTAAGTTAGTTGGTCATGTGAGCTTGATTTAAGTTCTTATTCATTGATCTTTAACGTTGAGTTACATCTTTGAAATCTAATCACTTTCAGTCCGCAACAGTAATTTTGTTCTCGATTCTTATTTAGTTAGAACGAGTAGTCTCTAGGTCCATTGCAGCTTCTATGGTTGCGTTAACGCTCAGTAAGGGATTCCACGAATAGACAATTGTCATTTTGATACATTTTATCTTCTGTCACACCCCAAAAACAACGTTGAATATCGCGGCGGAATTATATATGCGTTAAGCATGGCGATGACAAAGTTGGAAACCAACATGATATGTAGGCAAACGTTAAAACATAAGTTTTAAATTACAAACCACAGGATTTTTGTCACAACATTTCAAAATAAGAAAAAGTTCAAATTGTTTAACAACGATCATACACAAAGATCGTATTTTTAAATTAATAGCCAAAATAAACCAAAAGATGCCACATCCATGTTTTCCCAAGCCCAGTTCATACCACCATCCATGAACCTATGTACCTGAAATACATGCTTAAAAAGTCAACATAAAGTTGAGCGAGCATGGGTTTACGAAAACATTACATACAATAGTATTAGATATCATTGACAAACAATGGTAAGTTGTAAACTAGCTAGGGATACAACTTAATGATAGTACCTGGAGCTATAATCAAACCAAGACACGAAAGCTTTACATAAAGTAAGCAATCCCCACAAAACGAATTCAACATACATTCACTCGCATCCAAAATGCTTGATCAGAGCTACTGATCGCGAGTGCGGGCTGTCAAACCCAAATAGATCTACCAATATACACTGTGGCCTAACCCAAGGCTAATGATTATATGGGAAAAGGGGGTATTCATGAACGACTCACATGAACACAATAACGAAACACCCATACTCGAGACTATCATACGAACACATACGAGTAAGTCACATAATCATGATACAACTAACGAAGCCATGTATTTCCTTCACGATTTTGTAAAATGATAACAAGTTAAAAAAGGGGGCCGTGGAAACTCACCTTGATCAACGAAATTGAAAGTTGTGCAATTACATCAACGAACGTCCAGTCAATCCTCATAGTGCCCTAAATACGATAGACACTTTAAGAATTGATAATCAAGTCTTACAAGCAAGTTGTTCATCCAACCTACTAGACGTATATTATTTTTAAGAAAATATTTATTTACGCGAGTAGTTGGTGATTATAACACTCGGTTAAGATCTTAATGAAAACGGTGGATTACGCATTACATAGACAAGTACTAATTAACAACCAAAATGTGAAAATTGTAACCAAATATACATAAAAACACTCATATATATATACGTACATAAATCCTAAATCACATTTCATGAATCAAACAACTTTTAGCTAACTTGGTATAAAAGTCTCTAAATCAGGCAATTTCTACTCAAATTTGTTAAACAAACAGTCAAACCGAGCAATATAACTCATAGTTAACATTCATAACTCCTAACATACATTAGGGGCTGTTTATAAGTCATAAAATAGCTTAAAACTTACTGCTCAAATTCAGATCTATAAATCATGCATTTTAAAACCGAAATCAAGCCGAATCGGTGACTAGTTTAGTCTAAATCATCACAATCACGTCCAAACAACAAGTTTTATGCTTGTAGCTATACATATGCATTATGGACATAAAATATCACTCACAACCTGTTGTAATTTCAGTCTTTAGAATGTCTAAGTTAAATACCCTAATTTTGTTTTGTGTCTTTTTAACCAACATAATCATGTCAAATGTTAAGCGAAACAACCCAATACTTAAACATGTCTTTAGAACTAAGTGAAATTACTATTTTATACCATTATTAACAACAATTTCCAGATTTAATATCATCTCATGTATCCATGATTTTTCAAGTCCTAAACACGTATTTTTAAGCATATGAATCATTAATAAGCAAACCAATACAACAAATAACAATCCATACATAAAATTGCATGCATCCTCACATTTTTCATCATTTAATATCTGTTCTAACTATTTTTAACTCAACAATCCGTTTGCACATGAAGATCTAATCATAAAACAACACTTCTTGCAATAACAAACACCCAAACATCAACATACACACATGCATTCATACGGTCACCCATACACACACTCAATCCATTTAAAACTTCATCCAAATGTCATAATATATGATTTATAACATATTTCATACTTTAATATACTTGCATTGATGATTCAACATCAACAACGCATCATCAAGTAACAATCAAGCATCCAAACTTCAACACACATACATGCACACGTACGGACACATACATACACATATACACACTTACACAACTCATTTTTATTCCATATTTTTTGTTTTAAAACAGATTTTTCCCAAAATCTAACTTGGATGAACCATCTATAGCTTTTAGGTAGTCATTTTCATATAAAAACGTAACTAAAACGAAAGATTAAGGTTACCTTAGTCTTAGCAAGCTACTCTCACAAAAAAGAAACGTAGGATGGCGATTTTTCTTCTAGATTCACCACCAACAAGCCTTCTTTTGCTCTAATATGCTTGCACCTCGAGTTCCAAGTGAAGATCTTCAAGGAAAATGGAACAAAAACGAAAATGGTGGTGGTGTGGTGGTGTTGGCCGTAGGTTGTAAGGAGAAAGAGAGGGATAGAGTGATTATTCTTTTGAAATGAAGTAAAGAGAAGTGAAATGAGGGGGAGAGGGGTTTATATAGGGGAGGAGAGGGAAGGGGGAGGGGGCGGCTGATTGCAAGGGGGGAGGAGCGGTAGCCGAACGGTCTTTTTTATTTTTCTCCCGTCTCGACCCGACTTTCAAAACCCGAACATGTTAAATTCTAATTCCTTGCGAAATTCTAGTCCAAAATGACTATTTACATGCCCCATATCTTGGTTTTCGTCCACTTGGGCATTTATTGTTTATCCGCTAGATTGAGTCATCTCGTTGCACTAATGCGCGTAGATGGTGTTATCGGGTTTTCTCGTTACAATAGTCGTTTCCTCACATAATAACATTAATATTAGTGTAACTTGTAGGATTCTATATGCCCAAGACACGTAGAATATTGATGCGGTTAGTACGTTATGATCCAAGTCGGGTTATACCCAATAACAAGCTTAGCAAACACCAATTAATATTTAATTGATGATATGATCATGCAATTAAATATTTACACCAATTTAGAAAATGGGTTTTCTAAATATGTTGCATATGAGAAGGAACAACTTATTAGAATATTTTGTTCAATAATATTATTTGAAGTGTTACTTAAATAAGTTAGATAACACCAAATAATAATGAGAATATATAACTTATACAATTAAGTGGTTAATTGTATAACTAGTTACAAGACTAGTTTAATATATGTGTGTGTTTGATTTAAAGTGGGAAACCTCTTTTGAAAGATTTTTTCGGCCGCCCCCCCTTGTTTTTGATTGGTTCTTTTGCCTTGTAAACTACTCACATCATAACTAGTCTTGGTGACTTGATTTCTCATTACTCTCAATACATGCAAAACAAAAAAAAAAAGACTCCTCTCTCTCTCAAAAACTCACGGCACAAGCAACAGCATTTGAGGGTTTTAGGTGCTTTTGGTGGTGATTCTTCCAAACAAGAAGGTGTTTTGCAATCAAGCATGGGGTATACTAACTTGAGAGGACCTCCCTTGGTGCCTTTGGTCGTTTTTCTTGGTCAAGAACATCCTCCAATTCGAACTTCTTGCTGCTGAAAGTAGATTATGGCAGCTTCTTTATAGCTGTCCATAATGTGTTGTTTGCATTTTCATAGCTAGCATTTTTCACATAATAATGATCCACTTGTTCTTGGGTTTGTTTAAAAACTTATAACATCAAAATAAACCTGAAATTTCAGTTTATAAACAATGTTAAAATGATCAACTTCCGCTGCGTTTTACAAAGTTTAAATGGTTAAACTATGTTTCAAGTTCTAACAAACCCCAACAATGGCATCTATGGGTATGTGTACTTATTAAGGCACAAAGATGAATCTTTTGAAACATTCAAAATATTCAAGAATGAAGTAGAAAATCAATTCAACAAGTCGATTAAAGTTCTCCGCACCGACAGAGGAGGTGAATACCTAAGTGATGCTTATCAAGATCATTTTAGGAGTTGTGGGATTGTCTCACAACTCACTCCACCTGGAACACCACAACATAATGGTGTGTCTGAGAGAAGGAATCGAACCTTATTAGATATGGTCCGATCTATGATGGCTAGAATCACATTGACTCTATCATTTTGGGGTTTCGCTTTGCTCTCAGCGGCCCGTATTCTAAATATGGCCCCAACCAAAAAGCTGGAAAGGACACCCTTTGAGATATGGCATGGAAGAGTTCCATCCCTATCATACTAAGGGTCTGGGGTTGTGAGGCTTATGTTAAGACTCCCACCCCAAACAAATGGAAGTCCGATCCACTAAGTGTATCTTTGTTGGATATCCTAGAGATTCTATGGGATATTATTTCTATGATCCACTGGAACAAAAAGTGTTTGTTGTCAGAAAGGGTGAGTTCTTAGAAGCCAAGTTCCTTATGCAAGAAACTAGCAGTAGAAAAGTGGATCTTGAGGAGATCAAGAACCACAACCCGATGCACGTTTGGTTGAAACTAGTACTCAACATGAGGATGTTGAGGATGATCAAGCGATTGAGCAATACACACAAAAGGTTCGTAGAAGTGGTAGAACTAGTAATCCACCTGAAAGATACGGATTTTTCATGGATGGATGTTATGTGGTAGATTCAGATGAAGTAACCACATGCCATGATGCAGTGTCCAATTCAGATTGTGACAAATGGCTTGAAGCCATGAACGTTAAGATGCAATCCATGTATGACAATCAAGTTTGGGAACTTGTTGAGATGCAATCCATGATGCAGTGGGTTTCAAGAAGAAAACCGATATGCATGGAAACTTGGATACTTATAAGGCTAGACTTGTAGCAAAGGGTTTCACTCAAACTCAAGGGGTTGATTATGATGAAACCTTCTCACCTGTTGCGATGCTAAAGCCTATAAGGATATTGTTTGCCATAGCTGCTCATTATATTTATGAGATGTAGGATTCTATATGCTGAAGACATGTAGATTGTTGATGTGGTTAGTACGTTACGATCCAAGTCGGGTTATACCCAATAACAAGCTTAGCAAACACCAATTAATATTTAATTGATGATATGATCATGCAATTAAATATTTACACCAAATTTAGAAAATGGGTTTTCTAAATAAGTTGCATATGAGATGAAAAAATTATTAGTACATTTTGTTCAATGATATTATTTGTAATGTTATTTAAGTGTGTTAAATAACATCCCAAATTAATAATAGGAGTGTTAGGATACAATTAAAAGGTTACTTGTATATCCTAATTAAAAGACTAGTTAATATGTGTTGTGTAAAATTTTAAGGGGGAAAGGGTTTTAAACCCAATTTTCGGCCGCCCCCCTTGGATATCATTGGTTCTTTTGCTTCTTGAAAATACACAAACATATTAACTAGTTGAACACTCCATTTTGCTCTCTATCCCATACATGCAAACTTGAAAAACTTCTCCCTCTCTCTCTCATTTGTTTACGGAAACAAGAAGAACAAGAAAGGGTTTTGGAGCTGATTTTGTGGTGTTTTCTTCCTAACAAGAAGGTGCCTTTGCAAGTAAGCTTGGGGTATACAAGCTTGAGGGTTCCTCCTCTTGGAACCTTGGTCGTTTTCATCTCCATTTTTATCTATTTTGCTGCTGGAAGATCACGGTTTTGAGGACTGCAGTAAGGTAGTTTATGGCAGCCCTTTGAGGCTGTCATATTATGTTGATTTATGCATACATAGCATGCTTGTTCACATAGATGATCCTTTGATAATATGGGTTTGTTTTAAACATATATATGTCAACATAAGAACATGATTTTCAGCTTATAAACAAAGTTATAATGCAAAACTTTTGCTGCGTTTTTCAGAAAGTTTAAACGGTTAAACTTCGTTTTTGTGTTCTACCAAACCCATCAATGGCATCATGAGCCGGTTATGTGGATAGCTTGCTTGTTCTTGTCCTTTAAAATCAGATTTAAAGGATGATTATCAACTCATAATAGGCTGATTTTGGTTGATTCAATAAACGCCATGTCTTTCAAAGTTATATCTTTATGCTTATGATTAAACTTTGAAAGATAGGAATGTCAATTGGTTGATATATTTGGATGTTGTTTGTTTGGACAAACAAACCCTAATTTCAGTTTATGTTGGCTGAAAATTTGGGTTTGATGGGGTTTATTTAGTTTGTTGAATGATGTTTATGATTGTTCTTTTGATAGTGCATAACCTAACTTTTGGCCTTGTGTTGTTTGGATGATTGGAATGGTTGTTTTTAGTCATTCAATTGGGTTGTAATATTTATGTTTATTATTTGGGTTGTAATTATTTATTCATTTGGTTATGTAATTAATAGATTAGGTGCATTTCTTTTATTAGAAAAAATGTATTAGGATACAATTTTTGTAAAAGAAAGATGGACAAGATCAATACCCAAAGATGGACATCAAAGACATGGACCTTGAAGTATTTGGATATGGATTCAAGTGGGAGTCCATGGACACATATAATGTGTCATTAAAAACCCTTAGGAGAGACCTTATGACTACACTTGTGATGGCAAAAAAGTATTGTCAACTAAGTAGCTATGGTTATGCACTCATGTTTATATGTTTATGCTTGTTTGATTGTTTGTTATTTGATTGTTTGGTTGATATTTAGTCATACATTACAAACTCATTAACAAACTTAACAAGCTGAAAATTGATGGTTCTTAACCATTAAAAGTTAACAAAAGGTTATTAAAATGATTTAATGATTTTAAAGATTAAAATTAGGTTTTAATCAAAGGACCATAGGGTATCTTGTATTTGAAAGCATGCAAATACAAGTACATAGAGTTTTCTAAACTAGAATTATGAAACCTCTAAATATTCAATAACAAGATCAACACTGTCCTTTTACACAACACTTAAGTCACTTGGGAAATCTTAGTGGGATAAAGGTCACCTAACCACTTTGAGGGAACTTATGACTTAAGGTGAGAATGCCATATTCGTGGGATAAAGGTCACCTAACAACTTATTTTGGCAAACTCACACGTAGGTGTAAGTAGGATGTCTTGATTTGCAAACCATGTTAAATGGATCACCTACAATATGGTTTCCAAATGGTGTTGATGGGATTAACATGCCGACTTTACATATGATGTTTAAAGTCGATCCCATACCTCTAGAAGTTGCAAATGGTTGCAACCGTCAATCGTTGACCGCCTTATTAATTTAAATCATGGGATAAAGGTCACCTAACCATAACTTAAATGTAATGTTGGGTTCTAGATGTTAATATAAAATGACCTTAAAAGGCATTAATTATTAAAAATTCGAAATATCGAAAATACTAAAATAGATCTTTGTTAAATTTGTAGATGGCCTCCAATAATGACAATCATGATAACTCATCCGCGTCCACCTAATCATTACGAGCGATCCTCCAAAAGAAATGTCTAAATAATAACAATTTCATTGATTGGTATCGAAACTTGAGAATCGTTCTCAAGCAAGAGAGAAGATCATATGTTTTAGACGACCCTATCCCGGATCAACCTACTGAGGATGATGTGGATGCCTACAACGATTGGCTGAAATACACTGAGGACTCCATCCAAGTGTCTTGTTTCATGCTAGCAAGCATGACTCCGGATCTCCAAAAGGAGTATGAACGTCACGGAGCTTATGACATGATAACCCAGCTGAAGGAAACGTTCCAACAGCAAGCAAGGGTTGAGCGCTTCGAAACGGTTCGAGCACTCCATGCATGTCGTATGGATGACAACCAATCTGTTTCATCTTATGTACTTAAGATGGAAAGTCATATTGACCGCCTCGAGAGGCTTAATTGTCCTGTCTCTAAGGAATTGGCCACAGATTTGATCCTAAATGGCCTTACCAAAAGGTTTGAGACATTTGTGTCGAATTACAACATGAATGCATGGGACAAGAGCATTGGTGAGCTTCATTCAATGCATAAAACGGCCGAGGCGGCCATGGGTAAAAGGGTTTTACCCGTTCTCACCATCAATGAACGTGGGAACAATAAAAGGCCTCATCCCGCACCCAAGGCAAAAGTTGCCAAGGGTAAGGGACCCATTTGGGGAAAGGGGAAGGGGGTGGCAAGGGTGCCACCCAAACCACAAGAGAAGAAGCAAAAGGTTGCTACTAATGATCCATGCTTCAAGTGTGGGGAGATTGGACATTGGGTAAGGAATTGTCCTGTCCATCTCCAAGAGTTGAAAGCAAAGAGGGATGTCGGGCAGACCTCAGGTACAATATACATGATTCATATTGATCTTAATGTTGCATCTTCTAACACATGGGTATTGGATACCGGATGTGGAAATCATATTTTCAATTTGTTACAGGGACTTCAATCAAGGGGATGTTAGCCTCTTCATGGGCAATGGAACTAAAGTCTTAGTTGAAGCTCGTGGGGACTACATCCTAAAACTTCCAAGTGCCTTGGATGTTATTTTGGAGAGTGTTTTGTATGCTCCTAGTTTGACTAGGAACATTATTTCTGTATCCTAATTAAGACATTATGATTATGTATTATCTTTTGTTGAAAATGTTATTCATGTTTGTTTAAATGATATGTTCTATTTTAAAGCTATTCCCATTAATGGGATTTATGAATTGCTTCATGAAAATACTTTAAATAGTTCATTGTACCAAACTAACACCAAGAAACTCAAGTTGGATTTGAGTGATACCTATCTTTGGCATTGTCGTCTTGGTCATATAAACAAGAAACGTATACAAACACTTCAAAAGATGGTCTTTTAAAAAAAATGAATGTGATTCATTTGATGTATGTGAATCTTGTTTACAAGGAAAAATGACTAAGGCACCCTTTAGTGGAACTAACAAAAGGGCAAAAGATTTATTCGGAATCATACATTCGGATGTATGTGGTCCGTTTAGGCCAATGGCTAGGAATGGTGAAGATACTTCATTACCTTTACCGACGATTATAGTCGCTATGGGTATGTGTACTTGTTAAGGCACAAAGATGAAGCTTTTGAAACGTTCAAAATCTTCAAGAATGAAGTAGAAAATCAACTCAACAAGTCGATTAAAGTTCTCCGCACCGATAGAGGAGGTGACTACCTAAGTGATGTTTTTCAGAATCATCTTAGGAGTTGTGGGATTGTCTCACAACTCACTCCACCTAGAACACCACAACATAATGGTGTGTCTAAGAGGAGAAATCGAACCTTATTGGATATGGTCCGATCTATGATGGCTAGAAGTACATTGCCTCTATCATTTTGGGGTTTCGATTTGCTCTCCGCGGCCTGTGTTCTAAATATGGACCCAACCAAAAAGGTGGAAAGGACACCTTTTGAGATATGGCATGGAAGAGTTCCATCCCTATCATACTTAAGGGTCTGGGGTTGTGAGGCTTATGTTACGACTCCCACCCCAAACAAATTGGAAGTCCGATCCACCAAGTATATCTTTCTTGGATATCCTAGAGATTCTATGGGATATTATTTCTATGATTCACTGGAACAAAAGGTGTTTGTTGCCAGAAAGGGTGAGTTCTTAGAAGCAAAGTTCCTTATGGAAGGAGCTAGCAGTAGAACAGTGGATCTTGAAGAGCATCAAGAACCACAACCCGATGCACGTTTGGTTGGAACTAGCACTCAACATGAGAATGTTGAGGATGATCAAGGGGTTGATCAATACACACAAGACGTTCGCAGAAGTGGTAGAACTAGTAATCCACCTGAAAGATACGGATTTTTCATGGCTGGATGCTATGTGGTAGATTCAGATGAACCAACCACATACCATAATGCAGTGTCCAATGCGGATTGTGACAAATGGCTTGAAGCCATGAACGTTGTGATGCAGTCCATGTATGACAATCAAGTTTAGGAACTTGTTGTACCACCTCTTAATTCCAAGGTAGTTGGAAGTAAGTGGGTTTTCAAGAAGAAAACAGATATGCATGGAAACTTGGATACTTATAAAACTAGACTTGTAGAAAGGGTTTCACTCAAACTCAAGGGGTTGATTATGATGAAACCTTCTCGCCTTTTGCGATGCTAAAGTCTATAAGGATATTGTTTCCCATAGCTGCTCATTATGATTATGAGATTTGGTAAATGGATGTCAAAACCGCTTTCCTAAATGAATATCTTGAGGAAGATGTCTATATGGTTCAGCCTGAAGGTTTTGTCGATCCAAAACATCCTAATAAAGTATGCAAGTTAAAGAAATCAATCTATGGGTTGAAACAAGCATCGAGAAGCTAGAATCACTGTTTTGATGAGGAAGTAAAGAAATTTGGCTTCGTCAAAAACGCTGATGAGGCTTGTGTGTATAGAAGGCTAGCGGGAGCACAATAACTTTCCTAGTATTGTATGTTTATGACATACTACTATTTACATTCCAACCTTGGAAGGTGTAAAAACCTGGCTTGGAAGTTGCTTTTCCATTAAGTATCTTGGTGAAGCTGCCTATATTCTAGGAGTAAAGATCTATAGGGATAGATCAAGGCGGTTGATTGGTTTAAATCAGAGTGCATACATTGATAAAATCTTGAAAAGGTTCAAGATGGAGAACTCTAAGAAAGGTACAGTACCTATTCAAAGAGGAATGATATTGAGTATGACTCAATGTCCTAGCTCAAAGGATGAGCAAGATAAAGTGAAGGCAATCCCATATGCATCTGCTATTGGATCCATCATGTATGCAATGATATGCACTCGACTGGACGTGTCATGTGCCTTAAGCATGACAAGCCAATACTAGCAAAATCCTGGAAACAGTCATTGGATGGCTGTTAAGAACATACTTAAGTACCTAAGGAGGACGAAAGATATGTTCCTAATCTATGGATCTGGTGATGAGGAACTCATTGTAAAAGGTTACACGGATGCGAGTTTCCAAACCGAACGTGATGATTCACGGTCACAATCGGGATACATTTACATTCTGAATGGAGGAGCCGTCTCTTGGAAGAGCTCTAAACAGGATGTGGTGGCCTTATCAACTACAGAATCAGAATACGTCGCTGCCTCATTGGCAGCTCAAGAAGCTGCATGGTTGAATAAATTCATTGCCAATCTAGGGGTTGTCCCTTCCATTCAGGACCCCCTAGAGATCTTTTGTGATAACGAGGGTACGATTGCTCAAATCAAGGAACCTCGCTCTCATCAAAAGACTAGGCACATTGAGCGGAGATTCAACTACATACGAGATAAAGTTGAAAATGGAATGATATGTATTCGCAAAGTTCACATGGATCAAAACATTGCGGGTCCTCTCACGAAGCTCCTTGAAAATGCAAAGCATGAAGGTCATACTTGTGCCATGGGACTTCGATATTCTAGTGATTGTATTTGATCTGGAAATTTTGTATTTGGATATGTGGAACCTTTTATTATTTGAATAAAATTATTTGGTTATAATGTTTCAATTATTGTTCCAATTTAGCATGTTTAATCCACGAGTAAATTGTTTACTCTAAATGTCCGTAGTCGTTCATACTTGTGGGAACAAGTATGAGGGTAAGATTATTATGAACTTGGATTGGCTGATATTCATAAGGATGAATATAGAGCAATAGGTTGCTACCAACGCTCATAGATATTTGTGGGATACAAATATTGGACTAACCCGCATCTCAAATATTACTACATGGAATCTTATTGATTGATTATAAGTAAATTTGAATAAAGGTGAATATCATTTGGTATCCTCCGACCTGAGATACATATTGGGTTTTGATATTCACCAAGTATTATACCTTGAGCTAATTCTTCACTGTCCTGAAATAGTGGACAGTACATAAGGGTATGTTCAGGTATGACACGAGGTGTTTGTCAGAAACGTATGTAGTCAAGATGGAATTTGTTCCTCTTATTCGTTGAGAGCAAGATGTCTAAGGCCTGATTAAGTTAAATCAACAAGGAATAATCATTCTGTGTCCTTGGATTTAACAGGACATCTGTAACAAAAGGATAGATGATTGATTCACCTAAATCATTTCAAGTAGGGTACTTGAATGGAATGATGTTACTGAATGGCCATAAGTCATGCGTATTAAGGGTAGTAAAGCGTTGTTAGGCGGTATTTACTGCTTGCATCAATCTTCTATGAATCTTGGGCAAGTGGGAGATTGTAGGATTCTATATGCCCAAGACACGTAGAATGTTGATGTGGTTAGTACGTTATGATCCAAGTCGAGTTATACCCAATAACAAGCTTAGCAAACACAAATTAATATTTAATTGATGATATGATCATGCAATTAAATATTTACACCAAATTTAGAAAATGGGTTTTCTAAATAAGTTGCATATGAGATGGAACGAATTATTAGTACATTTTGTTAAATGATATTATTTGTAATGTTATTTACGTGTGTTAAATAACATCACAATTAATAATAGGAGTGTTAGGATTATACAATTAAAAGGTTGCTTGTATATCCTAATTAAAAGACTAGTTAATATGTGTTGTGTAAAATTTTAAGGGGGAAAGGGTTTTAAACCCAATTTTAGGCCGCCCCCCTTGGATATCATTGGTTCTTTTGCTTCTTGAAAATACACAGACATATTAACTAGTTGAACACTCCATTTTTCTCTCTATCCCATACATGCAAACTTGAAAAACTTCTCCCTCTCTCTCTCATTTGTTTACGGAAACAACAAGAACAAGAAAGGGTTTTGGAGCTGATTTTGTGGTGTTTTCTTCCTAACAAGAAGGTGCCTTTGCAAGTAAGCTTGGGGTATATAAGCTTGAGGGTTCCTCCTCTTGGAACATTGGTCGATTTCATCCCCATTTTCATCTATTTTGCTGCTGGAAGATCACGGTTTTGTGGACTGCAGTAAGGTAGTTTATGGCAGCCCTTTGAGGCTGTCATATTATGTTGATTTATGCATACATAGCATGCTTGTGCACATAGATGATCCTTTGATAATATGGGTTTGTTTTAAACATATATATGTCATCATAAGAACATGATTTTCATCTTATAAATAAAGTTATAATGCTAAACTTCCGCTGCGTTTTTTAGAAAGTTTAAATGGTTAAACTTCGTTTTTGTGTTCTACCAAACCCATCATGAGATTTGGCAAATGGATGTCAAAACCGCCTTCCTAAATGGATATCTTGAGGAAGATGTCTATATGGTTCAGCCTGAAGGTTTTGTCGATCCAAAACATCCTAATAATGCATGCATGTTAAAGAAATCAATATGGATTGAAACAAGCATCGAGAAGTTGGAATCACCATTTTGATGAAGAAGTAATTAAATTCGGATTCATCAAGAACGCTGATGAAGCTTGTGTTTATAAGAAAGCAAGTGGGAGCATCATCACTTTCCTAGTATTGTATGTTGATGACATACTACTATTCGAAAATGACATTCCAACCTTGGAAGGTGTAAAAACCTGGCGTGGAAGTTGTTTTTCCATCAAGGATCTTGGTGAAGCCGCCTATATTCTGGGAATAAAGATCTATTAGGATAGATCAAGGAGGATGATTGGTTTAAATCAAAGTGCATACATTGATAAAATCTTGAAAAGGTTCAAGATGGAGAACTCTAAGAAAGGAACGGTACCTATTCAAAGGGGAACGATATTGAGTACAACTCAATGTCCTAGCTCGAAAGATGAGCAGGATAACACAAAGGCAATCCCATACGCATCTGCTATTGGATCCATCATGTATGCAATGATATGCACTCGGCCGGACATTTCATGTGCCTTATGCATGAAAAGCCGATACTAGCAAAATCCTGGAAACAGTCATTGGATGGCTGTTAAGAACATACTTAAGTACCTGAGGAGGACTAAAGATATGTTCCGAATCTATGGATCTGGTGATGAGGAACTCGTTGTAAAAGGTCACACGGATGCGAGTTTCCAAACCGATCGTGATTATTCACGATCAAAATCGGGATACATTTTCATTCTGAATAGAGGAGCGGTATCTTGGAAGAGCTCTAAACAGGATGTGGTGGCTTTATCAACTACAGAATCTGAATACGTCGCCGCCTCATTGGCAGCTCAAGAAGCTGCATGGTTGAATAAATTCATTGCCGATCTAGGGGTTGTCCCTTCCATTCAGGAACCCCTAGAAATCTTTTGTGATAACGAGGGTGCGATTGCTCAAATCAAGGAACCTCGTGCTCATCAAAAGACTAGGTACATTGAGCGTAGATTCAACTACATACGAGATGAAGTTGAAAAGGGAAAGATATGTATTCGTAAAGTTCACACGGATCAAAACATTGCGGATCCTCTCACGAAGCTCCTTGAAAAGGCAAAGCATGAAGGTCATACTTGTGCCGTGGGACTTCGATATTCTAGTGATTGGATTTGATATGTAAATTTTGTATTTGGATATGTGGAACTCTTTATTATTTGAATAAAATTATTTGGTTATAATGTTTCAATTAATGTTCCAATTTAGCATGTTTAATCCATGAGTAAATTGTTTACTCTAAATGTTCGTAGTCGTTCAGACTTGTGGGAACAAGTGTGAGGGTAAGATTATTATGAACTTGGATTGGTTGATATTCATAAGGTTGAATATAGAGCAATGGGTTGCTACCAAGGTTCATAGATATTTGTGGGATACAAATATTGGACTAAACTGCATCTAAAATTTTACTACATGGAATCTTCTAGATTGATCATAAGTAAATTTGAGTAAAAGGCGAATATAATTTGGTATCCTCTAACCTGAGATACATGAGCTAGTTCTTCACAGTCCTGAAATATTGGACAGTACATAAGGCTATGTTTAAATGTGACACGAGGTGTTTGTGAGAAACGTATGTAGTCAAGATGGGATTTGTTCATCTTATACGCTGAGAGCAAGATTTCTAAGGCATGATTAAGTTAAATCAACAAGGAATGATCATTCTGTGTCCTTGGATTTAACATGACGTCTGTAACAAAAGGATAAATGATTGATTCACCTAAATCATTTCAAGTAGGATACTTGAATGGGATGATGTTATTGAATGGCTATAAGTCATGCGTATTAAGGGTAGTAAACCGTTGTTAGGCGGTATTTACTGCTTGCATCAATCTTCTATGAATCTTGTGCAAGTGGGAGATTGTAGGATTCTATATGCCCAAGACACGTAGAATATTGATGCGGTTAGTACGTTATGATCCAAGTCGGGTTATACGCAATAACAAGCTTAGCAAACACCAATTAATATTTAATTGATGATATGATCATGCAATTAAATATTTACACCAATTTATAAAATGGGTTTTCTAAATAAGTTGCATATGAGAAGGAACAACTTATTAGAATATTTTGTTCAATAATATTATTTGAAATGTTATTTAAATAAGTTAGATAACACCAAATAATAATGAGAATATATAACTTATACAATTAAGTGGTTAATTGTATAACTAGTTACAAGACTAGTTTAATATATGTGTGTGTTTGATTTAAAGAGGGAAACCTCTTTTGAAAGATTTTTTTGGCCGCCCCCCTTGTTTTTGATTGGTTCTTTTGCCTTGTAAACTACACACATCATAACTAGTCTTGGTGACTTGATTTCTCATTACTCTCAATACATGCAAAACAAAAAAAAGACTCCTCTCTCTCCCAAAAACTCACGGCACAAGCAGCAGCATTTTGAGGGTTTTAGGTGCTTTTGGTGGTGATTCTTCCTAACAACAAGGTGTTTTGTAATCAAGCTTGGGGTATACTAACTTGAGAGGACCTCCCTTGGTGCCTTTGGTCATTTTTATTTGTCAAGAACATATTCCAATTCGAACTTCTTGCTGCTGAAAGGTAGATTATGGCAGCTTCTTTATAGCTGTCCATAGTGTGTTGTTTGCATTTTCATAGCTAGCATTTTTCACATAATAAAGATCCTCTTGTTCTTGGGTTTGTTTAAAAACTTATAACATCAAAATAAACCTGAAATTTCAGTTTATAAGCAATATTAAAATGATCAACTTCCGCTGCGTTTTACAAAGTTTAAATGGTTAAACTATGTTTCAAGTCTAACAAACCCCAACATAACTAAGATTAAATTAGGCCAAATTCTCATTTTTACCTATGAAGTTAATATTTATTTCTCGGTCTGTTCGTAGTGGCCTTTATTTCAGACATTCGCTGGTCTCGGGTTTTCATGCCCGAACACGCACGAAATATAAACGTAAGCGCACGTAGGACTCTAATCGGTCTTTAGATTAGTTTATTTAGTGCTATATATTCTAAAACAAGACTGAGCATAGAAATCAACTAGGGTTTCTAGAGAAATTACCCAGAAATCGTGGGTTGTCACAGCCTTCCATCCGTAAAGAAATTTCGTCCCGAAATTTTTCTAAGAGATAGGGTTACGATTTGTCTTGAATAAGTGTGGGTACTCTCGTTTCATCATGTCTTCCCGTTCGTTCCCAAGTATACTCAGGTCCATGTCTTGAGTTCCATCTCACTTTCACTAGGCGAATACAACTACGTCTAGTCTTACTTTCCTTCTAATCAGTAACCTCAACAGGTTCTTCACGAAACTGAAGTTTATCATCAAGAAAAACTTCTTCCGGAGAAATAAAAGGCATTTTATCAGACGAACACCTCCTTAAATTGGACACATGGAACACATTATGCACACCTTTCAATTCACGCGGTAATTCTAGACGATATGTAACGGGGCCTACACGGGCTACGATCTTGTATGGACCAATATAGCGGGGGTTAAGTTTGTCATGCTTGCTAAACCTAACAACTCCTTTCCAAGGGGAGACTTTCAGCAGAACTCCATCTCCAACCTTGAATTCTAACGGTTTTCTCCTTCGGTCGGCATACTTTTTCTGTCTGTCCTGTGCGACTTTCAATCGATCCTTTATCTTGAAGATCTTGTCTGTTGTCTCCTGGATGATCTCGGGTCCTATCATTTGTTTATCACCAACCGCATTCCAACATAGTGGAGAACGATATTTTCTCCCATAAAGAGCTTCGAATGGTGCAGCCTTCCAACTTGTTTGATAGCTGTTGTTATAGGAAAATTCAGCTAACGATAGGTGAGTATCCCAACTACCACCAAAATCTATTACACAAGCGCGCAACATATCTTCCAAGATCTGAATAACTCTTTCACTTTGAATGTCACTCTGCGGATGATTAGTCGTACTCATATCTAGCTTTGTACCTAGGGCTTTCTGCAATGCTTTCTAGAATCTTGATGTAAAGCGGCTATCTCTATTAGAGATAATCAAAATTGGCACTCCATGCCGGGACACAACCTCTTTGAGATAAATGCTGGCCAAGTTCTTCATACGACAGGATTCTCTAAAAGGTAGGAAATGTGCCGATTTCGTCAAACGGTCCACAATTACCCAAATGGTGTCATAACCACTCCTTGTGCGGGGTAACTTGGCGATGAAATCCATAGCGATACGATCCCATTTCCACTGAGGAATCACTGGCTGTTGAAGAAGTCCAGACGGTTTCTGGTACTCCGCTTTGACTTTTGCGCAAGTCAAACATTTACCAACGTACTCAGCAATATCTCCTTTCATATTCGGCAACGAGTAATGTTCCTTAAGATCCTTGTACATCTTATCCGATCCTGGGTGAATCGAATACCTAGATCTATAAGCTTCATCCAGTACCAATTCACGCAAATTTCCCGTAAGGGATACCCATATTCTATTCATGAAGTATAACGTATCATCAGACTTAGGTAGAAGTTCTTGAATCACTCCACAGAGATTCTCATCCTTCAATTTCTCTTCTTTCAAAGCTTCACGTTGAGCGTCATGGATCTGAGCTGTGAGATTTGTTTGGATGGTCAACCCTAGTGCACGCACACGCAAGGGTTTCGCACGCTCCTTTCTACTTAAGGCATCGACCACAACGTTGGCCTTACCTGGATGATAACGAATATCACAGTCGTAGTCATTAAGCAATTCCACCCAACGTCGTTGTCTCATATTGAGCTCTTTCTGCTCAAAGATGTGCTGGAAACTCTTGTGATCTGTAAAGATTGTACACTTCGTACCATATAGGTAGTGTCTGCAGATCTTGAGTACGAAAACTACTGCTCCTAACTCCAAATCATGAGTCGTGTAGTTCTGCTCATGCACTTTAAGTTGTCATGATGCACAAGGGATCACTTTATTGTTTTGCATCAGGACACATCCTAGTCCATGGTGCGAGGCATCATAGTATACCATGAATCCGTCAGTCCCTTCAGGAAGTGACAAAATAGGGGCACTACATAACTTTGCCTTGAGCAATTGAAACACTTCCTCTTGCTCCTCACACCAAAGATACTCCTTGTTCTTCTGTGTCAATGCAGTCAACGGCTTTGCTATCTTTGAGAAGTTCTTGATAAATCTCCGATAATATCCTGCCAATCCAAGGAATTGTTGTACCTCGGTTAGGTTTTTGGTATTTCCCAATTCTTAATTGCTTCAATTTTGGCGAGGTCAACGTGTATGCCTTCAGCATTGATGACGTGTCCATGAAATTGAACTTCTCGGATCTAGAACTTGCATTTGGAAAGTTTTGCATATAACTTCTCATTCTTTAGTAACTCCAAAAGCAACCTCAGATGTTGTTCATGTTCCTCCTTAGTTTTTGAGTATACAAGTATGTCATCTATGAACACGATTACAAATTTATCCAGATACGGTCTGCACACCCTATTCATGAGATCCATGAATACAGCAGGGCGTTTGTCAGTCCAAGTGGCATGACCATGAATTCATAATGACCATATCGCATTCGAAACGATGTCTTATGAACATCCTCCTCAGCAATTCTCAACTGGTGATACCCAGAGCGCAACTCTATCTTCGAATAGTAACTCGATGCTTTCAATTGGTCAAACAAGTCATCTATTCTTGGCAAAGGGTAACGGTTCTTGATGGTTAACTTGTTCAGGTCTCTGTAGTCGATGCAAATCCTCATCGATCCATCCTTCTTTTTCACAAATAAGGCTGGCGCTCCCCAAAGCGGGAAGCTTGGTCTTATAAATCCTTTATCCAATATTTCCTGCAATTGCTTGGATAACTCCTGCATTTCAGGTGGCTGTCACACCCCGGGCCCAAAGAGGCGGGACGTCACGATTAGTAAACAACAACCAAAATGCAGCGGAACTAAATGGTTTATTACAAAGTGTCACATGATGTTTACATTAAAATATTGGCTTTGCTTCCAATTCAAAAGGTGCTTCAACCTACAATCTATAGGTGTCGTGATCAATCTCTCGGGAAATATTTCTTGAAGCTTCAGTAACTAAGGCTTCTAGGCTCAACCTTTGTCTTTAACCTCTACCCTCTTATCTTGCTTCGGATTTGGATAACTTCTATAGCTCAACTATTCTTCCTAGCTGTACCTGAAGACATGCTCAAAAGAAAAGAGTGTCAACATAAAGTTGGTGAGTTCAAGTGGTTAAAGTTTCAGAAAACAAAAGGGACTCTTAGAGTCCACTTGTTAAAGGTTTTGTATCTATTATAGCGGTTGTGGGGTCACAATCAACCTGCACTTGGTCCCCGGTTGGCCTCTTCTAAACTTGTGTTTAACCGGATATTCCCGTAGGAAAGAACCAAGCCTCAGAACAGTGAACCATTCCTGCTAGGATGGTTCACCATAGTATCTTATTCAAAACCTGTTACATGCCACAAACGACCCCTCAGGATCTCAGTGGGGTACCTCCCTGTAGCGGGAGCCACTATGCGTGGGGGATTCCCCAAATAGATCTATTCACATA
Source organism: Flaveria linearis (assembly GCA_024085815.1). Lineage (NCBI taxonomy): Eukaryota > Viridiplantae > Streptophyta > Magnoliopsida > Asterales > Asteraceae > Flaveria > Flaveria linearis. Next base: position 42,363,991 of record CM044014.1, on the reverse strand, counting down.
AAGCAAGCGGTTCACAAAAGAATTAATGATCATGACAAAAGTATCAGCAGGTATCCAAAAAGTCCCACATACAAGCATCAAATAAAGCACAATATGAAAGTTTCAGTTTAAAAGAGCATGCATCATCCCAAAACCAAAGTAAAAAGGGGAAGACGAGAACTCACCTGGTATCCTTATATAATTTCAGAGCTTGATAAAGAAAAGTGATGACCATCAACAAAGCAATCCTAACTAGAAAACATAAGATTCACGTTTAGAATTAGCATGATGTTATTACATGCGTGCGGTTGAGCTCTTTAGTTAAATTTAAGTTGGTGATTAATATCCTTAATGTAGCTTAGCTTCTAGTGTATTTGTCAATTGTCATGAATTAACTTGTGTACATTAGGTTAATTAATGCATTTAATCAAGACTTGAGTCTTAGCATGAAGAATGTAGAAAAATCAATTTATGTCATGGATTCCAAATCTTTATATAACTTGCATTAACAATGTAGGTAACATATAATGTTTCAAACGATGTTTATAATGCTCGCGTTTATATCGTATTTGTTAACTTGATTGACGATAATTTGTATAAAAGAGTGTTACAATTAATATTTATGTCAATAATAATGAGATGACCGTCAATTAATAACAACACGATGATGGATCATTATAGCATTTTAGGTCTTTTACCTTGAATAAAACGTATAGATGTCGGTTAACCTAAATGTTCATTGTATAAATATTTAAATGCACAATTGTATTTGTAAGAATTAAATCTCAAGTCCAAACCATCCATTTAAAATCAGATAATTATAACAAGTGACGTTCATTTTCGTTTATAATTCACGTATTTTATAATTTAATCCTTTAATTAATTAGAGCTCAAATAACACGTATGCAAATTATAATTCAATTTCAATGCGTTGCGCGTGCGATATTTGTTGGATTCTGTATGCCCAAGACACATAGAACATTGATGTGGTTAGTACGTTGTGATCCAAGTCGGGTCATACCCAATAACAAGCTTAGCAAACAACAATTAATATTTAATTGATGATATGATCATGCAATTAAATAATTACACCAATTTAGAAAAATGGGTCTTCTAAATAAATTGTATGTGAGAAAGAACAAATTATGAGGATAGTTTGTTCATGGATATTATTTGTTATGTTGTTTAAATTAGTTAAGCAACATCAAATAATAATAGTGTGTGTGTACATATTATGTATAATTAAAAGGTTAATTATGTTAAAACATTTTGTAAAACTTAGAAGGTTTTAAAGGGGAAAACCCTAAAAAGGGTTGTGGTTGTTGGGTTCGGCCGCAAGGGCCTTTGCCCTTCTCCTCCCCTTTCTTGTTTTTGAAACAAAAATCCTCTCTAAGAACACACACACATCTGATCTAGACTTCTCTCACATGCAAAATCGATCACCAAGACTAGTGTTCCTCATCTAGAAGACGGATTTCATGGATGAAGCAAAGTTCCAGCAGCTTTGTGGTGGTTCACGGTTGGAACTCGTTTCCAACAGCTTTCTTGATGCGATTTGGTGTTCAAATCCTAACAAATATGGTGTTTTCTTGAAGGCTTGTGGGTATGAACACTTGAGAACATCTATTGTTGATGTTTTGGTCATCCAAGAACAACTTGATCTTCATCATGCATCCACGATCTTTCAGCAGTTTTGCAAGGTAGTATGTATTGCTTCTTTGGGTTGTTTTATTTGTGATAACTAGTTCAAACACATATATAAGATCCTTGCAATCTTGGGTTTGTTGTAGACATGCAATGAACCATGTTTTTCAGATTTCAAATGATATTTGTTTGATGTTAATCCGCTGCGTTTTCAAGTTTAAAATGGTTTAAACAACATTGTTTAGGTCCAACAAACCCGACAATATTACCTTCCACTCGATTCACGTTCACTAACCCACTCGTATTGCTTTGAACGTCCGTTGACCATGTTTGACCAGCTTTGACCGACAGATGACCAAGGTTTAACCCAACCAATACACACCAAGATTACATACAACACTACAACATAGATATCTCATAACCAAACGCAACTAAACAGCAATATACGTTACCAAACACCTCGGTTGTGTCTCTTACCCTTACCATTCACCACATGCAGCCACTCTCCACCATGGATCGCCACTAGCCGACACCGGCAGTCTCTTGGTTGGCCGGAATCCTCGCCGAAATTAAACCAACGTGAGCAAATCCTAAGGATGTCGTCTAGATACCAACATGCAATCACAAGAACAGCTTTAAGTCACCTCCCCTAACCTTTCCCACCATGGACCATCCTCATCCATGGCCCTCGGCCACCACTGCCGTGGCCGACAGCCACCACTCACCAACTGCCACCCAAAACAGCTCCATAATGATAACCAATAGCCGATAACTTCTAGATCTAGAACCACCACCATAATCAGCAGCCCCAAATCACAACCACATCAACATCGCTGCTGCCTAACATTCACAACCATAAATCACAGATTACCTTACCATCACTGCTGTTTTGCAACCATCAACCAAACACCAACCACAGCCGCCATCACCACTGTCGTCGGAACCCACCTGCAACCATCGATGACCAGCCCTGCAACACCATCCACAATCATTACTGCTGCTGCCTTAGGACAGTTGTTGGGAACCACCGATCGGCCCCCACCATCGGGACCCCACCAACATCAGCACCTACATCCGACCACCACAACCACAATCGCAACCATAATCCCCAGTCTGCCCCCATTTTGTAAATTGCTTCCTTCCACCCGACAGCCACCACCAAAGCGGCCGACATCACCACCATCATAGCCGCATTAGTCATAACCCGAGATCTGCAACCGCCGCTCTACCCGCCGCCGACGTGACCATCATCTGAACCGCCACCCCAACAGCCCTCAAAAGCCGCCGCGACCGCCATTTCCACCCTCAATTCGTACCATGTAACTGGATCTTGGGCGAATCTGTTACCTCTGTCAAACTCAAGGCCGTGGGGAAGTCATGGGGGAGGGGTGTCCCTCGCCGGAAGTGGGTAGCCGATGGCCGGAATTTGAAGAAAAGGGGGGGAGGAGAAGGCTTCGACCGCCTCTCTCTCTCTGACCAAATTTTTCTTTAAACCCTAAAAATGGAGATTATTTGTTTATATACTAGTAGTTAAATGGAACGGGTTCGTAAAAGAATTCGGTTAGAACATGTTCGATTAAGTTCTTCACGTAACGTTTTAATTCGTTTCTCGTTAGTTTTAATTTATACAAAATGTTATAAGTGTTCTGAGATTATGTATTTAAAACATGCCGGATAATCAACGAGTTTATAAGTTATCGCGTATTTAACACGGTTAACGGTTTCATACGTTTTTATCGAACGAGCGTTGTTATTGTCATTTTGGTATCAATGCATGCAATTAAGTGTTAAAATAATATTTTGAGCATTATCTTCCCATGTTGGTCACGTTAAAACCTTATCTGACGAATTCTCGGGTTTGACCTGATCGTAACCCGGTTCGCGTCACGGTCGCGTTTCGGAACGCATTTATTCCAGACAACGTATCACTCACCAATTTAATGCGATATGATAATAAACAATTATTAGATGTGTTTACGGAGTTACGAGGCTCGGTAGACATATCAGATGACATTTAAATGCCGGTGAAAACCAGTATTCGCGTTTCAGTTACGAAATTCCGTTGTTTATGCATGATTGATGAAAAATCTTTTAGCAAGCATTATTTATGATATTAGTTAAGTTTAACAATGATGAAGATTGGATGAGAACCCATTTTAAGGATTTCTGATGGAATTCAGACGTAGTACGCGGTAAATTGCCGGATTTTACTCGGTATGGGTTCTGAATCTGTTTTTAGCTTGGATCTTTTCATAGTTATTTCAAATCACCTAATAATTCATTGTTTCATGGTTTCTTGTTTAATTAGTTCCTAAGCGTGTATTTGGGCCTTAAATGGGCCTTGTTATAAGTTCGGACGCTTATTGGGCTTATTGGGCCCAAAAAGGCTAGTTTCATTTTCTGAGTTTTCTTTGATAAGCCCAACTCAATTCAGACTTTTATTGAGTTTTATAACATTTATAGGTTTTCAATTGGGTCTTATTTTAGAGGTGTTACAGTGGCACTAACCGATATGGATATCGTGCAATTGGCGCTGCTCCTGGTAATAAGTCGATTTTAAATTCAACTTGTCGTTGCGGCGGCAACCCAGGCAACTCCTCAGGAAACACATCCGGATAGTCGTGCACTATCGGTATTTCCTCTAGCTTCTTGTCCTCGGCTCTCGTGTCGATTACATGTGCTATAAAAGCTGCGCATCCTTTCCTTAAATACTTTTGTGCCTTCATCACATTCACAATCTTTAACGGAGCATTTTCATCACCTTGAATCTCTAATGGCTCTCCATTATCGAGGGGCAACTTGACTACTTTCTCATGACATACGATTTCAGCACGATTCTTCGATAGCCAATCCATCCCTATAACAACATCGAAACTTCCCAATTCTACAGGGAAAAGGTCAATTCTAAACGTGTGGTTTCCTAAGAGTATAGTACAATCCCTATACACCTCGTTAGTTTCTATCAATTTCCCATTAGCTAACTCAATCGAGTACTTCTTATTCAACTTACTAGATTATGAGTCAAGGAAAGACTCGAAGTTTCTAGAAACAAAACTTCTATCGGCTCCAGTATCGAATAATACGTAAGCATAACAGTTATTAACTAGAAATGTACCGGTGACAACGAAGGGATCTTTACGAGCTTTCTTCACCTCCATCACGAATGCTCTGTCACGGGCTTCCTGTTCCTTCAACTTAGGACATTCCTTCTTAAAGTGTCCAAACGGTCCACATTCATAGCAACCTTGGTTCTGACCTTCTTTCCACTCGTCCAACTTTACTCGACAATCTCTTATTCGGTGTCCAAACTTTCCACAGTGTTCACATATGTTGCAGGGGCCAGTATAGTAGTATATGCATTTGTTGCACATAGGGCTAGGTCCTTGGTTTCTTTTTGCTTCATTAGCAACATACATCCTGCCAGATCCTCTCATCTTTCGGTGGAAGTTTCCAGAACGACTTCCTGAACCTTCAGACCATTTCCTTTTTCCATAAGAAACTGACTTTTCCTTCTCCATTGGACTCTCACAAATTTCCATTGGCTTCTTCCCTGTGCTCGCTTTCCTTAACGTTCCCATTCGTACAGCATCATCGGTCAGGGTATGTGCTAGCTGCACTGCTTCCTGGTAAGTAGTAGGGTTTGATGATGTCACTATGCTACGAATCTGGGGCACCTATCCCCAAATGTAGCGTTCGATTCTCTTGTACTCAGGGGTTACGAGATGGGGTACAATTCTTGCCATTTCATTGAGTAGTGTACTGTATCCACGAACATCTGCTCCTTCCATCGAGAGGTTCCAAAACTCGGCTTCAACCTTTGGAATCTCATTATGCGGACAGTATTCCTTCATCAACAAAGCTTTGAATTCGTCCCAGGTGAGTGCATAGGCAGGCACCTCACCTAAAGCCTGGATTTGTGTATTCCACCAACTTAACGTCCCATCTTGGAGTGAACTTGTTGCATACTTCACGCGCTGAGCTGGCGTACAGCTGTTGATCATCATAACTGCTTCCATCTTCTCTATCTAGCGGAGAACTCCAACTGGTCCATCTGTCCCAGCAAAATTCTTTGGCGGGCATGCTTAGAAGGTCTTGTAGCTGTATCCTTCATTTTGGTTCCCTTGATTTGCATTATGTTGGGCGACGGCAGCTTGAATGTGCTGCGCAATCAATTGAGCTAATTCATCAGTAGTTTGTGCAAGTGGGTTTCTGTGGGTTTCCCTTCTCGGAGCCATGTTTTTTCTTTTATAACACAACAATCATGATATAAGTGAGTCGATATATCACGCAATATCCGAATCAGTCGCGTATGTAAGCAAAGAAATTTAACCATAACATCATAACATAACCATTCATCACATTTCATTCATCCAAAAATTAACCCAAAAACCAATGTTACTTGTTTTTTATCAAATGCCAAAAGAACAACTTGGTCCAACCAAAATACTAGGGCGGGCAAATGCCATCCCCTAACAAGTACATGTTTTTACGCGAGTTAATAAATTGTTTCACGCTATAATTACAATGATGAAATGAAATAGACAAACTGGAAATAAGAAAAACATCGGAATCCGCGCCTAGCTCTTGGATAGCTCACACCAAAATAGACTCCCGAACGTGCAGCAACCATGAGAAGTAGAACGCAAACTACCATGAGTGGCATGATAACCCTCACATGCTGCTCCATCTCTCGCACATGACGGTCCGCATCCATCTCTCTAACTCTTGAAGCATCCAACCTTATCTTGGTCACATCAGCTGTCAGTGTTAGATCCTCAATCTTGGCTTCAGCAGCGATCAACTTCTCTGCATCTCAAGCATCTTCTCCTCCAACAGTTGGATCCTGTGATGCATCTGTGCCTGTGCATCATCATCCACTACCTTCTCTTCTTCTAACATACTCAGTCAACCATCTAGCTCATCCAGCCTGTGCATCATCATCCACTACCTTCTCTTCTTCTAACGTACTCAGTCTACCATCTAGCTCATCGAACTTGTCATCACTAGCTTCGCCATTCCGCATCTCCAGCGAGTCTATCCTGCTCTCAAACCGGATGCACCAAGCAGCTAGTAGAGGCACAGTCCTCTCCATCGGCTGCCTCATCATGGGTAATACTCTCGAGTCAGAAGACTCTCCAACTCCTCTAATCCAGGTATACCTTCTTCATCAGTCCACCTCTGAACTCGATCTCCTAACCATTCCTATTTCCTAGCCACACATGCACGTGTCCTCTTGAGGGGTCGCTCCATAATATATCCTACCGTCTCTCCATCTACATCCCTATCAGCAAGGGTCCTTTTTTGTGTTGTAACACTGTCTTTCGTGAAGTGATCTTCATTCTATGTCCTTGAGGGAATAAACGGAATGACCTACGTGACGGACGCATCCCTATAGTACTAGCTTGAATAGGGGTGCCAGCTCTCTTCCTAACTTCACCAGTAGACAACTCAACCTCCTTAACCTCATCCCTACACTCATCATCACTATCACCATCAATATAAACATCTCCACTAGATCCATCATCACTAGAATCACTATCCGTAGAACTGCCATCGCTATCATCACTATCACTAGAGTCATCAACACCATCAACCATAGGAACTATAGGCTCTGTCTCATCTTCGGATGGAACTTCAATGGGCTCCTCTTCTTCAGACTCCTCGATACACCCATTCCTGTTACTAGGATCACTAGCATATGGTAAGAAAGCGGGTCCAAAGGCACTGAGATCGGCATAAAATCTAGAAGTAAGCGATGATCTCTCGACCTGTGGGACCTTAGACTCCTGATCGTTATCACTCGGGTTTGTTGACATCTTTGACAAAAGGGTAATTATACTAGATTAACATCTTATCCTGCATATGATCATGAAATCATGCAACTACTAGGATATTCGAGAGCCAACTCATATGTAAGCACTTACGCATGCAAACAATTTCATCATATGAATTCAAGCTCGATTGTACCACTTACGCATGCAAACAATGTCTCATATGACATTCAAATTAAAATGTAAGCACTTACGCATGCAAACAATTTCATCATATGAATCCAAGCTCATTATAGCACTTACGCATGCTAAACAATGTCTCATATGGCATTCAAATTAAAATGTAAGCACTTACGCATGCAAACAATTTTATCATATGAATCCAAGCTCAATATAGCACTTACGCATGCAAACAATTTTATCATATGAATCCAAGCTCAATATAGCACTTACGCATGCTAAACAATAAACGTATCAGTTTAAATCTTCACTCACGGCACCTAAAGTATGGCATACTTAATTCAGGCAATTTAACTATAATCTTACGTCTACTAAGGGCAAGTGTTATGAACACGCCTTTTTCCCAAAATCCCCAAGACAATTTTCTTTTACAAAAAGTTATAGTCTAGATAAATTTTTTTTTAAAAAATCATTTTCTAGTTCGCTATAACCATTGGCTCTGATGCCAACTTCTGTCACACCCCAAAAACGACATTGAATATCGCAGCGGAATTGTATATGCGTTAAGCATGGTGATGACAAAGTTGGAAACCAACATGATATATAGGGAAACGTTAAAACATAAGTTTTAAATTACAAACAACAGGATTTTTGTCACAACAGGATTTTTGTCACAACATTTCAAATTAAGAAAAAGTTCAAATTGTTAACAACGATCATACACAAAGATCGTATTTTTAAATTAATAGCCAAAATAAAGCCAAAAGATGCCACATCCATGTTTGCCCAAGCCCAGTTCATACCACCATCCATGCTCCTATGTCCTCAAATACATGCATAAAAAGTCAACACAAAGTTGAGCGAGTTTCACGGGTTTACGAAAACATTACATACAACAGTATCAGATATTATTGACAAACAATATGGCAAGTTGTAAACTAGCTAGGGATACAACTTAATGATAGTACCTGGAGCTATAATTCAACCAAGACACGAAAGCTTTACATAAAGTAAGCAATCCCCACGAAACGAATTCAACATACATTCACTCGTATCCAAAACGCTTGATCAGAGCTACTGATCGTGAGTGCGGGCTGTCAAACACAAATAGATCTACCAATATACACTGTGGCCTAACCCAAGGCTAATGATTATATGGGAAAAGGGGGTATTCATGAACGACTCACATGAACACAATAACAAAACACCCGTACTCGAGACTATCATACGAACACATACGAGTAAGTCACATAATCATGATACAACGAACGAAGCCATGTATTTCCCCCACGATTTTGTAAAACGATAACAAGTTAAAAAAAGGGTCCGTGGAAACTCACCTTGATCAACCAAATTGAAAGTACGTGCAATTACACCAACAAACGTCCAGTCAATCCTAATAGTGCCCTAAATACGATAGACACTTTAAGAATTGATACTCAAGTCTTACAAGCAAGTTATTCATCCAACCTACTAGACTTATATTATCTTTAAGAAAATATTTATTTACACGAATAGTTGGTGATTATAACACTCGGTTAAGATCTTAACGAAAACGGTGGATTACGCATTACTTAGACAAGTACTAATAAACAACCAAAATGTGAAAATGGTAACCAAATACACATAAAAAAACTCATACATATATATATATATATATATATATATATATATATATATATATATATATATATATATATATATATATATATATATATATATATATACACATACGTAAATCCTAAATCACATTTCATGAATCAAACAACTTTAAGCCAACTTGGTATAAAAGTCTCTAAATCATGGTAATTTCTACTCAAATTTGTTAAACAAACAGTCAAACGAGCAAGCTAACTCATAGTTAACATTCATAACTCCTAACATACATTAAGGGCTGTTTATAATTCATAAAATAGCTTAAAACTTACTGCTCAAATTCAGATCTATAAATCATGCATTTTAAAACCAAAATCAAGCCGAATAGGTGACTAGTTTAGTCTAAATCATCACCAATCGCGTCCAAACAACAAGTTTCATGCTTGTAGCTATACATATGCATTACGGAAATAAAATATCACTCACAACCTGCTGTAATTTCAGTCTTTAGAATATGTAAGTCAAATACCCTAATTTTTTCATTTCGTGTCTTTTTAGCCAACATAATCATGTCAAATGTTAATCCAAACAACCCAATACTTAAACATGTATTGAGAACTAAGTGAAATTACTATTTTATACCATTATTAACAACAATTTCCAGATTTAATATCATCTCATGTATCCATGATTTTTCAACTCCTAAACACGTATTTTTAAGCATATGAATCATTAATAAGCAAACCAATACTACAAATAACAATCCATACATAAAATTGCATGCATCCACACATTTTTCATCATTTAACATCTTTTCTAACTATTTTTCACTCAACTATCCGTTTGTATGTGAAGATCTAATCATAAAACAACACTTCTTGCAAGAATAAACACCCAAACATCAACATACACACATGCATGCATACGGTCACCCATACACACACTTAATCCATGTAAACCTTCATTAAAATGTCACAATAGATGATTTATAACAGATTTCATACTTTAATCTACTTGCATGGAGGATTCAACATCAACAACGCATCATCAAGTAACAATCTAGCATCCAAACTTCAAAACACATACATGCACACGTACGGACACATACGTACACATATACACACTTACACAACTCATTTTTATTCCATATTTTTGTTTCAGAACAGATTTTGTCCAAAATCTTACTTGGATGAACAATCTATAGCTTTTAGGTAGTCATTTTCATATAAAAATGTAACTAAAACGAAAGATTAAGTTTACCTTAGTCTTAGCAAGCTACTCTCACAAAAAAGAAACGTAGGATGGCGGTTTTTCTTCTAGATTCACCACCAACAAGCCTTCTTTTGCTCTAATATGATTGCACCTCGAGTTCCAAGTGAAGATCTTCAAGGAAAATGGAACAAAAACGAAAATGGTGGTGGTGTGTTGGTGTTGGCCGTAGGTTGTAAGGAGAAAGAGAGGGAGAGAGTGATTTTTCTTTTGAAATGAAGTAAAGAGAATTGAAATGAGGGGGAGAGGGGTTTATATATGGGAGGAGAGGGAAGGTGGAGGTGGCGGCCGATTGCAGGGGGGGAGGAGGGGTAGCCGAACGGTCTTTTTCATTTTTCTCCCATCTCAACCCGCCTTTCAAAACCCAAACATGTTAAATTCTAATTCCCTGCGAAATTCTAGTCCAAAACGACTATTTACATGCCCCATATCTTGGTTTTATCGTCAACTTGGGCATTTTATTGTTTATCCGCTAGATTGAGCCATCTCGTCGCACTAAGGCGCGTAGATGATGTTATCGGGTTTTCTCGTTATGATAGCCATTTCCACAAATAATAACATTAATATTAGTGTAACTAAGATTAAGTTAGACCAAATTCTCATTTTACCTATGATGTTAATATTTATTTAGTGGCGTTTATTTCAGACATTCGCCGGTCTCGGGTTTTCATGGTCGAACACGCACGAAATAGAAACGTAAGCACACGTAGGACTCTAATAAATCTTTAGATTAGTTTATTTAGTGCTATATATTCTAAAACAAGACTGAGCATAGAAATCAAGATCTAGGGTTTCTAGAGAAATTACCCGGAAATCGAGGGTTGTCACACATTTTAATGGCTTTTATAGACAAAAGGGTTTAATGAAGGTCGTCGAGTGTTTTTGATGAGTTTGGGTTTAGTGAATCGAATTCAAGGGTGGGTTGAGTGGTTTCATGTTCGGTTTGGTTTTGGTTTAAAAAATAGATACAAACATGTATTATGTTAAGCTTTCGGGACTATTTGGATGCACTATTTAAAGTGAAATATTAGTAGATCTAAGTTAGTTGGTCATGTGAGCTTCATTTAACTTCTTGTTCATTGATCACACATTAAGTTACATCTTTAACATCTCAGCGCTTTCATTCTAAAATTGTAATTCGGTTCTCTATTCCTGTTGAGTTAATACGAGTAGTCTCTTCATGTGTTGCAACTGCTACAGTTGCCTTTACACTCAATAAAGTATTCTATGTGTAGAGAGTTGTCGTTTTGGTTCGTTTTAGTGGCTTTTCTAGGTAAGAGCATTTAAAGATGGTGGTTGACTGTTTTAGATGAGGTTGTGAGGAGTGAACCGAATTGATGGTTGAGTTCAGTGATCTCATGTTTGGTTTTGGTTTCGGGTTAACAAGAGAAACAAATGTTTCATTTGGGTTCGTTTTAGTGGCTTTTCTAGGTGAGAGCGTTTAAAGATGATGGTCGACTGTTTTGGATGAGGTTGGGAGGAGTGAACTAATTGATGGTTGGGTTCAGTGATCTCATGTTTGGTTTGGTTTCGGTTTAACAAGAGAAACAAATATTTCATTGCGATTTTTAGTGTGATTTTAGTGATCGTTATGCTTAATTTGATTAAATTATTTCCGGAGTGTGCTTAGAAGGTTCTAGGATCAATACTCTAAAGGATTGAAGGTTCTTACAAGAATTTAAACCTTTCCATTCAAGATCTATTTCTATTTAACGTTTTAGTATACGAAGTTCATTTTTATTATGTTAAGCTTTCGCTACTATTTGGATGCACAAATCCCTACTTGCACTATTTCAAGTGAAATATAAGTACATCTAAGTTAGTTGGTCATGTGAGCTTGATTTAACTTCTTAATAATTGATCACACATTAAGTTACATCTTTAACATCTCATCGCTTTCATTCCGTAATGGTAATTTGGTTCTCGATTCTTGTTGAGTTAATACGAGTAGTCTCTTGGTCCCTTGCAACTTCTATGGTTGCCTTGACGCTCAATACATGATTCAACGGATAAAGAGTTGTCGCTTTTATACATTTTAGTTGCTTTTCTAAGCAATAGGGTTTAAAGATAGTCGTCGAGTGTTTCGGTCGAGTCTGGGATGAGTGAATTGAATTCAAGGGTGGGTTTAGTGGTTTTGGTTTAAACAATAGATACAATAGTTCAATTGTGATTTTTTATTGTGATTTTAGTGATCATTATGCTTATATTTGATTAAATTAGTTCCGGATTGTGTTTAGAAGGTTCTAGAATCAAAACTTCATAGGATTGAAGGTTGTTACAAGAGTTTAAAACTTTATATTCGAGATCTATTTATATAATATTTTGTAACAACCGACCTCTAGGTCATAACTCTAACCCTAATCTACTCGCATCATTACCCGTCTTATTAATATTAATTATTGTACCATTTTAATATTATCATTAGTATTAGAATCATCATTTGTTATTTGTTCCATTTTTATGATTTATGTGATTTTAGTGACTTTTAGCTAGTTGAAGTTGTAACTTTAAGAACTTAGTGTCCCGGGGAAAAATTAACTAGTCACCCTTGCAAAAATTAAATCTTAATTGGAACAATTAAAATGTGTGCATACACACACTTATAATCCATGGCTACAAGCATGCTTGTGCATGTACAACATTTACCAACTAACTAAATTTTACCATCTTACATTCTACACAATACTACAAAACAAGTACCACTAATACTATTTTTAATTAAAAATTTAAAAGAAATTGACCCATTAAAGGCCAAAACTCGGCAGCCCCATGTGGCACCACCCCTCTCCACCACTCACCACGCACCCTCCTCTTCCCCACTACCATTTCATGCATCCTTCCCATCTACATACACACACTACACCCTCATTTTCACTCTCTTCTCTCCCTCTCGAATTCTTTCTCCAGAAAAACACACACGCTCACAGTTTTAGCAAGATTTCCAGCCATATTCGAAGAACAACTACAACACTAGCATCGGGCATGCTCAAACAAGCATGAAAGTGAAGTCTTGTGAGCCTTTGATACACATCTTCATCGTTCGACTTCTCTTGCCTTGTTTGAAGACTCTCCAGCTTTTTCCAAGGATTTCCAGACCATTCTTTTCTACCTACACTCTTCAAACCGTGAATAATACCATGTGTAAGCGTCATGTCACCCGAAAATGGTCATTTCATGTGTTTTGTTCATTTATCACTCAAGAATCTTACCATTCTTATATCTAACAGAAACTTGTTGCTACCAACTTGTTCTTGAAGGGCTTTTCACATTCTTAAAGGTACCTCACTTGTTAGATAAGTCATTGTAAAGGTGTAACCCGAGTTACACCTAGAAAACCCTCTTTTAGGTGATTTTGTTATTGTGAGCCTTATAACTTTCTAACCACCAAAACTTACGCTTGTTACATACTTGATAATGACTCATAAGACCCCTAACAATCTGGTTTGGGAGTTACATAAGGGATTGGGAGTGTATGAACACTAATAATGATGGTTTACACATGTGTAATGGTTTGTTATGGCATAATCACTATGGTTATAATTTATTGTTGTGTTGAACGACTAGGCCATGAGTTTGGGACATGATTTCAGAAATTTTGATGAGTATTAAGTGGGTGATAAATGGTTAATCACTAGAAATTAAAGACACGTTAAGATTAGACCCTTTTTAGTCACATTCGGGACCGGAAAACATGGAAAAAGTACTTAAAAATAAGAAAACAAGAACTTTGAGTTTTTAAGCAGAATTCCAGGCTTAATAATGGATAATAAAATGTTCTGGGGTAAATGGGTTTATTAAATGGTCAAAAGGTAAGTTAAATGGAGTTTTAACTAAAAACAGGTATTAACCGGGTGACGTTTTTGAGAAAAATCCAAGAAATAGGGGTGTAGAGCTAAAATTTAAAAACACCATGTTACTTCAGTAAGTCAAGTGTGAAAGAGTCGAAAAATTGGTCAAACGAGCTTTTAAACGGTCAAATTCGGTTAAAAACGCGTTTTAACGGGTTAAACGTAAAAACGAGGCTTTCAACTATTAGAGGCAAAAATTTCATAATCAAAGGACTTTAAACTTATAAAAATGTTTTTAAAACTTTATCTGCTGGTCTAAGACTCAAAAACATGAAAGTTCATACTTAACCGTTAAAACCCTTTGGTTTTACCATAACCGCGAGCGTTAAACACATAGATATTAAACCGGACCTATATTATGAAAATTTGGGTACACTTACTTAATAATAAGTTAATTTAACTTCAAGAACCTTATTTTTGGTCATAAAAGTCATTTTGTACAAGAAATCAAACTTGAGGGTAGAAACTGTCAATTTTGAAACTTGACGGACTGAACTGTAAAATTTTACCAAACTTCATAACCGACTCATATGAGGCTAATAATCACTTGAACAACATTATTTAACTTATATCATTAACTTAATGGTGTAAAATCCTAAATTACATAAGAAACCATGACTTTCCATAAAAAGGAAACTTTTTATACAAACCCTAATCGAATCAAAGCCAAATCCGACAACTAACTCTTTGGCACACTTTATAAACCTTGATTGAGTTTAGAGCAGTAGCTTACCACTTAATATTGATGATTAGGGTGCTAGGCTTGAGACATTCCCGGCACACGAAGAGTTATTTTTGCTTAACACCTAAGGTGAGTTCTAGTGATCCCCCTTTTTACTACTGCTTTGGGATGAAACATGTTCTATTATTTATGAACTATATATGTGCTTTACTTGGTGATTGAATGTGGGATTTATGGTTACCTGTTGATACTTATATCATGATCATTAATTATTTCATGAACCGCTTGTTTTATATGGATAGATCTATTTGGGGAATCCCCCACACACAGTGGCTTCCGTTTAGGAAGGGTACCCCATTGAGATCCTAAGGGATCGTTTATGGCATGTGACAGGTTTTGATAAGAAACTATGGTGAACCATCCGGGCAGGTATGGTGCACTGGTTTGGGGCTTAGTTCTTCCTTCGGGAATAACGATAAAACACAACTTTAGAAAAGGCTAACCGGGACTGAGGGCAGGGTTGATTATGTTACCCCCTAATATTGAAACTATGATTTCTTCTAAATCAAATGAGGATTTTATTTAAATCCTTTTGTTTTTAAACTTTAAGCACTTGAATTCACCATCTTGTTACTTGACACAATTTCTTTTTGAGCAATTTATTCAGGTAATTCATGAAGAGACTCTAGCTGTCCTTGAAGACCTAGACTTATCCCCGTGACCATGGCATTGCTTATCTAACTTAATGAACAATTTATAATTTTTGTTGAATAATACAATTTGTCTCTATGTTGGTTGTATAACTCATTTTGGTGCTAGATCTGTTTCTAGCCCGGTATCTTTTATAACTTTAAATGCCATGTGATACTCTCTCATTTCAGCTCTTGTATTGGTTTGTTTCCACTGCCATATATTGTTGCTAGTCTGTGACGCCCCCCCACTGGGCCCGGGGATTTGACAGATTGGTATCAGAGCCAAAGTGTGGACCCTGAAAGGACCATACATGCCAATTCAAGAGGTGGATGGTTGTTCTGCTGGAAATCTCCCCAAGTCCAAGAAGAAATGCGGATCAAGAAAATACAAGTGTCGGCTATCCGCATTTGTTAATGCGGATGCACAAGAACAAATGCTGACAAGTATTTGTTCATCCGCATTAACTAATGCGGACAACCGACAAATGCAGACTAGACTTTTGTTCATCCGCATTAACAAATGCGGATGTTAAGTAACGAATGCGCTCCGTGTTTGTTCATCCGCATTTGTCAAATGCTGATGACCAAACACCAATGCGGAAGAATAGAAGACTAATGCTGATGAAGACTAAGAACAAATGCATATGAAGACAAACTATTCTGTACAGTTAGGGTAGTTTAGTCATTTTGTACAAGCTGTAAGTCAGCCTATAAATAGATAAGACACCTCGTATGTGAGGTGACTCTTGACTCTTGATTTTCAGACTTTTGTATCTGAAAATTCCTGACATCCGAGGTTGTCTTGCTTTGTTACTGTAGCTTGCTAAACCCTAGCATTTACTTTGTAACAGTTCAGATAATCAATACAAGTGCATTTATGAGTATTTCAAGTGTTAAATGTTCATTGATTGTTTGATTCCGCCTCTCAATCATTGACTCAATCAACATATTCGATCCTTGTTGATTCACATCAACAGAGAATATCATTCTCAAACCCAGTCAGTTGGTATCAGAGCTTTGGCTCTCGGTTATTACCCAGATCTGCTCAGATCTATGTTTAACCCGATTGATCTGTTGCTTGAGTTGCTGCTTAGAGATTTCGAACATCTCTTCTCAGTATTCTAACCAAATACTCTCAGATCTACTCAACTGCTACTGTTCATTCTTCGAACGAAAACAGTTTCAGGTTGCACTTTCATTAAAACAAGAACATCTAAAGTCAAGACCCAGAATAGTCTCACTGAAATACACTCATTCTTAGCAGATCCTTTGTTACAGTACTAAGTTTGGACTATTTGACAAATCAAACATAAAATCAGTTAAAATCAGATCTAAGCAAGTTAAAACAAAAAGGTAACCATGGACTCACATAACTATTCTGAACTTGGGCATGCTTCAAAACCACCCATGCTCAAACATAAATCTGAATATAAACAATGGAAAATCAGATTCATGAATTTTGTTACAGGTGTTGATCCTGATTATTGGATCTCTATTTGTAAAGGCCCACACATCCCTGTTACATTATCTGCAGATCAAGCTGCGTTATACAAGACTGCAAGAATCCCTATTGAAGACCTTACTCTTGATGACGATGATTATAAGAAGATCAAGATTGACCTCAAAGCTTACTCCATACTCACTCAAGCACTCAAAATGGATGTGCTCAAGAGATTGGAAAAGTATGGCACTGCAAAAGCAGTATGGGATGCCCTGAAAATCATGTGTGAAGGAAGCAGTGAAGTGGCTGAAATCAACAAAGACAAGCTTGTGAATCAGTATGAGACATTCCATCACTCAAAAGGGGAGTCTATCTCTAAACAGTTGCATAGATTTGTGCAATTGGTGAATGATCTAGAGATTATGGGAGTCACCTACAAGTCAAAGGAGTTAAACAAGAAGATGTTACATAGCCTTCCAGAAACATGGAAACAAAATGTAACCATGCTAAAGAACACTCTTGATCTAGAGAGCACAACTCTAGATATTATGATTGCCAAGATTGAAGCTTTGGAACTAGATGAGAGAAGCAGAAACCTTGGAGGACCCAAAGTTGTGGAGGCTTACAAGTTTCCAACTGATTCTCACTCTGTTGAGAATGCCTTCATCACTGAAGAAGATGACTTTCTCTCATCAAGGGATCAATCTAAACCCACTGGATTCACAGCAGCTCAACCTCCAAGCAGGCCATCAACCTCATCCCCACCTGCTTCAACACCAACCCCTGATGATCCAAAATCTGAAGAACAAAAAGCAACCTACAATGCTTTTGTTGCAAGCTTTGAAGCCTATTTGGGAGGAAGACTAACATCTGCACATCTAATACAAGAAGACTTAGAAGAAATGGATCCTGATGATGTAGAGGAAATGGATTTGCAATGGCAAATGGCAATGATAGCTATGAGAGCTAAGAAATTTTTCAGAAAAGGTAAAAGGCTTCACCTGAATGAAAACACCAAGCTTGGATACGATAAATCAAAAGTGAAGTGTTTTAACTGTGGTATGACTGGCCATTTCTCAAGAGAATGTACTGCTCCTAGAAGAAACAACAATACTCAAAGGGTTCCACAAAACCAGTCATCATCACAGCCATCTTCATTTGTTCAACAGCCATCTGCAAGCTTTCACTCCAACAGTTATAACCAACAATATCATCATCAGCAACAATCACAACAGACTCAACCTCAACTGACCAATCAAGCTTATGGAAGCAATCAGCCATCAGCTAATGCTCTTGTTATCAGGCAGGATGGAGTATGTGACTGGAGCATGTATGCAGAGGAAGTGAAGCCTCAATTTCAAAATCATGCACTCATGGCTCACATCAATGATGGACCTTCTCCCATGCCCACTGAGGTAAAAACTAACCTTTGTAGTGATAAATGCATTCATGAAGTACAAGGTTATAGAGAGCACAATCATAAACTAGCTGATAAAATAAAAGAAGAAAAGGTTAAATCTGAGATGCTTAAGAGAGAAATTAAAGGCTTTGAAATTAAAATTAAGTCTCTCATCTCAGACATTGAGAAATTGCATGGTGAAAAGTACTCTCTTGCAGCTGAGAATGAGCAACTGACTGAAAAGTTAGCTCAATCTAAAACTGAACTCAATCTTACTGAGTTGAAACTAGAAAAGTTTCAACAGTCATCAGTTAAGCTGCAAGAAATGCTTGACTCACAAAAGGATCCCAAAGACATGTCAGGTATTGGATACAACTCATGTCCACCACCATACAATGATAACTATACTGTCATGCCTGAATCTGTTTCACTCCAACAAGAAAATGAGCCTAACACTGTTGAACCTAAAACAATGGTAAATCAAGTCACCAATCCTCAAAACAGACCCAGTGCTTACATTGAAACAAATGAGGATAAAATCAAGTTAGGACATCCCATTAAAATCAAGGAGTGCTCAGACAAGACAGTAAGTGTGAATAGAACAACTAGCCCCTCCAAGGCTGTTGTTCCTTTTGTGAAATTCATCCCTGCAGTTTCAAGGGAAAAGAATATAACAACTAATAAGGAGAATCTAACTGCTGAAAGCAGATCTGACAGTGAGACAAACTCTCCAAAAAATTCAAGCAAGTCAGAAAACGATTCCCCTTCCATTAAAAGAAAAGTTGTTCACTCAGACCCACAAACATCAAAATCAAAGCAAGGAGTTGGCTTTGATATTTTTAACAAAGAGCATGTTGATCAATTGGAAAAAGAATGTAGACAACAATTGAGAAAGCGAGGTCAGCCTAAGAAAAGAAGAGTCAGTAGTGTTGTGAAACAATCTACCAACAAGGCTGAGCAGGCATTCTCATCAAAACCTCGGAATGAATCAAATTCAAAATCTGTCAAAGCTACTAAATCCTCAACACCGGGATCAGTGGCTAGAAACAAGCACATGCGTTGTGATGTGTGTGATAGGTCTAATCACAGAACAGACAAATGCTTTTATAATCAATACTGTTCCATCTGTGACATGAACAATCACACCACAAAGAACTGTTATTTCAACAAATACTGTTCTGTCTGCAATATGACAAATCACAACACGTCTGACTGTTTCTTCAATCAAAAGGGAAAGAGGATACCCCAAAACAAGCCTATCTCACCAATCATGTTTGATAAACATAAAATCAATGGTCATTCTCATCACAGAGTTTCCAAATCTGATGATGACATGAAAATTCTGAAAATGTCAAACAGAAGTCAAAGATATAGAAATCAAGTGGTCAGACAAACTAATGATTTTCTCAATCCAAGAAACAAGTTTGATAATAAAAAACGAATCCAGTTTCTGAAAAGAAACAGGGATCAAAGGTTTGAATACTCATCTGATTCCTCAGTTGATATTACAAACCAATCAAGTTTCAGAAATACAACAAGCATGATCACACCACCAAAGCCCCAGTTTAAAGGAAACTACCAACAGGTTACTATCATGGATAGAAACGGTAAGCCCAAGACCATCATGGCTTGGGTTTCACATTCTAACTAGTTCTTTCTGTGCTTGTAGGGTCATTCACACAGGTCCAACAGTATATGGTATGTGGACAGTGGATGTTCCCGACACATGACTGGAGACCGTTCCCTCCTTCATGATTTTAAGCACATTCAAGGAACGACAGTGGCATTTGGAGGAGATTCTCAAGGAGGTAGAATTACAGGTGAAGGATCTGTGACAAATGGAATGCTGAGCTTCGACAGAGTGAATTACTGCGAACAACTAAACTTCAATCTTCTCAGCGTGTCTCAGATCTGTGACAAGAAATATTCCACTCACTTCACAGACACTCATTGCTACATTCTGAGACCAGGATTTCTTATTCCTGAAGAATGGGTTGTCTTGAAAACACCCAGAAAGAATAACACTTATGTCATAAACCTCAACTCAACTTCACCAAAAGAAGAAACATGTCTTCTGTCAAAAGCATCTTTTGATGAATCACAACTTTGGCACAGACGACTGGGACATACAAATTTCAAAAACATGAACAGACTGGTTAAAGGAAATCATGTTTTTGGATTACCTCAAAAAGAATTTCATTTCATTGACCACTGTTCTGCATGTCTCAAAGGAAAACAACACAAGTCGTCTCACAAACTAAAGTTGGTGAACACCAACAATACTCCATTGAAACTACTTCATATGGATCTCTTTGGTCCAACTCATGTTATGAGTATGGGAAAGAAACAATATTGTTTGGTGATCATAGATGACTTTTCTAGATTCACATGGGTCTTCTTCTTACTTCATAAAAATGAAACGTTCCAATTAATAAAAGATTTAATCACAAAAATTGAAAATCAACTTGATCTTAAAGTCAAAACAATCAGGAGTGATAACGGGACAGAATTTAAAAATGAAGATATGAGTTCATTTTGTGCAATCAAAGGCATAGCTCATCAATTTAGTGCAGCTAGAACTCCTCAACAAAATGGGGTAGCTGAACGAAGGAACAGAACACTAATTGAAGCAGCACGCACCATGCTAGCAGATGCTAAACTGCCAATCACCTTCTGGGCGGAAGCAGTTAACACATCTTGCTTTGTACAAAATAGAACCTTACTGGTCAAAGAAAGTAACAAAACTCCATATGAACTCATTTTTCAAAGAAAACCATTTATTGGATTTTTCAAGTCATTTGGTTGTCCAGTCTCAATATTAAACACCCGGGATCATTGGGAAAGTTCTCATCTAAGTCTGATGAAGGATTCTTTGTAGGATACTCATCTGTATCGAAGGCTTACAGAGTGTTTAATCCCAGATTAAACATTATTGATGAATCAACGAATGTTCAATTCAAAGAACATTCATTTCCCAAAGCAGCTAATGGTCCTGATTGGTTATTTGATATTGACTCATTCACTAAGTCTTTTGACCAATTTCACATGTCTGATGCAGGAAATCCACAACCAGCTGTACATTCATCATTATCAGAAAGAAGGAGTGATTTTCCAATGATTCCTCCAACTTCTTCTGAGCAACTAAATGAAGAAGTCCCTCTACAAGCTGATCCTATCAGACACTCTGTTCAACATCAAAGTGCTTCAATTGAGGATGGTCCAAGTACAACACCCTCTCCATCAGGGATGCCATCCATTGAAACAACTACTCAAGAAGAAGTTACCACCCAAACTCGTATCATCCCTCCTGTTGATACTGAAAGAACTTCAACTGATGGAAGTAATCAACCCACTGATGATACTGAAGCAAGAACTGCAACACAATTTGATTTCTTTCACAACTCCCCAACAGTACAAGAAGAAGTTGCCTCGTACCAAGATGAACTGAATGTCTCCAATCTTGATGTAACCATTGCTGGTGACTCAATTCCAACCACAAGGATACACAAGAATCATCCGGTTGACGACATCATTGGTGAACTAAATGAAAGGGTGACTAGGAGCAAATCAAGCATTGCCAACATTTGCTTGTTCTCATGCTTTTATGTCAAACAGTACCCAAAAATATCAAAGAGGCTCTTCAAGACAACAGTTGGATTGAAGCAATGCAGGAAGAATTGCTGCAATTCAAGAAACAAGAAGTATGGCAACTGGTAGATCTTCCCGAAGGACAATATCCTATCGGTACCAGATGGTTGTACAGAAACAAGACTGATGACAGGGGAATTGTCATTAGAAATAAAGCTAGACTAGTAGCTCAGGGGTACACACAAGAAGAAGGAATCGATTATGATGAAGTTTTTGCCCCTGTAGCCAGACTAGAAGCCATTAGAATCTTTCTGGCATATTCTGCATCCATGAACTTCACTGTTTATCAAATGGATGTGAAGTGTGCTTTCTTGTATGGAAAGATTTCTGAAGAGGTCTATGTGAGTCAACCTCCTGGCTTTGAAGATCCAGAATATCCACACAGGGTATACAAGCTAGACAAAGCCCTGTACGGTCTTCACCAAGCACCAAGGAAATGGTATGAGACTCTTTCATCATTCCTTCTTAATAATGGATATGAGAGAGGAAAAATTGATCAGACTCTCTTCAGAAAAAGAAAAGGAAAGGATATGCTGCTGGTTCAGATATATGTGGATGATATCATCTTTGGCTCAACAAACCAGACTCTGTGCAAAGACTTTGAAGATCTCATGCATTCAAAATTCCAAATGAGTGCTATGGGAGAACTCAATTTCTTTCTTGGAGTACAAGTCCAACAGACAGCTGACGGAATCTTCATCAATCAATCAAAATATGTGGAAACAATGCTGAAGAAATTCAAGTTTGCTGACTGTCAGTCCATCAGAACTCCTGTGGATACCAAAGTGAAGATTGGACCAGATCCTGAAGGCAAATCAGTGGATCAGACTCACTATCGTTCTATGATAGGTTCACTAATGTATCTAACAGCCAGTAGGCCTGACATTATGTTTGGTGTTTGTGTGTGTGCCAGATATCAAGCAGATCCCAAGGAATCTCATGTAAATGCAGTCAAGAGGATATTCAGATATCTCAAGGGCAAGCCTGCTCTTGGATTATGGTATCCAAAGGAAGGAGATTTCAATCTCTATGCATATACTGACAGTGATATGGGGGATGCAACTTCAACAGAAAATCCACTTCTGGCGGGTGTCAATTTCTTGGTCCCAGACTGGTATCCTGGCAGTGCAAAAAGCAAACCAATGTATCTGTCTCAACAGCAGAAGCTGAGTATATAGCAGCATCTGCATGCTGTTCTCAAGTTCTCTGGATTCAAAACCAGATGCTTGACTATGGTTTTAACTTTTGCACACACCAATTCATATTGACAACACAGCAGCCATGTTCATAACAAATAATCCAGTACAACACTCAAAAACTAAACACATAGAAATTAGATATCACTTTTTGAGAGATTGTGCTGAAAAAGGTTTAATCAAATTGATGCAAGTTCACACTGATCATCAATTAGCTGATTTATTTACTAAGGCATTTGATCCAACCAGATTTGAATTCCTAGTCCAATCTATTGGCATGATTAATCTTGAGTAAAATGAAAATCAATAAAAAACATTCAAAATATCAAAAAAAAAAAAATCAGATCAGGAAGTATACTATTTAACCTATGGGAAATGATATAATTACAGTCACTATATCATTCACTATGCACATTTAGAAAACTCAAATGACTGACTGGACTTATTTGATATGTTGGTAGGCTCAACTTGAGAAAGAAACTACATGCAGTGATAAATTAAAGCCTGTCTTCAACTGTGATGCTGTCATCTCATAGTATGTGTAAGGCATGACTTATCTAAATGCGTGTGTGTGTAGCAACCTAAACACCCCAAGTAATGATGACTTATGAATCTCCTTTACTCACATCAGTTCCTCCTTTGTTTTGCTGAGCAAAGACCTGGAGTGACAAGCACATAGTGTTGATGTTACGATCCTAAAAGATTCCAAAGTGGAACACATCCAATGTGGATGAATGAAAGAAAACATTCCAAAGAGAATGAAAGAAAAGAATCCTTAGAGATCACCTTCCAAAGTGAAGTTAAAAGAATCCCAAAGTGGATCAAATTCATAAACGGATCAAATAAAAGAATCCCAATGAGGATCAAGTAAATGAGATGTCATAACTTAAGTAACTTGGTCATGTAAGCTGTTGAAAGTTCTACCATGCATTACATGCAGACAGTTGACCTTGCCATGTTATTGAGTGTGAGGTACATGTTGAATACCTAATCAACTCAAAACATGATAAAATCACTGGCATCTAACTATTAATCAAGCATGAGTTTAAGAGGACAAACATACCTGCAATCAATAGGTTCATGATCATGTTAGGTTTATAAAAAAATTGCTTGCATCTGTGAAAGGTATGATTGTTATGATCCCACAGAAAGGTATAAATCAACTTCTTGTACTGATTACAACACAAAAATCAAAAAAAAAATATATAATTTTGTGTTCCCTTCAAAATTTTTCAAATCCTTAAAAGTTTCTATCTATTATGGATACAAACTTTAGGGGGAGAAAATTTCAAAATTTTGATCTTTCTGTACAAATGTGTTTTTTCCTTTCTCATCAGAAAATACAAAATGTGCACAATGTCTGTGTTGGTGTAGAAGTTATATCATAATATCTCAACTGATGCGACAGATACATCCTCATGAACAAGTAAAGGAACAGTCAACAATGGGAAACTTGGTTCACAAATGATGAACAAGTAAATCCAAGCAAAAATTGACATCAGTCAAACTATCAGTCAAACTTCATAAGAAACAAGCAACAACAAATATCCACAATGTCAATGTCAAAGACATCACTTCATAAAGCATCAGAGAAAATTCATCCAAAACCATTCAGAGCAAAAACATTAAGTTCAAAACTTAATGCGGGTAAGTGCATTGGTTAATGCGGGTGAAGGTAACCCATGCTTCAACCAATGCAGGTAAAGGTTTTGTGAACTGAAACACAAGGTTCAAGTGCAAACTAATGCGGACAAATCTTTTGTTCATCCGCATTTGTTTTTTTCCTCAGCCGCATTTCTTTTGAATGGCTGAGAAAAAACATCTTGTGTCTCTTCCGCATTTGCAACAGTGCATAAATGCGGATAGACATCTAGAATTTGCAAGAACACAAATGCGGGTAGAACTTTCTCTTCCGCATTTGCAACAGTGAACAAATACGGGTAGAACTTTCTCTTCCGCATTTGACACAGTGGTGATCCAAAACTTAGCAAATTCTCAGAATCTTATTAAATGTCCTATATAAATCAAAATCAAAGGATCATTTAATACTTTTCAAATTCTGAGAGACTTAAAGTGAGACGAGTGCCACCCAAACACTGTTCATCTTCTTCAAATACGGTTCATCTTCACCATCGACATTTTGATTCTTAATCAAAACTCAAGTTTGCTTCTTCAAAATCAACTCCTCTTTGATTCACGACTCAAGTAGTATCAAAGAAAGGTGAAAATTCGAATTGCGTGTAACCCTAACTGTCGAACTGTTACATCAAATCGAACTTAGTAACCTAGGTTATGAATCAGTTGTAAAAATAATCAAAATGCTCTTAAACCCTTGATAATTTCAACAAATGCTCATTGATTATTTAAGAAAACCTCAAGAAATTCAGTGTTTTTCTTGACAATTACGTCTGTGCGTGAAGCGTAAGTGTCGAAATCCAAATGGTGAAGTAAAGAGATAATGCCAAAGAACAAAATGTGTTGTAAAATCAAGAAATAATGAACTCATTGAGATTAATCAAGCACACACTTCTGATGATTCAAAATTACTCAGAATCGTTGCACATAAAACAACAATTTTGACCAACAAAAGTCAAACCATGATGAACCAGTTCTTAGGTGTTATGCATTATTCTAATTCATATGCCCTGACTGCAGGACATAATGGCTAATCTCACATGGAGCAAACTCCATAATGTCAGTGGATTTCTAGACCCTGATGTATCAGAAGCAGATGACTTAAGAGATATGATTAGATTTCTTCTAACCACTAGAGTTGCATATGCCATACTGTCAGACCCATCATTTATGAGAATCTCATTAGGTCTTTTGGGGAACAGCACAAGTTCTTGAAGTTAATGGTGTGAGGACTATATCTGGAAGGATAACTGATGATCACACTCTAGAGGTTACTGAGCAAACAGTGAGACAGTGTCTGCAGTTTGGAGATGATGCAAACACTCCTATAGAGCTTGAAGATGATGAGATCATGAGTTTCTTTGCAAACATTGGTTATGAGGGAGGATATGAAGGAAAGCAGATAGTAAAGGGATTGGTAGATCTGCAATGGAGGTTCTTAATTCACATGTTTCAACACTGCTTATCCAAGAGGAAAACTGGATGGAATGACATCCCAGTGACCACATCATCTGCAATATGTGCCTTATGCACCAACCAGCCATTCAACATGTCAGCCTACATATTCAATGGACTGGTATCCAACATCCAAGAAGGCAGAAGACACATGTTTTTGATGTACCCAAGATTCATTCAATGCTTCATCAATGAAGCATTTCCAGATATTGTGCCTACAGGACCAGTGATGGACATTCCTCACTATAATGCAAAGTCCTACAAGTACATCAAGAAGAGAGATCCAGGAACTTCTACAGTGGAGCTTTCTTTCCTCTGCTGCCTTGGATGCAACAGCAGATAAATCAAGAAGAAGAACATGTTCAAGAGGCTCCTGCTAATGAGCCTATTCATGAAGAAGCACAAGCTGCTCAATTTCAACAACATGTTGATGAGCATGCTGCTGCCACTGAAGAGAGACCAGGATCAGTGTCACCACAAGGTGATGTAGGTGGTGATCTTCACACTGATCCTCATGTTCATGAAGCCGATATAACCTCATCATCTATTCACCCTACAATGTCATCACCCCCAGATCACAAATTCCTTCTCCTCAACCACAACACATAATATCTCCCCACATGTCTCCAGTTCACTCACCAATCACTCAACCCATCCATTCTCCCACTCACTATACACCTATCCCATCTCCACCTACGGATGCACCACAAGGGTTTGGTGATTCTACTAGCTCATCGGAAGAATCCAAATCATCACCTGATGAGGAGGATCATACCATAAAGATGCCTGTACGGCAACAAACATCAGAGGCTGCTCCTTCAGAAAGTTATACTGAATCAGGAGTAAACAAGCCTGATGAGAAGGATGAAATGATTTCTGCTCTACTTCAGAAAATTGCCAAATTGGAAAAAATGCATAGTAGGAGATCAACTGTCCTACAAGATAGATTGTTGGAGCTGGATGAGAAGGAAAAGAATTAAAAGAAGTGAAAGATTCATATGAAAAGGAAATAAAAGTTAAAGATGAAGAGATCAAAGTGTTGAAAGTAGCTCTTCATAGCAAGAGAAGAAATTAGTGGTCATGTGGACACCTTGAACATCCAAACTATTGCCATGATTGATCAAGAAGAGATAATAGAAGAACAGTCCAGTATCATCTCTGACCTTGAAAAAGAAGTTGAAGCTCTCAATAAAAGAGTCTCAGAGTTAGAAATGCTTGTGAGATTAAAACAAGAGCAGAGAAAGATAATGATGATGAAGGTGATAAAATGAAAGAAAAAAGGAAAAGGGAGGATGACAAAGAATCATCCAAAGACAGTGGTGATGATTCCCCTCCAGCCAAAAAGGTTAGATTCACTATGGCTGAAAAAGAGGGAGAACCAAGTGGATCAAAACACACAGCATCTAGCTTGGAGATGATCGTGTACACAAGTCATCCTGAAGAAGTTCACACTGAAGAAAAAGAGTTCAGTGACATGATGGAAGACTTAGATATGTTCTCTGCTGAAGAATATATCATTGATGATGAATTCTGGGACTTCATTGTGAATCAAAATGCAGATACTGAGCCTTTTGTTATCATACCTCAATCTCCAGTGCCAATTGATAAGGAGTTGAGTATGCAAATGGTTCCTGCTGTGTCACTTTCTGATGAACAAAGAGAAATGATCAGAAAGCTCTGTGAACAGCAAACACAAGAAGAAGAAAATGCTGCTGAAGCAATTCACATTCCTGAAAAGGAACAATGTGAAGAAACTCCACCAGAAACTGACATGAATGAACCCTCTTCTGGCCCAAGCATGCAAACCTATGCCGAAAAAGGAGCTATCTTGCTGCAAAGGCCAAAGGAAAGAGACCTATGGTGGAAGAAGAACCAGCCAAAAAGAAACAAAAAGATGACCCAAGGAGTCTAGCTGCTATTGCTGGATTCTTGGATGAACATGAACAAGCTGAAGCCTTGTTGAAGAAGAAAGTAGAAGTGATTGATCTAGAAGAAGGTGAAATTCCAGGTGGATTCATGGTTGATAAACCAGTGATCAGTAAAATCCCTGTGAATGAAGAACCTTATGTTGCTGAAAAGGTTGAAAAGGCCAAGTCTGATAAGTTGATGAAGAAGGCCTTATTTTTGATTGATCATGGGTATGACCCTGATGAAGTATTTGGGATGACATATGAAGGAATGCTAGCAGAAGAAGAAAAGTTAACCAAGCTGCTAGATCCAACCTTTGAAACTGAGTATGAAAAAGCTCAATCTCCCAAAGCTTCTGAGGTCAAGGCAACAACAACAAAACATGCTACTCCTCCTCAATCTATGTACCCTGATCCCTACAGCATGACAGATAAGGAGATGAAGGATTATCTGTCTGCTCAAGGATTCACTAAAAGAAAATTGGGGAACATGAAAACCAATTCCCTAAGGGCTGCTATCCTTAGGATGATTCTTGAAAGAAAGACAGGTTGAAGAAGATGGAGGAGGAGATCACAAGAACCGAACCCAGAACTAGAGTTTCAGCCCAAGAAATGAGCCTCACTCGGGGAGATCATGATTCCCTGGCACCCATTCTACACAGATACCCTAAGTGGTTTGCTGAGCCTTCACAACTAGAACTGCATGAAGGACTCACAACTGCAGAAATGATAAAGGGTGTGTCTACTCCCAAAGGCAAAACTGATCAGAAAATCATTGCTTGGAAGTATGACAGTGACTGGAATATGTTTATGGTGAAGAGAGTATCTGGATTAGTCCAATTCTTCACAGAGTACTCTGCTCTGGTGAACTCTCTGGAGATCCATGATCTGAAGGAACTTGCTAATCTGAGACTGATCAATCATGCAGCAATGTTCAGGGGATATGAATTTGAGGACATTCTGAGGATGTTCAAGAGAACTGACAACTTCAAGTCCTTAAAGGCAATTTGCATGAGAAAAGATAAATCATTTGTCAATCCCCTGGACAAGAAACAAAGAAAACCAGCAGAGGAAGTGGTATTTCCTGAGCTTAGAGTGAAACCCACTGAATCATTGAAAAGAAAAGTGGTTGCTGGTACTCACACTTCTATACCAATCTCAAATGTGTTTTATGATGAGAAGACTTATGAGATGGTGATTGAAAGGAAGTGGGGAGGTAAAGAAGGATCAGAAATCAGATTGTTCAGTGGATATGAGGTCAGGCTGCTTGATGAATCATACATCCAATACATATTCACAAGGCACTTCAGGGAGATCAGAAACAAGTTGGGTGAAGCTGATATGCTCTTCTTTTTAAAGTGCATTAAACTCCTGAAGTTGGCCTATGATCGAGTTCAAAGAAAGAGAGATCAGAGAATGAGGAAGAAGACTCCCTTGCAGTTTGGGGACATCGTTAAACTGGAGGTAGACGTGGATGGGTATCTCCTAATTCACAGAGATGGTCTGTCAACCGTAGCCATCTGGGAGCCCATCTCACTGAGGAAGATGCCTATTGAGGCATTGCACAATATGAGACACATGAAGATACATGTTCTGAACAAAGAAAAACTACGTGAAGCAGAAGATTTTTCCAACATGATCAAGTCTCTTGTGGATCCCTCATACACTAATCCTCCTGCTGCACAAGACCCAGCAGAATCTTCACAACCTCATCCACCATTAAACCCTTGAAGTACATAGGCTGTATAATCCTTAGGGGGAGTATTGTTGGACCCTGAAAGGACCATACATGCCAATTCAAGAGGTGGATGGTTGTTCTGCTGGAAATCTCCCCAAGTCCAAGAAGAAATGCGGATCAAGAAAATACAAGTGTCGGCTATCCGCATTTGTTAATGCGGATGCACAAGAACAAATGCTGACAAGTATTTGTTCATCCGCATTAACTAATGCGGACAACCGACAAATGCAGACTAGACTTTTGTTCATCCGCATTAACAAATGCGGATGTTAAGTAACGAATGCGCTCCGTGTTTGTTCATCCGCATTTGTCAAATGCTGATGACCAAACACCAATGCGGAAGAATAGAAGACTAATGCTGATGAAGACTAAGAACAAATGCATATGAAGACAAACTATTCTGTACAGTTAGGGTAGTTTAGTCATTTTGTACAAGCTATAAGTCAGCCTATAAATAGATAAGACACCTCGTATGTGAGGTGACTCTTGACTCTTGATTTTCAGACTTTTGTATCTGAAAAATTCCTGACATCCGAGGTTGTCTTGCTTTGTTACTGTAGCTTGCTAAACCCTAGCATTTACTTTGTAACAGTTCAGATAATCAATACAAGTGCATTTATGAGTATTTCAAGTGTTAAATGTTCATTGATTGTTTGATTCCGCCTCTCAATCATTGACTCAATCAACATATTCGATCCTTGTTGATTCACATCAACAGAGAATATCATTCTCAAACCCAGTCACAAAGGTTATAGAGAAGTCGGGAATACCATAGTAGACCCTAGGCTACAACCAGGATACCTTAGGACTGTCCTTATGGGAAAGTGATGGGATGATCAGGTTGGGTAAATTGATTATTACACTTGATCAACATAATCATGAATTTACCGGATGCGTAAATTCCAACATGGACCTTTAGGTAATAATTTGACCTTATCTATTGGCAACTCATGATTTCTAAAAATTTCTTTGAGTAGTCCAAAGGTTTTCTTAAGATAATCTACCTTGCCTGTTATTATTTGAAGAAGCTAATGATATCTGATGCTATTGCATATGGATACCTCTGGTTATGGATACTATTGGAATATGCGATACTATTGCCATCACTACTACTATAAGTACTATTATTATTACAATCATGAGCAATAAACAAACAAACAAACAAACAAACCCAGTATATCCCACTCAAGAGCAGGGTCTGGGAGGGGTATGTGGTGGCAAGTCTTTCCTCTATCCAGATAGGTAGAGAGACCGCTTCCAAAGAGACCCCCGACTCGATAACAGAAGCAATAAAGCTAGCAAATCAACATATAATCAAACATACGATATATGCTATATGATATATGATGCCGCACCCATCATACAGCAAACATTAAAATATCACCAAAAAGAAATATAAAATGAATAAGCATGCATCAGCAAGTTTCCCCTAAAAGGTCGAAGTGTACTACATACACATCAGGCCCTGTAACAAGTAATCAAAGTCCCTTCCTAGCTACAGAAACCACTAAAAGTCTTTAATTTTAATTCTACGTCTCCACTCGCTCCTATCCTCGATCATGTGCTCAGAGAGGTGCAGGTGTACCATATCCCGCCTAATTATCTCTTCCCAAGTCAACCTAGGTCTTCCTCTACTCTTCCTACCCTCTATGATGATGTTCTCCAAATATTAAAATATCACCAAAAAGAAATATAAAATGAATAAGCATGCATCAGCAAGTTTTCCCTAATCATGAGCAATGAGAAACCAAATTACTCATGATATTCCTTGTAGGACACCAGACTATTGCTGACAGAGGTAAAGCACCTGTACGCCCTGTTGATGAGACTGCTCCCATTAGGACCCTTAGGAGGGAGAAGCCACAGGCGGAGTATAAGGCATATTTGCGGAGATACTGACACCCTGGCTGGCTATCCGCGACCCCTGACGACCCTAAGACATCTAAAGACTCGTCCCCGACATCACTGGCGAGGAGCCGAACACGCTCCAACTCACCACATGTCGCAGCCTCTAACCACTCGCCTATCCCACCTATTGGGAATAGGGGTGCCCGAGTTGTCACTCGACCTAGGAAGAGTGCTAGACCAGGACTCTCCATTTCCTTAAGGATGCATCCTCCCCACCTCCACATGAAAGGGCCCGACACCAACACCTTCTATACTTGCCCCACCTAGACGCCTGCCTCACAACAAGTACTGGATGCCACCTAGGCATAGTATGTATGACGGCCCTCGCATACTCGCTGGAGATCAGTACTCTCAGTCTAGCCATCGGGCTAGTGACTTCGGTCCATCCGACCCTAGTTTGAGTGAGATCCTGAAGACCATCTAGCGTCATGAGTTTACCCTCCAACACGCCACACGAACTTCACAGTCCGCTCAGTTCCAGCTGATGACAGCGTTACATGGAGTGCAGCGCTTGGAGCAGGAGAAAAAGAAGAAAAGCTCAGGCTGGTTCGGATGGTTGAAGAAGAAATGGCAGGGGTGATGTAGCTGGTATTCAAATGCATGGTAGTAGGCCATGAGACTGTTTGAAGGAAACTATTTCTATCATTATTCGATACTATTATTATTATGGGGGTGATGGCACCTTTCAACTTGTAAGAGCATGACTCTGATTCAACCTTGCTTCCTGATACTACTAATTCTGTTTAATTATGACACTGCTTCTATGGATGCTAAACTATTGGGCTATTTATATTAAATTGCCATGTGTTATGTTATGCTTTGAATTTGGGTCGTGCCCATTCTGATTGATTGTCTAAATTGTTAAGATAGAACCTTATAGGAATCACTTAGTGAGTTGTATATATATACATATATACACCATACTTCCTCCTCCTAATTCAAGGTATAATAGGGTATTGATGCATGAACTATTCGAAACAAATTATGAGATGCTAAATGAATTTATCTGTGATACTATGAGAATGCCAACTAGGAGAGGGACCCGATTCTGAAGACGAGGTGCTACCGGAGGCGGGAACTGACCGCCTACTCCACCGGAAGAACCACTTGGGGGAAACGCCAACCAAGTGAATGATCAAAGGATTGCCAACCTGGTGGTGCAACAAATTGCCAACGCGATCCAAACCATAATTGCACAAATCAACGCAGATGGGGGAAACACCACCGGGACTACTGGACCCAACAATGAGGAAGGCAACCATGAGGACGCAGAGGCTATAAGAAACGGATGCTCCTACAAAACGTTCATGGCTTGCAAGCCAAAGGACTTCTATGGCATTGAGGGTGCAATCGAAACCTATAGGTTGCTTGATGAGATCGAAGCTGTGTTGGATATCAGCGAATGCAAGCTGGAGCATATGGTGAGATTTGCCTCCCAATCTCTTAAGGGACCAGAACTGGAGTGGTGGAAAACCATCATTCAGCCCCGAGGCCGGAATGCTATTGGAAGAATGAACTGGTCTGAGTTCATGGAACTAATTACCAACAAGTACTGCCCGATCAATCAGCTAGAAAACTGGAGGCCGAATTCCTAAGTCTGGAGATGACAGGCCCTAACTGCACCGAATACATCAATCGATTCCTGGCATTGTCACAACTGGTACTACACCTGGTTATGCCAGAATCCAAAGGTGTATCCCGGTTCATTTAGGGATTACACCCTAGGGTTAGGGGCATGGTTTGATCTTCTCGGCCTGCTACCCTACAAGTTGCAGTCGACTTTACCAGTTGCCTGAACGACAATCTAGATAGAGCTGGTTGGACTCAGCATGGGAGAAACGAGGATAAAAAGAAGGCGGTGGAAGAGAAAAGAAAGTGGTTTGAGAACAGGAAGACGACCGGTATAGGTGGCAGTTTAAGCAAAAGGTCTAGTGAAGAGGCGATAAGAAATGACCACGATACAAAGGCTAGGAGATTGTATCAATGCACAAGCCCTTTCTGCAACAAATGCAAACTTCATCATCAAGGGGAGTGCAACCCCATGCCTTGTTTTCAATGCTAGAGATCTGGCAATCTAATTAAGGACTGTACATATGCGCCCGATAAACAATGCTATGAGTGTGGGGATCCAGGGCACATGTGGAATAAGTGTCCTAAGCTGGGAAGAGATAAGGATGGAAGGCCCAACAAGCCTAAAGGAAGAGCATTTGTGATGGATCCAGCTGGAGCTCGTAAGGAGCCCGATGTGGTTAACGGTACATTCCTTATAAATAACCATCCTGCTACCGTTCTATTTGGTACTGGAGCAACTGCTAGCTTTGTCTCTAGTACTTTTAGGCCTTTGATTGACATGAGTGCATGCATTCTGACTGATACATTTACCGTAGAATTAGCTGACGGTAACATCTTAGAAACTAACGAAGTCATCAAAAATTGCTTAATGAATCAAGACGGTAGTACCTTTAAGCTAAACTTGATGCCTATTAAACTAGGAGGATTTGATGTGGTTGTTGGTATGGACTGGCTGGCTAAGCATAGAGTTGAAATCGTATGTGACGAATGCCTACTTAAGATACCGTTAAGTAACAAGGAAGTGTTAGTGCTCCAAGGCGAGAGAAGTAACACGCTATGCCCTATGATATCCCATTTAAGAGCTACCAAGAGTCTTATGAAGGGAAGCCCAACATTTATAGTCTATATGATGAATGCTAAGGAGGAGAAGAAGTTTGAAGATATTCCAGTGGCTTCTTAATATCCAGAAGTGTTTCCTGAAGACTTATCGGGACTACCTCCGAGTCAATAAGTTGAGTTCCAAATAGATCTACTGCCTGATGCTGCACTAGTGGCCAAGGCACCATACCGACTCGCCCTACCTGAGATGAAGGAACTAATGTTACAAATCCAAGAACTAGTTGACAAAGGATTCATACGCCCAAGTGTTTCTCCATGGGGTGCCCCGGTGCTATTTGTGAAAAAGAAGGATGGAACCTTTCGTATGTGCATCGATTATAGGGAACTGAACAAACTAACCATAAAGAACTGCTACCCTCTTCCAAGAATAGATGACCTATTCGATCAACTGCAAGGAGCAAGTTATTTCTCCAAAATAGACCTAAGATCAGGGTACCATCAGCTGAAGATAAGAGAAGAGGACATACCTAAAACAGCCTTTCGAACTAGATATGGACATTATGAGTATCTAGTCATGCCCTTTGGATTGACTAACGCACCAATAGCGTTCATGGATCTCATGAACCGCATATGCCGCCACATCTTGACAAGTTTGTAATCATGTTCATCGATGTTATTCTGATCTACTCCCGTAGCAAGGAAGAGCACGAGAAACACCTCAGACTGATTCTTGAGTTACTCAAGAATGAGCAACTCTATGCCAAGTTCTCTAAAGGTGAATTCTGGATGCGAGAGATCCAATTTTTAGGGCATGTGGTAAATGAGAATGGAATTTAAGTCGACCCTTCCAAGATTGACTCTATAAAGAACTGGAAAATTCCTGAAACTCCTACTGAGATAAGGCAATTCCTTGGCTTAGCCGGGTACTACCGAAGGTTTATAAAGGACTTCTCGCGCATTGTGCAACCCTTGACGTCATTGACTAAAAAGAGCACAACTTTTGTGTGGAAACAAGAGCAATATGAAGCGTTTGAAATGCTTAAGGAGAGGTTGTGTAGTGCACCTATACTCGCCCTCCCTGAAGGAGTCAAAGATTCCGTAGCCTATTATGACGGTTCACGTCAAGGGCTGGGATGTGTACTAATGCAACATAACAAGGTGATTGCTTATGCATCTAGACTACTAAACGATCATGAGAAGAACTATACAAAGCATGACCTGGAATTGGGTGCCGTGGTGTTTGCTCTCAACATGTGGAGGCACTACCTCTATAGGACGAAGTGCATCATATACACTGACCATCAAAGTTTACAACACATTCTGGACCAGAAGATGCTGAACATACGCCAGAGAAGATGGGTCGAGCTTTTAAATGATTACAAATGTGAAATCCATTACCATCCTGGTAAAGCCAATGTAGTGGCAGATGCCTTGAGCAGAAAAGAAAGAGAAAAACCCCTTCACGTTCGTGCCTTAAGGATGAGTGTGTACACCGACCTTATCGCAAGTCTAAAAGAAGCTCAAGGTGAAGCATTAAAGGAAGAGAATTTAGAAGAGGAAGCGTTAACCGGAATGGAGAAGCCGTTGGAGATGAATGGCGATGGTATATATAAATATGAAGGGAGAACATGGGTACCGAAGTACGGGGAAATTACAGAGGTAATCCTCGACGAAGCTCACAAATCTAAGTACTCGGTTCACACCGAAAGCGATAAGATGTACCAGGATCTAAAGGCACTTTTTGGTGGCCTGGAATCAAGAAAGCAATCACTGTTTATGTTGGGAAATGTCTAACCCGTGCCTTGGTAAAGGCTGAAAATCAAAAGCCGTCAGGAACGTTACAACAGCCCCAAATTCCAGAATGGAAATGGGATAACGTCACGGTGGATTTTGTTACAAAGTTACCCAGAACGTTTAGAGGTCATGATGTTATTTGGGTAATAGTGGATAGGCTAACTAAATAAACTCACTTCTTGCCGATTCAAGAAGACTACGACCTGATAAAACTGGCTCAGCTGTACATCGATAAAATAGTGACCAGGCGTGGTGTGCCACTAATAGCCGTTTCACATCTCATTTCTAGAAGTCACTCCAACAGGCTTTAGGAACCCGTCTGGATTTAAGCACTGCTTAGCACCCACAAATCGATGGCCAGAACGAAAGAACCATTCAAACTTTGGAGGATATGCTAAGAGCTTGCGTGATTGACTTTGGTAGGAACTGGGATAACCATCTCCCCTTGGTAGAATTCTCCTATAATAACAGTTACCATGCAAGTATCAATGAAGCTCCGTATGAGGCTCTATATGGTAGGAAATGCCGATCACCATTGAGTTGGAATGAGATTGGTGATAGCCAAGTAATGGGACCCGACATCATGTTGGAGACCACTGATAAGATATTCAAAATCAAGGAACGTCTACGGGCAGCCAGAGACCGTCAGAAGAAATATGCTAACAGGAGACAAAAACCATTAGAGTTTCAAGTGGGTGACAAAGTAATGCTAAAAGTAACACCGTGGAAGGGAACTGTGAGGTTCGGAAAGAGAGGAAAGTTAAGCCTGAGATACATTGGGCCATTCGAAATACTGGCAAGAACTGGCCCTGTGGCATACAAATTGAAACTGCCTCAGAAGTTGAGTTACATACACGACACCTTCCATGTGTCAAACTTGAAGAAGTGCATGGTAGACAAAACCCTGGAGCTACAGTTGAAAGAAGCAAGAATCAATAACAAGCTGAACTTCGTGGAAGAACCTTTGGAAATCACTGACCAGTTGGTCAAGAATCTCCGACGAAGCCGCATACCCAAGGTCAAGGTAAGATGGAACTCTAGGCGAGGACCTAAGTTCACATGGGAGCGAGGAGATGAGATGAGAATGAGTTATCCACATCTCTTGAAACCCACTCGATCAGAATCTAGTCGAAGCTAAAATTTCGGGATGAAATGTCCTAAACGGTGGGAGAATGTAACAACCGACCTCTAGGTCATAACTCTAACCCTAATCTACTAGTATCATTACCCGTCATATTAATATTAATGATTGTACGATTTTAATATTATCATTAGTATTAGAATCATCATTTGCTATTTGTTCCATTTTTATGATTTTATATGATTTTAATGACTTTTAGCTAGTTCAAGTTGTAACTTTAAAAACTTAGTGTCCCGGGAAAAAATTAACTAGTCACCCTTGAAAAAATTAAATCTTAATTGGAACAATTAAAATATGTGCATACACACACTTATAATCCACGGCTACAAGCATGCTTGTGCATGTACAACAATTACCAACTAACTAAATTTTACCATCTTACATTCTACACAACACTACAAAACAAATACCACCTAATACTATTTTTAATTAAAAATTTAAACGAAATAGACCTACTAAAGGCCAAAACTTGGCAGCCCCATGTGGCACCACCCCTCTCCACCACTCACCACACACCCTCCTCTTTCCCACTTCCATTTCATGCATTCTTCCATCTCCATACACACACTACACCCTCATTTTCACTCTCTTCTCTCCCTCTCAAATTCTTTATCCAGAAAAAAACACACACACACACACGATTTTAGCAAGATTTCCAGCCATATTCGAAGAACAACTACAACACTAGCATCGGTCAAGCTCAAACAAGCAAGAAAGTGAAGTCTTGTGAGCCTTTGATACACAACTTAATCTTGTTCGACTTCTCCTGCCTTGTTCGAAGACTCTCCAACTTTTTCCAAGGATTTCCAGACCATTCTTTTCTACCTACACTCTCCAAACCGTGAACAATACCAAGTGTAAGCGTCATGTCACCAGAAAATGGTCATTTCATGTGTTTTCTTCATTTATCACTCAAGAATCTTACCATTCTTATATCTAACAGAAACTTGTTGCTACCAACTTGTTCTTGAAGATCTTTTCACGTTCTTAAAGGTACCTCACTCGTTAGATAAGTCATTCTAAAGGTGTAACCCGAGTTACACCTAGAAAACCCTCTTTTGGGTGATTTTGTTATTGTGAGCCTTATAACTTGCTAACCACCAAAACTCACGCTTGTAACATACTTTTTAATGACTCATAAGACCCTAACAATCTTTTTGGGAGTTACAGAAGGGATTCGGAGTGCATGAACACTAATAATGCTGGTTTACACATGTGTAATGGTCGGTTATGGCATAATCACTATGTTTATAATTTATTGTTTTGTTAAACGACTAGGCTGTGAGTTTGGGACATGATTTCAGAATGTTTTGATGAGTATTAAGCGGGTGATAAATGGTTAATCTCTGGAAATGAAAGGCATGTTAAGATTAGACCCTTTTTAGTCACTTTCGGGACCCGAAAACATGGAAAAACCACTTAAAATAAGAAAACAAGAACATTGAGTTTTTAAACAGAATTCCAGGCTTAATAATGGATAATAAAATGTTCTAGAGTAAATGGGTTGATTAAATGGTCAAAAAGGTAAGTTAAATGGAGTCTTAACTAAAAACGGGTATTAACCGGGTGATGTTTCTGAGAAAAATCCAAGAAATAGGGATGTAGAGCATAACCGCGAGCGTTAAAACCCTATATTCTGAAAGTTCATACTTAACCGTTAAAACCCTTTGGTTTTACCATAACCGCGAGCGTTAAACACATAGATATTAAACCGGACCTATATTTTGAAAATTTGGGTACACTTACTTAATAATAAGTTAATTTAACTTCAAGAACCTAATTTTTGGTCATAAAAGTCATTTAGTACAAGAAATCAAACTTGAGGGTAAAAACTGTCAATTTTGAAACTGGAGGGACTGAACTGTAAAAGTTTACCAAACTTCATAACCGACTCATATGAGGCTAATAATCACTTGAACAACATTATTTAATTTATATCATTAACTTAATGGTGTAAAATCCTAAATTACATAAGAAACCATGACTTTCCATAAAAGGAAACTTTTTATACAAACCCTAATTGAATCAAAGCCAAATCTGACAATTAACTCTTTGGCACACTTTATACACCTTGATTGAGTTTAGAGCAGTAGCTTACCACTTAATATTGATGATTAGGGTGCTAGGCTTGAGACATTCCCGGCACACGAAGAGTAATTTTTGCTTAACACCTAAGGTGAGTTCTAGTGATCCCCCTTTTTACTACTGCTTTGGGATGAAACATGCTCTGTTATTTATGAACTATATATGTGCTTTGGTGATTGAATGTGGGATTTATGGTTACCTGCTGATACTTATATCATGATCATTAATTCTTTCATGAACCGCTTGATTTATATGGATAGATCTATTTGGGGAATCCCCCACACACAGTGGCTTCCGTTTAGGAAGGGTACCCCACTGAGATCCTGAGGGATCGTTTGTGGCATGTGAAAGATTTTGATAAGAAACTATGGTGAACCATCCGGGCAGGTATGGTGCGCTGGTTTAGGGCTCAGT
The DNA here is from genome assembly GCA_024085815.1 of Flaveria linearis. Lineage (NCBI taxonomy): Eukaryota > Viridiplantae > Streptophyta > Magnoliopsida > Asterales > Asteraceae > Flaveria > Flaveria linearis. The sequence continues at coordinate 42,323,938 of CM044014.1, read as the reverse complement.
TCTTCCTTCGGGAATAATCGGTAAAACACAACTTTAGAAGAGGCTAACCGGGACTGAGCGCAGGGTTGATTATGATACCCCCACAATATTGAAACTATGATTTCTTCTAAATCAAATGAGGATTTTATTTAAATCCTTTTGTTTTTAAATTTTAAGCACTTGAATTCACCAACTTTTTAGTTGACATAATTTCTTTTTGAACATGTTTCAAGTAATCCATGAAGAGACTCTAGCTGTCATTAAAGACCTAGACTTATCCCCGTGACCATGGCATTGGCTTATCTGACTTAATGAACAATTTGACCAATTTATAATTTCTGTTGAACAATACAATTTGTCTCTATGTTGGTTGTATAACTCATTTAGGTGCTAGATCTGTTTTAGCCCGGTATATTTTAAAACTTTAAATGCCATGTGATATTCTCTCCTTTGAGCTCTTGTATTGGTTTGTTTCCGCTGCCATATATTGTTGCTAGTCTGTGACGTCCCCCCTACCTGGGCCGGGGTGTGACATATTTGATTATAGGTAGTTCATTTAACATATATTATTTTAAGTTTTTATGACTATTTGGATGCACGAATTAGTAATTGCATTATTTCAAGTTATATATAAGTAGATCTAAGTTAGTTGGTCGTGTGACCTTGATTTAAATTCTTATTAATTGATCACACATTGAGCTACACCTTTGACATCTAGTCGCTTTCATTCCACAAATGTAATTTGGTTCTCGATAACTATTAAGTTAATACGAGAAGTCTCTTGGTCCATTGCAACTTTTACGGTTGCCTTGACCCTCAAGAAAGTATTCTTTGATTAGAGAGTTGACGTTTTGATTCGTTTTAGTTGCTTTTCTAGGCAAAAGAGTTTAAAGATAGTGGTCGAGTGTTTTAGATGAGTTTGGGAGGAGGGAATTGAATTCAAGTTTGGGTTGACTGATTTCATGTTCTGTTTTGGTTTCGGTTTAACAAGAGATACAAATATTTTAGTTGTGATTTTTAGAGTGTTTTTAGTGATCATTATTCTTATATTTGATTAAATTAGTTCCGGAGTGTGTTTAGAAGGTTCTAGGAACAAAACTACATAAGATTGAAGGTGTTTACAAGAATTTAAACTTTTCCATTCAAGATCTATATCTATTTAACTTTTTAGTATACATAGTTCATTTAACATGTATTATGTTCAGTTTTCACAACTACTTGGATGCACAAATCTGTACTAGCACTATTTTAAGTGAAATATAAGTAGATCATAGTTAGTCAGTCGTGTGAGCTTGATTTAACCTCTTATTCATTTATCACACATTGATTTACATCTTCAATATCTCATCTCTTTCATTTTGCAATGGTAATTTGGTTCTCGATTTCAGTTGAGTTAATACAAGTAGTCTGTTGGTCCCTTGAAACTTCTATGATTGCCTTAACGCTCAATACAAGATTCTACGGATAGAGAGTTGTTGTTTTGATACATTTTAGTGCCTTTTCTAGGCAAGAGGGTTTAAAGATGGTCCTCGAGTGTTTTGGTTGAGTTTGGGATGAGTGAATTGATTTCAAGGGTGGGTTGTATCGTCTCATGTTTGGTTTGGTTTCGGTTTAAATAACAGATATAAATATTTCAATTGTGATATTAGTGATCATTATGCTTATATTTGATTAAATTAGTTCCGGATTGTGTTTAGAAGGTTCTAGAATCAAAACTTAATAGGATTAAAGGTTGTTACAAGAGTTTAAAACTTTCTATTTGAGATCTATTTATATAGCATTTTAGTATACGTAGATCATTTAACATATAGTATTTTAAGCTTTGATGACTATTAGTACTTGCAGCATTTCTAGTTAAATATATGTAGATCTAATGTTAGTTTGTCGTGTGAGCTTGATTTACCTTCTTATTCTTTGATCACACATTGAGTTACACCTTTGACATCTAATCGCTTTCATTCTGCAACTCTAATTTGGTACTCTATTCCTATTGAGATAATACGAGTAGTCTCTTTCTCCCTTGCAACTTCTACGGTTACCATGACCCTCAATAAAGGATTCTTTGCATAGAGAGTTAACATTTTGATTTGTTTTAGTGGCTTCTGGACCGGTTAAGGGATGGTCAATTCGATCAGTCTCACAATGAGGAGAGTGTTAGAACACTTAATAGTTCAAATAGGAAACCAGATTTAAGAACAAGGTGGAAAGAACACAAGTAAACAATGATACAGAACTCAAGAACAATATATATGGTTTTCCAAGAATGATGTATTTTTATCTCAAGTTAATTTACAAGAGTTACAATGCATAAGTTAAATAAAATAAAAGACCCTGAGATACTTTATACTACATCCTACAACCAGCTATACCTGGAAAGTCGATTGGAACATTGAAAGACAAAAATCAATGTATACTTAAAAGACAGATTGTCTTTTGACTAGTGACTATTACATGCCCTAGCTCACACCCTATTATATTACAAAAAGGATAAAAGTACATAAAGTAGAAAGTTACAAACTCAAGACCTCAATGTACAGTTGCAAAAGCATGGACCTTTTCACCAACTCATGCAAGTTGGTGAGTCTTCAGAGTTATAGCAGAAAGTGGGTCAGCTTTATGCAAAAGTACATCTAAGAAAACATGTGCTTCTCTGTCTTCGGAAGAAATCATTCTTTACTTTATTTGGCTTTGGAAGAATTGGCACTCAGATAGTTGATCATGTTTTGTCTGTCAGCCTCCTTGTCTACCTGAGGTTGCTGAGTTGCCACAACCTCTCTCTCAAGACATTCAGGAACTAGGGAGAGAGTAGAAGCATGTTTGTACAACCTCTTTTCCTTTCTTTCTTCTTTCACTCTGAGGAGTAATTCTGCATCCTCGGCCTCCTTCTTCTCCTTTGACAACTCTATGTCTGCCAGTTCATTTAGCTCTTCTAAGGGAAGAGAGATGAGTTCATCAATGTTGTAGTTCCTGGTTCCCAAATAGTTCAATCTAGCAGCCCTCATCTTATCATCTTGAGTGTTTGGCCTGGGGGCTATCCTGATTGCAGCGTCCATTAAGCCTGAGGAACCAGTTAAACTCTCTCCTCTTTGCTTCCTCTTCCTCTCTCTTTCCTCCTTCTCAATCTCCACAGAAGTCATTTTCCTCTTCTCTTTCTCACTCACAGGCCTTGGTGACTCAGGGTGGAGAGAGCCTTGGCCTTCATTGCTTGGTTGTAGTCAAGCTCTCGCCAGAGAGAGGTTTTGAGGCACCTTCGCCAATTGGTGCCACGCTGAGGGTAAAGGATGTTGAAGTAGTTATTTCTGTGGCAATGCTCCCAGGTTCTGTCATTGGGCCTTTAGTCAAGGTTTCCGCTTCGAAGGTAATCTTGGGTTCCACCTCAACATCCAGTTGACCAATGACATTGACAGCTTGCATTTACCTTCTTCTATACCTTAATACTTTAACAATCCTATCTTCAATTATCTCAGCGAATATGTTAGCTTGCCTATGTTTAGTTTGGTTGACAAGTGGCATATTAACTAACGAGAGACTGTCATAGAAGTTCAAGGTCTAAAAGTTGCAGAGCTCTTACTTGTAAGGCCCTGTTCCCGGGCACCTTATGTTTGGTCATTCATCACACATAAAAACATTTCAAACGTATATTTACTTTGCAGCGGAATTTAAAACTTTCATTAGTAACTAAAACATGTCATTTCATAACTTTACAACATTTGTTTTCTTCTCAAAATACAATGACATGTTAAAATATGGATGCCAGCCTCAACAACTGAGTAGCCGCCCGTGCCATCCTCAGCAACATACCTGCCAACTGGAAACACATCAAAGTCAGCGTTGCTGAGTGAGTTCTCGTTTTATATTAAAAACGTACTTTCTTTTCTTTAAAAACTTTTTCTTTACTTTTACGCTATCACACATCATACGTACACATAGATAATATCGTTATTATCTTCTTTTCTCATTCATTCTTTGTACTTAACTTTCATTCATTCTCTGTCTGTAAGTCGTTCATTATCTATCTTTAACTTTCATGCATTCTCTATCTTTGTACTTATATCTCTATCTTTTCACTAAGGCCACATCATACTTATCATGCATACATCCTACGTACACGTCTCTCCTCATTCATCAGCCCTATTTGGGTGATTGACCATACTCCAGTCGCATGGTTTTCATGCGACTGAACCTTGCGATTGGACAACTATGCGAATGGGCATACAATCGTGCGAATAGACCTCCTATCGTGCGAATGAACACTATACGAATGGGCTACTAGGCGACTAACCCTCAGTCGTGCGACTGAACTACTATGCGAATGGACCTATGCGATTGAATCCCTCGATCGCATGGCCTGTTGTGCGACTGAACGCCAGTCGTTCCTCAGTCGGCCGATTGGCACTTCAGTCGCCTAGCCCTAACTGGGCAGCGATTGCAGTTCATCCAGAACTGTAGTCGCGACTCACGACCTCCAAATCCTTCCAAACTCGTTTTAAGCCCAAATTAACCCTCCTAAACCTTAGGGAATCATACTATGACAACATTCAAGCACATACACTTCCAAAATCGCGCTCTAAACGCACTATACACATACACATTCAACATGCACGGGTTAAACACCCAAAACTCAAAAATATAGTTTTCAGATGTGTTCCAGCACCAAAATCATTCAAAAACGTGTAAAAGAGGGGTCCTAGAAACTCACCTTAGTTGCCTCCTCGGTTAGAGCATTGATTTGACCCGCTATACGTCGATTTTGGCTCATGAACCCGCTTGGACCGAACTGTCTCCTTCTTCACTCTGATGTTGTCGATTCTAGGAAAGAGTTAGGGCTGCCCTCTCCCTTAAATACTACTGTCCAGTCGCCCGAGTTCTCCATGCGATTGGACCTACAGTCGTCCAAGCTCCATGCGACTGAACACTTTAATGGTACGATTGAGCTCCAGTCTTACGGTTGAGCTTTAATCGCATGTCTTCCATGCGATTGGACGCTCCAGTCGCATGACACTCCAAATCGAAATTTCCGGTTGTTACAAGTCCACCCCCCTTAAACTGGTTTCGTCCCCGAAACCTGTTGTTCCATAAACCTTCACGGGCAATACTGTCCCATCTATTTTCCAGTCTATCACTTGGAATCCTATCGCTCCATATCGTTTATCAACATTCGACTTCTGGTCTATCTCGGACTATCGCCATCGGCAACCCATGCATACTAATCAATGTTCATTTGACCAGCACTTGCGACTCTAAGCATGCCATGTAGAATACAGTTACTACATCACAATACTCGAGCAAGGGCTTTGCGTCAAAATCATCAAGTTTCAGAGCATCACTGGGAACCTTCAGCTTTAGTGCTTGAAGAACAAGGCCTTCAACTTGTGTAAAGTTGCTGCTTACCCTAGACCCTTGTTTGATGTTCTTTAAGTATGAATAATGACCCTCTGGCAAACCCAACCACTGGAAAGAAAGGTAAATTGGCTTATTTGGTGATCTAAACCAAATTTATCCTTTCTCTTTTGCTTCCGATCTCCCATTCTTCTTGTTTGCTATGCGTACTTTGCTGTCGATGAACAATTCACAGGCTGAAATTGTTCCTCAGACAATGGGTGACACAGCTTTCTCAATTGCATCATGCAATCCTCTAGGGCATCAAGTAACCTAGTGAATATACTAATAGTAGTCTCTACATTGAAGGGCTCCTAGACATTTCTTCTCCTACCATGCAACTCATAAAAGAAGGCACTAGGAACTAACTACTACTAGCATCGCATTCAAGGCGTAAGGGCACAAGCTTAAATTATCAGAAACGTACCTGCCAAGTCTAAGTCCGCTCTAGCCTTCACCCTCTGTTCTCCTTCCTCCAGCCTTCTTCACTCCTGAACCTTCCGCCCTTGGCTTCTCACAGTTTTTACTCATATGGCCAATTCCTCCCAAATTATAGCATCTCACGGTTCCACATTCTCTAGCCATATGACCAAACTTCCCACACTTGTAGCAAGTATTTGGTCCCCTTTTGCGTTCCCCCAAATTCTCCATCCCGCAATTTACACACTTATCCGAACCCGAACTAGGTGAAACCATACGACGGTCATCCCCCGTGCGTGCTTATGACTCGTCGGGGCATCACCCCGTCCAGTTCTCTTCCCCTTCCAATTCTGATCTACATCGTCTTTCTCACCGTCTTCAGCTACCACCACCACCGTTCTTTCGTCATACAACCTTCCCACCAAATCAACTGCCGACCTAAACGTGCTTGGCCGAGCAGCGATCAGGTGCCTACGGATATCCGTCGGTAAGCCTTGAATATACCTCCTGATTTTCTATGAAAGAGGTGTCACCTGATCCGGCACCAGTCGTGCCATCTCGTTGAATTTGGCGGTGTACTGCTGATGCGTCATCGTCCCCGCTTCCAACTGCAGGAACTCCCTTTCAACTTTATCCATCTCACGGTGAGGACAGAACTCCTCAATCACCAACCTTTTCAACTCTAACAATCTCATCCTTCCGATAGCCCGACTACCCTCAGCTTGGGCTATATTGTCCCACCAGCAAAAAGCTGAGTCCACGAAAGAATGAGTGGCAAACTTAACTTTCTGATCTTCCCGGCACTCACAGCTCGGCTTCCATTTCCCTCACCCACCGGTGAGTAGCAGCAGCAGTGCCATTACCATCAAAAGTTGGGGGCTTGCATCATTAAAATGCCCCGTAGTTACAGCCTCGTGCCGCCTCCCGCACAGGCTCCTCCTCCTCTTCCTCCTCATCGGAGAAAACCATTTCAGTCTCCATCCGTCTCCTTCCGCCTGAAGGTCTACCCCTTTCCTGTCTCTCCCATCTCTAACATCTTTTATCACCTCAATCACTACAGACGGTAAGATCGTCTGCATGACCTGGTGTACTTCTTCCACAACCGCCTCTCTCATCAAGGCTCTCAAATTGGCACTTTCGTCTGCTCCCTCCTGATGAGGAGTCTCGTGTTCTTCATGAACCACCATTTCAACTCTAGGCCTTCCACTCGTGACCCGTGGTTCAACACCACATCCGCCACCACCTCCACCACGTCAAGCCTTAGAAGACTTACCACCGGCCATCCTCTATAATACACTAAAAGATTCAAACACCAACATGGTCATTCAAGGAAATAGCTCAGTTCATGTCAAGTATAGTAAGTCCTTAATTACAGTGATCAGTTGTGATTAGCCACTTACCTTACTTTTCATACCCCGAGCATTACCTGCCCTGACTATATTAGCATCTAAATCTAACAGTAGCACATAAACACATAACATGCGCATACATTACCGGTTAACTTTAAGAAAATACCTGATGGCACGCAGCTACTAAGTCTGGCATCCCTTCCCTTTCCGTCCCATTCTCAGTTTAAGATTAGATTATTATGAAAAATTACCCATTTCACTAAAACTTTGGCTATGATACCAACTTGTAAGGACCCGTTCCCGGGCACCTTACGTTTGGTCATTCATCGCACATAAAAACATTTCAAAGGTATATTTACCTTGCAGCGGAATTTAAAACATTCATTAATAACTAAAACATGTCATTTCATAACTTTACAACATTCGTTTTCTTCTCAAAATACAATGACATGTCAAAATATGGATGCCAGCCTCAACAACTGAGTAGTCGCCCCGTGCCATCCTCAGCAACATACTTGCCAACTGGAAACACATCAAAGTCAGCGTTGCTGAGTGAGTTCTCGTTTATATTAAAAACATACTTTTCTTTTCTTTAAAAACTGTTCTTTACTTTTATGCTATTACACATCATACGTACACATAGATAATATCATTATTATCTTCTTTTCTCATTCATTCTTTGTACTTAACTTTCATTCATTCTCTGTCTGTCATTCGTTCATTATCTATCTTTATCTTTCATGCATTCTCTATCTTTTTACTTCTATCTGGATCCGGTCACACTTTACCCTCTTCATGGCACACAGCCATGATTACTGAGGTCGAGTGACAAGGATCCCATTTCATACGTTGTCATTATGTTCCTTCCATTCATTACTTTCATTCGTTCATTCTTTAACTTTCATTACTTTCTTTAACTTTCATTCGTTTTATACTTCCTTTCATAATTCTCTTTCTCATTCCTTCCGAGTCTATTGCAACACAAAGTTGCTCACCTCACTATCTCGTCTCATGCAATTCGTACCAATGGAGTTGTCACTAAGACCAACTCTCCCTGTGTGTGTGAACTCTTGGGGTTTAGCCAAAATCGGACGCCATCTCATGGGTTAGCCAAAATCGCACGCTATTTAATCCACATGAGGTAGGCCAAAATCGCACGCTACATAGCACACAGTAAATACCACATCGCACGTATCGGAGCAGCTACCAAAGCTGAACTCCCACTGTGTCTATGTCCCTTGTGAGTTAGCCAAGATCGCACGCTATTACACACCCATAGTTTAGCTAACAACTCTCAATGAGTCGTGAACCTCCTTTCCTTCTGCTTGCAAGCCAATCTTACTCTCATTCATCTGGATCCTGTCTCCTGCAATACTGGGGTACGCGACAAGGACCACATTCGAGTCTGTTGCGACACTAAGTCGCTCACCTCATACACTTGCTTGCAAGCCTTTCATCCATTCATTATTTCATATGTTCGTTCATTCATTCATTCATTAATACATGCATTCGTTCATTTCGTTCCTCTTTTATTATCTTTCACTTTACGTTACATAATACTTTTTCAATCATTCATAAACAATACACGTAAATATACGGAAAGATAAACATACATCGAAGCAAGGAACATCGATTTTTACAAATCATCAGTCATTACCATCATATAAGGCCACATCATACTTATCATGCATACATCCTACGTACACGTCTCTCCTCATTCACATCAGCCCTATTTGGGCAATTGAACATACTCCAGTCGCATGGCCCTTATGCGACTGAACCTTGCGATTGGACAACTATGCGAATGGGCATACAATTGTGCGAATGGACCTCCTATCGTGCAAATGAACACTATACGAATGGGATACTAGGCGACTAACCCTCAGTCGTGCGATTGAACTACTATGCGAATGGACCTATGCGACTGAATCCCTCAATCGCATGGCCTGTTGTGCGACTGAACGCCAGTCGTTCCTCAGTCGGCCGATTGGCACTTCAGTCGCCAAGCCCTAACTGGGCAGCGATTGCAGTTCATCCGGAACTGCAGTCGCGACTCACGACCTCCAAATCCTTCCAAACTTGTTTTAAGCCCAAATTAACCCTCCTAAACCTTAGGGAATCATACTATGACAACATTCAAGCACATACACTTCCAAAATTGCGCTTTAAACGCACTATACACATACACATTAATACATGCACGGGTTAAACACCCAAAACTCAAAAATATAGTTTTCAGATGTGTTCCAGCCCCAAAATCATTCAAAAACGTGTAAAAGAGGGGTCCTAGAAACTCACCTTAGTAGCCTCCTCGGTTAGAGCTTCGATTTGACCCGCTATATGTTGATTTTGGCTCACGAACCCGCTTGGACCGAACTGTCTCCTTCTTCTCTATGATGTTGTCGAGTCTGGGAAAGAGTTAGGGCTGCCCTCTCCTTTAAATACTACTGTCCAGTCGCCCGAGTTCTCCATGCGATTGGACCTTCAGTCGTACAAGGTCTATGCGACTGAACACTTTAATTGTGCGATTGAGCTCCGGTCGTGCGGTTGAGCTTCAATCGCATGTCTTCCACGCGATTTGACGCTCCAGTCGCATGACACTCCAAATCGAAATTTTTTGGTGTTACATGCTGTCCTTGAAATCCATGCAGTACTAGGGTTTTTCTATCAGCATCATACCTCTACCCATGTATTTCCCTTGTAGCTCCGTAGGGTGGGGATGATAACATTGTATAAGAGAGTCTATTTCAGTATGAATTTAAGGAGGGTTACTAAGTGTGGACAATTGCAAGTGAGGGTGGTGAATCCTTAATGTCCATACTCTGAGAAGGAATCGCAGGTTTTGTGATTGTGACAACTTTCTCCCCCTTTTTGGTAGCATCACCAACTTGCATAGGTGAGCTGAAGGTTAAGTCTATCACATCCTTAGGTTCTTGTGTTCCTGGTTGAGTCCTCCTAAAAGGTCTCATAGCTAGTTGTTCCTTGAGATCAGAAATCTCAAGTTGCTGATCATTGACCCTTCTTTGCATGGTAGTCACTTGAAATTCCAAGGACTAACCTTAGAGACAAAATAGGTGCATGTTTTTGTTAGTTTTTGCATCTTTAGTCTAAGATTCCCCTCATCTTCAGTAGAAGAATCATTGGGGGATGAGAGAATTGGACCCAAGTCTTCTTCCTCATTACCAGCTTGTTGTTCTTGGCTGCTGGATTTCCCTGCTCGTTGACAACTTTAGTTGAAGTACCAATGGGCTTGGTTGCCATGGTTGAGGTCTTAATGATGTAATCACTTACAGAAGTGAGAGCCTCTTCTATATGGATCTCCTGAACAGGTTCAGGAAGGTCTACCTTAGTTAGGGGTGGATGATATGGGCTATATATGGGCGACATAGAGTACTCATCTCTCTTTGAGAAGGGAAAGAGAAGAGAGATTCATGATACTCACTAAGTGCCATATCCTCATCATCATAGAATTCAAGGCTGGGAATTGGCTGGTTTAGATCTAGAGGCTGAGGATGGTAACTTTCCCTTGAAGTTTGTTCATGAGAGTGTTGAGACTTTGAGTGAAGGCCTAAGGCTTGTTGGGTGATGAGCTCTTCAGTCTGAGCATGAGGAACCTCATGACTGGTCATTTGTGAGATGGAAGTGGATTGCTCCTCAGGAGAAGTAGGAGCTCAAGTGTCCACTTCCTCTTGTATGGGTGGTGATATGGGGGCCTGCACAAGTTGAATAACTTGTGCACCAGTTTGTTTGGATTTTGTTTTGGTAGGTGATGGTTATTTGTGGCTATGTGGGTTGTCTTGAAGTGGAAGGTGTGGGTTCAACACGAGCTGGCATTGCTAGGTTATCGCCATGAGCAGTGAGTTGTAACATTTTTGGGAGCCAACAGTTGGCTTTCTCGTAGTCTTGAAGATGTCGGGCTTCATCTGTCCCAATTTTAGAATATTACCTATTCCCCTCAACTGTGAGCCCAGTTCACAGTTGAGAATGTGCTGGAGATATCTAGGGAACATATAATATTCTAAGAAGTCCAAGTTTGCAAGTAAATTATTGTACGTAAATTATGAATACCTGAACTTGACCCTATGAACCATCCCATGGACTATGAAAGAGAGATCTTTTGGAATTTAGTCCCATCGTCCATGTTTGTTAGATAAGCTATGGACAATGACATGGAGGAGGTACTTCAACTGAGAGGAAACCTTCCCTTTCTTGAAGCTTCTGACTGAGAAGTCACCTTCATAGCCTATCTACTGAAAAGAGTGGTTTATAGCAGATTTTGGAAAGGACAATTCACCTTCTGCATCGTCCAATTGTAGATGAGAGTTGTTAGAAGCTGGAGTGATGAAGATTGTCCTCCCCTGCACCGTAGTAGACAGTGTCTTCTCCCTATCCATGGTGACCCCTTAGTAGGTCCTCCAAAAGTCAAAAATTTGATCCTCATAGAGAGGAGGATCAATGGTGAGGGAGATGAAGTAAAGAGATAGAGAAATAAAGTGGAAAACCTCTTAGAAACTTTGATCTTTCTCAAAGTTTAACAGAGCAACCTGATTGTGTTGCCTGTGAAGCGGCATGGAAAAATTTGGTTGTTTTCTACGGTCAAGATTAGCCATTTGAGGTAGCTTTGAGGTGAAGGAAGGTAAGAACAAAGGCGATGGGTGGGAATTTAGGTTTAAAGTACTTGCAGATGATGAAAATAGTGAAAGAGGGTGGAACCGTTGGGTATATTTATGTGAAATGGACTTGAGACAAAGTAATACAAAAGAATAAACTTTGAAGTTTGAATGTCGGTCCCACCTCTGAGAAAGTGCCCAAAAAGATAGTTTTCTTGGAAGTTATAACTCTTCCGAAGGTAATTTATCTTTGGAAGTTTTGTGAAACACTTCCGAAGCCAAATTCTTTGGAAGATATTCCTTAGCTTAGTGAGAAATAGCTTCAAAAGAAAATTAATTGAAGTATTTTATCTTTCGAAGAGTATTTGGTTTCGGATAATATTAAAACTTTAAAGTTTTATTCTTAAAGAGAATAAATCTTCCGAGACATAATTGCTTTCGGAAAAAGTTTGTTCTTCAAATGCATATAAGTAGTTAGAAGCATATTTTAAATTTCTTCTAGGTATTTATTTGATTTGAAAACAAAAAATTCTTTCGAAGGCAATGTTAATGTCTTTCGAAAGAATATACATTTGGTGATTCTCAAAATGCTAAGTGTAATGCCGCATATTTTCTTTGAAGCCGACGAAAGAAGAAAAGAAATAAATTCCAAGGTAGAGGGACCAAACTTGCAAAAACGGGAAGAAATTTGGATGAGTAGCGGTATAAAAGAGGGAGGGCAGCCCACACCCTCCCCATTCTTGCAAAAACACAGCCAAAGGGAGAAGAGGAGAAAAGGGAGAAAAGGTTGGTACGGGTGGATTCGAGCGTGAAAATCAAAGTGTAGCGGGTCAAATCGAAGCTCTACTCGACGGGATTGTTTGTGTGAGTTCTAGGACCCCTCTTTTACATGTTTTTGGTCAATTTTAGGGCTAGAACACATCTGAAAACCTGTTTTGTATATGAGTGTGTTTGACCCATTTGTATGTGTTTGCGTGTGATGCATTTGGAGTTCGCTTCCAGGCTTGTGTGTGCTTGAATGGAGTTGTGGTATGCATTCCTAAGGTTTAGGATGGTTGATTTGGGCTTAGCATGGGTTTGGATGAGCTTGGAGGTCGAAAATAGCAGATTGGGTTCGGGATGAACTGCATTCTGCATCAGCTAGGGCTAGGCGACCGAATGGAGGCCATACGGCCGAATGAGGTGCGATTGGGGTTCATTCGCACGATTGAGATTCATTCGCACGATTGGGGCCAGTCGCATGGGGAGTCATGCATCTGAGGGCCCATTCGCATAAGTGCTCATCTGCATTGGTGTTCATCCGCATGAGGTCCATTCGCATGATTAGGGTGTTCATCCGCATAGGCGTTCATCCGCATTGGTCCATTTGCATGATGTTCAGTCGCCTAGAGGCCATGCGACTGGAGGGTTCCCATATGCCCAAATAGGGCTGGTGTACCCGAGGAAAAGCGGAGTTTAATTTCTGACTTTCAGAGGAAAGTGCAGATGTAATTTTTGACGTGGAAGTTCCCGTAAGATCAAGTAAGATGACTGTTGGGGTCTTAGAGGGTAAGTTAGGCATGATGAGGTTGCATGTTTATGCATGATGTATGTTATTTATGTATGATGACGCCCTGTATGATGATGCTACTGTGTATGTTGATGTTGCTTATTATGACGTATGTTTATCCTTCCCGTGGCTTTACATGTCATGATAATGAATGAAACAAAAGTATTATGTAACATAAAGTGGAAGATAATGAAAGAGGAACATGATGAATAAATGCATGCAATAATGAATGAATGAACGTAAGAAAGGCTTGCAAGCAAATGTATTGAGGTGCACACCCAATGAAGGTGTTAGCTCAATGGTGTGCGGGTTAGCTACCCCGAAGGATGCACACTGGGGTCCAATCTTTGTGATTGACCATATGTATGGGATCCTTGCCGCTTGCCCTAGGTACTAGAGCCAGCTCCATGCCTAATTTTCGAGGTCTATGAAAGACCTCAGGCACAGTTACCCGCTTCGTGCACAATGTTCGGGGTATAGCATATGGCATTGATCCAAAATGAAAGAGAAAAGATAAGTGGTGAGTGTACTTACCCTAGGTACTGGAGCCAGCTCCGTGCCCAATGTTCGAGGTCTATGAAAGACCTCAGGAACAGTTACCTGCTTCGTGCATTATGTTCGGGGTAATGTACATGTCATCGAAAGTAATGAACGTACGAATGAAAGTAAGAATTTATGAATGAATGTGAATGAAAGTAACGAATGTGAATGGTAATGATGTACGTTGAATGAACGAAGTTAACAAATGAATGATGAAGATAATAATGATATTATTTATGTGTAAGTATGATGTATGATCGCATGAAAGTAGAGAACGGTTTTAAAGAAAGAAAAGTATGTTTTATTATAAAACTAGAACTCACTCAGCAATGCTGACTTTTATGTGTTTCCAGTTGGCAGGTGATGGTTTCTGAGGATGGCACGGGGCGGCTACTCAGCTCTTTTGGATTGCATCCAATCATATAATTCTTTTGTGATGTAATGCAACAATGTATTTTGTAACTGCTTAACGATGTATTATTTTGCAAAAGCATTTATAATGAAATGAAAAGTTATTTTTGAATGTTTCCGCTGCAATGTTTACTTAAGATAAATGAGTGTATTTTTTATGTGCGATGATCGACCAGCTGTAAGCGTCCCCGGAATGGCGCCTTACACTAAGGAATATCATTTGAAGAAGATTTTCTCCCAAGATAATCTGGGCTTATGTAGATGATTGTCTAGACAACTTAGGACACATAATTCCTTTTAGAAATAATATTAATTAAGTTTTTAAGAAAATCTAGTCAAGGTTAATCATCCCAATAGCTGAGACAAGATATTTAAATCTTTGTTCATCAAAAGTCTTTATGAATAGATCAACATATTGTTCATTTATGTTAACCTTAACTAGTTTTATCAATCCTTTTTCATAATTATCTCTAACTAGATGATACCTGATGTTGATGTGTTTTGTCCTTGAGTGCTACACCGGATTCTCTAAGATAGAAATAGCACTGTTGTTGTCTATGTGGGTGGGAGTCTCTTTGAAGTTTCATCTCTATTCCAGCATCTGATTCTGAATCCAATGCACTTGAGCACAGCAGCTTGCAGTAGCAATGTATTCAGCTTTAGCAGTTGATGTAGATACATAGGATTGTTTCTTGTATTGCCATGAGACTATCCTTCTACCAAGGAATTGACATCCCCTAGATGTGGACTTTGCAGTCATGTTGCATCCGCCATAGTCACTATCTGTATAGGTATACAGATTGTTGTTAGAATTCTTTGGATACCAAAGGCCTAGCTTAGGGGCACCTCTGAGATATTTAAGAATTCTTTTGACAACAACCAGGTGTGACATCTTGGGGTTGCACATATGCATGTACAAACATGATATCAGGCCTGCTGGCTATAAGATACATGAGGGATCCAATCATAGCCCTGCAAAGATCAGCTACACACGCCCCCTCAAGATCAGGTCCAAGGGAGTGGTTTTTAGGTATAGGTGTCTTTGCAACCATACACTCAGTCATGTTGAATCTTATAAGTATGTCCAGCACATACTTTGACTGAATTATGAAGATGCCATTGTCAACATGCTTCACTTGAATTCCTAGAAAGAAATTGAGTTCCCCCATGGCACTCATTTCAAATCTATTGTTCATCAGCTTCTCAAAGTCTTTGTAGAGCTTTGGATTAGTTGACCAAAGATAATGTCATCTACATATACATGAACGAGCATCAAGTCATTCGCGGTTCCTTTGATGAAGAGAGTTCCATCGATAGTAACCCTCTTGTAGCCATGTTAACAGAGATACTAAGATAGTGTCTCATACAACTTCCTTGGAGCTTGGTGCAACCCACAAAGAGCTTTATCAAGCTTGTTGACATAATCAGGATAATCTGGGTCTACAAAGCCATGTGATTGTTTGACATAAACCTCTTCATCAATCACCCCATATAAAAATACACACTCGACATCAAGTTGGTAGACCTTGAAGTCCTTGGATGCAACAAAAACCAGGAATATCCTTCCAGCCTCAAGTCTTGCAACAGGAGTAAAGACATCAGTGTAATCAATTCCTTCTTCTTATGTGTACCCTTAAACAACCAGTCTTGCCTTGTTCTTGATGACAAGTCCTCTATCATCTTTCTTATTCATAAACACCCACTTAGTTCCTATTAAAGTCTTCACTTGAGGATGAGGAAATAGGCTTCAAACCTTTTGCCTTTTGAATTAATGAAACTCCTCTTGCATTGCTTCAATCCAACTTCCATCATTCAAAGCCTCATCAAGTTTCTTTTGATCTATCTAGGACAAGAAACAAGAGTATAGACAAACATTTTTGTCATGGGTTTGTCATCTTGTTCTCACTCCCTTTTCAATATCTCCTATGATGTTTGTGGTGGGGCGTGACTTGTGGATCCTAAGTTAAGGGATAACAGCAAGTTCATTAGACAGATTTAAATTTAAGAAGTTTAGATTTGGCAATGAAATGTCTCCCACCACATCAGCACACTTATCAAGAGAAGCTTGATCCAATGAGTGTGTGACATTTAAGAAGCTTGATCCTCCTTCATTTGAAGTTCCTTCATTTGCGTTTTGTGCCTCTGAGCTGGAATTTTTAGGCTCTTTAGATGTATTAGCTTGATTTGTCATTGTTGTGCTGATAGGAACTTCACTTCTAGGGTTAGTTACAACCTGAGCTGAAGTAGTATTCTTACTTAGTCTTCTTAGCTCAAATCTTTGGTCAGAATCTTCTGTTGATGTATTACCTGTAGATATTGAAACATCTTCACAAGATTTGTTAAAACAGGTGGTAAGTAAATCAAGATCAAATAGCTAGTCAGGACTAGAACCTTTCATACAAGGAGTTTGCTTATTGAAGATCACTTTGGCTGATTCTTCAACTATTCTAATTTTGAGATTGTAAACTCTATAAGCCTTAGCTTAAGAAGAGTATCCAATAAAGTGCCCATCATCTGATTTCTCAGAAAACTTGGCTACTTGATCTTTGGTATTCAAGATGGTGCAGGGACTTCCAAATTATCTATGAAACCCAATAAAAGGTCTTCTTTCATGCCACAGTTCATAAGGAGTCTTACCATGATTCTTGACTACTAAAACTCTATTCTGCATATAGTAGGCAGTGTTAACTGCCTCTCCCCAGAAGGTGATGGGCCATTTAGAGTCAGGAAACATGGTTCTTGCAGCTTAATAAGTGTCCTGTTTCTCTTCTCAGCAACACTGTTTTGCTGAGGAGTCCTGGGATCACTATACTGTCTTGTAATACCCTTTTCTTTATAAAATATGTCAAAGGTTTGGTTCTTGAATTTAGTTCCTTGATCACATCTTATGATTTTGACCATGCGATCACTTTGATTTTTAATTTTCAGAATGACGTTCTTCAAGATTTCAAGAGTCTCATCCTTAGTTCTAAGGAAAAAACCCAAGTGAATCTTGTGAAATCATCTATGATCACTAAAAATTATGATGTCTTTCTTAGACTTATTACACTGGTGGGGCCAAAGAGATCCATGTGTAATAAATGTAGGGGCGTAATGATAGAGTTCTTTTCCTTTGGCCTGTGAGACACCAAGTGTTGTTTTCCTTTCAGGCATGCAACACAGTAATCATCACATGTAAACTCTTTCTTAGGTATTCCAGTTACCAAATCATTCTTAATTAACTTATTCACATTCTTAAAGTTTACATGGCATCTTTTATGCCAAAAGAAAGACTCGTCACTATTTGCTTTAGATAGAAAGCAAGAAATTTCTCCTGAAGGAGATTTTTCCCTGCAGATCCATCTTGTTCATGTCCCTTTCCGGGATGCTCTAAGCAGGATATGCTTTTGAGGAATGACCACCCTGGGCTTGAGAACAATGCACTCATGCTCAGTGAAGAGCATGTTATGTCTCTGGTCATAAAATTAGGATACACCAGTAGATTGTACCCAATCTCTTTAACAAAGTTTACCTTCTCAATCATGAGCGTACTATTTGTAACCCTGCCTATTCCTTTAATGTAACCTCTAGCATCTCCTGCAAAAGCAACTGGCCCTCCATCAGTTCTTTCAAAGCTTTAGAGCAAAGAGCCATTGCCTATCATGTGCCTAGAACAGCCACTATCAATAATCTATACATTCTTCTTGGTCCTTAGTTGTTCCTGCACAATAAAAGAGAGTTCGTTACATTTGAAAACCCAAGCCTCATTGGTCATGGGCTCTTCAAAATGAGTTGAAGACAATAGAACAGTAATTGATCCTACGCTAAGAATTTTAGGATCATTGTTATTGTTAATGAAGAACTTTCAGTCACATGGTCTTCCTTTATCTTTCACACCATCTTTGGAAGATTAGACTTGACCTTCAATGCTTTGGAGGTTTTTACAACTTTGGAAGTTTGGAGACTGATCCTTCAGAAGATCTTGCTTTCACTGTAGCAAGCTACAGTGCTTCGGAAGTATTCCTTTTCTTTAGACCAAAATATCTTCTGAATGTAAGTTTCACTTGTCCTCATTTTCACTTTGGATCTTCTGAAAGAAACACAACTTTCTTATGAAGCTTTCTTCTTCTTCACTTTGGATCTTCTGAAAGAAACACAGCTTTCTTCTGAAGCTTTCTTCTTATTGCTCCTCTCACAAGTCTTTTTCCTTGTTATGTTGATAGTACTTTTTAGATTATAGAATCAATCCTTAGTAAGATGAGAAGTACTGCCACACATAATGCAGTCGATTTGCTTTATTCTGAGGGTCTTCTTATGAATGGAAGACTGAGTTTGATCATTTTCCATCTTCATACTCATCCTTTCAGATGTTGTAGCAAACTTTCTAGGGTGAGGCTTGCCGTTGGAGGTGGATGTTTCATGCTATGTAGTAGTGTTACACAGCTGATCAGCCTTCATTCCTTCACAGGGATGAATTGGATATGAACTTGAACTCTTGGTACTAGAGTTCAAAGTTATATCCTCAGTCTTTATCACCTCAAAACCTGCAGGGATAAAAACTTGTTTCTACTTGGAGTTGAAAGTGGCCTTGATATCTTAAGCTATCTTTGATCTTCTGTTGGTTGCTCGAATCAAGTTCTTTCTCTTGGACTTTGTCGTCCCTGAAATCTTTCTCTCCTTAGAAGAATAGTGATCCTTATCAGGTTGATCTTCTTCACTCTTCCCAGATCTATCCTTTACTATCTCCTCTTCATCCTCTTTATCACTAGGATCTATGGATGGAAGCTCATCTTGACTAGTTCCACACCTGGGAGATCTTATAGAAAATAGAGTATATGGAGGAGCTATCACACTAGATCCTAGTCCCTGTTTGTTTTGATAACATACTCTGGCATGCAGGGATGAGGATATTAGGTTCTTGAAGGTCTTTTTTTCAAGAACATGTTTCTCTACCTTGGCTTTGCTAATCACTAGCTCAGTCTGGCACTCAATTAACTTAGTGATGAGATTTTGATTTGAGACCTATAGTTGGTATGCTCATGTTTAAGAGTTGAAATGGTTTTCTTTAAGTCTTTTATTTTTAACTTATACTCATTTTCAGCTCTTTTGAAATTAGATTTTAAGATGTTCAAGGACTCAAGATCAGATCTCATCTTTAAGTTATAGGACCTATATCTATTTACTTTAGCAATGCATTATGCGGTATAAAGATGTTCCAATACCTTGGCTTCATCAAGATCTACCATCAGTTCTTGGTTTGAAGACACATCTACTTGAAAACTCCAATCAAAGCCTTGTTCTTCCACATCAACTACAACTTGCTTCTTGGGCTTCTCAGTGTGTGGAGCCCCTTCAGTGTAGTTTGGCTTGGGTTTTGCCTGACCACCATTTGTCCTAGGTGCCTTGTACTTCCTAGCAAAGTGTCCCATCTGGTTATAGTTGTAACACTTCATTTTCCCTTGTCTAGTCCAAGCTTTCCACTAGATACATTGCTAGGAAAATTTCTTCCTATCCTCTTGTAGAATTTCTTGGCTTTATAAGTGAGAAGAGTTATTTGTTGAACTATTTCCGTATACTATAGATCATCCGGATGGATACAGTCCAAATCTTCAAGGGTGAAGAGAAAGTTGTCTGTGCTTTCATCATGAGATACAAAGGCTTATGATGAGCTTGTCTCTTGGAATGGGCTTCTTTGGATGTAGCTCTCCCTTGCTATCTCTTGGAAGGTGATGAAAGGGCCCTTGATGAGTTGTCAGGGTAAGAGATGAAATGGTGATATGGTTCTCTACAATCCCTTTCAACCACATGTAGGGCAGAACTCTGTTGATTGCTAGAGTTGCGAGATGGATTTTGTATGTTCATCTCCATCTAGTAACCACTGAATATGCCATACAACTAAGTGAGCGTGAGGGTCTTAATATTTCCAGTCTTCTTAATGATCACACAGTAGTGTGTCCATTGTCTAGGAAGAGAGGACATGAACTTTCTCATAGTATCTATGTTCTCCAGTTTCACTCCAACATCCTCAAGAGTGTCCACAATCTCAACATACCTGAAGTATTATTGAGTTATGGTTTCACCTGTTTTAAAGGTGAAGTTCTCAATGTTTTAAAGGTGAAGTTATCAAACTGCCATTTGAAATGTTAAGTGTTTTGTGAGAACTAAGGAGATTTAAGATGGTGAGATCTTATAATCAAGAGCCTAGAATGCTTTGATACCAATTGAAGGACTGGTGAAAGAATGGTCAATACAATTTGTCTCATAATGATGAGAGTGTTAGAACACTTAACAGATCAAATACGGAACCGAATTTAAGAACAAGATGCAAAGAACACAAGTAAACAATGACACAGAACTCAAGAAGAATATATATGGTTTTCCATGAATGATATATATTAATCTCAAGTTCTTTTACAAGAGTTACAATGCATAAGTTAAATAAAATACAAGACCCTAAGATGCTTTATACTACATCCTACAACCGGCTATACTTGGAAAGCTAGTTAGAACATTGAAAGACAATAAAATCAATGTAGAATCAAAAGGCAGATCGCCTTTTGACTAGTGACTATAACATGCCATAGCTCACATCCTATTATATTACAAAAGGATAAAGTACATAAAGTAGAAAGTTACGAACTTAAGACCTCAATGTACAGTTGCAAAAGCATTGACCTTTTCACCAACTCATGCAAGGTGGTTAGTGTTCAGAGTTACAGTAGAAAGGGGGTCAGCTTTATGCAAAAGTATACCCGAGAAAAGCATGTTCTTCTCTGTCTTCAGAAGAAATCAGTCTTCACTTCATTTGGCTTCGGAAGACTTTGTCTTTAAAGTTACGGAAGACTTCATCTTTGGCTTCGGAAGAATTGGTCTTTGGCTTTGGAAACATTTATACTTAAAATAATTTTTGCATAGAGTATAAAGCTTCCGGAGCAACTTTGGCTTAAGAAGATTTTATACTTAGAACCATTCTTGTGCAAAGTATAAAACTTTTGGAGCAGCTTCTACTTGGTACTGAGTGCAAGCATGCAGGATGCCTTTGGTTGATTCGGTTGCATCAGCCTTTAAATAAAACCTTACATGGCTTTTCTAGGCAAAAGGGTTTAAAGATGGTGGTCGAGTGTTTTAGATGATTTTGGGAGGAATTAACCGAATTTAAGGTTGGGTTCAGTGATCTCATGTTTTGGTTTTGGTTTAGGTTTAACAAGATATACAAATACTTTAGTTGTGATTTTTTTGTATAATTTTAGTGATTGTGATGCTTATATTTGATTAAATTATTTCCGGAATGTGTTTAGAAGGTTCTAGGATCAAAACTCCAAAGGATTGATGGTTTTTACAAAAATTTAAACCTTTCCATTCAAGATCTATTTTTTTTAACGTTTTAGGATACGAAATTTATTTAGCATGTATTATGTTAAGCTTTGTGACAATTGGATGCACAAATCCGTACAAACACTATTTTAAGTGAAATATAAGTAGATCTAAGTTAGTTGGTCGTGTGAGCTTAATTTACCTACTTAATCATTTGATCACACCTTGAGTTACATCTTTAACATCTCATCGCTTTCATTCTGCAATGTTAATTTGGTTCTCGATTCCTGTTGAGTTAATACGTGTAGTCTCTTGGTCCCTTGCAATTTCTACGGTTGCCTTGATGCTCAATATAGGATTGTATGGATAAAGAGTTGTCCTTTTGATACATTTTAGTGGCTTTTCTAGGCAAGAGGGTTTAAAGATGGTTGTCGAGTGTTTTGGATGAGTTTGGATGAGTGAATCGAATTCAAGGGTTGGTTGAGTGGTCTCATGTTTGGTTTGTTTCAGTTTAAGCAATAGATACAAATAGTTCAATTATGATTTTTAGTGTGATTTTAGTGATCATTACGCTAATATTTGATTAAATTAGTTCTGGATTGTGTTTAAAAGATTCTAGAATCAAAACTTCATGGAATTGAAGGTTGTTGCAGGAACTTAAGACTTTCTATTGGAGGTCTATTTATATAACATTAGTATTGGTAGTTCATTTAACATATATTATTTTAGCTTTAATGACTATTTGGATGCACAAATCAGTAATTGTAGTATTTCAAGTTAAATATAAGTAGATCTAAGTTAGTTGGTCATGTGAGCTTGATTTAACTTCTTATTCATTGATCTTGCATTGAGTTACACCTCTGACATCTAATCGCTTTCATTCCACAACTGTAATTTGGTCCTCGATTCCTATTGAGTTAATATGAGTAGTCTCTTTGTTCCTTGCAACTTCTACGGTTTCCTTGACCCTCAATAAAGGATTCTTTGAATAGATAGTTGATATTTTGATTTGTTTTAGTGGCTTTTCTAGGCAAAAGGGTTTAAAGATGATGGTCGAGTGTTATAGATGAGTTTGGTAGGAGTGAACGAGTTCAAGGTTGGGTTGAGTGATCTCATGTTCGGTTTTGGTTTCTATTTAACAAGACATACAAATATTTCCGTTGAGATTTATGGTGTGATTTTAGTGATCATTATGCTTATATTGATTAAATTATTTTCGAAGTGTGTTTAGAAGATTCTAGGATCAAAACTCCAAAGGATTAAAGGTTTTTACAAGAATTTAAACCCTTCCATTCAAGATCTATTTCCATTTAGCGTTTTAGGATACGTAATTCATTTAACATGTATTATGTTAAGCTTTCGCGACTATTTGGAAGCACAAATCCCTACAAGCACTATTTCAAGTGAAATATAAGTAGATCTAAGTTAGTTGGTCGTGTGAGGTTGATTTAATTCTTATTCATTTATCACACATTGAGTTACATCTTTAAAATCTCATCGCTTTCATTCGGCAGTAATTTGGTTCTCGATTCCTATTGAGTTAATATGAGAAGTCTCTTGGTCTCTTGAAACTTCTGCGGTTGTCTTGATGCTCAATATAGGATTCTATGGATAGAGAGTTGTCGTTATGATATATTTAGTGGCTTTTCTAGGCAAGAGGGTTTAAATATGATCGTCGAGTGATTTGGTTGAGTTTGGGATGAGTGAGTCGAATTCAAGGGTGGTTTAGTGGTCCCATGTTTGATTTGGTTTCGGTTTAAACAATAGATACCAGTATTTCAATTGATATTTTTTAGTGTGATTTTTGTGATTGACTGGGTTTGAGAATGATATTCTCTGTTGAAGTGAATTAACAAGGATCGAATATGATGATTGAGTCAATGATTGGAAGGCGGAATCAGGCAATCAATGATCATAAAACACTTGATATACTCATAAATGCATTCTTGTATTGATTAGATGAACTGTTACAGAGTAAATGCTAGGGTTTTGCATGCTACAGTAACAAGACAGCTAATCTGAGAGAAAACAAAGTATATTCTGATTGTCTATTCTGAAAAGGTTGTGTACATAGTCACACAAACGTTACCTCACATACGAGGATTCTATTCTATTTATAGGCTGACTTACAGCTTGTACAAAAAGACTAAACTACCCTTAGTCTAAGTCTTCATCAGCATTTGTTCTTTGTCATCCGCATTGACTGATGCGGATAAGTAATTCATCAGCATTGGTCTTCTATCAGCCGCATATGTGTTGGTCATCAACATTGGTTAATGCGGATGAAAAAATACAGCCGCATTTGTTGCTGGTCATCCATATTAATTTATGCGGATGAACAAATGCCTTGTCTGCCTTTCATCAGCTTTCTGCATTTGTTAATGCGGATGAACAAATACTTATCCACATTTGTTCTTGGTCATCCGCATTGAGAAATGCGGATAGCCGACACTTGTTCTTTTTCTTCTTATGCAGAAACTTCTGTATCCGCATTTCTTCTTGGACTTAGGGAGATTTCCAGCAGAACAACCATCCACCTCTTGAATTGGCATGTATGATCCTTTCAGGGTCCAACAATACTCCCCCTAAGGATTATACAGCCTAAGTACTTCAAGGGTTTGAGGGTGGATCAGGTTGTGAGGATTCTGCTGGGTCTTGTGCAGTAGGAGGAGATGATACTGAAGTTGGGTCTGTGTATGATGGGTCCAGAATGGCCTTGATCATGTTGGAGAACTGCTTAGCATCATTCAGCTTCTCTCTGTTCAAACATGTATCTTCATTTGGTTCATAGTGTGTATAGCTTCAATGGGAAGCTTCTTCAGTGACACAGGTTCCCAAAACGACACAGTTGATAGCCCATCCCTGTGAATCAGTAGAGAGCCATCAGCATCCACCTCTAACTTCACAATGTTGCCAAACTGCAAAGGAGTCTTCTTCTTCCTCCTTTGCTCTTTCTTCTTGATGATCCTGTCATAGGCCATCTTCAGGAGTTTGATGCACTTGAGAAAGAAGTACATGTCAGCTTCACCAAGCTTGTTTCTAATCTCCCTGAAGTGCCTGGTATATATGTAGTGGATATATGATTCATCAAGCAATCTCACTTCATATCCACTAAACAATCGAATTTCAGCTCCTTCTTTTCCTCCCCACCTCCTTTCAATCACCAACTCATAAGTCTTTTCATCATAGTAAACGTTTGAGATTGGCACAGAGGTGTGAGTACCAGCAACCATCTTCCTTTTCAAAGATTCAGTGGGCTTTACCCTAAGTTCAGGGAATACCACTTCTTCAGCTGGTTTTCTTTTCTTTTTCTCTAGGGGATTGACAAAAGATCTATCCTTTCTCATGCAGATAGATTTCAAAGACTTGAAATTGTCAGTTCTCTTGAACATCCTTAGAATGTCCTGAAACTCATATCCCCTGAACATAGCCCCATGATTTATCAATCTTAAGTTGGCTAGTTCCTTGAGATCATGGATCATTAGAGAGTTCACCAGAGCAGAGTACTCTATGAAGAATTGGACCAATCCAGATATTCTCTTCACCATGAACATGTTCCAGTCACTGTCATACTTCCAGGCAATAATCTTCTGATCTGTCTTTCCTCCTGGAGTAGACACACCCTTTATCATTTCAGCAGTTATGAGGCCTTCATATAGTTCTAGTTGAGAAGGCTCAGCAAACCACTCAAGATATCTGTGTAGAATGGGTGCCAGGGAGTCATGATCTCCCTGAGTGAGTCTCATTTCTTGAATTGAAACTCTGGATCTTGGTTGGGTACTTGTAATCTCTTCCTCCATTTTCTTTAACCTGTCTTTCTTTTCAAGGATCATCCTAAGGACAGCAGCCCTTAGGGAATTAGTTTTCATGTTTCCCAATTTTCTTTTAGTAAATCCTTAAGTTGATAGATAATCCTTCATCTCCTTATCTGTCATACTGTAAGGATCGGGGAACATAGGTTGAGGAGGAGGAGTAGATTTTGCTTTAGAAGTCTTGACCTCTGAAGTTTTGAGGGATTGAGCTTTTTCATACTCAGTTCTGAATGTTGGATCTAGCAGCTTGTTTAGTTTTTCTTCTTCTGCTAGCATCCCTTCATAGGTCATCCCAAATACTTCATCAGGGTCATACCCATGATCAATCAAGAAAAAGGCCTTCTTCATTAATTCATCAGATTTGGCCTTTTCAACAGACTCAGAAACAGAAGGTTCTATATTCACAGGGATTTTACTGATCACTGGCTCATCGGCCATGTATCCACCTGGAATTTCACCTTCTTCTAAGTCAATCACTTCTGCCTTCTTCTTTAACAAGGCTTCAGCTTGTTCATGTTCATCCAAGAATCCAACAATAGCAGCTAGACTCCTTGGGTCATCTTTTTGTTTCAATTTGGCTGGTTCTTCTTCCACCATAGGCCTCTTTCCTTTGGCCTTTGCAACAAGATAGCTCCTTCTTCTAGCATAGGTTTGCATGCTTGGGCCAGAAGAGGGTTCATTCATTTCAGTTTCTGGTGGAGTTTCTTCACATTGTTCCTTTTCAGGGATATGAGTAGCTGCAGCAGCCTTTTCTTCTTCTTGTATTTGTTGTTCACATAGTTTCTGATCATTTCTTTTTGTTCATCAGAAAGTGACACAGCTGGAACTATTTGCATACTCAACTCCTTATCAGTTGGCACTGGAGATTGAGGTATGACAACAAAAGGTTCAGCATCTGCACATTGATTCACAATGAAGTCCCAGAATTCATCATCAATGATATATTCTTCAGCAGAGAACATATCTAAGTCTTTCATCATGTCACTGAACTCTTTTTCTTCAGTGTGAACTTCTTTAGGATGACTTGTGTACACGATCATCTCCATGCTAGATGATGTGTGCTTTGATCCACTTGGTTCTCCCTCTTTTTCATCCATAGTGAATCTCATCTTTTGGCTGGAGGGGAATCATCACCACTGTCTTCAGATGATTCTTTGTCATCCTCCCTTTTCATCTTTTCTTTCATTTCATCACCTTCATCATCATATCTTTCTCTGACTCCTACTTTAGTTTAACAAGCATTTCAAGCTCAGAGACTCTCTTATTAAGAGCATCTACTTGCCTATCAAGGTCACGGATAATGGAAGATTGTTCTTCAATAACTTCTTCTTGATCTTCCATTACAGTTGTTTACAGATTAAGGTTTCCACATGACCACTGATTTCTTCTCTTGAGTGTTGAAGGGCAGCTTTCAACATCTCAATCTCTTTGTCTTTCTCATTCTTCTCACTCTCATGTTTTTCTTTCAACTCTTTTAGTTCTTTTTCTTTCTCATTCAACTCCAACAACCTGTCTTGCAAAAGAACTGGTCTGTTTCTTTGCATCTTTTCAATCCTTGCAATCTTCTGAAGCAAATTGGAAATCATCTCATCTTTCTCATCAGGCTTGTTTGCTCCAGAATCAGCATAACTTTCTGAATGACCAGCCTCTGATGCAATTTGCCTTACAGGCATCTTGGTGGGATGATCCTCCTCATCAGATGATGATTCGGATTTCTCAGATGAGTTGGCAGAATCACCAAACTCTGAGGCTCATCTGAAGTTGGTGATGGAACAGGTGTATGGTGAATGGGAGATTGGATAGAGTGAAGAAGTGGTGAGTGTATAGGAGAGATGTGGGGTGAGATGATAGGTTGAGTTTGGTGAGATGGAATTGGTGATCTTTGGGGTGATGGTAATGGTGAATGAATGGATGGTGATGCTACATTGGTTTCATGCACAGAAGGTCCAGTGTGAAGATCACCACCTACATCATCATGTGGTGACACTGGCCTTTGTCTATCTTTAGAACTTGCTGCTTGTTCTTCCACATATGCATGCTCATCATCAGGAGCCTCAACTGCTTGTACTCCTCCCTGATTGATCTGTTGCTGCATCCATGGCAACAGAGGGAAGAAAGTACCACTGTAGAAGTTCCTCGGATCTCTTTTGGTAATGTACCTGTAGGACTTGGCATTATAGTGAGGAATGTCCATCACTGGTCCTACTGGTGCAAGATTAGGGAAGGCTTCATTGATTAAGCATTGGATAAATCTCGGGTACATCAAAACATGTGTCTCCTACCCTCTTGGATGTTAGAGACTAATCCATTGAAGACATATGCAGACATGTTGAATGGATGGTTAGTGCATAAAGCATAGATGGCAGAGGAGGTTGTCACTGGGATATCATTCCATCCAGTCTTCCTCTTCGATAAGCAATGTTGATACATGTGTATCAAAAATCTCCATTGCAGATCTACCAGTCCTTTCACAATCTGCTTTCCTTCATAACCACCCTCATAGCCAATGTTGGCAAAAAGGTCATAATGTCATCATCTTCAAGTTCAATGGGTGAGTCTGCATCATCTTCAAACTGTAGACACTGTCTCACGGTTTGCTCTGTAATAGCTAGGGAATGATCATCAGTAATTCTTCCAATCAGTGTTTTACATCATCAACTTCCACCACTTCGGCTGATCCCCAAAATGACCTAATGAAGGTCTCATAGATGATGGGTCTCACAGTCATTGCATTAGCCACCCTCGTGGTAAGAAGAAATCTGATCATGTCCCTTAATCCTTCTGCCTCAGTTACATCAGGGTCAAGAAAACCACTAACATTATGGAGCTTGCTCCATGAGAGGTTTGCCATTTACACTGCATTCAAGGCATATGTATTAGAATGATGAATAATGCATATCAACAATGGTTTGTCATAAATCAGACTAACTTTATCATATTATGACTTTTCTTGGTCAGAATGGAGTGTTCATGTATACTGTTTCATATACATTTGATCTAATCTGATTTAGTCATTCATGTTCATTTTGAGTAGTTATCTCTGATTACATTGAGTATTCTTTCTCAATTTCAACTCATTTTAACCATTGTGATGTCTTTTGATTTCAACATTTTAGTATTTACATGCTCTGTTCCTACGACAAACTGAACTTGTAAAAATCCTTTGTTTATTGAGTTTTACAAGATTAGCATGTGTATTTCTGATGAAATCAACAATGGTTCATGAACACTTGTTTGATTTTGCATGCTT
This sequence comes from Flaveria linearis, assembly GCA_024085815.1. NCBI lineage: Eukaryota > Viridiplantae > Streptophyta > Magnoliopsida > Asterales > Asteraceae > Flaveria > Flaveria linearis. The sequence continues at coordinate 42,295,346 of CM044014.1, read as the reverse complement.
TCTTTTTGACCTAGTTTCCAAAGTTCATGTTTCTTATTAATGTCCGAAAGTTAGGGTTATGAACAATTTCAGATTTTCACCTATTCTTCGACTGTGGCAATGAGTCGAAGATGTGTGAATGATGATGATTCGAACTTTGATCATAGGTTTAGAACATGAAGAAGATGATGAAGATGAACAGTAACTTTAGTGGCGCTCGTCTCTCCTTTTAAGTCTCTCAATTTTGAAAAGTATTAAATGACCTTTCGATTTTGGTTATATAGTCAACTTAATATGGATTTCAAATTTTGTTATGTTTGAAAAAATGCGCTCAAATTTTAAAATTACTGTAGCAAATGCGGTTGAAGAAATGTTCATCAGTATTTGTGTACTGTAGCAAATGCGGAAGAACAAAAACTTGTCAGCATTTGTTCACTGTAGCAAATGCGGATGAACAAAAACTTGTCAGCATTTGTTCACTGTAGCAAATGCGGATGAACAAAAACTTCAACTTTCATCAAATGCGGTAGAGTAACCTCTGTCCGCATTTCTTCAACTTCTCTTAAATGACAGAAGAACATGAGTACTTATTCCTTTATAATGACACAAGCTTACACTCAAGTTTAAGTATTGATTTCATCTTTTCAAAAGAAATGCAGATGAACAAAAGTGTTGTCCGCATTTGTTTTTCGTACTTAAAACTTGTGATGAGACTAATGCGGTAGAGTAGTGTTGTCCACATTAGTATTTCACTTGTGTTTCAGTTCACAAAACCAATACCCGCATTGGTTGAATGCTTGGGTTACCTTCACCCGCATTAACCAATACTCTTACCCGCATTAAGTTTCAAACTTAATGGTTCTGCTTTGTTGGTTTTGGATGAATTTTCTCTGATGCTTTATGAAGCAATGTCTTTGACTTTATGAAGATGTGTCAGTTGCTTGATTTTTATGAATTTTGACTAATTCTGGGTTATCAATTCTTGCTTGGATTGACTTGTTCATCTGTGGTGAATCAAGTTTCCCATTGTTGACCTATCTCGGACTTTTGTGCATCAAGATGTCTGTAAGAACTGCGATACTATGGTATAACTTCTGCAACAACACAAAGAGATTTTCTGATTTTCTTTTTGCAACTGTTTTTGGTTTTCTAATTTTTAAGAAAGGAAACACCTGTACAAAATTGATCAAAATTCTAAATTACTCCCCCTAAAGTTAATATCCATAATTGATAGTAACTTTAAAGGATTTGAAAATTTTGAAAGGAAATCTTTTTGTGATTTTTTTTGTTTTCTTTACTGTACAAGAAGTAGAGTTATACCTTTCTTGGGATCATATCAATCTTACCTTTCACAAATGCAAGCAATTGTTAGTAAAACAGACATGGTCATGAACATATTGATTGTAGGTATGTTTGTCCTCTTAAACTCATACTTGGTTAATCTTCTGATGCAAATGATCTTATCATGTTTTGAGTTGATTGGGTATTCAACATGTACCTCACACTCAAAGGCATGGCAAGGTCAACCATCTGCATGCAATGTATGGTAGAACTTTCAACATCTTACATGACCAGGATATTTATACTTAGAAATCTCATATTACTTGATCCTCATTGGGATTCTTTTACTTTTGATCCATTTATCACTTTTGATCCACATTGGGATTCTTTTCACTTCACTTTGGAAGGTGATCTCTCAGGATTCTTTTGATTCATTCATTTTGAATGATTTTTTTATTCTATTTGTTTCATCCAAGATGGATGCGTTCCACATTGGGAATCTTCATGGATCTTGACATCAGCACTATGTGCTTGTTTCTCCAGCTCTTTGCATAGCAAAACAAAGGAGGAACTGATGTGAGTAAACAAGATTCATAAGTCATCATTACCTGGGGTGTTTTGGTTTCTACACACACACATATTTGGACAAGTCAAAACTTACACATACTATGAGATGACGGCATCACAGTTGAATATAAGCCTTAATTTATCACTGCATGTGGTTTCTTTTCCAAGTTGAGCCTACCAACATATCAGATAAGTCATGTCAGTCATTTAAGTTTTATAAATTAGCACAGTGAATGATATAACGACTGTAATTATATCATTTCCCTTAGATAAACTATACTCTTCGTCATTTGATTTCTTTTTGATATTTGAATGTTTTGTTTGTTTTCTTTTTACTCAAGGTTAATCATGCCAATTGATTGAACTAAGAATTCAAATCTGGTTGGATCAAAAGCCTTAGTGAATAAATCAGCTAATTGATTATCAGTATGAACTTCTATCAATTTGATTAATCCTTTTTCAGCGCAATCTCTCAAAAAGTGATATCTAATTTCAATATGTTTTGTTTTTGAGTGTTGAACTGGATTATTAGTTATAAAAACTGCTGCTGTGTTGTCAATATAAACTGGAGTATGCAGAAAGTTAAAACCATAATCAAGCATCTGGTTTTGAATCCAGAGAACTTGAGAATAGCATGTGATGCTGCTATGTACTCAGCTTCTGCTGTTGAGACAGAAACATTGGTTTGCTTCTTGAACTGCCAGGATACAAGTCTGGGACCAAGAAATTGACAACCGCCAGATGTGGATTTCCTGTTGAAGTTACATCCTCCATAATCACTGTCAGTGTATGCATAGAGATTGAAATCTCCGTCCTTTGGATACCATAGACCAAGAGCAGGTTTGCCCTTAAGATATCTGAATATCCTCTTGACTGCAATGACATGAGATTCCTTGGGATCTGCTTGATATCTGGAACATACACAAACACCAAACATAATGTCAGCCTACTGGCTGTTATATACATGAGTGAACCTATCATGGAACGATAGTGTGTTTGATCATCTGATTTGCCTTCAGGATCAGGTCCAATCTTCACTTTAGTATCCACAGGAGTTCTGATGGACTGACAGTCAGTAAACATGAATTTCTTCAGTATTGTTTCCACATATTTTGATTGATTGATGAAGATTCCGTCTGCTGTCTGTTGGACTTGTACTCCCAGAAAGAAAGTGAGTTCCCCATTGCACTCATTTGAAATTTTGAATGCATGAGATTCTCAAAGTCTTTACATAGAGTCTTGTTTGTTGAGCCAAAAATGATGTCATCCACATATATCTGTACAAGCAACGTGTCCTTTCCTTTTCTTTTTCTGAAGAGAGTCTGAGCAATCTTTCCTCTCTCATATCCAATATCAAGAAGAAATGATGAAAGAGTCTCATACCACTTTCTTGGTGCTTGATGAAGACCATACAAGGCTTTGTCTAGCTTGTAAACCCTGTGAGGAAAATCTGGGTCTTCAAATCCAGGTGGTTGACTCATGTAGACCTCTTCAGAAATCTTTCCATACAGAAAAGCACATTTCACATCCATTTGATAAACAGTAAAGTTCATGGATGCTGAATATGCAAGAAAGATTCTTATGGCTTCTAGTCTGGCTACAGGGGCAAATACTTCATCATAGTCAATTCCTTCTTCTTGTGTGTATCCCTGAGCTACTAGTCTTGCTTTGTTTCTAATGACTATTCCCCTGTCATCAGTCTTGTTTCTGTATAGCCATCTGTTGCCTATAGGGTATTGTCCTTCGGGAAGATCTACCAGCTGCCATACTTCTTGCTTCTTGAATTGCAGCAACTCTTCCTGCATTGCTTCAATCCAACTGTTGTCTTGAACAGCTTCTTTGATATTCTTGGGTACTGTTTGACACAGAAAGCATGAGAACAAGCAGATGTTGGCTATGCTTGACTTGCTTCTAGTCACCCGTTCAGTTAGTTCACCAATGATGTTGTCAACTGGATGATCTTTATGTATTCTTGTGGTTGGAATTGAGTCACCAGCAATGGTTACATCAAGATTGGAGACATTCAGTTCATCATGGTGAGAGGCAATATCTTCTTGTACTGTTGGGGAGTTATGAAAGTAATCAAAATTTGTTTCAATTCCTGCTTTAGTGTTAGCAGAGATTTGATTACTCCCATCATTTGAATTTCTTTCAATGTCAACTGGAGGGGTAACATGAGATTGAGTTCTAGCTTCTTCTTGGTTTCTAGCTTCAATAGATGGCATCTCTGATGGAGAGAGCATTGTACTGGGACCATCCTCAATTGATGCACTTTGATGTTGATCAGTATGTTTGACAGGATCAGCTTGTAGTGGTATTTCTTCATCGAGCTGCTCAGTAGAAGTTGGAGGAATCATTGGAAAGTCACTTCTTCTTTCTACTAATGATGAAGGTGATGTTGATTGTAGATTACCTGCATCAGACATGTTAAATTGATCAAAAGATTTAGTAAATGAGTAAATATCAAACAGCCAATCAGGACCATTAGTAGATTTGGGAAAAGAATGTTCCTTGAATTGAACATTTGTTGTTTCATCTATGATGTTTAATCTAGAATTAAACACTCTGTAAGCCTTTGAAACAGAAGAATAACCTACAAAGAATCCTTCATCAGACTTGGATGAAAACTTTCCCAAATGGTCGCGGGTGTTTAATATTGAGACAGGACAACCAAATGACTTGAAAAATCCAATGAATGGTTTTCTTTGAAACATGAGTTCATAAGGTGTCTTGTTACTTTCTTTGATAATCAGAGTTCTATTTTTTACAAAGCATGATGTGTTAACTACTTCTGCCCAAAAGGTGATTGGCAGTTTAGCATCTGCTAGCATTGTACGTGCTGCTTCAATTAGTGTTCTGTTTCTTCTTTCAGCCACTCCATTTTGTTGAGGAGTTCTAGCTGCACTAAATTGATGAGCTATGCCTTTGGTTGTACAAAAAGAACTCATATCTTCATTTTTAAATTCTGTCCCATTATCACTCCTGATTGTTTTGACTTTAAGATCAATTTGGTTTTCAATCTTAGTGATAAAATCTTTTATTAATTAGGACGCCTCATTCTTATGAAGTAAGAAGAAGACCCATGTGAATCTTGAAAAGTCATCTATGATCACCAAACAATATTGCTTCTTTCCCATACTCATAACATGAGTTGGACCAAAAAGATCCATATGAAGTAGTTTCAATGGAGAATTGTTGGTGTTCATCAACTTTGGCTTGTGAGACGATTTGTGTTGTTTTCCTTTGAGACACGCTGAACAGTGGTCAATGAAGTGGAATTCTTTTTGAGGTAAACCAATAACATGATTTCCCTTAACCAGTATGTTCATGTTTTTGAAATTTGTGTGTCCCAATCGTCTGTGCCAAAGTTGTGATTCATCAAAGGATGCTTTTGATAGAAGACATGTTTCTTCTTTTGGTGATGAAGAATTAAGGTTAATGACATAGGTGTTATTCTTTCTTGGTGTTTTCATGACAACCCATTCTTCAGGAATTTGAAATCCTGGTCTTAGAATATAGCAATGAGTGTCAGTGAAGTGAGTGGAGTATTTCTTTCACAGATCTGAGACACGCTGAGAAGATTGAAGTTCAGTTGTTCGCAGTAGTTCACTCTGTCGAAGCTCAGCATTCCACTTGTCACAGATCCTTCACCTGTAACTCTACCACCTTGTGAATCTCCTCCAAAAGCCACAGTAGTTCCTTGAATGTGCTTAAAATCATGAAGGAGGGAACGATCTCCAGTCATGTGTCGGGTGCATCCACTGTCCACATACCATAAACTGTTGGACCTGTATGAATGACCCTACAAGCACAGAAAGAACTAATTAGACTGTGAAACCCAAGCCATGATGGTCTTGGGCTTACCGTTTCTATCCATGATAGTAACCTGTTGGTACTTTCCTCTAAACTGGGGCTTTGATGATGGAGTTATCCTTGATTTGTTTCTGAACGAAGAATGGTTCATTACTTCAACTGAAGAGTCAGATGAGTATTCAAACCTTTGATCCCTGTTCCTTTTCAGAAAGTTGATTCGTTTTTGATTTTCAAACTTTGTTTTGGATTTATTAAAATCATTAGTTTGTTTGACTGCTTGATTTTTATTTCTTTTGATTCTGTTTGAAGTTCTCAGATTTTTCACATCATCATCAGATTTTGAGACTCTGTGTTGAAGACGACCATTGATCTTAGGTTTCTCAGACATGGTTGAAGAGATAGGTTTATTTTGAGGTACTCTCAATCCCTTTTGCTTAAAGAAACACTCAAATGTATTGTGATTTGTCATGTTGCAGACAGAACAGTATTTGTTGAAATAACAGTTCTTGGTGGAGTGGTTGTTCATATCACAGATTGAACAGTATTGATTATAAAAACATTTATCTGTTCTGTGATTAGACCTCTCACACACATCACAATACATGTGTTTGTTTCTAGCTACAGATCCTGGTGTTGCGGATTTGTAGCTTTGGGAGATTTGGAATTAGATCCATTCCTTGGTTTTGATGACAAAGCCTGATCAGCCTGGTTGGTAGTTTGTTTTACAATTCTACTTTCTTTGTTTTTCTGAGGCTGTTCATGCTTTCTTGATCTTTTCCTAATCTCCTTATCAAATTGATTCACATGCTCTTTATTGAAAATATCAAAGCCAACCCCTTGCTTTGATTTTGATGTTTGAGGGTCTGAGTTAGTTTTAGTTTTTGTGACCCGAGTGACTTTGCTTTTGATTGATGGTGAATCAGTGTCTGATTTGCTTGAATTTTTTGGAGAGTTTATCTCACTATCAGATCTACTCTCTCTAGGTAGATTCATGTTTTTAGCTTTTATTTTCATTTCCATGGAAATTGCAGGGATGAATTTTACAAAAGGAACAATAGCCTTGATTAGGCTATCTGTTTTGATCACACCCACTGTCTTGTCTGAACACTCCTTGATTTTAATTGGGTGACCTAACTTGATTTTGTCCTCATTTGTTGCAATGTAAACACTGGGTTTATTTTAAGGATTAGTGATTTGTTTTACTATTGTTTGGGTTCAATAGTGTTAGGTTCATTTTCTTGGGTGAGTGTGACAGAATCAGGCATGACAGTGTAGTTCTCATTGTATGGTGGTGGACAAGAGTTATATCCAATACCAGACATGTCTTTGGGATCCTTTTGTGAATCAAGCATCTCTTTCAGCTTTACTGATGACTGTTGAAACTTTTCAAGTTTCAGTTCAGTAAGATTTTGTTCAGTTTTAGATTGAGCTAATTTTTCAGTCAGTAGCTCATTCTCAGCTACAAGAGTGTACTTTTCACCATGCAATTTCTCAATGTCAGAGATGAGAGATTTAATTTTGATTTCAAAACCTTTTATTTCTCTTTTAAGCATCTCTGATTTAACCTTTTCTTCTTTAATTTTATCAGCCAGTTTATGATTATGCTCTCTATACCCTTGTAATTCATGTATGCATTTATCACTACAGAGGTTAGATTTTACCTCAGTAGGCATGGGGGAAGGTCCATCATTGATGTGAGCCATGAGTGCATGATTTTGAAATTGAGGCTTTACTTCCTCCGCATACATGCTCCAGTCACATACTCCATCCTGCCTGATAACAAGAGCATTTGCCGATGACTGATTGCTTCCATAAGCTTGATTGGTCAGTTGGGGTTGAGTCTGATGTGATTGTTGATATTGATGAAGTTGTTGTTGATGATTGTTGGGGTGAAAGCTTGAAGTGGTTATGATGATGACTGGCTTTGAGAAGGCCTTTGAGCATTGTAGTTTCTTTTGGGAGCATTACATTCTCTAGAGAAGTGACCAGTCATGCCACAATTGAAGCATTTCACCTTTGATTTGTCATATCCAAGCTTGGTGTTTTCATTGAGGTGAAGCTTTTTCCCTTTTCTGAAAAACTTCTTTGCCCTCATAGCAATCATGGTTATTTGCCATTGCAAGTCCATTTCCTCCACATCATCTGGATCCATTTCTTCCAGAACTTCTTGGATCAGATGTGCAGATGTAAGTCTTCCACCCAAATAGGCTTCAAAGCTGGCAACAAATGCATTGTGAGTTGCCTTTTGTTCTTCAGATCTTGAATCATCAGGAGCAGGGGTTGCAGAGAATCCTGATGCTTGAGTTGTTGAAGTTGATGGGGAAGAAGTTGATGGTCTGTTAGATGGTGGGGCTGTGGTGAACCAGTAGATTTAGCTTGATCCCTTGAGGAGATGAAATCATCCTCCTTAGTAATGAAGGCATTTTCCACAGTGTGATTATCTGTGGGAAACTTGTATGCCTCAACTACTCTAGGTCCTCCCAGATTTCTGCTTCTTTCATCCAGTTCCAAGGCTTCTATTTTTGCTATCATAATATCCAAGGTGGTACTTTCCAAATCAAGAGTATTCTTCAGCATGGTTACATTTGTTTCCAATTTTCAGGAAGACTATGTAACATCTTCTTGTTTAAATCCTTAGACTTGTAAGTTACACCCATAATCTCTAAATCATTTACCAGTTGCACAAACCTATGCAACTGTTTAGAGATGGACTCCCCTTTGGAGTGATGAAATATCTCATACTGGTTCACAAGCTTGTCTTTGTTGATTTCAGCCACTTCACTGCTTCCTTCACACATGATTTGCAGTACATCCCATACAGCTTTTGCAGTACCATATTTTTCCAATCTTTTGAGTACATCCATTTTAAGTGCTTGAGTAAGTATGGAGTAGGCTTTGAGATCAATCTTGATCTTCTTGTAATCATCATCATCAAGAGTGAGATCTTCAATAGGGATTCTTGAAGTCTTGTACATTGCAGCTTGATCTGCAGATAAAGTGACTGGAATGTGTGGGCCTTTGCATATTGAGATCCAATAATCAGGATCAACACCTGTAATATAGTTCATGAATCTGATTTTCCATTGTTTAAATTTAGATTTATGTTTAAGCATGGGTGGTTTTGAAGCATGCCCAAGTTCCGAATAATTGTATGAATCCATAGTTGACAATTTGTTTTTAACTTATGTAGATCTGGATTTAATTGATTTTATGGTTAATTAGTCCAAATATTTCAACAAGTCCAAACTTAGTCCTGTAACAATGGATCTGCTGAAAATATGTAAAATTTCAGCCTTTGATTTTCTGTTCTTGGTGACTGTGCAACCTGCACTGTTTATTTGAAGATGAGTTCTTCGGGTGAACAGTAACAGTTGAATATATCAGTGAGTATTTGGTAGGAATACTGAGAAGAGATGTTTGAAACCTCTAAACAGCAACTCAATCACCAGATCAATCGGGTTAAACCTAGATCTGAGCAGATCTGAGTAATAACCGAGAGCCAGAGCTCTGATACCAATTGACTGGGTTTGAGAATGATATTCTCTATTGAAGTGAATCAACAAGGATCGAATATGATGATTGAGTCAATGATTGGAAGGCGGAATCAGGCAATCAATGATCATAAAACACTTGATATACTCATAAATGCATTCTTGTATTGATTAGATGAACTGTTACAGAGTAAATGCTAGGGTTTTGCATGCTACAGTAACAATACAGCTAATCTGAGAGAAAACAAAGTATATTCTCATTGTCTATTCTGAAAAGGTTGTGTACAAAGTCACACAAACGTTACCTTACATACGAGGATTCTATTCTATTTATAAGCAGACTTACAGCTTGTACAAAAAGACTAAAGTACCCTTAGTCTAAGTCTTCATCAGCATTTGTTCTTTGTCATCCGCACTGACTGATGTGGATGAGTAATTCATGAGCATTGGTCTTCTATCAGCCGCATTAGTGTTTGGTCATCAGCATTAGTTAATGCGGATGAACAAACACAGCGGATGACCAAACACAGCCGCATTTGTTGCTGGTCATCCGCATTAGTTTATGCGGATGAACAAATGCCTTGTCTGCCTTTCATCAGCTTTCCGCATTTGTTAATGCGGATGAACAAATACTTATCCGCATTTGTTTCTTGGTCATCCACATTGACAAATGCGGACAGCCGACACTTGTTCTTTTTCTTCTTATGCAGAAACTTCTGTATCCGCATTTCTTCTTGGACTTAGGGAGATTTCCAGCAGAACAACCATCCACCTCTTGAATTGGCATGTATGATCCTTTCAGGGTCCAACAGTGATCGTTATGCTTATATTTGATTAATTAGTTCAGGATTGTGTTTAGAAGGTTCTAGAATCAAAACTTCATAGGATTGAAGGCTGTACATGAATTGAAACTTTTTATTTGAGATCTATTTATATAACATTTTAGTATATGTAGTTCATTTAACATATATTATTTTAAGCCTTCGCGACTATTTGGGTGCACAAATCAATAATTAAATTATTTCAAATTTAATATAAGTAGATCTAAGTTAGTTGGTCGTGTGAGCTTGATTTAACTTCTTATTCATTGATCACACATTGAGTCACATCTTTAACATCTTATTGCTTTCATTCCGCCATTGTAATTTGGTTCTCGATTCCTGTTGAGTTAATGCGAGTAGTCTTTTGATGCCTTGCAACTTCTAGTGTTGCATTGATGCTCACTAAAGTATTCAATGTGCAGAGAGTTGTCGTTTTGATTCGTTTTAGTGGCTTTTCTAGGTAAGAGGGTTTAAAGATTTTAGTGATCTCATGTTCGGTTTTGGTTTATACAAATAATTTAGTTGTGATTTTTTAGTGTGATTTTAGTGATCTTTATGCTTATATTTGATTAAATTATTTCCTAAGTGTGTTTAGAAGGTTCTAGGATCAAAACTTCAAAAGGATGGAAGGGTTTTACAAGAATTTAAACCTTTCCATTCAAGATCTATTTGTATTTAATGTTTTAGTATACGTAGTTCATTCAACATGTATTATGTTAAGCTTTCGTGACTATTTGGATGCACAAATCCATACTAGCAGTATTTCAAGTGAAATATAAGTTGATCTAAGTTAGGTGCTCGTGTCAGCTTGATTTAACTTCTTATTCGTTTATCACACATTTATTTACATCTTTGAAATCACATCACTTTCATTTCACAATGGTAATTTCGTTCTCAATTCCTGTTGAGCTAATACGAGTAGTTTCTTAGTCCCTTGAAACTTCTACGGTGCCTTGACGCTCAATACCGGATTCTATGGATAGAGAGTTGTCGTTTTGATACATTTTAGTGGCTTTTCTCGGCAAGAGGGTTTAAAGTGGTAGTCGAGTGTTTTGCTTGAGTTTGGGATGAATGAATCGAATTCAAGGGTGGGTCGAGTGGTCTCATGTTTGGTTTGGTTTCGGTTTAAATATTAGATATATATATATTTCAATTGCGATTTCTAGTGTGATTTTAGTGATCATTTGTAAGGCTCCATTCCCGGAGACCTCACAGTTGGACAATTTGGTCAAAGGAGAAGTTATCTTGGAGAAGTCCTGGATGAACCTCCTGTAATAACCCGCCAAACCCAAGAAACTACGGATCTCGGATGGCGTCTTTGGAGATTTCCATTGCATCACTCCTTCCACCTTTGCTGGGTCCACCATGATCTCTTCAAGATTAACAACATGACCCAAAAACTGAACCTCGCGCAACCAGAACACACATTTAGAGAACTTGGCATACAACTTCTCCCTTCTAAGCATCTCCAGTACTTCCAGAATATGACCGGCATGCTCCTCTTCACTCTTCGAATAAATCAGGATATCATCAATAAACACGATCACTTACTTATCCAACATCAGCCAACATAGCCGATTCATCAAGTCCGTAGAGGCAGCTGGCGCATTGGTTAAACCGAAGGACATCACGAGAAATTCATAGTGTCCATACCGCGTGTGAAAAGCTGTCTTAGCTCCTGCTCTTTCACCTTCAACTGATGATAACCAGATCAAAGATCTATCCTCGAGAACCAATTGGCACCTTGAAGCTGATAAAACAAGTCGTCAATCCTTGGTAAAGGATACCGGTTCTTCACCGTCAACTTGTTAAACTCACAGTAGTCGATGTACATCCTCATTCTACCATCCTTCTTCTTGACGAATAAGACCAGAGCACCCCATGGAGAGATACTCAGTCAAATGAATCCCTTATCTAATAACTCTTGCAACTGAGCCATCAATTCCTTCATATCAGACGGACCTGGATACGGTGCCTTGGCAACGGGTTGAGAACCGGGTATCAGATCAATCTGAAACTCTTGTGATCCGGTGGCACACCTGGTAAATCTTCTAGGAACACGTCCGGAAAGTCACACACAACTTATACATCAGAAAATGGTGGTACTAATACGTCCACATCCTTTACGTAAGCCAAGTAGGTCATACATCCATGTTTCATGCATTTTTCTGCCACGGCCATTGAAATCACCTTCGGTACCTTAGTGGCGCGATCATCATAGACCGTCACCGAACTTCCATCGAGCGTAATTAATTGTATCATCTTCTTGCGACACACAATGTTTTCCTTATAGGCTGCTAACCAATCCATCCCTAGTACTATATCAAATCCACCTAGGGGCAACACAAATAGTTTAGCAAAAAACCTATGGCCTTCTAGTTCTATGTCGCAGTCTTCTATCATATCAAAATTCTAGTAGAGTTACCAATAGCAGTGTTGGACCAAAATACCCAATGAGTCAGATCAGAAAAACCTTTAAGTCCCACAGACATCACAACAACTGCTGAAGACTTCATCAGCTGATGATGACAACAACTGAAGACTTCATCAGCTGAAGACAAAAACTGAAGGTATCAGCTGATGTACAAAGACTAAAGACATCAGCTGAAGTACAACAACTAAAGACATCAGCTGATGCATAAAGACTGAAGGCATCAGCTGATGTACAAAGACTGAAGACATCAGCTGAAGTACAAAGACTGAAGACATCAGCTGAAGTACAAAGACTGAAGATAACAACTGAAGATATCAGCTGAAGACATCAGCTGATGACAACAGCTGAAGTTCAAATCTGAAGTTCAAGTACCGAAGACTTCAGAAGTTGTCACAACAGCTGAAGTAGTATTCTTCAGTTGTTGTGATGGTTTTCTTTTTTAGTAGTTTCCTTTCAGTTGTTTCCTTTCAGTAGTTTCTTATCAGTAGTTTCTTATCAGTAGTTTTCTTTTATGTTTCAGTACTTTGTAAAACGTCTGAAGAGCATGTTCTTCAGACGTTGTAGTTTTAGTAGTTTCTTTCCAGTAGTTGTAATATTTTACACTTTTCTTTTGTAAGAAGATGTCAGTTGTTAGACATCTTCAGTAGTTTAGTCTACTTTCAGTAGTTTGTTGTAATAACGGTTAGATGTCACTGTCAAGTGACATCAGCTGACGTCATCTTTCCTATAAAAGGAAGGATCACCTAATTGTAAATGTGTGAAGCATGTGTTGAATGAAAATATACCTTTTGGCAGAAATTCTATCTCTCTCTCTATAACCATATTGTTTCATTGAAACATCTTGTGTGTTCTTGCTATAATTTGTTCTAATTCATACGCTATTCCGCTGCAAATCCAATCTAATTGATCAAACTACATGATTAGATCCTTTCAAATGGTATCAGAGCCGGTTAATCATTGATCGATTTAACAATTGGTCATTGAAACTGCTCTTTTGACATCTACGTTTGATCGAATTAGCAAATTTGCAAGAATCGGTTATGGAGATTGAGTCTCTGCTGCTTCTGGTCATTCAATTTGAGGTTCTACGTGGTTTTGAGCTAGATTTACTTAAATTACTTTGAATTTACTTGAATTTGTGAAATGGCGACACCAACCAATGATCCTATAATAATGGCTCCTCAACAAAGCCTCCGATGCTTGTTAGGAGTGAGTATAACATATGGCAACGACGTATGCTCTATCACTTGTCTATCAACAGCGCAAGTTGTTGGAAATCTGTGGTGCATGGACCATACATGCCTATGGTGAGTACTCCGGAAACAAATGAGAGGGTTCCGAAGAAACCTGATCAGTATTCGGATGAAGATCTAAAGATGTTCGAAATTGATGCTAAAGCCCATGGAATTCTGGCCATGGCACTACCTAATGAAATCTATTCAGGGCTTATGCATCATGAAACTGCTCATGACCTCTGGGTTGCTTTGAAAGAACAATTTGGAGGAACCGATGAGGTCTTGGAAAATACTAGGAAAATCCTTGGCCAACAATATGAGACATTCTCTCATAGGAAGGGTGAGTCTCTGATTCAACAGTTTGAGCGATTTTCCTATTTGATTTCTGAGCTGAAAATGGTCAAACAAGAATATACGAACAGCCAGATGAACAACCGATTCCTCAGATCCCTTCCTGAGAGATGGGACACACACACTATTGTCCTACGCTCTAGTGCAAATCTGAGCACTCTATCTCTCACCCAACTTCATGGGAAACTGCTGACATTTGAAAGAGAGATAGAACAGAAAAGGAAGTTGTCCTCATCTGGAAAGCTCACTGATGACTTTGTATCAGGCAATACTGCACGATAGGTCAGGAGTCAGAGTATGCTGCATCAGAAAGTGCCTATGATGAGCATATTGATTTCTCTGCAAATGTAGAACATGCTTTTGTTGGTGTGGATGGTAGTTCAGGTGGCAGCAGTGATAACTGGTGCTTTTTGATGGAAGATTTGAAGGGCATTCCAGATGATGATCTGGATGAGATGGATATTTTGAGCCAAATGGCAATGATCAATATCAGATCTCAAAAGTTCTACAAAAGAACTGGGAGGAAATTCCCTGGTCTCTCTGGCAAAACCAAAGTTGGTTTTGACAAGAGCAAGTTGAGGTGTCACAAGTTCTATAGGCTTGGACACTTTGCTAGAGAGTGTAGGTCATCAGGATCTAACTCATCTGCACCCTTTGGGACCTTCCTAAGCAATAGCTCACAAAACAAAGGCCAACATTCCACCAGTTCTGGTCATCCATCACAAGCTCAATCATCACCTGCATATTTTGTTCCTCAAAGTTCTATGCCATATCCTTACCCTTGCTTCTACATGCCTCAGACAAGTCAAGTTCAACCACCTATTGCTCAACAACCACATGCCCTTCCTGAGCCTCAACCATCACAATCTCATCAACAATCTCAACCTCAACAACACAGCTTTTTCACCCCAGGAGTTGTTGACTGGAGCAGTTTACCAGATGATATGTCTGGTCATGAACAACTGTTTCCTGGTGCTGGTCAACATGGTGGTGACAATCCCTTTGGAAACCTTTGTCTCATGGCTCTGGAGTCTGCTGATGGTTCATCTTCAAATGCTTCATCACAGGTATCACAGGTATCTTCAGAGGCCAAAGTCAGGTTATGTTCTGAATCATGCATAGCCACATTTGCATATACTAGAGAAGCAAATGTAGCTTTAATTAATAATCTTGAGCTAGAGCAAGCACTTTCCAAAAAAAAGCTGCGTTTGAGTCTGTTTTGCATGATAAAATGATGAAATTTATAAACTAAAATGCCAAATCACATATGATAAGGCTAGGGAAGAGGTACTTCTAGAGAAGTATAAGGACCTCAAAGAAACACTTACAACTACCCAGGTAGAGTGTGAACGCTGGGTAACCTCCTACAAGGGTTTTGAAATGCTTCTCAGCAAGCAATCAACTTCAAATGTGATGTTCGGAATTGGTTATAATGACACTGCTTCTCCTACAGATTTTACTCCCAAGGTAAAAGTAGAATTTGAAGGAGAAAGCAATAACCAATCCACCTCATCATGTGATTCATCTTTTGATAAAGCACCAAAGTCAGAGGATGAAGTCGACATTAATTCCTCACAAAACCAATCAGCTAATGCTGAAACAGCTGATGGTTCAAATGCTGACAGTCACATGATCAAAGAGTTGATCACTTCAGGTGTTGTCTCAGAATGTACTGAAAGTACTGAAGCACAAGTTACAACACCTGAAGAACAAACCCAAACTACTACAAGTACTGAATGGAAGAAAACTACAAGTAGAAAGGGTTTGAAAACTACTGAAGAAGATATCATGAAAGGAAGTACTGAATGGAAGAAAACTGCAAGTACTGATAGAAAACGGCTGAAGAACAAATCTTCAGTAGTTTCATCTTCTTCAGTAGATGATCAAGTAAAGATGAAGAAGAAGCCATATGAAATATGTTACTTATTCAATCATCTTACTGATGATTGCTGGTATAGAAAGGGTTCCAAACTCAATCAAAATCAGAACATTAAAAGAAGATTAATAAAATGAAAGATGAGTTTGAAACCAAGTTTGTACCAGCAACATCACAACATGAAACCCCAAAGTCCTTAAAGAAATCCAAAAAGAAGGGGTTCATCAGGCAAAAGCTGAGGTTGCTCAAAGGAAGATGGTGCAACACAGGAACCCATCACAGCCAAGAGCTGATGTGTCTGATGAGCTGAAAGCTTTAGCAAACAATCAGACACAACTTGTCATGATGGTTCAACATCTATTGGGGAGAGTCAACCAATTAGATGCTCCTATGCTGAAACCACAGAAAAGGAAAACCAAACCAAAAGAATCCTTTTCTACACCATCTCCACCACTTCAGACTGTCAATCATAACACACAAGTTAGTATTAAATCTATTGATGAGAACAGACCCAAAACCAAAAAGGTTTGGGTCTTAAAAACTAACTAATTTGTAATGATGAATGCAGGGTTCTTCAGCGTGCCAAAGAAGCATCTGGTATGTGGACAGTGGAGGATGCATGCATATGACAGGTAGCAGCTCTCTTCTTAATGACTACTCTCAAGTAAAGAAGGGTTTTGTCTCGTTTGGCAATGATGCAAAAGGTTACATCATCGGCAAAGGCTTTGTTTCCAATGCTAAAATAAGGTTTGATGATGTTAACCATGTGGAGAATCACAAGTACAACCTCTTGAGTGTCAATCAAATGTGTGATAAAGTCCATGTTACACTCTTCACCAGCCAGAACTGCAGGATTCTATCATCCAAAGTTCTGAGTTTGATTGACAAGGTGATGGATGAACATACTCTCCTGAATGCCAACAGGACAGGAAGAGTATATGCCTTAGATCTTTCAAAGAAAATTGATCGAAAAGGCCATCCTTTCCTATTCTCCAAGGCTTCTCCTCAGGAATCTGAACTATGGCATATAAGGCTTGGTCATGTGAATCTCAAAAACATGAACCAGCTGATTCATCATGGTTTAGTAAGAGGGTTGCCTATGAAGGAGTTCAAATGTGATGACAACTACACTGCCTGCTTAAAAGGGAAGCAACACAAAGTATTATTCCCTCCAATAGAAGTGCCAAAGTCCACTGCCTACTTGCAATTATTGCATATGGATCTTTTTGGTTTTGTCAGAGTGATGAGCATGGCAAAGAAGAAATACTGTCTGGTAATTGTGGATGATTACTCCAGATTTGTATGGAGTTTCTTCTTGCACTCTAATGATGAAGCTGCACAATCAATTATGAACTTTGTATTGTATGTTCAGAAACAATATTCCCTTCCAGTGAAGTGTGTGAGGAGTGAAAATGGCACAGAATTTAGAAATCACACACTTGATGAATTCTACTTGTCAAAGGGAATCAAGCGACAGTTCAGCATTCCAAGAACTCCTGAGCAAAATGGAGTAGTGGAGAGAAAGAACAGGACACTGGTTGAAGCTGCCAGGTCAATGTTGGCTGATTCAGGCTTGTCATTGACATTTTGGGCTGAAACTATCAACACAGCTTGCTGTGTGCAGAATAGAGTATTAGTAAATCATAGGTTGATGAAGACTCCTTATGAAGTGCTACGTCATTTGGCCCCTTTGATTTCATTTTTAGAGCATTTGGGTGTCCCTATTATATTCTCAACACAAAGAATCCACTCCAGAAGTTTGAATCAAAGGTGGATGCAGGGTACTTTGTTGGTTATTCATCTACTTGCAAGGCATACAGAGTTTTCAACTGCAAAACAAAGATGGTTGAAGAGACTTTGCATGTGAAGTTTAATGAATCTCCAAAGGACAAGATTCCACAAAACCCTGTCGAGTTATTTGATTTGGACATACTGCAATATGTTCCTTATCAGTCTCCAGCTGTTGTTCCTGTCAATAGTTCTCCACCCGGTGGTACTGATGATGATGTAGTCAGTACTCACCTTTTCAGATTTAGTGACCTACTGCCTAAGTCATCTAAACCTGATGCTCTTGTAGCATCAGCAGCTCCATCCACAACAAATACTGATGATATTTCTGAATCCTCTACTTCATTTGAGTTGCCATCACCAACATGCTTTCAAGAGTCTTCATCAACATCTGTTGCTGCTGAAGGTCCTACAAACACTTGCACCAACCTTATTGTTTATCAAGAGCTGAAAGATCATCCAATGTCTCAAATCATTAGTGATATCAATGCTGGAGTCTTAACCAGAAGTCAATTGTCCAATTTCTGCTTCTATTCTCTCTTCATCAGTCAGCAAGAGCCAAAGAACTATCATGTTGCATTAAGAGACAATGGATGGGTTGAAGCAATGCAACTTGAGCTTCTTCAGTTCAAAAAGCAGCAAGTGTGGGAGCTTGTTCCTTTACCCTAAGGTAAGTGTGCAATAGGCACTAAATGGGTGTTTAGGAATAAAACAGAGGAAAAGGGCCAAATTGTTAAGAACAAGGCCAGACTGGTTGTACAGGGGTTTGCACAAGAAGAAGGTATTGATTATGATGAAACCTTTGCCCCTGTAGCCAGACTGGAGGCAATTAGATTGTTCTTAGCATATGCTGCTTTCCATAATCTTAAAGTTTCTCAAATGGTTGTCAAAAGTGCATTTTTATATGGTAAAATAAAAGAAGAGGTTTATGTGTGTCAACCACCAGGTTTTGAGGATAATAAACATCCAGATTGGGTGTATAAGCTTGATAAGGCTCTATATGGGTTGAAACAAGCTCCTAGAGCCTGGTATGAAACATTGTCTAACTTTCTTCTTGAAAATAATTTCACTAGAGGCTCCATAGATAAAACTTTATTCATTAAGAAAGTAGGGCAGCATAAGCTACTTGTTCAAATTTATGTTGATGATATTATTTTTGCATCCTCTGATCCACAGTTGTGTGATGAATTTACAAAGTTAATGCAAAAGAAGTTTGAAATGAGTGCCATGGGAGAATTACAGTTCTTTTGGGTTTGCAAATCAAACAAAGGACTGATGGAACCTTCATTCATCAGTCCAAATATACAAAAGATCTTTTGAATAAGTTTGATTTACCAAACTGTAAGCCCCGTTCTACTCCCATGAGCAGCACCACACAACTGGATGTTGATCAGAAAGGTAAAGCGGTTGATGAAACCCTTTACAAATGTATGATTGGGTCCCTGATGTACCTTACAGCTTCTAGACCAGACATTATGTTTGCAACATGTGTCTGTGCTAGATTTCAGGCTGCACCTAAAGAATCCCATTTGATTGCAGTCAAAAGGATCTTTAGATACTTGCAAGGTACTCAATCTCTAGGACTTTGGGATTCTACTAGGCATTCTTGCAAATTAGTTGCTTTCTCTAATAGTGACTATGAAGGGTGCAAAGTCACCAGAAAATCAACTTCTGGTGGATGCCAATTTCTAGGAAATTGTTTAGTTTCTTGGCAGGGTAAGAAACAAACTTCAATTGCTACATCAACTGCTGAAGCAGAGTACATTACTGCTGCAGGTTGTACATCCACTACTAGAAAACTGTTAATAGATGACGCGCAAAAGATGACGCGTGAAAAAAAATGACGCGCATTTACGTGTATCATAAATTATTTGTCATCTTTCAAAATGATTTAGAAAGGATGACACGCTTTTTGACATGTCATCTTGGTATGTCATTTTTAAAATTTTTTTATAGGTTATATCACTACCCGCGCGCCTATACTCTCAATTATATTTCAAAACCCGCTTCTAAATCCCCATCGGCCAGCCCTCTCCTTTACACCACACGACCGGCCACCGCCGACACGACCACCACACACCACCTGACCTTCCACCGCAGACGTGACCACCACACTGCCACCGCCAACGCGACCACCACACTTCCACCGTCGACGCAACTATGAGCACCACCGAACTTCACACCACTGCGCTTCACAACGACCGCGCGCGAGCACCACCGGGCTTCACACCGATGGCGAGCACCACCGGCCTTCACACCACCGGCCTTCACACCACTGGGCTTCACACCGACCGCGCGCACCACCGGCAGCAGCCACCATCCACCATCACTTCCGATCGGTAATCGCACATTCTTTCATTTTCTTCAACTTCAATCAATTCATCTTCATGTTCATCTCAATCATCTTCTTCTTCATCTCATCCTCTGAATCATTCTATCTCCCTGGCATTGTTCCTCGTGATTTTCAAAGGGTACATGTTTCCTAGTCCCTAGTTGTTCACTGGATCTAGTTGCTGCATTTTCTATAGATTTGATCTGGTTTGTGCGGTGAGATCGACGTCTGTTTGTGTTTTATACCGCCTATGACTTGGATCTGTGGTTCTGCTTTTACTTCGTGGTTGTAGTAACTGTGTAGGTTGTGATCCGTGTGAATCGGTGTTGGATCTAGGGTTTTGGGTTTAATGTTGAATTGAAGGTTTAATCTAGTTATGGTTTTGTTAATGATTAGGTTTTGTTAAGGTGTTGTTTGCGTTATGCTAACCCTTACTCTTCCCCCAGAAAAGGTGCAGTTTAGAGAACGTTGCATATAATACATTCATATGTGTGAAATGGAATGTTAATCTGGAGGAGTGAGTTTGGGATCGGTGGGTAATTTATTTTTTGATGTGGTGAATCTGATTTTCAGTTGCCTTTGCTGATCTACAGTTGAACCACATTTGCTGTTGGTTGATCTTATGAGTTGACGCTAATTCTTGCAAGCTTTAAGTGATTTTTGTTTGTTCTGCAACGGTTTGTCCTTCCAATCGCAACCTTGCAGCCGATCGACGCCCCCACCACCACCACGCGCCCTCTCTTCTTCCTCAGCCTACCGACCTACCGGCCACCCCCTTCGTCGCGCAGCTGACGCCCACCACCAACACCACTGCTCTGATGGGTTTGTTTGACCTTTATCAAACTAGTTTAACCATTTAAACTAAGAAAACACAGCGGAATCATAGATTAATATCATGTTGTAATCTGAAAAATTAAAAGTTCATAACTTTGTTTCAACAAACCCAAATCATAAGGATCATTCATATGTGTATGAACTAGCTATCAAAAGAAGGAAACAACCAAAACAACATCAACAAACTACCTTCCAAAGGCTGCTGAAAAACGTGGATCAGACATCATCCATAAAGGCTGCTGAAAACGTGGACAAAGATGAAGATAGAGCTGCTATTGGATGACCAAACATCAAGAATAGATGTCCTCAAGTGCTCATACCCACAAGCCTCTAAGCAACACCATTTTGCTAGGATTTTGTACACCCAAAATCGTCCAAGAAACCTGCTGGAACTCTTCTTCCAGCCGTGATTTTCTTCCAAAGAAAAGGAGTGTTCTTGGTGTATTTTGCATGTGTGAGAGAGAGGGGAAAAGCATGTGTGACTAGTTAATGTGTTGTAATGTTCCAAGACAACAACAAGGACCAAATTGCCCCTTTAGGGGGGCTGAATTTAATCAAAATGGGGTTTTTCCCCCTATTTTTAATCCTCCACTTTATATTAACTAGTTATTGAATAAGTTGTATAATTAACATTTTAATTATATAACTTATACATACTTTTATTACATGATGTTATTTAACCAATTTAAATAACATTACAAATAATTCCCATGAACAAAATATCCTTACAAGTTGTTCCATCTCATATACAATTTATTTAGAAAACTCACTTTTCTAAATTGGTGCAATTATTTAATTGCATGATCATATCATCAATTAAATATTAATTGGTGTTTGCTAAGCTTGTTATTGGGTATGACCCGACTTGGATCATGACGTACTAACCACATCAATATTCTATGTGTCTTGGGCATAAAGAATCCAACAATCTCCCACTTGCACAAGATTCATAGAAGATTGATGCAAGCAGTAAATACCGCCTAACAACGGTTTACTACCCTTAATACGCATGACTTAGAAGCCATTCAATAACATCATCATATTCAAGTATCCTACTTGAAATGATTTAGGTGAATCAATCATTTATCCTTTTGTTACAGATGTCATGTTAAATCCAAGGACACAGAATGATCATTCCTTGTTGATTTAACTTAATCAGGCCTTAGACATCATGCTCTCAACGAATAAGAGGAACAAATCCCATCTTGACTACATACGTTTCTCACAATCACCTTATGTCATACCTGAACATAGCCTTATGTACTGACCATTATTTCAGATCAGCAAAGAACTAGCTCAAGGTATAACACTTGGTGAATATCAAAACCCAATATGTATCTCAGGTCAGAGGATATCAAATGGTATTAGCCTTTACTCAAATTTACTTATGATCAATCAATAAGATTCCATGTAGTAAGATTTGAGACGCAGGTCAGTCCAATATTTGTATCCCTCGAATATCTATTCACCTTGGCAGCAACCAATTGCTCTATATTCATTCCTTATGAATATCCACCAATCCAAGTTCATAATAGTCTTACATTCATATTTGTTCCCACAAATATGACCGACTACGGACATTTAGAATAATAAAATTATTCATGGATGTAAACATGCTAAACGGAACATGACTCAAGGAATCGTAAATATATAGATGAGTCAAGTATTACAATTGTTCCATATTAATAATATTAATACTAAATAGATCAATTCCAATCACTAGAATATCAAATTCCTAAGGCACAAGTATGACTTTCATGCTTTGCCCTTTCAAGGAGCTTCGTGAGTGGATCCGTATTGTTTTGATCAAAGTGAACTTTGCGAATACACATCTTTCCTTTTTCAACTTCATCCCTTATGTAGTTGAATCTCCGTTCATTGTGCCTAATATTTTGATATGCACGGGGTTCCTTGATTTGAACAATCACACCCTCGTTATGAGAAAAGATTTCTAAGGGGTCTTGAATGGTAGAGACCATCCTTAGATCGGTGATAAACCCTTTTATCCATGCAGCTTCCCAGGCTGCTAATGAGGCGGCTATGTATTCGTATTCTATAGTGGACAATGCTACCCTATTCATAATGGAGACATACCCTGATTGTGATCGAGGATCATCTCGATCAGTTTGGAAACTCGCATCCGTGTAACCCTTTACAACTAGTTCCTCTTTATCAGATCCGTATGTTAGAAACATATCCTTAGTCCTCCTAAGGTATTCCAATATACTTTCAACAACCATCCAATGGCTGTTACTTGGATTCTGTTGATATCTACTTGTCATGCTTAACGCGCATGACACGTCCAGTTTAGTGCATATCATCGCATACATGATGGATCCTATAGCAGACGCATATGGGATGTCCTTCATACGATCTTGCTCATTCTTTGAGCTTGGACATTGAGATGCACTCAATATTGTCAATCTTTGAATAGGTACTATACCTTTCTTAGAGTTCTCCATTTTTAACCTTTTCAAGATTTTATCAATGTATGTACTTTGGTTTAACCCTATCAACCGCCTCGATCTATTCCTATAGATCTTTATTTCCAAAATATAGACGGCTTCACGGAGATCTTTTACGGAAAAACAATTTCCAAGCTAGGTTTTAACACCTTCCATGGTTGGGATATCATTTCCAAATAACAGTATGTCATCAACATACAATACTAAGAACGTAATTAGACTCCCACTAGCCCTTTTATACACACAAGTCTTGTCAGCGTTCTTGATGAAACCAAATTTCTTGATCCCTTCATCAAAACGTTGATTCCAACTTCTCGATGCTTGTCTCAATCCATAGACTAATCTCTTTAACTTGCATACTTTATCAGGATGATTTGGATCGACAAAACCTTCAGGCTGAACCATATGGACATCCTCTTCGAGATGTCCATTAAGAAAAGCGGTTTTGACATCCATTTGCCAAATCCCATAATCATAATGAGCAGTTATGGCAAATAATATCCTAATAGACTTTAGCATTGCCAGAGGCGAGAAGGTTTCATCATAATCAACCCCTTGACTTAGAGTGAAACCTTTTGCTACAAGTCTTGCCTTGTAAGTATCCAAGTTTCCATGCATATCTCTTTTCTTCTTGAAAACCCACTTGCATCCAACCGGTTTGGAGTTAAGTGAAGAGTCAACCAATTCCCAAACTTGGTTGTCATACATGGATTGCATCTCTACGTTCATGGCTCCTTGCCACTTGTCACAATCCGAATTGGACATTGCATCATGGTATGTAGTTGGCTCATCGGAGTCAACAACGTAGCATCCATCTATGAAAAATCCATATCTTTCATGTAGAATGCTAACTCTACCAGATCTGTGAATGTTTTGTGTGTATTGATCAACCTCTTGATCATGGAGTCAACCAAACGTGTATCGGCTTGTGGATCTTGATCCTCATCAAGTTCCATTGTTCTATACGTCATTCCTTCCATAAGGAACTTGGCTTCCAAGAACTCTGCCTTTCGAGCAATAAATACCTTTTGCTCTGTTGGATCAAAGAAGTAGTATCCTATACAGTCCTTTTGGATATCCAACAAATATACACTTAGTGAATCGACTTTTAGTTGGTTTGGGTGTTTAAGCTTAACATAAGCTTCATAACCCATACTTTTAAATATGATAGCGATAGAACTATTCCATTCCATATTTCAAAAGGCGTCGAATCCACTTTCTTGGTTTGGGCCATATTCAAAATACGAGCCGCGGAGAGTAGTGTGAAACCCCAAAATTATTGAGGTAGTGAGCTTATAGCCATCATAGGTCGAACCATATCCCATAGGGTTCGATTTCTCCTTTCAGACACACCATTATGTTATGGTGTTCTGTGAGGAGTGAGTTGTGAGACAATCTTACAACTTCCTAGATGATCCCTAAAAGTCTCACTTAGGTATTCACCTTCTCTATCTAAAGGGAGAACTTTGGTAGTTCTATCGAGTTGATTTTCTACTTTATTCTTGAAGTTTTGAACATTTCAAATTCTTCATGTTTATGTGCCATCAAGTACACATAACTATAGCGACTATAATCGTCGGTAAAGGTAATGAAGTAAGTTTCACCATACCTTGTCATTGTCTTAAAAGGACCTCATACATCCAAATGTATGACTCCTAATAAGTCTTTTGCCCTCTTATTAGTACCACTAAAGGGCGTGTTGGTCATCTTACCTTGTATACAAGATTCACACTTATCAAATGAACAATTTTCATTTGTATTTAAAAGACCATTCTTTTAAAGTGTTTAAATCCGATTCTTGTTTATGTAACCAAGATGACAATGACATGGGTAAGAGTCACTTAAACCATTTTAAGTCTCTTGGTGCATGATAGGTATAATGTGTTATTATAGGACGAATCATCATGAACCAATTCATAAATATCATTAGAAGGCATAGCCTTGAAATAATATACATCATCCATACAAACATAAATACCATCATTTACAAACTTTAAATCATAACCATATCGTTTTAAAAGGGAAACTAAAATCATGTTCCTAGTCAAACTAGGAGCATATAACATGTTTTGAAGAACAACTTTCAAACCTTTTGAAAGTTTCAAAACATAGTCTCCTTTCTTAAAGTGCTTATTTCTTTTGAACCCTTGCAATAGATTGCAAAAGTGAGTTCCACATGCGGTATCCAATTACCCATGTGCTTTGAGGAAATAACCTTTAAGTCAATATGGATTATGAAAGTTGTGTTTGAGGTTTGCCCAGCATCCCTCTTATTTCTCAACTCATTGAGATAGGTTGGACAATTCCCTTTCAAATGACCTATCTCACCATACTCAAAGCATGGATCGTTTTCCGTTACCTTAGGCTTTATAAGCTTAGGTTTTGGAGGTTCCGCTTTGATCTTCCCTTCCCCTTTGCCTTTGATGTGCCCCTCTCCTTTGGCAACATTTGCCTTGGGATCGGGAATGGCCTTTCCATTGCCTCCCTTATTGATCTAGAGAATAGGTAGAACCTTTCTACCCATCCCTGCCTCAGCTGTTGTGAGCATTGCGTGAAACTCACCAATGCTCTTGTCCTATCCATTCATATTGTAATTCATTATGAATGTCTCAAAGTTTTAGTTAGGCCATTAAGGATCAAATCCTTGGCCAACTCCTTTGAGACAGGACAGCTAAGCCTCTCGAGGCAGCCTCAACATCGTCGGGGTCGGGTTGGTTAGGAATAGGATCGTCAAGGACATTTGCCTTTGTTCTTGCTTGAGAACAATTCTCAATTTTCGAGACCAGTCTATAAGGTTGTTATGGTTCAGACGATCCCTCTCTAAAATAGTTCTCAGTGATAGGGTATGGACGGTCGGGGTGGTAGCATTATTGTTTGCGACCATTCTACAAATTTTACAGAGTTCTTATTAGTATTTCTGAAAAATTTCATTTTAATTATTAATACCCTTTATGTCTCATAGACAATTAATAACTAAAATATAGAATCCAACGTTACATTCAAATAATGGTTAGGTTACCTTTATCCCATTATTTAAATTAACAAGGTAGTCAACATTTGACAATTGCAACCTTTTGCAACTTCTAGCCTTTATGGGATCGGTTAAACATCTTATGTTTGGTCGGCATGTTTAATCCCATCAACACCATTGTACGCCAATCATCGGTGACCCTATTCAAGTCGTCCTACTTACACATACGTGTGAGTTTATACATACAAGTGGTTATGTGACCTTTATCCCACACATACGTTAGACTCACCTCAAACACACATGTTCCCTACAAGTGGTTAGGTGACCTTTATCCCACAAATAGTTCCCAAGTGATTCGAGTGTCGTGTAAAAGGATGGTGTTTAACTTGTTTCCAAAGGGATTTTTAGTTTTCATTAGTTCTAGTTTTGAAAACTCTATGTACCTTGCATTTGCATGCTTTCAAATACAAGGTATCCTATGGTTCATTTTTAATAAAACCTCTTTTATTAAATCATTAATCCTTTTAATAACCTTTTATTAACCACTTAATGATTAGAAACCATAAATTTTCAGCTTGTTAAGTTTGCTAATGAGTTTGTTATGCATATCCAAATATCAAACAACAATCATACAACAAACAACCATACAAGCATAATCATACAAACATATGTGCATAACTATAGCCACTAAGTTGACTACACTTGTTTGCCATCACAAGTGTTGTCATAAGGTCTTTCCTAAGGGTTCAACACAACACAAATGGTGAGATATCCAAAGACTCCCACTTGAACTTGCATCCAAATGCTTCTAGTCCATCCCTTGTGTCCTCCTTTTGTGCTTCCTTCCCGAGCATCTTCTTTTACAGAATATATATCCTAATACATATTTTCTAGTAAAAGAAAAATACTCCTAATCTATTTATTACATTGCCAAATGAATAAAAAATTACAACCCAAATAGAAACACCAAAACGAATTATTACAACCCATAAAGAATGAATACAACCAACATGACAAGATAACAATCAACCAAATCCAAAACACACATGGTCAAAGCTATGTTATGCACTAATATATGTATCCATATACATCATTTCAAGAACCAAAATGAACCCCATTTGACCCTAAATTTTCAGCCAACATAAACCAAGAATTTAGGGTCTTTTGTCCAAACAAAGCACAATCAACCAATTTGATATCTTTCCATTCAAGATTTAATATAAGCATGCAAGATATAACCTTGAAAGGTTGGGGTATCATCATATCAACACAAAACAGCCCCTATTAGGTTGTTTAAGTCCTATAAAACCAATTTTACAAGGACAAATGAAGCTATTTATCCACATATCCGGCTCTAGATGCCAATGATGGGTTTGTTTGACCTTTATCAAACTAGTTTAACCATTTAAACTAAGAAAACATTGGGGAATCATAGATTAATATCATGTTGTAATATGAAAAATTAAAATTTCATAACTTTGTTTCAACAAACCCAAATCATAAGGATCATTCATATGTGTATGAACTAGCTATCAAAAGAAGGAAACAACCAAAACAACATCAACAAACTACCTTCCAAAGGCTGCTGAAAAACGTGGATGAGACATCATCCATAAAGGCTGCTGAAAACGTGGACAAAGATGAAGATAGAGCTGCTATTGGATGACCAAAACATCAAGAATAGATGTCCTCAAGTGCTCATACCCACAAGCCTCTAAGCAACACCATTTTGCTAGGATTTTGTACACCCAAAATCGTCCAAGAAACCTGCTGGAACTCTTCTTCCAGCCGTGATTTTCTTCCAAAGAAAAGGAGTGTTCTTGGTGTATTTTGCATGTGTGAGAGAGAGGGGAAAAGCATGTGTGACTAGTTAATGTGTTGTAATGTTCCAAGACAACAACAAGGACCAAATTGCCCCTTTAGGGGTGGCTGAATTTAATCAAAATAGGGTTTTCCCCCCTATTTTTAATCCTCCACTTTATATTAACTAGTTATTGAATAAGTTGAATAACATTTTAATTATTATAACTTATACATACTTTTATTACTTGATGTTATTTAACTAATTTAAATAACATTACAAATAATTCTCATGAACAAAATATCCTTATAAGTTGTTCCATCTCATATACAATTTATTTAGAAAACTCACTTTTCTAAATTGGTGTAATTATTTAATTGCATGATCATATCATCAATTAAATATTAATTGGTGTTTGCTAAGCTTGTTATTGGGTATGATCCGACTTGGATCATGACGTACTAACCACATCAATATTCTATGTGTCTTGGGCATAAAGAATCCAACATGCTCAATAATATGTAATATGAATATGTGATAATATACTAGAGCTTGCAGCATCTCTCCTTTGTTTATGTTCATAATCATCAGTGTAGTAGACTAGTAGCGTGCATTGCTAAAATTTCATGTTCATACATCATAATCATCAGTGTTGTTGAGTGATCTATAGCTGGTATAAGTAGTTATTTTATGGTGTTAGAGTTAAGGCACTCAAGGTGTTTATCTGAAATCCAGTATTTATTTAAGAAGGTTTTTGATTAAATGAACACCTTCCAGAATGCAGATGATACCTTCATAACAATTTGTAGCAATTTGGGAGTATGATCTTTCGAAGCCTGTGATTTTCATTACGAATAGTGAGGGGATTGAGTCTCCCGGGCTCACGTCCCTTATTGAAGCTCTTGTTCGTGAAGGGTTATATAATGTTAGTGTCTGTGCGCCTCAACTGTAAGTTTCTTCACCCTTTGTGATTTGTTGATTTGTTTATAATGGTATTGTGATGATGCTTTCTATTACTATTAGATCATTAGTTTTCTATATGTGTTTATATGCTCCTTCGAATTAAAAGATTGTTTATTGGTGAAACATTGGGGGTTATTGATGATTTCTATATGTTTTTCAAGGATAAATCATTTTCTGGTCACTCTTTTTCATATCAGGAGTCTATTGCTGTAAGCACTGCTGAAATCAAAGAAGCCACTGCGTATGAGGTTACTGGTAAGCTCAGTTTTCTTTCTCGTTGATTACTGCACACTAGTTTGTTTTTTTTTAATCTGAATGTAACAAAAATACATTAATATGATCATTAAGTGAGTCTATAAGTAAATCCCAGCAAGGTTCCTTATCAATTTAATGATGGTGAAGTATGGTTCTGATTAGATTTATAAGTCGGACTGTTTTGCAAATTGTTCGTGTAGGTACCCCTGTGGATTGTGTTTCATTAGCATTATCTGGGGCATTGTTTGCATGGTCCAAGCCTCTTATGGTATGTTCTTTTGGTTCTTGAGGTGTCATCAATCATAATGCTCTCATAAAATGTTGACTCATTTTTATTGTTTCACTTTGGAATGGCAAACAGGTGATATATTGTTCGAGTTAACAAAGGTCCAAGTTGTGGCCATGATATGTAAGTAGTTTTTCTTGCCCTAAGATCAAGTGTTTATATGTAATTAATCAAACTATTAGTTACCTACTAACAAGTTATCTTTTAAGTATTTATAAAATTATAAATATCCAATAAGTTCATATTGTTACAATCATACAGGTTTCATCGACTGTTGTGGCTGGAGCTAGACAAGCGGTAATTAGCGGAGTACCATCTTTATCAAGGTTTTCATCATCATGTGAAGGGTATGTAAAGGAGGATTATGTATATATGCTACCCGAGTCTTATATTAGCTCAAGAAGCGATGAACTTAATAAATTTAATGTTTGCAGTTGCGAGTGAACTCGACAAATCATGATTGGTCACCTTCTAGGAGCAGCTGGTGTTGTAGAAGCCGTTGCAACTGTGGTCGTGTCACGTTTCAAATTTTATTTTTGTGTAAGGCTACTTATTAGATAATTAAATGAATTTGGAACTACTTTGTAATTTTGCATATGCATGTGAACTTGGAACAACTTTGTAATTTTTGTTAGTATTTAATTAAATAAATTTTGTTTTGCTATTATTCGATAGTTATTGATTTATAGTTTTATAAAAACAGCAGGAAAAATTTATAAAAATTAATGTGTGTATATATATATATATAAAATAATGCAGCTAAATTTATGACGTGCATTGCGTATCATCTTTAGCACGTCATAAAAATTACATAGATGACACGCGCATGTGTGTCATCTAGTCATTTATGACTACCCCTTCCTTGACGCGCATTGCGCGTCATAAAATGCGCGTCATCTTTTGCACGTCATACAAAGATGACGCGCGGATGTGTGTCATCGTTCACTTATGACTACCCCTTCCTTGACACGCATTTGCGCGTCATCTGACCCCAAAGATGACGCGCAATGCGCGTCATCTATTGCAGTTTTTTAGTAGTGATCCGAGGTACTCTGGCTTCAGAATCAATTATTGGATTATGGCACTACAGAGACTAAGACACCATTACTCATGGATAGTGCTTCAGCTCTTTGTATTGTTAGGAATCCAGTCCAGCATTCTAGGACCAAACATATTGAGATCAGACATCATTTTATTAGGGATTGTTATAAAAAAGGTCTGATTGATTAAAAGGTTGTTCCTAGTGCTGATGAGCTTGCATATATCTTTACTAAGCCTTTAGACTGTGCAAATTTTCAAAATCTGGTGCTAAGGCTTGGTATGCTGCAGCTGGAATAATTGACTAATACTTATGCTCTCAGGTCACAAGTACTGATGAGCATTAGTATACAAAAGTCAAAAATAAGTACTAATAAGTTACTTTGTTTTCAGTACTTTTCATATCTACTGATGTGTTATAACTACTGAAGGCTAAAATGCTTCAAAGTACTGAAGTACATTATTTGTTGAAAAGAACTGATGAAGTTACAACTACTGATGTGGTTATAACTACTGATGTCTATTTCTAACAAATAAGTACTAAAGAACAAATTTTGTCCACAAGTACTTATATGTAATCTTACACATAAGTACTGAAGACAACATTTGTTCACAGGCTCTGAAGAATAATTTATTTCATCAGACCTTCTAAACATCTGTTCATAAGAGCTGAAGAATAATATTCACAAGAGCTGATGACCAATGAAACGTCTGAAAAATCAGAGTGATGAGTAAGTGTTGAGGTCAGAATGAAACAACTGAATTGACGACAACAGCTGATGAGTAACTTTACTGTTCAGCTGATTCAAACAACTGATGTTTCATTTCAAAACATCTGAAGGACAAAACCATGTCTTCAGTAGTTTCAACTACTAATGACTAACACCAAGTCCTCGTACGTTTATAACAACTGAAGCCAAAATCATGTCTTCAGTAGTTTATAACTACTGATGACTAATACCAAGTCTTCAGTTGTTTACAACCTCTGAAGGTTAAAACCATGTCATCAGTCATTTAAAACAACTGATGACTAACACCAAAACCTTTAGTCATTTTCTTTCAGCCGTTTCATACCCATACCCTATAAATGCCTAACCCTAACTTCAGAGTTTTTCATTCTCTCACAAACAAAACGTTCAAAAACTCTGAAACCTCTCTCCTCACATTAATGGCGACCATGCAGCTCAAACCAAGACACAACTATGTTGCCTACCTTACCAAATCACCCTTTTGGACCAAGTTTGATAATGCCATTGATCTAATGGTCCATTCTCCATACAAAACGGCTTTTCTTCTTAATCCAACCATTTATGCCGAATCCCTAAACCAGTTCTAGACGAATGTCACCCTTACCACTGGGGAGAATGACACCGAGGTCTCTCTCCAGTCATTCGTCAACAACCAAAAGGTGGTCATCACTTCTGCAAACATTCGCCAAACCCTAAATTTGAATGATGCCACCTTCATCACTGAGTATCCAAAGGGCACAACCGATCTATCTTTTGCCCACCATGGATACCAGGGTGACCTTCGTGCTTCTACCATCCTCAAGAAGCACTTCCATGATGCTGAACGATTGATCTTTCACATGGTCAATGTCTGTCTTGCCCCTAAAACTTCTTCATGGGATCAAATGTCATCCAGGTGGCAACAGGTATTGTATTCCATCCTAGAGCAACAAAGTTTAAATTTTTTTGAAATAAATAGAACTTAAAGATATGGCTGTGAAACCTTTGGCTAACCGATGGATATTATTTCCAAGGTTCATCATGGCCATCATTGAAAACCAGCTTCAAGCTGAGGAACTTGTTGGCCTTGGAGTCCCTGCTCTGGCAGTATTGCCAGAAGTATACTCCAGGCACAACTCAGACCAACATCTCAAACAGGATGCCCAGCTGCTAAAACCCAAGCAGCGGGAACCCATAGCCTCCACCTCCAAATCCAAAGTCCCCACCAAGCCAAGAGCCAAAAAGCCCAAAAGGCTACTCAGGGAGTTGAGTCCCCTGAGGATGCCCCTGCACCACAAAGGCAGGAAGTAGCTACTGGAATTAATCCCCCAGTAGTTACAAGGACTCTACCAGCCTCAACCGCTCAGGCATCCTCTCATCAGGATCCTGAAGCAACCACTTCCGGGGCAGCCACATCTCTGGAACCTATCTCACTTGAGAAGGTTACCATTGAAGAGCACCACTCTCCCCAGGTGCAAACAGATTCGCCCCAATCTCCTACTGCAACCGCCCTAAACAGCCCCACATTTATCATAGCAGAAGTGCTGACTCAGCTCAACACTCCGCCCTCCGCCCAGGCACCTATCACAACTGGGAAAACCCCAACCCATGAGAGGGAGGAACCAAGTGTTGCTGAGAAACCCCAGCACAGGGATTACCATGTTCTATCTTCCAGTGTGGCAGAGGAGATAAGAACATCTGGTGAGGCTGCCACTCTTCCTGATTCAGCACATGAACAGGATGCAGCTGGTAACATCTCTAAGTCCTCACCAGAGGCAACTGCCGATGAAGGATCCTCTCCTGAGGCAGGTTGTCCACAGTACCAAGACAAAGGGGCACATGTGATTACTGAGCCACATGCAACACATGTACATCTTGATCTAATCAGGTGGTCAGGTAATTCAGCTACAACTGATGATGACTTGAGCTTCTTCTATGATGTTTTAGCTCATAATACCATTCTTAAGGATGAGGTGAGTA
Organism: Flaveria linearis; assembly: GCA_024085815.1. NCBI lineage: Eukaryota > Viridiplantae > Streptophyta > Magnoliopsida > Asterales > Asteraceae > Flaveria > Flaveria linearis. The sequence goes on along the minus strand of CM044014.1, from coordinate 42,262,057 downwards.
GACTCAAAGAGCTACTTGCCAAAATGACTCAAGAATCAAGTCCATCTGCCACCATTCACCCACATATGGCACCTTCTCCTGAAGGTCTTACAAACACAGAGCCACTCCCAAAAGCTAAGCCACCAGCCCTTGCTTCTAGCACTATTTCTCAGGGACAGAACCCCCCTGAGCAAATGGTTGCTATCTTTCAAAATTCCCTGCCTCTTATCACACCCATCATCACTGACATAGTGAATAAAACCCTTGATGAGAGGCTTGCCTCAAACATACAAACCCTGGTGGATGATGCTGTGACTAAAAGGCTTTCTGATAGTCAAACCCCTGCAACCAATGCAACCATAAAGGGGGAGACTCAGTCAGTGAAAGCAATCAAAAGGAAGAGAATGGAGGAGGAGAAAGAGAATGAGAAAGAAGTAGAGAAGGAGGTAGAAATTAAGAGGGAGATGGTAGAGGAGATTGAGAAAGAGAAGGAGAGTGAGAAGGGAAAAGAAATAGAAAAGGTGACTGAAAGTGAAAAAGACTATCATGTCACATATAAAAAGAAGAAGGGTGGAGAAAAGGAGAAGGAAAAGGAGCTAGCAGTACTTGTCAAGGAAGTTGATGCCCAACACAGCAGGTCAATGGATAAAATCATTGATCAGCTGTTTAGGCAAGGCTTTGACATTGTTTAGCTAGATACTGAGATAAGGAAGTTGGAAGTACAGGAGATTGAAAGCTGATGGTCTGGTCATAGTGAACAAGAAAAGGAGAGATTAGAAGCTATGGCCAGATTCATTTCAAAGTATCTGGGGAGATTAGTCCTGGAAGTTAAATTATGGTCCAGGGACAGCATCTTGGAAAAAACCACTAAGATCTGTTCGTTTAAGGTATTCACCAAGGGGCTGATCATAGAAACCCTAAGTGAAGCTGTTGCTGGGAGCGGGACTGAACTAGTCAAGCACACCAAAAGCCTCACTTTCAGCCAAATTGCTAGAACAGCCTGCCCAATCTCCCACACCAAAACAATCCACATCACAACCCACAAAACCAACTCCATTACCCACAAAACCAATAGCCGATGATGCATCCTAGAAGAGGAAGAGAAGGGTGTTGAGGCTTGAAGAAGAAGAAGAAGATGATGATGAAGATAAGGACAGGCTGCCAATTTCAGCTGTCATTCCATTGCCGAAGGCCAAAAGTCACCCTCCAACAATTACTCCTGAGATCCAAAGGCTATTGTTAAAGTGAAGCTAGAAGAAGAAGAGCTTCACAAACAGCATGATGAGGAATTATTGAGAAGGGTTGACAAAGCTTATGCTGCCACTTCATCAATCATAACTATGAAGAAACATGCTCAGAGATTATACACTCTTAGACAAACATTTCAATATCAAAAAGAGAGAGTGAGGATTTGGCCTGATCCTAGGGTGTCTCATAGGATTCATAAGAATGATATTCCACAGAGATACAATGGCCAAGTAAAGAAGATCGTAGATGAAGTGATCACACTGGCCATTGTAGTATCACCCTGGGAGATCCTAGATGACTTCAAGAAATCCTATAAAGCTAATAAGCCCCCACAAAAGATGCTGGAGAATAAAGTGGTCAAAAAGGGGTTAGTGTATAAGAGGCTTGAGGAAGATAGGAAGAATGAGCTCCAGTTGTTTCTAGAGGGTAATCACCCTGATGAATTTGCCTACAGAGCAATAACAAATGTGGAGCTCAAGAATGGGAAGCAGGTCAAATACCTCTGTGAGTACTATGGGCCTGAGTCACTTTTTGAGGGAGAAGCAGAAGAGCTCACCATGGAGGAACAAATAGTCTTCCTTGAGGCCTACATAAGAGAGTCTTATAGACTCATAGTTAGGAAGTAGGTTTCATGGATGGGGTAACAGCTCTGTGTCCAGTTCCCCAAGACAGAGTTCCCATCCATCCTTTGATAATCATACCTTTTGAAACCTCTTCCCAGGCCTGCGTTGATCTGGGTCATTTCTAAGCTGATCCAAAAGAAAAGACCAATCTTTCTGCCAAATAAGTGGGACATCAAATAAGCTTAAAGGTTTTGGCTGCATTGGTTCAGGGGGAGTTTGTTGGACCAAAAGAACCAATTAGTCAGATCAGAAAAACCTTTAAGTCCCACAAATATCACAAAAACTGCTGAAGACTTCATCAGCTGATGATGACAACAACTGAAGACTTCATCAGCTGAAGTACAAAGACTGAAGATATCAGCTGATGTACAAAGACTGAAGACATCAGCTGAAGTACAACAACTGAAGACATCAGCTGATGTACAAAGACTGGAGACATCAGCTGATGTACAAAGACTGAAGACATCAGCTGAGGTACAAAGACTGAAGACAACAACTGAAGACATCAGCTGAAGACATCAGCTGATGACAACAGCTGAAGTTCAAGTCTGAAGTTCAAGTACTGAAGACTTCAGAAGTTGTCACAACAGCTGAAGTAGTTTTCTTCAGTTGTTGTGATGGTTTTCTTTTTCAGTAGTTTCCTTTCGGTAGTTTCTTATTAGTAGTTTTCTTTTATGTTTCAATACTTTGTAAAACGTCTGAAAAGCATGTTCTTCAGTCGTTGTAGTTTCAGTAGTTTCTTTTCAGTAGTTGTAATAGTTTACATTTGTCTTTTGTAAGAATATGTTAGCTGTTAAACATCTTCAGTAGTTTAGTCTACTTTCAGTAGTTTGTTGTAATAACGGTTAGATGTCGCTGTCAAGTGACATCAGCTGACGTCATCTTTCTTATAAAAGGAAAGATGACCTAATTGTAAACGTGCCGAAGTGTGTGTTGAATGAAAATATACCTTTTGGCAGAAATTCTCTCTCTCTATAACCATACTGTTTCATTGATACATCTTGTGTGTTCTTGCTATAATTTGTTCTAATACGTATGCTATTCCGCTGCAAATCCAATCTAATTGATCAAACTAGATGCTTAGATCCTTTCAAGCAGTTTCTACATCAAATGGCTCATCAATACTTCTACTACTAGCAGGCAGTTTAGCATAGAAAGCAGTAGAAATAAAACTCCTACTAGCACCAGAATCAAATAATACAGAGGCACAAATTTGGTTTACTAGAAACATATCTGACACAACATCAGGGTCCACCCTGGCCTCCTCTGTGGTCATAGTGAAGCCTCTAGCACTTGCCCTCTGCTTTCCTTCTTCCACCCTCTTCTTCATCCCAAAACTTTCAGCCCTTGGCTTCTTGCAATCCCTGCTTAAATGGCCTTCCTCGCTACAGTTATAGCACTGCATAACCCACACATCTTCGCCACATGACCGGGCTTTCCACACTGAAGCACACATTCGCTCCCCACTTACATTCACCCAGGTGCTCCTTTCTACATCTACCGTTCTTCTTTATCCCCGAGCTTGATGACACCACCCTACGGTCATCCACCCTCATCCTTTTCTTGTTTTGGGTGAAACCGCCAAGCCCAAACCGTTTCCTGCTCCAGTTCTTGTCACCGTCACCTGTCTTCCTCATCTCAACCACCGTCACCTCTCTCTCATCATATAGCCTTCCAACCAGATCTACTGCTAACCTAAAAGTGCTTGGTCGGGCAACAATCAAATTCCTATGGATTTCATCTAGCAATCCCCGCATATACCTCTTAATCATCCTCGACAATGGTGTCACTTGATCCAGCACCAGCCTCGCCATTTCGTTGAATTTTGTGGTATATTGTTGGTGCATCATAGTTCCCACCTCCAACTAAAGGAACTCCCTCTCAATCGTATCCAACTCCTGTGAGGACAAAACTCCTCAATCACTAGCTTCTTCAGTTTTGGCCACCTCATCCTCCAGATAGCCCTGGCGCCCTCGGCTTGGACAATATTGTCCTACCAACACAGAGTCGTGTCAACGAACGAGTGAGTGGCAAACTTCACCTTCTGGACCTCCCTGCACTCACTAATCTCTAACACCGCCTCCATCTCTCTTACCCAGCGGTGAGCAGCGGCAGCATTCTGTTGCCATCGAAAGTCGGGGGTTTACACAGTTAGAATGACCCGTCGCTGCACCCCATCACGGTTTCCCGCACTACTACCTCCTCATTGCTGGAGGCCGCCTTCTCCGCATTAATTCCTCCTCTTCATCATGACCCCTCTCATTCCCCCTTCTTCCAGCTATAGTCCTTCCCTTTTCCTCCTCCTTTCTCTCATCTTCCCTTACAGCCCAGATGACTTGAGTCACTACAGACGGTAGGATCGTTAGCATGACTTGGTAAACCTCCTCAACGACTGCCTCTTTCACCGAGGCCCTCAAGTTCGCACTCTCATCACCACCTTCCTTGTGATGGATCTCCGGCTCTTCATGTGCTGTTTCAGTAGCTCTAACCTTGTTCTTCGTGACACGCAGTCCAGGACCGCATCCACCACATACTCCACCACATGAGGCCTTTGATGATATACCATCGGCCATCTTTAAACACTATAAGATTCAAACAATAACATGGTCATTTGAGGTAACAGCTCAGTTTATGTTAAGTACAGTAAGTCCCAAATTACAGTGGCCAGTTGTGATTAGCCACTTACTTTACTCTTTATCCCCCGAGCATTTGCTATCCTTACAACATTAGTATTCAAATATACTAAGGCATATAAATCAGATAGTACATGCATATAATACCAGTTAACATTAAAAAAAGAAATACATGATGGCACGTAGCTACTCGTGCTAGCATCCCCCCTCCGTCCCATTTTAAGTTATATTTAGGTTTTTGAAAATATTTACCCATTTCTCTTAAACTTTGGCTCTGATACCAACTTGTAAGGCCCCGTTCCTAGAGACCTCATAGTTGGATAATCACAACGTTATTACATAAAACAATACATATTCCATAAAACGTTTTGGTGGAATTAAGTTAACAAAAACTAATTATGCATATAATTAATGTTGCAAAATAATACATCGTTGTAAGTTAGTGTTACAAAAATATCAATTAGTTGCATTACAATACAACAAAATCATTAAGCATGAACGGATTGCCAGCCTTGTCCTGCTGAGTAGCTTCACTCGTGTGCCACCCTCAGCATCAATTACCTGCCAACTGAAAATACATAAAAGTCAGTGTTGCTGAGTGAGTTCTAGTTTTAACGCGTTTAAAATACCTAGTAAACTTTATATATGAAAATACCCTTTTCGACAAAATACTTCCTTTACTTTCGTACATGAGCATTCATCGTACATACATCACAGTATAAACTTATTATCTTTCGTACGCATTTGTTCGCTTCGTACTTTTTCATTATCTTTCACTATTTCATGATTCTGTCATAGCTATACCCCATCGTTGGGTATAAATCCACCTCAGCCTCGGGGTTAAGGGACAAGGATTTCGTTTCATACTATGGATCAATCACCAAGACTGATCCCCCTTTGTGTGAACCCTCATAAGTTAGCTAAGATCGCATGCTATATGACACACAGTTGAGCTGACAACCCTCAATGGGTTGTGATCGTGCTTAAATTTTGCTTGCCAGACTTTTCATTCATTTATTATGTTCCACTTTGCATTAATCATTAATCTTTCACTTTCTTTAATGATAATACTTTACGTATATGAATATAATCACACCACGTGAAGTCACATAATTGATACCTAATAGGGAACATAAAACAGGCCATGAACATGCATGAAATCAACAAATATAACTTTAAAACAATCCAGGGTCAAATCCTAAGATTTTTGGTTTTCCCAAAATTTCAAAAAATTTTCTATGTGTATCTAGGCGCATGAGCACTGTGTAGGCGCATGAGAACTGTTTGGGCGCATGAACACTATGCGGGCACATGAGCCTGTTAGGTTTGTTAGAACATAAAATCATAGTTTAACCATTTAAACTTTCTGAAAACGCAGCGGAATTACAACTTTATAAACCCTTTTATAAGCTGAAAAATATGTCCATTAGATGACCATATTAATGTATAAAACAAACCCAAAGAACAAAGGACCATTTATGTGAATTTGCAAGCTATGAAGATATGTAAAACTACATAAAATCACAGCTACATAGAGTTGTGAAACTACCTTACTGCAGCAGCAAAAAGTCGACCAAAAGAGATATTTGATGAAGATGGAGATGCCCAAAATGCAGCCAAGACTTCAAGGATAGAAGTCCTCAAGCTAGTATACCCCAAGCTCCTTGCAAACACACCTTCTTGTTAGGTAGAATACACCATGAACAACATGAAAACCCTCTTTTTTCTGCAGAAAACCCTCTTTTCTGCTGAAAGAAAACCGTAGCCCCTTTGGAGAGAATTAGAGAGTTCTTGTGTTGCGTTGCATGCAAATGAGAATCACATCATGGAGTGCAAGCACCTCTCTTGTTTCTTGCTAAAAAACCTCCTTTTTCAGCTTCAAAACCGTAGGGAGAATGAGAGAGAGAGCTGCCTTTGTTGCTGTTTGCATGTGTTGTCTAATGAGAAGGATGGGAGCATTTGATCTAGTTAGTGGAGGAGTCATAAGGCATGTGTGTTGGATTCTCAAGAGAATAACTTTGTTAAAAGAAACAAAATGCATGTGTGTCCCCCACATGCTAAAGGGGACGGTTTTTATGGTCAAACCAAAAGAGTTTTCTTATTCAATTGAGAATAATACACATATATATATGTCTACTAGTCATCTTATTAGATATATACAACTAACCTTTTAATTGTATAATCCATATACTCCCATTGTTAATTGGTGTTATACAACTAATTTAAATAACACTTCAATAATATCAATGAACAAAATATCCTAATAAATTGTTCCATCTCATAAAGGGCGTACCTGGTGCTGCAAAGAGCTCCCGCGTTTTCGCAGGGTCCAGGGAGGGTCCGTCCCATTTAAGGGAAGGTGTACGCGGTCTTTCCCCCACATTTTGTGGGGAGTCCGTTTCCACGGATCGAACCTGAGACCTTCGGTCCCTTAGGAACAGCTTTTACCGCTGCGCCAAGGCCCGCCCTCATATGCAACTTATTTAGAAAACCCATTTTCTAAATTTGGTGTAAATATTTAATTGTCTGATCATATCATCAATTAAATATTAATTGGTGTTTGCTAAGCTTGTTATTGGTTATAACCCGACTTGGATCTTAACGTACTAACCACATAAATATTCTAAGTGTCTTGGGGACATAGAATCCTACAATCTCCCACTTGCCCAAGATTCATAGAAGATTGATGCAAGCAGTAAATAACGTCCAACAACGGTTTACTACCCTTAATACGCATGACTTATGGCCATTCAATAACATCATACCATTCAAGTACCTTACTTGAAATGATTTAGGTGAATCAATCATCTATCCTTTTGTTACAGATGTCATGTTAAATCCAAGGACACAGAATGATCATTCCTTGTTGATTTAACTTAATAAGGCCTTAGACATCTAACTCTTAACGAATAAGAGGAACAAATTCCATCTTGACTACATACGTTTCTCACAAACACCTCGTGTTATACCTGAACATGCCCTTATGTACTGTCCATTATTTCAGGACAGTGAAGAATTAGCTCAAGGTATAATACTTGGTGAATATCAAAACCCAATATGTATCTCAGGTCGGAGGATACCAAATGATATTCGCCTTTACTCAAATTTACTTATGATCAATCAATAAGATTCCATGTAGTAAAATTTGAGATGCGGGTTAGTCCAATATTTGTATCCCACAAATATTTATGAACCTTGGTAGCAACCCATTGCTCTATATTCATCCTTATATTCTATCAACCATTCCAAGTTTATAATAGTCTTACCCTCACACTTGTTCCCATAAGTATGAACGACTACGGACATTTAGAGTAAATAATTTACTCATGGATTAAACATGCTAAATTGGAACATTAATTGAAACATTATAACCAAATAATTTTACTCAAATAATAAAGAGTTCCACATATTCAAATACAAAATTTGATCAAGTCCAATCACTAGAATATCGAAGTCTTAAGGCACAAGTGTGACTTTCATACTTTGACCTTTCGAGGAGCTTCGTGAGTGGATCCGCAATCTTTTGATCAAAGTGAACTTTGCGAATACATATCTTTCCCTTTTGAACTTCATCCTTTATGTAGTTGAATCTCCGCTCATTGTGCCTAATCTTTTGATGTGCACGGGGTTCCTTGATTTGAGCAATCATACCCTCGTTATCATAAAAGATTTCTAAGGGGTCTTGAATGGTAGAGACCACCCTTAGATCGGTGATAAACCTTTTATTCATGCGGCTTCCAAAGCTGCTAATGAGGCGGCTATGTATTCTGTTTTTGTAAGGGACAATGTTACCCTATTCATAATGGAGACATACCCCGATTATGATCGAGGATCATCTCGATCAGTTTGGAAACTCGCATCCATGTAACCCTTTACAACGAGTTCCTCTTCACCAATCCATATATTAAGAACATATCCTTAGTGTTTCTATGGTATTTCAAAATACTCTTAACAGCCATCCAATGGCTATTACCTGGATTCTGCTGATATCTTCTTGTCATGCTTAACGCGCATGACACGTCCGGTCTTAGTGCGTATCATCGCATATATGATGGATCCTATAGCAGACGCATATGGGATGTCATTCATACAATCTTGCTCATCCTTTGAGCTTGGACATTGAGATGCACTCAATATTGTCCCTCTTTGAATAGGTACCATACGTTTCTTAGAGTTTTCCATCTTGAACCTTTTCAAGATTTTATCAATATATATGCACTTTGGTTTAGACCTATCAACCGCCTCGATCTATCCCTATAGTCTTTATTCCCAAAATATAGGCGGCTTCACCGAGATCTTTCATGGAAAAACAATTTCCAAGCCAGGTTTTAACACCTTCCATGGTTGGAATGTCTTTACCATATAGTATTATGTCATCAACATACAATACTAAGAATGTGATTGCACTCCCACTAGCCTTTTTATACACACAAGCCTTGTCAGCATTCTTGATGAAGCCAAATTTCTTGATCTCTTCATCAAAACGTTGATTCCAACTTCTCAATGCTTGTTTCAATCCATAGATTGATCTTTTTCACTTGCATACTTTATTAGGATGCTTTTGGTCGACAAAACCTTCAGGCTAAACCGTATGGACATCTTCCTCAAGATATTCATTTAGGAAAGCGGTTTTGACATCCATTTGCCAAATCTCATAATCATAATGAGCAGCTATGGCAAACAATATCCTTATAGACTTTAGCATCGCAACAGGTGAGAAAGTTTCATCATAGTCAACCCCTTGAGTTTGAGTGAAACCTTTTGCTATAAGTCTTGCCTTGTAAGTATCCAAGCTTCCATGCATATTTGTTTTCTTCTCGAAAACCCACTTGCATCCAACCGGTTTGGAGTTAAGTTAAGGGTCAACCAATTCCTAAACTTGGTTGTCATACATGGATTGCATCTTTACATTCATGGCTTCCAGCCATTTGTCACAATCTGAATTGGACATAGCATCATGGTATGTAGTTGGCTCATCGGAGTCAACCTCATAGCATCCATCCATGAAAAATCCATATATTTCAGGTGGAATGCTAACTGTACCAGATCTTTGAACGTTTTGTGTGTATTGATCAACCTCTTGATCATCATCAACAACCTCTTGTTGACAGCTAGTGTCAACCAAACGTGTATCAGTTTGTGGATCTTGATCTTCATCAAACTCCATTGTTCTATGCGTCATTCCTTCCATAAGGAACTTGGCTTCCAAGAACTCTGCCCTTCGAGCAATAAAGTTCTTTTGCTCTGTTGGGTCAAAGAAGTAGTATCCTATACAGTCTTTGGGATATCCAACAAATATACACTTAGTGGATCGACTTTCAAATTTGTTTTGGGTGTTAAGCTTAACATAAGCTTCACTACCCCATACCTTTTAAATATGACAGTGATGGAATTCTTCCATGCCATATTTCAAAAGGTGTCAAACCCACTTTCTTGGTTGGGGCCATATTCAAAATACGAGCCGTGGAGAGTAGTGCGAAAACCCAAGATGATAAAGGTGGTAAGCTCATAGCCTTAATCAATTGAACCATATCCAAATAGGGTTCAGTTTCTCCTTTATCAGAATGAAGAACTTAGATAGTTATGTAGAGTTGATTTTCTACTTCATTATTAAAGATTTTGAACATTTCAAAAGCTTCATTCTTATGTGTCATCAAGTGCACAAAATAATAGCGACTTTAATCATCAGTAATAGTAATGAAGTATCTTTTCACCAATCTTTGTCATTGTCTTAAAAGGACCATATACATCCAAATGTATCATTCCTAATAAGTCTTTTGGTTCACACTTATCAAATGAAACATTTTAATTTGTTTCCAAAAGACCATTCTTTTGAAGTGTTTAAATCCAATTCTCGTTTATGTGACCAAGATGACAATGTCAAAGATAATAATAACTTAAACCGATTTTAAGTTTCTTGGTGCTGAATTTGTATAATGAGTTATTATAGGACGAATTATCATGAACCAATTCATGAATATCATTAAAAGGCATATCCTTAAAATGAAATACATCATCCATAAAACTTAATACCATTATATACAACCTTTAAATCATGACCATATTGTTTTAATAGGAAACATTAATTATGTTCCTAGTCAAACTAGGTGCATACAAAAGGTTTTGAGAATAACTTTCAAACCATTTGTAAGTCTCAAAATAGAGTTTCCCTCCATGAAGCGCACATTTCTTTTGATCCCCTTTGCAACAATTGCAAGTATGAGTCTCACATCCGGTATCCAATACCCATGTGTTTATAGAAATGACATTTAATACAATGTGAATCATGAAAATTGTATTCGAGGTTTGTCTAGCATCCCTCTTATTTTTCAACTCCTTGAGATAGGAGGGACAATCCCCTTTTATTGTCCTATCTCTCCATACTCAAAGCATGGATCGTTCTCCTTTACCTTAGGCTTCATAAGCTTAGGTTGTTGAGGTTTCGCTTTAACCTTTACTTTGATGTATTCCTTTCTTTTGGCAATAATTTCCTTAGGATCGAGATTGGCCATTTCTTATAGTCTCCCTCATTGATCGAGAGAATAGGTAGAACCTCTCTACCCATCCATGCCTCGGTTGCTTTGAGCATTGCGTGAATTTCACCGATGCTCTGGTCCCATCCGTTCATATTATAGTTTATTATGAATGTCTCAAACCTTTAGTTAGGCAATCAAGGATCAAATCCTTGGCCAACTACTTTGAGACAGGACATTTAAGCATCTTGAGGCTATCAATGTGGCTTTCATCTTAAGAATATATAAGATGATATCGATTGGGTTTCTTCCATGTGACATGCAAAAAAGGGCTTGAACCGTTTCGAAGCAATCTTACTAATGTTTGTTGAAGGAACATTTCCTTCAACTAGATTATCATGTCATATGCCCTATGATGTTCCAAACCCTTTTGGAGTTCGGGAATCATATTCCCAACATGAGGTAGGAAACTTGCACAGAATCCTTAATGTGCTTAACCCAATCGTCAAAAGGCCTTAACATCAACAGCGTTGGTTGGTGAGACATGGGATCGTCAAGGACATAGGCCTTTACTCATTTTGATAACGATTCACAGTGATAGGGTATGGACGGTCGGGGTGGTAGCATTATTGTTTGCGGCCATTCTACAAAATTTACAAAGTTCTTATTAGTATTTCTTAAAATTTTATTTTAATTATTAATACCCTTTTATATCTCATAGACAATTAATAATTAAAATCTATAATCCAACATTACATTCAAATAATGGTTAGGTGACCTTTATCCCATTATTTAATTTAACAAGGTAGTCAATATTTGACAATTGCAACTTTTGCAACTTCTAGCCTTTATGGGATCGGTTAAACATCTTATGTTTGGTTGGCATGTTTAATCCCATCAACACCATTGTACGCCATGCTTCGGTGACCCTATGCACATGGTTTCTAATTCAAGTCGTCCTACTTACACACACATGTGAGTTTTCACATACAAGCGGTTAGGTGACCTTTCTCCCACAAGTATGTTAGACTCACCTCAAACACACAAGTTCCCTAAAAGTGGTTAGGTGACCTTTATCCCACAAATAGTTCTCAAGTGATTCGAGTGTCGTGTAAAAGGATGGTGTTAAACTTGTTTCAAAAGGGATTTTTGGTTTTCATTAATTCTAGTTTTGAAAACTCTATGTACCTTGTATTTGCATGCTTTCAAATGCAAGGTATCCTATGGTTTATTTTTAATAAAACCTCTTTTATTAAATCATTAATCCTTTTAATAACCTTTTATTAACAACTTAATGATTAGAAACCATAAATTTCCAGCTTGTTAAGTTTGCTAATGAGTTTGTTATGCATATCCAAATATCAAACAACAATCATACAACAAACAACCAAACAAGCATAATATTAACAACCACAATGTGCATAACCATAGCTACTACTGTGAACACACTTGTTTGCCATCACAAGTGTGGTCATTTGGTCTTTCCTAAGGGTTGAATACAACACAAAATAGAGGTCGTCATAGACTCCCACTTGAACATGCATCCATATGCTTCAAGTCCCTTTTTTTGTGTCTTTGATGTCCATCTTTGGGTCTTCATCTTGTGCATCTTCCTTTTACAAAAATTATATCCTAATACATTTTTCTAATAAAAGAAATGCACATAATCTATTTATTACATAACCAAATGAATAAATAATTACAACCCAAATAATAAACATAAATATTACAACCCAATTGAATGAATTAAAACAACCATTCCAATCATCCAAATCAAAAGGCCAAAGGCTAGGTTATGCACTATTATATGACCAATCATAAATATTATTCAATAAACTAAATAAACCCCATCAAACCCCAAATTTTCAGCCAACATAAACTAAAAATTAGTGTTTGTTTGTCCAAACAAACAACATCCAAATATATCAACCAATTGACTTTCTTATCTTTCAAAGTTTAATCATAAGCATGAAGATATAACTTTGAAAGACTTGGGGTTTATTAAATCAACCAAAATCAGCTCCTAATTATTTGATTAACATCCTTAAAAAAGATTTTTAAAGGATAAGAACAAGCAAGCTATTCACATAACCGGCTCTTGATGCCATTGTTGGGTTTGTTAGAACATAAAATCATAGTTTAACCATTTAAACTCTCAAAAAGCAGCGGAATTACAACTTTATAAACCCTTTTATAAGCTGAAAAATATGTTCATTAGATGACCATATTAATGTATAAAACAAACCCAAAGAACAAAGGATCATTTATGTGAATTAGCAAGCTATGAACATATGTAAAACTACATAAAATCACAGCTACATAGAGCTGTGAAACTACCTTACTGCAGCAGCAAAAAGTGGGCCAAAAGAGATGTTTGATGAAGATGGAGATGCCCAAAATGCAGCCAAGACTTCAAGGATAGAAGTCCTCAAGCTAGTATACCCCAAGCTCCTTGCAAACACACCTTCTTGTTAGGTAGAATACACCAAGAACAACATGAAAACCCTCTATTTTCAGCAGAAAACCCTCTTTTCTGCTGAAAGAAAACCGTAGCCCCTTTGGAGAGAATTAGAGAGTTCTTTGTGTTGTGTTGCATGCAAATGAGAATCAACATCATGGAGTGCAAGAACCTCTCTTGTTTCTTGCTGAAAAACCCTCCTTTTTCAGCTTCAAAACCATAGGGAGAATGAGAGAGAGAGCTGCCTTTGTTGCGTGTTTGCATGTGTTGTCTAATGAGAAGGATGGGAGCATTTGATCTAGTTAGTGGAGGTGACATAAGGCATGTGTGTTGGATTCTCAAGAGAATAACTTGGTTAAAAGAAACAAAATGCATGTGTGTCCCCCACATGCTAAAGGGGACGGCTTTTATGGTCAAACCAAAAGAGTTTTCTTATTCAATTGAGAATAATACACACATATATATTGTCTACTAGTCATCTTATTAGATATATACAACTAACCTTTTAATTGTATAATCCATATACTCCCATTGTTAATTGGTGTTATACAACTAATTTAAATAACACTTCAAATAATATCATTGAACAAACTATCCTAATAAATTGTTCCATCTCATATGCAACTTATTTAGAAAACCCATTTTCTAAATTTGGTGTAAATATTTAATTGCATGATCATATCATCAATTAAATATTATTGTGTTTGCTAAGCTTGTTATTGGGTATAACCCGACTTGGATCATAAAGTACTAACCACATCAATATTCTAAGTGTCTTGGGCACATAGAATCCTACAGAGCCTACACTTAGGTGCCTGGGAACCAGTACCGGGCACATGGGGTACTATTCAGGCGCCTGACTAACACTTCGGCGCTTGAGCAAAATGATTGGGCACATGGGGTACTGTTTGGGCGCATGGGCAAACACTTAATATTTTTCAGACAATTTCCTTGGCGCATGAGGACTATTGATGCGTATGACTACACTAATATTTTTCTAAGGCAAATTTTAGGCACATGGGCGTTGTTTGGGCGCATGACCAACCGATATTCATATTTCAAAATTGTATTCAATCCCAATCTACTTTCTAACATACTTACAACATGAATCTTATCATTCTAAGTATCAAGACAAACTTACATTCATAAAACCCAAGAGTTTATGCATATATACATACGGGTACATATATAACAGTTTTAAAACATTTTTACATGCATTTTCAGCCCCAAAAGTTTAAAACACAAGAAAACCGGGGTCTAGAACTCACCTACAGCAGTCTTCAAGTAAAACTCCACCGAACTTGAAGGTACCAAGAGTTCAAACACCTAAAACACAACCAAACAAATATCCAAGCATATGGAACATATGAAAATCGGTTTTATGGTTGAAATCTCAACAAAACCGAGTCAATTATGCAAAGAAACACATACCACAACTGAAATCTACTTCTTCTTCTTAAAATCGATAAAAGGTTTTATTTTCTTCTTTTTTCTTCTTTCAATTGAAAATCAGGTTGTGGAAGTATATATGGGTGGCCATACTCTAAAATATATTAAATTATTTGGGTTTTGTACTCTTTGCACTTTGGCCCCCTCCACATTTGTTCGATTTCCCTTCTTGCAAAATACTTTTATTTCTCCTCTTATTATTTTCTTTTCTTTAACTTGACAAAATTTTGGGTGTTACACCATTATGCTTATATTTGATTAAATTAGTTCTGGATTGTGTTTAGAAGGTTCTAGAATCAAAACATCATAGGATAGAAGGTTGTTATAGGAATTTAAAACTTTCTATTAGAGATCTATTTATATAACATTTTACTATATATAGTTCATTTAACATATATTATTTTAAGCTTTCCCAACTATTTGGATTCACAAATTAGTGCTTGCAGTATTTCAAGTGAAATATAAGTTGTTCTAAGGCAATTAAGCATGTAATCATTAACATGGGAGGAAGGAATAATCATAATATCAATAATGATAATACTTGTGACAATCAAACTCCAGGTCATTATTCTTACCCTAATCTACTTGCACCATTACCCATCCTAAGAGTACTAATAATAGAAACAATCTTACTCTATAAGTGATATTAGAATCATCAATTGCTGTTTGTCCCATTTTTATGATTTTATGTGATTTTAGTGACTTTTAGCTAGTTCAAGTTGTACCTTTAAGGACTTAGTGTCCCGAGGAAAAATTAATTAGCCACCCTTGCCATAAATTAAATCTGAATTGGAACAATTAAAATGTGTGCATACACCCACTTTTAATCCATGGCTACAAGCATGCTTGTGCATGTACAACATTTACCAACTAACTAAATTTTACCATCTTACATTCTACACAACACTACAAAACAAATACCACCTAATACTATTTTTAATTAAAAATTTAAAAGAAATTGCCCCACTAGAGGACAAAATCGGAAGCCCCCCTCCTCCAATCACCACCCTTCTACAACACCCAAATACCCACCACCCTCCTCTCATGCAAAGCTTTTCAAAACACACACCCCTCTTCTCTTTCTTTCGGTTCCCTACAGCAGAAAACACACTTCCATGCACTCGTACAAGCTAATTCTCTCAAGGTTCCAGCCTTGTCCATCGAAGAACAAGGTATAAACATCATCAGCCAACATCAAACCATAAGGAGGTGTCCATTTTCAAGAGATTTGGAGGCTAAACCCTTGTGGATTCGACTCCTACAACAATTTCTAATAGTTCCCAGATCATTGAGTCCTTCAAAAAATCCCAAATCATGAGCTACACTAAGAGTAAGCCACCTCACAAGCGAAACTAGTCACAACTTGGGTTTTCTTCACTTTTCTCTCAAAACCTCTCCTTTCCTTGTTGTAGCATATTCCTGACACCATCACCTTGTTCTTGAGAAGTTCTTAACGTTCTTGAAGGTATATCACTTGATATGATAACTATTCTAACGGGTAGAACCCGATTTACATCTTGAAAACCCTCTTTTGGGTGATTTCGACATTTTGAATCTTATGACTTGTTAACCACCGAAAGTTACGTGTGTATCATGCTTGTTAATGACTCATTAGACCTATAAAAAATCTGTTTTGAAAGTTACATAAGGGATTGGGAGTGTATGAACACTAATAATGATGGTTTACACATGTGTAATGGTCGGTTATGATAATCACTATGTTGATAATTTATTGTTGTGTTGAACGACTAGGCCGTGAGTTTGGGACACGATTTCAGAAAGTTTTGATGAGTATTAAGTGGGTGATAAATGGTTAATCTTTGGAAATTAAAGACATGTTAAGATTAGACCCTTTTTAGTCACTTTCGGGACCCGAAAACGTGGAAAACCCACTTAAAAATAAGAAAACAATAACATTGAGTTTTTAAACAGAATTCCAGGCTTAATAATGGATAATAACGTGTTCTGGAGTAAATGGTTTGATCAAATGGTCAAAAAGGTAAATTAAATGGAGTTTTAACTAAAAACGGGTATTAACCGGGTGACATTTTTGAGAAAAATCCAAGAAATATGGGTGTAGAGATAAAATTTATAAAAACCATGTCATTTCAGTAAGATAAGTGTGAAAAGAACTTATAGAGTCAAAAAATTGGTCAAACGAGCTTTTAAACGGTCAAATTCGGTTAAAAACGCGTTTTAACGGGTTAAACGTAAAAAACGAGGCTTTCAACTATTAGAGGAAAAAATTTCATAATCAAAGGACTTGAAACTTAGAAAAATGTTTTTAAAATTTTATCTACTGGTCTAAGACTCAAAAACATGAAAGTTCATACTTAACCGTTAAAACCCTTTGGTGTTACCGTAACCGGGAACATTAAACACATAGGTATTAAACTGGATCTATATTATGAAACTTGTGTACACTTACTTAATAATAAGTTAATTTAATTTCAAGAACCTAGTTCTGTTTATAAAAGTCATATAGTACAAGAAATCAAACTTGAGGGTAGAAACTGACAATTTTGAAACTTAAGGGACTCAACTGTAAAATTTTACCAAACTTCATAACCGACTCATATGAGGCTAATAATCACTTGAACGACATTATTTAACTTATATCATTAAATTAATGGTGTAAAATCCTAAATTACGTAAGAAACAATGACTTTCCATAAAAGGAAACTTTTTATACAAACCCTAATCGAATCAAAGCCGAATCCGGCAACTAACTCTTTGGCACACCTTATACAACTTTATTGAGTTTAGAGAAGTAGCTTACCACTTAATATTGATGTTAGGGTGCTAGGCTTGAGACATTCCCAGCACACGAAGAGTTATTTTTGCTTAACACCTAAGGTGAGTTCTAGTGATCCCCCTTTTTACTACTGCTTTGGGATGAAACATGCTCTGTTATTTATGAACTGTACTTGTGCTTTACTTGGTGATTGTATGTGGATTTATGGTTACCTGCTGATACTTATATCATGATCATTAATTCTTTCATGAACCGCTTGTTTTATATGGATAGATCTATTTGGGGAATCCCCCACAAACAGTTGCTTTCGTTTAGGAAGGGTACCCTATTGAGATCCTGAGGGATCGTTTGTGGCATGTGACAAGTTTTGATAAGAAACTATGGTGAACCATCCAGGCAGGTATGGTGCACTGGTTTGGGGCTCAATTCTTCCTTCGGGAATAACCGGTTAAACACAACTTTAGAAGAGGCTAACTGGGACTGAGTGCAGGGTTGATTATGATACCCCTACAATATTGAAACTATGATTTCTTCTAAATTAAATGAGGATTTTATTTAAATCCTTTTGTTTTTAAACTTTAAGCACTTGAATTCACCAACTTTTAGTTGAGACAATTTCTTTTTTAGCATGTTTCAGGTAATCCATGAAGTGACTCTAGCTGTCGTTGAAGATCTAAACTTATCCCCGTGACCATGGCATTGGCTTATCTGACTTAATGAACAATTTGAACAATTTATAATTTCTGTTGAAAAATACAATTTGTCTCTATGTTGGTTGTATGACTCATTTGGGTGCTAGATCTGTTTCTAGCCCGGTATCATTTAAAAATTTAAATGCCATGTGATATTCTCTCCTTTTAGCTCTTGTATTGGTTTGTTTCCGCTGCCATATATTGTTGCTAGTATGTGACGTCCCACCCTACCTGGGCTCGGGGGTGACAATACTGATAGTAGATTCAATTAAAGTTAGGATCTAAAACAGTCAAATATTTGATAATGAATGAAAATAGTTGAAGAAATCTCCTACAAGTTGAATATTTACATATATATAAGTGTAAAAATATTAGGCGCATGACAACTGTTGGGGCGCATGACCACTGCTAGGACGCCTGAGACTTAGGCGCATTGCACACTTGGCCACATTTGTAGTAAAATTCACAGGCGCGTGGGCACTGTCCAGGTGCATGGGAACTATTCAGACGCATGACTTAGACACGCCTACACTTGGATATTTAGCATGAGTCCTTAGCTCACTCTAGGACTGAGGGAGGGGGTTGTTACATTTTACATCCTGAAATTTTAGCTTCCATTAAATTCTAACTGGTGGCTTAAAGAGGTGCTGAACTTCTTTCTCATCTCATCTTCTTGCTCCCAAGTGAACTCGGGTCCCCACCTAGAGTTCCACCTTACTTTGACCTTGGGTGTATGACCTTGTCGTAATTTCTTGACTAACCAGTCAGTAATCTCTTTGGGCTCCTCCACAAACTTTAGTTTGTTATTAATTCTGGCTTCCTTCAGTGGTAATTCTATGGTTTTGTCTGCTAAGCACTTTTTCAGGTTAGACACATGAAAAGTGTCATGTATATAGCTTAACTCTTGAGGTAGCCTTAATTGATATGTTACAGGCCCTACTCTTGGTAGTATTTCACATGGTCCAATAAATCTTGGGCTTAGCTTGCCTCTTTTGCCAAATCTGATTACGCCTTTCCAAGGCGCAACTTTTAACATCACTCTATCATCAACTTGAAATTCTAGGGGCTTTAGTCTCCTGTCTGCATATTTCTTTTGATGATCCTTGGCTGCTCTCAGTCGTTCCTTAATCTTAACTATATTATATGTGGTTTCCATCATGATATCGGTTCCCATGACTTGGCTATCACCAACCTCATTCCAACTTAATGATGATCAACATTTTCTAGCATATAGGGCTTCATAAGGAGCTGCTTTTATACTAGTGTGGTAACTATTATTATTGGAAAACTCCACTAGGGGAAGATGGCTATCCCGGCTTCCACGAAAGTCAATTACACAAGCTCTTAGTACGTCATTCAAAGTCTGAATGGTTCTTTCGCTTTGCCCGTTAGTTTGAGGGCGGTATGTAGTGCTTAAGTCAAGTAGGGTCCCCAGAGCCTGTTGGAGAGATTTCCAATATCATGAAGTGAAGCGACTATCACGATCTGAGATAATCGAGAGCGGCAATCCATGTCTGGTCACTATTTCATCAATGTGAAGTTGAGCTAATTTTGATAAATCGTAGTTCTCTCGAATTGGTAAGAAGTGAGCTGATTTGGTAAGCCTGTCTACGATTACCCAAATAACATCATGACCATGAAACGTACTTGGTAATTTCATGACAAAATCCATTGTGATGTTATCCCGTTTCCTTTCTGGGATCTCATGTTGTTGTACGGTTCCTGACGGTTTTTGGATTTCGGCCTTTACCATTGCGCATGTCAGACATTTCCCCACATAGGTGGCAATAGGCTTCTTTAATCCGGGCTACCAGAGAAGTATCTTCAAGTCTTGATACATCTTATCACTTCCTAGAAGAACTAAATATCTAGATTTGTGGGCTTCGTCTAGGACTATCTTTCTAATTCTGCCATACATCGGTATCCATGTCCTTCCTTCACACTTGTATGACCCATCGTTGCTCACTTCCAAATGCTTTTCCATTCCTGTTAACATTTCCTCAGCCAGTTTATCCTCCTTCAGAGCTTCCTTCTATGCTTCTTTTAACCTAGCGACAACGCTAATATACACGCTCAGCCTCAAAGCATGAACCTAAAGGGGTTTCTCTCCTTCCTTTCTATTCAGGGCATCAGCCACTACATTTATTTGCTGGGATGGTAGCGAATTTCACATTCGTAATGTCTTAACAACTCTACCCATCTTTTTTTACGCATGTTTAATATTTTTTGATCAAGTATGTGTTGCGGGCTTTTGTGGTCAGTATAGATGATGCACTTAGTGCCATAGAGGTAGTGTATCCATATTTTAAGCGCAAACGCCATGGCATCTAGTTCTAGATCATGAGTAGTGTAGTTTCTTTCATGCTCATTCAACAATCTAGATGCATAAGAAATGACCTCGTCTTGCTGCATTAACATACATCCCAACCCTTGACGCGAGGTGTCACAATAAACGACGAAAACCTTAACACCTTCTGGTAGAGCAAGGATAGGTGCACTTCACAGCTTTTCCTTAAGTAATTCGAATGCTCTGTTCTGATCATCTCCCTATATGTAAACTTCATTCTTCTTGGTTAGTACGATTAGTGGCTGCATAGTTTGCCAAAAGTCCTTGATAAACCTTCCATAGTATCTAGCCAAACTAAGAAATTGTCTTATCTAGGTAGGAGTTTTAGGGATTTTCCAGTTCTTAATGGCTTCTATTTTTGCTGGATCAACTTGAATACCTTCTTTATTCACTACATGCCCTTTGAACTTGGATCTCACGCATCCAAAACTCGCATTTAAAGAACTTTGTGTACAATTGTTCATTCTTGGGCAACTCCAGAATCAGTCTAAGATGCTTCTCATGCTCTTCCTTGCTTCGGGAGTAGATCAAGATGTCATCAATGAACACAATCACAAACTTGTCTAGATATGGGCTGGCATACGGTTCATGAGATCCATAAATGTCGCAGGTGCATTAGTCAGTCCAAAGGGCATGACTAAGTACTCATAGTGTCCATATCTAGTTCTAAAGGTTGTCTTGGGTATGTCTTCTTCCCTTATCTTCAGCTGATAGTAACCCGATCTTAAATCTATATTGGAAAAATAGCTAGCTCCTTGGACTTGGTCAAATAGGTCATCGATTCTCGGAAGAGGATAACGTTTCTCTATTGTGATTTTGTTCAAGTCCCGGTAATCGATGCACATTCATATTGTTCCATCCTTCTTTTTAAGAAATAGCACAGGAGCACCCCATGGAGAAATGCTTAGTCGTATAAATCCTTTGTCTAGCAACTCTTGGATTTGTAGCATTAGCTTCTTCATCACGGGTGGAGTGAGTTGGTAAGGTGCCTTGGCCACAGGTGCGGCATTAGGCACTAGATTTATTTTGAACTCGACCAGTCTAGTTTGAGGGAGTCCTAGTAGATCCTACAAAAATACTTTCGTGTTCTTAGACACCACTGTTACATCTTCAATTTTGTTTTCTTCTTTAGTTTGCATCCCTTCTAGAGACTCTTTGTAACCTTTAGGTAGGATATCATAGGACATAGCGTGTCACTCCTTTCACAGGGAACAATCAGTGTCTTTTCGTCGTTCAAGGGTATTTTAAGTAAACATTCATCACACACAATTTCAGCCTTATTTTTAGCTAATCAATCCATTCCTATGACTTTATCAAAACCTCCTAACGTTATAGGCATCGAGTCTATCTTAAATAAATTACCCTTTAGTTCTATAGTGCAATCTTTGATGATTTCACTAGTTTCTATTATGTAACCATCAGCTAATTCTATAGTATATGTATCGGTTAGGGTACGAGCTTTCAAATCAATTAAAGACCTACAGGTAGTGGAAACAAAACTACCTGTTGCTCCAGTATCAAATAGAACAGTAGCAGCATGGTTGTTTTGAGAAACGTACCGTTAAGCACATCGGGTTCCTTACGTGCACTGTTTGGATCCATCACGAACGCTCTTACCTTGGGTTTGTTAAGTCTGGTATCTTTGTATCTTGCTAGCTTGGGGCATTTGTTCCTCATATGTACTGGATCTCCACACTCATAACAATGCTTCCCAGGTTCATAAGTACAGTCCTTAATCAGATGACCAGTTCATTTACACTTAAAGCAAGGTATCGGGCTGCACTCCCCTTGATGGTGTAGTTTGCACTTATTGCACAAGGGGCTTGTGCCTAGGTATAACCTCTGATCCTTTCTACCATGATCATTACAACTTACACCTTCCCCATATCTCTTGCTTGAGCTAGTACTACTTCCAACCACCTTCCTAGCATCAAACCACTTCGTTTTCTCATCTGCCATCTTTTTGTACTTAGTTTTCCTATGCTCAGTCCAACTGAATCTAACTTGGTCATCAGTCAAGCTGCTGGTGAAATCAACTGCAGCTTGTTGGATTATAGGCTTGGAGGACCGGACCATGCCTAGATGAAACGGGCTACACCTTTGGCTTCTGGCATTACATGGTGGCACCAGTTAGGACAAGGCAAGGAAACCATTGATGTACTCCGTATAGTTTGGGCCTTTCATCTCCAAGCTTAGAAATTCAGCCTACAGCTTCTCCAGTTGGTTGATTGGGCAGTACTTGTTGGTGATTAGTTCTCTGAATTCAGACTAGTTCATTCGGCCTACAACATTCCTGCCTCGGGGCTGAATGATGGTTTTCCATCATTCTAATGATGGTTCTTTGAGTGATTGCGAAGCAAACTTTACCATGTGCTCAAGCTTGCACTCACTAATGTCTAACACAACTTCAATCTCATCCAGCCACCTATAAGTGTCAATTGCACCCTCTATGCCATAGAAATCCTTTGGTTTGAAAGCCAAGAAGGTTTTGTAGGAGCACCTATTCCTTATCTCCTCAATGTCATCATTGTTGCCTTCATTATTCCCGGGTCCATTATTTCCGGTTGCATTTCCCTGATCTGCGTTGATCTGGGCGAGAATAGTTGGGATGGCATTAGCAATTTGCTCAGCCACTAGGTTAGCAACTTCTCATCATTCTCACAGTTGATATTCTCTCCATGTGGTGTTTTTGGTGAGGTAGGTGGTTGGTTTCCACATTGGTTTCTAGTTTGTCTAGCTTCCTCATTCCTTCCTCGGGTAACTCCCCTTCTGCCAACGCGAACTCCTCGTCTAGGCGGCATTCTAGTATCATCATAGATAAACTTATTTAGCATCTGATAGATTTGGTTTCAAGTATCCCATTACATCAAACTTATTCTTATTAGTCATGTTTACCGCAGTTATAAGAATTCCTAATGTACACCACTCACGTGCATAGATGTTTTGTTAAACTAACAAAGAGGTGAAGTTTTTTTATAGGGCAATAAAACTAGTTTCTTATTACATGGTATTGCAAATTCCAATTCAAATCACCCGACAAAAGTTTGCATTATAAGTCGAAAGTTTCATAGATAGTCAAATATAGCTTCAACCAAAAAAGATAATAGTAGTGCCATAGTTTCACAAATTAGAAGGTGTCATCATACCCATAAATAATAATACTTTCTAAAATAGATAAAATAGTTTCTTAAAATAGTTCAATAGTCTCACCCCTAACAATCTGATGTCACCCCATCATCACTGCCACTTCTTCTTCAGCCACCCAAACCAGCCCGAACTCTTCTTCTTCTGCCCCTGCTCCAAGTGCTGAACACCGTGAGACGCCATCATAGTCTAAACTGGGCGAATTGAGAGGTCCGCATCGTGTGATGAAGAGTCAGCTCATGACGTTGAATGGTCCTAAGTATGTCACTTAGCGTAGGGTCTGAACGACCAAAATCACTAGCCCGATGGCTAGACTGGGAGTAGGGGTCTCCAGCAAGGACAGTCGGGCCATCATACATGCTACGCCTAGGTGGAATCCAATACTCATCTTCGCACGAGGAGGTGTAGGGGCCGCATCCTAAAGGAAACGAATGCTCCTGGTCTGGCGCTCGTACGCGGTCATGTGAGTAGGTGCAGTGACGTGTGGCGAGTGGGAACGCGTTTGGCTTCTATCATGGGATGATGGTAAAGAGTCCTTCAAAGGTTCAGTGTTGTCTGATGTCACCGTAATCCATCCAAAATGGCTGCATCGTCGCATGTACTCTTCATTCTATGACTAAGAAATTGCCCTCCTAAGACTTCCAACTGGGGCAGTCTCGTCAGCTGGGTATGCATGCGCTTTTCCTTTGTCAGTCATAGTTCTTGAAATCCTATATAAGATTATCATGAGTAATTTGGTTTCTCATAGCTCATGACAATAGTAATAATAGTAATAATGGCAATAGTATCAACAATCAATAGTGGCATCAAGTTATAACAGGCATGAAAGTTTAGTTAAAAAGAAAATTTTAGACCATACTAAGAAAACTTCTTAAATCATCTACCCTAAAAGAAAGATTTCAACACTTAGGGTTTCATGGAATTTACGCGTCCGATAAATTCATGATTGTGTTAATCAAGTGTAATCATCAATTTATCAAGCCCGCTTACTCTAACACATACAAAAGAAAGGACAGTCCTAAGCTATCAGGGTTGTAGCCAAGGGTCTACTAAGGTATCCTCGACTTCTCTACATCCTGTGGCTCTGATACCAATCTATCACACCCCAGGCCCAAGAAGGGTGGAACGTCATAGACTAGCAACATACATGGCAGCGGAAACCAACTATAATAAGAGCACAAAAGGAGAGAAATCACATGGAATTATATTTTAGTAACAAATCCGGGCTATAGAAGTTGAGCCTGGTCACAATGGAAATGATTCAGTACAAATTGTATCATAAGTTTAAATAACATCAAATTTAAGTTGTCCAAAAGTTGAAATCAAGCTAAACAATGACATAGGGTCATGGTACTAGGTCATCAATTCGAATTCTCTATCAAGGCCTTGCTTCCATCAAGGATTACCTAAAACATGCTCAAAAATTTTTGTGTCAACTAACAAGTTGGTGAGTTAAAGTGCTTAAAGTTTAAAAATAAAAGGACTCTTTAAAATCCCTAAGTTAGTTTCAAAATCATAAGTATCACTGTTCTGGGGTCACAATCAACCCTGCACTCAGTCCTGGCTAGCCTCTTCTAAACTTGTGTTTATACCGGTTAACCCCTTAGGGAGAACTAAGCCTCAAAATAGTGGACCATGCCTGCTGGATGTTTGACCATAGTATCTTATAAAACCTGTCACATGACACAAATGACCGTGCAAGATCTCAGTGGGGTACCTTTCCTATAGTGTCATTAGGTTATAATGGAATGCACTATGTGTGGAGGATTCCCCAAGTAGATTTACCCATATAAAACAAGTGGTTCACAAAACAATTAATAATTATGACATAAGGTATAGCTTGTTACAACAAATATCATTACATAAAAGCATCTCATAACAATATGATAATAGATTCAGTCCAAAACAGCATGTTCCATCCCAAAACAGTAGTAAAAATGGATCACTAAAATTTACCTTAGAATCAAACAATGTTTCCTTAGACACCGAGAAAGCCCAAGTCCTAGCACCCTATTATTCGAGTATATGTAGTAAGTTATATATATTCTTAGGCTTATGGAAAGTGTAATTAAGTGTGTTCTATGGTTACGAGTTCATTTAGTTTTTTCCTTAAGGATTTGTATAAAAAAAGTTTCCTTTTTAGAAAAGTTAGGGTTTTCAACACATGAATGACAAGTTTTATGTTTCTTATGAATTTGTTAATTTAACGATAAGTTTAATATAAGATTTTTGTCATATGTTAACTGAAAATTTAGTCATATTTACGGATTTTACACATTGGCCACTGAAGTTTCAAAATTTACAAGTTCTACCCTAAAGTTTGATTTCCTTGCATTATTGACCCCATATGACCCATAGCCTTTAGATATTGTTCCAAGGGATTCTTTTGAGCTCAATAATCTGTTTAAAAGGTGTTTTTGTGTTATTTTGGCTAAAAGCTTCGTTTTTTGAATAATCCGTTTAAAGGCTCGTTTTTAACCGTAACCGACAACCAAATAAGTTTTTCATCCAACTTTTCACCAAAAATAAATTTTGATTCTCTAACATACTGGAAAATGTGAGTTTTATATATTTTAAGCTCCTCATTTTATTTTTACGATTTTATCCAAAAAACTCCCGGTTTAGATTATTTTTGCTAAATACCTCCATAAAAATTACATTTTAACCCAATAAATCACAAAACCTGAATTTTATCACCAAATGTTTATTTTAGGGCCTCAATCTTATAAATTTTAACATTTTTTAGGATTTTACCACTTTTCGGGTCCCCAAACAAGCTTGTTTTGTCTGCTATACCATTCTTCTTACGTTTTCAGTCATCAACCCTAACTTACAAACATTTAACATAACTAAAGTACTAGAAATGAGCATTAGTTCACATATCATACATGTAAGGCTTAGATGTTGCTTTTAAATGGTGTTTTACATCATTTACACATGTGTAATAATCATTGATTATACATAAACGTCCCCAAATCTTTATATAACTTTCAACCAGATTGTTATGATATTCATAAGCTGTTTTTAAGCAGAATTTTAACTTTGGTTGGGATTTTCTATTTAGAACAAGAAAAGTAGGATTTTTGATAGTTAAGAGCAGTAAAACTTAAGAAATAGCCTCATTCGAGTGTAATGTTGCTTACTCTTTTGATGTTCAATGTTTTTAAGAAGGTTAGAAGACTAAATGAGCTGATGGTCCTCAAAATGTGGTTGGAGCTTCTTGTTCCTGGAAGTTCTTGCAAGAAAAGCTCACCAAATGCTTCCTTCTTGCATGGTTTGCACTTGGCTGATGATGGAATGATGCAAATCTTCCAAAGTTTTCTTAAAATGAAGAAAGCATTCGCAAGTGTAAGTGCGTTTTGGTTAAGAGAATCCGAGGGAGAGAGAGAGATGGGAGGTTTGAAATGTTTGCATGTATGGGAAAGTGAAGGGAAAAAGGATGGAGTGTTGTAGTAGTTTTGGGAAGTTCAAGGGTGATGGTGAGTGGGTGCAGAGGGGACGACTATTTTTTGGTGTCTAGTGGGTGTTTGAATTGATTTTTTTCTTTTGTAATGTGGTATTTTTAGTAGTTATAAATTTTACTACTATTAATTGGGTTCATATATATATATATATATATATATAAATATATATATATATATGTGATGTATTGCAAAATACATCGGTTATTCATGCATATTTTGTTTAGTTTTTATTTGTTTAGCGTCGTTTTCCTTTAGAATAGATAAACTTTTGTTTTATTTTATTTTGCAGGCCTTGTGGGTTAAAAAGAGCCTAAATAAATGGAAATACAAGAAGAAACGAGTCCCGAATCGATACGCGAGATCACAAGTTGAAAGGAAGTCAAAGTCTGAATCTAGGAGCAGCTGGCGGGGCGCGACCCGTTTGCCAGATCCTCTCGCGGCCCGCGAGAGAGTGTGCGAGAAGTTGATATTTGCTTTAACAAGGTGGCGGGTGGCGACCGGATTTGTAAAGCCTCTCGCGCCCCGCGAGAGGCCCGTATCTGCAGAAAGGTCGTATTTAACCTACTTAAGCCCTCTTGAAGAAGAGGAGAACCCTAATTACGAAAGAGGCAGATCTTGGACGATTGGGAGAGGACAAATCGAGTCATTTTGAAGCATTCGGAGCATCCGGTTCGAAGATTGAAGGCAAGGAAGCATTCGGGTCGACCTTGTGACGTTCGGGTGTCTTTATTTCATTCCCTTTTCGTCTTAGATGTTTCGTTTCATTGTTTCAACTTTACTTTTGATTGAAACTACAATTATGAGCGGCTAGACACTTTGTTACTACCTAGATTGGATGATTGATTGTTAAAGTTATGATTTTTTATGGGATTCTTATGAAAACCTTGGTAGTCTTTGAATTGTAAGAATAGTTGGCTCTTTAATTGAATGCATATG
Organism: Flaveria linearis; assembly: GCA_024085815.1. Lineage (NCBI taxonomy): Eukaryota > Viridiplantae > Streptophyta > Magnoliopsida > Asterales > Asteraceae > Flaveria > Flaveria linearis. The sequence continues at coordinate 42,233,856 of CM044014.1, read as the reverse complement.
AGTATTTGAATGGGTTTGGTTGTTGTTTATTTGCTTTACATAACTCTTGGTGACGGTCTTTATCACGTAATAGAGTTGTGTTAGGTCTTGAGTTTTGGTGATTGACTATGTCACATAATAAAGTTAGGATCTTTAATGTTGAAGGTACAATAGACTTTAAAAGCAATTAATCGGTAATCTTACTAATTCAAGTGTTTTGCTAATCTCATAATCTGTGAGGTGCGAGTTTATTGGTAGATCTAAGTCATTAAGCTGCAAGGCAGGAGCTTCTGTGAGGGAGTGGCCCTTTTGACTAATGTCTAGCAAGTTCAATTAATAGAGTTCAACTTACCTTGATTTAGATCCCGTGAATGAGTGAATCACATAGGTACTTTCATAGACCCATTAGACATCTCGTGAGAGTGAGTCTAACAACCGGTAGTTACACTAATCTTAGGATGTCACTTTAGTACTCTTGAGAGTGATTAGGAGGCTTTAGGCGTCCCAAAAGGTGAGAAATTTAAGATCCCGGTTCCCCAAAGTTTATAATTTCCCAAACCAATCATCTCTAAACAAAATCAGGATTCCAATCTAGGTAGTGCCTTTCTATCATCCAAGTTAAGTTGTTCTTAATTCGTGCCTTTAGTTGTTTCTAGTTTTCAATTACTTGTCTTTTGTAGGAATTGTTAGACAACCCCCTTTTTTCAAGAACAAAACAAACAGTCCGTGTCTTTGTTAGACTAGATCGAGTTAATTATTGCAATACATTAGAGTCTTGTGGATTCGATATCCGGACTTACTTTAACTATACTAGAGTCGACCGGTACACTTGCCGGTTAGTAGTTTAGTGTTATTTAGTAAGTCTAGAGTATTACTTAGTGTCTAGAATAGGGTTAATTTAAGTCGTTTGTACTAAATTACTTTCTGAACATCAATATGCATATATATATATGCATATACACGATCGAAAGTGTGTAGGTACACACACTTATATATTTGTTTTAATTTATTATCTAGTTATGCTAGTTCCTAGCATATTATAAATCACCTAATACATTCTAGACTAACACAATACTGTGGTAATAACATCTAAGGAAATTAAGCATGTAAATCATTAACATGGGAGAAAAGAATAATCACAATATCAATAATGATAATACTAATGGTAGATTCAATTAAAGTTAGGATCTAAAACAGTTAAATATTGAGAATGAAATGAAAATAGATGATGAAATCTCCCAAAAGTTGAATATTTACATATGCATAAGTGTAAAAATCTTAGGCGCATGACATCTGTTAGGGTGCATGACCACTGTTGGGAAGCCCGAGCCTTAGGAGCATTTCACACTTGGCCACTTTTTCAGTAAACTCTTAGGCGAATGGGCACTATCCAGGCACATGAGCACTGTCCATGCGTATGAGCACTATTCCGGCGCATGACTTACACACGCCTACACTTGGATATTTAGCATGAGTCCTTAGCTCACTCTGGGACTGAGGGAGGGAGTTCTTACAATATATTATTTTAAGCTTTCGCGACTACTTGGATGCACAAATCAGTACTTGCAATATTTCAAGTGAAATATAAGTAGATCTAAATTAGTTGGTCATGTGAGCTTGATTTAGTTTCTTATTCATTGATCACACATTGAGTTATATCTTTAACATTCCATCGCTTTCATTCTGCAATTGTAATGTGGTTCTCAATTCCTGTTGAGTTAATACGAGTAGTCTCTTGATGCCTTGCAACTTCTATAGTTGCATTGACATTCAATAAAGTACTCTATGTGTAGAGAGTTGTCGTTTTGATTCGTTTTAGTGGCTTTTCTAGGTAAGATGGTTTTAAAGATGGTGGTCGAGTGTTTTGGATAAGCTTTGTAGGACTATAATGAATTCCAGGTTAGGTTGAGTGATCTCATGTTCTGTTTTGGTTTCTATTTAACAAGACATACAAAAATTTCAATTGTGATTTTTAATGTGATTTTAGAGATCATTGTGCTGATATTTGATCAAATTATTTCCGGAGTGTGTTTAGAATGTTCTAGGATCAAAGGTTTTTACAAGAATTTAAACCATTCCATTCAAGATCTATTTCTATTTAATGTTTTAGTAAATGTAGTTTATTTAACAAGTATTATGCTAAGGTTACGCTACTATTTGGATGCACAAATCTGTACTGGCACTATTTCAAGTGAAATATAAGCATGTCTAAGTTAGTTGGTCGTGTGAGCTTGATTTAACTTCTTATTCATTTATCACATATTGAGTTACATCTTTAAAATTCATCGCTTTCATTCTACAATGGTAATTTGGTTCTTCATTCCTGTTGAGTTAATACGAGTAGTCTCTTCGTCCCTTGCAACTTCTACGGTTACCTTGACGCTTAATACAAGATTCAATGGACAGAGAGTTGTCGTTTTCATATATTTTAGTGGCTTTTCTAGTCAAGAGGGTTGAAAGATAGTCGTCGAGTGTTTTCATTGAGTTTGGGACGAGTGAATCGAATTCTAGGGTGGTTGAGTGGTCTCATGTTTGATTTGGTTTCGGTTTAAACAATAGATACAAAAGTTTCAATTATGATCTTTTAGTGTGATTTTAGTGATCATTATGGCTTGTATTTGATTAAAATAGTTCCGGATTGTGTTTAGAAGGTTCTAGATTTAGAACTTTATATGATTAAAGGTTGTTACAAAAATTTAAAACTTTTGATTCGAGATCTATTTATATAACATTTTAGTATACGTAGTTCATTTAATATATATTAAGCTTTCATGACTATTTAGATGCATAAATAAGTACTTTCCAGTATTTCAAGTTAAATATAAGTAGATCTAAGTTAGTTGGTCATGTGAGTTTGATCTAACTTTTCATTCATTGATCACATATTGAATTACACCTTTGACATCTAATCGCTTTCATTCCGCAATTGTAATTTGGTTCTCGATTCCTATTGAGTTAATACGAATAGTCACTTCGTCCCTTGCAAGTCTACGGGTGCCTTGACCTTCAATAAAGGATTCCTATGCATTAGAGTTGATGTTTTGATTTGTTTTAGTGGCTTTTTTAGGCAAAAGGGTTTAAATGGTGGTCGAGTCTCTTAGATGACTTTGGGAGTAGGGAAATAAATTCAAGTTTGGTTGAGTGATCATATGTTCTGTTTTAGTTTTGGTTTAACAAGAGATAGAATTTATGATTTTTAGGGTGATTTTAATGATTGTTAAGCTTATGCTTGATTAAATTAATTCCGGAGTGTGTTTAGAAGGTTCTTGGTGTCACACCCCGGGCCCAAGGATGGTGGGTCGTCACAGACTAGCAACAAATGTGGCAGCGGAAACAAACCATTATAAGAGCACACAAGTAGAGAAATCTCATGGCATTACATCAATTAAATCAAATCCGGGACTAATCAGCTTAACCCGGTCACATCGAATTGTTTTATCATCAAAAGTACATAATTTAAAATATCAGCCATACAAATTGTTCAAGGTTGAAGTCTGATTGATTTCATGCCATGAGGTCAAGGTACTAGGTCATCCAATAGTCTCCCGACTCCATAAAGACATCCATCAAGGGTTACCTGAAACATGCTCAAAAAGTTTTGTGTCAACTAAAAAGTTGGTGAGTTCAAGTGCTTAAAGTTTAAAAAAACAAAAGGGACTCTTAAAGTCCACATGTTAAAGTTTTAGTATGATTATCACTGTTGTGGAGTCACAATCAACCCTGCACTCAGTTCTGGCTAGCCTCTTCTAAAGTTAAGTTGTACCGGTTAACCCCGAAGGGAGAACTGAGCCTCAAAACAGTGTACCATACCTGCCGGATGGTTCACCATAGTATCTTATAAAAACCTGTCACATGCCATAAACAATCCCTAAGGACCTCAGTGGGGTACCCTTCCCATAAAGAAGGCACTGTGTGTGGTGGATTCCCCAACTAGATCTTACCCATATCAAACAAGCGGTTCACAAAAGAATTAATGATTATGATCTAAGTATCAGCAGGTAACATCAATGTCCATAACATAAGCATCATATCATATCACAGAAAATGTTTCAGTTTAAAAGAGCATGCTTAATCCCCAAAGCAATAATAAAAAGGGGACACGAGAACTCACCTTAGTATCAATCAACGGTTTCCTTATGCAAAGAGAATATCCAAATCCAGGACCTTATGATCATGATATAGGTAATAAGCTATAGTTTCTTAGATCATTAGAAGGGTAGTTAAGTGCATGTTTGTAGGTAATGACGCACGTGGCTTTGTTTCTTAAAAGCTTGCGTTAAAAGTTTCCTTTTTAGGAAAGTTAGGGTTATGGCACGTGTATATCAACTTTTATGGTCCTTATAAGTTTGTTAACACTTTGATATGTTAAATATTAGTTTCTGGTCACCGTCGCATTTCCTGCTCCCTTCTGAGCGCTCTTCGTCTGCCTTAGAATACTCCCGGATATATATACGGATATATATACGGATATATATACGGATATGTATACGGATATACAGAGGTTGCTGAAATTTGATTAAAATGCTGAATTTACACTTTTGGCCCCTCAAGTTTCAATATTTACTATTTCTACCCTAGAGTTTGCCTCTTTACAATTTTCGACCCCTAATATTCTCTTAAGCCTTTTATAGCCTATTTGAGTCTGCTAGAACCATAAAATCTCATATCTCACTTGGTGAGGTTTAAATCAAAAGTTTCTAGTTACCGGTTATGTTTATTTATTAAATAAATTCATAGAAATTACCTACTAACACAAAAATTCACCAAATTTGATTTCCATTACTGAAATAATTATTCTAAGGCCTGAAATTACTTAGGTTCTATGTTCTTCTAGTTATGGCTAGTTTTCTTGAATTATTTCCATATTTCGGGTCACCAAATAGGCTTGTTTTGCCTAATACATTATTCCTTTGATATTTTCAGCCTTCACCACTAATTTACCATCATTTAGCATCACTAAACTACTGAAAAATGCATCCTAACTCTTAGGTCTACTATGTATCACATATATGTTGTGTGTATTTGATGATTTACACCTTTTACACTTATGTAACCCTATAAATCGTGCCCCAAACATCACCTAATCGCTTTTGAAACTTTTAAATTAGATTATAAGGATGTTCATTTACTGTTTTAAAGCAAGTTTTTTACTTTGGGTGGAAGAGTTTATAATTGAAGATGATGGATGGTGCAATGGTACACAAAAATAGGGTTTTCAGGGTAGAAATCCTTGTATACCGACCATAGATTCACGGGTTTAACTTAAAATAGTACCTTGTGTGTTGAATCCCACAAATACGAGGTATGAGTGGTGAATCTTCTGCTAGAACAATGAGAGTGATGTTTATAGTAAGATAGAGGTGTAGATATTAAGCTTTATTATATGGGAGTTCATTGATACTTACTAAATAATCGGTTGGAAGGCTAGAATGAACAAAAGATCTTCAAAATGGGGCGGGAACTTCTTGCTCTTGATAGAGGAAGAGAGAATGAGGTGTGTGTGTGTTTTGGTTGAGAGGAAAAACTAAGATGAGGTGAAAATGAATTATGAATAGCTTTTGCATGTATAGAAAGAAGAGAAGAGGGGGAGTGTTAAAGTGGGTTATGGGGTTTCGCAGAATTCATGCGGTTGGTGGTTTGGGCGGCCATGTAGAATAATGTATTTATTTATTTATTTTATTTTTATTTTATTATTATTATTATTATTATTATATTATTATTATTATTATATTATTATTATTATTATTATTATTATTATTATTGTGTTTAACCGCGGATGTGCATGGCACATAAATACTCATCCGAGTTGTCTAAGTGTTGAAAACACCATATTTGTCTCGGATAATTCATACAAGAGGATAGTTTCTATTCAAATATAAGTGTCTACATGATTAAATACCAATTTTGGATGTAAAATAAGTGTGGAAAATAATCAGAAGTTGATTATATACACGATTACACAAGTAAAATTCTAGGCGCAGTACCATTGTTTAGGCGCATGACAACTGTTTGGATGCCTGAGACTTAGGCGCATGACAACTGTGTGGGCGCATGAGCACGGCTGAAACGCCTAACACTTAACCGCATGGGTACTGTCCAGGCGCATGGGCACTGTTCAGGCGCATGGGACCTGTTCAGGCTCATGGGAACTGTTTAGGAGCATGAGAATTGTTTAGGCGCATGACTTAGAAAAATGTCCACTTACATATTTGGAACAAGTCTTTAACTCATCTTGGGGTCGAGGAGGGGTTGCTACATTCTCCCACCGTTTAGGAAATTTCATCCTAAAATTTTAGCTTCAGTTAGGCTTTGGGAAAGTGGCTTTAAAGAGGTGCGAATAGTCCTTCCTCATTTCATCTTCTCGCTCCTAATTGAATCCGGGTCCGCGCCTAGAGTTCCATCTCACTTTACCTTGGGTATGTGACTTCGCCTAAGTTTGTGCACCAACCGATCAGTAATATCTATAGGCTCCTCAACAAAATTCAGTTTTTCATTTATTTTTACTTCTTTCAATGGCAAGCTTAAGGCTTTGTCTACCAGACACTTCTTCAAATTTGATACATGAAAAGTGTTATGTATGTAGCTCAGCTCCTCAGGTAGTCTGAGCTAGTATGCTACCAGACCAATTCGTGCTAGTATTTCAAATGATCCAATATATCTTGGGCTTAGCTTGCCCTTCTTTCCAAATCTCACAGCTCCCTTCCACGGTGCGACCTTTAACATTACTTTATCACCCACTTGGAATTCAAGAGGCTTTCGTCTTCTGTCAGCATACTTCTTTTGACGGTCTCTGGCAGTTCTCATTCTTTCCTTAACCTTAGCTATTTTGTCAGTGGTTTCCAATATGATGTCGGGTCCCATCACTTGGCTATCACCTACCTCATTCCAACTCAAGGGTGACCGACATTTCCTGCCATATAGAGCCTCATACGGGGCTGCTTTTATACTCGTGTGGTAACTATTATTGTAGGAGAATTCTACTAGGGGAAGGTGGTTATCCCAGCTTCCACTGAAGTCAATCACGCAAGCTCTCAGCATGTCTTCCAAGGTCTGAATACTTCTTTCACTTTGTCCGTCGGTTTAAGGATGATACGTGTTGCTTATGTCGAGACAGGTCCCCAGAGCCTACTGGAGAGATCTCCAAAATCATGACGTGAAGCGACTATCGCGGTCTGAGATAATCGAGAGCGGCACTCCATGCTGAGTTACTATTACGTCAATGTATATCCGGGCTAACTTTGACATCTCATAGTCTTCTCGAATTGGTAGGAAATGGATGGGCTGATTTTGTAAGCCTATCCACGATTACCCAAATGGCATCATGGCCGCGAGACGTTCTTGGTACTTTCGTGACAAAATCCATGGTCATGTTATCCCATTTCCATTCTGGGATTTCGGGTTGTTGTAGGGTTCCCGATGATTTTTGGTTTTCAGCCTTTACCATCGCACATGTCAAACATTTCCCCTCATAGTGGCAATAGATTTCTTTAATCCGGGCCAACAGAAAAGTGTCTTCAAGCTTTGATACATCTTGTCGCTTCCTGGGTGAACCGAATATCTAGATTTATGGGCCTCGTCCAAAATCATATCGCTAATTCCATCATGGTTAGGCACCCATGCCCTTCCTTCACATTTGTACAATCCAGCATTGTCTACTTCTAAATGCTTCTCCATCCCTATTAACAACTTCCTGGGCAGCTATTCTCCTTGAGGGCTTTTTCTTGCGCTTCTTTCAATCTAACAACAAGGCTAGTGTACACGCTCATCCTTAGGGCATGAACACGAAGGGGTTTTTCCCTTTCCTTTCTGCTCAGGGCATCGGCCACTACGTTTGCCTTTCTAGGATGGTAGCGTATTTCACATTCGTAGTCATTTAATAGTTATACTCGTCTCTTCTGACACATGTTCAACTTCTTCTGGTTGAGAATATGTTATAGGCTTTTGTGATTGGTGTAAATGACACACTTAGTACCATAAGGTAGTGTCTCCACATTTTGAGTGCGAACACCACTGCACCCAGCTCCAAATCAAGTGTCATGTAATTCCTTTCATGCTCGTTTAGCAATCTGGACACATACGCTATCACTTTATCCTGCTTCATTAATACGCAACCAAAACCTTGATGTGAGGCGTCGCAATAAAGTACAAAGTCTTCAGTTCCCTCTAGTAGCGCAAGGATAGGTTCACTGTAGAGTTTCTCCTTTAACATGTTAAAGGCTTCATCTTGTTCTTTTCCCTATTCATAAGTTGTATCCTTCTTAGTCAAAGCAGTTAGTGGCTGTGCTGTTCGAGAGAAATCCTTGATAAACCACCTGTAGTAACTAGTCGAACCAAGAAATTGTCTAATCTTGGTAGGAGTTTGTGGAATCTTCCAGTTCTTGATAGCTTCTATTTTTGTTGGATCCACCTGGATTCCATCCCTATGCACTATGTGCCCCAGAAATTGGATTTCACGCATCCAAAACTCACATTTGGAGAATTTTGCGAATAGTTGTTCGTTGTTTAGTAGTCTAAGGATTAATCAGAGATGCTTCTCATGTACCTCTTTGCTTCGAGAGTAGATCAAGATATCATCGATAAATACGATCAAGAACTAGTCTAAGTGTGGGCGGCACACACGGTTCATGAGGTCCATGAATGTTGCGGGTGTGTTAGTCAATCCGAAAGGCATGACTTGGTATTTGTAGTGTACATACCTGGTTCTGAAGGCTGTTTTGGGAATGTCTTCTTCTTTTGTTTTCAGTTGGTGGTATCCTGACCTCAAGTCTATCTTAGAGAAGTAGCTATCTCCTTGCAATTGATCAAATAAATCGTCAATTCTGGGAAGAGGATATCAATTCTTTACGTTAAGTTTGATCACTTCCCGATAGTCGATACATATTCGTAGTGTTCCGTCCTTGTTCTTAACGAATAGCACCGGAGCACCCCACGGTGAAACACTGGGTCGTACGAACCCCTTATCAAGTAGTTCTTGGATTTGTAGCATCAGTTCCTTCATTTCGGGCGGAGCTAGTCGATAAGGTGCTTTGGCCACTGGTGCGACGCAAGGTACTAAATCAATCTGGAATTCGACTTGTCGGGTCGGAGGGAGTCCTGGTAAGTGTTCGGGAAACACTTCCAAGTACTCAGACACCACAGGTATGTCTTCAATCTTCTTTTCCCCTTTGGCCTTCGTCACATAAATTATAAACGCGGTGTGTCCTTTCTTAAGGCTTTTAGTGGCTTTCAAGTGGGATATCATAGGACACAGTGGTTGGTTTCTCTCTCCATGGACTACTAACATCTCCCCGCTAGCTATTGGTATCTTAAGCAAATGCTCGTCACACATGATTTCAGCCCTATTTTTAGCCAGTCAATCCATTCCTACTACTACATCAAAACCTCCTAATTTAATAGGCATTAGATCTATATCAAAGGGATTACCCTCTAAGACCAATTTGCAACCTTTGATGATTTCATTAGTTTCTATTATATTACCGTCAGCTAGTTCTACTATGAATTTTTTGTTTAAATTACTAGCAGTCAAAACAACCAAAGACCTAAAGGTACTAGAAACAAAAGTAGCAGTTGCTCCTGTATCAAATAGAACGGTAGCAGGTCGATTGTTTATGAGAAACGTACCATTCACCACATCAGGCTCTTTACTAGCACCATTCGGATCCATCACGAACGCTCTTCCCTTGGGCTTGTTAGGTCGAGTGTCCTTGTCTCTTGCTAGCTTTGGGCATTTGTACCTCATATGCACTGGATCTTCACACTCATAGCATTGCTTTGCAGGCTCATAAGTGCAGTCTTTAATCAGATGACCAGGTCTCTTGCACCGAAAACTTCGCATCGGGTTGCACTCCCCTTGATGATGAAGCTTGCATTTATTGGAGAAGGGGCTAGTGCCTAGATATAACCTCCTAGCCTTTGTACCATGGTCATTTCATCTTGCCTCTTCGCTGGACCTTTTGCTTGAAGTGCCACTGCTACCGACCACCTTCCTAGCATCGAACCATTTCCTTTTCTCGTCTACTGCCTTCTTCCTGTCCTCGGTCCTTCCGTGCTCAGTCCAGCTAGCCCTAACTAAGTCATCAGTTAGGCTGCTGGTGAAGTCCACTCCAGCTTGCAGGGTCGTAGGCTTGGAAGATCAAACCATGCCTCTAACCCTTGGGTGTATTCCCCAACTGAAGCGGGCTACACCCTTAGATTTGGGCATCACCAAGTGTGGTACCAGTCAGGACAATGCCAAGAATCGGTTGATGTATTCAGTGTAGTTCGATCCTTTCATCTCCAGGCTCAGAAAGTCAGCCTCCTGTTTTCTAGTTGATTGATCGGGCAGTACTTGTTGGTGATGAGTTCCCTGAACTCAGACCAGTTCATTCTACCAACGCATTTCTGACTCGGGGCTGAATGATGGTTTTCCACCATTCTAGTGCCGGTCCCTTAAGAGATTGGGAAGAAAACCTCACCATATGTTCAAGCTTGCATTCGCTGATATCCAACACAGCTTCGATGTCGTCCAGCTACCTATATGTTTCAATTGCACCCTCGGTGCCATAAAAGTGCTTCGGCTTGCATGCCATGAATGTCTTGTAGGAGCACCCATTTCTTATAGCTTTGGCTTCCTCATTGTTGCCTTCATCATTATTAGGTCCATTTGTCCCGGTGGCATTTCCCCGATCTGCGTTGATCTGGGCAATTATCGTTAGGATCATGTTAGCAATGGCTACCAAGTTGGCATCCTCTCATCATTCACTTGGTTAGTATTTCCCCCAATTGGTGTTTTAGGTGGAGTAGGTGGTTGGTTCCCTCCCCGGGTAGGTCCTCGTCTGCCGGCATGATTTCCACGCCTAGGCAGCATTCTAATAGCATCATAGATAAATTCGTTTAGCATCTCATACATTTGGTTTCAGTTATTACATTGCATCACATTTATTATACACTACAGTCACGCATTGACATTTCACTCAAAGTATTCGGAGGTAACTACCTATGAGTAACTATCAATCACCCAACACAAGGATTAGCACGTTTAAAAATAATTCACCCTGCAAAAGTTAGCATCGTCAATTGATAGTTTTATAGATAAATCAAACATAGAGTCAACCATATATATAAGTGTCATTGTTTCACAAATTGGAAGGTGCAATCACCCCTATAAATAAAATTAGTTTCTAAAATAGTTAGATAGAGTACTTTCTCGGATAGTCTCGTAGCCTACTACCATGCATCCAAACATCACCACATCATCCTTGCCACCTCTTCTTCAACCATCCGAACCAACCTGAGCTTTTCATCCTTTGATCTTGCTCCAAGATTTGCACACCATGTGACGCCATCATCGCCTGAAACTGGGCGGACTGTGAAGTTCATGTGGCGTGTTAGAGGGTTAACTCGTGACGCTGGATGGTCTTCAGTATCTCGCTCAAAGTAGGGTCTGATGGACCGAAATCACTAGCCCGACAGCTTGACTGGGAGTTGGGGTCTCTAGCGAGCATACTAGGTCCATCGTACAAGCTACGCCTCGGCAGCATCCAGTACTCATCGTGAGGAAGGTGTCTGGGCGGCGCAAGCATAGGTGGTGCTGGTGATGGAACTGTCGCAGGAGGAGGTGGAGGTGGAGGCATCCTAAAGGAGACTAAGGATCCAGGTCTAGCACTCTTCCCAGGTCGACTGATAACGCGGGCTCCCCTACTCCCAACTGGTGGGATAGGTGAGTGGGTAGGTGCTACGACATGTGGTGAGTTGGAGTGCGTTCGGTTCCTGGCCGGTGATGTTCAAGGAGGAGTCCGCTGACGGCTCATTGTCCTCAGATGTCGCGGATACCCAACCGGGATATCCACATCTTCACAGGTATGCCTTGTACTCAATCTGGGGCTTAGCCCTCCTGAGAGTCCCAACGGGAGCTATCTTTTCAATTGGGTACGCAGGTGTCTTTCCTCTGTCAGCCATAATCTGGTTATCCTGTAGAAATTATCATGAGTAATTTTTTTCTCATAGCTCAAGATTGTAATAATAGTACTTGTAATAGTAGTGACGGCAGTAGTATCACATAGCAGTTGTATCAAATAGTAGTAGTATTAGTAAGCAATAGTGTCAATGAGCGGTAGTATCATCGAGCAGTAAAAGACATGAAAGTTTAATAAAATTTTCTTTACACCATGTTTAGAAAATATCTTAAGTCATTTAATCCAAAGTTTCATACCCTTGGGATTCGTGTTTGAATTCACGCATCTGATAAATTCATGATTAAGTTGATCAAGTGTATTCATCAATTTATCCAGCCCGCTTACCCCAATATTCACCCAAACAAGGACAGTCCTAAGGTATCAGGGTTGTAGCCTAGGGTCTACTAAGGTATTCCCGACTTCTCTACAACCTGTGGCTCTAATACCAATCTGTCACGCCCTAGGCCCAAGGAGGGTGGAACATCACAGACTAGCAACAAATGTGACAGCAAAAACAAACTATGATAAGAGCACACAAGTAGAGAAATCTCATGGCGTTACATTAATTAAATCAAATCCGGGACTAAACAACTTAGCCCGGTTACATCGAATTGTTTTATCATCAAAAGTACATAATTTGAAATATCAGCCAATACAAATTGTTCAAGCTTTAAGTCTGAATGATTTAATGCCATGAGGTCAAGGAACTAGGTCATCCAATAGTCTCCTGAGTCCAGAAAGACATCCATCAAGGGTTACCTGAAACATGCTCAAAAAGTTTTGTGTCAACTAAAAGTTGGTGAGTTCAAGTGCTTAAAGTTTAAAAAAAACAAAAGGGACACTTAAAGTCCACGTGTTAAAGTTTTAGTATAAATTATCACTGTTGTGGGGTCACAATCAACCCTGCACTTAGTCCCTGCTTGCCTCTTCAAAAGTTAAGTTGTACCGGTTAACCTCGAAGGGAGAACTGGGCCTCAAAACAGTGTACCATACCTTCCAGATGGTTCACCATGGTATCTTATAAAAATCTTTCACATGCCATAAACGATCCCTTAGGACCTAAGTGGGGTACCCTTCCTAAAAGGAAGGCACTGTGTGTGGGGGATTCCCCAAGTAGATCTACCCATATAAAACAAGTGGTTCACGAAAGAATTAATGATTGTGATCTAAGTATCAGCAGGTAACATCAATGTCCACAACATAAGCATCATATCATATCATAGAAAAATGTTTTAATTTAAAAGAGCATGCTTCATCCTTGAAGCAATAATAAAAAGGGGACACGAGAACCCACCTTAGTATCAATCAACGGTTTCCTTATGCAAAGAGAATATCCAAATCCTAGCACCCTATGATCATGATATAGGTAGTAAGCTATAGATTCTTAGATCATTGGAAGTGTAGTTAAGTGCATGTTTGTAGTTAATGACGCATGTGGCTTTGTTTCTTAAAAGCTTGCGTTAAAAGTTTCCTTTTTAGGAAAGTTAGGGTTTTGGCACGTGTATATCAAGTTTTATGGTCCTTATAACTTTGTTAACACTTTGATATGTTAAATATTAGTTTCTGGTCATGAGGTTGCTGAAATTTGATTAAAATGCAGAATTTACACATTTGGCCCCTCATGTTTCAATATTTACAATTTCTACCCCAGAGTTTCTCTCTTTACAATTTTTGACCTGTAATATTCTCTTAAGCCTTTTATAGCCTATTTGAGTCTATTAGAACCCTAAAATCGCAGATCTCACTTGGTGAGGATTAAATCACAAGTTTCTAGTTACCGGTTACGTTTATTTTATTAAATAAATTCATAGATATTACCTATTAACCCAAAAATTCACCAAATTTGATTTCTGTTACTGAAATAATTATTATAAGGCCTGAAATTACTTAGGTTCTAGGTTCTTCATGTTATAGCTAGATTTCTTGAATTATTTCCATATTTCGGGTCACCAAATAGACTTGTTTTGCCTAGTACATTATTCCTTTGATATTTTCAGCCTTCACTACTAGTTAACACCATTTAGCATCACTAAACTACTAAAAAATGCATCATAACCCTTGGGTCTACTATGTATCACATATATGTTGTGTGTATTTGAATTTTCACCTTTTACCCTTGTGTAACCCTATAAATCGTACCCCAAACATCACCTAATCGCTTTTACAACTTTCAAATCAGATTATAAGGATGTTCATTTACAGTTTTAAAGCACGTTTTTAACTTTGGGTGGAAGGGTTTATAATTCAAGATGATGGATGGTGCAATGGTACATAAAAATAGGGTTTTCATGGTTGAAATCCTCGTATATCAACCCTAGATTCACGGGTTTAACTTTGAATAGTACCTTGTGTGAAGTTTGAATCCCATAAATACAAGGTATGAGTGGTGAAACTTATGCTAGAATAATGAGAGTGATGTTTATAGTAAGATAGAGGTGTAGATACTAAGATTTAGTAGATGGGAGCTCATTGATACTTACAAAATAATCGGTTAGAAGGATAGAATGAGCAAAAGATCTTCGAAATGGGGCTGGAACTTCTTGTTCTTGATAGAGGAAGAGAGGCTAATATGTGTGTGTGTTTTCGGTTGAGAGGAAAAACCGAGAGGAGGTGAAGATAAATTATGAATAGCTTTTGCATGTATGGAAAAAGAGAAGAGGTGGAGTGTTAAAGTGGGTTATGGGGTTTGGCAGAATTCATGTGGTTGGTGGTTTGGGCGGCAATGCAGAATAATGTAATTTTTTATTTTTTTATTTGTTTTATTTTATTCTATTATCATTATTCTTATCATTATTATTATTATTATTGTGTTTAACCACGGATGTGCATGGCACTTAAATACTCATCCAAGTTGTCTAAGTGTTGAAAACACCATATTTGTCTCGGATAATTCATATAAGAGGATAGTTTCTATTCAATATAAGGCTCTACATGGTTAAATACCAATTTTGGATGTAAAATAAGTGTGGAAAATAATCCGAAGTTGATTATATACACGATTACACAAGTAAAATTCTAGGCGTATTACCACTTTTTAGGCGCATGAAAATGTTTGGATGTCTGGGACTTAGGCGCGTGACAATTGTGTGGGCACATGAGCACTGCTAAAACACCCAAGACTTAGCCGCATGGGCACTGTCCAGGTGCATGGGTACTGTTCACGCGCATGGGTACTATTCAGGCGCGTAGCAACTGTTCAGGCGCATGACTTAGAAAAATGTCCACTTAAATATTTGGCACAAGTCTTTAACTCGTCTTAGGGTCGAGGAGGGGTTGTTACACTTGGCTCAAAACTCAAGAGGATTAATGGTTTTACAAGAATTTAAAACATTCCATTCAAGATCAATTTCTATTTAGTGTTTTAGTATACGTAGTGCATTTAACATGTTGCTAAGCTTTTATGACTATTTGGATGGACAAATCTGTACTAGCACTATTTCAAGTGAAATATAAGTAGATCTAAGTTAGTTTGTCGTGTGAGCTTGATTAAATTCTTAATCATTGATCACACATTGAGTTACCTCTTTAACATCTTATCGCTTTCATTCTGCAATGGTAATTTGGCTCTTGAAACAAGTTGAGTTAATACGAGTAGTGTATTGGTCCCTTGCAACTTCTACAGTTGCCTTGCAGAACAATACATGATTCTATGGATAGATAGTTGTCGTTTTGATACATTTTAGTGGCTTTTCTAGGCCAGAGGGTTTAAAGATGGTCATTGAGTGTTGTGGTTGAGTTTGGGTGAATGAATCGAATTAAAGGGTGGGTTGAGTGGTCTCATGTTATGTTTGGTTTTGGTTTAAACAATACATACAAATATTTCAATTGTGATTTTTAGTGTGATTTTAGAGATCATTATGCTTATATTTGATTAAATTAGTTTCAGATTGTATTTAGCAGGTTCTGGAATCAAAACTTCATAGGATAGAAGGTTGTTACAGGAATTTAAAACTTTCTATTCGAGATCTATTTATATAACATTTTAGTATACATAGTTCATTTAACAGATATTATTTTAAGCTTTCACGACTATTTGGATGCACAAATTAGTACTTGCAGTATTTCGAATGAAATATAAGTAGATTTAGGTTAGTTGGTCGTGTGAACTTGATTTAACTTCTTATTCATTGATCACATATTAAGTTACATGTTTAACATCTCATCGCTTACATTCCGCACTTATAATTTGGCTCTTGATTCCTGTTGAGTTAATATGAGTAGTCTCTTGATGCCTTGCAACCTCTATAGTTGCATTGACGATCAATAAAGTATTCTATGTGTAGAGAGCTGTCGTGTTGATTCGTTTTGGTGGCTTTTCTAGGTTAGATGGTTTAAAGATGGTGACTGTGATAGGATCAATTAGAGCAATCTGTAACAATTATATGAACAATTCAAAGCAAAATACAAGCAATTGTAATCAAATCATGCAAAATCAAAATTCATATTTCATTGATAGCAAAGATTACAAATGATAGAGAGCAGTTCTCATAAAAACATACAACCACTTGCAATCTATACTACGTCTATGCTATTTATACTAGAACCTAAGGAACTAAATTTACACAAAAAGTCCCTATACTAGTATAAAATACAAAATAGACACTAAACAATAAAGACTAAATGTAATCTTTTAAGGGACCTAACAGACTGGGTGTTTTGGATGAGTTTCATAGGAGTGAACTGAATTCAAGGTGGGGTTGAGTGATCTCATGTTCGGTTTTGGTTTTAGTTTAACAAGAGATACAAATATTTCAGTTGTGATTGTTAGTGTGATTATAGAGATCCTTATGCTTATATTTGATTAAATTATTTCCGGAGTGTGTTTAGAAGGTTATAGGATCAAAACTCGAAAGGATTGAAGGTTTTTACAATAATTTAAACCTTTCCATTGAAAATCTATTTCAATTTAACATTTTAGTATACGTAGTTCACATGTATTATGTGAAGCTTTTGTGACTATTTGGATGCACAAATTCGTACTAGCACTATTTCAAGTGAAAGATAAGTAGATCTAAGTTAGCTGGTCATGTGAGCTTGATTTAACTTCTTATACATTTATCACACATTGAGTTACATCTTTAAATCTCATCGTTTTCATTCCACAATGGTAATTTGGTTATCTATTCTTGTTGAGTTAATACGAGTAGTCTCTTGGTCCCTTGCAACTGTTAGGACCGTGTACGTACGGAGTACTAACTAATTCAACATGAAACCAGATCAAATAGTGCCGAATCCTATTTGATTGGCGATCCAATTAGGGAGAACGTTAATCCGATCAAAACTGATGATGAGAATACGTTAAGAATTGATTAGAATCGATCAGCAACGTTCTATGAAATTGGAAGGGACTCTCTGGACGAACTAGGACGGCTAGGGTTAAGAATTCTTGAAGTGTAACGTTTTTCCACGAATTAAATGGTATTTATAGGTTTCAGTTTTCATTCATACGACTGAGCCATGCGTATGGCTCCGTCATGCGACTGAGTCGTACGATTGATTCATTCGTACGACTGCGTCATACGATTGATTCATTCGTACGACTGAGTCAGTCTTATGACTCAATTGTGCGTATGGCTCAATCACCTGGTTCAGTCGTGCGACTGGCCCATTCGCATGGTCCAATCATGCGACTGAATCATGAGACTTAGTTAAACATATTCCTGAACCTTTAATGATACAGAACTATGTCTAACTATTGGATTCTTTATGCCCAAGACACATACAATATTGATGTGGTTAGCACGTCATGATCCAAGTCGGGTCATACCCAATAACAAGCTTAGCAAACACCAATTAATATTTAATTGATGATATGATCATGCAATTAAATATATACACCATTTTAGAAAATTAGTTTTTCTAAATAAGTTGCATATGGGATTGAACAACTTACAGGGATATTTTGTTCATGGATATTATTTGTAATGTTGTTTAATTTAGTTAAATAACATCAAATAATAAAACAAGCTGAAAATTCGGAATTTTCAGCATTCTTGATTCGGTTTTGGTGTCAAAATCCTAACAAGAAAGGTTTTTGCATCATGCTTGTGGGTATGGAAGCTTGAGAACATCTACCTTGGTGTTTTGGCCATTCAAGAGCAGCCCCATCTTCATCCAAATCACGTTTTAGCAGCCCGTTTGGAAGGTGTTTCATCCACGTTTTCAGCAGCATACAAAAGGTAGTTTGTATGTCATGTTTGGGTTGTTATTTCTTATTGATAGCTAGTTCAAACACATATTAATGATCCTTATGTTCATGGGTTTGTTAAAGCAAAGTTATGAAATTTTATTTTCAGATTATAACATGATATTAATCTATTATTCCGCTGCGTTTTCTTGTTTAAATGGTTAAACAACAATGTTAAAGATACAACAAACCCAACATTGGCATCTAGAGCCGGATATGTGGATGAATAGCTTCTTTGGTCCTTATAAATAGGTTTTATGGGACTTTAACAACCTATTAGGGGCTGTTTTGTGATGATATGATGATACCCCAACCTTTCAAGATTATATCTTGCATGCTTATGATTAAATCTTGAAAGGATGACATCAAATGGTTGATTATATTATTTCGGACATAACCCTAAAGTTTTGGTTCATGTTGGCCAGAACTTTAAGGTTATAAAAAAGGGGTTCATTTAGTTCTTGAAATGATGTATATGGATACATGTTTTAGTGCATAACATAGCCTTGACCATGTGTGTTTAGGATTTGTTTGATTGTGGAATTGTCATGTTGGTTGTATTCATTTAAAAGGGTTGTAATAATTTCTTTTGCTTTAATATATGGGTTGTAATTTAGTTATTCATTTGGTTATGTAATAAATAGAATAGGTTCATTTCTTTTATTATAAAATTGTATTAGGATATAATTTTGTAAAAAAAGATGCACAAGAAGAAGACCCAAAAGCAAGGACACAAAAGACATGGACACTTGAAGCATACGGATGCAGGTTCAAGTGGGAGTTCATGGACACTTAGAAGTGTCAATTTTAAACCCTTAGGAATGACCTTATGACAACACTTGTGATGGCAAATAAGTGTAGTCAACTTAGTGGCTATGGTTATGCACATATGTTTGTATGATTATGCTTGTTTGGTTGTTTGTTGTATGATTGTTGTTTGATATTTTGATATGCATAACAAACTCATTAGCAAACTTAACATGCTAAAAATTTATGGTTTCTAATCATTAAATGGTTAATAAAAGGTTATTAAAAGGATTAATGATTTAATAAAAGAGGTTTTATTAAAAATAAACCATAGGATACCTTGCATTTGAAAGCATGCAAATACAAGGTACATAGAGTTTTCAAAACTAGAATTAATGAAAACCAAAAATCCCTTTTGAAACAAGTTTAACACCATCCTTTTACACGACACTCGAATCACTTGAGAACTATTTGTGGGATAAAGGTCACCTAACCACTTTTAGGGAACTTGTGTTTTGAGGTGGGCTTAACATATTTGTGGGATAAAGGTCACCTAACTACTTGTATGTGTAAACTCACACGTGTGTGTAAGTAGGACAACTTGAATTGGAAAGCATGTGCATAGGGTCACCAAAGCATGGCGTACAATGGTGTTGATGGGATTAAACATGCCAACCAAACATAAGATGTTTAACCGATCCCATAAAGGCTAGAAGTTGCAAAAGGTTGCAATTGTCAAATGTTGACTACCTTGTTAATTTAAATAATGGGATACAGGTCACCTAACCGTTATTTGAAAGTAATGTTGGATTCTAGATTTTAATTATTAATTGTCTATGATACATAAAAGGGTATTAATAATTAAAATGAAATTTTTCAGAAATACTAATAAGAACTTTGTAAATTTTGTAGAATGGCCGCAAAAAATAATGCTACCACCCCGACCGTCCATACCCTATCACTTAGAACAATTTTAGAAAGGGATCGTCAGAATGACAACAACCATGTGGACTCAATTTTGAAACTTGAGAATCGTTCTCATAAAATGAGTAAAGGCCTATGTCCTTGATGATCCCATGTCTCACCAACCAACGCTGTTGATGTTAAGGCCTTTTGACGATTGGCTTAGGCACATTAAGGATTCTTTGCAAGTTTCCTACCTCATGTTGGGAATATGATTCCTGAACTCCAAAAGGGTTTGGAACATCCCAGGGCATATGACATGATAATCTAGTTGAAGGAAATGTTCCTTCAACAAACTTTAGTAAGATTGCTTCGAAACGGTTCAAGCACTTTATGCATGTCACATGGAAGAAACCCAATCGATATCATCTTATATATTCTTAAGATGAAAAGCCACATTGATAGCCTCAAGAAGCTTAACTGTCCTGTCTTAAAGTAGTTGGCCAAGGATTTGATCCTTGATTGCCAAACTAAAGGTTTGAGACATTCATAATAAACTGTAATATGAACGGGTGGGACAAGAGCATCGGTGAAATTCACGCAATGCTCAAAGCAACCGAGGCAGGGATGGGTAGAGAGGTTCTACCTATTCTCTCGATCAATGAGGGAGGCTATAAGAAATGGCCAATCCCGATCCTAAGGCAATTATTGCCAAAAGAAAGGAATACATCAAAGCAAAGGTTAAGGCGAAACCTAAAAAACCTAAGCTTATGAAGCCTAAGGTAAAGGAGAACGATCCATGCTTTGAGTATGGAGAGATAGGAAAATAAAAGGGAATTATCCCTCCTATCTCAACGAGTTGAAAAATAAGAGGGATGCTAGGAAAACCTCGAATACAATTTTCATGATTCACATTGTATTAAATGTCATTTCTTCAAACACATGGGTATTGGATACCTGATGTGAGACTCATACTTGCAATTGTTGCAAAGGGGTTCAAAAGAAATGTGCGCTTCAAGGAGGGAAACTCTATTTTGAGACTTTCAAATGGTTTGGAAGTTGTTCTCAAAACATTTTGTATGCACCTAGTTTGACTGGGAACATAATGTTTCCTATTAAAACAACATGGTTATGATTTAAAGTTTGTAAATAATGGTATTAAGTTTTACGGATGATGTATTTCATTTTAAGGATATGCCTTTTAATGATATTCATGAATTAGTTCATGATAATTCCTATATAATAACTCATTATACACATTAAGCACCAAGAAACTTAAAATCGGTTTAAGTTATTATTATCTTTAACATTGTCATCTTGGTCACATAAACAAGAATTGGATTCAAACACTTCAAAAGAATGGTCTTTTGCAAAACAAATGAAAATGTTTCATTTGATAAATGTGAACCAAAAGACTTATTAGGAATGATACATTTGGATGTATGTGGTCCTTTTAAGATAATGACAAAGATTGGTGAAAAGATACTTCATTACTGTTACCGACGATTACAGTCGCTATTATTGTGTGCACTTGATGACACATAAGAATGAAGCTTTGAAATGTTCAAAATCTTCAATAATGAAGTAGAAAATAAACTCTACATAACTATCTAAGTTCTTCATTCTGATAAAGGAGAAACTGAACCCTATTGGATATGGTTCAACTTATTATGGCTATGAGCTTACCACCTTTATCATCTTGAGTTTTTGCATTACTCTCTGAGACTCATATTATGAATATGACCCGGGCAAAGAAAGTGTATATTAGTAGAGAATCCACAGAGACTGTATGGGATACTGTTTCTTTGACTCAGCGAAGCAAAAGTATTTATTGCTTGAAAGGCTAAGTTCTTGGAAGCCAAGTTCCTTATGGAAGGAATGACGTATAGAACAGTGGAATTTGATGTGGATCAAGATCCACAAGCCAATACACGTTTGGTTGACACTAACTATCAACAAGAGTTTGTTGATGATGATCAAGAGGTTGGTCAATACACATAAAATGTTCACAGATCTGGTAGAGTTAGCATTCCACCTGAAAGATATGGATTTTTCGTGGTTGGATGCTATGTGGTTGACTCCGATGAGCCAACTACATACCATGATGCAATGTCCAATTCGGATTGTGACAAATGGCTGGAAGCCATGAACGTAGAGATGCAATCCATGTATGACAACCAAGTTTAGGAATTGGTTGACCCTCCACTTAACTCCAAACCGGTTAGATGCAAGTGGGTTTGTTGGTACACATGTCCCCAGTTCTAGTCTAGTGAGCATAAATGTAATAGAACTTCTTCTTGTAACACATATGTAATGTTTAATTAATATAATGAAAATCTCTTCTATATATGATTATGGTTGTTTAATGTTAGATCTATTATATTATTTATTGTTACACGCATATATGACAATGTTATATAGGTTTACAGTTGTTAGACATAGTTCTGAACCATTGAAGGTTCAAGAATGTGTTTAACTAAGTATCCTGATTCAGTCATACGACTGGACCATGCGAATGGGACAATCGCACAACTGAACCAGTTGATTGAGTCAATCGTACATTTGAGTCATAAGACTGACCCAGTCGTCCGAATGAACCAATCGTACGACTCAGTCGCACGATTGAGCCAGTCGCTTGGCTCAGTCGTACGAATGAGAGCTGTAACCTATAAATACCACTTAATTCGTGGAAAAACATAACACTTCGAATACTTAGAACCCTAGTCGACCCAGAGCGCCCTGTTCGTCCCTTCCAAGTTCATAAAACGTTTCAGATCATTCCTAGTTCGTTCTTAACGTTTTCTAATCGTTAGGTTTGATCTTGTTACCGTTTTCCCTTATTGGATTGTCAATCAAATAGGATTCCGCACTATTTGATCCGGTTTAACGAAGAATCTGTTAGTACTCCGTCCGTACTCGGTCCTAACAAGTGGTATCAGAGCATTGGCTCTTGATTCTTCGTGGATTCAATCGTTTTTGTGAAAAAGTTTACGTTTTTAGCGAAAAGATCTGTTCTTTCTGCTCAAAAATCAAGCTTTTACGTGTGCATGTTCTTAAAATTCAATCTTTTTCGAGTTACAGCCGTCTAGGGTGTAAAAACTTGCGTTTTACGTCAAAGTTTGTGAAAACCCTCGATTTCAGCAGTCTCAGTCGCACAATTATCTCAATCGTACGACTGAAGTGCAGTCGCCCAGTTCAATCGTACGATTGAACTCAGTCGCTTGTTCAATCACCCAGTTGAGTCGGTCGGTCTGTCCAGTCGCTCAAGTGTCACAATCGCCTGTCCAGACGTACGATTGAGTTCAATCGCACACTGTTTGTGTCAGTCGCCTCTCAGTCGTACACTCCAGTCGCCCAAATAGTTCACTCTTCAAGTTTAAACTAAGAAAAAATGGACTCCGAAAATTTTGCCTTCTCAGCCGGAAAGGACTCTAGGATTCAGAATCTTCTGTTACTGGAAAATGAAATTGGAAATCACAAAAAACAACCTAAACTACTGTCTATTGATGAATTTCCTCAGTGGAAACAAAGATTTGAAATTCATCTTAATGGTGTGGATACCAATTTGTGGAACTCGATTGAGACTGGATATAATATGCCCGTTGGTGCTGATGGAATACCGTTGACTTTAAGTGGACTAAGCGATGCACAAAAGGTTGCCTATAATGCTAAAAAGAAGGCTTATGCAATGTTGGCACAGTCGATTCCCAAAGACATCTTTCATCAATACTCAGAGCACAAACAGAGCAAAAAGTTATGGGACGCTCTTGAGAAGAGATACCATAGCAATTCTACACTTAAGTCACTGAAGGCTAAAGCGTTGAAGATAGAGTTATACAACTTCTCGTCTATTGGGAATGAAAGCTTGGATGAGATCATTGATCGCTTCTGCCATCTGATGAGTGAACTTCACACTCATGGGGTTAAGACATCTAAAGAAGATAAAGTTACAAGCTTGGCTGAGGGTTTACCAGAGAAGTGGGATTCCTTTATTTCCACTTTACGCTATAACTCAGTTTTGGAAACTTTGGATATTAATGACTTCATCCTGAAACTGAGAGAGGAAGAGGTACAACACAAGTACAGAAAGAAGAAAGGAGCTTACACTCAAGATCCATCACTTTACAATGTTACTCCTACTTCTACTTCTACTCCAAAGCCTCCATTGCTCCTCTGCAAACTGCTTTCGCGTCAAATGTATCACCATCAGCAGATCAAGGCTCATCATCTGCTAGTGAGTCACATGGTGCATCTGGGGTACTACAAAGTCCTATAGTTACTCAGTCAACTAAGTTAATGACTGAAAATTTAGGAAATGTAACTGTAGAGGTTGCAAAGGAACACATGGATCTACTTGCTGCGGTAGTTCACTCGTATGATGGTTTAGTGGCCGGGAAGATTGGAGACTGCCACCTGGCTGATGAAGACTACGAGCAGGTGGATGAGAACGAGTTGGAACGGATGGACATAATGTGGGCTCTAGCAAGTGATGTGCGACGAGCTAAGAAGTTTGTGAAAAAGACGGGACAGAATCTAGTGGCTACCAAAGATACTACATTTGGTTTTGACAAGTCCAAAGTCACTTGCTTCAACTGTGGAGAAAAAGGCCACTTCAAGTGGGAATGTGTAAAACCAAAGAAGACTGGCAACGGGAATCCATTCTCATCATTCACCAAACAAGATAAGGAGAAAAAGGCAGTTCCAACAAGGAGTGACTCCAAAGCTATGGTTGCTCAAGGTGATGAAGGACAGGATTGGTCCTTCAGATTCTTATCTGACAGTGAAGCCAACATAGCATCCGTTGAGGATTTGAATAAAGACTCAACAAGTGAGGGAGAGAGCTCAGCTGAGATTGATACTGCTGAAATGGAAGAGACTTTAGCTGCTGTTAACCAAATCGTTAAGAATGAGCTGAATGCTGAATCTGAAGCACAACCACAATCTCATAATGCTTTCATGGCCGGAATGTCCACATCTGCACAGGTAGAATCAAAAGATGAACTGTTTGCTAAACATGCATGTGTTGAATGTGAAAAAATTAGGGAAAGCATTGACTTAAAATTTGCTAGGTTATTAGATCACAATGATAACTTAGTAAAGGACTTAAAATTATGCACAGAGGCTAACAAAGTTTTAAAACAAAATGAAAGCAGTTACAAGGAAAAGGTTGAGGCATTAAAGAAACAATTAAAAGAGACTGAAGTTGTTGCCCTCAACCAAGAGAATGATATTAAATTCTATTTAAAGACCATTGGAGAAACTAAAAAGGATAAAGCAGTTTACAAGTTGAAATGAGTCTTTAAAACAAAAACTTCACAGTCTTGCGAGCTCCTCGCATATTTTGAAAAATTTGGTTAAGGAACGCAACAACGGGGAGGGTTTGGGTTATAAAGTTGTTGTTGGTACACATGGTGGTGGTGGTGGATGTGACAGTGTGAGGTGAAGGGATAGTAGTGGTGGTTGGAGATGTTTGGGATGATGTAGAGGTGGTAGCTGTGGTGAACCTTAGTCTCTTTCCTTTCTTACCATGCGGACGCGCCATGTTCTTCTTCCTTTACCCGTTGACAAAGGTGCTCCTCCTCTATTGCTGGAATCATCAGGGGCATACGAGGGATCAGACTCAATGCGTGAGTCCCCTGATGTACCAGACTGTCCACCAACATCTCTCAGTCCTCTCTCGGTGGCAACCACTTTGCTGCCAACCCTCCGGGTCAAACCTTCTTCATCACTTTCTTCCTCATCATCGGGTGGACAAAAGTCAGGAACAAACCCGGCAGTTGCCGTGTCTGTGTGTGGTGATGATGGCTGAGCTGTAGAAGTAGATGGTCCCTCAGAGGAAATTGGTACACTATCTCCATCATGACTATCATCATCATCTGAGTCAACAGATGATATAGCAATCACCTCAGTGTCAGAATCACTGTCGTCATGACGCCATTTACGCCTCCTTGGCGCCACATAATCTTCCCGGGCCAGATGCCCTATCAATCTCTTGAACACGGGCTTCACCTGCTTGCCCCTATAAACCTTCATTCTGCCCAGAGTAGTGTCATCCATGATCTCCAATACCACTGCATCGCTCTTCTCTTTGGGCAACTCAGGTAACTTCTCATCGAAAATGAGCTGAAGAAATCGTGGGTACATGCAGAAACTTTCTTTTCCCTTTGCCACCAAGTTCTCAATCAGATAATTAAAGATCATGTTGGAGAAGCTGAAAGGGTGGTTGAGAACTAATGCAACATATGCATTCTGAATTTGGTCCAACAAGTCATCGAACCCACCCCTCCTAGCAGCAATGCACTTTAGGATGACATGAGCTAGGTATTTGTACTGGGGACTCAGGTTGCTCTTGTTCAGCACACCCGTGTTGATGTCCCCGCAGTACCCAATCCTCATAAAGCACCCACGAACAGTCAGAGGATGCAGCTTAACTGGATGATCCTCATCATCTCCAAATCCCAAAACTCTTCTGATATCTCCCGCTGTGATCTCTATTGCCCTACCAAAGATGGTACTTAGGATGCGGTAGGGTTCCACAGATCGGTCTACCGAAGCTCTTGCCCAAAATGCCTGATGGATAGACTGATATGGTGTACATGGTGTGGAGATAGCTCGATAAATCCTGGATCTCCTCAAAAATTCTATGATCCCTGAAAATTCTCCTCCATTTCTAGAAGTGGAATCCAAATTAGCACAGATGTTGTGCTTTGGATTTATGGTCCACCTGTTAGCCATGTTCCTGTAACAAAAATAGCAAACGTACGTTATAAACTTGAACAACAGAGTTTGACTAAATCAGAAACCAGTGTAGTTCAATCGTGAGAATGAACTATGCGACTGGGTTTAGTCGAATGATGTATTTCTGCGATTGAGTTGTCCGACCGAATGAACTCATTCGAATGACTTATTCGGCCGATTGAATGAATCACTTCCTTCAATCGGGTGATTGAAGTTCATTCGGGGCAACCAATCGAATGGCAGACTCAACCCATTCGCATAATCCATTCGGCCGAATGAATGAGTCTCCTCTTTCAATCGGTCGATTGAAGTTCATCAGGGAGACCAGTCGCATCGAAGAGACCTGTTCCATTTCAACTCAGAGTTGTCATTTTTGCGAATTAGACATTAAGTACAGGCTTGTTAGACTCGCAATCATGTACCTAGACTACTTAAATCATTTATTTACACATTTTATGTGATTAAAGCAGTCAATTTTGCAAATTTGTTACGAGTCGACAGTTAGGGCAAATGTGGACAGATTAAACATCATATTTCACGTTCTGATGCATCCATGTGTTGCGTATTACCTGTGTCACAAATCCAAATGGTCAGAATGAGTATATCACACGTATTAAAGATCAAACGAAAATTTGGCAGAGTATCGGTGCGAATCGGGAATATTAGGGCGAATGATGTATGCGATCGACTAAGGGGGCTATTTATAGCCAGACTCAGTTCAATCGGCCGACTGGACTCATTCGCCTTTCTCATTCGACCGAATCAGAATCAAGAGATACGATCGAGTCTAATCGCATGATTCATTCGTGCGATTGAACTTGGATCGTACGATTCGCTCAATCGACCAGTTTCATTCGATCAACTCACCTCCATTCGCACATTTGACCTAGTCAGGCACATTCAATCTGCCGATTGGGTCCATTCGCATGGTCCAATCTTACGATTGTATTCAATCGTATACCCCATTCGTACGACTGGGTCATATCAGATTCAGTCGAGCGATTGGGCTATACTTGTGCCATTTTTGTCAAGATATGAACCAACACTTAGTTTATTTACCAATTGATAACACATTATGTGCAATTGATCACCTCAGACATGATCCATTTAACCACCCGATCACCTCAGACGTGATCCATTTATCCACCCGATCACCTCAGACGTGATCCTTTTAACCTTTCAGAAACAATCAGTTTAGATAAACATTAAGCTCATTCAGTGACATTTAGCAGATAACAGTATACACAGTCCAACATGACTCATTATGCTAAGAAATAAATAAAATTTACACTACGAATGAAAACTGAACATCTTTTTGTGATTTTTGTTAGGGCAGGCTTGTATAGCTTATTAGCATTAACATTTTATCCGAAATGGACTCTCGTGGAATCAGACAGGCATATACACCATCACTTGGAACATTTAGTGCTTATTACACTTTGCATGATACGATTGCACAGTTTTTCACTTATCGAAGACTTCTAATATCTAACTGGGAATCATGTTTGAACTAATATGTAATTTTTATTGATTTGAACATCAGGCGATGCAGCCACGACGATTGTCAGTATGTTTGTCCACTTAAATCCATACATAGACGTTTGACACACATCAGCGATTAATTAGATGAATTAGGTCAAACAGTATTTGTGTATTCCACAGGTATATGGTAATCAATCGTCCTCAGGAGATTTTTGAGCGGTCTTGGACTTAGAAGATTTGGTTCTCAAAATTGTCAAAGAGATGCCAAGCCTCAGGTCAGTGCCATCGCATAGCAGAGAGGCGCAACCAACAATGAATTCTTAGAACGAATAGGTTATGCTTAGCCTCAGGTCAGTGCCATCGCACAGCAGAGAGGCGCAATACCTATTTATCTTCTTAGAGCAGCATATTTGCATATACATTATTTTAATGACATTTGTCATCTTTTGCTCTGTTTTGCAGGTCTTTGCTCACATTTGTGGCATTAGTTTGCTCCTCACCCCTTATTGGACATTGATTGATTGTGCAGACCAGGGATACCATGAGAACACACAACTGGTTGAGTAAATTTAGTTTAAGCCAGTTCACTGATGATGTCTAATGGTCTATTGCGTTGAATCTACTGACACATCGTATTGTGTACTTACACAAGTGATTACTTTCTCCAAGTGATTACAATACTTAGATCGTATTTATGAGACTTAGACTATTTATTTGAAACTGTTCCAAGTAACTCGGTGCCTGTGTGCTATCACTTTCCAGTTTTATCGAGTCGCATTCCAGCTTATTTGTCTGTGCCTTTTCAGCTTAACTTACCTCCCCCCCCTTTTTTTTTTTTTTTTTTTTTTTAAGTAAATGCATACTATCGAAAAACAGTGGCCACTTGTACAGCGTATACACATCAGACGCTGACAAGTTGATAAGCCACATAGGGTCGAACACCCTTATAGCTTCCATTGACCCGTCCTTTTCCAAAACAATGACTGCCTCACCCGAGCACCAGTCATAGTACCACCACTTAAAGTGTGGGGTAAAGTCCTATGGCATCTCCCTCAGTGGAATTCTGGACATTGTGCGCGGAGGTCGCCACTTCAGGACTATCTTAGGCTGACCAGTGATGGGACTTACCTCAGACCTTCTGAGGTACCTCGTAGCCTGCTGAGGTTTGAAGTTTACCCATCTGGTCCTATACTCCTTCTTCAATGCAGCCTCAAACCAGCCAGACATCTTCTTCGGATTAGCATAAAGAAGCTTTAGGCGTGCCAACTGGTTGAGTTCAAAACCTGGGAGAGTCTTCAGATCATGAGGGAATCTAAAGTACTCGATTCCCCTCTCCCTCTTCACTGCATATACTCCGAGGTCATCAAAATGAGCCCAAGCTATAATTTCCCTGACACCTTCATATTCTTCTTTACTTTGTATAACTTGGTGTAGGTACTCTGAGCTGTTGTAGTACGTTATGCTCGGACCTCGGCGAAGCAAGCCGCCCATTCAGCCTTTCGAATGTCAACTTCGGCGTCCGTTGCTTGAGCTTGGCTTGTTGAGGCTTCAGCTCCCTTTTCTTTGTCATGGAGTTTATCCAGAATATCACTATCAAGGTTGTTCACCAGATCAGGAAACGCGTTTCCCTCTTGATCAGTGTATTCTGGATAATGCTGATCTGTGATGTCTTCAATTTCAATTTCTTCAACATCTTGAAGCTTGTCATCATCAGCATCCTCAAAAACTGGAGCATCTTTCATGATTTCATCTGGATTCAGACGAAACATGTCAGCCAGTTGCTCATCGGTGAGGTTGTGAATAATTTCTCCTTCTTCAGGAGTATAACTCACAGACCTTCTGACGATCCCCTGTAGATCAAGAATCATTGTTAGTTGAGACTTGACCTGTTGGAGGGGAGCAACATCATGTTCGTCTCTCTAAAAGTTAGGATCTGTTTGATTTAAACATGCAACACAATACTTGTTAGTAAATAATCAAACATTGTCATTAACTTAAGATATAACATTCATTAATTAAATGTAACATAATTTGAAATACAAAAGTCTGTTAAATACATAAACATGACTAACTAAACAGTACTTTTGTCTTGAATTTCTGGAGTTTCTCCAGTTGGAGCAGACGAAGAGGGTCCTTGATCATGTCGGCGTTTAGAACGCCTTTCGCCTGCAACATTATCGCTTTGATCTCCGGCAGTTTCTCCTCCTTCACCTTCATCATCTTCCTTCTTCTCATCACCATCATTACTTTCATCACTACCATCATCATCATCGTCATCATCCTCATCATCTTCATCATCGTCTTCCTCATCCTCACCATCATCATCATTATCATCACCATCACCTTCTCCAATCTTGAGGGGCTCACTTTGAGTACCTTTCAGTTTTAGCACAAGAGTCTTATGAGCCGCCTCTAGCTTTCCCATCCTCTCATCCGTTTCAGACTCGTGTTGTAACAAGCCTGTGATCTGATCGGTCTGCGAAGTGATCACTTGGACTTATGAGGATGTTAACTCCCTCAATCTTTCAATCTCAGCTGCCTGTGAAGAACTTTGTTCTTGCAGCTGAAGGATCTGAGCTGTCTTAGCCTTATCAGAGGCTAACAGCTGAAGCACCATGCTGTTGAGAGCAGCAAGCTGATCTACTACAGAAATTGGTGGGATGAATGAGCTGGATGGGAACGGTGAGGGACCTGTTTGTTGAGTGGTGGTGGTGGAGGTGGCTGTGGTGAATATAGGGGAGGGGATGAATGATGTGGTAGGCTGTACAGTGGTGGAAGTGGTGAATATAGGAGAGGGAGTGAATGAGGTGGTAGTCGGTACAGTGGTGGTGGTGGTGGATGTGACAGTGTGAGGTGAAGGGATAGTAGTGGTGGTAGGAGATGTTTGGGATGATGTAGAGGTGGTAGTTGTGGTGAACCTTAGTCTCTTTCATTTCTTACCATGCGGACGCGCCATGGTCTTCTTCCTTTTACCCGTTGACAAAGGTGCTCCTCCTCTGTTGCTGGAATCATCAGGGGCATATGAGGGATCAGACTCAATGCGTGTGTCCCCTGATGTACCAGACTGTCCACCAACATCTCTCAGTCCTCTCTCGGTGGCAACCACTTTGCTGCCAACCCTCCGGGTCAAACCTTCTTCATCACTTTCTTCCTCATCATCGGGTGGACAAAAGTCAGGAACAAACCCGGCAGTTGCCGTGTCTGTGTGTGGTGATGATGGCTGAGCTGTAGAAGTAGATGGTCCCTCAGAGGAAATTGGTACACTGTCTCCATCATGACTATCATCATCATCTGAGTCAACAGATGATATAGCAATCACCTCAGTGTCAGAATCACTGTCGTCATGACGCCATTTACGCCTCCTTGGCGCCACATAATCTTCCCGGGCCAGATGCCCTATCAATCTCTTGAACACGGGCTTCACCTGCTTGCCCCTATAAACCTTCATTCTGCCCAGAGTAGTGTCATCCATGATCTCCAATACCACTGCATCGCTCTTCTCTTTGGGCAACTCAGGTAACTTCTCATCGAAAATGACCTGAAGAAATCATGGGTACATGCAGAAACTTTCTTTTCCCTTTGCCTCCAAGTTCTCAATCAGATAATTAAAGATCATGTTGGAGAAGCTGAAAGTGTGGTTGAGAACTAATGCAACATATGCATTCTGAATTTGGTCCGACAAGTCATCGAACCCACCCCTCCTAGCAGCAATGCACTTTAGGATGACATGAGCTAGGTATTTGTACTGGGGACTCAGGTTGCTCTTGTTCAGCACACCGTGTTGATGTCCCCGCAGTACCCAATCCTCATAAAGCACCCACGAACAGTCAGAGGATGCAGCTTAACTGGATGATCCTCATCATCTCCAAATCCCAAAACTCTTCTGATATCTCCCGCTGTGATCTCTATTGCCCTACCAAAGATGGTACTTAGGATGCGGTAGGGTTCCACAGATCGGTCTACTGAAGCTCCTGCCCAAAATGCCTGATGGATAGACTGATATGGTGTACATGGTGTGGAGATAGCTCGATAAATCCTGGATCTCCTAAAAATTCTATGATCCCTGAAAATTCTCCTCCATTTCTAGAAGTGGAATCCAAATTAGCACAGATGTTGTGCTTTGGATTTATGGTCCACCTGTTAGCCATGTTCCTGTAACAAAAATAGCAAACGTACGTTATAAACTTGAACAACAGAGTTTGACTAAATCAGAAACCAGTGTAGTTCAATCGTGAGAATGAACTATGCGACTGGGTTTAGTCGAATGATGTATTTCTGCGATTGACTTGTCCGACCGAATGAACTCATTCGAATGACTTATTCGGCCGAATGAATGAATCACTTCCTTCAATCGGGTGATTGATGTTCATTCGGGGCAACCAATCGAATGGCAGACTCAACCCATTCGCATAATCCATTCGGCCGAATGAATGAGTCTCCTCTTTCAATCGGTCGATTGAAGTTCATCAGGGAGACCAGTCGCATCGAAGAGACCTGTTCCATTTCAAACTCAGATTTGTCATTTTTGCGAATTAGACATTAAGTACAGGCTTGTTAGACTCGCAATCATGTACCTAGACTACTTAAATCATTTATTTACACATTTTATGTGATTAAAGCAGTCATTTTGCAAATTTGTTACGAGTCGACAGTTAGGGCAAATGTGGACAGATTAAACATCATATTTCACGTTCTGATGCATCCTTGTGTTGCGTATTACCTGTGTCACAAATCCAAATGGTCAGAATGAGTATATCACACGTATTAAAGATCAAACGAAAATTTGGCAGAGTATCGGTGCGAATCGGGAATATTAGGGCGAATGATGTCTGCGATCGACTAAGGGGGCTATTTATAGCCAGACTCAGTTCAATCGGCCGACTGGACTCATTCGCCTTTCTCATTCGACCGAATCAGAATCAAGAGATACGATCGAGTCTAATCGCATGATTCATTCGTGCGATTGAACTTGGATCGTACGATTCGCTCAATCAACGAGTTTCATTCGATCAACTCACCTCCATTCGCACATTTGACCTAGTCGGGCACATTCAATCTGCCGATTGGGTCCATTCGCATGGTCCAATCTTACGATTGTATTCAATCGTATACCCCATTCGTACGACTGGGTCATATCAGATTCAGTCGAGCGATTGGGCTATACTTGTGCCATTTTTGTCAAGATATGAACCAACACTTAGTTTATTTACCAATTGATAACACATTATGTGCAATTGATCACCTCAGACATGATCCATTTAACCACCCGATCACCTCAGACGTGATCCATTTATCCACCCGATCACCTGAAATGTGATCCTTTTAACCTTTCAGAAACAATTAGTTTAGATAAACATTAAGCTCATTCAGTGACATTTAGCAGATAACAGTATACACAGTCCAACATGACTCATTATGCTAAGAAATAAATAAAATTTACACTACGAATGAAAACTGAACATCTTTTTGTGATTTTTGTTAGGGCAGGCTTGTATAGCTTATTAGCATTAACATTTTATCCGGAATGACTCTCGTGGAATCAGACAGGCATATACACCATCACTTGGAACATTTAGTGCTTATTACACTTTGCATGATACGATTGCACAGTTTTTCACTTATCGAAGACTTCTAAGATCTAACTGGGAATCATGTTTGAACTAATATGTAATTTTTATTGATTTTGAACATCAGGCGATGCAGCCACGACGATTGTCAGTATGTTTGTCCACTTAAATCCATACACAGACGTTTGACACACATCAGCGATTAATTAGATGAATTTGGTCAAACCGTATTTGTGTATTCCACAGGTATATGATAATCAATCGTCCTCAGGAGATTTTTGAGCGGTCTTGGACTTAGAAGATTTGGTTCTAAAAATTGTCAAAGAGATGCCAAGCCTCAGGTCAGTGCCATCGCACAGCAGAGAGGCGCAACCAACAATGAATTCTTAGAACAAATAGGTTATGCTTAGCCTCAGGTCAGTGCCATCGCACAGCAGAGAGGCGCAATACCTATTTATCTTCTTAGAGCAGCATATTTGCATATACATTATTTTAATGACATTTGTCATCTTTTGCTCTGTTTTGTAGGTCTTTGCTCACATTTGTGGCATTAGTTTGCTCCTCACCCCTTATTGGACATTGATTGATTGTGCAGACCAGGGATACCATGAGAACACACAACTGGTTGAGTAAATTTAGTTTAAGCCAGTTCACTGATGATGTCTAATGGTCTATTGTGTTGAATCTAATGACACATCGTATTATGTACATACACAACCCTAGATCTACTTTCTCCAAGTGATTACAATACCAGTCAAAGCTTCTATCATATTCCCATTTTGTTAGACTTAGACTTCTCTGATTTATGATTTTTATTTTTGAAACTGAAAACCAATTTGATGTTCCAAGTAACTCGGTGCCTGTGTGCTATCACTTTCCAGTTTTATCGAGTCGCATTTCCAGTTTATTTGTCTGTGCCTTTTCAGCTTAACTTACCTCCCCCCCCCCTTTTTTTTTTAAGTAAATGCATACTGAAATAAATCTCCCCCTAAAATTCTAAAACAAAAAATCTTTTTGTGTTTTTGGATTTTATACGACAAGGGAATTAAAAAATAATATAAAATAAAATGAAGGAAAAAGAAAATAAACAAATAAACACTAGTCGGACTATGTATCTGCTTCTTCAGCAATCACATCACTTTTCTTTTTAACGCCGTTGACCTCTAGCAGATATAAAAATCTTGGTTTATCAAATGGCTTGGTGTAAAGGTCAGCGCGCTGAAAATCCGTGTTAATTTTAATCACATCAATTAATTGTTTTTCATAGCAATCGCGTATGAAATGATATTTAATCCCGATGTGTTTTGTTTTTGGGTGTTGAACAGGATTTTTAGTGACAGCTATGGCAGCAGAATTATCAACATAAATAGGAGTGTTAGAAAATTTCAAACCGTAGTCTCGCATTTGCTGTTGAATCCAGATGATCTGAGAGCAGCAACTTGCAGCAGCAACATATTCAGCTTCACAGGTTGATAGAGCAACCGAGGTCTGCTTCTTACATTGCCAAGTGACTAACCGTCTTCCAAAGAACTGACACCCTGCTGATGTAGACTTGAAATTCATCTTGCAGCCACCATAGTCTGAATCGCTGTATGCGGTAAGCTCGAAGTCATCATCATGAGGATACCACAATCCCAGTGTTGGAGTACCCTTCAGATAACGAAAAATCCTTTTCACCCCAATCAAGTGATTCACTTTTGGCTTCGCTTGATATCTAGAACATAAACATGTTGCATACATGATATCTGGACGCGAGGCAGTGAGATACATGAGAGATCCGATCATCCCACGATACATAGTGGCATCCACCAAATCCCCATTCTCATCAGGAGCCACATCATGATTTGTGGCGAGAGGGGTACCGGCAGCAGACGCATTTTCCATGTCAAATCGACTGAGAATATCGCCGACATATTTGGACTGATGTAAGAAAATGCCGGTAGGAGTTTGATCCACCTGTAATCCTAAG
Source organism: Flaveria linearis (assembly GCA_024085815.1). NCBI lineage: Eukaryota > Viridiplantae > Streptophyta > Magnoliopsida > Asterales > Asteraceae > Flaveria > Flaveria linearis. Next base: position 42,198,351 of record CM044014.1, on the reverse strand, counting down.
AAGAACTTCATTTCTCCCATTGCACTCATTTCAAACTCTGCCTTCATCACAGATTCGAACTCTTTGCACAAGGCTTCATTTCTAGATCCAAAGATGATGTCATCCACATAGATCTGCACCATAAGCAAGTCACCATCCTTTTCTTTGATGAATAATGTACAGTCAATCACACCCCTGCGAAAACCATGTTTCAACAAATGGGTGGAGAGCTTTTCATACCAAGCTCGAGGAGCCTGATGTAGCCCGTACAGAGCCTTGTCTAACTTGTAGACTCTGTCCCGATGATAAGGATCTTCGAATCCTTCGGGTTGACTGACATATACTTCTTCACGGATTTCCCCATGCAAGAATGCACTCTTAACATCTAGTTGATAACTTTGATCTTCATATAAGAGGCGTAGGCTAGAAAGATACGTATAGCTTCCATTCTAGCTACGGGAGCAAAGACTTCATTGTAGTCGATTCCTTCGACTTGCCTGAAGCCTTGAACGACCAACCGTGCTTTGTTTCTGATAACAACACCCTGGTCATCCTTCTTGCACTTTAGTACCCATTTGGTACCAATTACCTTGACTCCTTTTGGCCTGTCAACTAGAGTCCAGACTCTGAGTTTCTTGAACTGGAGTAGCTCTTCTTGCATGGCATTGACCCAGGCCTCATCTTTTAGGGCGTCACAGACATATTTAGGCTCGATTTGTGAAACAAAACATGAGAAAGCCCCGTCATTGACATAACCCTTTTCCATGACTTCCGCATAATCAGCAGAGTACAGCTGATTTCGTGTTTGCACACCGGATTGAATGTCCCCAATGATAGATGAGGGGGGATGATTCACACTGATCTTAGTCACTGGTGTGGTAGGAACCACAACCTCAGAATCCAGATTGGTGACTACTGGTTCAGTATCCGGATTTCCTGCAGCTGGTTCAGCAGCTGATGACTCACTGTGTTGATTAGCTGTATGCTCAGGGTTAGAAGCAGATGCTTCTTCATCACCTGATGAATCATCACTCTCATCATGAGCAGAAGTCGAAGAGCTTGAGGCACTATCAGTAGGTGTGATGTTGCTTGAATCCAGATTCGGGGAGATAAGAACATCATACATCATCTGGGTAGCAACGTCATCCTCTGAATCAAACTGTGGAAGATTAAAGGATTTGAAAAAGCCATCATAATTGAAGAATGATGATGGACCTTTTCCAGCAGGAGGTGTGATGTATCTCTGAACATCCACGTTGCACCACACCTCTACCTGACCCGTCGAGTTATTGTAAACTCGCTTGTCTGGGATGCTGTATCCTAAGAATATTCCTTGATCAGCTTTCTCGCTGAACTTGCCATCCTGAGTCTTCTTCAGCAATGTACATGGAGCTCCAAATGGTTCCAGATACTCCAAATTTGGCTTTCTCTTCTGAAGTAGCTCGTAACAAGTCTTGCCATGCCTTTTGACTACTAACACACGATTAAGTGTGTAGCAGGCATTTGCAACCGCCTCATTCCAGAACTGAACTGGGAGCTTTGAATCAGCTAACATGGTTCGCGCAGTCTCAATTAAGCTCCGATTCTTTCGTTCTGCAACTCCATTCATCTGTGGTGTGTATGCGGAAGTGAACTGATGAACAATTCCCTTTTCCTTGCAGAAAGCATCCATCCACTGATTTTTGAACTCTGTGCCATTGTCAGAACGTATTCTTCTCACCTTCAGGTTGTAGAGTGACTCCAAAGTCATGACGAGCAGCTTGAATGATTCAAACGTTTCTGATTTAGCTTTCAGAAACATCACCCAGGTGAATCTTGAGTAGTCATCAGTGACTACAAAGCAGTACCAGTCTCCTGCTATACTCTTTGTGTTGACTGGACCAAAGAGATCCATGTGTAGCAACTCCAAAGGCATCCCAATTGTGTTGACGTGCTTGGTCTTGTGAGATTTCCTGGTCTGCTTTCCCTTCTTGCAAGAGACACAAAAATCAGGAAGTTGGAAGTTCTTGACTGTAACTCCCTCAACAAGGTTGTTGTGAATCAGATGATTCATCTTCCTTTGATTTATGTGTCCCATCCTTCTATGCCATGAGATGGAGTCCTTCTCTGTTGCTTTTGAGAGGAAACATTGAGCTGTAGATTCAGAGGTAGAAGCATTAGACATATCCAAGACATATAGATCATTGTACCTGGATGCAGACATCAAAACCTGCTTCTCTGGAATTTCCATCTCCTTTTTCAGTATGTAACATTTTCGGTTGTCAAACATAACTTTGAAGCCCTTGTCACATATCTGAGACACTGAAAGTAAATTGTTTTCTAGTTGTTGAACAAAATTTACTTTATCAAACTTTACCTTCTCATTACCTACTTCGCCTTGAGCAGTAATGTATCCTCCTTTGTTCCCAGCAAAGGAAACATGTCCCCCTTTAATTTGTTTGACATTAAACAGAAGAGACTTGTTTCCTGTCATGTGCCTGGAAGCTCCGCTATCCACAATCCATGTATTAGTTGAAGCACTGTAGCGGACAACCTGCACATAATTGAAAACAATCAGTTAAGGAGGGGGACCCAAGCCTTGACTGGCTTGGGTTTCCCAGAGGAATCAACCATCATGAATTCGACCCACTGTCCTTTATCAGTGGGTGGAATCTCAACTTTCAGATTTCCTGGCTTTCAGACTCACCAGATGTCTTGGCTTTCCATAAACCATCCCTGTGAAAGGATTGTTTATGATAAACTTTAGACTGATTAACAGTTTGAGCATATAGTTTAGATTCAGAAACAGATTTTTTCGCTGGTGTCACAGACCTGTCGGGGACTTGTCTGTTTTGCCTTTGACGTGGTGGGGACGAAAATGACTTAGAAGGTGTTTTATGCCTAATGGGTGTTTTCGATCTAACCGGGGTCTTAGAACGCTGTTTTGAATCTACTTTGACTTTGTCGTTTAGCTCAACTTTAATTCTTGGTGTCTGATAGCGTGGACAATTAGTTGAAATATGACCTCGCTGACCACAAGTATAGCAGGATCTCCATTCATCAGGACTAGGAGATCTCTTGTGGGGCGGTGAGTAAAGCTCAGGAATGGGTCTTTTGGTCTCAGTCTTTGAATATTTACCCTCTTTAACAAATTTAACTTGTTTAATATTTGGATTAATTTGTCTTTGAGGCTGAATATTATCCCTTTTAACTGGTTTAACTTGAGTGGATTTAGATATCTTGGTTTGTGTAATATTTGACTTTGATTCCAAACCAAGAGTTGTTTGGACATTTGTTTCCACCCGTTTCTCAACATTGACCTTGCTTGATGTTGAAGTTTTCAGATCATCATCCGGAGAAGCAGACTTAACTGCTGTGTCCGGATCACTAACCAAAGGAGTTGTCACCACATGATCCTTAATTTGATTGTTATTAATTGGACGTTGTTTTGTGTTCAAAAGGATTTCATGTGGTGGTGGAACTACCTTGTAACCCAATCCCTCCCCATTGTTGCGTTCTTTAACCAAGTTTTTCAAAATGTGCGAGGAACTCGCTAAACTATGTAGTTTTTGTTGCAATGACTCATTTTCTACCTGTAAGACCGCTTTGTCCTTTTTAGTCTCTTCAATGGTCTTTAAGTAGTATTTAATGTCATTTTCTTGGTTAAAGACAACAACTTCAGTTTCCTTTAGTTGCTTCTGCAACGCATCTAACTTCTCTTTATAACTGCTCTCATTTTGTTTTAAGACACGATTAGCTTCTGAGCACAGTTTTAAGTCATTTACTAAGTTATCATTATGTTCTAACAACCTAGCAAATTTTAGATCAATGCTTTCTCTAAATTTATCACATTCGACACAAACATGTTCATCAAATAATTCATCTTTAGATTTTACCTGTGTAGATGTCGACGTGCCAGCCATGAAAGCATTCTGAGACGTAGATTGAGCTTCAGATTCTGAATTCAACTCATTCTGGACAATTTCATCAACAGCATCAAACGTCTCTTCCAAATCAGCAGTATCAACTTCAGCTAGCTTTCCCCTTCACTTGCAGAGTCTTCGTTCAAGTCTTCCACGGATGCTATGTTAGCTTCATCAGACACGAATCGAAAGGACCAGTCTTGTCCTTCATCTCCTTGTGCTACCATAGCTTTAGAATCACTTCCCGTGGACGCTGGTTTCTTGTCTCTATCTTGCCTGTTGAACGAGGAAAATGGATTCCCGTTCCCAGTCTTCTTAGGCTTTGAACACTCCCTTTTAAAGTGGCCCTTTTCTCCACAATTGAAGCACGTGACTTCAGACTTGTCAAAACCAAAGGTTGTATCTTTAGTAGCCACGAGATTCTGCCCTGTTTTCTTCACAAATTTCTTGGCTCTTCGGACAGCGCTTGCAAGAGCCCACATGATGTCCATTCTTTCCAGCTCATTCTCATCTACTTGCTCATAATCTTCATCAGCAAGGTGGCAATTACCAATCTTGCCCGCCACCAAACCATCATAAGAATGCACAACAGCAGCCAGAAGATCCATGTGCTCTTTAGCAACCTCCACTGTTACCTTTCCCAGATTTTCTGTTGTCAACTTTGCAGACTGAGTAACATAGGGCTTTGACTAGCTCCAGATGCACCAAGAGACTCATTTGCAGATGATGAGCCTTGTTCAGCAGTTGAAGATGCATTGGACACGAAGGCTGTTTGCAGAGGTGCACCAGAAGACTTTGCAGCAGGGTGGAAGTAGAAGGGACATTGTAGAGAGAGGGGTCTTGAGCATAAGAACCCTTCTTAGCCTTGTATTTTTGTCGCACTTCCTCCTCTCTCAGTTTTAGAATAAAGTCATTGATATCCAGGGTTTCTAAAACTGAGTTGTATCGCAGAGTAGAAATGAATGAATCCCATTTTGCAGGTAGACCATCAGCCAAGCTTAAAACCTTGTCTTCCATTGACGTCTTAACACCATGAGTGTGAAGTTCACTCATCAGATGGTAAAACCGATCGATGATTTCATCCAAGCTTTCATTCCCTATTGCCGAGAAGTTATCAAACTCCTTCTTCAACGCTTTACCTTTCAGTGCCTTTAAGTTTGAATTTCCATCATACCTCTTTTCAAGAACTTCCATCAGTTTTTTTACTTTGTTTGTGTTCTGAGTATTGATGAAAAATAGGCTTGGGAATGGACTGAGTCAAAATAGCATAGGCCTTCTTCTCTGCATTGTAAGCAACCTTCTGTGTATCGGTGAGTCCACTCAAAGTCAAAGGAACACCATCAGCCCCCACGGGTATTTTATAGCCAACCTCAATAGAGTTCCACAAGTTAGTATCTACACCATTAAGATAGATCTCAAAACGTTGTCTCCATTGGGGAAAATCCTCTATTGTCAATAGTTTAGGTGGCTTGTTATGGTTCCCTATCTCATTCTCCAGTAACAACAAGTTCTGAATTCTCGAATCCTTTCCAGCTGACATGGCATAATTTTCTGAGTCCATCCTTGAATTAATTTAACTTGAGAATTAAACTGCTAATGCGATTGGGCTGTATCCGATTGGACTCAATCGTACGGAAGAATCGGCCGACTGAGAGACTTAGACGACTGAATAGACCGAACGACTCAGACGTGCGACTGGAGTGGGCGATTGACTCACTCGGGCGATTGACACAGCGACTGACTCAACCGGCGAATGGAGTGGCGACTGACTCAAACGTGCGAAAGACCTGGGCGAAAGAGTTCAGTCGTACGATTGAGATAATCGTGCGACTGGGTCGGCTGTAAACGCGATTTTTGAACACTTTTGACCTAGAACGCAAATATTTGCACCCTAGACGGCTGAAACTCGAAAAACACTGAATTTTCAGAGCATGCACACGTAAAGACTCAATTTTTAGCCAAAAGAATGGATCCTTTTGCGTAAAAACGTAGACTTTTTCACAAAAACGATTGAATCAACGAAGAATCAAGAGCCAAGGCTCTGATACCACTTGTTAGGACCGTGTACGTACGAAGTACTAACCGATTCTTCGTTGTACCAGATCAAATAGTGCGGAATCCTATTTGATTGGCGATCCAATCAGTGAGAACGAAATCAAGATCAATCCTAACGATTAGAAAACGCTATAAATTGACTCGGAATGATCTGAAATGCTCTATGAAGTTGGAATGGACGAACAGCACGTTCTGGGTCGATTAGGGTTTCTAGTATTCGAAGTGTCCAGTTTTTCCACGAATTAAGTGGTATTTATAGGTTACAGATCTCATTCGTGCGACTGAGCCTTGCGACTGGCTCAGTCGCACGAATGAGATCTGTAACCTATAATACCACTTAATTCGTGGAAAAACTGGACACTTCGAATACTAGAAACCCTAATCGACCCAGAACGTGCTGTTCGTCCATTCCAACTTCATAGAGCGTTTCAGATCATTCCGAGTCAATTTATAGCGTTTTCTAATCGTTAGGATTGATCTTGATTTCGTTCTCACTGATTGGATCGCCAATAAAATAGGATTCCGCACTATTTGATCTGGTACAACGAAGAATCGGTTAGTACTCCGTACGTACACGGTCCTAACAGTTGTGCCCCCACCACATGAGATTCTTTTGAACACCAAACAACGTGCAATCAATAATAATCAAATTAAAGATCATGTGGTGACAACTCCTCTGGTTAGTGACCCAGACACAGTAGTTAAGACTGTTTCTTCGGGTGCTGATCAGAAACCCTCAACTTCAGGCACAACTAGAAATGAACAAAGGGTGGAAGAGAATGTTCAAGCATCTCTTGGGTTGGGTTCTAAGTCTACTAACACACAATCCAAGATTTCCAAACCCACTCAAAATAACCAGTTATGAAAGATAACACTCATCTTCAAAGGCAAATAAATCATAATGTTAAACAAGTTAAGTTTGTCAAGGAAGGTGAACATCAAAAGACCGAGACCAAAGAGCACATACCTAAGGTCTACTCCCCACCCCACAAGAGATCTTCTAGTCCCTTTGAAGGAGATCCTGTCATGCTTGTGGTAAACGGGGTCACGTATCTTCTAGTTGTCCCCGCTATCAGACACCTACGGTTAAAGTTGAACTAGACAAGAAGTTACTCAGTTCCCAAAACAGAGATCTAAGACCCCTGTTAGTTCTAACACACCTGCTAGGTCTTACACATCTCCTCAAAACCACATCCAACACAGACAAGTCATTGGCAAGTCTATGATGCCTAAGGTGAAACCAGTTTTGGAAACTAAAACAACAGTTCAAACTGTTAATCAATCAACAGTCTATCACAAACAATCTTTTCATAAAGATGGTATGTGGAAAGCTAAAATGTCCGATGTGTCTGATAGCAGTGACAAACTGAAGGTTGAGGTCCCACCAACTAACAAAGGACAGTGGGTAGAGTTCATAATGTGTGATGTCTCTGGGAAACCCAAGCCAGTTAAGGCTTGGGTCCCCCTCCTTAACTAATTGTTTTTAATTATGTGCAGGTTGTCCGCTACAGTGCTACTACCAACACATGGATTGTAGATAGCGGAGCTTCCAGGCATATGACAGGAAATAAGTCTCTCCTTTTCAATGTCAAACAACTAAAAGGGGGACACGTTTCCTTTGCTGGCAACAAAGGAGGATACATTACCACTCAAGGCGAAGTAGGTAATGCAAAGGTAAGATTCGACAATGTCAATTTTGCACAACAATTAGAAACAATCTGCTTTCAGTGTCTCATATATGTGACAAGGGCTTCAAAGTGATGTTTGACAATCGCAAGTGTTACATACTGAAGAAAGAGATGGAAATTCCAGAGGAGCATGTCTTAATGTTAGCATCCAGGTACAATGATTTATATGCATTGGATATGTCTAATGCTTCTTCCTCTGAGTCTACAGTTCTGACAGGATCTCAGCCTCTCGTTTGATCAATCAGATTGGTTTGCAGCGGATTTAGCACGTTAATTAACAATTATAGCACGAACATAAAAGATATTGCAAGTAAAAGCACAAACATAGAGAGAGAAAAGAGTTCTGTGAAAAATTAATTGTTCTATTGCTCAACACGTTTCGGCAATTAAAACAACATGGTTCACCATCCTTTTATAGGCGGCAAAAGGATGGTGGTGATGTCCTTTCTCTGACATCAACCGATTATTAAAATTACAACTAACGGAACATAAAACTACTGAAGATGTCAGCAGCTGACATCTTCTTACAAAGGTCTTCCTATCTTTTACAAGTACTGACAAAAGTAAACTACTGAAATCCTACAACGACTGAAGAACAAACTCTTCAGTCGTTTATAACTACTGATACTATAACAGCTGAAGAACAAGCTTTTCAGCTGTTGTACAAACTACTGAAATAAAGTTACAAAACTACTGAAAGGGAAAAACCATCACAACAACTGAAGAAGACTTCTTCAGCTGTTGTGACAAACTCTGAGTCTTCAGCACTTGTTCTTCAGACTTGGCTTCAGATGATGTAACAGCTGATGACTTCAGTAGATGTCATCAGCTGTTGTCTTCAGTCTTTGTCTTCAGACTTTGTGCTTCTGTAGAAGGTCTTCAGTTCTTCAGTTCTTCAGCTTTTGATTCTTCAGTACTTGTCTTCAGTACTTGAAGTCTTCAGTACTTGTATGATCAGTACTTCAGACCTCAGTACTTGTCTTCAGTACTTTAGAGTCTTCAGCTGTTGTTCTTCGGTTCTTTGATCTTCATACTTTGATCTTCAGACTTTGTCAGAACAGCTGATGGGAGTCTTCAGCAGTTTTGCAGTGGCATGTGGGACTTAGAGGTTTTCCTGATCTTGGCTCATTGGTTCTTTTTGTCCAACAAGTTCAGTGTTTCTTATCCAAAGCAACAGAGAAGGAATCCATCTCATGGCACCGAAGAATAGGACACATTAATCACAGGAAGATGAATCATCTAATTCATAACAACTTAGTTGATGGAGTTACTGTCAAGAACATCAAATTTCCTGATTTTTGTGTCTCATGCAAGAAGGGAAAGCAGACCAGGAAATCTCACAAGACCAAGCATGTCAATTCTATGGAGATGCCCCTGGAGCTACTGCATATGGATCTATTTGGTCCTATAAGCACAAAGAGTATCGCAGGAGACTGGTACTGCTTTGTAGTCACAGATGACTACTCACGCTCTACTTGGGTGATGTTTCTAAAAGCTAAGTCAGAAACGTTTGAATTATTCAAGGTGCTAGTCACGACTCTGGAATCACTCTACAACCTGAAGCTTAGGAAGATTCGTTCAGACAATGGCACAGAGTTCAAGAATCAGTGGATGGATGCTTTCCGCAAGGAGAAGGGAATTGTTCATCAGTTCACCTCAGCGTACACGCCACAGATGAATGGAGTTGCAGAACGAAAGTATCGGAGCTTGATCGAGACTGCAAGGACAATGTTGGTAGATTCTAAGCTTCCAGTACAGTTCTGGAATGAAGCAGTTGCAAATGCTTGCTACACACTTAATCGTGTATCAGTAGTCAAAAGACATGGCAAGACTTGCTATGAGTTACTTCAGAAGTGAAAACCTAACTTGGAGTATCTGGAACCATTTGGAGCTCCATGTACCCTATTGAAGAAGTCTCAGGAAGGCAAGTTTAATGAGAAATCTGATCAAGGGATTTTTTAGGATACGACATACCAGACAAACGAGTTTACAATAACTCGACAGGTCAGGTTGAAGTGTGGTGCAACGTAGATGTGCAAAGATACACCACCCCCCTGCTGGAAAAGGTCCATCGTCATTCTTCGATTACAATGGCTTTTTCAAATCCATTAATCTTCCTCAGCTCGATTCAGATGATGTGATTGCTACTCAGATGATGTACGATGTTCTAAATACACCAAATCTGGATTCAAGCAACACAACACCTGCAGATGGTGCTTCAGGTTCCTCAGCTCATGCTCAGGATGAGAGTGATGATTCATCAAATGATGAAGAGGCAGCTGAACCAGACAGTGAGCATAATGTAAATCAAGACGTTAGCTCATCAGCTGCCGAACCGGTATTGGGAAATCCGGATACTAAACCAGTAGTCACAACTTGGATTCTAAAGTTGTTGTTCCAATAACACCAATGACTAGGATCAGTGTGAATCATCCCCCCTCGTCTATCGTTGGGGATATTCAATCCGGTGTGCAGACACGAAATCAGCTATACTCGGCTGATTATGCTGCAATCATGGAAAAGGGATATGTCAATGACGGGGCTTCTTCATGATTTGTTTCACAAGCCGAGCCTATGTACGCCAGTGACGCCCTCAAAGATGAAGCCTAGGTCAACACGATGCAAGAAGAGCTTCTACAGTTCAAGAAACTTGGAGTATGGACACTCGTTGACAGGCCAAAAGGAGTAAAAGTGATTGGTACCAAATGGGTACTAAAGTGCAAGAAGGATGACCAAGGTGTTGCTATCAGAAACAAGGCACGGTTGGTTGTTCAGGGATTCAGACAAGTCGAGGGAGTCGACTACAATGAAGTGTTTGCACCGGTGGCACGAATGGAAGCAATTCGGATATTTCTTGCCTATGCATCGTATATGAAGATCAAAGTTTATCAGTTGGATGTGAAGAGTGCATTCCTTCATGGGGAAATCCGTGAGGAGGTATACGTCAGTCAACCCGAGGGATTCGAGGATCCCTATCATCGGGACAGAGTCTACAAGTTAGACAAGGCTCTGTATGGGCTACGTCAGGCTCCTCGAGCTTGGTATGAAAAGCTCTCCACCCATCTGTTGAAACACGACTTTCGCAGGGTGTGATTAAATGTACGCTGTTCATTAAAGAAAAGGATGGTGATTTGCTTATGGTGCAGATCTATGTGGACGACATCATCTTCGGTTCCAAAAACGAAGAGTTGTGCAAGGAATTCGAATCGGTGATGAAGGCAGAGTTTGAGACGAGTGCCATGGGAGAAATGAACTTCTTCCTAGGATTACAGGTGGATCAAACCTCAACCGGTATTTTCTTGCATCAAACTAAGTATGTCGGCGACATTCTGAGTCGGTTTGATATGGAAAATGTCACTGTTGGCGGTACCCCTCTCGCCACAAATCATGATGTGGCTCCTGATGAGAATGGGATTTGGTGGATGCCACTATGTATCGTGGGATGATCGGATCTCTTATGTAGCTCACTACCTCACGTCCAGATATCATGTATGCCACATGTTTATGTTCCATATATCAAGCAAAGCCTAAAGTTAATCACTTGATTGGGGTGAAGAGGATTTTCCGTTATCTGAAGGGTACTCCAACACTGGGGTTGTGGTATCCTCATGATGATGACTTTGAGCTAACGACATATAGTGATTCGGATTATGGAGGTTGCAAAATGAATTACAAGTCTACGTCAGCAGGATGTCAATTTTTCGGGAGGAGATTGGTGACTTGGCGGTGTAAGAAGCAGACATCAGTTGCTCTATCTACCTGTGAAGCCGAATATGTTGCCGCCGCCAGCTGTTGCTCTCTAATCATATGGATACAACAGCAAATGTGGGACTACGGTTTGCATTTCTCCTCTACTCCTATATTTGTTGATAATTCTGCTGCAATTGCCGTAACTAAAAATCCGGTCCAACATCCCAAGACCAAACACATCGGAATCAAATATCACTTTATACGTGACTGTTTTAAAAAGAATTTAATTGATGTGATAAAAATTAATACAGATTTTCAACGCGCTGACCTCTATACAAAAGCCTTTGATAAGCACATATTTTTATATCTGTTAGAGGTCAACGGTGTTAAAAAGAAAAGTGATGTTATCTCAGAAGACACAGACGCATAGTCCGACACATGTTTATTTTTTATTTCTTAATTTTCTAGTTTTATTTCCTTTAATTTCCTTATCGATTAAAAATCCAAAAACACAAAAAGATTTTCTGTTTTAGTATTTTAGGGGGAGATTAGGTTATGTTCAGTAATTATTTACTTAAAAAAAAGGGGGGGGGGAGGTTACTTAAGCTGAAAAGGCAAAGACAGAAATACTGGAAATTTGACTCAATGAAATGGAAAGTGACAGTACATAGGTGTCGTGTTACATGGAACACCAAAAGGATTTTATGTTTTGCAAGGTTAATTAAATCACAGAAAATTACAAATCAAAGAAGTCTAGGTTTAACAGATTGGGAAAATGATAGTACGCTTGGTTGGTACTGTAACTACCCGGAGAAAGTAGATCTAGGGTGGTGCCAGTGCATTGTACGATGTGTCGGTAGATTCAACACAATATATAGTAGACATCATCAGTGATTTGGCTTAAACTTAACTAATTCAACAAGTTGTGGGTTTTCTTAGTATCCCTGGTCTGCACAATCAATCAATTTCTAATAAGGGGTGAGGAGCAAGCAAATGCCACAAATGTTAGCAAAGACCTAAAAAAGAGCAAAAGATGACAAATGTCACTGAAAACAATGTATATTCTAATATACTGCTCTAAGAAGAAAATAGGTATTGCGCCTCTCTGCTGTGCGATGGCACTGACCTGAGGCTTAGCATAACGTATCCGTTCTAAGAATTCATTGCTGTTTGCGCCTCTCTGTTGTGCGATGGCACTGACCTGAGGCTTAGTATCTCTTTGAAAATTCTTAGAACCAAATCTTCTACGTCCCAAGACCGCTCAAAAAATCTCCTGAGGAAGATTGATTGCCATATACCTGTGGAACACACAAATACTTGTTGACCTAGTTCGTCTAATTAATCACTCATACGTGTCAAAAGTCTGTGTATGGATTTAAATGGATAAGTATACTGATAATCGTCGTGGCTGCATTCCCAGATGCTCAAAATCAATGGGTATTACTTATCATGTCAAGCATGATTCCAGTTAGATCTTAGAAGTCTAAGATAAGTGAATAACTGTGATATGTAATTAATGCAAGGGTTTAAAGTTAAATACAGATAAAAGTTTCCAAGTAATGGTGTTTATGCCTGTCTGATTCCATATGAGTCTGTCCTTGATATGATGTCAATGCTAATAGGATACACTAACCCGACCTAACAAAAATCCCAAAAGATGTTTTATTTTGTTTGTAGTTTTTTAACATTTTCAAGTTATTTGTATAATGTGTCAATGTCGGACTGTGCAAAATGTTCTCTGTAAACGTCACCAAATGAACTTTACGTTTATTTATACAAATTGTATCTGAAAGGTTAAAAGGATCACGTCTGAGGTGATCAGGTGGATAAATGGATCACGTCTGAGGTGATCGGGTGGATAAATGGGTCATGTCTGAGATGATCAGGTGGACAAATGGATCAGATCTAAGGTGATCAGAATGTCGTTTTATTTTAAATGGTCATGTTTGAGATTATCAACCTACTCATAATGTTTATCTACTCGTTAAATGGTACTAACGGTCGTAATGGTAAAATGGTCAAAAGATGATAAGTATCGCTTAGTCGCACGACTGAACCATAAATATGGTCCAGTCATACAATTAGAACACACGAATGAGTCAAATCGTACGAATGGACAATGCGAATGAGTCCAAGCACACGATTGAAGGTGACCGACTGTCACAGTCGTTCGACTGAACGTCAATCGTATGATAGGAATGAACAATTGGGTGAATTGTACGACTGAGACTCAGTCGCATGACTCACTCATGCGACCAGACTCAATCGTACGACTGACCTATGCGACTCAGCTCAGTCGCCCGACTGGGATTTGCCCTAGTATATATACAAGTCGAATCGGCCTCAGTCGCTCACTCACCTAAATCGCCTCTCTATACGTACGACAAAAAGAATTGCTGCCAAAATTTTGTTTGACTCACTTTTCGCATATATTCGTGTACTCTGACGTTTGCTTTCGATCATACAGGTGCTGCACAAGAGAAATCATCGAACAAACTGTGTCAAATCATCAAAATGGGCACAAATTATGACCTAACAGTACCAGCAACCTTAATAAGATTAATAGACCTTAAAACCTGAACTTACTGATCAAATTAAGGTTACAATAGGCTTAATCGGTTGGTTCTGAGTGTAATGAGCATAATTTTGATGTTTAACACTTAGTATTGCTCAAAACAAGAATTTGAATGGACAAACAGTCGAATGGATGACTGGTCATGCTGATGAACTTCAATTGTATGACTGAACCGTACGATTGTGTCTCAATCGTACGACTGAGTTGGATGAATGATTCAATCGTACGACTGAACCATGCGAATGAGTTCAGGCGCACGATTGAGATACACATATAAGAAGACATGCGACTGAGTCCAATCGCATGACTCAGTCGTACACATGAATTCAATCGTTTGACTAAATCTCAGTCGCACAGTTCAATCGTACGACTGAAACTTTGTTGTTTGTTCAGTCGCACGATTAAACCAAAGTTTAATGTTCTTTTACTGAAATTAGCTATCCTCAACACGCACTAATGTTTATTTACATTATGTAACAGATGGCGAGTCGTTGGACTATCAGCACAATGCATAACATTTGTGCTCATCTGGATCTGACCTCCCGGAACGCAGCGGATTTCTCGGGCATCATTACTTTCTTACGGAGATCGAGGATCTTCCGAGCTATTTCTACTCCATGCACGCCATATCGCTCAATCCAGCAGGCTTTCTGGGAAAGCGATATGGTGGACAGATCCGCAGATCCCTACCGTATCAGGAGCACCATTTTTGGTCAGGCCATAGAGATCTCTGAGGAAGATCTCTGGACAGTCTTAGAGTTTGGGGATGATGGTGACTACCCCACACGACTACACCCTCTGATAGTTCGAGGGTGCTTTCTGCGGGTGAAGTACTCTGGGGATATCAACGCAGGTATGCTCAACAAGAGCAACCTGTGCCCCCAATTCAACTACTTAGCCCACGTGCTGCTAAGGTGCATTGTCTCGAGGAAGGGAGGCTTTGATGAGCTGTCTGAGCAGATGCAGAGCGCATATGTTGCGCTGGTGCTGAACCACTCGTTCAGCTTCTCGCGGATGATCTTCACTTATTTAACGGAGAACATCGAAGTGAAGGGCAAAGGGAGCTTCTGCATGTACCCTCGCTTCATGCAGATGATCATTGACTAGAAGCTCCCTATGCTGCCAAAGGTGAAGGAGGATGCAGTGGTGCTTGAGGTGATGGATGATACCACCTTAGGCAGGATGAAGGTGTACAGGGGGAAGCAGGTGAAACCCCCTGTCAGGCGACTATTTGGGCATCTGGCCCGCGATGATTATATGGCGCCAACAAAAAGGAAGTGGCCCCACGAGGACAGTGATTCGGATGTGGAGCAAGTTGCTCTGCCCTCCGATGACTCTGATGATGATCATGATGCTGATCAGGGAGGAGATGGCCAGAGAGAACCCGAACCAGCTCCGATACACCCTGATTTTCATATGCAGGAGGTGGAGGAGTCCGATGAAGAGCCACTTACCCGGACTGTGGGTAGTCGGGTTGTGGCTACGGAACGAGGATTGAGGGGGAGCTTCAGGATCCAAGAGATCCAGGCTAAAGAGAATGGCTCAGCCCCACGGGAAGAAGCCCAAATGTCAAAGGCTTACTCTGCTTACTTCCACCACTTCCACCACCACTACCCAAACCACCCAAACCACTCAAACCACCCAAGCTACCACAACCACCACTACACCCATTCCACAACCTGTCACCTCCACCTAACCAAATACAACAGTACATCCCATTCCACCATTCACTCACATTCCATCTCCAATATTCACCACCACCACAGCCACCACCACTAGCCATCGAGCTGGCCCGTCATCAGCTCCTACTGGTTCACCCCTCCCTTCTATTGGAGTGGAGGAACAACTAGCAGCACTCAACAGGATGGTGCTAAAGCTGCTAGCTGCTGATGAAGAAAAGACAGCGAGGCTGCTTCAGCTTGAGAAGCAAAATGCTTCTCAAGCAACTCAGATTGCCCAACTCCAGGAACGTAATGTCCTGTCAACTCAAAAGATAGAGGAGTTGGAGTCTGCAAATAAGAAGATTCTGCTCAAGCTGAAAGGGTCTCAAGCTGATCATCTTAAGATAAGAAAGGGAGATGGGGATGATGGTGATGACGATGATGATGAGGATGATGAGAGTGATGAGGATGATGTCGATAGTGGTGGTGATCAAGACAAGGAGGGGCAAGATGATGATGATGATGATGATTCTGCTTCAAATGCTGCTGATTCTGGTCGGGAACAACGTTCAAAAAGAAGACAAGACCATGGATCTATAGCAGCTCCTCCATCATCACCTACTACAGAAACTCACGAGCAGATTCAAGACAAAAGTACTGATTAGACGTTTTATTCATAAGCTTTTGTACTTGATTCATCTTCTGATGTATATGAAACTCTTGAGAATATTTAATGATAAAAGTTTAATTAACTTGAGTTTATACTAATGATTGCTACTCTACATGTTTATATTAAACAGATAAGGGATTTCAGAAAGATGAGCATGATGTTGCTCCCCTCCAACAGAACAAGTCTTAACTCACAATGATTCTTGATCTGCAGGGGATCATCAGAAGGTCAGTGAGTTATACTCCTGAAGAAGGAGAAATAATTCACGACCTTACTGATGAGCAGCTTGCTGAAATATTTCGTCTGAATCCAGATGAAATTGTTAAGGATTTTCCAACTTTTGATGATGCTGATGATGACGAGTTCAACAACGTTGAAGAAATCGAAATTGAAGACATCACAGATCAGCACTACCCAGAATACACTGACCGAGAGGGAAACGTGTTTCCAGATTTGGTAAACACTCTCAACAGTGACATTTTGGGTAAACTCAGTGAAAAGGAGAAAGGAGCAGAAGCCTCAAGAAGCCAAGCCCAAGCCTCAGACGCTGATGTTGATATTCGAAAGGCTGAATGGGCGGCTTTCTTCGCCGAAGTCCGAGCCCAACGTGCTACGGCAACTCAGAGTACCTACACCAAGCTATACAAAGTAAAGAAGAACATGAAGGTGTCAGGGAAGATCATTTCTTGGGCTCATTTTGATGACCTTGGCGTGTATGTGGTGAAAAGGGAGAGGGGAATCGAGCACTTCAGATTCCCTCATGATCTAAAGACTCTCCCCGGTTTTGAGCTCAACCAGTTGGCCCAACTAAAGCTTCCTTATGCTGATCCTAAGAATATGTCTGGCTGGTTTGAGGCTACCCTGAAAAGGGAGTACAGGACTAGATGGGTAAACTTCAAGCCTCAGTAGGCTACGAGGTACCTCAGAAGGTCTGAAGTGAGTCCCATCACTGGTCAACCGAAGATAGTCCTAAAGTGGCGACCTCCGCGCACAATGTCCCGTATTCCACTGAGGGAGATGCCACAGGACTTTATCCCACACATTAAGTGGTGGTACTATGACGGGCGCTCGGGAGAGGCCGTCATTGTTTTGAAAAGGGAAGGCACAATGGACACAATAAGGGTGTTTGACCCCATGTGGCTTATCAACTTGTCAGCGTCAGATGTTTATACGCTGTACAAGTGGCCACTGTTTTTTGACACGCAGGATATAGTGCAAGAACTATAGTTTCAGCATATCATACGTCTATGCTTTGCACTTAATATCCATGCTGGGGTTTCTAAAGAGGAGAGACTGAAGAGATTTGAAGAGTTCAAGAAAGAAGTCAAAGTCTAGATAGAACTAGGTCCAAGGGGGAGTTTGTAGGTACACATGTCCCCAGTTCTAGTCTAGTGAGCTTAAATGTAATAGAACTTCTTCTTGTAACACGTATGTAATGTTTAATTAATATAATGAGAATCTCTCCTATATATGATTATTGGTTGTTTAATGTTAGATCTATTATATTATTTATTGTTACACGTATATATGACAATGTTATATAGGTTTACAGTTGTTAGACATAGTTCTGAACCATTGAAGTTTCAAGAATGTGTTTAACTAAGTATCCTGATTTAGTCATACGACTGGACCACGCGAATGGGCCAATCGCACGACTGAACAAGGTGATTGAGTCAATCGTACGATTGAGTCATAAGACTGACTCAGTCGTCCAAATGAACCAATCGTATGACTCAGTCGCACGACTGAGCCAGTCGCTTGGCTCAGTCGTACGAATGAGTGCTGTAACCTATAAATACCACTTAATTCGTGGAAAATGTAACACTTCGAATACTTGGAACCCTAGTCGACCCAGAGTGCCCTGTTCGTCCCTTCCAAGTTCATAAACTTTTCAGATCATTCCTAGTTCGTTCGTAACATTTTCTAATCGTTAGGTTTGATCTTGTTAACGTTTTCCCTGATTGGATCGCCAATCTAATAGGATTCCGCACTATTTGATCCGGTTTAACGAAGAATCTGTTAGTACTCCATCCGTACTCGTCCTAACAGGGTTTTCGAGAAGAAAACAGATATGCATGGAAACTTGGATACTTTCAAAGCAAGACTTGTAGCAAAAGGTCTCACTCAAACTCAAGGGGTTGACTATGATGAAACCTTCTCACCTGTGACAATGCTAAAGTCTATTAGGATATTGTTTGCCATTGCTGCCTGTTTTGATTATGAGATTTAGCAATGGATGTCAAAACCGCTTTTCTTAATGGACATCTCGAAGAGATTGTTCATATGGTTCAGCTTGAAGGTTTTGTCGATCCAAAACATCCTAATAAGGTATGCAAGTTAAAGAGATCAATCTATGGATTGAAACAAGCATCAAGAAGTTGTGATCAACGTTTTGATGAAAAGATAAAGAAATTTGGTTTCATCAAGAACGCTGACGCGGCTTATGTGTACAAAAGGGCTAGTAGGAGTGTAATTACATTCTTAGTATTGTATGTTGATGACATACTACTATTTGGAAATGACATTCCAACCATGGAAGGTGTTAAAACCTAGCTTGGAAATTGTTTTTCCATGAAAGATCTTGGTGAAGACGCCTATATTTTGGGAATAAAGATCTATAGGGATAGATCGAGGCAGTTGATAGGTCTAAACCAAAGTGCATATATTGATAAAATCTTGAAAAGGTTCAAGATGGAAAACTCTAAGAAAGGTATGGTACCTATTCGAAGAGGGACAATATTGAGTGCATCTCAATGTCCAAGCTCAAAGGATGAGCAAGATTGTATGAAGGACATCCCATATCCGTCTGCTATAGGATCCATCATATATGCGATGATATGCACTAAGACCGGACGTGTCATGCGCGTTAAGCATGACAAGAAGATATAAGCAGAATCCAGGTAATAGCCATTGGATGGCTGTTAAAAGTATATCGAAATACCTTTGGAGGACTAAGGATATGTTTCTAATATACGGATCTGAGAAAGAGGAACTCATTGTAAAGGGTTACACGGATGCGCGTTTCTAAACTGATCGAGATGATCCTCGATCATAATCGGGGTATGTCTCCATTATGAATAGGGTAGCATTGTCCACTACAAAATATAAATACATAGCCGCCTCATTAGCAGCTTTGGAAGCTGCATGAATAAAGGTTTATCCCCGATCTAAGGGTGGTCTCTACCATTCAAGACCCCTTAGAAATCTTTTGTGATAACAAGGGTGCGATTGCTCAAATCAAGGAAGCCCGTGCACATCAAAAGATTAGGCACAATGAGCAGAGATTCAACTACATAAAGTTGAAAAGGGAAAGATATGTATTCGCAAAGTTCACTTTGATCAAAAGATTGCGGATCCACTCACGAAGCTCCTTGAAAGGGCAAAGCATGAAAGTCATACTTGTGCCTTAGGACTTCGATATTCTAGTGATTGGAATTGATCTGTTTTATTATAATATTGAAAATATGGAACAATTGTTTTTTTTAACTCATCTATATATTTACGATATTTTGAGTTATGTTTCTTTTAGCATGTTTACATCCATGAATATGTTTATTATTCTAAATGTCCGTAGTCGGTCATATTTGTGGGAACAAATATGAACGTAAGACTATTATGAACTTGGATTGGCGGATATTCAAAAGGCATGAATATAGAGCAATTGGTTGCTGTCAATGTTCATAGATATTCGTGGGATACGAATATTGGACTGACTCGCATCTCAAATCTTACTACATGGAATCTTATTGATTGATCATAAGTAAATTTCAGTAAAGGAGAATATCATTTGGTATCCTCTGACCTGAGATACATATTGGGTTTTGATATTCACTAAGTGTTATACCTTGGGCTAGTTCTTTACTGATATGAAACAATTGTCAGTACATAAGGCTATGTTAAGGTGCGACATAAGGTGACTGTAAAAACGTATGTAGTCGAGATGGGATTTGTTCCTCTTATTCGTTGAGAGCATGATGTCTAAGGCCTAATTAAGTTAAATCAACAAGGAATGATCATTCTGTGTCCTTGGATTTAACATGACATCTGTAACAAAAGGATAAATGATTGATTCACCTAAATCATTTCAAGTTGGATACTTGAAGGGTATGATGTTATTGAATGACTTCTATGTCTTGCGTATTAAGGGTAGTAAACTGTTGTTAGGTGGAATTTACTGCTTGCATCAATCTTCTATGAATCTTGTGCAAGTGGGAGATTGTTGGATTCTTTATGCCCAAGACACATAGAATATTGATGTGGTTAGTACGTCATGATCCAAGTCGGTTCATACCCAATATCAAGCTTAGCAAACACCAATTAATATTTAATTGATGATATGATCATGCAATTAAATATATACACCATTTTAGAAAATTGTATTTTCTAAATAAGTTGCATATGAGATTGAACAACTTATAGGGATATTTTATTCATCGATATTATTTGAAATGTTGTTTAATTTAGTTAAATAACATCAAATAATAAAAGTGTGTATAAGTTATATAATTAAAGGGTTAGTTATATAACTTATCTAGATGACTAGTTAATAAAAATGGAAAATACCATTTTGGGGGGAACCCCATTTGAAACAATAATTCGGCCGCCCCTTTAGAGCGCTTTGTGCCTTTTGTTTCCTGGTAATGTCTCACACATTAACTAGCTACACACTCTTCCACTCACTCTCTCTCTAACACATGCAAAAGGCAATCAAGAACAAGAACATTTTCTCTCATCTTCAAGAAGAAAACAAGCTGAAAATTCGGAATTTTCAGCATTCTTGATTCGGTTTTGGTGTCAAAATCCTAAAAAGAAAGGTGTTTGCATCATGCTTGTGGGTATGAAAGCTTGAGAACATCTACCTTGGTGTTTTGGCCATTCAAGAGCAGCCCCATCTTCATCCAAATCACGTTTTTAGCAGCCCTTTTGCAAAGTGTTTCATCCACATTTTCAGCAGCATACAAAAGGTAGTTTGTATGTCATGTTTGGGTTGTTATTTCTTATTGATAACTAGTTCAAACACATATTAATGATCCTTATGTTCTAGGGTTTGTTAAAACAAAGTTATGAACTTTTATTTTCAGATTATAAAATGATACTAATCTATTATTCCGCTGCGTTTTCTTGTTTAAATGGTTAAACAACAATGTTAAAGATAGAACAAACCCTTTAAACAAGAAAACGTAGCGGAGTAATAGATTAATATCATGTTATAATCTGAAAATAAAAGTTCATAACTTTGTTTTAACAAACCCAAGAAGGATCATTAATATGTGTTTGAACTAGCTATCAATAAGAAATAACAACCCAAACATGACATACAAACTACCTTTTGTATGCTGCTGAAAACGTGGATGAAACACCTTCCAAAAGGGCTGCTAAAAACGTGATTTGGATGAAGATGGGGCTGCTCTTGAATAGCCAAAACACCAAGGTAGATGTTCTCAAGCTTCCATACCCACAAGCATGATGCAAACACCTTTCTTGTTAGGATTTTGACACCAAAACCGAATGAAGAATGCTGAAAATTCCGAATTTTTATCTTGTTTTCTTCATGAAGATGAGAGAAAATGTTCTTGTGATACCATTGTTGGGTTTGATAGAACACAAAACAAGTTTAACCATTTAAACTTTCTGAAAAACGCAGCGGAAGTTTAGCATTATAACTTTGTTTATAAGCTGAAATAATGTTCTTATGATGACATATATATGTTTAAAAAAAACCCAAAATCAAAGGATCATAATATGTGAATAAGCAAGCTATGTATAAGCAATAAACAACACAATATGACAACCACAAAAGGGCTGCCAAGATACCTTCTCCTACAGCTGGAAAAATCGACAAAGGGAGATGTATGATGCTGAAAATCGACCAAGACTTCAAGATTAGATGTCCTCAAGCTTGTATGCCCCAATCCCTTGAAGCAAACACCACTCTTGCTAGGGAGAGTACACCAAAAAGCACTCAAAAACTCCAAAACTGCTGCTGCTATGCCGAGAGCAAAATAGAGAGTGAGAGAGGAGTTTTTGTCTTAGTTGCATGTATTGAGAGAAGTGAGAGTTGGAGTGCAAGACTTAGTAATGAATGTGTGTTCCAAGAAAAGCAAGGAACCAATGATAATAGGGGGGGGCAAGAACTTTTAAAAAAAGTTTCCCCCTTAAAACTTGCTCTCACATATTATTTAAACTAATCTTTTGTCACACATTAATAAGTCATCAACTAGACTTATTTAAAATTGTGACATATGTCTTCTTTAATTAAACAATTTAATTAAAGTACACTCACATGTTATTAGTGTTATTTAAACCCTTTTTAAATAAGAAAATAACAATAAACCCATCAACAAATTATTCTTATAATTTGTTCCATCTCGAATGCCTTTGTTTAGAAAACCCTTTTCTAAACATGGTGCTATTATTCAATGCATGATCCCATCATCAATTAAATAATTCTTGGTGATTGCAAAGCTTGTTATTGGGTATAACCCGACTTGGATCATAACGTACTAACCGCATCAATATTCTACGTGTCTTGGGCATACAGAATCCTATAATCTCCCACTTACCCAAGATTCATAGAAGATTGATGCAAGCAGTAAATACCGCCTAACAACGGTTTACTACCCTTAATACGCATGACTTATGGCCATTCAATAACATCATCCCATTCAAGTATCCTACTTGAAATGATTTAGGTCAATCAATCATCTATCCTTTTGTTACAGATGTCATGTTAAATCCAAGAACACAGATGATCATTCCTTGTTGATTTAACTTATCAGGCCTTAGACATCTAACTCTCAACGAATAAGAGGAACAAATTCCATCTTGACTACATACGTTTCTCACAAACACCTCATGTCATACCTGAACATACCCTTATGTGCTATCCACTATTTCAGGACAGTGAAGAATTAGCTCAAGGTATAATACTTGGTGAATATCAAAACTGTAACGCCCGGAAAATTTTCTGATCGAGTCAGATGATAGTGATGGGCTCGGATGAAAACCATTTAATGAATATAGAGTGGTTGCGGGCATTTCACCGAGTTAACCCTCCGGGTCACGAGTTTAACGAGTTTGGGGTCCCGGGAACACCTGGCATATAAATAGATGGATCAGCTGAGCAACTCTCATTTTCACTCAAACGCCCATTCTAGAGAGAGAAAGTGTAGAGAGAGAAAGTGCCGGATCGAAGCTCGGGTGGTCAAGAATCGAAGGCTGGCGTTTGTGGACTCCAAAACTACAAGAATCAAGGTAAGAAACGCATTCAAATTACCACATTGGGTGAAAAACCCGAGTTTGGGGTTTTTGAGGGTTTTAGTGGCAAAAACCGCCCAAAACACACGTTTTAGGATAATACAACGTGTAAGAAGCTTAGAAATAGCTTCCTGGATGATAATGCAAGGGTTTGGGTGGAAAGGATTGGATTTTGGGCTAAAACGAGCTGATTCGTGAATTTCAGCTCGTTCTGCGAAATTAAGGTCTCGTCCAGCGAAACTGTAAGTTCGTCCAGCGAAACTGGAGGAACCTACAGCGAAGTTACAGTTTCGCTGCAGCGAAATTACCTGTTCGCACGAGCGAAACTATGGTTTCGCTGATGACTATGCCAATGTCCAAGTCGACCTTAGATATTGCGAAACTAGGGAATTCCAACGAAAGTTGGGCGCTTGAGTTAGCGAATCTGTCCAGCGAAACTGGCGGATTGCTGGCCAGCGAAACTAGCAGCGAAACTGCTAATTCGCCAGGCGAAATTACGGGCGAAACTACCTGCGAAATTAGTGGCGAAATTAGGCAGAAATTAACTCTTTCGAGTGTTAACTTATCTGCAGGCAGTGTAGTGTGACCCGCGTCTTACAGGCTTGATTGAGAAGCTGCTTGTCAAGCACAGGTGAGTTCTAGGACCCCTCATTTACTTGTTTTAAATGGTTTTGGGGCTGGAGCACATATAAACTGGTTTAATGATATATGTATGTATGACCCGTTTGGGTATAATGTTGTATTATACGTTTAAGGTATGAATGTGGACTCGACAGGTTATGTAAGGTCTTAGTATGAGTCCCCACGGTCTGGGAAGGACAGTTAGTGTTACTGCACCAGGATAACACATAATAAGTGCCTAGTGATGAATGATGACATAGGCTATGTATGTACGAGGTTATGTATGACGATGATGATGATGCCAGTAAGATGTTAGGTATGACGATGTATGCATGACGATGATGGCGATGTATGTATGACGATGATGACAATGTATGTAAGACGATGATGATGATGTATGCACAATGTATGTATGACGATGATGAATGTATGGTGTGTGTGTGTTCCTATAATAATAAATGAATATCTTTCCATGACTTTACGTATTAACGAACGAACGAAGTATTATGTAACGTAAAGTGAAAGATAACGAAGAGGAACACGATGACGAATGCATGTATTAACGAACGAACGAATGAATGAATGATGATGAATACATGCATTAATGAACGAACGAATTATGTCTTGCAAGCATTGAATAACGCGATTGGTCCTTCTATGTGATTGACCATGGTCATGGTACCTCTACCGCTTACCTCTAGTACCGGGCATACGCTCCCGTCATATGTTGATTACGGCCCGGTAGCTAAGACTGATTGAGGTGTAGCATATGGTATTGGTACAATTCACCTTTCAATGTGTGCAAGTAAGTATGAATGGAGTTCTTGTCATTCGACCACCGTAATCATAGCCAAGTGCTATGAAGTGGGTAAAGCTTGACAGAATCCATACGAGAAGTTAAAGACGATGACATATAACGAATGAAGAAGATAATAATAAATATTATCTCTGTGTACGTATGATGTTTGAACGCATGCACGAAAAGATACTTTTAAATAAGTAAAAGTATGTTTTATTATAAAACTAGAACTCACTCAGCAACGCTGACTTTTTATGTGTTTCCAGTTGGCAGGTAGCGTTGCTGGGGATGGCACGAGGCGGCTATTCAGCTCTTTTGGGATGGCATTCTCCATTTAATAATGATGCAACGTCATGCGTTGTGGGTCTATAACGCGCGCAACTCATCACGTTGCATGCTATCATGAGATTTCTTGAGTATTCCCCTACAGGGGATTATTTAAGAAATCTTCTTTAGATTTTGATAAGTTCGCCACGCATAGGGTGCGTGTGCGTAGCACATGCAACGAAATATGTTGCATGTGTGTCTCAAGAATATTCCGTCAGAGTTCCGATGTACGGAATTACTTAAGGAATATTCTTTAGTATAAAAATTATAAACTTTAAATGTTTGCACTTGATACCCCCTCTAGAGGTCGCTGTATGATCTTAGGAGGAGGGACAAAGTAGAGAAAGCTTCATTTTGTAATCGAGTCAATGATGTAATGACTATTATTAATGAATGAGAATGTATATATATTTTATCAATTCCGCTGCGTTATTTTATGATTATTTACATTGTGTATGTGGTACGTGCAATGAACCACCAACAGTAGGGTGCCCGGGAGCGGGGCCTTACAAGTTGGTATCAGAGCAAAAGTTTAAGTAAAGTGGGTAAAAATTTTCATAATAAACCTAAACTTAATCTGAGAATGGGATAGGGAGAATGAGAATGCCATCTGAGTAGCTGCGTGCCATCAGGTATTTTCTTAAGGTTAATTAAAGTATGTGCGTGTGAAATATGGTTATGTGTGCTGTTAGATTTAGATACCGGTGTAGTCAGGAAGGGTAATGCTTGGGGTACGAAAAGTGGAGTAAGTGACTAATCACAACTGGCCACTGTAATTAGTAACTTACTGTACTTGACATAAACTGAGCTATTTCCTTGAATGACCGTGTTGGTACTTGAACCTTTCAGTGTGTGATAGAAGATGGTCGGTGGTAGATCATCTAAAGCCCCACTTGGTGGAGGCAGTGGCGGAAGTGGTGTGGAACCACGAGCCACAAGAGGAAGACCTAGACAAGAAAAGAAGGTTCCCGAAGGACCTAATACTACCCCCTCGGGGGGGACGAATGAGAGTGATGATTTTAGGGCCTCGGTGAAAGAGGCAGTTGTCGAGGAGGTGCATCAGGTTACGCAGACGATCTTACCGTCTGTAATGACAGAGGTGTTAAAGGCAGTACGAGAGGATGAGAGACGGGGAGAAACCAGTCCTCCGGTGGACAACAACAGGCAGGGGCAGAAACGGTATTGTCCGACGATGAGGAGGAAGAACAGGTACGGGAGACAGCCCGGGGCTGTGATTACGGGAAATTCATGAGGTGCAAGCCCCCAACTTTCGATGGGTCTGGTACTGCTACTGATGCTCACCAATGGGTGATGGAGATGGAAGCTGTCCTCGATATCAGTGATTGCCAGGAGGACAAGAAGGTGAAGTTTGCCACCCACTCCTTTACAGGGTCGGCTTTATGCTGGTGGAAAAATATAGTCCAAGCTGAGGGTAGCAGGGCTATAGGGAGGATGAAGTGGGCTGAGTTGAAAAGGTTGGTGATCGAGGAATTCAGTCCTCGACGGGAAATGGATAGGATAGAGAGAGAGTTCCTGCAGTTGGAGGCGGGGACGATGACCCACCAACAATATACCACTAAGTTTAACGAGTTGGCGCTGTTGGTGCCAGAGCAGGTGACGCCGGTGTCACGAAAGATCAACCGGTATATTCAAGGGTTGCCAGCCGAAATTCGTTGGCATTTGATTTCCGCTCGACCGAGCACTTTCAGGTCGGCGGTGGATTTGGCGGGAAGGTTGTACGATGAGAGAGCTGCGTTGGTGAAAGCTGAGGGTGGAAAGAAGGCAGGTGGAGAGAAGGGTTGGCAGGGAAAGAGGTTTGGTCGAGGTGATACCTCGACAAGTAACAAGAAGGCAAGGGTAGATGACCGCCGAGTGGTCATGGCTGGAGCTGGGGTGAGGAAGTGTGGTAAGTGTGGAAAAGAGCACTCGGGGAGTGTAAGTGGGGATCCAACCTCTGCTTTAAGTGTGGGAAGACGGGACATATATCAAAGGATTGCCGGATGGGCAAGTGTTTTAACTGTGGGGAAAGTGGTCATATGAGCCGGGATTGCATGAAGCCGAGGGCTGAGGGCTCTGGGGAGAAGAAGACGGGAGGAGAAGCACCGAGGGCAAAGGCTAGGGCGTTCACGATGACGCAAGAGGAGGCTAGAACGGACCCTGACGTTGTGTCCGGTACGTTCCTGATAAACCAAATTTTAGCCTCTGTATTATTTGATTCGGGTGCCAGTAGAAGTTTTATTTCTACTACCTTCTGTGCTAAACTGCCTGTTAGGAGGAAATGCCTTGATAAGTCCTTTGACGTAGAAACCGCTATTGGTAAATCCACTAGGGTTACGGATGTGATAGAGGACTGTACTATAGAATTAGAGGGCCATAGGTTTGCTGCCATGTTACATGTAATGCCTCTAGGAGGATTCGATGTAGTGTTAGGAATGGACTGGTTAGCAACCTATGAAGCGAATATCGTGTGCCGAAAGAAGATGATTAGACTGACGGCGACCGACGGAAGTCCGGTGACGATTTATGGCGATCGAGTTACGACAATTCCGAAGGTGATCTCAATGGCGGTGGCGGGAAAGTGTATGAGGCGCGGATGTAGCGCCTACTTATGTTATGCAAAGAATGTAGAGACGCCAACACCACAATTATGCGATGTACCAGTGGTGTGTGACTTTCCAGATGTGTTTCCCGAAGACTTATCGGGTTTGCCACCAGACCGAGAGATCGAGTTCCAGATCGACCTGATACCGGGTGCCCAACCTGTCGCAAAAGCACCGTATCGCTTGGCTCCGACGGAGATGAAAGAGTTGATGGAGCAGTTGCAGGAGCTGCTGGATAAGGGGTTTATTCGACCGAGTATCTCACCTTGGGGTGCTCCAGTTCTGTTCGTAAAGAAGAAGGATGGTAGTATGCGAATGTGCATTGACTACCGCGAGCTGAATAAGCTGACGGTGAAGAACAGATACCCCTTACCAAGGATCGATGACTTGTTTGACCAACTTCAAGGTGCCAGTTGGTTTTCCAGAATAGATCTTCGATCAGGCTACCATCAACTGAAGGTGAGGGAACAGGATATCCCTAAAACAGCCTTTCGTACGCGCTACGGTCACTATGAGTTTCTTGTCATGTCTTTTGGGTTGACCAATGCGCCGGCTGCTTTTATGGACTTGATGAACCGAGTGTGTCGGCCAATGTTAGATAAATCAGTGATTGTGTTCATCGATGATATCCTGATTTATTCAAGAAGCGAGACAGAGCATGCCGACCACATTCGGGAAGTGTTAGAAACGTTGAGAAGGGAGAAATTGTATGCCAAGTTCTCCAAATGCGCCTTTTGGCTACGCGAGGTGCAATTTCTGGGTCACGTAGTGAATGCAGAAGGGATAATGGTGGACCCAGCAAAGGTTGAGGCCGTGATGCAATGGAAGTCACCGAAAACGCCAACCGAGATTCGCAGCTTCTTGGGGCTGGCGGGCTACTATAGAAGATTTATTCAAGACTTCTCCAAGATAGCCTCACCTTTGACAAAATTGACTCGCAAGGATGTAAAATTTGTGTGGGGTCGAGAACAGGAGGACGCTTTTGAGGAATTAAGATGAGACTTACACAAGCTCCTGTCTTGACATTGCCTGAGGGGAATGAAGACTTGGTGGTCTATTCGGATGCATCCTATTCTGGGCTAGGTTGTGTATTGATGCAACGCGGAAGGGTCATAGCCTATGCGTCTCGACAATTGAAGACCCACGAGGTCAATTATCCCACGCACGATTTAGAACTAGCTGCGGTGGTTTTCGCGTTGAAGATTTGGCGACACTATCTATACGGGACGAAGTGCACCATCTTCACGGACCACAAGAGCTTGAAGTACTTCTTCGAGCAGAAAGATCTAAACATGCGGCAGAGGCGGTGGTTGGAGCTGATAAAAGATTATGATTGTGAAATCCATTACCACCCGGGCAAGGCCAACGTGGTGGCTGATGCCCTTAGCCGGAAGGAAAGGCCCGAACCGATTCGGGTGAAGGCTTGCCAGCTGATTATGACCTCGGACGTGATGACGCAGGTTAAGAAGTTCCAAGACGAGGCTTTAAAGGAAGATCGTCTAAACTCCGAAAGGATGAGAGGTCTAGTTACAGAACTGGGTGAGAACACTTTAGGTGTTAAGACCCGATTTGGGCGAGTATGGATTCCTCGGTACGGGGATCTACGTGGAAGGATTATGGATGAGGCCCATAAGACTCGATATTCCATTCACCCAGGTGCTACCAAAATGTACCATGACATGAAGAAAGACTATTGGTGGCCAGGCATGAAGCGTGATGTGGTGGAATATGTGAGTAAGTGCTTGACTTGTTCACAGGTAAAGGCCGAGCACCAGAAACCATACGGGAAGATCCAACCATTGGATATACCCGAATGGAAGTGGGAACACATCACCATGGACTTCATCACGAAGTTACCGCGTACCCCGAAAGGGTATGATGCTATATGGGTGATAGTTGATCGATTGACGAAGAGTGCCCACTTCCTACCGATCCGCGAGACGTATTCATCTGAAAGATTGGCGGATCTATTTATCAAGGAAATCGTAGCTCGTCATGGCGTACCGGTGTCTATTGTGTCTGACCGTGACACCCGGTTCACCTCCAAGTTTTGGAAGAGATTTCACGATGCAATGGGGACGAGGCTACATATTAGTACGGCATATCATCCTCAGACAGACGGTCAGTCTGAGAGAACGATCCAAACACTCGAAGACATGCTTCGGGCGTGCGTGATCGATTTTGGAGGAAGTTGGGACGATCACCTGCCGTTAGCAGAATTCTCGTACAATAACAGTTACCATGCCAGTATTGGCATGCCACCCTACGAGATGTTGTACGGTAGGAAATGTAGGACGCCTGTATGTTGGGGAGATATTGGGCAGAAAGAACTGGGTGGTGTCGAGGTAGTTGAAGTAACGACTGAAAAGTTAGAAAAGATCAAAGCCTTCATGAAGGCGGCGAAGGACAGACAAAAGTCGTATGCTGATAAAAGGCGAAGACCGATAGAGTTCAAGGTCGGTGATCGAGTCATGTTAAAGGTTTCGCCTTGGAAGGGAATCATTAGGTTCCGAAAGCGGGGAAAACTGAGCCCGCGGTATATAGGCCCTTTCCGAATTATCGCCCGTGTAGGAGAGGTGGCCTATAGGTTGGAGCTACCAGATGAGCTGAGTGGAATTCACCCGACCTTCCACGTATCTCATCTGAGGAAATGTTTAGCCGATGAAGATATGGTCGTTCCGCTGGAGGATATCGAAGTAGACGAACGGCTCAACTATGTGGAGCAACCAGTGGCGATCATTGATAGAAAAGAGAAACGGCTAAGAAACAAAGTGGTTCCTCTTGTGCGTGTACAGTGGAAGCACAGGAAGGGATCGGAGTCTACGTGGGAGACTGAAGAGGAGATGAGACAGCATTACCCACACTTGTTCGAAGAGTGACAGGTTTCGGGGACGAAACCTAAATAAGGGGGGTGGACTTGTAAAGCCCGGAAAATTTTCTGATCGAGTCAGATGATAGTGATGGGCTCGGATGAAAACCATTTAATGAATATAGAGTGGTTGCGGGCATTTCACCGAGTTAACCCTCCGGGTCACGAGTTTAACGAGTTTGGGGTCCCGGGAACACCTGGCATATAAATAGATGGATCAGCTGAGCAACTCTCATTTTCACTCAAACGCCCATTCTAGAGAGAGAAAGTGTAGAGAGAGAAAGTGCCGGATCGAAGCTCGGGTGGTCAAGAATCGAAGGCTGGCGTTTGTGGACTCCAAAACTACAAGAATCAAGGTAAGAAACGCATTCAAATTACCACATTGGGTGAAAAACCCGAGTTTGGGGTTTTTGAGGGTTTTAGTGGCAAAAACCGCCCAAAACACACGTTTTAGGATAATACAACGTGTAAGAAGCTTAGAAATAGCTTCCTGGATGATAATGCAAGGGTTTGGGTGGAAAGGATTGGATTTTTGGGCTAAAACGAGCTGATTCGTGAATTTCAGCTCGTTCTGCGAAATTAAGGTCTCGTCCAGCGAAACTGTAAGTTCGTCCAGCGAAACTGGAGGAACCTACAGCGAAGTTACAGTTTCGCTGCAGCGAAATTACCTGTTCGCACGAGCGAAACTATGGTTTCGCTGATGACTATGCCAATGTCCAAGTCGACCTTAGATATTGCGAAACTAGGGAATTCCAACGAAAGTTGGGCGCTTGAGTTAGCGAATCTGTCCAGCGAAACTGGCGGATTGCTGGCCAGCGAAACTAGCAGCGAAACTGCTAATTCGCCAGGCGAAATTACGGGCGAAACTACCTGCGAAATTAGTGGCGAAATTAGGCAGAAATTAACTCTTTCGAGTGTTAACTTATCTGCAGGCAGTGTAGTGTGACCCGCGTCTTACAGGCTTGATTGAGAAGCTGCTTGTCAAGCACAGGTGAGTTCTAGGACCCCTCATTTACTTGTTTTAAATGGTTTTGGGGCTGGAGCACATATAAACTGGTTTAATGATATATGTATGTATGACCCGTTTGGGTATAATGTTGTATTATACGTTTAAGGTATGAATGTGGACTCGACAGGTTATGTAAGGTCTTAGTATGAGTCCCCACGGTCTGGGAAGGACAGTTAGTGTTACTGCACCAGGATAACACATAATAAGTGCCTAGTGATGAATGATGACATAGGCTATGTATGTACGAGGTTATGTATGACGATGATGATGATGCCAGTAAGATGTTAGGTATGACGATGTATGCATGACGATGATGGCGATGTATGTATGACGATGATGACAATGTATGTAAGACGATGATGATGATGTATGCACAATGTATGTATGACGATGATGAATGTATGGTGTGTGTGTGTTCCTATAATAATAAATGAATATCTTTCCATGACTTTACGTATTAACGAACGAACGAAGTATTATGTAACGTAAAGTGAAAGATAACGAAAGAGGAACACGATGACGAATGCATGTATTAACGAACGAACGAATGAATGAATGATGATGAATACATGCATTAATGAACGAACGAATTATGTCTTGCAAGCATTGAATAACGCGATTGGTCCTTCTATGTGATTGACCATGGTCATGGTACCTCTACCGCTTACCTCTAGTACCGGGCATACGCTCCCGTCATATGTTGATTACGGCCCGGTAGCTAAGACTGATTGAGGTGTAGCATATGGTATTGGTACAATTCACCTTTCAATGTGTGCAAGTAAGTATGAATGGAGTTCTTGTCATTCGACCACCGTAATCATAGCCAAGTGCTATGAAGTGGGTAAAGCTTGACAGAATCCATACGAGAAGTTAAAGACGATGACATATAACGAATGAAGAAGATAATAATAAATATTATCTCTGTGTACGTATGATGTTTGAACGCATGCACGAAAAGATACTTTTAAATAAGTAAAAGTATGTTTTATTATAAAACTAGAACTCACTCAGCAACGCTGACTTTTTATGTGTTTCCAGTTGGCAGGTAGCGTTGCTGGGGATGGCACGAGGCGGCTACTCAGCTCTTTTGGGATGGCATTCTCCATTTAATAATGATGCAACGTCATGCGTTGTGGGTCTATAACGCGCGCAACTCATCACGTTGCATGCTATCATGAGATTTCTTGAGTATTCCCCTACAGGGGATTATTTAAGAAATCTTCTTTAGATTTTGATAAGTTCGCCACGCATAGGGTGCGTGTGCGTAGCACATGCAACGAAATATGTTGCATGTGTGTCTCAAGAATATTCCGTCAGAGTTCCGATGTACGGAATTACTTAAGGAATATTCTTTAGTATAAAATTATAAACTTTAAATGTTTGCACTTGATACCCCCTCTAGAGGTCGCTGTATGATCTTAGGAGGAGGGACAAAGTAGAGAAAGCTTCATTTTGTAATCGAGTCAATGATGTAATGACTATTATTAATGAATGAGAATGTATATATATTTTATCAATTCCGCTGCGTTATTTTATGATTATTTACATTGTGTATGTGGTACGTGCAATGAACCACCAACAGTAGGGTGCCCGGGAGCGGGGCCTTACAAAAACCCAATATGTATCTCAGGTTGGAGGATACCAAATGATATTCGCCTTTACACAAATTTATTTATGATCGATCAATAAGATTCCATGTAGTAAAATTTGAGATGCGGGTTAGTCCAATATTTGTATCCCATAAATATCTATGAACCTTGGGGGTAACTCATTGCTCTATATTCATCCTTATGAATATCAACCAATCCAAGTTCATAATAATCTTACCCTCACACTTGTTCCCATACTTATGAACGACTACGAACATTTAGTGTAAACATAAATACTCATGGATTAAACATGCTAAATTGGAACATTAATTGAAACATTATAAATAAATAATTTTATTCAAATAATAAAGAGTTCCACATATTCAAATAGAAAATTTACAGATCAAATCCAACCACTAGAATATCGAAGTCCCATGGCACAAGTATGACCTTCATGCTTTGCCTTTTCAAGGAGCTTCGTGAGGGGATCCGTAATGTTTTGATCCGTGTGAACTTTGCGAATACATATCTTTCCCTTTTCAACTTCATCTCGTATGTAGTTGAATCTCCGCTCAATGTGCCTATTCTTTTGGTGAGCACGAGGTTCCTTGATTTGAGCAATCGCACCCTCGTTATCACAAAAGATCTCTAGGGGGTCTTGAATGGAAGGGACAACCCCTAGATCGGCAATGAATTTCTTCAACCATGCAGCTTCTTGAGCTGCCAATGAGACGGCAACGTATTCTGATTCTGTATTTGATAGAGCCACCACATCCTGTTTGGAGTTCTTCTAAGAGACCGCTCCTCCATTCAGAATGAAAATATATCCCAATTGTGACCGAGAATCGTCACGATCGGTTTGGAAACTCGCATCCGTGTAACCTTTTACAACAAGTTCCTCATCACCAGATCCATAGATTAGGAACATATCTCTTGTCCTCCTTAGGTATTAAGTATGTTCTTAACAGCCATCCAATGATTGTTTCAAGGATTTTGCTGGTAGCGGCTTGTCATGGTTAAGGCGATGACATGTCCGGTCGAGTGCATATCATTGCATACATGATGGATCCAATAGCAGATGCGTATAGGATTGCCTTCATTTTATCTTGCTCATCCTTTGAGCTAGGACATTGAGTCATACTCAATATCGTTCCTCCTTGAATAGGTACGGTACCTTTCTTAGAGTTCTCCATCTTGAACCTTTTCAAGATCCTATCAATGTATGCACTTTGATTCAAACCAATCAACCGCCTTGATCTATCCCTATAGATCTTTATTCCTAGAATATAGGCGGCTTCACCAAGATCCTTAATAGAAAAACAACTTCCAAGCCAGGTTTTTACACCATCGAAGGTTGGAATGTCATTTCCAAATAGTAGTATGTCATCAACATACAATACTAGGAAAGTTATTGTGCTCCCACTAGCCTTCTTATACACACAAGCTTCATCAGCATTTTTGATGAAGCCAATTTTCTTTACTTCTTCATCAAAACGGTGATTCCAACTTCTCGATGCTTGTTTCAATCCATAGATTGATTTCCTTAACTTGCATACTTTGTTAGGAAGTTTGGATCGACAAACCTTCAGGCTGAACTATATAGACATCTTCCTCAATATACCCATTTAGGAAAGCGGTTTTGACATCCATTTGCCAAATCTCATAATCATAATGAGCAGCTATGGCAAACAATATCCTTATAGACTTTAGCATCGCAACAGGTGAGAAGGTTTCATCATAGTCAACCCCTTGAGTTTGAGTGAAACCCTTTGCTACAAGTCTAGCTTTATAAGTATCCAAGTTTCCATGCATATCGGTTTTCTTCTTGAAAACCAACTTACTTCCAACTACCTTGGAATTAAGAGGTGGTACAACAAGTTCCCAAACTTGATTGTCATACATGGATTGCATCTCAACGTTCATGGCTTCAAGCCATTTGTCACAATCCGAATTGGACACTGCATCGAGTTGTGGTTCTTGATTTTCCTCAAGATCCACTATTCTACTGCTAGTTCCTTCCATAAGGAAACAAACACCTTTTGTTCCAGTGGATCATAGAAATAATATCCCATAGAATCTCTAGGATATCCAACAAAGATACACTTGGAGAATCGGACTTCCAATTTGTTTGGCGTGGGAGTCATAACATAAGCCTCACAACCCAGACCCTTAAGTATGATAGGGTGTCCTTTCCACCTTTTTGGTTGGGGCCATATTTAGAATACGGGCCGCAGAGAGCAAAGCGAAACCCCAAAATGATAGAGGCAATGTGCTTCTAGCCATCATAGATCGGACCATATCCAATAAGGTTCGATTCCTCCTTTCAGACACACCATTATGTTGTGGTGTTCCAGGTGGAGTGAGTTGTGAGACAATCCCCCAACTCCTAAGATGATCTTGAAAAACATCACTTAGGTATTCACCTCCTCTATCGGTGCGGAGAACTTTAATCGACTTGTTGAGTTGATTTTCTACTTCATTCTTGAAGATTTTGAATGTTTCAAAAGCTTCATCTTTATGACTTAATAAGTACACATACCCATAGCAACTATGGTCGTCGGTAAAGGTAATTAAGTATCTTTCACCATTCCTAGTCATTGGTTTAAAAGGACCACATACATCCGATTGTATGATTCCTAATAAATCTTTTGCCTTTTCGTTAGTTACACTAAAGGGTGCCCTAGTCATTTTACCTTGTAAACAAGATTCGCAAACATCAAATGAATCACATTCATTTGTTTTTAAAAGACCATTCTTTGAAGTGTTTGTATACGTTTCTTGTTTATATGACCAAGACGACAATGCAAAAGATAGGTATCACTCAAATCCAACTTGAGTTTCTTAGTGTTAGTTTGGTACAATGAACTATTTAAAGCATTTTCATAAACCAATTCATAAATACCATTAATGGGAATAGCTTTAAAATAGAACATATCATTTAAAGAAACATGAATATCATTTTCAACAAAAGATAATACATAATCATAATGTCTTAATTGGGATACAGAAATAATGTTCCTAGTCAAACTAGGAGCATACAAAACATTCTTCAAAATAACATCCAAGCCACTTGGAAGTTTTAGGATGTAGTCCCTACAAGCTTCAACTTGGACTTTGGTTCCATTGCCCGTGAAGAGACTTACATCCCCTTGATTGAAGTCCATACTTCTTTTGAACCCCTGCAACAAATTGCAAATATGAGTTCCACATTCGGTATCCAATACCCATGTGTTAGAAGATGTAACATTAAGATCAATATGAATCATGTATATTGTACCTGAGGTCTGCCCGACATCCCTCTTTGCTTTCAACTCTTGGAGATGGACAGGACAATTCCTTGCCCAGTGTCCAATGTCCCCACACTTGAAGCATGGGTCATTGGTAGCAACCTTTTGGTTCTTCTCTTGTGGTTTGGGTGGCACCCTTGCCACCACTTTCCCCTTTCCCCATACGGGTCCCTAACCATTAGCAACCTTTGCCTTGGGTGCGGGGTAAGGGCTTTTCTTGTTCCCACCTTCATTGATGGTGAGAACGGGTAAAACCCTTTTACCCATGGCCGCCACGGCCGTTTTAAGCATTGAGTGAAGCTCACCAATGCTCTTGTCCCATGCATTCATGTTGTAATTCAACACAAATGTCTCGAACTTTTTTGTAAGGCCATTTAGGATCAAATCCGTGGCCAATTCCTTCGAGACAGGACAATTAAGCCTCTCGAGGCGGTCAATATGACTTTTCATCTTAAGTACATAAGATGAAACTGATTGGTTTTCGTCCATATGACTTGCATGGAGCGCTCGAACCATTTCGAAGCGCTCAACCCTTGCTTGATGTTGGAATGTTTCCTTCAGCTGGGTTATCATGTCATAAGCTCCGTGATGTTCATACTCCTTTTGGAGATCCGGAGTCATGCTCGCTAGCATGAGACTAAGACACTTGGACGGAGTCCTCAGTGTATTTCAGCCAATCGTTAGGCCTCCTCATCATCCTCAGTAGGTTGATCGGGGATAGGGTCATCTAAAACATATGATCTTCTCTCTTGCTTGAGAACGATTCTCAAGTTTAGATACCAATCAATGAAATTGTTATGATTTAGACGTTCCTTTTGGAGGATCGCGCATAATGATTGGGTGGATGCGGATGAGTTATCATGATTGTCATTATTGGTGGCCATCTACAAAATTTAACAAAGATCTATTTTAGTATTTTCGATATTGCCAATTTTTAATAATTGATGCCTTTTAAGGTCATTTTTATATTAAAATCTAGAACCCAACATTATATTTAAATTGTGGTTAGGTGACCTTTATCCCACGATTTAAATTAATAAGGTGCTCAACGATTGACGGTTGCAACCATTTGCAACTTCTAGAGGTATGGGATCGACTTTAAACATCATATGTAAAGTCGACATGTTAATCCCATCAACACCATTTGGAAACCATATTGTAGGTGATCCATTTAACATGGTTTGCAAATCAAGACATCCTACTTACACTACGTGTGGGTTTGCCAAAATGAGTGGTTAGGTGACCTTTATCCCACAAATATGGCATTCTCACCTTAAGTCATAAGTTCCCTCAAAGTGGTTAGGTGACCTTTATCCCACTAAGAGTTCCTAAGTGACAATAGTGTTGTGTAAAAGGACGGTGTTCATCTTGTTTTAGAATATTTAGAGGTTTCATAATTCTAGTTTAGAAAACTCTATGTACTTGTATTTGCATGCTTTCAAATACAAGATACCCTATGGTCCTTTGATTAAAACCTACTTTTAATCTTTAAAAAATCATAAAATCATTTAATAACCTTTTATTAACTTTTAATGATTAGGAACCATCAATTTTTAGCTTGTTAAATATGTTAATGAGTTTGTAATTTATGACTAATATCAACCAAATAATCAAACAACAAACAATCAAACAATAATTAAATTTCATTCTAATTATTAATACCCTTTTATGTCTCATAGACAATTAATAATTAAAATCTAGAATCCAACGTTATATTCAAATAATGGTTAGGTGACCTTTATCCCATTATTTAAATTAACAAGGTAGTCAACATTTGACAATTGCAACCTTTTGCAACTTCTAGCCTTTGTGGGATTGGTTAAACATCTTCTGTTTGGTTGGCATGTTTAATCCATCAACACCATTGTAACCCATGCTTCGGTGACCCTATGCACGTGGTTTCCAATTCAAGTCGTCCTACTTACACACACGTGTGAGTTTACTCATACAAGTGGTTAGGTGACCTTTATCCCACAAACATGTAAGCCCACCTCAAAACACAAGTTCCCTAAAAGTGGTTAGGTGACCTTTATCCATAATAGTTCTCAAGTGATTCGAGTGTGGTGTAAAAGGATGGTGTTAAACTTGTTTCAAAAGGGATTTTTGGTTTTCATTAATTCTAGTTTTGAAAACTCTATGTACCTTGTATTTGCATGCTTTCAAATGCAAGGTATCCTATGGTTTATTTTTAATAAAACCTCTTTTATTAAAGCATTAATCCTTTTAATAACCTTTTATTAACAACTTACTGATTAGAAACCATAAATTTTCAGCTTGTTAAGTTTGCTAATGAGTTTGTTATGCATATCCAAATATCAAACAACAATCATACAACAAACAACCAAACAAGCATAATCATACAAACATATGTGCATAACCATAGCCACTAAGTTGACTACACTTGTTTGCCATCACAAGTGTTGTCATAAGGTCATTCCTAAGGGTTTAAAATTGACACTTCTAAGTGTCCATGAACTCCCACTTGAACCCACATCCGTATGCTTCAAGTGTCCATGTCTTTTGTGTCCTTGCTTTTGGTCTTCTTCTTGTGCATCTTCTTTTACAAAATTATATCCTAATAAATTTTCTAATAAAGAAATGCACCTATTCTATTTATTACATGACCAAATGAATAAATAAATTACAACCGAAATACTAAAACAAAAGAAATTATTACAACCCTTTTAAATGAATACAACCAACATGACAATTCCACAATCAACCAAATCCAAAACACACATGGTCAAGGCTATGTTATGCACTAAAACATGTATCCATATACATCATTTCAAGAACTAAATGAACCCCTTTTTATAACCTTAAAGTTCTGGCCAACATGAATCAAAACTTTACGGTTATGTCCAAAATAATATAATCAACCATTTGATGTCATCCTTTCAAGATTTAATCATAAGCATGCAAGATATAACCTTGAAAGGTTGGGGTATCATCATAACATCACAAAACAGCCCTTAATAGGTTGTTAAAGTCTCGTAAAACCTATTTATAAGGGCAAAAGAAGCTATTCATCCACATATCCGGCTCTATATGCCAATGTTGGGTTTGTTGTATCTTTAACATCTTGTTTAAATGGTTAAACAACAATGTTAAAGATACAACAAACCCAACATTGGCATCTTGAGCCGGATATGTGGATGAATAGCTTCTTTTGTCCTTATAAAATAGGTTTTATGGGACTTTAACAACCTATTAGGGCAGTTTTGTGATGATATGATAATACCCCAACCTTTCAAGGTTATATCTTGCATGCTTGTGATTAAAACTTTAAAGGATGACATGAGTTGTACGATTGATTCATTCGTACGACTGAGTCGTACCATTGATTCATTCGTACGACTGAGTCAGTCTTATGACTCAATCGTGCGTATGGCTTAATCACCTGGTTCAGTCATGCGACTGGCCCATTCGCATGGTCCAATCGTGCGACTGAATCATGAGACTTAGTTAAACATATTTCTGAACCTTTAATGATACTGAACTATGTCTAACAACTGTAAACCTATATAACATGTTCATCTAAGCGTGTAATAATCAATCATATGAAAGATATATACATTCAATAACCAATACACATTCAACAAAGAGTTTTTCATTTCATATATCAAACCTTACATCATGTTACAAAATGAAAGTCAATTACATTTAAGCTCACTAGAACTAGAACTAGGGACATGTGTACCAACAAACTCCCCATTGGACCTAGTTCTATCTAATCTTTGACCTCCTTTTTAAACTCTTCATATATCTTAACTCTTTCATATCTTGAAACCCCAGCATGAATTCAAGTGCGAAGCATAGACGTATAACATGTTTAAACTGAAGTGCTTGCACGATATCCTGCGAGTCAAAAATAGTGGCCACTTGTACAATGTGTAAACATCCGCTGCAGACAAGTTTGTGAGCCACATTGGGTCAAATACCCTTATTGTCTCTACCGTTCCCTCCCTATCCAAGACTATAACGGTTTCTCCAGTGCGCTAGTAATAATACCACCATTTGAAATGGGGTGAAAAATCTTGTGGCA
Organism: Flaveria linearis; assembly: GCA_024085815.1. Lineage (NCBI taxonomy): Eukaryota > Viridiplantae > Streptophyta > Magnoliopsida > Asterales > Asteraceae > Flaveria > Flaveria linearis. The sequence goes on along the minus strand of CM044014.1, from coordinate 42,157,728 downwards.
TCTCCCTCAATGGAATACGAGACATTGTGCGCGAAGGGTGCCATTTTAAGACAACCTTGGTCTTCCTGAGGTAGGGTCAACCTATGTCTTATGAATGAATCTTTTGGGTTGTTGAGGTTTGAAACTGACCCACCTCGTATGGTATTCCTTCTTCATTGCCTTCTCAAACCATCCAGAAATCTTTCCGGGAACGGCATAAAGGAGGTTCAAGTTGGCTAAACGGTTAAGCTCAAATCCAGGGAGAGTTTTCAGATCGTGTGGGAATCTGAAATACTCTATGCCCTTCTCCCTCTTAACAGCATATACCTTGAGATCCTCAAAATACGCCTAGGTTATGGTTTTGCCAGACACCTTCTGATGCTTCTTTACCTTGTAGAGCTTGGTGTATGCATTTGACTTGATAGGCTCTCGCTGTTTCTTCATTTCCTCCAGGCAGGCTGCCACTCAGCCTATTTGGATGCTAGATCAGCATCATCCGCCTGAAGACCTTCTTCTGTAGCTTCTTTTTAGCTAACTTTTCTTCCACTTTGTCGAATGCACTGCTGCAAAATGTTTCTCCCAGATCAGGTAGTACTTCGCCTTTGGTGTTAGTATACATGGGATAATAGTCAGCAGTCACATCCTAGATCTCCACCTCGCGACATCCTGTGGCTCCTCATCACTGACTACATCGACTTCTGGAGCATCCTTCACCAACTCATGAGGATTCAGACTGAATAGTTCGGCAATCTGTTCATCTGTCATATCAGTGATTATCTCTCCCTCTTCAGGTGTGTAGCTGACAGAGCGATGTACTATCCCTTGCTGTCCACACCCCGGGCCCAGGTAGGGTGGGACGTCACAGATTAGCAACAACATACATGGCAGCGGAAAACAAACCAATATAGGAGCCCAAAGGGAGAGAACATCACATGGCATTTAAAGTTTTAAAAGACACCGGGTTGGAAACAGATCCAACCCCAAATGTTTACATAGTTCAACAAAATAAAAATAGTCATTGAATCAAATTGTTCAGTCATGATTTTGGTCACACTAGCAAATGCCATGGTCTCGGGGTTGAATCTATGTCTTCCAAAATAGCTAAGAGTCTTCATGGTTACCTGAAACATGCTCAAAAGAAAATAGTGTCAACTAAAAAGTTGGTGAATTCAAGTGCTTAAAGTTTCAAAACAATAAAAGGAACTCTTAAAGCCGCAGTAAAGGATTTAGAATCAAGTGTGAAAGCTTATGAAAAATATCATTTGATTTTGAAAGCATCATTTTTAGTATCGGTCATTGTGGGGTATCACAATCAACCCTGCACTTGGTCCCCGGTTGGCCTCTTCTAAACTTGGTTTAACCGGATAATCCCGAAGGAAGGAACCAAGCCTCAAATCAGTGAACCATACCTGCTAGGATGGTTCACCATAGTTTCTTAATCAAAACTTGTTACATGCCACATACGATCACTCAGGATCTCAGTGGGGTACCTCCCTGTAGCGGGAGCCACTGTGTGTGGCGGATTCCCAAATAGATCTATCCATATAAAGCAAGCGGTTCACAAAAGAATTAATGATCATGATATAAGTGTCGGCAGGTATCCAAAAGTCCCACATACAAGCATAGGTAAAGCACAATCATAGTTCATGAAACAAAAGAGCATGTTTCATCCCAAAAAACAGTAAGTAAAAAGGGACCACTAGAACTCACCTTAGATGTTAAGCAAAGAAATCTTTCGTGTGCCGGGAATATATCAAGTCTAGCACCCTATCATGAATATATATTAAGTGATTCTACTGCTATAAACCTATTTAAGGTGCAACAAGAGTGCCTAAGTCTTAGTTTGTCGGGTTCGGCTTTGATTCAATTAGGGTTTGCATAAAAGTTTCCTTTTATGGAAAGTCAAGGTTTCTCATACGATTAAGGGTTTCTACACTACTAAGTCAAGAATATATGGTAGATATGCTATTCAAGTGACTAAGTGCTTATTGGAGTTGATTATGAAGTTTAAAAAATTTTACAGTTTAGCCCCTGAAGTTTAAAATTGACAGTTTCTACCTTAAGTTTGGTCTCTTGTATTAAATGACCTTTATAACCAAAAATCAGGTTCAAGACCTTAATCTAACTTAATTTTAAGAAAACATATCCCAAATTCTGTTTATGGACTCGGTTTAATAAATTACGCGTTTAACGTTGCCGGTTACGGTAAAACCAAAGGGTTTAAGATGGTTACCTATGAGTTTTCACGTTTTTGAGTCTAGGACCAGTAGCTAAATTTTTAAAGTCATTTTCATATGTTTCCAACCTTTTAAATCAAAAAATTTGATTTTAGTAGTGGAAAGACTCGTTTTTACGTTTAAACCGTTTAAAACGCATTTTTAACCGGGTTTGACCCTTCTAAAAGCTTGTTTGACCAACTTTTCTACTTTATAAGTTATTTAACCTTTATCCTACTGGAATAATAGGATTTTTATGCTTTTTAACCTTATACCCATTTTTCTTAGATTTTCCACAAAACGTCTCTCGGTTAGCACCCGTTTTCACTTAAAAATCCATTTAAATTACCTTTTGACCACTAAAAATTCCCATTGACTCCAGAACACTTTATTAATCCTAATAAACCTGTAATTATCTTTAAAAATTTATAGCCCAGTTTTCTTGTTTTAAGTAATTTTAACATGGTTTTCGGGTCCTGAAAGTGACTAGAATGTGTCTAAACACAACATGTCCTTTATTTCAGAGATTAATAATTATAACACTCTTAATATCATCAAAATCTACTGAAATAACAGTCCCAAATCGTGGCCTATTTGTTCTACACATATATAGACTTCAAATACATATAAAATGTCATAACCGACCATTACACTTGTGTAAATCTTTGTAACTTGAGTTTATCCATTACCATAACTTCATCTAACTTAAAAATCAGATTATTGGGGTGTCTAAAACTTATTTTTGAGCAGTTATGACCCTTGTTTGACAGGGTTTTCAAGAAAGTGTTAAGGTGTGTTGTAACTTGTAGAAGAGGGGTTTTTCATGGTGTTCTTGTGCTAATACTTTCCATTTCATGGTGTACAACCATTTTTGACATTCAAAAAGATTATTAGGAGTTTAATGAGCCATTAGAAATCAGGTTACAAGGTTAGTTCTCAAAGGTTACAAGATGCACAAGTTGGATGGTGAGAATCACCCAAAAGAGGGTTTTCTAGGTGTAACCCTTGTTACACCTATAGATTGACATGGTATAGTTGTAGGAAACCTACAAGAACGTCGAAAGCTTCCAAGAAAAAGGTAGTAGAGAGATGTTTCTGCTACAACAAGAAGAAGTAGGGTTTTTAGGTGAAAAATGAAGTCAAACTTGAGAAATGACCAAAACCGACATATGGAGCTTACACTTGATGTAACCCACTTTGGAAGGGTGGACGGTCGTGAATGGATGAAATATCCTTGGACTTGACTGTAGACCTCGAACAAATGCTGGAACTCACGGTTTTGCAAGGTTCAAGCACCAAAGGCTTCACAAAGAGACACCTTCTTGCGGTTTAGGTGTTGGCCTATGCATGCAAGCTTGTTGGTTGTGATTTTGCTGCTGGAATGGGGCTGAAATGAGAGAGTTTGTGTGTGTATTTCAGGAGAAAGCCGAGAGAGAGAGTAGAGAGAATAAGAGTGAAGTTGTCTTGCAAGAATGGAGATTGCATGTGTAGAGAATGGTTGATAGGAATGGTGGTGTGTAGTGGCAAGCAAGAAATCCCATTGGGGACAAGGGAGCGGCCGAGATTTGTCACCTTGTGGGGATTTCTAATTTAAATTTTTTTATTGTATATTAATATTATGTGGTATTAATTTGAAATGTAGTGTATAATTATTAGTTAGTAGATAATGTTAGTTGATATCATGTGTATGATCATTCAAGCATGATCCGAAATTTCCAAGTGTGTGTATGTATGCACACTTTTAAATTGTTTTCAATCAAGGCTTTATATTCTAGGTAGGGTGACTATTCAACAATTCGCGGGCACTAATTTTCTAAAAAGACAAGACTTAAAATAACTAAAATCACAGAATCACATAGAATCATAAAAATGGATCAAATAACAAATGGTGATTCTAACATTATTGATATAATTAAATTGTTTCCATTATTAGTACTCATAGATGGGATATGATGCAATTAAATTAGGGTTTAGAATAGTGACCTTGGGACCGGTTGTCACATTCTCCCACCGTATAGGAAATTTTGTCCCAAATTTTAGCTTCGATTAGATTAGTACGGGTGGGTTTAAAGAGATGCGGTAGTTCTTCCTCATCTCGTCTTCACGCTCCAAGTGAATTCCGGCCCTCGTCTCGAGTTCCATCTAACCTTAACCTTGGGTATGTGGCTTTGCCTGAGTTGCTTAATGAAGCGGTACGTGATCTCTATGGGTTCCATGAAGTTCAGCATCATGATCTTGTCTCCTTCAACGGTAGCTCCAAGGTTTGTCTACCAGACACTTCTTCAAGTTTGACACATCGAAGTGTTGTGTATATAACTCAATTTCTATGGTAGTTTCAACTTATAAACCACAGGACCAATTCTTGCAAGTATTTCAAATGGTCCAATGTATCTTGGGCTTAACTTGCCTCTTTTCCGAATCTCACGGTTCCTTTCCATGGTGCTACCTTCAGCATTACTCTATCACCTATCTGAACCTCTAATGGTTTGCGTCTCCTGTCAGTATTTCTTCTGACGGTCCCTTGCTGCCCGTAGACGCTCCTTGATTTTGAAAATCTTATCGGTGGTTTCCAATACGATGTCGGGTCCCAGCACTTGGCTATCACCAATTTCGTTCCAACTCAAGGGTGACCGACATTTCCTACCATAGAGAGCCTCATACGGTGCTGCATTGTTGCTTGTATGGTAGCTGTTATTATAGGAGAACTCCACCAATGGAAGATGGTTATCCCAGTTCCCACCAAAATCAATCACGCAAGCTCTCAACATATCCTAATGTTTGAATAGTCCTTTCGCTTTGACCGTCAGTTTGTGGGTGGTAAGCCGTGCTTAAGTCCAGCCGGGTTCCTAAAGCTCGTTGAGTGATATCTAGAAACGCGAAGTGAAACGACTATCACGGTCGGAGATTATTTATAGTGGCACACCATGCCTAGCCACTATTTCATTGATATACAGTGGAGCCAGTCTTGACATGTCATAGTCTTCCCGAATTGGTAAGAAGTGAGCTGATTTGGTTAGTCTATCCACTATTACCCAAATAGCATCATGACCTCTAGACGTTCTGGGTAACTTAGTAACAAATCCATCTTGACGTTATCCCATTTCCATTCTGGGATTTCTGGCTGCTGCAACGTCCTGATGGTTTTTGGTTTTCAGCTTTTACCATGGCACAAGTTAGACATTTTCGGACATAAACAACGATTGATTTCTTGATTCCAGGCCACCAGAAAAGTCCCTTAAATCTTGTACATTCTATCACTTCCAGGGTGAACTGAATACCTAGATTTGTGAGCTTCATCGAGAATTACCTCTCGAATTCCCCCATGCTTTGGCACCCAAGTTCTCCCTTCGCACTTATATGTACCATCATTTCCTATTTCAAATCACTTTTCCATTCCAGTTAATCCTTCTCCCGCTAAATTTTCCTCCTTTAACGCTTCACTTTGAGCTTCTTTCAGCCTTGCAATTAGGTCAGTGTACACACTTATCCTTAAGCTCGTACACGAAGAGGTTTTTCTCTCTCCTTTCTGCTCAAAGCATCTGCCACCACATTGGCCTTAACAGGATGATAATGGATTTCACACTCGTAGTCATTTAACAATTCAACCCATCTTCTCTGACGCATGTTTAGCTCTTCTGGTCGAGAATGTGTTGCAAACTTCGATGGTCAGTGTAAATGACGCACTTCGTGCCATAGAGATAGTGCCTCCACATTTTGAGAGCAAACACCAAGGCACCTAATTCCAGATCGTGCGTAGTATAGTTTTTCTCATGATCGTTTAGCAGTCTAGATGCATAGGCAATGACCATGTTGCGTTGCATTAGCACACATCCTAACCCCTGACGCGAGGCGTCACAATAGACTACGAAGTCTTCGACTCCTTCTGGGAGGGCCAGAACAAGTGCACTGCATAACTTTTCCTTGAGCGTCTCAAAAGCTTTATCTTGCTCTGTTCCCACACAAAGGTTTTGTTCTTCTTAGTCAGTGCTGTCAAGGGTTGCACAATGCGTGAGAAGTCGTTTATGAATCGTCGGTAGTATCCGGCCAATCCTAGGAATTGCCTAATCTCAGTGGGAGTTTCAGGAATCTTCCAATTCTTTATGGCTTCAATCTTGGAAGGGTCAACTTGAATTCCATTCTCATACACTACATGCCCTAGAAATTGGATCTCTCGCATCCAAAATTCACATTTTGAAAATTTGGCATATAGTTGTTCATTCTTGAGTAACTCAAGAATTAGTCTGAGATGTTTCTCGTGCTCTTCCTTATTACTGGAGTAGCTCAGAATGTCGTCGATGAACACAATCAGAAACTTGTCGAGATATGGGCGGCATACACGGTTCATGAGATCCATGAATGCTGCTGGTGCATTAGTCAGTCCAAAGGGCATGGCTAAGTACTCATAGTGTCCATACCTAGTTCGGAAAGCCGTCTTGGGTATGTCTTCTTCTCTTATCTTTAGTTGGTGGTAACCGGATCTCAAATCTATCTTGGAGAAGTAGCTTGCTCCTTGAAGTTGATCGAATAGGTCGTCTATCCTCGGAAGAGGGTACGCTTCTTTATGGTCAAATTATTTAACTCTCGGTAGTCATGCACATGTGTAGGGTTCCATCCTTCTTTTTCACAAATAGCATCGGGGCACCCCATGGAGAGACACTCGGACGTATGAATCCTTTGTCCAATAGTTCTTGAATTTGCATCATCAGTTCCTTCATTTCAGGAGGGGCGAGTCGATACGGCGCTTTGGCTACCGGTGTAGCGCCATGCAGCAAATCTATTTGGAACTCAACTTGTCAATTCGGGGAAGTCCCGGTAGGTCTTCCGGAAACACTTCAGGGTATTCAGAAACCACTGGGATGTCTGAAATCTTCTTCTCCTCTTTGGTCTTCATCACGTAGACTATGAAAGCTGAGCATCCCTTCTGTAAGCTCTTGGTAGCTTTTAATGGGATATCATGGGCATAAGGTGTTACTCCTATCTCCTTGCACCACTAACACTTCCTTGTCGTTCAATGGTATCTTGAGTAGGCGTTCATCACAAACAATTTCGACTCTGTTCTTAGCTAACCAGTCCATGCCAACAACCATATCGAATCCTCCTAACTTAATGGGCATCAGATCTATTTTAAACGTATTTCCATTTAGATTCATTGAACAATCCTTGATGATTTCATTAGTTTCTAAAATGTTGCCATCAGCTAATTTGACGGTAAACGTATTGGCTAAGGTACACGTAGCTAGGTCAATCAAGGATCTAAAAGCACTAGAAAAAAACTAGCAGTCGCTCCAGTGTCAAACAAAACGGTAGTAGGATGATTATTTACAAGAAACATACCGTTAACCACATCAGGTTCCTTTCGGGCTCCAGCTGGGTCCATCACAAAAGCTCTTCCCTTAGGCTTATTGGTCTTGGCATCCTTATCTCTAACCAGCTTAGGACACTTGCTCCTCATGTGTCCTGGATCCCCGCATTCATAGCATTGCTTCCCTGGCATGAAAGTACAATCCTTGATCAGGTGCCCAGTCCTTTTGCACCTAAAACAGGGCATTGGGTTGCATTCCCCTTGATGGTGTAGCTTGCACTTGTTGCAAAATGGGCTTGTTCTCGTATACAGCCTCCGGGTCTTGCTTCCCTGATCATCACGTCTCGCACCTTCGAAACTTTTCCTTCCTGACCCGCTACTACTTCCAACTGCTTTCTTTGCTTCAAACCACCTTCTTTTCTCTCCAACAAACTTCTTCTCATCACTCCTAATTTGCTCAGTCCATCCAGCCCTAACTAGGTCATCGGCAAACTGCTGGTGAGGTCAACTGCAGAGTGTAGAGTCAAGGGCTTGGAGATTCGGACCATTCCTCTAACTCTGGGATGTAGCCCCCAGATGAATCGTGCTACGCCTTTGGATCCGGGTGTCACCAGGTGTGGCACCAGCCGGGATAGGGCTAAGAAATTATTAATGTACTCTGTGTAATTGGGACCTTTCATCTCCAGGCTCAGGAACTCCGATTCTAGCTTCTCAAGTAAATTGACAGGGCAATACTTCTTGGTTATCAGCTCTCTGAATTCGGTCCAGCTCATTTGCATTGCAGTATTCCTTCCCCGTGCTTGTGTGATCTCTTCCACCATTCCAATGCCGATCCCTTCAGTGATTGAGAAGAAAATCTCACCATGTGGTCCAGTTTGCATTCGCTGATGTCCAGTACAGCCTCCATCTCGTCAATCCATCTGTAAGTCTCTATAGCACCCTCAGTGCCATAGAAGTCCTTAGGTTTGCATGTCATAAAGGTCTTTTAGGAGCATCCATTCCTTAATGCCTCAGATTCCTCGTTGTTTTCAGTCCTATTACTACCTCCAGCATCGTTCCGGTCAGCATTGATCTGAGCGATGATGGTTGGTATCGCGTGATCAATTTGTTGTGCTACGAGATTTGCTATCCTCTCGTCATTCCCTGGGTTATCATTCCCCCTTTGGGAGTCTCTGGAGGAGTAGGAGGTTGATTTCTGGTTCACCTGTTCCTTCATGACAACCTCGGTAGGCTCCTTGTCTCCCGATACGTGTTCCTCTTTTGGTAGGCATTCTGATAGTATCACAGATAAAGTCGTTTTAGCGTCTCATAATTTGTTTCAAACAATCTATGCATCACTTCCCTACAAGGCTTCCTCTATATGAGGAGAGAATAAGGTGTATAATTATACACACCTTCCAATTTCCCACAGATTACTAATTTAAACAGTTTAAACAATCATCAAGAATGGCATGGCCCAACACCATGAAATACACAACACATGACAGATAATCATAAATGTTTCAACAACATTGTATCGTAGAAATCAGTTCAAAATAAGACAAAGTCAATAGTATCAGAGTCTAGCTCTTACAAAGTGGAAGGTGCCATCACCCCCATGAATAATAATAATAATAATAATAATAATAATAATAATAATAATAATAATAATAATAATAATAATGTCAGATAATGATAAGATTATTTCCTTCAACTGTTCAAAGACAGGTATCCTTCCTCTTTCCGCATGTCACCTTCACATCCACTTTTTCTTTAGAAATCCCATCCATCCCGAACTCTTCTTCCTCTGCTCCTGCTCCAACCTCTGCACCCTGTGTGACGCCATCATAGCTTGGAATTGAGCAGACTGGGAGGTCCGGGTAGCGTGCTGAAGAGTCAGCTCGTGGTGACGGACGGTCCTTAAAAGCTCCTCTAATGCTGCATCAGTGGGTCCTACGTCACTTGCCCGGCGGCTAGATTGGGAGTACCTATCCCCTGCCAGTACGCTAGGGCCATCGTACATGCTGTGCCTCGGAGGCATCGAGGGCTCTTCCTGTGGGTGGCGTCGGTGTGGCTCGAACGGCGGTGGTGCGGGTATAGGAGTCCTAACTGGTGGTGGAGGAGGAGGTGGCATCCTAAATAAGACCGAAGGTCCAGGTCTAGCACTCTTACGTGGACGAGTGATGGTTAGGCGGGATAGGTGAGTGTGACGGAGCGGCAACATGTGGCGAGTGGGTGCGCGTCTGGCTCCTGGAAGGTGTCGTCGAAGAAGAGTCCTCGGAAGCTTCAATGTCCTCTGACGTGACGGATATCCATCCTGGGTGTCCACACCTCCTAAGGTATTCCTCATACTCAGTGCGCAGTTTTGCCTTCTTGGTGTCCCCCGTTGGTGCACTGCTCTCAGTCGGGTAAGCAGGTGCCTTTCCCTTGTCAGCCATGGTTTGTTTCCTGTAAAAAGACATCATGAGTAATTTGGTTTCTCATAGCTCATGATAGTCTTACTAATAATAATATACTCATAGTACTAGTGATGGCATTAGTATCAGGAATCTCTATGTATTCCTCATCAGTGATATTAGAATCAATTGTTTCTCAAAATAATGTTAGGCAAAACAGTTCATCTTTAAAAATCCATTTCAAATATCCAGTCAAAATAAGGTTCAAAGTTAATCGGCATTAAACAGAAAAGTCCAAACATAACTTAGAGGTTCGTGATGGAAATTACGCGTCATGTAAATTCATGATTACGTTGATCAAGTGTAATCATCAATTTACCCAACCCGATAATTCCAACACTTTCCCCACAAGGACAGTCCTAGGGTATCAGGGTTGTAGCCTAGGGTCTACTATGGTATTCCCGACTTCTCTACAACCTTTGGCTCTGTTACCAATCTGTCAGACCCCCGGGCCCAGGTAGGGTGGGACGTCACAGATTAGCAACAACATACATGGCAGTGGAAACAAACCAATATAGGAGCTCAAAGGGAGAGAACATCACATGGCATTTAAAGTTTTAAAAGACACCGGCTGGAAATAGATCCAGCCCCAAATGTTTACATAGTTCAACAAAATAAAAATAGTCATTGAATCAAATTGTTCAAGTCATGATTTTGGTCACACTAGCAAATGCCATGGTCTCGAGGTTGAATCTAAGTCTTCCATAATAGCTAAGAGTATTCACGAGTTACCTGAAACATGATCAAAAGAAAATAGTGTCAACTAAAAATTAGTGAATTCAAGTGCTTAAAGTTTCAAAACAATAAAAGGAACTCTTAAAGTCCACAGTAAAGGTTTTAGAATCAAGTGTGAAAGCTTATGAAAAATTTCATTTGATTTTTAAAGCGTCATGTTTAGTATTAGTCATCATGGGGTATCACAATCAACCCTGCACTTGGTCCCCGGTTGGCCTCTTCTAAACTTGTGTTTAACCAGATATTCCTGAAGGAAGGAACCAAGCCTCAAATCAATGAACCATACCTACTAGGATGGTTCACCATAGTTTCTTAATCAAAACTTGTTACATGCCACATACGATCACTCAGGATCTCAGTGGGGTACCTCCCTGTAGCGGGAGCTACTGTGTGTGGGGGATTCCCCAAATAGATCTATCCATATAAAACAAGCGTTCACAAAAGAATTAATGATCATGATATAAGTGTCATCAGGTATCCAAAAGTCCCACATACAAGCATCAAGTAAAGCACAATCATAGTTCATAAAACAAAAGAGCATGTTTCATCCCAAAAACAGTAAGTAAAAAGGGATCACTAGAACTCACCTTAGATATTAAGCAAAGAAATCCTTCGTGTGCCGGGAATATCTCAAGTCTAGAACCCTATCATGAATATATATTAAGTAATTAGCTACTGCTCTAAACCTATTTAATGTCCAACAAGAGTGCCTAAGTCTTTGTTTGTCGGTTTCGGCTTTGATTCGATTAGGGTTTGCATAAAAAGTTTCCTTTTATGGAAAGTCAAGGTTTCTCATACGATTAAGGGTTACTACAATACTAAGTCAAGAATATATGGTAAATATTCTATTCAAGTGACTAAAGTGCTTATTGGAGTCGATTATGAAGTTTAACAAAATTTTACAGTTTAGCCCCTGAAGTTTCAAAATTGATAGTTTCTACCCTTAAGTTTTGTCTCTTGTATTAAATGACCTTTATAACCAAAAATAAGGTTCAAGACCTTAATATAACTTAATTTTAAGGACATATACCCAAAATTTCAGTTTATGGACTCGGTTTATAAATTACGTGTTTAACGTTGCCGGTTACGCTAAAACCGAAGGGTTTAAGATGGTTACCTATGAGTTTTCATGTTTTTTAGTCTAGGACCAGTAGCTAACTTTTTAAAGTCATTTTTATAAGTTTCCAACCTTTTAAATCACAAAATTTGCTTTTAGTAGTGGAAAGACTAGTTTTTACGTTTAAACCGTTAAAACGCGTTTTTAACCGGGTTTGACCCTTTTAAAGCTTGTTTGACCAACCTTTCTACTTTATAAGTTATTTTATCCTTTATCCTAATAGAATAACATGATTTTTATGATTTCTAATCTTATACCCATTTTTCTTAGATTTTCCTCAAAAACGTCTCTCGGTTAGCACCCGTTTTCACTTAAAAATCCATTTAAATTACCTTTTGACCACTAAAAATTCCCATTGACTCCAGAACACTTTATTAATCCTTAATGAACCTGGAATTCTCTTTAAAAATTTTATGCCCAAGTTTTCTTGTTTTTAAGTAATTTTAACATGTTTTCGGGTCCCGAATGTGACTAGAATGGGTCTAAACACAACATGTCCTTTATTCCAGAGATTAATTTATTAACACTCGTAATATTCATCAAAACCTACTGAAATAACAGTCCCAAATAGTGGCCTAGTTGTTCTACACATCTATAGACTTCAAATACATAGAAAATGTCATAACCGACCATTACACTTGTGTAAATCTTTGTAACTTGAGTTTATCCATTACCATAACTTCATCGAACTTAAAAATCAGATTGTTGGGTGTCTAAAACTTATTTTTTATCAGGTTATGACCCTTGTTTGAGAGGGTTTTCAATAAAGTGTTTAAGGTGTGTTGTAACTTCTAGAAAGAGGGGTTTTTCATGGTGTTCTTGTGCTAATACCTTCCATTCATGGTGTACAACCATTTTTGAGATTCAAAACAGATTATTAGTAGTTTAATGAGCCATTAGAAAGCAGGATACAAGGTTAGTTCTCAAAGGTTACAAGATGCACAAGTTGGATGGTGAGAATCACCCAAAAAGCGTTTTCAAGGTGTAACCCTTGTTACACCTATAGATTGACATGTTATACTTGTAGGATACCTACAAGGACATGGAAAGCTCTCCAAGAAAAAGGTAGTAGAGAGAAGTTTCTGCTACAACAACAAGAAGTAGGGTTTTTAGGTGAAAAATGAAGACAAACTTGAGAAATGACCAAAACCGAACATATGGAGCTTACACTTGATGTAACCCACGGTTTGGAAGGTGTGGATGGTCGTGAATGGATGAAATCTCCTTGGAATTTACTGTAGTACCTCGAACAAATGCTGGAACTCACGGTTTTGCAAGGTTCAAGCACCAAAGGCTTCATAAAGAGACACCTTCTTGCGGTTTAGGTGTTGTCCGATGCATTTTCATTGTTGGTCGCGATTTTGCTGCTGGAATGGGGCTGAAATGATAGAGTTGTGTGTGTGTTTCAGGAGAAAACAAAGAGAGAGAGTAGAGAGAATGAGAGTGAAGTTGTCTTGCAAGAATGGAGATTGCATGTGTAGAGAATGGTTGATAGGGATGGTGGTGTGTAGTGGCAAGCAAGAAATCCCATTGGGGACAAGGGGGCGGCCGAGATTTGTCACCTTGTGGGGATTTCTCATTTAAATTTTTTTATTGTATATTAATATTATATGGTATTAATTTGAAATGTAGTGTATAATTATTAGTTAGTAGATAATGTTAGTTGATATCATGTGTATGATCATTTATGCATGATCCGAAATTTCCAAGTGTGTGTATGTATGCACACTTTTAAATTGTTTTAAATTAAGGATTTATATTCTAGGTAGGGTGACTAATCAACATTCCCCTGCTCTAATTTTCTAAAAAGACAAGACTTAAAATAACTAAATTCACAGAAATCACATAGGATCGTAAAAATGGATCAAATAACAAATGGTGATTCTAACATTATTGATATAATTAAGTTGTTTCCATTATTAGTACTCATAAGATGGATATGATGCAATTAAATTAGGGTTTAGAATAGTGACCTTGGGACTGGTTGTCACACTTGCAAATCAAGAATCATTGTCAATTGAGTCTTGATTTGTCGAAGGGGTACCACATCATGCTCATCAGCCTGTTTGGTTGAACCTGTTAAAATAAACACAATAAGAGTTAGTAAGACATGATTCACATGACAAATGGCAGTTTAACTTTTCATTTATTTATTTAAATAAACATTGATACATGATTTCAAGAACAAAAGTTTATTAACATAAAGACATCTAAGCTTTGGTTTTGCCTTGAATCATAGCCGGATCTTCTGAAGGTGGGGAGGTAGGAGGGGCAGATGACGATGCTTCTTGGTCTTGTCTCTTTTTCTTCCATTGCTCTTGACCATGAGCAGAGGCAGATGCAGCTGCATCTCCTTCATCGTCCTTATCATCATCCTCCCTACCTCTTGCTTCAACACCACCATTCTCATCATCCTCACCATCATCATCCTCATCATCATCATCATCCTCATCATCATCATCATCCTCACCATCATCTCCTTCACCAATCTTCAGAGGCTCCTCTTTAGATCCTTTTAGTTGGACCATGATCTTCTTGTTTGCAGTCTCTAACTCCCCCAGCTTCTTGGCGGACTCCTCCCTATGCTCTTGGAGTTGAGCTATCTGTTGTGCCTGCTGAGAAATCTGCTGAGCTTGAGAAGCATTGTGCTCCTCCAGCTGACGTAACTTAGCATACTTCTCCCCATCAGCTGCTAACAGCTTCAGTGCCATCCTATTCAGTGCTGCCAGCTGTTCCTCCACTCCAATGGGAGGGAGGGATGATCCGGTGGGGAATGTGGAAGGGCCAGCTTGGTGGCTCATGGTGGTAGCAATGGTTGTGGAGAATATGGGTGGAGGAGTATGAATAGGTGGAGAGGTATGGTGGGTGACTGTTGTAGGTGGTGTAGTGGTGGTAGTTGTGGTGGTAGGTGGTGTGGTGGTAGATGTGGTGGAGGTAGAAATAAGCGTGAACCTCCGTCTCTTTGGCTTCATCCCATAGGGCTGAGCCATCCTCTTCATCCGAGTCCCCATGGACCCGGAGGCTCCCCCTTGGCTACTGGGCTGGTCTGGGGTGTATGATGGATCTGAAATAGCCTCCCCAGACCTACCTGGACATCCACCAACCGTCCTAATCCCGCTCTCGATGGCAACCACCCGGTTGCCCACCGTTCGAGTCAGCGGTTCCTCGTCCGACTCTCCTCTTCATCAGGCTGGAAGTCCTGATGAAACCTAGCAGTCTCCAAACCTCCTTGTAGGAAGGTGGAGATGTAACATCAGCAGTAGTTGTCTGAGTATGAGACGGACCTGTATCTCCACCATCACCACTATCATCATCATAAGAGTCATCATCAGGGACAGCTATCGGCTCTGTATCTGAATCACTATCGTCATGGCACCACTTTCGCCTAGCTGGCGCCAAATAGTCCTCCCGGGCCAGATGCCCAAATAGTCTCCTCCAGGGGCTTCACTTGCTTCCCCCGGTACACCCTCATCCTCCCAAGGGTGGTGTCATCCATCACCTTGAGGACAACAACATCCTCCTTCTCCTTGGGCAGCGAGGGGAGCTTCTGATCTATAATCATCCGTAGAAAGCGTGGATACATGCAGAAGCTTTATTTCCCCTTCGCCCCTATGTTCTCCACCATGTAGGTGAAGATCATCCTCGAAAAGCTGAATGGATGATTCAGCACCAACGTCACGTAGGCGTTCTGCATCTGGTCGGAAAGCTCGTCGAAGCCACCCTTCCTGGAGGCGATGCATCTCAGCAGTACATGGACTAAATATTTGAACTGGGGGCACAAGTTGCTCTTATTAAGCATACTTGCATTAATATCCCCAGAGTACTTAGCCCTCATAAAACAACCTCGAACAGTGAGGGGATGTAATCGGGTAGGGCAGTCAGAATCATCCCCGAACTCTAGCACTGTCCTGATCTCCTCCTCTGATATCTCTATGGCCTCCCCAAATATAGAACTCCTGATACGATGGGGCTCAGGGGACCTATCAACTACAGCGCTTTCCCAGAAAGCCTGCTGTACTGATCTGTAGGGTGTGCACTGCGCTGAGATAGCTCGAAATATCCTCGATCGGCGGAGAAAAGAAATAATGCCCGCAAACTCTGCAGCATTGCGGGATGAGAGATTAAGATGAGCTCATATGTTGTGCTTAGTGCTCATCATCTACCGACTCGCCATCTGTGAAACAAAGTAAATAAACACTAGTACGTGTCAAAGAATACCAGATTTGTTTCATGAACATGAAAATTTGTTCAGTCGTGTGACTGAGCTAGGTGACTGAGATCTAGTCGTGCGAATGAGCTGTGCGACTAAGATCTAGTCGTGCGAATGAGCCGTGCGACTGAGTTCTAGTCATGCGAATGATCTCATATGTACGACTGAGTCATTCGACTGGACTTAGTCATATGTTCTCTCATGCGTTTACCTCAGTCGTGGGATTGAGCTCAGACGCATGGTTCAGTCATGCGATTGAACCATTCGTCCATCTCAGTCGTACGGTTGAGCCATTCGCCTCGCTCAGTCGTGCGATTGAAGTTCATCAGTGTGTCCAATCGCATGTCCGACAGTTTGTTCATTCAAATTCAATTTTTGAGCAATACTTGATGTTAAACGTTGTGGATTGACTCATTTGGTTCGCAGATGACCGACTAGAACCCTAATAACTTTAATTTGATCAAAAATTTTAGTTTTAGTGGTTTATTAGTCACATTTGGTTCGGTTAACTTTAGGTCATCGGTTTGAACTTTTTGACATTGTAGTAACTGATATTTGTACAAATGTTGTCGTGCAGTACCTATAGAATCGAAACCAAACGTCAGAGAATGTCAAACTATGGTCTATAATGATCAAATGAAATTTTGCCAATATGGGTTTGTGTCGTGCGTCTGAGAGGCGATTTGGGTGAATGAACCGACTGTGACCGACTCCCCTTCTATTTATACTAGGGCAACATCCAGGCGTGAGACTGAGCCTAGTCGCACGATTGACTCGTGCGACTGAGCTTCAGTCGTGCGACTCGCCCATACGGTCACCTCCAATCGTACGATTGAGGGTCATTTGTGTGACTATCACATTCAGTCACCTTCAATCGTGTGATTGGGTTCATTCATATGGTCCAATCATACGACTGGTCCATACTCATGGTCCAGTCGTGAGAATGGGTCATACTTGTGAAATTTTGCCGTTTTGACCCTTTTACACTTAGCCCCTTATAACAATAGATAAAACATTTTGATCAGTTGATCATTTCAGACGTGACCATTTTAAATTAAAGATCCTTTGATCACCTCAGACGTGATCCATTTATCCACCTGATCACCTCAGACGTGATCCATTTATCCACCTGATCACCTCAGACGTGATCCATTTACCCACCTGATCACCTCAGACGTGATCCATTTATCCACCTGATCACCTCAGACGAGATCCATTTATCCACCTGATCACCTCAGACGTGATACTTTTACCTTTTCAGAAACAAGTGATTCAAGATTAACGTTAAGTTCATTGTGTGACCTTTTTAAAGATGAATAACATAGTCCAGTCCGACACTGACACACTTTTCAAATAACTTGAAAACAAAACTAAGAAACAAACTAAACATGTTTTTGTGATTTTGTTAGGGTAGGGTAGAGTAGCCTATTAGTATTAACAGCATTTCTAAGATAGATTCATATGGAATCAGACAGGCATAAACTCAATTACTTGGAAATTTATATATATATTTAAATGGAAACTAACATATTTACATATCACAGTTTCTCATTCATCTGAGACTTCTAAGCTCTAACTGGAAATCATGCATGATCTACACATTGATTTTGAACATCAGGCAGTGCAGTCACGACGATTGTCAGTATACTTGTCCACTTAAATCCATACATAGATTTTTGACACAAATTGGTGATGTATTAGGTTATATTATTTCAACCAACATTTGTGGATCCCAAGCTTATATGGTAATCAACATTCCTCAGGAGAATTTTGAAAGGTCTACGGGTATTTTGACAAGAAGAGACTATTCATAGAGCTTTAAAAGAGAAGCCAATCCTCAGGTCAGTGCCACCGCACAGCCTAGAGACGACAAACAACAATGAATTCTAGAATATCTAGGTTATTCTTATTCTCAGGTCAGTGCCATCGCACAGCAGAGAGGCACACAACCTATCTTCTTGTTAGAGCACCTTTAAATTTTTCTTTTGCACATAACGCACCAACAACATAGGTTATCAGCTTGATTGCGTTTATTTTCATTTTTTGTGCTTTGCTCTTTTTATGGTCATCCGCACACTTTTAGTGGCGTTTATTTGCTCGTCACCCCTTATTGGAAATAAGTGATTGTGTTAACCAGTGATAAGATGGGAACCCACAGTCGGTTGAACAGATTAGTATAAATTGACTTCACCAATGAAGTCTACTAGTCTATTGTGTTGAATCTACCGACACATCGTATAATGAACTAGCACCTCCCTAGATCGACTTTCTCCGTGTAGTTACAGTTACAAACAAGCGTACTATCATTTTCCCAATTTGTTAGACTTAGAATTCTCTGACTAACATATTTCTGTGATTTAATTAAACTAAGATTGCAAAAATTGAAAATCTTTTTGGTGTCCCAAGTAACTCGACGCCTGTGTACTCTCACTTTCCATAGCATTGAATCACATTCTTAAATATTTTGTTTTTGCCTTTTTAGCTTATCTGCCCTTCCCCTTTTTTAAGTAAATAAATATTGAAACTAAATTAATCTCCTCCTAAAATTCTAAAACCGAAAATATTTTTTTTATGTTTTTGGATTTTTAAGACAGGAAATTGAAATAAGATAAATAAAAGAAAGTAAAAAGGAAAAAAAAGAAATTAAACAAGTGTCAGAATAAGCATTTGTCTCTTCTAGAATTACATCACTTTTCTTTTTCACGCTGTTGACCTCTAACAGATAGAAAAATCTGGGTTTATCAAACGGTTTGGTGTACAGATCGGTGCGTTGAAAATCCGTGTTTATTTTAACCACATCAGTTAATTGTTTTTCATAGCAGTCATGTATGAAATGATACTTTATGCTGATGTGTTTTGTTTTTGGGTGTTGAACAGAATTTTTAGTTACAGCTATGGTAGCAGAGTTATCAACAAATATAGGGGTATTAGAAAGTTGCAAACCGTAGTCCCGCATTTGCTGTTGGATCCAAATGATCTGAGAGCAGCAACTTGCTACAGCAACGTATTCAGCTTCACATGTTGACAAGGCAACAATGTCTGCTTCTTGCATTGCCAGGTGACTAATCGCCTTCAAAAGAACTGACACCCTGCTGATTTTGACTTGAAGTTCATCTTACAGCCACCATAGTCTGAGTCACTGTACGCAGTTAGCTCAAAGTCATCATCATGAGGATACCACAACCCCAGTGTTGGAGTACCTTTCAGATAATGAAAAATCCTTTTCACCCCGATCAGATGATTTATTTTTGGTTTTGCTTGATATCTAGACCACAGACATGTGGCGTACATGATATCTGGATGCGAGGCAGTGAGATACATAAGAGATCCGATCATCCCACGATACATAGTGGCATCCACCAAATCCCCATTCTCATCAGGTGCCACATCATGGTTTGTGGCAAGTGGGGTACCGGCAACAGTGACATTTTCCAATCAAATCGACTTAGAATGTCTCCAACATACTTCGTCTGATGCAGAAAAATGTCAGTAGGTGTCTGATCCACCTTTAAACCTAGGAAGAACTTCATCTCACCCATTGCACTCATTTCAAATTCTGCCTTCATCACAGATTCAAATTCTTTACATAATTCTTCATTTCAAGAACCGAAGATAATGTCATCCACATAAATCTGCACCACTAGTAAATCTCCATCTTTTTCTTTGATAAACAACGTGCAGTCAATCACACCTCTGCGAAAACCGTGTTTTAACAGGTGGGTGGAGAGCTTCTCATACCAAGCTTGAGGAGCCTGATGTAGCCCGTACAAAGCCTTATCCAGCTTGTAGACTCTGTCCTGATGATAAGGATCCTCAAATCCTTTAGGTTGACTGACATAGACTTCTTCATAGATTTCCCCATGAAGGAATGCACTCTTTACATCTAGTTGATAAACTTTGATCTTCATATAAGATGCATAGTGTCACACCCCAAAAAGGACGTTGAATATCGTAGTGGAATTGTATATGCGTTAAGCATGGCGATGACAAAGTTGGAAACCAACAGGATATATAGGCAAACGTTAAAACATAAGTTTTAAATTACAAACCAAAGGATTTTTATCACAACATTCCAAATTAAGAAAAAGTTCAAATGGTTTATCCACGATCATACACAAAGATCGTATTTTTAAATTAATAGCCAAAATAAAACGAAAAGATGCCACATCCATGTTTACCCAAGCCCAGTTCATACCACCATCCATGCTCGTATGTACCTGAAATACATGCTTAAAAAGTAAACATAAAGTTGAGCGAGTTTCACGGGTTTACGAAAAGATTACATACAACAGTATCAGATATCATTGACAAACAATGTGGTAAGTTGTAAAGTAGCTAGGGATACAACTTAATGATAGTACCTGGAGCTATATTCAAACCAAGACACGAAAGCTTTACATAAAGTAAGCAATCCCCACAAAACAAATTCAACATACATTCACTCACATCCAAAACGCTTGATCAGAGCTACTGATCGCAAGTGCGGGCTGTAAAAACCTAAATAGATCTACCAATATACACTGTGGCCTAACCCAAGGCTAATGATTATGTGGGAAAGGGGGTATTCATGAACGACTCACATGAACACAATAACAAAACACCCATACTCGAGACTATCATACAAACACATACGAGTAAGTCACATAATCATGATACAACAAACGAAGCCATGTATTTCCCCCATGATTTTGTAAAACGATAACAACTTAAAAAAAGGGGCCGTGGAAACTCACCTTGATCAACGAAATTGAAAGTACTTGCAATTACACCAACGAACGTCCAGTCAATCCTAATAGTGCCCTAAATACGATAGACACTTTAAGAATTGATACTCAAGTCTTACAAGAAAGTTGTTCATCCAACCTTCTACACTTATATTATTTTTAAGAAAATATTTATTTACGCAAGTAGTTGGTGATTATAACACTCGGTTAAGATCTTAACGAAAACGGTGGATTACGCATTACTTAGACAAGTACTAATTAACAACCAAAATGTGAAAATTGTAACCAAATACACATAAAAACACTCATATATATATACGTACATAAATCCTAAATCACATTTCATGAATCAAACAACTTTAAGCCAACATGGTATAAATGTCTCTAAATCATGGCAATTTCTACTCAAATTTGTCAAACAAACAGCCAAACCGAGCAATATAACTCATAGTTAACATTCATAACTCCTAACATACATTAGGGGTTGTTTATAAGTCATAAAATAGCTTAAAACTTACTGTTCAAATTCAGATCTATAAATCATGCATTTAAAACCAAAATCAAGCCGAATAGGTGACTAGTTTAGTCTAAATCATCACCAATCGCGTCCAAACAACAAGTTTCATGCTTGTAGCTATACATATGTATTATGGACATAAAATATCACTCACAACCTGGTTTAATTTCAGTCTTTAGAATATCTAAGTTAAATACCCTAATTTTGTCATTTTGTGTCTTTTTAACCAACATAATCATGTCAAATGTTAAGCCAAACAACCCAATACTTAAACACGTCTTTAGAACTAAGTGAAATTACTATTTTATACCATTATTAACAACAATTTCCAGATTTAATATCATCTCATGTATCCATGATTTTTAAAGTCCTAAACACGTATTTTTAAGCATATGAATCATTAATAAGCAAACCAATACTACAAATAACAATCCGTACATAAAATTGCATGCATCCACACATTTTTCATCATTTATGTTGGATTCTTTATGCCCAAGACACATAGAATATTGATGTGGTTAGTATGTCATAATTCAAGTCGGGTGATACCCAATAACAAGTTTAGCAAACACCAATTAATATTTAATTGATGATATGATCATGCAATTAAATATCAACACCAATTTAGAAAATGGGTTTTCTAAATAAGTTGTATATGAGATACAACAACTTATAGGGACATTTTGTTCAAGGGTATTATTTGAAATGTTATTTAAATTAGTCGAATAACATAAAGTAATAAAGTGTGTAAGAGTTATAAAATTAAAACGGTTAACTTTATAACTTATCTAGTGACTTGTTTTAAAATGTTGAACAAATGTTTTGGGGGGAAAACCCTTTTTAATTCCCCAAATTTGGCCCCCCCATTCATGGGTGGATTTAATGTTTCCCTTAGTACTAGATACACACTTTATGACTTACACTCAACCTCCTATCTCCCTCATACATGCAAACAAAAGACCAAGATTTTTTCTCTCAACTTCCTTGAAGAAAATAAGCTGAAAAATTCGGATTTCAGCATTCTTGGTTCGATTTGGTGTCAAAAATCCTAGCAAAAGGGTGTTTGCTTCACACTTGTGGGTATGCTAGCTTGAGGACACCTCTCCTTGGTGTTTTCGTTGTTCAAGAACATCATCATCTTCACCAAAAGTCCCGATTTTCAGCAGCTCTACAAAGGTTGAATCTTGTGTTGCTTTTGGTTGTTGTTTCATCTTGATAGCTAGTTCAAACACATATAAACGATCCTATGTTCTTGGGTTGGTTGATGTTAAGTTATTAACCTTAATTTTCAGATTATGAATCATAATATTAAGGCTTTAGTCCGCTGCATTTTCATGTTTAAATGGTTAAACAACTTTGATAATGGTCCAACAAACCCAACATTGGCATCTAGAGCCGGATATGTGGATGACTAGCTTCTTTTGTCCTTATAAAATAGGTTTTATGGGACTTTGAAAACCTAATAGGGGCTGTTTTGTGATGATATGATGAAACCCCAACCTTTCAAGGTTATATCTTGCATACTTATGATTAAATCTTGAAAGGATGATATCAAATGGTTGATTATGTTGTTGGAAATAACCCTAATGTTTTGGTTCATGTTGGCCAGAACTTTAAGGTTACAAAAGGGGTTCATTTTGTTCTTGAAATGTTGTATATGGATACATATTTTGGTGAATAACATAGCCTTGACCATATGTGTTTTGGATTTGGTTGATTATGATTTTGTCATGTTGGTTGTATTCATTCAAAGGGTTGTAATAATTTCTTTTGTGTTTGTATTTTGGGTTGTAATTTATTTATTCATTTGGTTATATAATATATAGAATAGGTGCGTTTCTTTTATTAGAAAATTGTATTAGAATATGATTTTGTAAAGGAAGATGCACAAGATGAAGACCCAAAAGGAAGGACACAAAAGACATGGACACTTGAAGCTTTTGGATGTGGATTCAAGTGGGAGTTCATGGACACATATGATGTGTCATTATTAACCGTTAGGAAAGATCTTATGAAAACACTTATGATGGCAAACAAGTGTAGTCAACTTAGTGGCTATGGTTATGCACATATGTTTGTATGATTATGCTTGTTTGGTTGTTTGTTGTATGATTGTTGTTTGATATTTGGATATTCATAACAAACTCATTAGCAAACTTAACAAGCTGAAAATTTATGGTTCCTAATCATTAAGTGGTTAATAAAAGGTTATTAGAAGAATTAATAATTTTAATAAATGGGTTTTTATTAAAAAGGAGAACCATAGGGTACCATGTTTTTGAAAGCATGCAAATACAAGGTACATTGAGTTTTCAAAACTTGAATTAATGAAAACTAAAATCCCTTTGGAAACAAGTTTAACACCATCCTTTTACACGACACTCGAATCACTTGAGAACTATTTGTGGGATAAAGGTCACCTAACCACTTTTAGGGAACTTGTGTTTTGAGGTGGGCTTAACGTATTTGTGGGATAAAGGTCTCCTAACCACTTGTATGCGTAAACTCACATGTGTGTAAGTAGGACGACTTGAATTGGAAAACATGTGCATAGGGTCACCGAAGCATGGCGTACAATGGTGTTGATGGGATTAAACATGCCAACCAAACATAAGATGTTTAACCGATCCCATAAAGGCTAGAAGTTGCAAAAGGTTGCAATTGTCAAATGTTGACTACCTTGTTAATTTAAATAATGGGATAAAGGTCACCTAACCATTATTTGAATGTAACGTTGGATTTTAGATTTTAATTATTAATTGTCTATGAGACATAAAAGGGTATAATGATTAAAATGTAGTTTTTTAGAAATACTAATAAGAACTTTGTAAATTTTGTAGAATGGCCGCAAACAATAATGCTACCACCCCGACCGTCCATACCCTATCATTGAGAACTATTTTAGAGAGGGATCCTCTGAACCATAACAACTTTATGGACTGGTTTCGAAACTTGATAATTGTTCTCAAGCAAGAGAAAAGGCCTATGTCCTTGACGATCCTATTCCTGACCAACCCAACCCCGAGGATGTTGAGGCCTATAACGATTGGCTTCAGTATACTGAGGATTCCATGCAGGTATCCTGCCTCATGTTGGGAACTATGATTCCCAAACTCCAAAAGGACTTGGAGCATCATGGGGCATATGACATGATTACCCAATTGAAGGAAATGTTCCTTCAACAAGCTAGGGTAGAGCACTTCGAAATGGTTCGAGCGCTTCATGCATGTCGCATGGAAGAAACCCAATCGGTATCATCTTATGTACTTAAGATGAAAAGCCATATTGATCGTCTCGAGAGGCTGAACTGTCCTGTCTCAAAGGAGTTGGCCATGGATTTGATCCTTAATGGCCTAACTAAAAGGTTTGAGACGTTCATAATGAATTACAATATGAACGGATTGGACAAGAACATTGGTGAGCTTCATGCAATGCTCAAAACAGCTGAGGCGGGGATGGGTAGAAAGATTTGACCTGTTCTCTCAATCAATGAGGGTGGCAATAGGAAAAGGCCATTCCCCTATCCCAAGGAAAATGTTGCCGAAGGAAAGGGGCACATCAAAGGAAAAGGGAAAGGGATGGTTAAAGCAGAACCTACAAAACCTAAGCTTATGAAGCCTAAGGTAACGGAAAACGATCCATGCTTTGAGTGTGGTGAGATAGGACATTGGAAAAGGAATTGTCCAACCTATCTCAAAGAGTTAAGAAACAAGAGGGATGTTAGGCAGACCTCAGTTACAACATTCATGATCCATATTGACTTAAATGTTATGTTGGACCAAAAGAACCAATGAGCCTGATCAGAAAAACCTTTAAGTCCCACAGACAACATAACAACTGAAGAAGCCTACATCAGTTGAAGACAAAGTCTAAAGACAAGCGATGAAGACAAAGTCTGAAGACAAGTGCTGAAGACAAACTCTAAAGACTAAGCCTTCAGAGGTTGTCACAACAGCTGAAGTAGTACTCTTTAGTAGTTGTGATGGTTTCCTTTTCAGTAGTTGTATTTTTCAATTCAGTAGCTTGTAATCAGTAGTTTGTAATAAGTAGTACAGTAGTTTGTTTTTCAGTAGTTGTAGTATCAGTTAATACTTAGCTTCTTTTGTAAGAAGATGTCCTCAGCTGTTGTGGACATCTTCAGTAGTTTAGTTAGTTTCAGTTGTTTTTGTAAAAGGGTTAGATGTCACTATCAAGTGACATCTACTGACGTCACCTTACCTCTATAAAAGGAAGGTTGACCTAATTTGTATTTGGCCAAAGCTTGTGTATGAATGAATACATTCTCTTTTGCAGAAATCTCTCTCTCTTTATAACCGTACTGTTTCATTGAATATCATTTGTGTTCTTGTTTAAATTTCGTCTAATTCGTATACTATTCGACTGCAAATCATAATCTAATTGATCAAAGTAGATCCGAGATCCCTTCAAATGGTATCAGAGCTGGTTAATCATTGATCTATTTAACAATTGATCATTGAAACTGCTCTTTTGATATCTAAGTTTGATCGAATTAGCAAATTTGCAAGAATTGGTTATAGAGTTTGAGCTTCTGTTGCTTCCGGTGAATTAATTTGAGGTTCCTCATGTTTAAAACAGAGTTGTTGAGTTTTTGAGCTAGATTTGTTAAAATTACATTGAATTGATTTGAATCTGTGAAAATGGCTACACCAACAAATGATCCTCATAATACTAGCTCCTCAACAAAGCCTCCGATGCTTTTAGGAGTGAGTATAACATATGGCAATGCCGAATGCTCCATCACCTGTCTATCAACAGCGCAGGGTGTTGGATGTTTGTGGTTAATGGACCATACAAGCCTATGGTGAGTCTTCCGGAGAAGAATAAGATGGTTCTGAAGAAACCAGAGCAATATTCGGATGAGGATCTAAAACTGTTTGAAATTGATGCTAAAGCCCATGGAATTCTAGCCATGGCACTGCCTAATGAAATCTATTCAGGGCTTATGCATCATGAAACTGCTCATGATCTCTGAGTTGCTCTGAAGGAACAATTCAGAGGAACTGATGAGGTTTTGGCAAACACTAGAGAAATCCTTGCCCAGCAATATGAGACATTCTCTCAAGAAAGGGTGAGTCTCTGACTCAGCAGTTTGAGCGATTTTCCTGTTTGATATCTGAGTTGAAGATGTTTAAACAGGAATACTCAAACAGCCAGATGAACAACAGATTCCTCAGATCCCTGCCTGAGAGATGGGACACATATACTATTGTCCTACGCTCCAGTGCAAATCTGGACACTCTATCTCTCACCCAACTTCATAAGAAACTGTTAACATTTGAACGAGAGATAGAACAGAAAAGAAAATTGTCTTCATCTAGGAAGCTCACTGACGACTTTGTACCAGGAAATACTGCACCGGTAGGTCAGGAGTCAAAGTATGCTGCATCAGAAGGTTCATATGATGAGCATATAGATTTCTCTACAAACAGTGGAGCACATGCTTTTGTTGGTGTTGATAATTTAGGTGGTGTTAGTGGTAATTTGTGCTTTTTGATGGATGATTTGAAAGGAATTCCAGATGATGATCTGGAAGAGATGGATATTTTGAGTCAAATGGCAATGATTAACATCAGATCTCAAAAGTTTTACAAAAGGACTGGTAGGAAATTTCAAGGTCTCTCTGGCAAAACCAAGGTTGGTTTTTGACAAGAGCAAGTTGAGGTGTCACAAGTGCCATAGACTTGGACACTTTGCAAGAGAGTGTAGATCATCTAGATCTAACTCATCTGCACCCTTTGTGACATTCCCAAGCAATAGCTCACAAAATAAAGGGCAATATTCCACCAGTTCTGGTCACCCATCACAAGTTCAATCATCTCCTGTGTAACGCCCGGAAATTTGATTTTTTTGAAGTGTCATGCGACTGGAGGTCCAATCGCATGGAGCTCATGCGACTGAACGTCCAGTCGCATGGTGATCGGGCGACTGAACTATAGCTTTAAGGGGGAAGGCAGCCATCTCGCCCTCCCCACACTTGCAAAACTCAGTCAAAAAGAAGAGAAGAGAGAAAGAAGAGAGAAAGAAGAGAAAAAGAGAGAAAAGTGGTGATTCGGGCTTGAAACTCGTCGAGTAACTAGTCCAAACGAAGATCTTCATCTTCTTCTTGTTTGTGTGAGTTCTAGGACCCCTCATTTACTTGTTTTCAAACGATTTTGGGGCTAGAACACATATAACCCCGTTTTTTTTTAAATGTGTATGTTTGACCCATTTGGGTGTAATCGTGTGTAGTGTGTTTAAAGTATGATTTTGGACTTGTATGTACTTGTATGATGTCATAGTATGATTCCCTAAGGTTTAGGAGCGTTGATTTGGGCTCAGAATGAGTTTGGAAGGGTTTGAAGGCCGAATGTCGCGACTGCAGTTCGGGATGAACTACAGTCGCTGCCCAGATAGGGCTAGGTGACTGGAGGGCCAATCGGCTGACTGAGGCATGACTGAGGTTCAATCGTACGACTGAGGCTCAATCTCATGACCGGGGATCCAGTCTCATGACAGGTCATACGACCGAGAGTTCAGTCGCATAGGTCCTTTCGTATAGCTGTTCCGTCACACGACTGAGGGTTCAGTCGTAGAGAAGCTCATTCGCATAGTGCTCATTCGCACGATAGAAAGTCCATTCATACGATTGGGAGTTCATCTGCATGGATGCTCATCCGCATTGGCCCAATTGCATAGTGTTCAGTCGCATGGAAGCCATGCGACTGAAGGGGCCTAATCGCCCAAGTAGGGCTGTTGGGTACGAGAAGGGATATAGTTCAAGTACTGGCCTTCGGGAAGAGAGCAAGCGTAAGTAATGATATGATAACTCCCGTAGGTGCATGTGTGATAACTGTCGAGGCTTAGAAGCTACGTTGGGCACGATGATGATAGTATTGCATGTATATGCATGATGTATGTATGATAAGTATGATGTAGCCCTATATGATTGTAATGACTGATGTCTTGTAAATGTCGATAATCCTTTCTTCGATACGTGTTTATCTTTCCGTGACTTTACGTGTTATGATTAGTGAATGAAACGAAAGTGATAAGAAACGTAAAGTGAATGAAAATGAAAGAGGAACGTGATGAATAAATGCATGCATTAATGAATGAACGAATAAATGTAAGAAAAGGCTTGCAAGCAGATGTATGGAGGTGCACACCCATTGAAGGTGTTAGCTCAACGGTGTGCGGGTTAGCTACACCGAAGGATGCACATTGGGGTCAGTCTTTGTCATTGACCATATGTATGGGATCCTTGCTACTTACCCTAAGTGACTGGATCAGCATTAGTGTACAATGTTCGTGATTAATCATCACAGGTCCAGCACCAGTAGTAGTGCACAATGTTCGGGGTATAGCACATGGCATGGATCCAAAATGAATGAGGAAAGATAAGGGGTGTATGTACCTACCCTAGGTGACTGGCTCAGCAGTAGTACACAACGTTCGTGATTAATTATCACATGTCCAGCACCAGCAGTAGTGCACAATGTTCGGGGTATTGTACATGTCACCAAAAGTAACGAATGTACGAATGAATGTAATGAACGTATGAATGAATGCCACAAACGTACGGACGAATGTAATGAATGTATGAAGGTATGTAAGAGACGTACGAACAAAAGAAAGAAGGTGAATGTCAATGATGAACGATATACGAACGAAAGCTAATGAATGAATAATGAAGATAATAATAATATTATCTATGTGTACGTGTGTTATGTGATCACATGTATGTAAGAACGGTTTTAACGGAAGAAAAGAATGTTTTATTATAAACCTAGAACTCACTCAGCAAGGCTGACTTTTTATTTGTTTCCAGTTGGCAGTTATTGTTGATAAGGATGGCACGAGGCGGCTACTCAGCTCTTTTGGGATGGCATTCCTTCGTTAATACTTTTGCAATGTATTATGTTGCATGTATTTATAAACAAAATGGTGTTTGTAGAGGATTCGGATAAACAGGATTACCTAAGGAATCCTCTTACTACTAAAAGTCACTGTTTATGACTATTTGTAATTGGTTAACGATGTATTACTTTGCAAAAGCTTTCACGATGAAATGAGATGCCTCTTTTGAAAGTTTCCGCTGCAATGTTAATTAAATATCTGTAAATGTATGTTTTATGTGTAATGGTTGACCAGCTGTAAGCGTCCCGGGAACGGGGCCTTACAAGTTGGTATCAGAGCCAAAGTTTAAGTGAAATGGGTAAATTTTCAAAATAAACCTTAACTTAAACTGAAAATGGGATGGAAAAAGGAAGGGATGCCAAACTGAGTAGCTGCGTGCCATCAGGTATTTGCTTAAAGTTAACTGGTATTATGTGCACATGTTATGTGTTTATGTGTTACTGTTAGATTTAGATACTAATGTAGTTAGGATAGGTAATGCTCGGGGTACAAAGAGTAAAGTAAGTGGCTAATCACAACTGGCCACTGTAATTAGGGACTTACTGTACTTGACATACACTGAGCTATCCCCTTGAATGACCGCGTTGGTGTTTGAATCATTCAGTGACTGTTAGAGGATGGCCGGTGGTAGATCATCCAAAGCTTCACGTGGTGGAGGTGGTGGTGGACGTGGTGCAGAAGCACGGGCCACAAGAGGAATGACTAGGGTGGAGAAAGTGGTTCCTGTAGAACCCGGGACCCCTTATCAGGAGGGTGTAGACGAGAGCGCCAATTTGAGAGCCTCTGTAAAAGAGGCAGTGGTTGAAGAAGTGCATCAGGTCATGCAGACAAGCTTACCGTCTATGGTGACCGAAGTGATAAAGGCTATCCGGGAAGGAGAAAGAAAAGAGAGGACTAGGTCCTCCGGGAGACAGGAGCAAGCAGAGCCGGAAGCGGTTCTTTCTGATGACGAAGAGGAAGAGGAGAAAGAGCCTGTGCAGGAGTCGGCACCAGGCTGTAATTACGGGGCGTTTATGAGGTGCAAGCCCCTTACCTTTGACGGTAATGGCACTGCTGCTACTGCTCACCGCTGGGTGAGGGAAATAGAGGCTGTTCTCGATATCAGCGAGTGACGGGAGGACCAAAAGGTGAAGTTCGCTACCCACTCTTTCACGGATTCGGCTCTATGCTTGTGGGGCAACATAGTGTAATCCGAGGGTAGCAGGGCCATTGGAAGAATGAAGTGGTCCGAGCTGAAAAGGTTGGTGATCGAGGAGTTCTGTCCTCATCGAGATATGGATAAAGTTAAGAGAGAGTTCCTACAGCTGGAGGCGGGGACGACGACCTACCAACAGTACACCACAAAGTTCAACGAAATGGCACGTCTGGTGCCGAATCAGGTGACACTACTGTCGTGAAAGATCAAGAGGTATATTCAGTGTTTGCCGGCGGATATTCGCAGGCATATGATCGCCGCCCGACCGAACACCTTTAGGTTGGCGGTGGACTTGGCGGGGAGACTGTATGATGAAAGGGTAGTGGCGGTGGTGGCTGAAGGTAGTAGGAAGGGTGGTGGTGACAGGAATTGGAATGAGAAGAGGCTTGGTCGGGATAATGCTTCGACGAGCAACAAGAAGGCACGGGTGGATTACCGTCGTTTAGCCACACCGGGTACGGGACTAAAGAGGTGTGATAAATATGGGAAGGAGCATAGCGGGGAGTGTAGACAGGGGTTGAACGTCTGCTTCAAGTGTGGAAAGCCTGGTCATATGGCTAGAGAGTGTAGGGGCATGAGGTGCTTCAACTGTGGGGAAAGTGGTCATATGAATAAAGACTGCAAGAAGCCGAGGGCTGAGGGTTCCGAAGTGAAGAAGACAAGGAATGAAGGACCGAGGGCAAGCGCCAGGGCATTTACGATGACGCAGGAGGAGGCTAGGACGGACCCTGACGTTGCGTCCGGTACGTTTCTGGTGAACCAAACTTAGCCTCTGTATTATTTGATTCGGGTACCAATAGGAGTTTTATTTCTGCTGCTTTTTGTGCTAAACTACCTATTAGTAGTAGATGTGTCAATGTACCGTTCGATGTAGAAACTGCGATAGGTAAGTCTACCAGGATTTCCGAGGTGATAGAAGGTTGTGATGTGGAATTAGAGGGCCGCAAATTTCCGGTTAGACCATTTGCGATGACCTTAGGTGGTTTTGATTTGGTGCTTGGGATGGATTGGTTAGCGGACTTCGAGGCGAATATAATGTGTCAAAAGAAGCTGATTTGTTTGATAGCGTCCGACGGGAGTTCGGTAACGGTTTATGGAGATCGGGTCACGACGATCCCGAAGGTGATCTCAATGGTGGTGGTGGGAAAATGTATGAGGCGTGGATGTAGCGCCTACTTATGTTATGTAAAGGATGTGGAAACGCCTACACCACAACTATCCGATGTCCCTGTTGTGCGTGACTTTCCAGATGTGTTTCCCGAAGACTTATCGAGAGTGCCACTTGACCGAGAGATTGAGTTTCAGATTGATCTGATACCAGGCGCCCAACCTGTTGCCAAAGCACCGCATCGATTGGCTCTGACGGAAATGAAAGAGTTGATGGAGCAGTTGCAAGAGCTGCAAGATAAGGGGTTCATTAGACCGAGTATCTCACCTTGGGGTGCTCCGGTCTTGTTTGTGAAGAAGAAAGATGGTAGTATGGGGATGTGTATTGACTACCGTGAGTTGAACAAGTTGACAGTGAAGAACTGATACCCCTTACCGAGAATCGACGATTTGTTTGATCAACTGCAGGGTGCCAGTTGGTTTTCAAGGATAGATCTTCGATCGGGCTACCATCAGCTAAAGGTGAAAGAGCAGGATATTCCTAAAACAGCTTTTCGCACGCGCTACGGTCACTACGAGTTTCTTGTCATGTCTTTTGATTTGACCAATGCGCCAGCTGCTTTTATGGATCTATAAACCGAGTGTGTCTTCCGATGCTAGATAAATCAGTGATTGTGTTTATTGATGATATCCTGATTTATTTGAAGAGCGAGGTGGAGCATGCCGGTCACATTCGAGAGGTGTTGGAGATGTTGAGGAGGGAGAAGTTGCATGCCAAGTTCTCCAAGTGCGCGTTATGGTTGCGCGAAGTTAAGTTCTTGGGTCACGTGGTGAATCCGGAGGGGATTATGGTGGATCCGGCAAAGGTGGAAGCGGTGATGCAATGGAAGTCTCCAAAGACGCCATCCGAGATCCGCAGTTTCTTGGGTTTGGCGGGCTATTACAGAAGATTCATTCAAGACTTCTCCAAAATCGCTTCCCATTAATCAAGTTGACCCGGAAAGATGTAAAGTTTGTATGGGGTCAAGCTCAAGAGAAGGCCTTTCGAAGAATTTAAAGCGAGGTTGACCCAAGCTCCTGTATTGTCATTACCCGATGGAAGTGAAGATCTGGTGGTTTATTCTGATGCTTCCTATTCGGGATTGGGGTGTGTGTTAATGTAGAGGGGAAAAGTTATAGCCTATGCATCCTCACAGTTGAAAGTTCATGAGGTTAACTATCCTACTCATGACTTGGAGCTGGCAGCTGTGGTCTTTGGATTAAAGATTTGGATGCACTATCTTTACGGGACGAAGTGCACTATCTTCAACGACCACAAGAGCTTGAAGTACTTCTTCGATCAGAAGGATTTGGATATGAGGCAAAGACGATGGTTGGAGCTTATAAAAGATTATGATTGTGAGATCCATTACCATCCGGGCAAAGCCAATGTGGTGGCGGATGCCCTTAGCCGAATGGAGAGGCCCGAGCCTATTCGGGTGAAGGCGTACCAGCTGATTGTGACCTCGGATGTGATGAAGCAAGTCAAAGATTTCGAAGATGAGGCCCTGAAAGAAGATCATCTTAACTTTGAAAGAATGAGAGGTCTGGTCGCAGAGTTAGGTGAAAACACATTTTTTGTTAGGACCCGGTTTGAACGTATGTGGATTCCTCTCCTTGGGGATCTATGAGTGAAATTATGGATGAAGCTCATAAGACCCGATACCCTATTCATCCCGGTGCTACAAAGATGTATCAAGACATGAAGAAAGATTATTGGTGGCCGGGTATAAAGCATGACGTGGTGGAGTATGTGAGTAAGTGCCTTACTTGTTTGCAAGTAAAGGCTGAGCACCAAAAGCCGTATGGAAAGATTCAACCTTTGGATATACCGGAATGGAAGTGGGAGCACATCACCATGGATTTCATTACGAAGTTGCCGCGTACTCTGAAAGGGTATGATGCTATATGGATGATCATTGACCGTTTGATAAAGAGTGCTCACTTCCTACCGATGCGCGAGGCGTATTCATCCGAGAGATTGGCCGATCTTTTCATCAAGGAGATTGTGACTCGTCATGGTGTACCGGTGTCGATTGTGTCTGATCGCGACACCCGGTTTACCTCCAAATTCTGGAAGAAATTCCACGACGCCATGGGAACGAGGCTACATATCAGCATGACTTATCATCCCAGACTGATGGTCAGCCAGAAAGGACCATTCAGACATTGGAAGACATGCTTCGGGCATGTGTTATTGATTTTGGGGGAAGTTGGGATGACCACTTACCATTAGCTGAATTCTCATATATAACAGCTATCATGCCAACATTGGCATGCCACCTTATGAGATGCTATATGGTAGGAGGTGCAGGACACCCGCTTGTTGGGGTGATATTGGTTAGAAGGAATTAGGGAGCGTCGAAGTGATCGAGGCTACGACTGAAAAGCTTGAAAAGATCAAGGCCAACATGAAGGCAGCCTAGGACAGACAGAAGACGTATGCTGATAAACGACACAGACCGATTGAGTTCCAGGTGGGTGACCAGGTTATGTTGAAGGTCTCACCGTGGAAGGGTATCATTCAGTTCAGAAAACAGGACAAGTTGAGCTGAGGTATATAGGCCCTTTCCGAATCATCGCTCGAGTAGGAGAGGTGGCCTATAGGTTGGAGTTACCAGATGATTTAAGTGGAATTCACCCGACCTTCCATGTATCTCATCTGGGAAAGTGTTTGGAAGATGAAGATATGATTGTTCCACTGCAGGACATCAAAGTATATAAACGGCTCAATTATGTGGAGCAACCAGTGGCAATCATTGATAGAAAAGAGAAGCGGCTGAGAAATAAAGTGGTTCCTCTTGTGCGTGTACAGTGGAGGCACAGGAAGGGATCTGAGTCAACGTGGGAGACAGAAGAGGAAATGAGACAGCATTACCCACATTTGTTCTAGGAATAACAGGTTTCGGGGACGAAACCTAAATAAGGGGGTGGACTTGTAACGCCCGGAAATTTGATTTTTTTGAAGTGTCATGCGACTGGAGGTCCAATCGCATGGAGCTCACGCGACTGAACGTCCAGTCGCATGGTGATCGGGCGACCGAAGGTCCAGTCGCCTGGAGTTTGGGCGACTGAACTGTAGCTTTAAGGCGGGAAGGCAGCCATCTCCCCCTCCCCACACATGCAAAACTCAGTCAAAAAGAAGAGAAGAGAGAAAGAAGAGAAAAAGAAGAGAAAAAGAGAGAAAAGTGGTGATTCGGGCTCGAAACTCGTCGAGTAACTAGTCCAAATGAAGCTCTTCATCTTCTTTTGTTTGTGTGAGTTCTAGGACCCCTCATTTACTTGTTTTCAAACTATTTTGGGGCTGGAACACGTATAAACCTGTTTTTTTTAATGTGTATGTTTGACCAATTTGGGTTTAATCATGTGTAGTGTGTTTAAAGTATGATTTTGGACTTGTGTCTGCTTGTATGATGTCATAGTATGATTCCCTAAGGCTTAGGAGCGTTGATTTGGGCTCAGAATGAGTTTGGAAGGGTTTGAAGGCTGAATGTCGCGGCTGCAGTTCTGGATGAACTACAGTCGCTGCCCAGCTAGGGCTAGGTGACTGGAAGGCCAATAGGCTGACTGAGGCACGACTGAGGTTCAATCGCATGACTGAGGCTCAATCGCACGACTGGGGATCCAGTCGCACGACAGGTCATATGACCGAGAGTTCAGTCGCATAGGTCCATTCGTATAGCTATTCAGTCACACGACTAAGGGTTCAGTCGCATAGAAGCTCATTCGCATAGTGCTCATTCGCACGATAGAAAGTCCATTCGTATAATTGGGAGTTCATCCGCATGGATGCTCATCCGCATTGGCCCAATCGTATAGTGTTCAGTCGTATGGAGGCCATGCGACTGAAGGGGCCCAATCGCCCAAATAGGGCTGTTGGGTACGAGAAGGGATATAGTTCAAGTACTGGCCTTTGGGAAGAGAGCAAGGGTAAGTAATGATGTGATAACTCCCGTAGGTGCATGTGTGATAACTGTCGAGGCTTAGAAGCTACGTTGGGCACGATGATGATAGTATTGCATGTATATGCATGATGTATGTATGATAAGTTAATGTAGCCCTATATGATGGTAACGACTGATGACTTGTAAATGTCGATATTCCTTGCTTCGATACGTGTTTATCTTTCCATTACTTTACGTGTTATGATTAATGAATGAATCGAAAGTAATAGGAAACGTAAAGTGAAAGATAATGAAAGAGGAACATGATGAATGAATGCATGCATTAATGAATGAATGAATGAATGTAAGAAAAGGCTTGCAAGCAGATGTATGGAGGTGCACACCCATTAAAGGTGTTAGCTCAACGGTGTGTGGGTTAGCTTCCCCGAAGAATGCACATTGGGGTCAGTCTTTGTGATTGACCATATGTATGGGATCCTGGCTGGTTACCCTAGGTGACTAGATCAGCAGTAGTGCACATTGTTCGTGATTAATAATCACAGGTCCAGCACCAGCAGTAGTGCACAATATTCGGGGTATAGCACATGGCATGGATCCAAAATGAATAAGGAAAATAAGGGGTGTATGTACCTACCCTAGGTGACTGGATCAGCAGTAGTGCACAACGTTCGTGATTACTTATCACAGGTCCAGTACCAATAGTAGTGCACAATGTTCGGGGTATTGTACATGTCACCAAAAGTAACGAACGTACGAATGAATGTAATGAACGTATGAATGAACGCAACGAACGTACGGACGAATGTAATGAATGTATGAACGTATGTAAGAGACGTACGAACAAAAGAAAGAATGTGAATGTCAATGATGAACGGTATGTTGATACATGTTGCAGGATCGATTATGTGGGTGGGTTTTCTCTCAACTCACTGTGAATCAACACTCAGCAAGCAGTCTATGAAGAGTTGATCACAATATAACAAGTAACAAGCAGTAAGAAAATTAACACAACAGGTAAATTTTCAAGGTACTTTTATATATTGCTTCTCAACTCAAAGGATTACAAGACACTTGGACTCAAATCGCTTGTCTAAAGAGTTACAGGGAGAAGATATATATAATACTACCTACAGCCGGATATACTTTGATACCAGCTGGACACCTCTAACCTTACATCTATACTACAGGACTGTAGGTGAGGTCTTTTAGACATTTTGCCTGAGAGTTGGTAGTCAGGACATGTCCCTGACTTACCTTTTGTCACCAACTAAAGTTGGTAACATGTACTATCATAAAAAGGTGAACAGTAGAATAAAGCATGGTCAACAACATGGCTCTTTAGGAAGATGCCATGCTGTATCAGAGGTCTGCAGCGACTGTCAGGGACCATACTTTTATCTGCTGGACATAGCAATGTCTTCCGAAGGATAAAGTACTTCAGAAGAATAACTTCTTCCGAAGGCACTTATACTTCGGAAGACTGATTCTTCCGAGGCTTGGAGTCTTCTTTGTCTTCGGAAGCAGACTTTGTCTTCAGCTCTTTCATCAGCTTTGTCTTCGGAAGCTCAGACTTTGTCTTCGGAAGCTCTTTCAGACTTGTCTTCGGAAGCTATTTCAGACTTTGTCTTCGGAAGCTCGTTCAGACTTTGTCTTCGGAAGCTCTTTCAGACTTTGTCTTCGGAAGCTCTTTCAGGCTTTGTCTTCGGAAGCTGTCCTTCAGACTCTCGGAAGATCTCTTCTCAGCTTCGGAAGCCTTTGAATGTTAGTACCAAAAATTGACTATGAAGTGATTTTGGTTGCACCAGCCTTATCATGATCCAACAAACTCCCCCTAGGCTGATGCTACCAAAACTTCACTTCTCTCTTCTTCTCAAAGCTCTCAGCACCAAGTAAAGCAGGTGTTTATCAGTGTCTTCATTCTTTCCTGCTGTGGTGCTGAGAATCTTATACAGATCCTTGGTGGACAGAACCTCTACTCTGTCACCTTGGATTATGTGTACCCTCTGTTGTGTCCCTCTGAAAAGATTTAGTTGATGGGAAGTATAGTCATATTCCCATCGAACTATTGGTTCCAATTCAGGACCTTCCACCATCTGTAGAAAGGCTGTGCCTTTGGTGGTTGATCTTTCCTTGTCTTCCACTCTTTTTAGCTTCAACTCTTCTTCAATCTTGGCTCTTCTACTTCGTTCAGCCAAGTGGAGACCACTGATATGGTTTCTGATGTGTGCAGCAGTCTCAGTGTTGGAGGGATTGGAGAATGGCTTCTCTGCAAGCGCAGCAAGGTCGAATCTGCTGAGATGCAATAGAGAAGTGGCATTAAGCCTGTTGGTTTCACCATTCTCCCTTTCCACAAC
The DNA here is from genome assembly GCA_024085815.1 of Flaveria linearis. Lineage (NCBI taxonomy): Eukaryota > Viridiplantae > Streptophyta > Magnoliopsida > Asterales > Asteraceae > Flaveria > Flaveria linearis. Next base: position 42,119,976 of record CM044014.1, on the reverse strand, counting down.
AAAGTTGTGAGAAGGTTCATCGAACCTCCACTGGATTATAGCATTTCTAGGTCCAGGAGATTGACCAGAAATCCTGTCCTCTTTCCTGGTATCCAGCAGAGTCGCCAGTCTTCTTCTTAGCCTCTTCTCCTCAGCATTGAGGGTATCGGAGTTGAGACCAAGAAGTCTTGCAGCCTGGCCCAAAGTATCTCTAGGCAACTCAAGAAATTGGCCTAGAGTGAGGGAGCTTGAAGAGTTATCAACATAGGTGATGTTGATAAGTTCTTCCTCACAGGAGATGCTGCTCAAAGTAGTGCAGTTGATGAGCCTCGTCTTGAACTCCTTTATTTCCTCAAAGGAGAGATGTTGAGGAGGCTGAGGGGATGGTCTAGGTTGTTTTGGGTAGGCTTAGGTTTAGTGGTTTTGGGTTGAGTCTTGGGTTTTAAGATGGGTAGTTTGGGTTGTGGGTTGGGTGTGGGTTGTGGCTGTGGTTGAGTGGCTGGGGTGAAGACCATTCCTTTCATCCTCCTATACATCTCCTTCCTTTTCCCCAAACGGATGTCAGCTTTAATTTCACTGACTATCCGCTGGAGTGTCCTTTCGGACATAGGTCCCACCTGCCTACCAGAGAAGCCATGAGCCCGGAGGTAGTCCTTCATCCAGGCTTTGTCAGTTGACTTCTTGGTAGCAGTGACCTCCTTCTCTTCCTCCCTCTTCCTTTTCACCTTCAATTTCTCCCTAGCAGCCTTCTTCCTTTCCTTCTCCATTTGATCCTGCTCTTTGTTGTGGAGCAGCAGGATCATATCATCGTCATGTGGAGACAGTTCAGGAAGACTGAAGCCTCTTGAGAGTAGGAACTTGATCCTAGCCTCTCTCAGCTTCAGGGCTGCCTCCCTTTGCTCTTGTTCTTCCTTCTCCAAGGCTAACCTGGCTTCTTTTTCTTGTTGTAGCCTAGTTGACCTCTCCAAAGTCACCAACTCCTCTAATGGTAGCAGGAGTATCTCCTCATTGGCAGCTCCTAGATTGATGAGCTGGTCAATGAGTGTTGTTCTTCTCTTCTGGTTGATTTCTCCCTGATTGGCTACAGCTGCCTTAGAACTAGCAGCTAGCAGCTTCTCAGTAGGAAACCTACCTTTCTTTTTGGCCTTCTCAATCTTCTCCTCCTCCTGAAGCTCTTCCGCAGTCAATTTTCTTTTGCCTTTGTCTTTGATGGTGCTTGACTGTGGTGGTTCTTGGATGGAGGGTTGTGATTGAGAGAGAAGTTCAGCTGGTGCTTGGGTTGGAGGAATGACAGAAATGTCCTCCCTGCTCACCTCAGATGCAATTTCAGCAATGACATCTGTGATGGTCAGTTCCTCGGACATCTGAAATAAGCCTTCCGCAGCTTCTATTTCGGCCTCGGAAGACTTGTCTTGTTCTTCCGAGGCTTCCATGTAAGCTTCGGAAGCCTCAGCTAGAACTTCGGAAGATGAGACTGCTGCAGATTCTGTCCCAACTGTTTCAGTTGCTGGGCCATCAGTCCCCATTTCCCCTTCGAAGCTAATCTCAGGTTCCATGAAGACCTTAGGTTGACCAACTTCCTCCACAGTGGTAGAAGGTGCAGTCAGTCTTTGAAGCTCCTCAGCCCCAAAGTATGCGAGTGTGGTGTCGGGGCTGGGCTGTTCTAGGGATGATCTCAATACAAACTTTGTGAAAGTCTGTAGAGATCTTGAAGCATCCTTGAGTCAATCTCCAGAAAGGATTGAGATGACTCAGGTAGTGTAATGATTTGGGAAGAAATGAGTTGGGTCTGTGGTTCCTGTGGTGTTTGTCTCTGAACATTCTCCCCCTTTTTGGTAGCATCATCTTGAGAGCTAGATGAGCTAGAGGAAGAAGTCATTGAGACCTGAATTGGTACATGCCTAACAGACCTCTCCATCTGATTCTCAGCTAGTTTAGCCTTGAGAGAGTTAATCTCAAGTTGCTGAGTGGCAGTCCTTGATTCTAAGATCCTCACCTGTGATTCCAGGTTGGAGACCTTAGAAAGCAAGTACTGAAGTGTTAGTTGCATACTTCCCTCATCTTCATAAGAAGAATCATGGGGAGATGAGATAACATACCTAGTATGCTCACTCTCACCACCAGATGTGGCTTCTTGGCACCCTGGTTTCCTTTGCTCATAGTCATCTCTTTCAGAGATGTCAATGGGTAAAGTTGCCGTAGACTCAGTCCTAATTATGTTACCACTGTCCTGAGAGCTCAATGAGAGACTCTGAGTAGTGGCAGCTGAGTCCACATGAGTCCCCTCCACATCAGTGGGACTCACCTCAGTAGCTGGCTTCTGATGGGGGCTAGAGACAAGGGATCCCTCTTGGCTCTGTTGATCTTTCAGTGGGTGTTGTGGATCAACTTCATGGCCATGGAGAGATTAATCTCTTCATCAGTTCGGAGTAAAAGGTCAGTGAAAGAGAGGGTGGTTAATCCTACTGACCCGGACTTAGATCAATGTCTACAGGCATTGAGCCTTTGGTGGGGCTGTCCCTAGAAGGCTGCACAGGGGAGTGTAGAGACTCACCCTGTGGGCTTAAGGCTTGAGGTTCGGGCTCAGGGGTTTGAGATTGAGGAGGCTCAAAACCCACATTGAGGTCAATTGTGAAGGATGGTGTGACCTCGGACTGAGTGGGAGCCCATGATTCCACTCTAGTCCTTTGGGTGTGAACAGAAGGAGCTTGTTCAATCAGAGTAGATTGAACAAGGGTTCGTTTGGGGCGTCTCTGATATGTAGCTTTGATGGTAAAGAAGGTTTTGGTATTGTGGTGGATGTTGCTGGTGTGGGTTCATCACCTGTGGGTTAACAGGGATGTCACCAGGAGCTATGCGCTCAGTCATCTCTGGAGGTAATGGAGTGTACCGTCCAGTGAAGTTGGTGGACATCTTCTTCAGTATCTTGAAGATGGTAGGCCTCATGTGTGGAACAGGAAGATCAGCTGCGCAGACAAGCTTGCTTGGTTCCATCTCACAGTTGATTATGTGTTGAAGAAATCGGGATACATGAAGAATGTATCCCTGCTCAGATTGGCGATTAGGTTGTTCAACAAAATCGTGAGTAGTTAATCTGAGGCCTCTCACCAACCCATGAACTAGGCATCCTAGTTCATATGGGATTTGATCCCAACCCCCTGATTTGTTGGAGAGGCAATGTAGGACAATGTGTAGCAGGAACTTCCAATGGTAAGAGAAGTTGAACTTGTATACTGTAGACCTGCTGACATCGCCTCCATATCCCATGAGGATATAGGTGCCTTCCACGTCTTCCTTGGGGAACTCAGTAGGAGCCCCATCATCGTGAAGCTCGAGATGCTCCCTGATGAGCTGTTCATTGATGACCAACTCTTGGCCACAAACTCGGGTTCTCAGGACTCGAACCCCATTCAGGACTGCAGTTTCACCGTTGCTCCAAAATTCTGACATATGGTTGGAGTATACGGTGGGGTTAACTGTTAGTGCAGTGAGGTAGGTGGATTCGGTGAGAAAGGTGATGATTTGGGTGAAGTCGGCATCCCTTGACGAGTCAAGTAACGCGACTTGGTTGTGCTGAGGGTTTAGCGCCATTGGAGAAAAGGTAAGCTTGAAATTTTGGGTGAAATTGAGGGTTTGATAGTGAAGGGAACAGTTAGGGCTGTAAAGTAGTAAAAGAAGATGAAATTGATGAGTCAAGATTATTTAAAAGGGGTGAATAGTGGTAGTGGTGGTAATAGGGTAACTGTTTTGGGGTTACTGTGGGTGGTATGGTGGTTTACGGCGGAGAAATGATGTTGGCGGCAAGGATAATTTTAAATAATCTGACATTATCAACAAAATCTTTACTTTTTACAGAGTGGGGCCAAAAGATATCCGTTACGTATAAAAACCTTTACTTCCGAAGGTAAAACATTTCCGAAGGTATTTTCTTCCGAAGGCAATTTTCTCTTCCGAAGCATGATATTGCTTCCGAAGGTAAATTGTCCTTTGAAGACACTTTATCTTCCGAAGCAAGGCATTGCTTCCGAAGGTAAAGTTGTCTTTCCGTATGGAGAGTTGTATAAGTTTCGGAAGTAGATCTGATATAAAATCAATCGCTTCTTCTTTGAGAAGAAAATTTCCATTGAGGAATTTGGCTTCGGAAGATATTCAGGAATATCTTCCGAGAGTTAACTCCTCTTCGGAAGGAATTTACACTTGGAATAAGTTAAAGATCTTTTGTAACAGGGCTTAAATTGTATTGACACAAGACATTACTCATTTAAAAAGGTCTTCAAAAGAGGTAGTTATTCAATGTTTATCATCCCAATTGCTGATATGAGATACTTAAATCTTTGTTCATCAAATGCCTTTGTGAACAAATCAGCATATTGTTCATTTGAGTCAACTTTGATTAACTTTATCAGCTGTTTCTCATGAATATCTCTAATGAAATGATACCTGATATCAATGTGTTTTGTCTTGGAGTGCTTCACCGGATTCTCAGTAATGGAGATAGCACTGTTATTGTCAATATGGATAGGAGTAGTCATGAAGTTGAACCCATAGTCTAACATCTGATTTTGAATCCATAGCAGTTGAGCACAGCAGCTAGCAGCAGCAATGTATTCAGCTTCAGCAGTTGATGTAGAGACACAGGATTGTTTCTTGCATTGCCATGAGATAATCCTTCCACCAAGAAATTGACATCCTCCTGATGTTGATTTCTTGTCAATGTTGCAGCCACCATAGTCACTGTCAGAGTATCCATAGAGATTGAAATCACTATTTCTTGGATACCAGAGACCTAGTTTAGGTGCTCCTTTGAGGTATCTGAAGGATTCTCTTTGCAGCAGCTAGGTGAGACACCTTTGGAGCAGCCTGATATCTTGCACAAATGCATGTGGCAAACATGATATCTGGTCTACTTGCAGTGAGATACATCAGCGAACCAATAATTGCTCTATACTGATGTTGATCAGTATCCTCCCCCTCAAGGTCAGGGCAAAGATTATGGTTTCTGGGTATGGGTGTCTTGGCTGGTTTACAGTCCTTCATTTCAAATCTTTCTAAGATGTCTGAGACATACTTAGATTGACTTATGAAGAACCCTTCCTTCATCTGTTTCACCTGTATTCCAAGGAAAAAGTCCATTTTTCCCATGGAACTCATCTCAAACTTCTGCTTCATAATGCTTTCAAAGTCCTTGCACATTTGGTCGTTTGAAGAACCAAATATGATGTCATCAACATAGACTTGTACTAGCAAAATGTCTTTTCCACTCTTTCTGATGAAAAGAGTCTTGTCAATGGTACCTCTAGTGTATCCATTCTTCAGGAGAAACTGAGACAAGGTCTCATACCACAGCCTAGGTGCTTGGTGCAGCCCATATAGAGCTTTATCCAGCTTGCACACATAGTTGGGGTGCTGTGGGTCTTCGAATCCTGGAGGTTGACACACATAGATTTCCCTGTCTATATCCCCATATAGAAAAGCACACTTGACATCAAGTTGGTAGACTGTGAAGTTCTTGGATGCAGCATAAGCAAGGAAGATTCTAACTGCCTCAAGTCTTGCAACAGGTGCAAAGACATCAGTATAATCAATCCCTTCCTCCTGGGTGTACCCTTGAACTACTAGTCTTGCCTTGTTCTTGATAATCAAGCCTCTATCATCTTTCTTGTTCCTGAATACCCATTTGTGTGCCTATGGGTACTTGACCAGATGGTAGTGGGCATAGATTCCAGACCTTTTGTCTTCTGAATTGAAGCAGCTCCTCCTGCATCGATTCAACCCAACTACTATCCTTTAAGGCATCTTCTTCCTTCTTTGGTTCCATCTGAGACAGAAGCATGAGTACAAGCAGACATTCCCATGATGAGTTTGTCCTCTTGTTCTCACACCCTCAGAGACATTCCCTATGATGTTCTCAGTTGGATGAGTGTTGTGAATCCTAAGACGAGGAATCACTTCCAGTTGCAGAGATAAGTCTAGGTTAGACATATTCTGATCAGGAACTGGATCACTCTGTCCAACTGCTGTTTCAGAGTCATTCAATGAGGACTGATTGAATGATTGAGAAACATCATCAATGGTTGGTTGTGAAGTAGTATTAACCGTTGCCTGTTCCTTCAGAATACCACTTCCCTCAACCTGGTGTTGTAGTGGATCACCTGAGGAACTTTGAGGTTGATCAAGTGATTCACTTGTGAAGCTTCACTATTTCTGGAGATAGTTACACTGTCAGATCTGTGAATAGTTGAAGCTTGTTGCCCTTCAGCTCTTGAAGAATTTGGAATAGGTCTGGGAAGCTCATATAGTTGACCTGCATCAGCATCAGCATCACTTTGAGCACCTGTTCCAGCTGAAACATTCTCACAAGATGGTTTAGAATAGTTTGGAAACAATTCTAAATCAAAGATATACTCAGGTCCATTCCCCCTAACACAAGGAGTGTGCTCATTAACAACTATGTTGGATGACTCCTCAAATTGTTGATTCTTGATATTGTATACTCTATAAGCTTTAGAGCTAGAAGAGTATCCAATAAAGATAGCATCATCCGACTTCTCAGCAAACTTTGCCAAGTTGTCCTTTGTGTTAAGTATGGTACACCTGCAGCCAAAGGACCTTAGAAAGCCAATGAACGGTGGCCTCTTGTTCCATAACTCATAAGGGGTTTTTCAATGGGGCTTTACTACAAGAACCCTGTTCTGCACATAGCATGCAGTGCTGACTGCCTCTGCCCAGAATGTTAGAGGCAGCTTTGAATCAGCTAACATGGTCCGAGCAGCCTCAATAAGTGTCCTATTCGTCCTCTCAGCAACACCGTTTTGTTGAGGAGTTCTGGGAGCACTATATTGTCTGGCAATCCCTTTTGAGTCACAGAATGAGTCAAGAACAAAGTTCTTAAACTCAGTCCCTTGATCACTTCTAATAATCTTAACCTTGTGATCAATTTGATTTTCTATTTTAAGAATAAAAGATTTTAAAGTTTCAGCAGTTTCATCTTTACTTCTTGAAAAGAATACCCATGTAAATCTTGTAAAATCATCAACGATCACAAGACATTATGATTTCCTTCCAATGCTCATTATACTTGTCGGACCAAAGAGATCCATGTGCAATAAGTGTAATGGAGTAGTGATAGAGTTAACACATTTGGATTTATGAGATAATCTGTGTTGTTTCCCTTTCAAGCATGCAACACAGTTATCTTTGCAGAAAAATTCCTTTTTAGGCAAACCATGTACCAAGTTATTTTTAGCCAATTTATTCATTGTTTTAAAATTCACATGATACATGCGTTTATGCCATAGTGTGGACTCATCACTATCAGCTTCGGAAAGAAAGCATGATACTTCACCCATAGGAGAAGCATTGTTCATATCTAGCTTGTACACCGGAGGAATTGTCATCCCTGGTCTGAGGATAATGCACTCATGTTCTGTGAAAAGTATCTGATGCTTCTGGTCACAGAATTGAGAAACACTTAACAGATAGTGTTCAAGCTGTTTGACAAAGTGAACTTTGTCAATGTTTATTCTGCCATTGGATATACTTCCTCTGCCAGAAATATATCCTCCGGCCTCACCTCCAAATTGGACGGGCCCTCCATCAAAGTTCTGGAATTGTTGAAGGAGAGATCTGTTCCCTGTCATGTGCCTGGAGCATCCACTATCTACAATCCAGATATTGTTGTTCTTGTCAAATGGATGTCCCTGCACATAAGATGAGATGGTTAGTTTGTTTGGAAGCCCAAGCCTTGCAGGTCTTGGGCTCTTCCAAAGATAGTGACATAATTGAACCAAAAGATATGCAATGGGGTTCAATAGAGGTCATTGTTGAAGAAGAGGTTTGGGCTGCAGCATCTTCCTTGATCTTCCAATCCATCCTTTGGTTGATCTTTGAGGATGAGCTTGTTGAAGCTTTTGCAGCATGGTCTTCTTCCGAAGATTCTCTCTTTTCAGAAGAAGCCTTCACCACCTTTTCTTCTGAAGTAGTCTTCTTCTGCGATGGTTTCAAGGGAGCCTTCTTGTTCTTCCGAACCTTAGAAGGTTTGGCTTCCGAAGCCATTTTCCCTTCGGAAGAAGCAGTTTCTTCCGAAAGCAACTTGGCTTCCGAGACCAACTTTCCCTTTTTCATCATTTGGACCTTTTGAAGTGGTCCAACTGAGAAACCTTCTCTGACTCCTTCTTGTCTAACATTTTTCATAATGTGTGCTTGCTGGATTGTAGTAACAATCTTTAGCCATGTGGTTGTGCAGACCACACATTATGCATGCAATGTTAGTCTTCTGGGAACTTGCATGTTGTTGTTTCTTGGGTTTCTTCTCGTCATCAGCAACTTTCCCTTTCAACTTCTGATCCTTCAGTAGGACAGGAGTGCTGGTACTACACTCCTTTCTGAATCAGGAGTACCTACCACTTGAAATCCGGCAGAAATGAAGACACCCTTTTGCTTAGGGTCAAACTTAAGCTTGGACTCTGCAACCTTCTTGGCAGTCCTTCTAGCAGCTTTAGCTCTGCTTCTTCTTGCCTTGGTGGTCAGGATTTGATCATCACAGGTGGAGATGGGTGTATCCTCCTGTTTCTCCCTGTGGAGGCCACTATTTTCACTTCATCCTCTAGTTCCAATGGAGAAGGGTCAGCAGTTGGAACCTCTTGCCTTCAGTACCACATCTAGGTAGTCTAATAGACTCATAAGAGTGTGGTGGAGCTATTTCACTGGTTCCCAACCCTTCTTTGTTTTGATAAAACATTTTGGAATGAGAGGTTGATGCAAGAATAGTTTGGAAGCTTTGCTCAGCAATAGCTTGCTTCCTGGCCTGAGCCTCAGCTATGACTAACTGGGCTTGAACTTCAGAAAGTTTGGAGATCAGATCTTTGATTTTAGTCTTATAGTTAGTCTTTTCATGTTTTAAAAGAGACACAGTTTTCTCTAACTCATCAATTTTCCTTTGATAGTCAGATTCAGCTCTTTTAAAGTCAGATTTTAGCACATTTAAAGACTCAACCTCAGATCTGATTTCCGAAATATAATCCTTATATAGTTTAACTTTAGCAATACAGGCAACAGTACAAAGATGTTCATATACCTGATCATCATCTGTTCCGGCCATGAGTGCTTGAGCGGGAGTCACATCCTGTACCATGAAGCTCCAGTCAACTTCTGAGCAACAGCAGCTGTTTCAGTTGACTTTTCTTCCTGCTTGGGAGCAGTGGGATGTGTAGAGGCCTGTGGGGTTCCCGGGTTGTTCTTGGGATCCTTGCATTCCCTAGCAAAGTGACCAAGTTGGTTGCAGTTGTAACGCCTTGCTTTGCTCTTATCAAACCCAAACTTGTTGTTGACTGGGTTTGAGGGAATTTCCTTCCAGTTCTCTTGAAGAACTTCTTTGCTCTGTAAGTTAAAAGAGCCATCTGCTGGACAATGTCCATATACTCCACATCATCTGGACTGAAGCACTCAAGATCATCAAAGCAGTACTGAAAATCACCAGAGTGTCCACTTCCAGAGACAAAGGCACAACTATCCTGAAAGGAGTTGTGTTGAACTTTTGAGACTTTGGAGTCTCAGGTAGAGTAATGAAGGGTCCAGTATGTGAGTTGTCAGGGTAGCATAACAACTGATGCTGTGGTTCTATGCCTTCCCTTTCAACCACATGAAGGGCTGAACTCAGTTGGTTATTGGAGTGGTCAGAGGAGTTCTGCATATTCATCTCCATCTGAAATGCACTTAGGATACCATACAACTCTGTGAGAGAAAGAGTCTTAAGGTCCGAAGTTCTCTTGATAACAACACAGTAGTGAGTCCATAGTTTAGGAAGAGAAGACATGAACTTCCTAACTATGTCTCTGTTCTCAAGAGCTACTCCAATATCTGCCAGAGTGTCTACTAGCTCAACATACCTGAAGTATTGTTGAGTCAAGGTCTCACCAGCCTTGAAAGTAAAGTTCTCAAACTGCTGCTTCAAGAGATCTTTTGTTGTTCTCTTGGGTTTCCTTGGATCCTTCATACATCAGCTTCAGTGCTTCCCATAGATCTTTGGCAGTTTTACACTTCTTGAAGCGTCTGTAGACGGAGTTGGGGAGAGCAGTTGGAGACAAGTCATAGCCCTTTGATCTAGCTCTATTCTCTTCCTGTCTTCCTCTGAGTAATCATCAACATCTTTTGGAATGATGCGATTACCAGTGGCAGATGTAGTGCTTGGTATGAAAGGACCATTGACAATGGAGTCCCACATCCTTGAATCTTGACACTTGATAAAGCCTTCCATCCTGATACACCATGTGTCAAAGTCTTTAGGGGTGATCATAGGGGACTTGGTCAAGGTACCAGTTTCCATATCTGCCTTGGAGAGAGCAGCCATTTAAGGGAGTGGATTGTGGTGAGGAGTGAAAAACAGGTTGATTAGGATGGTAAGATCTCACAATCAAGATCCTGGAGCTCTGATACCAATTGCAGGATTGATTATGTGGGTGGTTTTTCTCTCAACTCATTGTGAATCAACACTCAGCAAGCAGTCTATGAAGAGTTGATCACAATATAACAAGTAACAAGCAGTAAGAAAATTAACACAGCAGGTAAATTTTCAAGGTACTTTTATATATTGCTTCTCAACTCAAAGGATTACAGGACACTTGGACTCAAATCGGTTGTTTAAAGAGTTACAGGGAGATGATTATATAATACTACCTACAGCCGGATATACTTTGATACCAGCTGGACACCTCTAACCTTACATCTATACTACAAGACTCTAGGTGAGGTCTTTCAGACATTTTGCCTGAAAGTTGGTAGTCAGGACATGTCCCTGACTTACCTTTTGTCACCAACTAAAGTTGGTAACATGTACTATCATAAAAAGGTGAACAGTAGAATAAAGTATGGTCAAGAACATGGCTCTTTAGGAAGATGCCATGTTGTATCAGAGGTCTGCAGCGGACTGTCAGGGACCATACTTTTATCTGCTGGACATAGCAATGTCTTCCGAAGGATAAAGTACTTCGGAAGAATAACTTCTTCCGAAGGCACTTATACTTTGGAAGACTGATTCTTCCGAGCCTTGGAGTCTTCTTTGTCTTCGGAAGCAGACTTTGTCTTCAGCTCTTTCATCAGACTTTGTCTTCGGAAGCTCAGACTTTGTCTTCGGAAGCTCTTTCAGACTTTGTCTTCGGAAGCTCTTTCAGACTTTGTCTTCGGATGCTCGTTCAGACTTTGTCTTCGGAAGCTCTTTCAGACTTTGTCTTCGGAAGCTCTTTCAGACTTTGTCTTCGGAAGCTGTCCTTCAGACTCTCGGAAGATCTCTTCTCAGCTTCGGAAGCCTTTGAATGTTAGTACCAAAAATTGACTATGAAGTGATTTTGGTTGCACCAGCCTTATCATGATCCAACACATGTGTCCCTAGATTCTGAGCTGAATGTAATATCTTTGTAATGTCTTGATTATATGTAATTGAACGTCGACAAATGAAATACATTTGGTTGTTTATGTTATAATGTTTATATATTTCATTAATGGGTTGTGTAATGATTAATTATATAGGTTTGTGGTTGTTTGAATTGGTATGCATAATGTTGAAATGATTAACACATTCAAACTTAACATGATGAAGTTATCATGTGAATGGGACATGCCAATGGACCATACGCATGAATACCTTCATGCGAATGGCTCAGTCGCACGACTGAACCATGAGACTGGATCAGTCATAAGACTGAAGCATGAGATTGAACCAGTCATACGACTGAAGGCTCAGTCGTGCGTATGGATTAACCGCATAGCTCAATCGCACGACTGAACCATGTGAATGGTTCAGTCGCACGAATGAGAAACCCTTACCTATAGATACCACCTAGTTCGTGGAAAAAGGTAACACTTCGAATATTCATAACCCTAGTCGACCCAGAGCGCCCTGTTCATCAATTCCAACTTCATAGAACGTCTGAGATCATTCCTATTTCATTCTTAACGTTTTCTAATCGTTAGGATTGATCTTGATTTCGTTCTCCCTGATTGGATCACCAATCAAATAGGATTCCACACTATTTGATCCGGTATAACGAAGAATCAGTTAGTACTCCGTAGGTTGAGTCGGCCGACTGAACTGAGTCTGTCTATAAATAGATCCCTTAGTCGATCGCAGACCTCATTCGCCCTAAATCTCTAATTCGCACCGTTACGCTGCCCAAATTTCATTTAAAATCAAACCTCTGTCTACCTGATTACTGACATTGTGACATTGTTATACAGGTAAAATGCGACCGAAAGATGATCAAAAATTGTCAAATTTGGTTCGAAATACATCGATATTTGACCTAAATGTCGAACCGAAACAAAGTTGCACAATAAACTACCTTAAACACATAAAATGTTAAAATCACTGATTTAGGTAGTTTAGACACATGATTCCGAGTATAATGAACATGAACTTAATGTCTAATTTAGAAAATTGATCAATCTGAGTTAAAATGGAGCCGTTCTGTATTCAATGCGACTGGTCACCCAGGATGAACTTCAATCGCACGATTGAATGAGGCGACGCATTAAATCGTACGAATGAAGAATACGAATGGGTGGATTGTGTCATATGACTGGACTCCAGAATGAACTTCAATCGCACGATTGAAAGGGACGATTCATTCAATTGGCCGAATGAATCATGCGAATGAGTCATTCGGTCGACTGACCCAATCGCAGGTTCAGTCTCCCAACTGAATTCAGTCGCACAGTTCAATCGCATGATTGAATTGAACTATTTTTATGATCTGGTCAAACTCTGTTTTTCATGTATTCTAACGTGTGTTTGCTAATGGTGACAGGAATATGACCAATCGGTGGACCATAAATCCAAAGCACAACATTTGTGCTCATTTGGATTCCACCTCGAGGAACGGTGGTGATATTTCAGGGATCATCGATTTCTTGAGGAGATCTTGGATATACAGAGCCATATCTACACCCTGTACTACCTATAAGTCTATTCATCAGTCGTTTTAGGAGGGCGCTACGGTAGACCGATCAGGGGAACCCTACCGCATCTGAAGCAATATCTTTGGTAGGGAGATTGAGATTACAGCTGCTGATATAAGGAGGGTATTAGGTTTTGGAGACGACGAGGAACACCCACTTAAGCTGCACCCTCTTACTGTTCGTTGATGTTTCCTAAGGATTGGGTACTGCGGGGACATAAACTCGGGTGTGCTAAACAAGACAACCTGAGCCCCCAGTACAAGTACCTAGCACACGTCATACTTAAGTGTATTGCATCCAGGAGGGGTGGGTTTGATGATCTGTCTGATCAAATCCAGAATGCCTACGTGGCATTGGTCCTAAACCACCCTTTCAGCTTCTCCAACATGATCTTCATGTATCTAATAGAGAACCTAGAGGCTAAGGGGAAGGAAGGTTTTTGCATGTACCCCCGATTTCTACAGCTTATATTTGATGAGAAGCTGCCCGATCTTCCTAAGGAAAAGAGCGATGCAGTGGCATTAGAGATTATGGATGACACCACTCTTGGGAGGATGAAGGTTTACAGAGGCAAACTGGTGAAGCCGGTGATGAAGAGGTTGATAGGGCATCTGGCCCGGGCTGAATATGTTGCCCCAGGGAGACGCAAATGGCGTCATGATGACAGTGGATCTGACACTGAAATTATAGCTATACCATCGGACGATTCTGATAATGATGACAGCCACAATGGGGATGATAGGCCAGTTACATCTGAGGGCCCCTCTACACATACAGCCCAGCCATCCTCTCATACTGACACTACAGCTGCTGGGTTTGTACCTCTCTTCAGTCCACCTGATGATGAAGAGGAAGAGAGTGAGGAAGAGGTTTGACCCAAAGGCGTGGCAGCAAGGTAGTTTCAATGAAGAAGGGTCTGAGGGTTGTTGGAGGACAGACGGGCACATCAGGGGTAACACAAACAGAGCCTGATCTAGCCTATTCCCCTGATGAGCCAAGTGCACGAGTTGGAGCCCTGGTATCGACTGGGAAGAGGAGGAAAACCATAGCTAGACCGCATGGTAAGAGGGGAAAGCGACTTAGATTCACCACCTCCGTCTCTACCCCAGCCACCACATCCATCACATCCCAAACACCCCAACCACCACCACTACTATACCTCCACCTAATACTCATATATCTACTACCACCCCACTGTGCCCCCCACTACAGCCTTCCCATCTTCTCCCCCATCTACACCACAGCTACCACAACAACCACCACTCACCAAACCCAACCCTCATGTGCACCTTCGAGCTCAGTTATACCACCTGTCTCTGTGGTTGAGCAACTTGCTGCACTGAACAGCATGGTGCTCCAGCTGCTAGCCTCTGATAAGGCTAAGAAGGCTCAGATTCTACAGTTGCAAGAGCAAAGTTCTACACAAACAGTTGAGATTGAGAGACTGAGGAAGTTGACATCTTCACAAGCCTAGTTGATCACTGCACAGACTGATCAGATCACAGGCTTGCTTCAACACGAGGCTGAGACTGATGAGAAGATGGAGAAGCTGGAGGCGGCTCACAAGACTCTATTGCTAAAGCTGAAAGGCAATCAGAGTGAGCCCCTCAAGATCGGGGAAGGTGATGATGAAGATGATGATGATGAGGAAGACGATGATGAGGATGACGACAATGATGATGATGATAGTGATGAAAGTGATGATAGTGACGAGAAGAAGGATGATGAGGAAGGTGAAGGAGGAGAGACAGCAGGAGATCATAGCGATGATGCAGCAGACGAGAGGCGTTCTAAACATCGTCAAGATCAAGGACCCTCTTCGTCTGCTCCAACTGAAGAAACTCCGGAGATTCAAGATAAAAGTACTGTTTAGTTATTCATGTTTATGTATTTAACAGACTTTTGTATTTGAAATTATGTAAAATTTATGTAGTGAATGTTTATATCTTTTATTAATGATTGTGCTTGATTATGTACTAACAGATAGTGTGTTTCATGTTTAAATCAAGCAGATCCAAACTTCCGCGATGAATACGATGTCGAACCCCTACAGCAGGTCAAGAGTCAGTTAACAATGATTCTTGATCTGCAGTGTATCGTGAGAAGATCGGTTGAGTATACCCCTGAGGAGGGTGAGATTATTCATAGCTTCACAAAGGAGCAGGTGGCTGAGATACTCAAGCTTAACGCTGATGAGATTGTGAAAGATGCTCCTGAAGTCCAAGTTGACAGTGATGAAGAGCTACACGATATAGATGAGATTGAGATCGAGGACATCACTGATCAGCATTACCTAGAGTATACAGCCACTGAAGGTCACGCCATTCCTAATTTGGATGACAACCTAGTAAGTGAGACATTTGACACTTTGGAAAAGATGGAAGTAGAGAGTGACAAACAAGAGGATACAGCCCGAGCTACTGAAGAGGAAGTCAAAGAAAGAAAAGCTGAGTGGGCTGCTTATTTTGCAGAGCTCTGTGCCCAGAGAGATGCTCCAAAGTCTGATGCCTACACCAAACTCTATAGAGTGAAGAAACATCAGAAGGTGTCTGGCAAGATCATATCTTGGGCGTATTTTGAGGACCTTAACGCATATGCAGTTAAGAGGGAGAAAGGTATCGAGTACTTTAGATTCCCACATGATCTAAAGACTCTACCTGGTTTTGAGCTCAACCAACTGGCAAAGCTGAAGTTGCTGTATGCTGATCCGAGAAAAATGTCAGGTTGGTTTGAAGCTGCGTTAAAGAGAGAGTACCACACCCGGTGGGTGAACTTTAGGCCTCAGCAACCTACGAGGTACATTCGAAGGTCTGAAGTTGATCCACGAACCGGGAAGCCAAAGATTGTGTTTAAGTGGCGTCCTCCGCGCACCATGTCGAAGATCCCTCTAAGGGAAATGCCTCAGGACATCACTTCACATTTCAAGTGGTGGTACTACGATTGGTGATAGGATCAATTAGAGCAATCTGTAACAATTATATGAACAATTCAAAGCAAAATACAAGCAATTGTAATCAAATCAAGCAAAATCAACAAAATTCATATTTCATTGATAGCAAAGACGATTACAAAAGATAGAGAGCAGTTCTCATAAAAACATACAACAACCTTCAATCTATACTATGTCTATGCTATTTACTAGAACCTAAGGAACTAAAATTTACAAAACTAGTCCCTATACTAGTATAAAATACAAAACTAGACACTAAAGACTAAATGTTAATCTTTTAAGGGACCTAACAATACTCCCCCTAAGATTTACATAGTCTTCTGTCTTCAGTTCAGCTCCATCCTTTCTTTTCTTCTTTTATCTTCAATCTTGTGTTTGTCTTCATCTTATCTTCTCTGCATTCTTTGACTTCTTCTTTTATCTTCAATCTTCAAATAAATCCTCAGGTTCTTGTTTAACAGTGAACATTGGTTTCTTCTTGTAAATCTCTGTTCTTTCAATGCATTCTCTATTGCTGACTTGAATTTCTTTGCTAGAACAGCTTGTTCTGGTTTTGATTCATTAGTTTTTATATCTAACTGCTTCATTCTTTCCAACGTGTTCTTTGACAAACTTGCTATATCAACATTAGCATATAGCTCAATTGGAATTCCGCAGTCTTTTGTATACAATTCAAGCACACCTTTCCTTGATATTCTCATAAACTCAATATCTGGAATATCTTTCTTTACAATGTTGGCATATGCAAGAGCCTTTCTCAACGAAATTCGCTCCATTGCAGCATTCATCACATTAATGATTGAGATAAAGTATTTCTTATCTTGTTATGCAATTTCAGGAGTCACCTTCTCAAACTTTTGTACAGCCAAGAATGAAATATAACTCGGGTGAAGAAGTTTTAGTTCAAAAGTACCAAACAATGAAATCATGTCCTCATCCCAGTTTGTGAGATTTCGGACCAACTTCAACTCAAAAGTTGAGGTGTTGTCGAACCATCTCAAAATTGGTTTTGTCTTTTGATTTCCTTTAATGACCTTCAATCCCGGTGAAGCTACTTTTTCGAAATACTTATCAGAAAATTCAATCATAAAATGTTCTTCTTCTGATTGTAAACCCCTTAACTTTTTGTTTTTCTTTAGCAAAGTAAAGTACTCCTTATCTTCCTGATCGCATCTTGTTTCAAGAAAGTTACTAGTCCTTGCTAATCCTCTTCTCAAGAGTTCTACAAACATTGATCCTCTTTTTGATTCAGTAGGGTTTATCAAGTCAAGCTTACTTAACTCTTTCAAATCTTGCACTGGAAGTTTAATGATGCTCGAGTAGAAGTGATATACATCACACACAGCATTTACTCGTTTTATCAAAAATGCATCAAAAATCTCATCATACTTCCATGCTATAATTTTAACTTGATTTGTAAAATCTGGAGCAATCATTGCATTTAAAAGCTCAGCAACTGATTGTCCTCTCTGTAAAACATTTCTCACTAGATCACCAGTTGATCTTGACTTATCAAAAATTTGAATTTGATCAGAAGAAGCTTTGTATACTTGTTTCTCTGTTTGAGGAAACATGCTCATCAATTCTTTCCTTCTTTCAAGCATACTAGATTTTTGAGCCATCTGTTTGATTTCTTGGGGTTTCAAGATCCGAGTTCTTTTTGTAATGTCTAAATACTGAGGATTATCAGTATCTAGAATGATAATTTTGTTCGATTGCTTTTCAGTCAATTGAAAACTTTTTACTAAATTCCTCAAAGATTCTCCTTGTAATCTCTTCAATCTTTTCCATCGATAATTTCTAGCTTGCAACCAAGATCGTAAAGCAGTTATGCTCATCTCATCTGGATCTGGATGGTGCAATTCAGAACTAGAAATTTCTTCAACGTTTATGCTCTCCTGTCTTCTATCCATTCACCATGTTCCAAGCTTATTTCGTTTGGATCAACAGGTGCAGAAGACTCAGCAGCTAAACACTTCTCATATTCATCATTGATTTGAGAAACAGTTAGTCCATCTAAGAACACTCTGTTGTACTTCATTTTCACCAAGAAGTTATATCTTTCTTCAAAGTCTGTTGGAATATCATCAACTCCTTGATCATGTTCCAAAGGAAGATTTTCAAATTCTTCATCTATATCTTCATCATCGAGAACCTCATTATACCAATTATCATCAAATTCATCTTCCAAGTCTTCCAAAGCACCAATTTATCTTGAATACCTGGTTCTTGGCTTTCTTGAATTTCTTCTTCATGTGACTCTTCAGTTCTCTGAACCTTTGAAGATGATTCAGGTACAACTTCTACATCTATTTCATCAATTTTTCGTTTCCCTTTCCCCATTGCAGATACCTTCTCAACATCAATTGGAATATTTTCTGAAACAATCACTAATTCAGGAGAATTGGGTTTTTTAGATTCTTTTAACTTCAAGTTTTCTTTCAAACTTTCATTTTCTTCAGTCAATTTCTTAAATTTCTCTTCAAGAAGGTCATAATCTTTTATCATCACCTCAAAATTTTAATCACATCTTCTTTGTCTTTAGCATAAGCCACAATCTTTTCTTCTTTGCTAAGACTTTCTTCTTTCAATTTCTCATTTTCTTTCTTTATCATATCAATCTCAGCCTTTAGATCAGCAATCTCCTTTTCTTTTGCTTCATTTTCTTCTTTTAGCCTTACTAGTTCATTAACATCTACAATCTCATCAGTTTGAACTGCCACATGAGTTGTAGAAACTGGTATATTTTGATCAATTTGAAATGAATCAATGAACTCATAATAAAAATTTGATTATCAATATTCATATCATGATCTATCTCTGTTTGAGCCTCTGCCTCTTCATGCTCAATTTCATAATCAACTGAATCATGCTCACTTTCCTGATCATGAACTTCATCACCAACTATTTCTTCATCTTCATTTTGAGCTTCATTTTCATGCTCAGACATTGGTGGTTCATGACTTATATCTTGGTGTGTCTCAGCTACACCACCATCATCATCATCATTAGCATCATCATCATCTTGATCATTATCATCTTGATCATTATCATCTTGATCACCTTCCTCATCTTGATCATTTTCTTCTATAGGAAACTCATCTATTAGATCAGCAGGATCAATTGGTTCACCCTCTAACAAATGATAATGCTCTACAGTAATGTCAACTTCATCATTTGCTACATTTAACATGTAGTCAAACATAGGAACATTCTGAGCACCTGTTATCATTGTTAACTTCTTATATGTCATTTCAGACATGTTTTCCAATTCCATCTGATCTCCACCAACACCATAAACATGTATATCTGGATATTCCTCATTGATGATCATTTAGAGGAATCTTGGATACATCAAGTATTTGTGCCTTGTTCCTTTTTCTAAATTAAACACAAATCCATTAAGAATCCATCTTGACATATTAAATCTTCGATTTGTGATTAAGGCAACAATAGGTGATGCAATGTCCACAGAAAATGAATTCCATCCTGCACTTCTTTTGGACAAGCAATGCTGAAAGATATAACATAAAAGTTTCCAGTGGTTATAGACCATTGCTCTAAAAAATTGTTGTTTAGGAAATTGGTCTGGATGACCCATAGCCATGAAAGTTCTCTGCATTCATCAAAAGTTAATTCACAGAGATCTTCAGGATCATTTGGACCTAGTCTTAGAGCATTTCTGATAGAAGCTTCAGACACTCCAATCATTCTGTCTCTGGTCACAAACCCTTTGAGAACTTTTCTGCCTTCATCACCTATTTCAACACTGGCAGTATTCCAGAACTGTTTAATTAGTCTGTCATAGATCACAGTTTTGTAGCACATTGCATACACATATTTTGTTCTTAGAAGAAATCTTATCATCTCTTCATAAGATAATGCATCTTCTGCTTCTTCATCAAGCAATGCAGATATGTTATGCTTTGGTGCAAACTTTAACTGAGCCATCTGCAAAATTTAAAATCACAAATATTAGACAATGCGTGCATTTAAAGCAAATGATTTAATGTGAGTATAGAAATATAATGATTTAAGATATTATAAACTAAGTGTTAAAATTCATTTGAATTTTAAAATCAACTTGAAATTTGAATTTTAAGTGTAAACACTTAATTTTAATAAAAGATGAATTTTCAAAATTGATTTTGATTTAAAAATTAACACTTTTGTTTATTTTATCTCATATCATTTTATTAAAAACTCATAAGTTCCTGAAATGATGATTTTTTATCAATTTAAAATTTATATTATTTTTTTTTATTTTTATAAAAAAAAATTCATGAATCTGTTCATCTTCTTCATTTGGTTCTTCATCTACTGTTACTGTTCATCGAAGAACATCAACAGAGTATTCAATCAAATGTCAGATTAAAACAAGTTTAACTAATATCATGATCGAAATCACCAGTCAAACAAGATTCAATCATCAATTTCGCACATTTGTTTGATTTGAAAGTTTAATCTGAAATTTTGAAGTGTTTAGGGTTAAACGACCGTACAGGAGTCGAACGCCTATCACACAATTTCATTGAAACATGAAATCAGATGAATGATAATCATAAACTTACATTTACACTCACAAAAACTCTATCAATAATCTGTGATTTGTGCTCGAAATGGACGAAGAATAAGGGTTTTTTGGTTGAAAGTTCGAGAGTTTGAAAGGTCAGAGAGGTTTTAAGAGGGTTTTGAAATTAGAATGAAATGAATAACACAAGTATGCTTTTTATACTAAGTAAAAATGTTAGCCGTATAAGCACTGTACAGTCGTTTAAGAATTGTTCAGACTTATTAGGTCACAAATTTTACCAAGTGTGAGACATATGAGCATTATTCAGTATTATACGGCCAGTCGTATTAGCACTGTTTGGTCGTATAAGGTTAGTCGTATGACAACTATTCAGACTTATGAGAACTGTTCAGTAGTATAAGAACTGTTCAGTAGTATAATGATGCTGAAATGTCCACAAACCAACTTCTTATACACATAACAATTGTTTGAACATACGACAACTGTTCAGCCACATAACAACTGTTCATGCAATTTTGCACTTGTATTTTTCAAATCTTCCACCTGCACACTGTTTAAACACATTAGTAATATTTCATACTAATATTTAAACAATATAACATATTTTATTTTTCCCTCAAATTTACACTTTTGACCCTCAAAAATGTACTTTTTACATTTTTGACCCTCAAAATTAAACTTTTTACATTTTTGACCCTCAAAATTAAACTTTTTACATTTTTGACCCTTCATCTTAACATTTTACATTTTGACCCTCAAAATTTCAAATTTACATTTTTAACCTTCAAAGTTTAACTTTTTACATTTTGACCCTTCATCTTAGTTTCCAAATGAACAACCAAATATTTCAAAATATTTGTTTTGATTTCAACTTTTCACAGAAGCTTTTCACTTTGCTAAAAATAAGCTTTTCTACTTACTAAAAATTATGAGCTCATTTTATCATAGATAAACACATACATGCTTTGAAATTAAAGCATCATCTTTTAATTCAACATGATCATTTTGATATTCTGAGAATATTCTTATTGGTTTATTACTCCCCCTAAACTTTTACGTTTTTCAAAACTTAGAAGTTTACCAATAGATCATAAGAATATCACACTTAACATTGTTATATTGCCTGCACACAAGAAAACAAGCATAAAATCAAAATGAAAGCAGAATGAAAATCTAATATTTACAATAGAACCATAGATTGCAGTGAGATCATATTAGATAAGATCAGAACATTAAAATAAAAAATATGTGGATAGTCATAGACAGTGATTAAATCCTGATCAAGTGTGTTCCAGGTCAGTGACATCACAGCAAAGGAGACACAAGATCTAAGGACAGCAAATGAGTGTTTTTGACACAAACTATCAGCTCACTTACTTTCTCAATTCTTGAATGAGTATGGTAGAAGTATATGACAAGATGTGACTCATACCAAGACTTAGAGGATCAACCATCATCAAGACATGCAAGAAAGCACATATTCTCAACTTATTACCTAACAAATATGCATAATCAGAGTTCATGTTACTGAATTGAACAGAGAATGATCATGGATAACCATTTGATCAACTCTAACCATCCTTTTGAATGGGTTGGGCACATTGGCATATTTTGCATCAAAGGAGAATATCCAGGTCTGTAATGACTTACAACAGAGGATATCTCAGCACTTCAGGTCTATGATGACTCATAACAGAGAAGTAAATGATGCTTGTAACAGATCTCATGATTAGTCACATTACCATTAGGTGTGAGTAAGAGTAGCTTAACAAGCAGTCAATCTGATAAGCTAATACACTCAAAAGTACTTAGATGAATACACAAACAAGCATAAGGATGTGGGTAATCACAAGAATTTACTTGTTCAGTATACTAGCATGATAGTGTCTACACATCAAATCCTGATCATGTCAGACTTTATTAGCGAGTGACGTATGCAACTGATCTTACTAATGTACTATCATTTCTCACATAAGTCAAACACAGATTCATTCCTAAAATAATGAATGAAAAATGAAAAGCACTCTATTTTGGATTTTTGATTTATAATTTCCTATTTGAGTTTTGAGTTTTCTAATTTTGTATTTGTTTTTCTATAAAAGAAAGCACACACACACAAACAATCAGGCAAATAACTATGAAAGTTACCCTTATGAAAATATTAGCTTTAGGAAAGTATTTGATCATGAAAAGATTCAAATTTGTAACCAGGTTTACACATGGTTAATAAGGCCAATTGACTCCACTAAATACTCAAACCTTCCTGGTAGAAAAGCTTTAGTAAATAGGTCTGCCAACTGTTTTTCATTGCTATTTGAATCAAAATGATTAAACCTTTTTCAGAATTATCTCTTAAAAACTGATATCGAATTTCGATATGTTTTGTTTTTGAGTGTTGAACTGGATTAGCTGTAATGAACATAGCAGTAGTGTTATCAATATAAATGGGTGTTTTAAGAAAATTGAACCCATAATCTAGCAGTTGGTTTTGCAACCAAAGGATTTGAGAACATCCTGCTGATGCAGCTATGTACTCAGCTTCTGCAGTTGAGACAGAAACATTTGTTTGTTTCTTACATTGCCATGAAACTAATCTGGGTCCAAGAAACTGACAACCACCCGTTGTAGATTTTCTGTCTTGACAACATCCACCATAATCACTATCTGTGTATCCATGTAACTCAAAATCACCCTCGTAAGGATACCAAAGCCCTAAAGCTGGTTTACCTTTGAGATACTGAATATTCTTTTGACAGCAATTAAGTGAGATTCTTTCAGGTCTGATTGATACCTAGCACAAACACATACCGCATACATGATGTCTGGTCTTGATGCAGTAAGATAATCAAAGAACCAATCATAGATCTGTATAATGTTTAGTCTACTGATTTTCCTTTAGGATCAGGCTCAATCTTGGTGTTTACGTCAGCTGGAGTTCTTATGGACTGACAATCATGCAGTTTGAATTTCTTCAAAAGTTTATCAACAAATTTCTCCTGATTGATAAAAATACCATCTGCAGATTGTTGAACTTGCAATCCAAGAAAGAAATTGATTTCTCCCATAGAACTCATTTGGAAACGAGATTTCATGATTTCTTCAAATTCATTGCACAGAGTTGGACTGGTAGAACCAAATATGATATCATCTACATACACTTGCACACATAAGAGATCATTATTATCCTTCTTTATGAATAAAGTAGGATCGATTTTTCCTCTTGTGTATCCATGTTGAATCAAGTGTTTAGATAATGTCTCATACCGAATTCTAGGAGCTTGATGTAGGCCATATAAAGCTTTGCTAAGCTTATACACTCGATGTGGAAATTCTGCATCCTCAAAGCCCGGAGGTTGCTTCACATACACATCATCAGTGATTGGACCATACAAGAATGCACCTTTGACATCCATTTGATACACCTTGAATTTCATGAATGATGCATAAGCCAGGAAAACACGAATAGATTTGAGTCTTACAACTGGAGCAAATACTTCATCATAGTCAATTCCTTCTTCCTGTGTGTATCCTTGTGCAACAAGTCTTGCTTTATTTCTTATTACAATGCCACGATAATCAGTTTTATTTCTGAACAACCATTTTGTGCCTATGGCATTTTCTCCTTCAGGTAATTCCACTAACTTCCACACTTCTTGTTTTCGAAATTGAAGAAGTTCTTCTTGCATAGCTTCAATCCAACCATTGTCCTGTAATGCCTCGGTGACATTTTTAGGAACAATCTGAGAAAGGAAACAAGAGTATAAACAAACATTTGCATGTTCAGATTTACTCCTAGTAGTTCTTTCATTCAGAGGACCAATAATCTGTGATGTTGGATGGTTCCTGTGTATACGAGATATCGGAATCTCATTTCCTTGAACATTAACATCAAGATTGGTTTGGTTCAAGTTGGAGAGCTGTTGCAATAAGGTAGAAGAATGTGGATTGAAATTTGGAACTTGAGTTGGTGAATTGATAAAGTAATCAAAGTTACTATGATCAATTGCATCTCCAGAGATGGAAGATGTGCCAGACTAAGGATGTCCAATTTCTGTACCATCATTAGGAATAGGTTGTGATTCTTCTTGATCTGCTGAAACTGAATGATCTGAAGCTGAAGCATCATGAACATTGTCATTAAATTGGATTGTTGAATTCTTGACAAATGAAAAAAATGGATAATCTGGGCGAGCATCATCTGAATCATCAGAATCTGAATATCACTGAAAGATCCAAGATCTCCTCTTGAGTTCTTTTTACCTGAAAAATCATCAGATTGATTAAACAAGTGAGATTGAAATGAGTTTGACAAAGAATCTCAACTTATTACCTAACAAATATGCATAATCAGAGTTCATGTTACTGAATTGAACAGAGAATGATCATGGATAACCATTGATCAACTCTAACCATCCTTTTGAATGGGTTGTGCACATTGGCATCTTTTGCATCAAAGGAGAATATCCAGGTCTGTAATGACTTACAACAGAGGATATCTCAGCACTTCAGGTCTATGATGACTCATAACAGAGAAGTAAATGATGCTTGTAACAGATCTCATGATTAGTCACATTACCATTAGGTGTGAGCAAGAGTAGCTTAACTAGCAGTCAATCTGATAAGCTAATACACTCAAAAGTACTTAGATGAAACACAAACAAGCATAAGGATGTGGGTATCACAAGAACTTACTAGTTCAGTATACTAGCATGATAGTGTCTACACATCAAATCCTGATCATGTCAGACTTTATTAGCGAGTGACGTATGCAACTGATCTTACTAATGTACTATCATTTCTCACATAAGGCAAACACAGATTCATTCCTAAAATAATGAATGAAAAATGAAAAGCACTCTATTTTTGGATTTTTGATTTATAATTTTCTATTTGAGTTTTGAGTTTTCTAATTTTGTATTTGTTTTTCTATAAAAGAAAGCACACACACACAAACAATCAGGCAAATAACTATGAAAAGTTACCTTATGAAAATATCAGCTTTAGGAAAGTATTTGATCATGAAAAGATTCAAATTTGTAACCAGGTTACACATGGTTAATAAGGCCAATTGACTCCACTAAATACTCAAACCTTCCTGGTAGAAAATCTTTAGTAAATAGGTCTGTCAACTGTTTTTCAGTTGCTATTTGAATCAAAATGATTAAACCTTTTCAGAATTATCTCTTAAAAAATGATATCGAATTTCGATATGTTTTGTTTTTGAGTGTTGAACTGGATTAGCTGTAATGAACATAGCAGCAGTGTTATCAATGTAAATGGGTGTTTTAAGAAAATTGAACCCATAATCTAGCAGTTGGTTTTGCAACCAAAGGATTTGAGAACATCCTGCTGATGCAGCTATGTACTCAGCTTTTGCAGTTGAGACAGAAACATTTGTTTGTTTCTTAAATTGCCATGAAACTAATCTGGGTCCAAGAAACTGACAACCACCCGTTGTAGATTTTCTATCTTGACAACTCCACCATAATCACTATCTGTGTATCCATGTAACTCAAAATTACCCTCGTAAGGATACAAAGCCCTAAAGCTGGTTTACCTTTGAGATACCTGAATATTCTTTTGACAGCAATTAAGTGAGATTCTTTCGGGTCTGATTGATAACTAGCACAAACACATACAGCATACATGATGTCTGGTCTTGATGCAGTAGATACATCAAAGAACCAATCATAGATCTGTATAATGTTGGTCTACCGATTTTCCTTTAGGATCAGGCTCAATCTTGGTGTTTACGTCAGCTGGAATTCTTATGGACTGACAATCATGCAGTTTGAATTTCTTCAAAGTTTATCAACAAATTTCTCCTGATTGATAAAAATACCATCTACAGATTGTTGAACTTGCAATCCAAGAAGAATTGATTTCTCCCATAGAACTCATTTGGAAACGAGATTTCATGATTTCTTCAAATTCATTGCATAGAGTTGGACTGGTAGAACCAAATATGATATCATCTACATACACTTGCACACATAAGAGATCATCATTATCCTTCTTTATGAATAAAGTAGGATCGATTTTTCCTCTTGTGTATCCATGTTGAATCAAGTGTTTAGATAATGTCTCATACCAAATTCTAGGAGCTTGATGTAGGCCATATAAAGCTTTGCTAAGCTTATACACTCGATGTGGAAATTCTGCATCCTCAAGCCCGGAGGTTGCTTCACATAACATCATCAGTGATTGGACCATACAAGAATGCACCTTTGACATCCATTTGATACACCTTGAATTTCATGAATGATGCATAAGCCAGGAAAACACGAATAGATTTGAGTCTTACAACTGGAGCAAATACTTCATCATAGTCAATTCCTTCTTCCTGTGTGTATCCTTGTGCAACAGTCTTGCTTTATTTCTTATTACAATGCCACGATCATCAGTTTATTTCTGAACAACCATTTGTGCCTATGGCATTTTTCTCTTCAGGTAATTCCACTAACTTCCACACTTCTGTTTTTTGAAATTGAAGAAGTTCTTCTTGCATAGCTTCAATCCAACCATTGTCCTGTAATGCCTCGGTGACATTTTTAGGAACAATCTGAGAAAGGAAACAAGAGTATAAACAAACATTTGCATGTTCAGATTTACTCCTAGTAGTTCCTTCATTCAGAGGACTAATAATCTGTGATGTTGGATGGTTCCTGTGGATACGAGATATCAGAATCTCATTTCCTTGAACATTAACATCAAGATTGGTTTGGTTCAAGTTGGAGAGCTGTTGCAATAAGTAGAAGAATGTGGATTGAAATTTGGAACTTGAGTTGGTGAATTGATAAAGTAATCAAAGTTACTATGATCAATTGCATCTCCAGAGTGGAAGATGTGCCAGACTCAGGATGTCCAATTTCTGTACCATCATTAGGAATAGGTTGTGATTCTTCTGATCTGCTGAAACTGAATGATCTGAAGCTGAAGCATCATGAACATTGTCATTAAATTGGATTGTTGAATTCTTGACAAATGAAAAAAATGGATAATCTGGGCGAGCATCATCTGAATCATCAGAATCTGAATCATCACTGAAAGATCCAGATCTCCTCTTGAGTTCTTACCTGAAAAATCATCAGATTGATTAAACAAGTGAGATTGAAATGAGTTTGACAAAGAATCTATATCAAATAACCATGCAGGACCATATGAAACTGATGGAAAAGAATTTTCCAGAAATTTAACGTTGAATGTTTCATTAATAGAATTTGTCCTAAAGTTATAAACTCGATAGGCTTTGGAAACTGATGATATCCAACGAAAAATCCATGATCAGCTTTTTCTTCAAATTTCCTAAATGATCACTTGAGTTAAAATCATAACTGGACAGCCAAATGATTTAAAAAGTTTATGTTTGGTTTCCTGTCAACCATTAACTCATATGGAGTTTTCTTTTTATCTTTAACAAGTAAGATTCTATTCTGAACAAAACAGGCTGTTGATATCACTTCGTCCCAGAAAGTGATTGGAATTTTAGCATCAGCTACTAGACCGGGCAGCTTCAATCAGAGTTCGGTTTTTCCTTTCAGCAACTCCATTTTGTTGTGGAGTTCTGGGAGCACTGAACTGATGAACTATCCCTTCTTCTGCACAAAACAAATCAATGTTAGCATTTTTAAATTCAGTTCCATATCACTTCTTATTATCTTTACTTTTTGTTCAAGTTGATTTTCAACTTTATTAATGAATTCTTTAGAAGATCTGCAGTTTCAGATTTAGCTTGAAGAAAGAAAACCCATGAAAATCTTGTATAATCATCTATGATGACTAAACAATATGATTTTTGACCATACTCCTAATATTAGTTGGTCCAAAAAGGTCCATATGTAACATCTGGAGTGGTTTGTGTTTGAGTTATCAGTTTGGGCTTATAAGACGCTCTATGTTGTTTTCCTTCAGACATGCTGAGCAATGATCAGTTGTTGAAAACTTCTTGGAAGGAAGTCCAATAACATGATTTCCTGCTACTAGCTTGTTCATGTTTTGAAGTTGGTGACCAAGACGTCTATGCCAAAGCTAGCTTTCATCATTTGAAGCTTTAGCAATCAGGCAAGTAGTTTCAGTTGCAGGATCCACTTGAGACATATCCAGTTTGTATACATCTCTGTCTCGAGCAGCTTTAACTATCACCCAGTCATTGCTAATCTAAAACCTGGTTTCAAGACATAACAGTGAGATTCATCAAAAAGAACAGAATAAAATTTGTCACAAATTTGGGATACACATAGAAGATTAAAGTTCAACTGTGAGCAAAAGTTGACTTTATCAAACTGATAATCCCATTGGACACTGTTCCCTCTCCTGTTTTCTTTCCACCTGCATCACCTCCAAACGCAACATGAGTACCATCCTTTAACTTAAAGTCTTGCAACAAGGCTTGATTGCCTGTCATATGCCGGCTACACCCACTGTCAACATACCATGAGTTGATTGGTCTCCGCGGGCGTACCTGCAGTCACAATTTGACATCTCGGTTTTTTGAATTTTAATATGTTCAAATCCTTTTGAGAAACAACTGTATCTCTTTGTGATTTTGATTTCAAAGCATTATCAAGAATCTTGAACTCTTGTATGAATTATTTGAGAATGTTCCTTGGTTTATTCTCACAGATCGAGAATAAACTTTTCTTGATTGTATTGCTGTGATTTGACAAAATGATTATTATCATAATCAGAATTGTTTCTTCTGAAAGATCTCAACCCAAGGAAGGTTGTTGTTGTGAAATTTAAATCCAGTATTTTGATTTCTTATAAATTGTGGATTTACAAAGCCTTGATTATTGATTCCTTCCTTGAAGAGTTCTTCCTGAAGTAACAATCATTGGTATTATGATTTCTTTCATCACACAAAGCACAGTATTTGTTAAAATAACACTCAGCTGTTGTGTGATTTGTCATCACATATGTAGCAATACTTGTTAAAGTAACATTCTGAATGTCATGATTGTACATGTCACAGATATCACAATACTTTTCAAAATGTTTAAACAACATTTTATTAACCCTTGATGTTGAAGCAACATTTGATTCTTGTTTAAATTTGGGTTAGGCAATTTAATTTGTTGTTTAATTGGTGTGAATTGGTCTTTTGATCATTAGGATTTTTCTTTTGAACTTGAACAAAATTCTTTGACTCCTTTGATTCAAATCTTTTATACACAGCGGAAGTCTTATGATCTGAACTTGTTCTCAGATCAGAGTTAGATTTGATCTTAGGTGTAGGTGTCTTTTTGTGTTTGTGTTCAAGTCAAAAGTTCCTGCAGACACAACTTCACAGGTTTAATTTGAGTATTGTTCTGTGACTGATTAATTGATTCAGTTTTCTTTGCTTTTGCAGCTTTTCTTCGTCTTTGATTTCTCAATCTTGATGAAGTTTTCTGCTTTGAAATTTAGTTGAATCTTGAGAAGATTCCTTTTGACACTCTTGTACTTCAGTTAGTTCATTTGAACTTGAATCATCAGAAATATTATTATCTGTTTTAGCTTCTTCACATTTTCCTTTAAGTTTGTTATTGAATTCAGTAGATTTTTCACTCATTTGTTCACTTTGTTCAATAACAATTTCACCTTTGTTCAAAACAGCTTCTTTTGCTTTGTTGAGTTCATTACGAGACTTTGATTGGATGACCATTTTTGATCTTGTCTAAGTCAGTTTCTTCATAAACTTCAACATTTTCTTTTTAAAGTTCTTTTGATCTGAAATTCTTTCAGTTAGCTTTGTTTCCGGTGAATGATCATGTATTGAAATTCTCTGGTAATGTTTTTGAGATTGATTCAGGCATAGGTTCATGTGTGAATCCTAGTCCTCTTTATCTTTGTCATTCTTCCATTCACAGTTGCTCAACAATTTTCTTGAGCTTTTAACTTTGGCTAAATCTATTTGAGTTGCTGCATGTGCCAATTTTCTTATTAGGGTGTTTCATCTCTTCAAGTTGTTTCTTTGCAAGTTCAAGTTTAATAGTTTTGTTCCATGAAGCTTGAAGAGACATTTCTTTCATCAGCAATTGTGATTCGATGAGTGGTGCGTTGCCTAGTTAATGTTCTAGTGACTAAAGAACGTGTCCACCAGGTAGGGATATGAGTTTGAAGATTCAGTATCAGAAGAGTTAACAACCTTTGGTTGTTCTGATTGAGCCATAAGAGCAACTTCCAGTAGTATCTTTTGGGTCTGATTTGTCGCTCCAATCATACTCTTCTTCTGATCTGATTCATCATTTTAGGATCTTTAAATTCAGACCAGTCTTCATCATCAACTTCAGCAACTAGTGCCAGATTAGCAGTGAGATCAGTCGTAAATGCTCTGCATATGCACTCCAGTCATAACCATCTTTGATGTTTACAACCAGTGCCTTCTTAGTTTTCTCACTGTTCTTCTTTTCTTTGGGTTCTGGCATGGTAGACTTTGATATGGCTTCTGAAAAGTCTTGTTTGCATGTTGCTGATATTTTTGACCATTTGAGCTGCCTTGAGTATTTTCCTCCTTGGTTTCTTGGATCTTTACATTCTCTTGAAAAATGACCATAGCTGTTACAGTTAAAGCATCTTGATTTTGATTTATCAAACCCAACAGTTTTGTTTGCACTGGGTTTGTAATTTCTGTTAGTGTAAGAATGCTTTGAGTTCTATAAGCTATCATGACCATCTGCGAGTTAAGATCCATTTCTTCTACATCATCTGGATCCATTTCAAACAAATCTTGTAAAACTAGCTCCATTTGAGTAAGATGACTGCCTTGATAAGCTTGAAAGCTTGCCATGAAAGCAGTGAAAGCAGTTTTTGACTCTTTCATTGTAAAAGAATGTTGATCACATCTTTCACTTTACTTGGATTGGGAGAGTTTGAGGAAGATGGCATCTCAGTTGAAGGTTTAGGCATTTGAGCTTTAGGTGAAGACTGTGGTTTGTGGTTGAGTGGAGTAAGCAGGTGTACTGGTGAAGAATCCTGCTCCCACAAACAGATCACCTTAATCTTCAGGAGTTGATTGTTCTTTAGCCAAAATGCATTCTCTACAGTATTTGCTGGTGAAGCAACATACTTATACTGAGTTGTTGTGCATGTCTATCATTGTTTCTTGAACTCTCATCAATCTCTACAGATTCAATTTTAGCAATGAGAAGGTCAAGATCCATTGGAAACTTCTCAGTATGTTCAGTAAAGTAACAGTTTGTTTTAAGAAGATGGTAGTGCATTTAGAAGTCTGTTGTTTAGGTCCTCAAGATCATTCTTGATTCCCAAATTAGACATTTCTGTGATTAATTGCACAAACCTATTCATCATTTGATTTATTGTTTCTCCTGAGATGTGCTCAAATAATTCCAATTGCCTTTTAGTTTTTGCTTTTTCAGATCTTGAATTTCTTTCCCTCCTTCGCATGATCTTCAAAGCTTTATACATTGTATATCCAGTTTGATAGTTTCAAGTCTGGATAATATCCAAAGGTAACCCTTTGCACATGAGGAATAGTTTAACATCATTTTCACCCTCTTTAAGTCTTCTCCATGTAGGTTATCTTCTGGATATGGCTCTTGTGTATCTTTTGTATACACAAATCCTCTGTCTGGACCATCAGTAGTCACAGGAATGTATGGTCCTTTTTCAATTGATTCCACAGATCTGTGTCTATGGAATTCAAATGATGTTTCAGTCTAAGAGACCAGTTTTTAAAATCAGCTCTGTTTTTAAGTTTTGGAACTCTGTTCTCAGAATCTTCTAATTTCACCATTTTTATATTTTTGTCGTTTTCTAAGCTTTTGAATTAAGAAAAAGTCTTAAAAAAATATTTTGGATTTTGGAAATTTTATGAAAAATTCCAAGTGTCAAGGCTGATATGTCCGAACGGTGGTGATACGTCCCAACAGTGTAAAACATCTCAACAGTGTAAAACGACCAGCTGATAAGTCTAAGGGAATGCCTTAGAAAATTTCCAACACAATAGAAACTATTGCACAGTGGTTATAGTCCACACTGTAGTTATACGTCCACAGTGAAACTATCACAGTAGTAATACGACTACACAGTGATGATATGTCCAACCAGTAAAAACTACCACACAGTGGTAATACGACTACACAGTGATGATACGACTAGGGGTAAAACGACTGAACAGTTGAGAAAAGTCTAAAAGTTCTCAAACGGCCAAACACTTGGGCAAAATTCAGTGTTTTTCAGCCCTAATACGACACATTCATCATATTCATATGAATGTACCGAACTCAGAAATCTCAAAATCCTTCAATTGTTGATGAATTGAGCTAAATTTCACAATTAGTTCATGATTATACCGATAATCAATCCTATAACCTCAATTTCAGTAATTATCAACAATTTCGATGAATTTGGAGATTCAAAGTCGAACACTCAAGAACACTTATTTGAACTGTTTTTCACTAATTCACCTCGAGATTTTATGAGATAAACTGCAATTTGTGATTCAAAACATGTTTCTGATGATGAAACACAGCTTCGATTCACAATATTTCACTTGAATTGTCAATTGATTACAGATTTCAGTGGATTTTTGAAGTTCTATCTTCGACAGAACCTTCAAAAACACTCAACCGAGAGCTCTGATACCAATGACAGGATCAAATAAGCAATCTGTAACAATTATATGAACAATTCAAAGCAAAATACAAGCAATTGTAATCAAATCAAGCAAAATCAACAAAATTCATATTTCATTGATAGCAAAGACGATTACAAGATAGAGAGCAGTTCTCATAAAAACATACAACAACCTTCAATTATACTATGTCTATGCTATTTATACTAGAACCTAAGGAACTAAAATTTACAAAACTAGTCCCTATACTAGTATAAAATACAAAACTAGAGACTAAAGACTAAAGTTAATCTTTTAAGGCACCTAACAATTGGCGAACAGCTAAAGCAGTCATAGTGTTGAACAGAGATGGACAGATGGATGTCATCCGGGTATTTGACCTAATGTGGGTACTAACTTGTTAGCAAATGATGTTTATACACTCTACAAGTGTCCACTGTTCTATGAGTCTCAGGATATTGTACAAGCTCTCCAGTATCAGCACATCATACGCATCTGCTTGGTATTTGAAATACATGCAGGTGTAACCAGATAGGAGAAGTTCAAGAAGTACGAAGAGGTTATGGTTAAAGCAAGACATTAGAGGAATCTAGGTCCAAGGGGGAGTTTGTTGATACATGTGTCCCTAGATTCTGAGCTGAATGTAATATCTTTGTAATGTCTTGATTATATGTAATTGAACGTCGACTAATGAAATACATTTGGTTGTTTATGTATAATGTTTATATATTTCATTAATGGTTGTTGTAATGATATTATATAGGTTTGTGGTTGTTTGAATTGGTATGCATAATGTTGAAATGATTAACACATTCAAACTTAACATGATGAAGTTATCATGCGAATGGGACATGCCAATGCACCATACGCATGAATACCTTCATACGAATGGCTCAGTCACACGACTGAACCATAAGACCGGATCAGTCGTAAGACTGAAGCATGAGATTGAACCAGTCGTACGACTGAAGGCTCAGTCGTGCGTATGGATCAACCGCATAGCTCAATCGCACGACTGAACCATGCGAATGGTTCAGTCGCACGAATGAGAGAAACCCTTACCTATAAAACCACCTAGTTCGTGGAAAAAGGTAACACTTCGAATATTCATAACCCTAGTCGACCCAGAGCGCCCTGTTTGTCATTCCAACTTCATAGAACGTCTGAGATCATTCCTATTCCATTCTTACGTTTTCTAATCGTTAGGATTAATCTTGATTTCGTTCTCCCTGATTGGATCACCAATCAAATAGGATTGCCGCACTATTTGATCGGTATAACGAAGAATCAGTAGTACTCCGACGTACACGGTCCTAACCGGTATACGAACGAAAGCAAATGAATGAATAAGGAAGATAATAATAATATTATCTATGTGTACATGTGTTATGTGATCGATGTATGTAAGAACGGTTTAACGAAAGAAAAGTATGTTTTATTATAAAACTAGAACTCACTTAGCAACGCTGACTATTTATGTGTTTCTAGTTGGCAGGTAGTGTTGCTGAGGATGGCACGAGGCGGCTACTCAATCTTTGGGGTGGCATTCCTTAGTCAATATTTTTTCAATGTATTATGTTGCATGTATTTATAAACAAAATGATGTTTGTAGAGGATTCGGATAAACGGGATTACCTAAGGAATCCCTTACTACTAAAAGTCACTGTTTATGATATTTTGTAATTGGTTAACGATGTATTACTTTGCAAAAGCTTTTACGATGAAATGAGATGCCTCTTTTGAATGTTTCCGCTGCAATGTTAATTAATATCTGTAAATGTATGTTTATGTGTAATGGTTGACCAGCTGTAAGCGTCCCGGGAACGGAGCCTTACATCCTGCATATTTTGTCCCTCAAGGTCCTATGTCGTATCCTTACCCCTACTTTTACATGCCTCAGTCAATCTGGTTCAAGTACCCACAGCTCAACAAACACCTGCCCTACCTGAGCCTCAATCATCTCAATCACATCAACAATCTCAATCTCAACCACAACATAGCTTTTTTCACCCCTGGAGTTGTTGACTAGAGCAGTTTACCAGATGATATTTCTAGTTATCATAAACAACTATTTCCTGGTGCTGGTCAAAATGGTGGTGAAAATCCTTTTGGAAATCTTGCCTCTTATGGCCCTGGAGACTACTGATGGATCATCCTCAAATGCTTTAACATCACAGGTATCACAAGTATCTTCAGAGGCGAAAGCCAAGTTGTGTTCTGAGTCATGCATAGCCTCATTTGTATCAATTAGAGAAGCAAATGTAGCTTTAATCAATAAAATCTTGAGCTAGAGAAAGTAATTTCCAAAAGAAAGCTGAGTTTGAGTTTGTTTTAAATGAAAAGAATGATGAGATTTCCAAATTAAAATGTCAAATCACTGATACAAGGCAAAGGAAGAGGTCATGTTAGAGAAATATAAGGACCTCAAAGAAACACTTGTAGATACCCAAGTAGAGTGTGAACGCTGGGTAACATCATGCAAGGGGTTTGAGATGCTTCTCAACAAGCAAATAGCTTCAAATGTGAAGTTTGGAATTGGTATAATCACACTGCTCCTCCTCCAGATTTTACTCCAAATTAGAAGTAGAAATTGAAGGAGAAAGCAATGACCAATCCACCTCATCATGTGATTCACCCTATGATCATGGAAAACAAATCAAAGGATGAAGTCAGCATTAGCACCTCAGAAAACCAATCACTGATATTGAAACAGCTGATGGTTCCAATGCTGACAACACATGATTAGGAAAGAGTTGATCACTTCAGGTCTTGCTCACAAAGTACTCAAAGTACTGAAGGGCATGTCACAACACCAGAAGAACAAACCCAAATCACTAAAATTAAAAAAAGGGTTTGAAAACTACTGAAGAGTCTATCAGGAGTCCAAAAGTACTGATAGAAAACTGCTGAGAACAAATCTTCACTAGTTAAGAATCCGTCAGTACTTTATATAAGTACTGAAAGGAAGAAAGTACTGAAGAACAAATCTTCAGTAGTTTTATCTTCTTCAGCAGTTGATCAACTGAAGAATAAAAAGCCATGTGAAATATGTGACTTATTCAATCATCTCACTGATGACTGCTGGTACAGAAAGGGTTCAAAACTCAACAAAATAAGAACATAAAAAGAAATTAACAAAATGAAAAATGAGTTTGAAACCAAGTTTGTACCAGCGCTCTCACTGAAAACCCAAAATCTTTAAAGAAATCCAAAAGAAGGAAGGGGTTATCAGGAAACAGCTGAAGGAAACACCAGACTAAGTCGCTGAATTCCAAAAGTAAGAAATGGTGCAGCACAGGAATCAATCAAAGACAAGAACTGGTGTTGTGTCTGATGAACTGAAGGCTTTAGCAAACAATGAGACACAACTTGTTATGGGGTTCAACATCTATTGGGGAGAGTCACCAAATAGATGTTCCTGTGCTTAAACCACAGAAAAGGAGACCCAAACCAAAATCAAAGGAATCCTTTTCTGCACCATCTCCATCACCACATGCTGTAATAATGACAAACCAGTTAGTGCAAAATTTGTTGATCAGAACAGACCAAAACCAAAATGGTTTGGGTCTCCAAAAACTAACTAGTTTCTTTTGACAAATGCAGGGTTCTTCAGCATGCCAAAGAAGCATCTGGTATGTTTACAGTGGAGGATCCATGCATATGACCAGGAGCAGCTCTCTTCTTAGTGACTACTCTCAAGGAAAGAAGGGATTTGTTTCTTGGGGTAATGATGCTAAAGGTTACATCATCGGCAAAGGCTTGTTTCAAATGGTGAAATAAGGTTTGATGATGTCAACCATGTGGAGAATCTCAAGTTCATTCTGAGTGTCAGTCAGATGGTGATAAAGGTCATGTTGCCCTTTTTAGTAGCCAGAATTGCAGGATTCTGTTTTCCAAAGTTCTGAGTCTGATTGACAAGGTATTGGATGAACATACTCTCCTGAAGGCCAATTGGACAGGAAGAGTATATGCCTTAGATTTATCAAAGAAAATGATCTAAAAGACCATCCTTTTCCTGTTCTCCAAGGCCTCTCCTCAGGAATCTAAACTATGGAACAGAAGGCTTGGTCGTGAGTCTTAAAAACATGAACCAGCTGATCCATCATGGTTTAGTGAGAGGATTGCCAATGAAGGAGTTCAAATGTGATGACAAACAACTCTGCTTGTTTGAAAGGGAAGCAACACAAAGTATAATTTCCTCCAATAGAAGAGCCAAAGTCCACTGCCTTCTTGCAATACTGCAAGGATCTTTTGGTCCTGTAAGAGTGATGAGCATGGCAAAGAAGAAGTATTGTCTGGTAATTGTGGATGATTACTCCATATTTGTATGGACTTTCTTCTTGCATTCAAAAGATGAATCTGCTCAATCCATTATACACTTTGTGTTGTATGTTAAAAAACAGTATTCCCTTCCAGTCAAGTGTGTGAGGAGTGATAATGGCACAGAATTTAGAAATCACTCACTTGATGAATTCTACTTGTCCAAGGGAATCAAGAGGCGGTATAGCATTCCAAGAACTCCTGAACAAAAAATGTAGTGGGGAAAGGAAGAACAGGACACTTATCGAAGCTGCTAGGTCAATGTTAGCTGATTCTCGTTTGCCACTGAGCTTTTGGGCTGAAGCTGTCAACACAGCTTGCTATGTGCAAAGACTCCTTATGAAGTTTACATCATTTGGCCCTCTGATTTCATTCTTTAGAGCATTTGGGTGTCCCTGTTACATTCTTAACACAAATAATCCACTTCAGAAGTTTAAAATCAAAGGTGGATGCAGGGTACTTTGTTGGCTATTCATCTACTTGCAAGGCATACAGAGTTTCAATTGCAGAACAAAGAAAGTGGAAGAGACCTTGCATGTGAAGTTTAATGAATCTCTGAAAGACAAAATTCCCCAAAACCATGTGGAGCTATTGATTTGGACAAACTGCAATATGTTCCTTATCAATCTCCAGCTGTTGCAGTTCCTGCAAACAGTTCTCCACCTGGTGGTGCTGATGATGATGATGATGATGACAGTACTCACCTTTTCAAGTTTAGTGCTCAACTGCCTGAGTCATCTAAACCTGATGTTCCTATAGCTTCAGTAGCTCCATCCACAATAAATGCTGATGAGATCTCTGTATCATCAACTTCCTCGTTTGAATTGCCATCTTCTTCATGGTTTCAAGAGTCTGAATCAACATCTGTTGCTGCTGAATCTCCTGCAAACACTTGCACAGATCTTATTGTCTATCAAGAAGTGAAGAATTACCCAATGTCTCAAGCATTGGTGATATCAATGCTGGAGTTTCAACCAGAAGTCAATTGTCCAATTTCTGCTTCTATGCTCTCTTCATGAGCCAGCAAGAGCCAAAGAATTATCATATTGCATTAAGAGACAATGGATGGGTTGAGCCATGCAACTTGAAGTTCTTCAGTTTAAAAAGTAGCAAGTGTCAGAGCTGGCTCCTCTACCCCAAGGTAAGTGTGCAATAGGCATTAAATGGGTTTAGGAATAAAACTTATGAAAAAGGACAAATTGTCAAGAACAAGGCCAGACTGGTTGTACAGGGTTTGCACAAGAAGAAGGTATTGATTATGATGAAACATTTGGCCCTGTAGCCAGACTGGAGGCAATCGGATTGTTGTTAGCTTATGCTGCTTCCACAATCTGAAAGTTTTTTCAAATGGATGTCAAAAGTGCATTTTTATATGGTAAAATAAAAGAAGAGGTTTATGGGTGTCAACCACCAGGTTTTGAGGATAATAATCATCCAGAGGGTGTATAAGCTTGATAAGGCGCTATATGGGTTAAACAAGCTCCTAGAGCATGGTATGAAACACTGTCTAATTTTCTTATTCAAATTAATTCACTAGAGGCTCCATATAAACTTTATTCATAAAGAAAGTAGGCCAGCATAAGCTACTTGTGAAATTTATGTTGATGATATCATTTTTGCATCCTCTGATCCACAGTTGTGTGATGCATTTACAAAACTGATGCAACAAAAGTTTGAAATGTGTGCCATGGAGAATTACAGTTCTTTCTGGGTCTGCCAATCAAACAAAGAACTGATGGAACTTTCATCATCAGTCAAAATATACAAAAGATCTTTTAAAAGTTTGATTTACGAAACTGTAAGCCCTGTTCTACTCCCATGGACCACCCACAACTGGATGTTGATCAGAAAGGTAAAGCGGTGATGAAACCCTTTACAGATGTATGATTGGCTCCTTGTTGTACCTCACAGCTTCTAGACCAGACATTATGTTTGCAACTTGTGTCTGTGCTAGATTTCAGGCTGCACTTAAAGATCCCATTTGATTGCAGTCAAAAGGATCTTAGCTACTTGCAAGGAACTCAATCTCTAGGACTTTGGTATTCCACGGGCACTCTTGTAAATGGTTGCTTTCTCTGATAGTGACTATGCAGGGTGTAAAGTAACAGAAAATCAACTTCTGGTGGATGCCAATTTCTAGGCAATTGTTTGGTTTCTTGGCAGAGTAAGAAACAAACTTCAGTTGCTAATCCTTGCTGAAGCAGAGTACATTGCTACTGCAAGTTATACATCTCAGGTACTTGGCTTCAGAATCAATTACTGGATTATGGCATACAGAAACTAAGACTCCATTATTGGGACAGTGCTTCAGCTCTTTGTATTGTAAGAATCCTGTCCAGCATTCTAAGACCAAACACATTGAGATCAGACATCATTTCATAGGGATTGCTATGAAAAAGGTCTGATTGATCCAAAGTTTGTTCCTAGTGCTGATGAGCTTGCAGATTATTACTAAGCCTTTGGATAGTGCAACTTTTCAAATCTTATGCTAAGGCTTGGTATGTTGCTAGAAATCAGTTGACTAATACTATCTCTCTGATCACAATTACTGATGAGTATTAGTATACAAAAGTCAAAAATAAGTACTGATGAGTTTTTTGTCTTCAATACTTTTTAACTACTGAAGTGATAAAAAGACTGAAGACTAAAATACTTAAAAGTACTGAAGTACATTATTTGTGAAAAGAACTGATGAAGTTACAACTATTGATGTGGTTATAACTACTGATGCCATTTTGTAACCAATAAGTACTAATGAACAAATTTGTCCAAAAGTACTGATGTGTAACCTGCACATAAGTACTGAAGACAATATTTGTTCACAAGTTCTGAAGAATTTTATTTCAAAAAGATCTACTGCACAAATGTTCAGAAGAGCTGATGAATAAATATTCCAAAGAACTGATGACCAATGAAACATCTGAAAATCAGACAAAGTCTAATGAGTAAATGTTGAGGTCAGAATGAAACAACTAAAATCTGTGAATTGATGACGACAACTGATGAGTAACTCTACTCTTCAGCTGTTTTATAACAACTGCTGTTTCATTTCAAACCAAACTAAAGCCAAAACAAGTCTCCAGTAGTTTTCAACAACTGATGATTAACACCAAGTCTTCAGTCGTTTACAACATCTAAAGGTAAAACCATGTCTTCAGTCGTTTCAAACAACTGATGACCAACACCAAAACCTTCAGTTGTTTTCCATCAGCCATTTCATAATCTATAAATATCAAACCCTAACCTCGGAACTTTACATTTCCCAACCGTATCATTCAAAATTCTCAGACCTTCCCTCCTGCATTAATGGCGACCATGCAACTCAAACCACGCCATAACTGTTAGCCTACCTCACCAAATCAACTTTCTGGAACAAGTTCGATGACGCCATCGATCTGATGGTTGAATTCCCATACCAAAACGGCCTTTCTTTTGAACCCAACCATATACGCCGAATCCCTATAACAATTCTGTACAAACGTCATCCTCACAACTGGTGAGATAATGCCGAGATCACTCTCCAGTCGTTTGTCAACCAGAAGAAGGTGGTCGTCACTTCTAACATTATTCGGCAAACCCTAAATCTGAATGATGCCACCTTCGTCACGAATATCCTAAGGGTACAACTGACTTATCCTTCGCCCATCATGGATATGAAGGTGACCTATGTGTACCACAATCTTGAAGAAGCACTCCATGACCCTGAACGCCTTATCTTTCACATGGTCGATGTCTTCTTGCCCCCAACACCTCCTCATGGGATCAAATGTCATCCAAGTGGCAACAGGTATTGTATTCTATTCTTGAACGCCAAAGCATAAATTTTTCTGAAATTATCTTTTTAGAATTAAAAGAAAGGCTTTGAAACCTTGGCTAATAGATGGATCTATATCCAAGGTTTCTTATGGCTATTATTGAAAATCAATTAAAATCTGAGGGCCTTGTTGGCCTAGGAGTCCCTGTTGTGGCAGTCTTGCCTGAAGTATACTCCAGGCACAACTTGAACACAACTAAAAAAGCTGCCAAGCTCCAAAAACCCAAGCAGCGGGAACCCACATCCTCATCCTCCAAATCCAAAGTCCTCCCCAGCCAAAAACTAAAAAGCCAAAAAGGCTACTCAGGGAGTTGAGTCCCCTGAGGATGCCCCTACAGCACCAAGGCAGGAAGAAACTACTGTTAGTAATCCACCAGTAGTTCTAAAGACTCCACCAACCACAACGCTCAGGAATCCTCTCAAAAGGATCCTGAAGCAAACCATTTCAGGGGATGCCACATTACTGGACCCTCTCTCATGGAGAAGGTGCCATTGAAGAGCACCATTCACCCTAGGTGCAAATGCTTGACATCTATCTCTACTCCAGCCACCCCTCAAAGCCCAATACTTATATTGCAGAAGTGCTGACTCAAACTCAACACTCCACCCTCTGCCCAGGCACCTATTACTACTGGAAAAACCTCAACCATTGAGGGGGAGGATTCTAGTGTTGAAATCATGGACCAGGGACAATATTTTGGAGATAACCACCAAATCTGTTCGTCTGAAGTATTTACAAAGGGATTGATCATAGAAGCCCTTAATGAAGCTGGTGCTGGGAAGAGGACTGATCTAGCAAAGTGCTCCAATGCCACACTTGCAACCAATGCTAGAGTAGACTGTAAAATCTCCCACACGAAAACACCAACATCACAACCCATAAAACGTTCGTACGTATATGTAGAGTTAGCATTCCACCTGAAAGATATGGATTTTTCAAGGATGGATGCTACGTGGTTGACTCCAATGAGCCAACTACATACCATGATGCAATGTCCAATTCGGACTGTGACAAATGGCTGGAAGCCATGAATTTAGAGATGCAATCCATGTATGACAACCAAGTTTGGGAATTGGTTGACCCTCCGCTTAACTCCAAACCAGTTGGATGCAAGTGGGTTTTCAAGAAGAAAACATATATGCATGGAAACTTGGATACTTACAAAGCAAGACTTGTAGCAAAAGGTTTCACTCAAACTCACGGGGTTGATTATGATGAAACCTTCTCGCCTGTGACAATGCTAAAGTATATTAGGATATTGTTTGCCATTGCTGCTCATTATGACTATGAGATTTGGCAAATGGATGTCAAAACCGCTTTTCTTAATGGACATCTCGAAGAGACTGTCCATATGGTTCAGCCTGAAGGTTCTGTCGATCCAAAACATCTTAAAATATGCAAGTTAAAGAGATCAATCTATGGATTGAAACAAGCATCGCGAAGTTGTAATCAACGTTTTGATGAAAAGATCAAGAAATTTGGTTTCATCAAGAACGCTGACGAGGCTTGTGTGTATAAAAAGGCTAGTGGGAGTGTAATTACGTTCTTAGTATTGTATGTTGATGACATACTACTATTTGGAAATGATATTCCAACCATGGAAGTTGTTAAAACCTGGCTTGGGAGCTATTTTTTCATAAAAGATCTCAGTGAAGTTGCCTATATTTTGGAAATTAAGATCTATAGGGATAGATCGAGGGCGGTTGATAGGTCTAAACCAAAGTGCATTCATTGATAAAATCTTTAAAAGGTTCAAGATGGAAAACTCTAAGAAAGGTATGGTACCAATTAAAAGAGGGACAATATTGAGTGCATCTCAATGTCCAAGCTCAAAGGATGAGCAAGATCGTATGAAGGACATCTCATATGCGTCTACTATAGGATCCATCATGTATGCGATGATATGTGAAAGGATCTGGTATCTAGTTTGATCAATTAGATTAGGATTTGCAGCGGAATAGTGTAAGAATTAGACAATTCAAGCAAGAATAACACATGATAATTCAATGGAACAGTACGGTTATAGAGACAAAAGGTACTTCTGCAAAAGGAATATTTCCTTCAACACATGCTTCGGCAATTACATAATTAGGTGAACTTCCCTTTATAGAAAGGTGACGTCAGCTGATGTCACTTGATAGTGACATCTAACCGTTATTACAACAACTACTGAAAGTTAAACTAAACTACTGAAGATGTCTATAACAGCTGACATTTTCTTACAAAAGCTAAGTGTAGTACCACTATAACTACTGAAACTACAGCTACTGAACTACAACGTCTAAAGAACACGCTCTTCAGACATTTTACATTTAGTAAACTACTGAAAGAAAACTACTGAAACTAGAATAGAAAAGAACTGAAAAGAAACCATCACAAAAACTGAAGAGTACTACTTCAGCTGTTGTGACAACCTCTAAAGTCTTCAGTTCTTGACTTCAACTAATGTAGTCTTCAG
Organism: Flaveria linearis; assembly: GCA_024085815.1. Classification (NCBI taxonomy): domain Eukaryota; kingdom Viridiplantae; phylum Streptophyta; class Magnoliopsida; order Asterales; family Asteraceae; genus Flaveria; species Flaveria linearis. Next base: position 42,076,395 of record CM044014.1, on the reverse strand, counting down.
TACTTGAACTTCAGCTGATATCTTCAGTACTTGTACTTCAGCTGATGAAGTCTTCAGTTGTTGTCATCAGCTGATGATGCCTTCAACAGTTGTTGTGATGTCTATGGGACTTAAAGGTTTTTCTGATCAGACTCATTGGTTCTTTTAGTCCAACCAACTCCCCCTGAACCAGTGTAGCCAAAACCTTTAACTTTATTGATGTCCCACTTATTAGGCAGAAAAGTTTCGTCTTTTTCTTATGGATCAGCTCAGAAATGACCAATATCAGCACAGGCCGGGGAAGAGGTTTCAAAGATCTGATTGTCAAAGGATGGATGGGAACTCTGTCTTGGGGAACTGGACATAGAGCTGTTACCCCATCCATGGAACCTACTTCCCAACCATGAGTCTGTAAGACTCTCTCACATAGGCCTCAATTAAGACCATTTGATCCTCCATGGTAAGATCTTCAGCTTCTTCCTCAAAAAAGAACTCAGGGCCATAGTACTCAGACAGGTATTTGACCTGTTTCCCATTTCTTAATTCCACTGTTATGATTTCTCTGTAAGAAAATTCATCAGGGTGATTACCCTCTAGCAACAAATGGAGTTCATTCTATTTGACTTCCTCAAGCCTCTTGTATATTAACCCCTTTTCCACCATTTTGTTCTTCAACACTTTTGTGGGGAAGTTTGGCTTTATAGGCTTTCTTGAAGTCTTCTAGGATCCCCCAGGGTGATATTACAATGGCTAACAAGATCACTGCATCTACAATCTTTTTCACTTGGCCATTGTATCTGTGTGGAATGTCTTTCTTGTGAATCCTATGACTCACCCTGGGATGAGGCCAAATCCTTATTTTCTCCTTCTGATATTGAAAAGTCTGTTTGAGAGCATATAACCTCTGAGCATGTTTTCTCATGGATATAATTAATGAGGTTTGAGTATAAACTTTGTCAACCATTCTCAATAGCTCGTCATCATGTATTTCCATCTGGATTGCAGGAGTGAGTGTTGGTTGACTTTTGGCCTTAGGCAATGTAATGATAGCTGAGATAGGCAGCCTGTCCTCATCCTCATCATCATCTTTCTTCTTCTTCTTCAAGCCTCATAAAAGGATCTCAGACCTCGTTTGATCAATTAGATTAGGATTTGCAGCGGAATTGTACACGAATTAGACAAATTCAAACAATAACACAAATGATAATGCAGTAGAACAGTACGGCTATAGAGAGAAAAGGTATTTCTGTAAAAAGGAATATTTCATTCAATCTCAAGCTTCGGCCAATACAGAATTAGGTCATCTTTCCTTTTATAAGGAAGGGTGACGTCAGCTGATGTCACTTGATAGTAACATCTAACCGTTATTACAACAACTACTGAAATAAAACTAAACTACTGAAGATGTCTTACAACAGCTGACATCTTCTTACAAAAGCTAAGTGTAAACTAACATAACTACTGAAACTTATAACTACTGAACTACAACGTCTGAAGAACAGACTCTTCAGACGTTTTACAATAAGTAAACTACTGAAAGAAAGAAAACTACTAAAAAGGAAAACATCACAACAACTGAAGAATACTACTTCAGCTGTTGTGACAACTTCTGAAGTCTTCAGTACTTGAACTTCAGACTTGAAGTTCAGCTGTTGTTATCAGCTGATGTCTTCAGCTGATGTCTTCAGTTATTGTCTTCAGTCTTTATACTTCAGCTGATGTCTTCAGTCTTTGTACAGCAGCTGATGTCTTCAGTTGTTGTACTTCAGTCTTTGTACTTCAGCTGATGTCTTAAGTCTTTGTACATCCGCTGATGTCTTCAGTTGTTGTACTTCAGTCTTTGTACTTTAGCTGATGAAGTCTTCAGTTGTTGTCATCATCAGGTGATGAAGTCTTCAGCAGTTGTTGTGATGTCTGTGGGACTTAAAGGTTTTTCTGATCTGGCTCATTGGTTCTTTTGGTCCAACAAACTCCCCCTGAACCAATGCAGCCAAAACCTTTAAGCTTATCTGATGTCCCACTTATTTGGCAGAAAGATTGGTCTTTTTCTTCTGGATCAGCTCAGAAATGACCCAGATTAGCACAGGCCTAGGAAGAGGTTTCAAAAAGTATGATTATCAATGGATGGATGGGAACTCTGTCATGGGGAACTGGACATAGAGCTATTACCCCATCCATGAAACCTACTTCCCAACTATGAGTCTGTAAGACTCTCTTGTGTAGGCCTCAAGGCAGACTATTGTTCCTCCATGGTGAGCTCTTCTGCTTCTCCCTCAAAAAGTGACTCGGGCCCATAGTACTCAGAGAGGTATTTGACCTGCTTCCCATTCTTGAGCTCCACAGTTGTTATTGCTATGTAGGTAAATTCATCAGGGTGATTACCCTCTAGAAACAACTGGAGCTCATTTTTCCTAACTTCCTCAAGCCTCTTATACACTAACCCCTTTTTGACCACTTTATTCTCCAGCATCTTTTATGGGGGATGATTAGCTTTATAGGCTTTCTTGAAGTCATCAAGAATCTCCTAGGGTGATACTATAATGGCCAGTATGATCACTGCATCTACGATCTTCTTTACATGGCCCCTGTATCTCTATGGAATATCTTTCTTATGAATCCTATGAGACACCCTGGGATCAGGCCAAATCCTCACTCTCTCTTTTTGATATTGAAATGTTTGTCTGAGAGTGTATAATCTCTGAGCATGTTTCTTTATATTTATTATTGATGAAATGGCAGCATAAGCTTTATCAACCCTTCTCAACAATTCCTCATCATGATGTTGTGAAGCTCTTCTTCTTCTAGCTTCACTTTAACAGTTTGCCTTTGGATCTCAGGAGTAATTGTTGGAGGGTGACTTTTGGCCTTTGGCAATGGAATGATAGCTGAAATTGGTTGCCTGTCCTCATCTTCATCATCATCATCATCTTCTTCTTCAACCCTCAACACCCTTCTCTTCCTCTTCTGGGTGCATCATCGGCTATTGGTCTTGGGAAAGGGAGTTGGTTTTTGAGGGTTGTGATATGGGTTGTTTTTGTGTGGGAGATTGAACAGGTGTTCTAGCATTTTTGTAAGAGAGGCTTTGGTTTGCTTGGCTAGATCAGTCCTGCTCCCAACACCAGCTTCACTTAGGGCTTCTATGATCAGCCCCTTGGTGAATACCTCAGACGAACAGATCTTGGTGGTTATTTCCAAGATGTTGTCCCTGGACCATGATTTGACTTCCAGGACTGATCTCCCTAAATACTTCGAAATGAATCTGGCCATAGCTTCTAATCTCTCCTTTTCTTGTTCACTATGACCAGACCATCAGCTTTCAATCTCCTGTACTTCCAACTTCCTTATCTCATTATCTAGCTCAGCAGTGTTAAGGCCTTGCCTAAACAGCTGATCAATGATTTTATCCATTGACCTGCTATGGGGGCATCAGCTTCCTTGACAAGGACTGCTAGCTCCTTTTCCTTCTCCTTTTCTCCACCCTTCTTCTTTTATATGTGAAATGAAAGTTTTTTCACTTTCAGTCACCTTTTTTATTTCTTTCCCTTCTCACTCTCCTTCTCTTTCTCAGTCTCCACTACCATCTCCTTCTCAGTTTCTACCTCCTTCTCACTTCTTTCTCTTTCTTTTTCTCCTCCTCCATTCTCTTCCTCTTGATTGCTTTCACAGACTGAGTCTCCCCCTTTTTGGTTGCATTGGATGCAGGGGTTTGACTGTCAGAACGCCTTTTAGTCACAGCATCATCCACCAGGGTTTGTATGTTTGAGGCAAGCCTCTCATCAAGGGTTTTATTCACTGTCAGTGATGATGGGTGTGATGAGAGGCAGGGAATTTTGAAAGATAGCAACCATTTGCTCAGGGGGGTTCTGTCCCTAAGAAATAGTGCTAGAAGCAGGGGCTGGTGGCTAAGATTTTGGGAGTGGCTCTGTGTTTGTGAGACCTTCAGAAGAAGGTGCCATCTGTGGGTGAATGGCGGCAGATGGACTTGATTCTTGAGTCATTTTGGCAAGTAGCTCTTTGAGTCTACTCACCTCATCCTCAAGAACGGTATTGTGAGCTAAAACAACATAGAAGAAGCTCAGGTCATCATCAGTTGTAGCTGAATCACCTAACCTCCTGATTAGATCAGGATGTACATGTGCTGAGTGTGGCTCAGTAATCACATGTGCCCCTTTGTCTCGGTACTGGGGACTTCCTGCCTCAGGAGAGGATCCTTCATCGGTAGTTGCCTTGGTGAGGACTTAAAGATGTTACCAACCTCACCCTGTTCATGTGCTGAAGCAGGAGAAGTGGCAGCCTCACCAGATGTTTTGATCTCCTCTTCACACTAGGAGATAGAACATTGTAATCCCTATACTGTGGGCTCCAGCAACACTTGGATCCTCCCTCCTAGTGGTTGAGGTTTTCCCAGTTGTGATAGGTGCCTGGGGAGAGGGTGGAGTGTTGAGCTGAGTCAGCACATCTGCTATGATATGTGGGTCTTTTTGCGGTGGTTATAGTGGGAGATTGGGGTGAATCTGTTTGCACCTGGGGAGAGTGGTGCTCTTCAATGGTAACCTTCTCAAGTGAGATAGGTTCCAGACCCCGAAAGTGGTTACTTCAGATCCTGTTGAGAGGATGCATGAGCGGTTGTGGCTGGTAGAGTCCTTGTAACTACTGGGGGATTAATTCCAGTAGCTACTTCCTGCCTTTGTGGTGTAGGGGCATCCTCAGGGGACTCAACTCCCTGAGTAGCCTTTTTAGGCTTTTTGGCTTTTGGCTTGGTGGGGACTTTGGATTTGGAGGTGGAGGCTGTGGGTTCCCGCTGCTTGGGTTTTAGCAGCTTGGCAGCCTGTTTGAGATGTTGGTCTGAGTTGTGCCTGGAGTATACTTCAGGCAATACTGCTAGAGCAGGGACTCCAAGGCCAATAAGTCCGTCAGCTTGAAGCTGGTTTTCAATGATGGCCATGATGAACCTTGGATATAATATCCATCGGTTAGCCAAGGTTTCACAGCCATAACTTTGTTGCTCTAGGATGGAATACAATACATGTTGCCACCTGGATTACATTTGATCCCATGAAGAAGTTTTAGGGGCAAGACAGACATTGACCATGTGAAAGATCAATCGTTCAGCATCATGGAAGTGCTTCTTGAGGATGGTAGAAGCACGAAGGTCACCCTGGTATCCATGGTGGGCAAAAGATAGATCGGTTGTGCCCTTCGGATACTCAGTGATGAAGGTGGCATCATTCAAATTTAGGGTTTTGCGAATGATTGCAGAAGTGATGACTACCTTTTGGTTGTTGACGAACGACCGGAGAGAGACCTCGGTGTCATTCTCGCCAGTGGTAAGGGTGACGTTTGTCTAGAACTGGTTTAGGGATTTGGCATAAATGGTTGGATTAAGAAGAAAAGCCATTTTGTATGGAGAATGGACCATTAGATCAATGGCATTATATAACTTGGTCCAAAAGGGTGATTTGGTAAGGTAGGCAACACAGTTGTGTCTTGGTTTGAGCTGCATGGTCTCCATTAATGTGAGGAGAGAGGTTTTAGAGTTTTTGAACGTTAGGTTTGTGAGAGAATGAAAAACTCTAAAGTTAGGGTTAGGTATTTATATGGTATGGGTATGAAACGGCTGAAAGAAACGACTAAAGGTTTTGGTGTTAGTCATAAGTTGTTTTAAATGTCTGATGACATGGTTTTAACCTTCAGAGGTTGTAAACAACTGAAGACTTGGTATTAGTCATCAGTTATAAACTACTGAAGACATGGTTTTGGCTTCAGTTGTTATAAACGTCTGAGGACTTGGTGTTAGTCATCAGTAGTTGAAACTACTGAAGACATGGTTTTGTCCTTCAGATGTTTTGAAATGAAACATCAGTTGTTTGAATCAGCTGAAGAGTAAAGTTACTCATCAGCTGTTGTCGTCAATTCAGTTGTTTCATTCTGACCTCAACACTTACTCATCAGACACTGATTTTTCAGACGTTTCATTGGTCACCAGGTCTTATGAATATTTATTTTTCAGCTCTTGTGAACAGATGTTCAGAAGGTCTGATGAAATAAATTATTCTTCAGATCTTGTGAACAAAATTTTGTCTTCAGTACTTATGTGTAAGATTACACATCAGTACTTGTGGACAAAATTTGTTCTTCAGTACTTATTTGTTAAAAATAGACATCAGTAGTTATAACCACAATAACTTCATCAGTTCTTTGCAACAAATAATGTACTTCAGTACTTTCAAATATTTTAGCCTTCAGTAGTTATAACACATCAGTAGATATGAAAAATACTGAAGACAAAGTAACTCATTAGTACTTATTTTTGAATTTTGTATAGTAATGCTCATTAGTACTTGTGACCTGAGAGCATCAGTATTAGTCAATTATTCCAGCTGTAGCATACCAAGCCTTAGCACCAGATTTTGAAAATGTGCACAGTCTAAAGGCTTAGTAAAGATATCTGCAAGCTCATCAGCACTAGGAACAAACTTTGGATCAATCAGACCTTTTTCATAACAATCCCTAATAAAATGATGTCTGATGTCAATATATTTGGTCCTAGAATGCTGGACTGGATTCTTAACAATACAAAGAGCTAAAGCACTATCCATGAGTAATGGTGTCTTAGTCCCTGTAATGCCATAATCCAATAATTGATTCTGAAGCCAGATTACCTGGGATGTACAACTTGCAGCAGTAATGTTCTATGCTTCAGCAGTTGATGTAGCAATTGAAGTTTGTTTCTTACCCTGCCAAGAACTAAATAATTGCCTAGAAATTGGCATTCACCAGAAGTTGATTTTCTAATGATTTTGCACCCTGCATAGTCACTATCTGAGAAAGCAACTATTTGCAAGAGTGCCCAGTGGAATACCAAAGACCTAGAGATTGAGTTCCTTGCAAGTATCTATAGATCTTTTTGACTGCAATCAAATGGGATTCTTTAGGTGCAGCCTGAAATCTAGCACAGACACAAGTTGCAAACATAATGTCTGGTTTAGAAGCTGTAAGGTACATCAAGGAACCAATCATACATCTGTAAAGGGTTTCATCAACCGCTTTACCTTTCTGATCAACATCCATTTGTGTGGTGCTGCTAATGGGAGTAGAACAGGGTTACAGTTTTGTAAATCAAACTTTTTCAAAAGATCTTTTGTATATTTTGACTGATGAATGAAGGTTTCATCAGCCTTTGTTTGATTTACAAACCCAGAAAGAACTGTAATTCTCCCATGGCACTCATTTCAAATTTTTGTTGCATTAACTTTGTAAATTCATCACACAACTGTGGATCAGAGGATGCAAAAATAATATCATCGACATAAATTTGAACAAGTAGCTTATGCTATCCCCATTTTCTTTATAAATAAAATTTTATCTATGGATCCTCTAGTGAAATTATTTTGAAAAAGAAAATTTGATAATGTTTCATACCAGGTCTTAGGAGCTTGTTTCAACCCATTAGAGCCTTATCAAGCTTATACACCCAATCTGGATGTTTATTACCCTCAAAACCTGGTGGTTGACACACGTAAACCTCTTCTTTTTTTACCATATAAAAATGCACTTTTAACATCCACTTGAAAACTTTAAGATTATGGAAAGCAGCATAAGCTAAGAACAATCTGATTGCCTCCAGTCTGGCTACAGGGGCAAAGGTTTCATCATAATCAATACCTTCTTCTTATGCAAACCCCTGTACAACCAGTCTGGCCTTGTTCTTGACAATTTGACCCTTTTCATCTATTTTATTCCTAAACACCCATTTAGTGCATATTTGCACACTTACCTTGGTGTAAAGGAACCAGCTACCACACTTGCTGCTTTTTAAACTAAAGAGGCTCAAGTTGCATGGCTTCAACCCATCCATTGTGTCTTAATGCAACATGATAGTTCTTTGGCTCTGGTTGACTGACGAAGAGGCATAGAAGTAGAAATTGGACAATTGACCTCTAGTTGAGACTCGAGCATTGATATCACCAATGATTTGATACAATGGATGATCCTTCAGCTCTTGATAAACAATGAGGTCTGTGCAAGTGTTTGTAGGAGATTCAGCAGCAACAGATGTTGATGGAGATTCTTGAAACAATATAGAAGATGGCAACTCAAATAAAGTAGATGATTTAGAAATCTCAGCAGCATTTGTTGTGGATGGAGCTGCTGAAGCTACAGGAGCATCAGTTTAGATGACTCAAGTAGTTGATCACTAAACCTAAAAAGATGAGTACTGTCAACATTATCATCAGTACCACCAGGTGGAGACTGTGTGTAGTTGGAGATGGAGTATCAGGAACTACAATAGCTGGAGCTTGATAAGGAACATATTGCATATGTCCAAATCAAAGAGCTCCACAGGGTTTTGTAGAATTTTATCCTTTGGAGATTCATTAAACTTCACATGCAAAGTCTCTTCAACCATCTTTGTTCTTCAGTTGAAACTCCGTATGCCTTGCAAGTAGATGAATAACTACAAAGTACCCTGCATCCACCTTTGATTCAAACTTCTGGAGTGGATTCTTTGTGTTGAGAATAAAACAGGGACCCCCAAATGCTCTAAAACATGAAATCAAAGGGGCCAAATGATGTAGCACTTCATAAGGAGTCTTCATCAACCTCTGATTTACTAATACTCTATTCCGTACATAGCAAGCTGTGTTGATAGCTTCAGCCCAAAAGTTCAGTGGCAGTCCTAAATCAGCCAACATGGACCTGGCAGCTTCAACAACAATGTCCTATTCTTTCTCTCCACAACTCCATTTTGTTCAGGAGTTCTTGGAATGCTGAACTGCCACTTGATTCCCTCTGACAGGTAGAATTCATCAAGTGTGTGATTTCTAAATTCTGTGCCATTATCATTCCTCACACACTTGACTGGAAAGGAATACTGTTTCTCACATACAACACAAAGTTCATAATATCTTGTGAATCTTCATATTTGGAATGCAAGAAGAAAGTCCATACAAATTTAGTAATCATCCATAATTACCAGACAATATTTCTTCCTTGCCATGCTCATCACTCTTACAGGACCAAAAAGATCCATATGCAACAGTTGCAAGTAGGCAGTGGACTTTGGCTCTTCTATTAGAGGAATGAGACCTTGTGTTGCTTCCCTTTTAAACAAGCAGAGCAGTTGTCATCACATTTGAACTCCTTCAATGGCAATCCTCTTACTAAACCATGGTGAATCAGCTGGTTCATGTTTTTAAGATTCACATGACCAAGCCTCCTATGCCATAGAGTAGATTCCTGAGGAGAAGCCTTGGAGAACAGACAAGGATGGCCTTTTACATCGATTTTCTTTGACAAATCCAAGGCATATACTCTTCCTGTCCTGTTGGCCTTCAGGAGAGTATGTTCATCCAATACCTTGTCAATCAAACTCAGAACTTTGGAGAAAGAATCCTGCAGTTCTGACTGGTGAAAAGGGCAATGTGACCTTTATCACACATTTGACTGACACTCAAGAGGTTATACTTGAGATTCTCCACATGGTTGACATCATCAAATCTTATTTCACCATTGGAAACAAAGCCTTTGCTGATGATGTAACCCTTAGCATCATTGCCAAATGAAACAAATCCCTTCTTTCCTTAAGAGTAGTCATTAAGAAGAGAGCTGCTCCCTGTCATATGCATGGATCCTCTACTGTCCACATACCAGATGCTTCTTTGGCATGCTAAAGAACCCTGCATTCATCAAAACAAATTAGTTATTTTTTGAGACCCAAACCTTTTTGGTTTTAGGTCTATTCTCATCAACAAATTTATTACTAACTTGTTTGTTATGATTGACAGTCGGAGGTGGTGGAGATGGTGTAGAAAGGATTCCTTTGGCTTGGTTTTCTTTTCTGTGGTTTCAGCACAGGAGCATCTAATTACTTGACTCTCACCAATAGATGTTAAACCATCATGACAAGTTTGTCTGATTGTTTGCTAAAGCTTTCAGCTCATCAGACACATAAGCTCTTGGTTGTGATGGGTTCCTGTGTTGCACCATCTTCCTTTGAGTAGCCTCAGCTGTTGCCTGATGAACCCCTTCCTTCTTTTTGGATTTCTTTAAGACTTTGGGGTTTCAGGTTGAGATATTGCTGGTACAAACTTGGTTTCACACACTCATCTTTCATTTTATTAATCTTCTTTTTTAATGTTCTGATTTTGATTGAGTTTGGCACCCTTTCTATACCAGCAATCATCAGTAAGATGATTGAATAAGCCACATATTTCACATGGCTTCTTCTTCATCTTTAGTTGATCATCCACTGAAGAAGATGAAACTACTGAAGATTTGTTCTTCAGCCGTTTTCTATCCGTACTTGCAGTTTTCTTCCTTTCAGTACTTGCTTTCCTGATATCTTCTTCAGTAGTTTTCAAACACTTTCTTCTTGTAGTTTTCTTCCCTTCAGTACTTGCAGTAGTTTTGGTTTGTTCTTCAGGTGTTGTAACTTGTGCTTTATTACTTTCAGTACTTTGTGAGACAACACCTGAAGTGATCAACTCTTTGATCATGTGACTGTCAGCATTTGAACCATCAGCTGTTTCAGCATTAGCTAATTGGTTTTGTGAGGAATTAATGCTGACTTCATCCTCTGACTTTGGTGCTTTATCAGAAGATGATCACATGATGAGGTGGATTGGTTATTACTTTCTCCTTCAATTCTACTTCTACCTTGGGAGTCAAATCTGTAGGAGGAGCAGTGTGATTATAACCAATTCCAAACTTCACATTTGAAGTTAATTGCTTGCTGAGAAGCATTTCAAAACCCTCCAGGAGGTTACCGCGTTCACCTCTACCTGGGTAGATGCAAGAGTTTCTTTGAGGTCCTTATACTTCCTAAAAGTACTTCTTCCTTAGCCTTATCATCAGTGATTTGACATTTTAATTTGTAAATCTCATCATCCTTTCATTTAGCACAGACTCAAACTCAGCTTTTCTTTTGGAAATTATGTTCTCTAGCTCAAGATTTTTTTTTATTAAAGCTACATTTGCTTCTCTATTAGATGCAAATGTGTCTATGCATGATTCACAACATAACTTGGCTTGCCTTGGCCTCTCAAGATACCTGTGATGTTGGAGCATTTGAAGTTGAACCATCAGTAGACTCCAGGGCCATGAGAGCAAGATTTCCAAAAGGATTGTGACCACCATGTTGACCAGAACCAGGGAAAAGTTGTTCATGATGACCAGACATATCATCTAGTAGACTGCTCCAGTCAACAACACCAGGGGTGAAAAGGCTGGGATGTGGTTGAGATTGAGATTGTTAATGAGATTGAGATGGTTGAGGCTCAGGAAGGCATGTGGTTGTTGAGCAATGGGTGGTTGAACCTGACTTGTCTGAGGCATGTAGAAGCAGGGTGTCACACCCACCCGGGCCAGAGAGGCGGACGTAACGATTGGTAAACAATAACCAAAATGCAGCGGAAACTAAATGGTATATTACAAGGTGTCACATGGTATTTACATTAAATTATTGGCTTTGTTTCCATTCACAATGTGCTTCAACCTACAATCTATAGGTGTCGTGATCAGTCTCTCGGTAAATATTTCTTGAAGGCTTCGATAGCTAAGACTTCTAGGCTCAACTTGTGTCTTTAACCTCTCTACCCACATATCTTGCTTCGGATTTGGGTAACTTCTGCAGCTCACTATTCTCCCTAGCTGTTCCTGAAGACATGCTCAAAAGAAAATTGTGTCAACATAAAGTTAGTGAGTTCAGGTGGTTAAACTTTCAGAAAACAAAAGGGACTCTTAGGGTCCAAAGTGTAAAGTTTTTGTATCTATTATAGCTGTTGTGGGTCACAATCAACCCCGCACATTGGTCCCCGTTTGGCCTCTTCTAAACTTGTGTTTAACCGGATATTCCCGTAGGAAAGAACCAAGGCTCAGAACAGTGAACCATTCCTGCTAGGATGGTTCACCATAGTATCTTATTTATTCAAAACATGTTACATGCCACAAACGACCCCTCAGGATCTCACTGGGGTACCTCCCTGTAGCGGGAGCCACTGTGCGTGGGGGATTCCCCAAATAGATCTATTCACATAAAGCAAGCGGTTCATAAAAGAATTAATGATCATGGCAAAAGTATCAGCAGGTATCCAAAAAGTCCCACATACAAGCATCAAATAAGGTACAATCATAGTTCATAAACAAAAGAGCATGCTTCATCCCAAAAACAGTATGTAAAAAGGGGAACACGACAACTCACCTGGTGTCTTATATAAATTCAGAGCTCGATAAAGAAAAGTGATGACCATCAACAAAGCAATCCTAACTAGAACATATAAGATTCACGTTTAGAATTAGCATGATTTATTACATGCGTGCGGTTGAGCTCTTAGTTAAATTTAAGTTGGTGATTAGTATCCTTAATGTAGCATAGCTTCTTGTGTATTTGTTAATTGTCATGAATTAACTTGTGTACATTAGGTTAATTAATGCATTTAATCAGACTGAGTCTTAGCATGAAGAATGTAGAAAAAAATCAGTTTATGTCATGGATTCCAAATCTTTATAAATAACTTGCATTAACAATGTAGGTAATATATAATGTTTCAAATGATGTTTATAATGCTTGCGTTTATATCGTATTTGTTAACTTGATTGACGATAATTTGTATTAAAAGAGTGTAACAATTAATATTTATGTCAATAACAATGAGATGACTGCCTATTAATAACAACAAGATAGTGGAACATTATCGCATTTTAGGTCTTTCACCTTAAATAAACGATAGATGTCGATTAACCTAAATGTTCATTGTATAAATATTTAAATGCACAATCATATTTGTAAGAATTACATCTCTAAGTATTGTACGATTTAATGTGACATGAGGTAATTTTCTTTGTATAATCAATGACAATGTTATAACAATTCCCCCAAAATGTAATGCTTCATTATTTATCTAGTTGAATTGTCAGTAAATACTTTCATTTCGTTTATAATTCACGTATTTTTATAATTTAAGCCTTTAATTAATTAGCTCAAATAGCACGTTGCAAATTATAATTCAATTTCAAATGCGTTGCGCATGCGATTTTACCTTCCACTTGAAGGCTCAGAACAGTGAACCATTCCTGCTAGGATGGTTCACCATAGTATCTTATTCAAAACATGTTACATGCCACAAACGACCCCTCAGGATCTCACTGGGGTACCTCCCTGTAGCAGGAGCCACTGTGCGTGGGGGATACAAGCATCAAATAAGGTACAATCATAGTTCATAAACAAAAAGAGCATGCTTCATCCCAAAAACATAGTAAAAAAAGGGGAACACGACAACTCACCTGGTGTCCTTATATAAATTCAGAGCTCGATAAAGAAAAGTGATGACCATCAACAAAGCAATCCTAACTAGAACATATAAGATTCACGTTTAGAATTAGCATGATGTTATTACATGCGTGCGGTTGAGCTCTCTAGTTAAATTTAAGTTGTGATTAGTATCCTAATGTAGCTTAGCTTCTTGTGTATTTGTTAATTGTCATGAATTAACTTGTGTACATTAGGTTAATTAATGCATTTAATCAAGACTTGAGTCTTAGCATGAAGAATGTAGAAAAAAAAAAGTTTATGTCATGGATTCCAAATCTTTATAAATAACTTGCATTAACAATGTAGGTAATATATAATGTTTCAAACATGTTTATAATGCTTGCGTTTATATCGTATTTGTTAACTTGATTGATGATAATTTGTATTAAAAGAGGTAACAATTAATATTATGTCAATAACAATGAGATGACTGCCTATTAATAACAACAAGATAGTGGAACATTATCGCATTTTAGGTCTTTCACCTTAAATAAAACGTATAGATGTCGATTAACCTAAATGTTCATTGTATAAATATTTAAATGCACAATCATATTTGTAAGAATTACATCTCTAAGTATTGTACAATTAATGTCACATGAGGTAATTTTCTTTGTATAATCAATGACAATGTTATAACCAATTCCCCAAAAATGTAATGCTTCATATATTTATCTAGGTTGAATTCGAGTAAATACGTTCATTTCGTTTATAATTCACGTATTTTATAATTTAAGCCTTTAATTAATTAGAGCTCAAAAACACGTTTGCAAATATAATTCAATTTCAAATGCGTTGCGCATGCGATTTTACCTTCCACTTGGTTATTTATTCTAACCCACTCGTTTACGCCTTGTTTTAATCGTGTTCCCGTTCCGTTGACTGCTCGTTGACCACGTTGACCAAAGCTTTACCTTGCCATCCTAACACGACCACAAACCCCTAACAACGACAACCACAACCATTAACAACAACCACAAGATCAAGACCACTCCAACACTACTAAAACGCCATTTCAACTACTATTTCCTACGATCATTCCAATCATCTTTCGGCCATTATCAAAAGGACCAACTCGCCACTCCATTTGATAACCCAAACCAACATCCATATTCACCTCCTTCCCCATCGATTCCCATAACCACGACAGCCAACCGAATCACAACCAACACCATAACCGACAACCACAGTCGACATGCACACTGATATACCACCATTAACAGCCCCAAATATACCTCTAATAACAACAACACCCAACGACAGACAGAATCACTGCCAATATGAACCACGACGAACAACAACATGACCCCAATCACAGATTACCTCACTATCACTGTTGTTTTGCAACCATCACCACCCGTGGCTCCAATCTGCAGATCCATGGACCGCGACCCGTACCATCCACCACCACCGCTGTCTTGAGCATCGATATGTACAGATCGAGAGAGAGAAGGCAGTGGGGGCGGGTCTAGGTCACCCTCGGCACTCCCTTCTAGCCACTCCTCGATCGCCGTCGCCGGGGGTGCGGGAAACACCACGAGAACACCACAACAGAAACAGCTCAGGTCCCGACCCCTTCACCACTGCTTACCATCACGATGCTCACCACAAGGGGCGGGGCTGTAGCCTCCGATTCACCCCACCAAAGCAACCACCATGGCCAATAACATCCACAGCCCATCATCAAACACCATCAAAGAAGCCCCAAATTCAATTTGACCTTCGACCTCATCCATGTTGAACTTCGAATTCGAACCTTTGAACCACCAAATCACCTTCAAGTCTGGTTGTGTTAACCGAGAGAAAGTTCGAGAGATCGAGAGTGAGGCAGAGAAGGGAAAGCATGAGGAAATTGGTAGAACTGAAAGCAATCGGGATTTGCTGCTTACCTTCGGTTCATACCCCTTTAGCCCCAGCTGCGTCGCAACATGCAAGGAATTAGCACTCGCCGACACTTCGCCGGAAGGGCCGCCGGTCGCCGGAGATTGGAGCTCAGTCGGTAGAGGAGGGAGGGAGAGATGGGGCCGCGGTTCACACTCTCTCTCTCTACCCTAAAAATGTTTTGAAACCTAGAATGAAGAATAAGTTGTTTATATACTAGGTTAGAGAAACGGGTTCGTAAAACGGTTCGCACACGCTAGATCAAGTTTTTCACGTAACGTTTAAATTTTTTTCTTGTTAGTTTCAATTTATACAGAACGTTATAAGTGTTCCGAGATTATGTATTTAAAACATGCTGGATAATCAAACGAGTTTGTAACTTATCGCGTTTTTAACACGTTCCACGGTTTTACGCGTTTTTGTCGATGAGCGTTAATATTATCATTTTGCTATCAAAATATGTGCAATTAAGTATTAAAATGATATTTTGAGTGTTAACTTCCCATGTTAGTCACGTTAAAACCTTATCTGACGAATTCCCGGGTTTGACCTGATCGTAACCCGGTTCGCGTCACGTTCGCGTTTCGGAATGCATTTATTCCGGACAAAGTATTACTCACAATTTAGTATGATATGATGCTAAACAATGGTTAGATGAATATTTACAGAGTTACGAGACTCGATTGTCATAACTACCGTCAGTTAAATGCCGGTGAAAACCGTATTCGCGTTTCACTTACGAAATTCTGCTGTTTATGCATGCTTGATGAAAAATCTTTTAGCAAGCATTAATTATGATATTATTTAAGGTTAAAAATGATTTAGATTGGATGACAACCCATTTTAAGGATTTCTGGTGGAATTCAGACGTAGTACGCGGTAAATTGCCGGATTTTACTCGGTATGGGTTCTGAATCTGTTTTTGGTTTGGATCTTTCCATAGTTATTTCAAATCACTTAATAATTCATTGTTTCATGGTTTCTCATTTAATTAGTTCGTAAACATGCATATGGGCATGGGCCTTGTTATGAGTTCGGGCCCTTATTGGGCTTATTGTGCCCCAAAAAGGCTAGTTTTGTTTTGCAAGGTTTCTTTGGTAAGCCCAGATCAATCCAGACCTTTATTGGTTCCTATAATACATTAATCTTTCTAAATGGGCTAGATTTCATAGGTGTTACACAGGGGTAAGGATATGGCATAGGGCTTTGAGGAACAAAATATGCAGGTGATGATTGAGCTTGTGATGGATGACCCGAACTGGTGGAATGTTGCCCTTTGTTTTGTGAGCTATTACCTGGGAAGGTCACAAAGGGTGCAGATGAGTTAGATCCAGATGATCTACACTCTCTTGCAAAGTGTCCAAGCCTTTGGCACTTGTGACACCTCAACTTGCTCTTGTCAAAATCAACTTTGGTTTTGCCAGAGAGACCTGGCAATTTCCTACCAGCTCTTTGTAGAATTTTTGAGATCTGATATTGATCATTGCCATTTGACTCAAAATATCCATCTCTTCAGATCATCATCCGGAATTCCTTTCAAGTCCTCCATCAAAAAGCACAAATTATCACCACTACCATCTGAACTACCATCCACACCAACAAAAGCATGTTCTCCAATGTTAGTAGAGAAATCAATATGCTCATCATAGGAACCTTCTGATACAGCATACTCTGACTCCTAACCTATCAGTGCAGTATTACCTGATACAAAGTCATCAGTGAGCTTTCCAGATGAAGACAACTTCCTTTTCTGTTCTATCTCTCTTTCAAATGTTAGCAGTTTCCCATGAAGTTGGGTGAGAGATAGAGTGCTCAGATTTGCACTAGAACGTAGGACAATAGTGTATGTGTCCCATCTCTCAGGCAGGGATCCGAGGATCGGTTGTTCATCTGGCTGTTTGTATATTCTTGTTTGACCATTTTCAACTCAGAAATCAAACAGGAAAATCGCTCAAACTGTTGAGTCAGAGACTCACCCTTCCTATGAGAGAATGTCTCATATTGTTGGGCAAGGATTTCCCTAGTATTTGCCAAGAACTCATCAGTTCCTCCAAATTGTTCTTTCACAGCAACCCAGTGGTCATGAGCAGTTTCATGATGCATAAGCCCTGAATAGATTTCATTAGGCAGTGCCATGGCCAGAATTCCATGGGCTTTAGCATCAATTTTGAACATCTTTAGATCTTAATCCGAATACTGATCAGGTTTCTTCGGAACCCTCTCATTTGTTTCCGGAGTACTCACCATAGGCTTTTATGGTCCATGCACCACAGATTTCCAACAACCTGCGCTGTTGATAGACAAGTGATGGAGCATATGTCTTTGCCATATGTTATACTCACTCCTAACATTCATCGGAAGCTTTGTTGAGGAGCCAGTATTGTGAGGATCATTGGTTGATGTCACCATTTCACAAATTCAGGTAAATTCAAAGTAGTTTCAACAAATCTAGCTCAAAACCACGTAGAACCTAAGATTAATTGACCAGAAGCAACAGAAATACAAACTCTATAACCAATTCTTGCAAATTTTCTAATTCGATCAAATGTAGATACCAAAAGAGCAATTTCAATGATCAATTGTTAAATCGATCAATGATTAACCGACTCTGATACCATTTGAAAGGATCTCAGACCTCGTTTGATCAATTAGATTAGGATTTGTAGCAAAATTGTACATAAATTAGACAAATGATTCCTTTGTAAAGGTATTAGAGAGAAAAGGTATTTCTGCAAAAAGGAATATTTCTGCAAATGATAATGCAATAGAACAGTACGGTTATGGAGAGAAAAGGTATTTCTGCAAAAAGGAATATTTCATTCAATCTCAAGCTTCGAGCAATACAGAATTAGGTCATCCTTCCTTTTATAAGGAAGGGTGACGTCAGCTGATGTAACTTGATAGTGACATCTAACCGTTATTACAACAACTAATGAAATAAAACTAAAGTACTGAAGATGCCTTACAACAGCTGACATCTTCTTACAAAAGCTAATTGTAAACTAACATAACTACTGAAACTTATAACTACTGAACTACAACGTCTGAAGAACAAACTCTTCAGACGTTTTACAATAAGTAAACTACTGAAAGAAAGAAAACTACTGAAAAGGAAAACCATCACAACAACTAAAGAATACTACTTCAGCTGTTGTGACAACTTCTGAAGTCTTCAGTACTTGAACTTCAGACTTGAACTTCACTGTTGTCATCAGCTGATGTCTTTAGCTGATGTCTTCAGTTGTTGTCTTAGTCTTGGTACTTCAGCTAATGTCTTCAGTCTTTGTACATCAGCTGATGTCTTCAGTGGTTGTACTTCTGTCTTTGTACTTCAGCTGATGTCTTCAGTCTTTGTACGTCGGATGATGTCTTCAGTTGTTGTACTTCAGTCTTTGTACTTCAGCTAATAAGTCTTCAGTTGTTGTCATCATCAGCTGATGTAGTCTTCAGCAGTTGTTGTGATGTCTATGGGACTTAAAGGTTTTTCTGATCTGGCTCATTGGTTCTTTTGGTCCAACACTTCAACACCCTTCTCTTCCTCTTCTTGGGTGCATCATTGGCTATTCGTTTCTTGGGTAAAGGAGTTGGTTTTGTGGGTTGTGATGTGGGTTGTTTTGGCATGGGAGATTGGACAGACTGTTCTAGAATTTTGGCAAGAGAAGCTTTGGTATGCTTGGCTAGATCAGTCCTGCTCCCAGCACCAACTTCATTCAGTGTTTCTATAATCATCCCTTTGGTGAATACCTCAAACGAACAGATCTTGTTGGTTATTGCCAAGATACTATCCCTGGACCATGATTTGACCTCAAGGACTGATCTCCCCAGATACTTCAAAATGAATCTTGCCATAGCTTCAAGTCTCTCCTTCTCTTCTTCACTATAGCAAGACCATCGGTATTCAATCTCCTAAATCTCCAACCTCCTGATCTCAGAATCAAGCTTAGCTGTATCAAAGCCTTTCCTAAACAGCTGATCAATCATTTTATCCATTGACCTGCTGTGTTGGTCATCAGCTTCCTTGATCATATCATCCAGCTTCTTTTCATCAGGAGTCTTTTCACTTTCACCACCCTTCTTCTTCTTATACGTAACGTGAAAGTCTTTTTCTTTTTCAGACTCCTTCTCCAGCTCCTTCTCCTTCTCCACCTCCTTCTCCACCTCTTTCTCTTTTTCTTTCTCTTTCACCTCTTCAACTCTTTTCCTCTTTTTTACTTTCACTGACTTAGACTCCCCTTTTTTGGTTGCATTGGTTGCAGGGGTTTGAATGTCAGAAATTTTCTTTGACACAGCATCATCAACCAGGGTTTTTATGTTTGAGGAAAGCCTCTCATCAAGGGTTTGATTCATAATATCAGTTATAATGGGAGTGATGAGAGGCAGGGATGTTTTAAAGATAGCAACCATTTGCTCAGTGCGGTTCTATCCCTAATAAATGGTGCCAGAAGCAGAGGCTAGTGGCTGAGTATTTAGGAGTGGCTCTGTGTGTGGGAGACCTTCAGAAGAAGGTGCCATCTGTGGTGAATGTTGGCAGATGGACTTGATTCTTGAGAGAATTTGGCAAGTAGTTCTTTTAATCTACTTACCTCATCCTCAAGAATTGTGTTTTGGGCTAAAACATCATAAAAGAAGCCCAGGTCATCATCAGTATTAGCTGAATCACCTGACCTCCTGATTGTATCAGGATGAACATGTGCTGAGTGTGGATCAGTATACACATGTGCCCCTTTGTCTTGGAACTGGGGACTTCTGGCCTCAGGATTAAATCCTTCATCAGCAGTTGCCTCTGGTGAGGACTTAGAGATGATACCAACATCACTCTGTTCATGTACTGAAGCAGGAGAAGTGGTAGCCTCACTAGATTTTCTGATCTCCTCTTCCACACAGGGAGATAGAACATTGTAATCCCTGTGCTGTGGGCTCTCAGCAACACTTGGATCTTCCCTCTCAATGGTTGAGGTTTGCCTAGTAGTAATAGGTTCCTGGGGACAGGGTGGAGTGTTGAGCTGAGTCAGCACTTTTGCAATTATAATGGTTGGACTTTACGGGGCGATTGCAATAGGAGATAGGGGTGAATCAGTTTGCACCTAGGGAGAGTGGTGCTCTTTAATGGTAACCTTCTCAAGTGAGATAGGTTCCAGAGTTGTGGCTGCCCTGAAAGTGATTGCTTCAGGATCCTGTTGAGAGGACGCCTTAGCGGTTATGGCTAGTAGAGTCCTTGTAACTACTGGGGGATTAATACCAGTAGCTACTTCCTGCCTTTGTGGTGCAGGGGCATCCTCAGGGGACTCAACTCCCTGAGTATCCTTTTTCGGCTTTTTGGCTTTTGGCTTGGTGGGGACTTTGGGTTTTGAGGAGGAGGCTGTGGGTTCCCTGCTGCTAGGGTTTTAGCAGCTTTGCAGCCTGTTTGAGGTGTGTGTCTGAGTTGTGCCTGGAGTATACTTCAGGCAATACAGCCAGAGCAGGGACTCCTAGCCCAACAAGGCCCTCAGCTTTTAATTTTTTTCAATAATGGCCATGAGAAACCTTGGATATAATATCCATCTGTTAGCCACAGGTTTCATATCCCTATCTTTTAATTCTAAAAAGATTATTTCAGAAAAATTTAGATTTTGTTGCTCAAGGATAGAGAACAATACCTGCTACCACCTTGATGACATTTGATCCCATGAAGAAGATTTCGGGGCAAGGCAGACATTCACCATGTGAAAGATAAGTCGTTCAGGATCATGGAAGTACTTTTTCAGGATTATGGAAGCATGGAGGTCACCATGGTATCCATGGTGGGCGAAAGATAAGTCGGTTGTGCCCTTAGGATACTCAGTGACAAAGGTGGCATCATTCAGATTTAGGGTTTGCTGAATGATGTCAGAAGTGATGACCACCTTCTTTGGGTTAACAAACGACTGGAGAATGACCTCGGCGTCATTTTCACCTGTGGGGATGGTGACGTTTGTCCAGAAATGTTTGAGGGATTCGGCGTGGATGATTGGATTTAGAAGAAAAGCCGTTTTGTAAGGAGATTCAACCATCAGATCGATGGCGTCATCGAACTTGGTCCAAAGGGCTGATTTTGTGAGGTAGGCTACATAGTTATGGCGTGTTTGAGCTGCATGGTCTCCATTAATGTGAGAGGGAAGTTTCAGAGTTTTTGAATATTAGGTTATGAGAATGAAAAACTCTTTTAGGGTTAGGTATTTATAGGGTATGGTCATGAAACAGCTGATACAAAACGTCTGAAGGTTTTTGGTGTTAGTCATCAGGTGTTTGAAACGAATGATGACATGGTTTTAACCTTCAGAGGTTGTAAACGACTGAAGACTTGGTGTTAGTCATCAGTAGTTGAAAACTACTGAAGACGTGGTTTTGTCCTTCAGAAGTTGTAAACAACTGTAGACTTGGTGTTAGTCATCAGTAGTTGTAAACTACTGAAGACATGGTTTTGGCTTCAGTTGTTTTGATATGAAACAACAGTAGTTTGAATCAGCTGAAGAGTAAATTTACACATCAGCTGTTGTCGTCAATTCAGATGTTTCATTCTGACCTCAACATTTACTCATCAGACTTTTTGTCTAATTTTCAGACGTTTCATTGGCCATCAGCTCTTTGAAATATTTATTTGTCAGCTCTTGTGAACAAATGTTCAGAAGATCTGTGGAAATAAATTATTCGTCAGAACTTGTGAACAAATATTGGCTTCAGTACTTGTGGAAGATTACACATCAGTACTTTTAGACAAAATTTGTTCTTCAGAACATATTTGTTAGAGAAGGCATCAGGAGTTATAACCACATCAGTAGTTGTAACTTCATCAGTTCTTTTCAACAAGTAATGTACTTCAGTTTTTTGAAGTATTTTAGTCTTCAGTAGTTATGAAAATGCTGAAGACTAAATAACTCGTCAGCACTTTTTTGACTTTTGGATACTAATGCTCATCAGTACTTGTGGTCTGAGAGCATCAGTATTAGTCAATTTAGTCTAGTTGCAACATACCAAGCCTTAGCACAAGATTTTGAAAAGTTGCACTATCTAAAGCTTAGTAAATATATCTGCAAGTTCATCAGCACTAGGAACAAACTTTGGGTCAATCAGACCTTTTTCATAGCAATCCCTAATAAAATGATGTCTGATCTCAATATGTTTGGTCCTAGAATGCTGGACTGTATTCTTAACAATACAAAGAGCTGAAGCACTATCCATGAGTAATGGAGTCTTAGTCTCTGTAATGCAATAATCCTATAATTGATTCTAAAGCCAGAGTACCTGAGACGTACAACTTGCAGCAGCAATGTACTCTGCCTCAGCAGTGGATGTAGCAATTGAAGTTTGTTTCTTACTTTGCCAAGAAACCATATAGGAGATGGCAACTCAAATGAAGTAGATGATTCAGAAATCTCATCAGCATTTGTTGTGGATGGAGCTACTGAAGATACAGGAGCATCAGGTTTAGATGACTCAGGCAGTTGATCACTAAAACTGAAAAGATGAGTACTGTCAGCATCATCATCAGTACCACCAGGTGGAAAACTGTTTGCAGTTGGTAATGGATTATCAGGAACTACAACAGCTGGAGACTGATATGGAACATACTGCAGTATGTCCAAATCAAATAGCTCTACAGGGTTTTATGGATTTTTATCCTTTGGAGATTCATTAAACTTCACATGCAAAGTCTCTTCAACCATCTTTGTTCTGTAGTTGAAAACTCTGTATGCCTTGCAAGTAGATGAATAACCAACAAAGTACCCTACATCCACCTTTGATTCAAACTTCTGAAGTGGATTCTTTGTGTTGAGAATATAAAAGGGACACCCAAACGCTCTAAAGAATGAAATCAAAGGGGCCAAATGATGTAGCATTTCATAAGGAGTCTTCATCAACCTCTGATTTACTAATACTCTATTTTGCACATAGCAAGCTGTGTTGATAACTTCAGCCCAAAAGGTCAGTGGCAAACCAGAATCAGCCAACATTGACCTGGCAGCTTCAATATGTGTCCTGTTCTTTCTCTCCACCACTCCATTTTGTTCAGGAGTTCTTGGAATACTGAACTGCCGCTTGATTCCCTTGGACAAGTAGAATTCACCAAGTGTGTGATTTCTAAATTCTATGCCATTATCACTCCTTACACACTTGACTGGAAGGGAATACTGTTTCTCAACATACAAAACAAAGTTCATAATAGCTTGTGCAGCTTCATCTTTGGAGTGCATGAAGAAAGTCCATACAAATCTAGAGTAATCATCCACAATTACCAGACAGTATTTCTTTTTTACCATGCTCATCACTCTTACAGGACCAAAACGATCCATATGCAACAATTGGAAGCAGGCAATGGACTTTGGCTCTTCTATTGGAGGGAATGATACCTTGTGTTGCTTCCCTTTTAAACAAGCAGAATAGTTGTCATCACATTTGAACTGCTTCATTGGCAATCCTCTTACTAAACCATGGTGAATCAGCTGGTTCATGTTTT
Source organism: Flaveria linearis (assembly GCA_024085815.1). NCBI lineage: Eukaryota > Viridiplantae > Streptophyta > Magnoliopsida > Asterales > Asteraceae > Flaveria > Flaveria linearis. The sequence goes on along the minus strand of CM044014.1, from coordinate 42,052,750 downwards.
TGAGATTCACATGACCAAGCCTTCTATGCCAGAGAGTAGATTCATGAGGAGAAGCCTTGGAGAACAGGCAAGGACGGCCATTTAGATCGATTTTCTTTGACAAATCCAAGGCATATACTCTTCCTGTCCTGTTGGCCTTCAGGAGAGTATAATCATCCAATACCTTGTCAATCAATCTCGAAACTTTGGAAGACAGAATCCTGAAGTCCTGACTGGTGAAAAGGGCAACATGACCTTTATCACACATTTGACTGACACTCAAGAGATTATACTTGAGATTCTCCACCTGGTTGACATCATCAAACCTTATTTCACCATTAGAAACAAAGCCTTTGCTGATGATGTAACCCTTAGCATCATTACCAAAAGAAACAAGCCCTTTTTTTCCTTGAGAGTAGTCATTAAGAAGAGAGCTGCTCCCTGACATATGCATGGATCCTCCACTGTCCACATACCAGATGCTTCTATGGCATGCTAAAGAACCCTGCATTCATCACAAGAAACTAGTTAGCTTTTGAGACCCAAACCATTTTGGTTTTGGGTCTATTCTCATCAACAGATTTCATACTAACTGGTTTGTCATGAGGTGCAGCCTGTGGTGATGGAGATGGTGCAGAAAAGGGTTCCTTTGTTTTAGGCTTAGGTTTCCTTTTCTGTGGTTTAATCACAGGAAGATCTATTTGGTTGACTCTCCCCAATAGATGTTGAACCATCATAACAAGTTGTGTCTGATTGTTTGCTAAAGCCTTCAGCTCATCAGACACATCAGTGCTTGATTTTGATGGATTCCTGTGTTGCATCTGTAGGATTCTACATGCCCAAGACACGTAGAATATTGATGCGGTTAGTACGTTATGATCCAAGTCGGGTTATACCCGATAACAAGCTTAGGAAACACCAATTAATATTTAATTGATGATATGATCATGCAATTAAATATTTACACCAATTTAGAAAATGGGTTTTCTAAATAAGTAGCATATGAGAAGGAACAACTTATTAGAATATTTTGTTCAATAATATTATTTGAAGTGTTATTTAAATAAGTTAGATAACACCAATAATAATGAGAAATTATAACTTATAAGTTAAATGGTTAATTGTATAAGTTATATAACTTGTACATACAATTAAATGGTTAATTGTATGTCTAGTTACAAGACCAATTTTAATGTGTTTGTGCTTTGTTTAAAGGGGGAAACTCCTTTTGAATTGAAAATTTGGCCGCCCCCTTGTTCTTATTGGACCTTTTGCTTTGTAAAACAAACACAAATTAACTTGTCTTACACACCTCTCTCACATCATGTCATTGCATGCAAACAAAAAAAGCTCTCTCCTCTCTCTCAAGAACTTACGGCTCCAACAGCTGCATATTGAGGGTTTTTGAAGCTTTTGGTGGTGAATCTTCCTAACAAGAAGGTGCTTTGCATGGAGGCTTTGGGTATACAAGCTTGAGGACCTCTAATCTTGAAGTCTTGGCCGATTTAAGCATCCAAAATCTTCTTTACTTTTGGTTGTTTTTGCTGCTGAATGAGGTAGTTATCACAGCTCATTGTAGCTGTGATTTTATGTAGTTTTACATATGTTCATAGCTTGTTTATTCACATAAATGATCCTTTGTTACATGGGTTTGTTTTACACATATATAAATCACCTAAACAACATGATTTTTCAGCTTTATAATCATGATTTAAAATAGATATCCGCTGCGTTTTTCAGAAAGTTTAAAAGGTTAAACTATGGTTTTTATGTTCTAACAAACCCTTCAATGGCATCAAGAGCCGGTTATGTGGATAGCTTGCTTGTTCTTGTCCTTTAAAATAGGTTTTAAAGGATGATTATTGTCACACCCCCGGGCCCAGGTAGGGTGGGACATCACAGATTAGCAACAACATACATGGCAGTGGAAACAAACCAATATAGGAGCTCAAAGGGAGAGAACATCACATGGTATTTAAAGTTTTAAAAGACACCGGGCTGGAAACAAATGCAGCCCCAAATGTTTACATAGTTCAATAAAATAAAAATAGTCATTGTATCAAATTGTTCAAGTCATGATTTTGGTCACACTAGCAAATGCCATGGTCTCGGGGTTGAATCTAAGTCTTCCATAATAGCTAAGAGTCTACATGGGTTACCTGAAACATGCTCAAAAGAAAATAGTGTCAACTAAAAAGTTGGTGAATTCAAGTGCTTAAAGTTTCAAAATAATAAAAGGAACTCTTAAAGTCCACAGTAAAGGTTTTAGAATCAAGTGTGAAAGCTTATGAAAAATCTCATTTGATTTTGAAAGCATCATTTTTAGTATCAGTCATCGTGGGTATCATAATCAACCCTGCACTTGGTCCCCGGTTGGCCTCTTCTAAGCTTGTGTTTAACCGGATATTCCCGAGAGAAGGAACCAAGCCTCAAATCAGTGAACCATACCTTCTAGGATGGTTCACCATAGTTTCTTAGTCAAAACTTGTTACATGCCACATACGATCACTCATGATCTCAGTGGGGTACCTCCCTGTAGCGGGAGCCACTGTGTGTGGGGGATTCCCCAAATAGATCTATCCATATAAAGCAAGCGGTTCACAAAAGAATTAATGATCATGATATAAGTGTTAACAGGTATCCAAAAGTCCCACATACAAGCATCAAGTAAAGCACAATCATAGTTCATAAAACAAAAGAGCATGTTTCATCCCAAAAACAATAAGTAAAAAGGGATCACTAGAACTCACCTTAGATATTAAGCAAAGAAATCCTTCGTGTGCCGGGAATATCTTAAGTCTAGCACCCTATCATGAATATATATTAAGTTATTAGCTACTTCTCTAAACCTATTTAAGGTGCAACAAGAGTGCCTAAGTCTTAGTTTGTCGGGTTCGGCTTTGATTCGATTAGGGTTTGCATAAAAAGTTTCCTTTTATGGAAAGTCAAGGTTTCTCATACGATTAAGGGTTTCTACACTACTAAGTCAAGAATATATGGTAAATATGCTATTCAAGCGACTAAAGTGCTTATTGGAGTCGATTATGAAGTTTAACAAAATTTTACAGTTTAGCCCCTAAAGTTTCAAAATTGACAGTTTCTACCCTTAAGTTTGGTCTATTGTATTAAATGACTTTTATAACCAAAAATCAGGTTCAAGACCTTAATATAACTTAATTTTAAGAACATATACCCAAAATTTCAGTTTATGGACTCGGTTTATAAATTACGCGTTTAACGTTGCCGGTTACGGTAAAACCGAAGGGTTTAAGATGCTTACCTATGAGTTTTCACATTTTTGAGTCTAGGACCAGTAGCTAAATTTTTAAATTCATTTTTATAAGTTTCCAACCTTTTAAATCACAAAATTTGTTCTTAGTAGTGGAAAGACTCGTTTTTACGTTTATACCGTTAAAACGCGTTTTTAACCGGGTTTGACCGTTTTAAAAGCTTGTTTGACCAACCTTTCTACTTTATAAGTTATTTTATTCTTTATCCTACTGGAATAACATGAGTTTTATAATTTCTAACCTTATACCCATTTTTCTTAGATTTTCCTCAAAAACGTCTCTCGGTTAGCACCCGTTTTCACTTAAAAATTCATTTAAATTACCTTTTGACCACCAAAAATTCCAATTGACTCCAGAACACTTTATTAATCCTTAATGAACCTGGAATTCTCTTTGAAAATTTTCTAGCCCAAGTTTTCTTGTTTTTAAGTAATTTTAACACGTTTTCGGGTCCCGAAAGTGACTAGAATGGGTCTAAACACAACATGTCCTTTATTCCAGAGATTAATCATTATTAACATTCTTAGTATTCATCAAAACCTACTGAAATAACAGTCCCAAATCGTGGCCTAGTTGTTCTACACATCTATAGACTTCAAATACATAGAAAATGTCATAACCGACCATTACACTTAAAAATCAGATTCTTGGGGTGTCTAAAACTTATTTTTGAGAAGGTTATGACCCTTGTTTGAGAGGGTTTTCAAGAAAGTGTTTAAGGTGTTTTGTAACTTGTAGAAAGAGGGGTTTTTCATGGTGTTCTTGTGCTAATACCTTCCATTCATGGTGTAAAACCATTTTTGACATTCAAAACAGATTATTAGGAGTTTAATGAGCCATTAGAAAGAAGGTTACAAGGTTAGTTCTCAAAGGTTACAAGATGCACAAGTTGGATGGTGTGAATCACCGAAAAAGAGGGTTTTCTAGGTGTAACTCTTGTTACACCTATAGATTGACATGTTATACTTGTAGGATACCTTCAAGAACGTGGAAAGCTCTCCAAGAACAAGGTAGCAGTGAGAAGTTTCTGCTACAACAAGAAGAAGTAGGGTTTTTAGGTGAAAAATGAAGACAAACTTGAGAAATGACCAAAACCGAACATATGGAGCTTACACTTGATGTAACCCACGGTTCGGAAGGTGTGGATGATTGTGGATGGCTAGAATCTCCTTGGACAAGGCTGGAGAATCTCAAACAAAAGCTAGAACTCTCGGTTTTGCATGATTCGAGCTTCAAAACTTCACAAAATGACGCCTTCTTGCGGTTTTGGTATTGGCCGATGTTGTTGTTGTTGTAGCTCATGATTTTTGCTGCTAGAATGAGGCTGAAAGGGAGCTTCAAACCGTGAGGGTGAGGGTGGTTTCAGCTGAGTTCGAGAGAGAGAGAGAGAGGAGAGGAGTGAAAGGAGTGAGTCTTGCAAAAGTGTAAAATGCATGTTTGTTGTATGGATGAATGAAGTGGGTTGTGTGTAGTGGTGGACAAGGGTGTCCATTGGTGGCAAGGGGGCGGCCAAAGGTTTGTCCTCTAGTGAGTTTTAATTTAAATTTTTATCTCACAATAATTATTATGTGATGGTATTTTGTAGTATATTAGTTGGTAGATGTTGTTAGTTGTGGTGTCTTGTGCATGTCCATGCATGCATGAACCGAAAATTACAAGTATGTGTATGTGTGCACACATTTTATATGTTTCAATTAAGACTAAGTGATTTCTACTTAGGGTGACTAATTAATATTCCCGGGCACTAATTTTCTAAAAGGCAAGACTTAAAGTAACAAAAATTCACAAAATCACATAGAATCATAAAAATAGATCAAATAACAAATGGTGATTCTAATATTATTGATATAATTAAATTGTTTCTATTATTAGTACTCATAAGATGGGATATGATGCAATTAAATTAGGGTTTAGAATAGTGACCTTGGGACTGGTTGTCACATTCTCCCACCGTTTAGGATATTTACTCCCGAAATTTTAGCTTCGATTAGAATTTGTACGGGTGGGTTTAAAGAGATGCGGGTAGTTCTTCCTCATCTCGTCTTCACGTTCCCAAGTGAATTCCTGTCAGCGTATTTCTTCTGACGGTCCCTTGCTTCCCGTAGACGCTCCTTGATTTTGAAAATCTTATCGGTGGTTTGCAATACGATGTCGGGTCCCAGCACTTGGCTATCACCAATTTCGTTCCATCTCAAGGGTGACCGACATTTCCTATCATAGAGAGCCTCATACGGTGCTGTATTAATGCTTGTATGGTAGCTGTTATTATAGGAGAACTCCACCAATGGAAGATGGTTATCCCAGTTCCCACCAAAATCAATCACGCATGCTCTCAACATATCTTCTAAAGTTTGAATAGTCCTTTCGCTTTGACCGTCAGTTTGCGGGTGGTAAGCCGTGCTTAAGTCCAGCGGGGTTCCTAAAGCTCGTTGGAGTGATTTCCAGAAACGCGAAGTGAAACGACTATCATGGTCAGAGATTATTGATAGTGGCACACCATGCCTAGCCACTATTTCATTGATATACAGTTGAGCTAGTCTTGACATGTCATAGTCTTCCCGAATTGGTAAGAAGTGAGCTGATTTGGTTAGTCTATCCACTATTACCCAAATAGCATCATGACCTCTAGACGTTCTGGGTAACTTAGTAACAAAATCCATCGTGACGTTATCCCATTTCCATTCTGGGATTTCTGGCTACTGCAACATCCCTGATGGTTTTTGGTTTTCAGCTTTTACCATGGCACAAGTTAGACATTTTCCGACATAAACAGCGATTGATTTCTTGATTCCAGGCAACCAGAAAAGTGCCTTCAAATCCTGGTACATTTTATCACTTCCAGGGTGAACTGAATACCTAGATTTGTGAGCTTCGTCGAGAATTACCTCTCGAATTCCCCCATGCTTTGGCACGCAAGTTCTCCCCTCGCACTTATATGTACCATCATTTCCTGTATCAAATCGCTTTTCCATTCCAGCTAATCCTTCTCCCGCTAAATTTTCCTCCTTTAACGCTTCGCTTTGAGCTTCTTTCAGCCTTGCAATTAGGTCAGTGTACACACTTATCCTTAAAGCTCGTACATGAAGATGTTTTTCTCTCTCCTTTCTTCTCAAAGCATATGCCACCAAATTGGCCTTACCAGGATGATAACGGATTTCACACTCGTAGTCGTTTAACAATTCAACCCATATTCTCTTACGCATGTTTAGCATGTTCTGGTCGAGAATGTGTTGCAAACTTCTATGGTCAGTGTAAATGATGCACTTCGTGCCATAGAGATAGTGCCTCCACATTTTGAGAGCAAACTCCACGGCACCTAATTCCAGATCATGCGTAGTATAGTTTTTCTCGTGATCATTTAGCAGTCTAGATGCATAGGCAATGACCTTGTTGCGTTGCATTAGCACACATCCTAACCCCTAACGCGAGGCGTCACAACAGACTATGAAGTCTTCGACTCATTCTGGGAGGGCCAGAACAGGTGCACTGCATAACTTTTCCTTGAGCATTTCAAAGGCTTTATCTTGCTCTGGTTCCTACACAAAGGTTTTGTTCTTCTTAGTCAGTGCGGTCAAGGGTTGCACAATGCGTGAGAAGTCTTTTATGAATCGTCGGTAGTATCCGGCCAATCCTAGGAATTGCCTAATCTCAGTGGGAGTTTCAAGAATCTTCTAATGCTTTATGGCTTCAATCTTGGAAGGGTCAACTTGAATTCCATTCTCATTCACTACATGCCCTAGAAATTGGATCTCTCGCATCCAAAATTCACATTTTGAAAATTTGGCATATACTTTTCATTCTCGAGTAACCCAAGAATTAGTCTGAGATGTTTCTCGTGCTCTTCCTTATTGCTAGAGTAGATCAGAATGTTGTTGATGAACACAATCACAAACTTGTCGAGATATGGGTGGCATACACGGTTCATGAGATCCATGAATGCTGCTGGTGCATTAGTCAGTCCAAAAGGCATGACTAAGTACTCATAGTGTCCATACCTAGTTCGGAAAGCCGTCTTGGGTATGTCTTCTTCTCTTATCCTCAGTTGGTGCTAGCCGGATCTCAAATCTATCTTAGAAAAGTAGCTTGCTCCTTGAAGTTGATCGAACAGATCGTCTATCCTCGGAAGAGGGTAGCGGTTCTTTATGGTCAACTTATTTAACTCTCGGTAGTCTATGCACATGCGTAGGGTTCCATCCTTCTTTTTCACAAATAGCACCGGGTCACCCCATGGAGAGACACTCGGACGTATGAGTCCTTTGTCCAATAGTTCTTGAATTTGCATCATCAGTTCCTTCATTTCAGGAGGGGCGAGTCGGTACGGCACTTTGGCTACCGGTGCAGCGCCAGGCAGCAAATCTATTTGGAATTCAACTTGTTTATTCGGGGGAAGTCCTAGTAGGTCTTCCGGAAACACTTCAGGGTATTCAGAAACCACTGGGATGTCTGAAATCTTTTTCTCCTCTTTGGTCTTCATCACGTAGACTATGAAAGCTGAGCATCCCTTCTGTAATCTCTTGGTAGCTTTTAAATGGGATATCATGGGGCATAAGGTGTTACTCCTTTCTCCTTGCACCACCAACACTTCCTTGTCATTCAACGGTATCTTGAGTAGGTGTTCATCACAAACAATTTCGACTCTGTTCTTAGCTAACCAGTCCATGCCAACAACCACATCGAATCCTCCTAACTTAATGGGCATCAGATCTATTTTAAACGTATTTCCATTTGGATTCATTGAACAATCCTTGACGATTTCATTAGTTTCTAAAATGTTACCATCAGCTAATTCGATGGTAAACGTATTGGCTAAGGTACACGTAGCTAGGTAATCAAGGATCTAAAAGCACTAGAGATAAAACTAGCAGTCGCTCCAGTATCAAACAAAACGGTAGCATGATGATTATTTACAAGAAACATACCGTTAACCATATCAGATTCCTTTCAGGCTCCAGCTGGGTCCATCATAAAAGCTCTTCCCTTAGGCTTATTGGGCTTGGCATCCTTATCTCTACCCATCTTAGGACACTTGCTCCTCATGTGTCCTGGATCCCCGCATTCATAGCATTGCTTCCCTGGTATGAAAGTACAATCCTTGATCAGGTGCCCAGTCCTTTTGCACCTAAAACAGGGCATTCGGTTGCATTCCCCTTGATGGTGTAGCTTGAACTTGTTGCAAAATGGGCTTGTTCCCGTATACAGCCTCCGGGTCTTGCTTCCCTGATCATCACGTCTCGCACCTTCGAAACTTTTCCTTCCTGACCCGCTACTACTTCCAACTGCTTTCTTTGCTTCAAACCACCTTCTTTTCTCTCCAACAAACTTCTTCTTCTCATCACTCCTAATTTGCTCAGTCCATCCAGCCCTAACTAGGTCATCGGTCAAACTGCTGGTGAGGTCAACTACGGATTGTAAAGTCAAGGGCTTGGAGGATCGGACCATTCCTCTAACTCGAGGATGTAGCCCCTAGATGAATCGTGCTACGCCTTTGGATTCGGGTGTCACTAGGTGTGGCACCAGCCGGGATAGGGCTAAGAAACGATTGATGTACTCCGTTTAATTGGGACCTTTCATCTCCAGGCTCAAGAACTCCGATTCTAGCTTTTCAAGTAAATTGACTGGGCAATACTTGTTGGTTATCAGCTCTCTGAATTCGGTCCAGCTCATTTGCATTGCAGTATTCCTTCCCCGAGCTTGTGTGATCATCTTCCACCACTCCAATGCTGATCCCTTCAGTGATTGAGAAGCAAATCTCACCATGTGGTCCAGTTTGCATTCGCTGATGTCCAGTACAACCTCCATCTTGTCAATCCATCTGTAAGTCTCTATAGCACCCTCAGTGCCATAGAAGTCCTTAAGTTTGCATGACATAAAGGTCTTATAGGAGCATCCATTCCTTAACGCCTCAGATTCCTCATTGTTTTCAGTCCTATTACTACCTCCGGCAGCGTTCCGGTCAACATTGATCTGAGCGATGATGGTTGGTATTGCATGAGCAATTTGTTGTGCTACGAGATTCGCTATCCTCTCGTCTTTCCCTGGGTTAGCATTCCCCCCAATGGGAGTCTCTGGAGGAGTAGGAGGTTGATTTCTGGTTCGCCCTGTTCCTTCATGACGACCTCGGTAGGCTCCTTGTCTCCCGATACGTGTTCCTCTTCTGGTAGGCATTCTGATAGTATCACAGATAAAGTCGTTTTAGCGTCTCATAATTTGTTTCAAACAATCTATGCATCATTTCCCTATAAGGCTTCCTCTATATGAAGAGAGAATACGGTGTATAATTATACACAACCTTCCTATTTCCCATAAATTACTAATTTAAACAGTTTAAACAGTCATCAAGAAAGGCATGGCCCAACACCATGAAATACACAACACATGACAGATAATCATAAATGTTTCAATAACATTGTATCGTAGAAATCAGTTCAAAATAAGACAAAGTCAATAGTATCAGAGTCTAGCTCTTACAAAGTGGAAGGTGCCATCACCCCCATGAATAATAATAATAATAATAATAATAATAATAGTGTCAGATAACGATAAGATTGTTTCCTTCAACTGTTCAAAGACAGATATCCTTCCTCCTTCTACATGTCACCTTCACATCCACTTTTTCTTTAGCCATCCCATCCATCCAGAGCTCTTCTTCCTTTGCTCCTGCTCCAACCTCTGCACCCCATGTGACGCCATCATAGCTTGGAATTGAGCAGACGGGGAGGTCCGGGTAGCGTGCTGAAGAGTCAGCTCGTGGCGATGAACGGTCCTCAAAAGCTCCTCCAATGCTGCATCAGTGGGTCCTACATCACTTGCCTGGCGGCTGGATTAGGAGTACCTATCCCCTGCCAGTACGCTAGGGCCGTCGTACATGCTGTGCCTCTGAGGGACCCACGGCTCTTCCTTTGGGTGGCGTCGGTGTGGCTCGAACAGCGGTGGTGCGGGTATAGGAGTCCTAACCGGTGGTGGAGGAGGAGGTGGCATCCTAAATGAGACTGAAGGTCCAGGTCTAGCACTCTTACGTGGACGAGTGATGGTGTGTGCTCCCCTATTCCCAATAGGTGGGATAGGTGAGTGGGATGGAGCGGCAACATGCGGCGAGTGGGAGCGCGTCCGACTCCTGGAAGGTGTCGTCGAAAAAGAGTCCTCGGAAGCTTCAGTGTCCTCTGATGTGACGGATATCCATCCTGGGTGTCCACACCTCCAAAGGTATTCCTCATACTTAGTGCACGGTTTTGCCTTCTTGGTGTCCCCCGTTGGTGCACTGCTATCAGTAGGGTAAGCAGGTGCCTTTCCCTTATCAGCCATAGTTTGTTTCCTGTAAAAAGACATCATGAGTAATTTGGTTTCTCATAGCTCATGATAGTCTTACTAATAATAATATACTCATAGTACTACTGATGGAATTAGTATCAGGAATCTCTATGTATTCCTCATCAATGATATTAGAATAAATTGTTTCTCAAAATAATGTCAGGCAAAACAGTTCATCTTTAAAAATCCATATCAAATATCTTGTCAAAATAAGTTTCAAAGTTAATCAGCACTAAACAGAAAAGCCCAAACATATCTTAGAGGTCCGTGATGGAAATTACGCGTCCGGTAAATTCATGATTACGTTGATCAAGTGTAATCATCAATTTACCCAACCTGATCATTCCAACACTTTCCCCACAAGGACAGTCCTAGGGTATCAGGGTTGTATCCTAGGGTCTACTATGGTATTCCCGACTTCTCTACAACCTTTGGCTCTGATACTAATCTGTAACACCCCCGGGCCCAGGTAGGGTGGGACGTCACAGATTAGCAACAACATACATGGCAGCGGAAACAAACCAATATAGGAGCTCAAAGGGAGAGAACATCACATGGCATTTAAAGTTTTAAAAGACACCGGGCTGGAAACAGATCCAGCCCCAAATGTTTACATAGTTCAACAAAATAAAAATAGTCATTGAATCAAATTGTTCAAGTCATGATTTTGGTCACATTAGCAAATGCCATCGTCTCAGGGTTGAATCTAAGTCTTCCATAATAGCAAAGAGTCTTCACGGGTTACCTGAAACATGCTCAAAAGAAAATAGTGTCAACTAAAAAGTTGATGAATTCAAGTGCTTAAAGTTTCAAAATAATAAAAGGAACTCTTAAAGTCCACAGTAATGGTTTTAGAATCAAGTGTGAAAGCTTATGAAAAATCTCATTTGATTTTGAAAGCATCATTTTCAGTATCAGCCATCGTGGGGTATCACAATCAACCCTGCACTTGGTCCCCGGTTGGCCTATTCTAAACTTGTGTTTAACCGGATATTCCCGAAAGAAGGAACCAAGCCTCAAATAAGTGAACCATAACTGATAGGATGGTTCACCATAGTTTATTAATCAAAACTTGTTACATGCCACATACGATCACTCAGGATCTCAGTGGGCTACCTCCCTGTAGCGGGAGCCACTGTGTGTGGGGGATTCCCCAAATAGATCTATCCATATAAAGCAAGCGGTTCACAAAAGAATTAATGATCATGATATAAGTGTCAGCAGGTATCCAAAAGTCCCACATACAAGCATCAAGTAAAGCACAATCATATTTCATAAAACAAAAGAGCATGTTTCATCCCAAAAACAGTAAGTAAAAAGGGATCACTAGAACACACCTTAGATATTAAGCAAAGAAATCCTTCGTGAGCCGGGAATATCTCAAGTCTAGCACCCTACCATGAATATATATTAAGTGATTAGCTACTTCTCTAAACCTATTTAAGGTGCAACAAGAGTGCCTAAGTCTTAGTTTGTCGGGTTCGGCTTTGATTCGATTAGGGTTTGCATAAAAAGTTTCCTTTTATGGAAAGTCAAGGTTTCTCATACGATTAAGGGTTTCTACAATACTAAGTCAAGAATATATGGTAAATATTCTATTCAAGTGACTAAAGTGCTTATTGGAGTCGATTATGAAGTTTAACAAAATTTTATAGTTTAGCCCCTGAAGTTTCAAAATTGATAGTTTCTACCCTTAAGTTTGGTCTCTTGTTTTAAATGGCCTTTATAACCAAAAATCAGGTTCAAGACCTTAATCTAACTTAATTTTAAGAAAATATACCGAAAATTTCAGTTTATGGACTCGGTTTATAAATTACGCGTTTAACGTTGCCGGTTACGGTAAAACGAAAGGTTTAAGATGGTTACCTATGAGTTTTCACGTTTTTGAGTCTAGGACCAGTAGACAACTTTTTAATGTAATTTTTATAAGTTTCCAACCTTTTAAATCACAAAATTTGCTTTTAATAGTGGGAAGACTCGTTTTTACGTTTAAACCGTTAAAACGCGTTTTTAACCGGGTTTGACCCTTTTAAAAGCTTGTTTGACCAACCTTTCTACTTTATAAGTAATTTTATCCTTTATCCTACTGGAATAACATGATTTTTATAATTTCTATCCTTATACCCATTTTTCTTAGATTTTCCTCAAAAATGTCTCTCGGTTAGCACCCGTTTTCACTTAAAAATCCATTTAAATTACCTTTTCACCACCAAAAAGTCCCACTAACTCCAGAACACTTTATTAATCCTTAATGAACCTGTGATTGTCTTAAAAAATTTTCTAGCCCAAGTTTTCTTGTTTTTAAGTAATTTTAACATGTTTTCGGGTCCCGAAAGTGACTAGAATGGGTCTAAACACAACATGTCCTTTATTCCAGAGATTAATCATTATTAAAACTCTTAGTATTCATGAAAACCTACTGAAATAACAGTCCCAAATCGTGGCCTAGTTGTTCTACACATCTATAGACTTCAAATACATAGAAAATGTCATAACCGACCATTATACTTGTGTAAATCTTTGTAACTTGAGTTTATCCATTACCATAACTTCATATAACTTAAAAGTAAGATTGTTGGGGTGTCTAAAACTTATTTTTGAGCAGGTTATGACCCTTTTTTGGAGGGTTTTCAAGAAAGTGTTTAAGGTGTGTTGTAACTTGTAGAAAGATAGGTTTTTCATGGTGTTCTTGTGCTAATACCTTCCATTCATGGCGTACAACCATTTTTGACATTCAAAAAAGATTATTAGGAGTTTAATGAGCCATTATAAAGCAGGTTACAAGGTTTGTTCTCAAAGGTTACAAGATGCACAAGTTGGATGGTGAGAATCACCCAAAAAGATGGTTTTCTAGGTGTAACTTTTGTTACACCTATAGATTGACATGTTATACTTGTAGGATACCTTCAAGAACGTGGAAAGCTCTCCAAGAACAAGGTAGTAGTGAGAAGTTTCTGCTACAACAAGAAGAAGTAGGGTTTTTAGGTGAAAAATGAAGACAAACATGAGAAATGACCAAAACCGAACATATGGAGCTTACACTTGATGTAACCCACGGTTTGGAAGGTACGGATGATCGTGGATGGCTGGAATCTCCTTGGAAAAGGCTGTAGGATCTAGAAAAACAGCTGGAACTCTCGGTTTTGCAAGATTCAAGCTTCAAAACTTCACAAAATGACACCTTCTTGCGGTTTTGGTGTTGGCCGATGTTGTTGTTGTTGTAGCTCACGATTTTTGCTGTTGGAAGGTGGTTGAAAGGGAGCTTGAAACTGTGAGGGTGATGGTGGTTTCAGCTGAGTTCGAGAGAGAGAGAGAGAGAGGAGAGGAGTGAAAGGAGTGAGTCTTGCAAAAGTGTAGAATGCAAGTGTGTTGTATGGATGAATGAAGTGGGTTGTGTGTAGTGGTGGACAAGGGTGTCCATTGGTGGCAAGGGGGCGGCTGAAGGCTTGTCCTCTAGTGAGTTTTAATTTAAATTTTTATCTCACAAGAATTATTATGTGATGGTATTTGTAGTATATTAGTTGGTAGATGTTGTTAGTTGTGGTGTCTTGTGCATGTCCATGCATGCATGAACCGAAAATTACAAGTATGTGTGTGTGTGTGCACATTTTATATGTTTCAATTAAGACTAAGTGATTTCTACTTAGGGTGACTAATTTATATTCCCGGGAACTAATTTTCTAAAAGGCAAGACTTAAAGTAACAAAAATTCACAAAATCACATAGAATCATAAAAATAGATCGAATAACAAATGGTGATTCTAATATTATTGATATAACTAAATTGTTTCTATTATTAGTACTCATAAGATGGGATATGATGCAATTAAATTAGGGTTTAGAATAGTGACCTTGAGACCGGTTGTCACAATTATAAACTCATAATAGGCTGATTTTGGTTGATTCAATAAACCCCATGTCTTTCAAAGTTATATCTTCATGCTTATGATTAAACTTTGAAAGATAGGAATGTCAATTGCTTGATATGTTTGGTTGTTGTTTGTTTGGACAAACAAACCCTAATTTTCAGTTTATGTTGGCTGAAAATTTGGGATTCGATGGTGTTTATTTTGTTTGTTGAATGATGTTTATGATTGTTCATATGATAGTGCATAACCCAGCTTAGACCTCGTGTTGTTTGGTTTGGATTGAATATATTTATTTGATTATATTCATTCAATGGGGTTGTATATTAATTTGTGCTTTGTTTAAAAATTTATTTTATCTATTTATTCATTGGGATGTAATAATAGATTAGGAGTAATTTTCTTTTACTAGAAAATATGTATTAGGATATATATTTTGTAAAAGAGGATGCCCGGGAAGGAAGCACAAGAGGAAGGCACAAAAGAAGGACTTGAAGCATATGGATGCATGTTCAAGTGGGGGTCTATGAAGACCTCAATTTTGTGTTGTATTCAACCCTTAGGGAAGACCAAATGACCACACTTGTGATGGCAAACAAGTTTGGTCACAATAGTAGCTATGGTTATGCACATTGTGGTTGTTTATATTATGCTTGTTTGATTGTGATTTTGTGAATGGTTGTATAATATTTGGATATGATGAACAATCTTAATAAAAATGATCTAAACAAGCTAATATAAAATGGTTATTAATCATTAAGTGTTAGTAAATGGTTATTAAAAGGATTAATGATTTCATAATAAAATGGGTTTTATAAAAAGGACCATAGGGTATCTTGTATTTGAAAGCATGCAAATACAAGTACATAGAGTTTTCTAAACTTGAATTATGAAATCTCTAAACATTTGACAAACAAGTTTAACACCGTCTTTTTGCACAACACTTGAGTCATTTGGAAACTCTTAATGGGATAAAGGTCACCTTACCATTTAGAGGGAACTTGTGACTTAAGGTGGGGATACCATATTGGTGGGATAAAGGTCACCTAACCACTTATGTGGGTAAACTCACACGTGTGTGCAAGTAGGGTAACTTGATTTGCAAACCATGTTAAATGGATCACCTATAATATGGTTTCCAAATGGTGTTGATGGGATTAACATGCTGACTTTACATATGATGTTTAAAGTCGATCCCATACATCTAGAAGTTGCAAATGGTTGCAACCGTCAATCGTTGACCACCTTATTAATTTAAATCGTGGGATAAAAGTCACCTAACCACAATTTAAATGTAATGTTGGGTTCTAGATTTTAATATAAAAATAACCTTAAAAGGTATTAATTATTAAAAATAGCGATATCAAAAATACTAAAATAGATCTTTGTTAAATTTTGTAGATGGCCACCAATAATGACAATCATGATAATTCATCCGCGTCCACCCAATCATTACGAGCGATCCTCTAAAAGGAACGTCTAAATCGTAATAATTTCATTGATTGGTATCGAAACTTGAGAATTGTTCACAAGCAAGAGAGAAGATCATATGTTTTAGACGACCCTATCCCCGATCAACCTACTTGGGATGATGAGGAGGCCTACAACGATTGGCTGAAGTACAATGAGGACTCCGTCGAAGTGTCTTGTCTCATGCTAGCGAGCATGACTCCGGATCTCCAAAAGGAGTATGAACATCACGGAGCTTATGACATGATAACCCAGCTCAAGGAAACGTTCCAACAACAAGCAAGGGTTGAGCGCTTCGAAACGGTTAGAGCACTCCATGCATGTCGTATGGACGACAACCAATATGTTTCATCTTATGTACTTAAGATGAAAAGTCATATTGACCGCCTCTAGAGGCTTAATTGTCCCGTCTCAAAGGAATTGGCCACGGATTTGATCCTTATTGGCCTTACCAAGAAGTTCGAGACATTCGTGTTGAACTACAACATGAATGCTTGGGAAAAAAGCATTAATGAGCTTCACTCAATGCTTGAAACGGCCGAGGCAGCCATGGGTAAAAGGGTTTTACCCGTTCTCACCATCAATGAAGGTGGGAACAAGAAAAGGCCTCATCCCGCACGCAAGGCAAAGGTTGCCAAGGGTAAGGGACCCGTATGGGGAAAAGGGAAAGGGGTGGCGAGGGTGCCACCCAAACCACAAGAGAAGAAGCAAAAGGTTGCAACCAATGACCCATGCTTCAAGTGTGGGGAGATTGGACATTGGGCAAGGAATTGTACTGTCCATCTCCAAGAGTTGAAAGCAAAGAGGGATGCTGGGCAGACCTCAGGTACAATATACATGATTCATATTGATCGTAATGTTACATCTTCTAACACATGGGTATTGGATACCGGATGTGGAACTCATATTTGCAATTTGTTGCAGGGGTTCAAAAGAAGTAGGGACTTAAATCAAGGGGATGTTAGTCTCTTCATGGGCAATGGAACCAAAGTCCAAGTTGAAGCTCATGGGGACTACATCCTAAAAATTCCAAGTGGCTTGGATGTTATTTTGAAGAATGTTTTGTATGTTCCTAGTTTGACTATGAACATTATTTCGGTATCCCAATTAAGACATTATGATTATGTATTATCTTTTGTTGAAAATGATATTCATGTTTCTTTAAAAGATATGTTCTATTTTAAACTATTCCCATTAATGGTATTTATGAATTGGTTCATGAAAATGCATTAAATAGTTCATTGTACCAAACTAACACCAAGAAACTCATGTTGGATTTGAGTGATACCTATCTTTGGCATTGTCGTCTTGGTCATATAAACAAGAAACCTATACAAACACTTCAAAAGAATGGGCTTTTAAAAACAAATGAATGTGATTCATTTGATGTATGCGAATCTTGTTTACAAGGAAAAATGACTAAGGCACCCTTTAGTGGGACTAATGAAAGGGCAAAAGATTTGTTAGGAATCATACATTCAGATGTATGTGGTCCTTTTAAACCAATGACTAGGACTGGTGAAAAATACTTCATTACCTTTACCGAAGATTATACTCGCTATGGGTATGTGTACTTATTAAGGCACAAAGATGAAGCTTTTGAAATGTTCAAAATCTTCAAGAATGAAGTAGAAAATCAACTCAACAAGTCGATTAAAGTTCTCCGCACCGATAGAGGAGGTGAATACCTAAATGATGCTTTTCAAGATCATCTTAGGAGTTGTGGGATTGTCTCACAACTCACTCCACCTGGAACACCACAACATAATGGTGTGTCTAAGAGGAGGAATCGAACCTTATTGGATATGGTTCAATCTATGATGGCTAGAAGCACATTGCCTCTATCATTTTGGGGTTTTGCTTTGCTCTCCGCTGCCCGTATTCTAAATATGGCCCCAACCAAAAAGGTGGAAAGGACACCTTTTGAGATATGGCATGGAAGAGTTCCATCCCTATCATACTTAAGGGTCTGGGATTGTAAGGCTTACGTTAAGACTCCCACCCCAAACAAATTGGAAGTCTGATCCACCAAGTGTATCTTTATTGCATATTGAGGGTTTTTGAAGCTTTTGGTGGTGAATCTTCCTAACAAGAAGGTGCTTTGGAAGGAGGCTTTGGGTATACAAGCTTGAGGACCTCTAATCTTGAAGTCTTGGCCGATTTAAGCATCCAAAATCTTCTTTTCTTTGGTCGTTTTTGCTACTGAATGAGGTAGTTATCACAGCTCATTGTAGCTGTGATTTTATGTAGTTTTACATATTTTCATAGCTTGCTTATTCACATAAATGGTCCTTTGTTATATTGGTTTGTTTTACACATATATAAATCACCCAAACAACATGATTTTTCAGCTTTATAATCATGTTTTAAAATAGATATCCGCTGCGTTTTTCAGAAAGTTTAAAAGGTTAACTATGGTTTTTATGTTCTAACAAACCCTTTAGCACCATCTTCTTGTGAACACCTTCTTCTGTTTTCTGATTAACCCCTTCCTTCTTTTGGATTTCTTTAAGAATTTTGGGTTCCAGGTTGAGATGCTGCTGGTACAAACTTGGTTTCAAACTCAACTTTCATTTTGTTAATTTTCTTTTTAATGTTCTTATCTTGGTTGAGTTTGATTTCTATATCAGCAATCATCAGTGAGATGATTGAATAAGCCACATATTTCACATGGCTTTTTCTTCATCTTTTGTTGATCAACTGCTGAAGAAGATGAAACTACTGAAGATTTGTTCTTCAGCACTTTTTTCCTTTCAGTACTTGTGGTATGTACTGAAGGATTCTTAACTAATGAAGATTTGTTTTCAGTAGTTTTCTATCAGTGTTGCAGTTTTCTTCCTTTCAGTACTTGCAGACTTCCTGATAGATTCTTCAGCAGTTTTCAAACCCTTTCTACTTTCAGTAGTTTGGGTTTGTTCTTCAGGTGTTGTAACTTGCTCTTCAGTACTTTCAGTACTTTGTGAGACAACACCTGAAGTGATCAACTCTTTCTTGATCATGTGACTGTGAGCATTTGACCTCTCAACTGTATCAATATCAGCTGATTGGTTTTCTGAGGTATTAATGCTGACTTCATCCTCTAATTTTGGTGCATTATCAAGGATGAATCACATGATGAGGTGGATTGGTTATTGCTTTCTCCTTCAGATTCTACTTCTAACCTGGGAGTAAAATAAGTAGGAGGAGAAGTGTGATTATAACCAATTCCAAACTTCACATTGGAAGCTGATTGCTTGCTAAGAAGCATTTCAAAACCCTTGCAGGAAGTTACCCAGCGTTCACACTCTACTTGGGTAGATGCAAGAGTTTCTTTGAGGTCCTTATACTTCTCTAAAAGTACCTCTTCCTTAGCCTTATCATCAGTGATTTGACATTTTAATTTGTAAATCTCATCATTCTTTTCATTTAGCACAGACTCAAACTAAGCTTTTCTTTTGGAAATTATGTTTTCTAGCTCAAGATTTTTGTTACATAAAGCTACAATTGCTTCTCTAATAGATGCAATTGTGGCTATGCATGATTCAGAACATAACTTGGCCTTGGCCTCTGATGATACTTGTGATGTTGAAGCATTTGAGGTTGAACCATCAGTAGAGTCCAGGGACATGAGAGCAAGATTTCCAAAAGGATTGTCACCACCATGTTGACCAGCATCAGGGAACAGTTGTTCATGATGACCAGACATATAATCTGGTAGACTGCTCCAGCCAATAACACCAGGGGTGAAAAAGCTATGATGTGGTTGAGATTGAGATTGTTGATGAGATTGAGATTGTTGAGGCTCAGGAAGGGCATGTGGTTGTCGAGCAATAGGTGCTTGAACCTGACTTGTCTGAGGCATGTAAAAGCAGGGGTAAGGATATGGCATAGGACTTTAGGGAACAAAATATGCAGGTGATGATTGAGCTTGTGATGGATGACCAGAACTGGTGGAATGTTGCCTTTTGTTATGTGTGCTATTACCTGGGAAGGTCACAAAAGGTGCAGATGAGTTAGATCCAGATGATCTACACTCTCTTACAAAGTGTCCAAGCCGATGGCACTTGTGACACCTCAACTTGCTCTTGTCAAAACAAACTTTGGTTTTGCCAGAAAGACATGGGAATTTCCTACCAGTTCTTTTGTAGAACTTTTGAGATCTGATATTGATCATTGCCATTTGGCTCAAAATATCCCTCTTCCAGATCATCATCTGGAATTCCTTTCAAGTCCTCCATTAAAAAGCACAAATTATCACCACTACCACCTGAACTACCATCCACACCAACAAAAGCATGTTCTCCAATGTTAGTAGAGAAATCAATATGCTCATCATAGGAACCTTTGGATGCAGCATACTCTGACTCCTGACCTATCAGTGTAGTATTGCCTGATAGAAAGTCATCAGTGAGCTTTCCAGATGAAGACAACTTCCTTTTCTGTTCTATCTCTCTTTCAAATGTCAGCAGTTTCCCATGACGTTAGGTGAGAGATAGAGTGCTCAGATTTGCACTGGAGCGTAGGACAATAGTGTATGTGTCCCATCTTGTCACACCCTCAATTTCCACGAACGGGGTTTTACCGTAGGCGTGTGACATACCAGGATCTCAGACACAGTCATATCGAACGACACTATATGAATTTAAAATAAACATTTGACTTCATTCAAAAGAACATAAACAAAGTTTACAATGGTGCGGAAGCGAGTACATAGTTTGTAAATCCATTACAGTACAGTTACAATATCCATGTTTAGACAAAATGTTCAATGCTGAAAATAAAGTAGATGAATGCATGTCCTGGGTGCATTTCCTGTAGCATGCATCATGAGCTTATGCATTCCTGTGACCTGAGAAAACATGCTAAAATGTGTCAACATAAAGTTGGTGTTCACAGGTTTAATCAACAAGAAATGTGTTCGTAAGCGTTCAATGGTTTGCGTTTCAATGGTTTAGTATATAAAACATATCGTTAGGTAGCTAGCCTATGTTCTTGTTACTTAGCGTTTCGAACCGAAGCTGACTGTTTACGTCCTATATGTCTTTGTTATATCCCCGTCACGTCTCACAAGACAATGACAAATGTTAGGTCAATCAAGCACCCGTTTGACCTCCAATCAAGCTAGCACGACTAGCCCGGGCGGGGTTTGTCAGACCCAGTAGTACTACTCAAAATTTCCTCGCTAATCCCATTACTAACGGTTCGAGTGTGTCAGGACATGTTGTGTGTTTGCACTAACGTAACAAGCGATATCAATAATACTACAACCATTTATGTAAATCTGTGTGCATGTTTTCTCCCCCTAAAAGGAAAGAGAGTAAAATAGGGGCCGTGAAACTCACTGATGATGTAGTAGTTACGTAGGATGAAAGGCTCCCAAGTGTCGTTTTCGATGCGCTGTCAAACACCTATTGACAGTTATGTTAAGCGTTAATGTTGTGTTTAGCGTTAATAGACATGTTTAGTCAGGTCGGGTAGCATGGGTTCGGTCGTGGGTGTCACACACACAAGCGGGCATAGACGTATCAGATTTATGTAGATTCCCAAATGGGTTGTCGATATTTGTAAATGATTAGGTTCTGTTACGTTGGAAAAGTATGTGCTTGTTGATTGCATTAACGTTAATCTTTGTGGTCAAGAAATGACACTTTATTGATTTTTACCATGTCACCACCCGATAGGCACACCGCACACAAGGAGAATTCACTCACAATGACTCCAATCGCATATCAAGGCTAGCCGCACGGCTGCACACCTCATTTGCACGATGGGCCTTCAATCGTACGAATCAACCTCACTCGTACGATTGAACCCTCACTCGTACGACTTAGCATTCAGTCGTACCACACATCACTCATTCGTACGACTCAACGGCCAATCGCCCGTCTGAACCTTCATTCGTACGGTGGGGCCTTCAGTCGTGTGATACTCAGTCGCACACATTCCTCCGATTGACTCAATCGCACACACTCTCAATCGCATGCATTCATTCGTACGTCACGCACACATGCATGACTCAATCGCACGACTCAGCCCAGTCGCACCACTCAGTCGCACGATGGGCCAGTCGCATGGCTCAGTCGCATGGCTGGCCCAGTCGCGAACTGCAGCAGATTGCGACTGCTGGACGGGCTGAACAGCCTTCGGCTACCCCGTGCTCGGTTTTCACACAATCAGGACTTCCAAAACACTTTCCTAACATGTCTAAGTGAAATGCACATGCTGATTGACCTCACACACCCCCACGACCACATGCATTCGGGTTGAACCCGAACACCCGAACCCCATGTTTGCAGCAGAGAAACGGGCAATAAAATAGGTAACCAAGGTCGTCTACCTGCTGGGAACGTGATTTCTCAGCTGTTGTGTGGTCTAACCGACGAAACCGAGCTCAATTGGGGTGATTTTTGGTGCTAGGGTGAAGAAATGGTGAAGAAGAAAGCGTAGGAGAGAAAGAGCAGATGGTGAAGTTTTTGGGCTGGTGGATGGGTATTTATACCCAGCCCCATTTTGGCAATTGTCAAGTTTAGTCCCTGTACTTAGGTCCCGTGTTCCCAATTGGTTTCGGTTGATGACGGCGAGATGGGCGAGCTATGTTAATTAAGAGGATTCCTTAGGAAATCCCGTTTATGTGAATCCTCTACAAACACCAGTGTTAGTATTTTATCATTATTTATTTAACGATGTCGGTGGTGGTGTTTGTATACGTTTCGAGTGTTAACGAGTATGTGCCAATGATAACAACAGTGGTTGGAATAGTGTTAACCTGGAATTACGGGGTGTCACACATCTCTCAGGTAGGGATCTGAGGAATCGGTTGTTCATCTGGCTGTTTGTATATTCTTGTTTGACCATCTTCAGCTCAGAAATCAAACAGGAAAATCGCTCAAACTGTTGAGTCATAGACTCACCCTTCCTATGAGAGAATGTCTCATATTGCTGGGCAAGTATTTCCCTAGTATTTGCCAAGACCTGATCAGTTCCTCAAATTGTTTTTTCAAAGCAACCCAGAGGTCATGAGCAGTTTCATGATGCATAAGCCCTGAATAGATTTCATTAGGCAGTGCCATGGCCAGAATTCCATGAGCTTTAGCATCAATTTCGAACAGCTTCAGATCTTCATCCGAATACAGATCAGGTTTCTTCGGAACCTTCTCATTTGTTTCCGGAGTACTCACCATAGGCTTGTATGGTCCATACACCACAGATTTCCAACATCCTACGCTGTTGATAGACAGGTGATGAAGCATACGTTGTTGCCATATGTTATACTCACTCCTAACAAGCATCGAAGGCTTTGTTGAAGAGCCAGTATTGTGAGGATCATTGGTTGGTGTCGCCATCTCACAAGTTCAAGCAAATTGAAAGTAGTTTCAACAAATCTAGCTCAAAAACACGTAAAACCTCAAATTAATTGACTAGAAGCAGCAGAAACTCAAACTCTATAACTAATTTTTGCAAATTTGCTAATTCGATCAAACGTAGATGTAACATCCAAAAGTTTAATAATATATATTTAATTAAATTTAGTGTTCAGTCGCATTCCATACGTGCGAATGAATCTCAATCGCCCGAATGACAGGCGTATGGGCTCAGTCGTACGATTGAGTCGTGCGACTAAGCCAGTCGTGCGATTGAGTATGTCGGCTAAAAATAAGCATGAAGGATAAGTAGGGCGGTTAAGTGTATTAACAAGCAGATTTTATCTGCTGAACCTCCTTCCCTTGTTCCCTTTCGAACCTAAACACCCTGCTCTTGCCCAAATTGGTCAAACTAGCTCCATTTTGGTAAGTTTTGCTTGGTACGGATCGACTTTGAATATGTTAAGCTGTGTGGGTGGTGGGAATTGATCCAAAAACATGTTTAAATCAAAGTTTCTATTCAATCTTTTTGTTAAACTGAAAAATGAAGGTTCAAGCCCTAGTTTTGGAAAGTTTGATGAAATAAAGACCCGAAATGGTTGTAAATGAAGTATATACGTTCTGTTGTGAATATGGTATAATCCAAATAGTTAAAACTCGAGTTTTTGGATCAAATATGTCAAGAACACAGCTGCTGATCCGTTTCAGGCGAATGAGCTTAGTCGCTTGACCCATTCGTGCGACTGAGTCAACCGCATTGTTCAATCGTGCGACTGAAGTTCAGCCGCATGAACCAATCGCACGAATGGAGGTCATTCACACAAACCCTGTTATAGCTCATTCGCACCTCTGTCGTATGGTCCATTCGTACGACTAAGCTCAGTCGCATGTTCAGTCGCACGAATGAGTCTAGTTGCATAGCCTTAATCGTGTGAAGTGGTCAGCTAGGGGAAATTTGACTAAGTTAGGGTTATTATTTTAGATTTGCTATGAGAAAGAGAACTTTAAGCTGCCCTAGCATATTTGGATTGATAACCACTTGTTGGAAACATTAAGGTGAGTTCTAATTGCCTTTTATGTGATTATGCCGTTTGATAAATGTTTTTTGATAAAATCGGGCACTGGCATGCATATAAGTAAATATAAAATGTGAAAATGAGTTGAAAGTGGTAAATTGTGGTAAATGGCGAGGTGGAGGTTTGACCCACCAATTATAGACGGAGGTTTGACCCGTCAACGCGAATTATAGACGGAGGTTTGACCCGTCAACGCGCGAGGTGGAGGTTTGACCCACCAAACTATAGACGGAGGTTTGACCCGTCAACGCGCGAGGTGGAGGTTTGACCCACCAAATTAAAATTGATAAAAAGATGTCCATAAATGCCTTGTGAGTATTCGATATGCATATCAATACTAGGATAAATAAATGGACTGATGAAAGTATGTGTGAATTATTCAGTGTGGTAACAGTTGATGGGTTATTGTTATTGAAATGTGGTGTATGTTAGAACTCACCAGTATATCTGATTTTGTGTTTGTTTTCTAATGCATGCCAGGTAGTATTAGAGGTGCCCGGGATGGTCCCCCACAGAATTAGCTTCCGGTTATGGTGTATGATACTGGCCACAAAAGTTGGGTTTTTAAGGAATGAAGTAGTTAAAGTTTTAACAAAGTTTTGAATGTTGGTTAAAGTCTTGTAAATATGTTTAACGATGTAAACAGTTTTTAATATATGTAAAGTTCCGCTGCGTTTGTAGTCTCTGAATTGTTATAATAACCCAACTAGTAGCACCCTCCTTATTATATTATTGTTAAAAATTTAAGGGTGTTACAGTAGATATCAAAAGAGCAGTTACAATGATCAATTGTTAAATCGATCAATGATTAACCAGCTCTGATACCATTTGAAAGGATCTGGTATCTAGTTTGATCAATTAGATTAGGATTTGTAGCGGAATAGTATAAGAATTACACAAATTCAAGCAAGAATAACAAATGATAATTCAATGGAACAGTACGGCTATAGAGAGAAAAGGTATTTCTGCAAAAGGAATATTTCATTCAACACATGCTTGCAATTACACAAGTAGGTCAACTTCCCTTTTATAAGGAAAGGTGACGTCAGATGATGTCACTTGATAGTGATATCTAACCGTTATTACAACAACTACTGAAAGTTAAACTAAACTACTGAAGATGTCTACAATAGCTGACATCTTCTTACAAAAGCTAAGTGTAGTACCACTATAACTACTGAAACTACAACTACTGAACTACAACGTCTGAAGAATAGGCTCTTCAGACGTTTTACATTTAGTAAACTACTGAAAGAAAACTACTGAAACTAGAATAGAAAACTACTGAAAAGAAACCATCATAACAACTGAAGAGTACTACTTCAGCTGTTGTGACAACCTCTGAAGTCTTTAGTTCTTGACTTCAACTGATGTAGTCTTCAGTAATTGAACTTCAGCTGATATCTTCAGTACTTGAACTTCAGCTGATGAAGTCTTCAGTTGTAGTCATCAGCTGATGAAGCCTTCAGCAGTTGTTATGATGTCTGTGGGACTTAATGGTTTTTCTGATAAGGCTCATTGGTTCTTTTGGTCCAACAATATGCACGACCGGACGTGTCATGCGCGTTAAGCATGACAAGCAGATATCACTAGAATCCAGGTAATAACCATTGGATGTATGTTAAAAGTATATTGAAATACCTTAGGAGGACTAAGGATATGTTTCTAATATATGGATCTGATGAAGAGGAACTCATTGTAAAGGGTTACACGGATGCGAGTTTCCAAACTCATCGAGATGATTCTCGATCACAATCGGGGTATGTCTTCATTATGAATGGAGGAGCTGTGTTTTGGAAGAGTTCAAAACAAGACATGGTAGCATTGTCCACTACAGAATCTGAATACATAGCCGCCTCATTGGCAGCTCAGGAAGCTGCATGGATAAAGAAGTTTATCGCCGATCTAGGGGTGGTCTCTACCATTCAAGACCCCCTAGAAATCTTTTGTGATAACGAGGGTGCGATTGCTCAAATCAAGGAACCCCGTGCACATCAAAAGACAAGGCACATTGAGCGGAGATTCAACTACATAAGGGATGAAGTTGAAAAGGGAAAGATATGTATTTGCAAAGTTCACATTGATCAAAACATTGCGGATCCACTCAAGAAGCTATTGAAAGGGAAAAGCATGAAAGTCATACTTGTGCCTTAGGACTTCGATATTCTAGTGATTGGAATTGATCTATTTAGTATTAATATTGAAAATGTGGAAGAATTGTAATATTTAACTCATCTATATATTTACGATATTTGAGTTATGTTCCATTTAGCATGTTTACATCAATGAATATGTTTATTATTCTAAATGTCTGTAGTCGGTCATATTTGTGGGAACAAATATGAACGTAAGACTATTATGAACTTGGATTGGTGGATGTTCATAAGGCAAGAATATAGAGCAATTAGTTGCTGCCAAGGTTCATAGATATTCGTGGGATACGAATATTGGACTGACCCGCGTCTCAAATCTTACTACATGGAATCTTATTGATTGATCATAAGTAAATTTGAGTAAAGGCGAATATCATTTGGTACCCTCTGACCTGAGATACATATTGGGTTTTGATATTCACCATGTGTTATACCTTGAGCTAGTTCTTCGCTGCTGTGAAATAATGGTCAGTACATAAGGCTATGTTTAGGTATGACATAAGGTGATTGTGAGAAACGTATGTAGTCAAGATGGAATTTGTTCCTCTTATTCGTTGAGAGCAAGATGTCTAAGGCCTTATTAAGTTAAATCAACAAGGAATGATCATTCTGTGTCCTTGGATTTAACATTACATCTGTAACAAAAGGATAAATGATTGATTCACCTAAATCATTTCAAGTTGGATACTTGAAGGGGATGATGTTATTGAATGGCTTCTAAGTCATGCGTATTAAGGGTAGTAAACCGTTGTTAGGCGGTATTTACTTCTTGCATCAATCTTCTATGAATCATGTGCAAGTGGGAGATTGTTGGATTCTTTATGCCCAAGACACATAAAATATTGATGTGGTTAGTACGTCATGATCCAAGTCGGGTCATACCCAATAACAAGTTTAGCAAACACCAATTAATATTTAATTGATGATATGATCATGCAATTAAATATCAACACCAATTAAGAAAATGAGTTTTCTAAATAAGTTGCATATGAGATAGAACAACTTATAGGGATATTTTGTTCAAGGGTATTATTTGAAATGTTATTTAAATTAGTTGAATAACATAAAGTAATAAAGTGTGTAAGAGTTATAAAATTAAAAGGGTTAATTTTATAACTTATCTAATGACTTGTTTTAAAATATTGAACAAATGTTTTGGGGGAAAACCCTTTTTAATTCCCCAAATTCAACCCCCCCTTCATGGGTGGATTTAATATTTCCCTTGGTACTAGATACACACTTTATGACTTGCACTCAACCTCCTATCTCTCTCATACATGCAAACAAAAGACCAAGACTTTTTCTCTCAACTTCCTTGAAGAAAACAAGCTGAAAAATTCGGATTTCAGCATTCTTGGTTCGAGTTGGTGTCAAAAATCCTAGCAAAAGGGTGTTTGCTTCACACTTGTGGGTATGCTAGCTTGAGGACACCTCTCCTTGGTGTTTTTGTTGTTCAAGAACATCATCATCTTCATCAAAAGTCCGATTTTCAGCAGCTCTACAAAGGTTGTATCTTGTGTTGCTTTTGGTTGTTGTTTCATCTTGATAGCTAGTTTAAACACATATAAACGATCCTATGTTCTTGGGTTTGTTGATGTTAAGTTATTAACCTTAATTTTCAGATTATGAATCATAATATTAAGGCTTTAATCCGCTGTGTTTTCATGTTTAAATGGTTAAACAACTTTGATAATGGTCCAACAAACCTAACAATTTAACATCTGTTCTAACTATTTTTCACTCAACAATCCGTTTGCATGTGAAGATCTAATAATAAAATAACACTTCTTGCAAGAACAAACACCCAAACATCAACATACACATATGCATGCATACGGTCACCCATACACACACTTAATCCATGTAAACCTTCATCAAAATGTCACAATAGATGATTTATAACAGATTTCACACTTTAATCTACTTGCATGGACTATTCAACATCAACAACGCATCATCAAGTAACAATTTAGCATCCAAACTTCAACACACATACATGCACACGTAGGGACACATACATACACATATACACACTTACACAACTCATTTTTATTCCATATTTTTTATTTCAAAAAAGATTTTTCCAAAAATCTTACTCGGATGAACAATCTATAGCTTTTAGGTAGTCATTTTCATATAAAAACGTAACTAAAACGAAAGATTAAGGTTACCTTAGTCTTAGCAAGCTACTCTCACGAAAAAGAAATGTAGGATGGCAGTTTTTCTTCTAGATTCACCACCAACAAGCCTTCTTTATCTCTAATATGCTTGTACCTCGAGTTCCAAGTGAAGATCTTCAAGGAAAATGGAACAAAAACGAAAATGGTGGTGGTGTGGTGGTGTTAGCCGTAGGTTGTAAGGAGAAAGAGAGGGAGAGAGCGATTTTTCTTTTGAAATGAAGTAAAGAGAAATGAAATAAGGGGGAGAGGGGTTTATATAGGGGAGGAGAGGGAAGGGGGGAGGGGCGGCCGAATGCAAGGGGGGAGGAGGGGTAGCCAAACGGTCTTTTTCATTTTTCTCCCATCTCGACCCGACTTTCAAAACCAGAACTTGTTAAATTCTAATTCCTTGCGAAATTCTAGTCTAAAACGACTATTTACATGCCCCATATCTTGGTTTTATTGTCCACTTGGGCATTTTATTGTTTATCCGCTAGATTGAGCCATCTCGTCGCACTAAGGCGCGTAAATGCTGTTATCGGGTTTTCTCATTACGATAGTCGTTTCCTCACATAATAACATTAATATTAGTGTAACTAAGATTAAATTAGGCCAAATTCTCATTTTCACCTTTGACGTTAATATTTATTTCCCGGTCGGTTCGTAGTGGCGTTTATTTCAGACATTCGCCTGTCTCGGGTTTTCGTGGTCGAACACGCACGAATTAGAAATGTAAGCACACGTAGGACTCTAATCAATATTTAGATTAGTTTATTTAGTGCTATATATTCTGAAACAAGACTAAGCATAAAAATCAAGATCTAGGGTTTCTAGAGAAATTACCCAGAAATCGAGGGTTGTCACAGCCTTCCTCCTTAAAGAAATTTCATCCCGAAATTTTTCTAAGATGCTGGGTTACGATTTGTCTTGAATAAGTGTGGGTACTCTCATTTCATCATGTCTTCCCGTTCCCAAGTATACTCAGGTCCATGTCTCGAGTTCCATATCACTTTCACTAGGCGAATACGACTACATCTAGTCTTACTTTCCTTCCAATCAGTAACCTCAATAGGTTCTTCATGAAACTGAAGTTTATCATCAAGACAAACTTCTTCTGGAGAAATAACAGGAATTTTATAAGACAAACACCTCCTTAGATTGGACATATGGAACACATTATGCACACCTTTCAATTCACGCGGTAATTCTAGACGATATGCAACGGAGCCTACACGGGCTATGATCTTGTATGGACCAATATAGCGGGGGCTAAGTTTGGCATGCTTGTTAAGCCTAACAACTCCTTTCCAAGGGGAGACTTTCAGCATAACTTCATCTCCAACCTTGAATTCCAACGGTTTTCTCCTTCGGTCGACATACTTTTTTCTGTCTGTCCTGTGTGATTTTAATCGATCCTTTATCTTAAAGATCTTGTCTGTTGTCTCCTGGATGATCTCAGGTCCTATCATTTGTTTATCACCAACCTCATTCCAACATAGTGGAGAACGACATTTTCTCCCATAAAGAGCTTCGAATGGTGCGGCCTTCAAACTAGTTTGATAGCTGTTGTTATAGGAAAATTCAACTAACGGCAGGTGAGTATCCCAACTACCACCAAAATCTATTACACAAGCGCGCAACATATCTTCTAAGATCTGAATAACTCTTTCATTTTGACCGTCACTCTGCGGATGATAAGCCGTACTCATATCTAGCTTTGTACCTAGGGCTTTTTGCAATACTTTCCAGAATCTTGATGTAAAGCGGCTATCTCTATCAAAGATAATCAAAATCAACACTCCATGCCGGGACACAACCTCTTGAGATAAATGTTGGCCAACTTCTTCACACGACAGGATTCTCTAATAGGTAGGAAATGTGCCGATTTCGTCAAACGGTCCAGAATTACCCAAATGGTGTCATAACCACTCCTTGTGCGGGGTAACTTGGTGACGAAATCCATAGCGATACGATCCCATTTCAACTGAGGAATCACTGGCTGTTGAAGAAGTCCGGACGATTTCTGGTACTCCGCTTTGACTTTTGCGCATGTCAAACATTTACCAACGTACTCAGCAATAGCTCCTTTCATATACGGCAACCAGTAATGTTCCTTAAGATCCTTTTACATCTTATTTGATACTGGGTGAATCGAATATCTAGATCTATATGCTTCATCCAGTCCCAATTTGTAACACCTCTGAAATCTAGCCCAATTAGAAAGCTTAATGTATTATAGGACCCAATAAAGGTCCGGATTGATTTGGGCTTACCAAAGAAACCTTGCAAAATGAAACTAGCCTTTTGGGCCCAATAAGCCCAATAAGAGCCCGAACTAATAACAAGGCACATTTAAGGCCCAAATACATGTTTAGGAACTAATTAAACAAGAAACCATGAAACAATGAATTATTAGGTGATTTGAAATAACTATGGAAAGATCCAAACTAAAAACAGATTCAGAACCCATACCGGGTAAAATCCGGCAATTTACCGCGTACTAACGTCGGAATTCCATCAGAAATTCCTACAATGGCTTGTCATCCAATCTAAATCATTTTTAATCTTAAACAATGTCATAAATAATGCTTGCTAAAAGATTTTTCATCAAACCTGCATAAGCAATGGAAATACGTAAGTGAAACGCGAATACCGGTTTTCACCGGCATTTAACTGACGTCTGTTGTGACAACCGAGCCTCGTAACTCCGTAAACAATTATCTAATCATTGTTTATTATCATATCGTATTAAATTGGTGAGTGATACATTGTCTGGAATAAATGCGTTCCGAAACGCGACCGTGACTCGAACCGGGTTACGATTAGGTCAAACCCGAGAATTCGTCAGATAAGGATTTAACGTGACCAACATGGGAAGTTAACACACAAAATATAAGTTTAATACTTAATTGCATATATTTGATACCAAAATGATAATATTAACGCTCATTCGAGGAAAACGCGTAAAATCGTTGAACGTGTTAAATACGCGTCAATAAATTATTTGGTATGTTTTTAATATGATAAAAATTTATAATCTTGGAGTACTTAAAGCGCTTTGTAAAATCGAATCCATCAGGAAGTGAAGTTGTAACGTAACGTGAAAAGTTATCCGAACGAGTGCGAACCAAACCGTTTTACGAGCCCGTTTCATTAACCCTAGGTATTTAAAAAACTTTTCCTCACTTAATTCATTTGCAAACCCTAAGACAAGACAAAAATGCTCCCAAGAAGCTACAACCGCCGTAACTGCCGGAGCAGGTGGCTCTACGGCGGAGCAGCGGCGACAGTTGTTTCCGGCGAAATCTCAACCTAACCCCACTAATTCCGACCCCCTGATCACGATGGTTCTTCTAATTCGCAACGATGAGAGAGATATGGAGGAGAGAAGGTGGCGGGCAGCTAGGGTTCCGGCGGGGGTTCCGGCCACTGGAACCGGCGAGTGGGGGCGAGTGCCGCCCAGGTTCTTCTGCATCTCGACGGGATCTTTGCAATGGTGCTAGCTGCGTTGTTTAACTCTTCGTGGTTTGATAGTTATCAGCGGATGAAAGTGGTGGCAACTAGGGTTCCGCCTCTCTGTCTTGTTCCTCTCGTTTTCCGGCGACCTAGTTTGGTGGGTTGTCGAGATGGGGTGTCGGCTGTGGTGAATACAACAGTGTGGGTGGTGATAGAGCAGCGGCGGTGTTGATGTTGTCGGTTGTGGTGATGGTTGTTGGCTGTAATTGTGGTTGTGTAGCTGTCAATGTAGTGGTTGTTTTGATGGTGGTTCGTGGTGGTTGTTACTATTCGAGGTGAATTACAGCCGTTTGAGGTTGTTCTTATGGTTGCATGTTGGGTTCTGGACGGGATCTTTAGGATTTGGTTACATTGGGTTAATTTCGGCTAGGATTCCGGCCAACCAAGAGGCTGCCGGTGGTGGTTAGTGACGATCCATGGTGGAGAGTGGCTGCATGTGGTGGATGGTGATGGTAAGAGACATAACCGAGGTATTTGGTAACGTATATTACGGTTTAGTTGCGTTTGGTTATGAGATATCAATATTGTAGTGTTGTATGTAATCTTGGTGCGTATTGGATAGGTTAAACATCGGTCAAAGCTGGTCAAACATGGTCAACAAGCGGACAACGGAACGCGAACGCGATTAACTCAAGTCGTAAACGAGTGAGTTAGTGAACGTAGCCGAGTGTGAGGTATAATCGCGCATGACACTTATTTAACATCTAATAATTTTTCACATGTGTGTAACGAGTTGAGATCTAACTCGATAAGATACAAAATATTAAAAAAAATAAAGATCTAAGTCTATGATTGATTGATTGTAATGGATTATTTTTCTGCGAAACCATGAAGACGATACCATAAAAATGATAATATTACATATGTGAATCATAATGGCTATAAACCTTAACATGTAGTTAATACAAAGTATACATGTAAATAGACCTATCTTGATTAAACCAATTTGATAAGGCTATCACTGAAGCTAATATATTAAAAATGTATAACAAGTTAATCAAGCTATTTGATCACATGTCATACAAAATCTTTACAATACTTCGGGATGTAAAATTTCATACAAAAATATATATTTGTACAATAGATACATTAGGTTAACCGATGTTCACGCGTACTTAATTATGGCAAATGGGCTTATAATTCTATAATGATCCATCATCTTGTGGTTATTAATTGTTGGTCATCTCATTGTTATTGAAATAAATATTATTGGTGTCACCCTTTTTAGTCAAATATTATCAATATTTGGATTACTCTAGCATCAGTCAATTTAATATTATGATGTAAGTGTAAGCATTATAAACATCGTTTGAGACATTTTATATTACTTACATTGTCAATGTGAGTTCTTTTTGAAGATTTGGAATCCATGACATAAATTGGTTTTCTACCTTATTTATGCTAAGACTCAATTTTTGATTGTGCATTAACTAACTTATGTACACGAGTTAGTTCATGACAAATAACCAATATACAAGAAGCTAGGATACATTAAGGATAGTAATCACCAACCTTAAGTCAACTAAAGAGCTCAACCGCACGCATGTAATAACATCATGCTAATTCTAAATGTGTATCTTATATGTTCTAGTTAGGATTGCTTTGTTGATGATCATCACTTTTCTTTATCGAGCTCTGAATTTGTATTAGGATACCAGGTGAGTTCTAGTGATCCCTTTTTACTTACTATTTTTGGGATGAAACGTGCTCTTCTATTTTATGAACTATGATTGTGCTTTACTTGATGCTTGTACGTGGGACTTTTGGATACCTGCTGATACTTATATCATGATCATTAATTCTTTTGTTAACCGCTTGTTTTATGTGGATAGATCTATTTGGGGAATCCCCTACGCACAGTGGCTCCCGCTACCGGGAGGTACCCCACTGAGATCCCGAGGGGTCGTTTGTGGCATGTAACAGGTTTTGAATAAGAAACTATGGTGAACCATCCTGGCAGGAATGGTTCACTGTTCTAAGGCTTGGTTCCTTCCTTTGGGAATATCCGGTTAAACACAAGTTTAAAAGAGGCCAACCGGGGACCAAGTGCAGGGTTGATTGTGATACCCCATGATGACTGATACTAAAAATGATGCTTTTAAAATCAAATGAGATTTTTCATAAGCTTTTACCCTTGATTCTAAACTTTTAAATGTGGGCTTTCAAAGTCTCTTTTGTTTAATACTTAAAGCACATATGTTTTGAAGATTTTACTAATGGATTCTAAAGAGACTTTTGTTTTTGGAAACTTTAACCACTTGAACTCACCAACTTTATGTTAACACAAAATCTTTTTGAGCATGTCTTCAGGTACAGCTAGGGAGAATAGTTGAGCTATAGAAGTTACCCAAATCCGAAGCAAGATACGACGGTAGAGTTAAAGAATAAGGTTGAGCTAGAAGCCTTAGTTACTAAAGCTTCAAGAAATATTCACCGAGAGATTGATCACGACACCTATAGGTTGCAGGTTGAAGCACCTTGTGAATTGGAAACAAAGCCAATATTTTATTGTAAATATCATGTGACACTTTGTAATAAACTATTTACTTGCCGCTGCATTTTGGTTGTTGTTTATTAATCGTGACGTCCCGCCTCTCTGGGCCCGGGGTGTGACAGATTGATATCAGAGCCAAAGGTTGTAGCGAAGTAGGTCTGCTTCACGAGACCTAAACTACAACCATATGAACCTCATAGGACCACCTTAGTACGAAGACTCTTCTGAGCTTTGCTAAACCAATGGTGTAGAAATACGGGTTTGCTTTGCAATACCTAAGGTGTAACCATAAATAGGACCAGCCTAGTAGGTAGTTTCCACGATACAGTGATCCAAAGTTTGTAGCAAGAATAGGTTTCCCTAAGAACACACTTCTTTAACCTGGATGCCTTAAGGATTTCATATATCCTATTAAGAATTCTCTACCCAATAAGAAACCTTGATACATTAGGGTATTACC
Organism: Flaveria linearis; assembly: GCA_024085815.1. Lineage (NCBI taxonomy): Eukaryota > Viridiplantae > Streptophyta > Magnoliopsida > Asterales > Asteraceae > Flaveria > Flaveria linearis. The sequence goes on along the minus strand of CM044014.1, from coordinate 42,017,639 downwards.
TATGATAGGTGCACCCGAGTAAACCATGAAAGTATGGAATCATTTAGGAGTTGACTCTTAGGACTACTGATTGTCAAACTCTTAGGACTACTGATTGTCAAGTACTAAGAATATTAGAAACCAAAGGTGTGCATATAAATTAGGACTTAAATCCTGAAGAGATACTTATCTGATTGCACAGTTGACTTTTGTCACTATATGAAACAACTTCTGTTAGTTATACACTTGATACGACTTGTGTCGTTACAAGAGACAACTGTTATAATGTTACTTGTTGGAATGATGATACTTGCTTATATGCCTCATTTGTAAGATGATACATGTTGGAATTTAGTGATAAGTTATTAACCATGATGCCTTTTTGTTTGATCTGCTCCTTAGAATAGTATTTACCTGAATGCTCATTATTTGCTTGATTTGTTTAAACTACACTTTGACATAATTGTTGGGTTAGCAAGATTGTTAGCATAATTAGAATCTAAGTGTGCTTAATTGAAGATGATAAAGAAATGGGAATTATAACTCAAAGACCTAATTACATAAAATCAGAACTTATGATGGGAATAACCAGGATGATAGTGTAAGGTAAATTGACGATTACGGGTGCACACGTAATGGTGAATTTACAGGTACACTTGAATTCTGGTGGGCCCTGTCATGTGAACTAATATCTATGTATAACATTTAAAGAACCAATAAATACAAGAATAAACACAAATATTTGGAATATATACAATGATTTCATGTTCAAAACTTTCATGCTGGGCGAAAACCATTTGACACTTGAAGAGCTACCAAGGACGACGTTGCAGCAACTATTCCTTTTCTTCTTCTTCTCTTTTATTTTGTTCTACTACCCTATTGGAATTATAATGATACAACTATCAGACTCAAAAGATCATCAAATGTTCCTCTCCAAGCCCAACCAGCCTCGCGCTGAGAGTACGGTACTTCACCTAAGTTATGTGTGTACTTTAGCAATATCATTCATTCTTTTTGTGATGCCCAAGGATTTCTTTCTACATATTACAGAATTCGTTTCAACTTTGTTGGTATCATAAAAGACTCTCTAACATAAACTCTACAACCGAGAATAGATTGGAGTAATGGACTGTCGAGAAACAGGTCATGTAGTCAATGACATAGAAGACTTGTCACTTCTTTCTTCCCTATTAGCCATCACTCCATAGGACATTCTAGACTCTAGAATTCCTCTATCAATTTCTTAAAAATCTTTGATAACTGATTACTTAATACATATTCGACGTCATAGAACCACTTAATCCAAAAGAAAATCCTTAATATCAGCTCTGATAATGATTAACAATCACCTCTCATAGTATCAAGTGTTTGTGAAATCCTTCAGCATCAATGAATCGTTAGTTACCTACTAACAATCTTTACCTACAACATAAGTTGAATTATTTTGACCGTGCTCTTAACTGGCCATGTCGTTGGTAAACTTCTGAGTGCCAGAATAAGTAGGAGGTGAAACATCGTTCTACAATCCTGATTCCATAGAAATAAAGGCTCAAGGGCTAGAGATATTTGCCGAGAAAACTAACCTTTGAGCTTTCAAAACAAAACTATGAATTTACAACTTATGTGAATTCCCAGTTTTCTCTCACCCTCTGCTCCCGATTTATTTTCCATAAAATTCATGTTCTAACGAGTGGTGCTACTCACCCTAAACCCACTATCATGACCCTCATCTTTGGAAACGCGTGATAGTCGATGTGGAAAACTTTAAAACCTTGTAAGTCATCTCTACCCAGAGAGCTCTACTAGCCAAGTGATAAGTTCGTGATTCGAGAGTGAGGATCATGAAGCTGGAATACGATCTCGAACTATGTAATATGTTATTAGAGTGGTAGCTAGACTCCTTACGCTAGCAAGCACCTTGATAAAGTCCTAAACTAGCTCGAATCGATACGATCGATTATAATGAAGAATTCATGGGGAAGACTCATGGTTGAACTTAAAGGATGGTATTGCTCTAAAAGATGTATTAAGAAGAATAGAAGATCAGCTACAAGAAATCTCATGTGTTAAATCGCTTGAGATCCAACTACAACGAAGTTATAGACATGCAGCAGATTGTAGACAAAGAAAGTCTGCATAATCATCCCCAATCGTAAGCGTTGGTGTTAATCCTCTTTAAATTTTAAACCTCTCCTAAAGTGATTCTCTAATACCTCACCCTAGAACGCTCCGTACCGTCGGAAATTCAAGCAAAAAGTCTTATTCTCACATCTCGTGGAACAATCGATATGCTTATAAGAAATTAGAATCTAAACAGAGTTACTTGCTTCACGAATATACCCTCTATAGGGCACAGTTACCTCGAAGAATATGGACCGAGGAAGAGGTCATCTAGAAGGTTGACCTTCAATGGGAAGCACTATGAAGGAATTAGTGGGAACGTTTGCAGCAATTATGTAGCTTAAGACAATAGTTGAGATTGCTCTTAAGGAAATTGAGTCAGAGAATAGAAGTAATATATGTATGGAGGTGCTGGACTTGAAACATATATTAAGGAGCTGGTGGAAGGAAAGAAGATTCTAGAGCTGTTAGATAAACAGTCCATAAGACCTGGTATGTCACCTTAAGGAAACTTAACACTCTTTATGGAAGGAAAATAGAATGCTCCAAGTATGGATAGGCTATCGGGAGCTAAATAAAGTCACCAAGGATAAGTGATACCCTCTCCCTAGAAATGTTAACCTGCATAATCAATTAAAAGATGCTACCTACATCTTAATGGTAATCAGCCGTGTTTATAAGGAAAACGACATTACACAAGTAACAGTTGAAACCAGATATGGCAAGTACGAAGGTTGTGGTCAAGCCCATGTGGGAGGACCTACACAATTCACGGAACTCATGAGGCTCATTGATAGGATTTTTGCAGGACATACTTAGACATGTATGTCATTTTGTTACTATTAATAAGCATGAAATTCGAGACAAGTTGCTATAATTTGAAGCTATAAAATTCCGGGAGAAGTAAAACCCCATCGAGATGCGTTAATACTTAGGGTTAGGTGAAAAATGTTGAAGGATTAATAAAAACTTACTCGTGTAGCTATACGACTGGCATCGTTATCCTTGGGGAAAATGCGGAATTCGTTTGGGCGCGGATAAAAAAAAAGTTTCGGATGAGTGTTGATGCAACGGTATAAAGCAACTTTCTAGTCGCCCAATGAAATTAAGAAAATAAATGGAGAGCTACATTAAGCATGAACTGGAACCTCCATAAAATAAAAGGATGCATCTGGATACATTTTTGGTACGACATTACCAACTTCACATCAGAATACTAGATCAAGTAGAATAGGGTGATCGACGGTCGGTAATGTCAACCGCATTGACAAGTGCAGATAGGAGGCCAACATCCGCATTGTCCTAAGATATCTGTATTTCCTAATGTGAGAGAACTAGTCTTGACCGCAATGGTATCTGCATACCCTCTTTGACGAATGTAGATAGCCTACAGTTAGGCTTTCCTTCTATTACCTTCACCCGTATCATTTCTTGAACTAGTAAATTCTCCTAGCGTTGGTTCCCGAGAGTTTATGGCACATCCTATACCGGAAACAATGTTAGCAATACTAAAATTTCGAGGACGAAATTTCATAAAGGAGGGGAGAATGTAACACCTCTGAAATCTAGCCCAATTAGAAAGCTTAATGTATTATAGGACCCAATAAAGGTCCGGATTGATTTGGGCTTACCAAAGAAACCTTGCAAAATGAAACTAGCCTTTTGGGCCCAATAAGCCCAATAAGAGCCCGAACTTATAACAAGGCCCATTTAAGGCCCAAATACACGTTTAGGAACTAATAAAACAAGAACAATGAAACAATGAATTATTAGGTGATTTGAAACAACTATGGAAAGATCCAAACTAAAAACAGATTCAGAACCCATACCGGGTAAAATCCGGCAATTTACCGCGTACTAACGTCTGAATTCCATCAGAAATTCCTACAATGGCTTGTCATCCAATCTAAATCATTTTTAATCTTAAAAATGTTATAAATAATTCTTGCTAAAAGATTTTTCATCAAACCTGCATAAGCAATGGAAATACGTAAGTGAAACGCGAATACCGGTTTTCACCGGCATTTAACTGACGTCTGTTGTGACAACCGAGCCTCGTAACTCAGTAAACAATTATATAATCATTGTTTATTATCATATCGTATTAAATTGGTGAGTGATACGTTGTCTGGAATAAATGCGTTCCGAAACGCGACTGTGACGCGAACGGTGTTACGATCAGGTCAAACCCGAGAATTCATCAGATAAGGCTTTAACGTGACCAACATGGGAAGTTAACGCACAAAATATAAGTTTAATATTTAATTGTATATATTTTGATACCAAAATGATAATATTAACGCTCATTCGAGGAAAACGCGTAAAACCGTTGAACGTGTTAAATACGCGTCAATAAATTATTCAGTGTGTTTTTAATATGATAGAAAATTATAATCTTGGAGTATTTAAAGTGCTTTGTAAAATCGAATCCATCAGGAAGTGAAGTTGTAACGTAACGTGAAAAGTTATCCGAACGCGTGCGAACCGAACCGTTTTACGAGCCCATTTCTTTAACCCTAGGTATTTAAACAACTTTTCCTCACTTAATTAATTTGCAAACCCTAAAACAAGACAAAAATGCTCCCAAGAAGCTGCAACAGCCGCAACTGCCGGAGCAGGTGGCTCTACGACAGAACAGCGGCGGCGCACGGCGGAGCCGTGGCAGCGACAGTTGTTTCCGGGGAAATCTCAACCTACCCCCACTAATTCTGACCCCCTGATCATGATGGTGGTGTTAGTTTCTTCTAATTCGCAATGATGAGAGAGATATGGAGGAGAGAAGGTGGCGGGCAGCTAGGGTTCCAGCGGGGGTTCCGGCCACCGGAACCGGCGAGTGGCGGAGAGTGCCACCCATGTTCTTCTGCATCTCGACGGGATCTTTGCAATGGTCCTAGCTGCGTTGTCTAACTCGTCGTGGTTTGATAGTTATCGGCGGATGAAAGTGGTGGCAGCTAGGGTTCCGCCCCTCTGTCTTGTTCCTCTCGTTTTCCGGCGACCTAGTTTGGTGGGTTGTCGAGATGGGGTGTTGGCTGTGGTGAATATAGCAGTGTAGTTGGCGTCCCGATGGTGGTGTCCCGATGGTGGTGTCTTGATGGTGGTTGCGGGTGGTGATAGAGCAGCGGTAGTGGTGATGTTGTCGGTTGTGGTGATGGTTCTTGGCTGTAATTATGGTTGTGTAGCTGTCAATGTAGTGGTTGTTTTGATGGTGGTTCGTGGTGGTTGTTACTATTCGAGGTGAATTACAGATATTTGAGGTTGTTCTTGTGGTTCCATGTTGGGTTCTGGACGGGATCTTTAGGATTTGGTTACGTTGGGTTAATTTCGGCTAGGATTCCGGCCAACCAAGAGGCTGCCGGTGGCGGTTAGTGACGATCCATGGTGGAGAGTGGCTGCATATGGTGGATGGTGATGGTAAGAGACATAACCGAGGTATTTGGTAACGTATATTATGGTTTAGTTGCGTTTGGTTATGAGATATCAATGTTGTAGTGTTGTATGTAATCTTGGTGCGTATTGGATAGGTTAAACATCGGTCAAAGCTGGTCAAACATGGTCAACGAGCGGAAAACGGAACGCGAACGCGATTAACTAAAGTCGTAAACGAGTCAGTTAGTGAACGTAGCCGAGTGTGAGGTATAATCGCGCACGACACTTATTTAACATCTAACAATTTTTCACATGAGTGTAACGCGTTGAGCTCTAACTCGATAAGATACACAATATTAAAAATAATAAAGATCTAAGTCTATGATTGATTGATTGTAATGGATTATTTTTCTGCGACACCGTGAACACGATACCATAAAAATGATAATATTACATATGTGAATCATAAGGCCTATAAACCTTAACATGTAGTTAATACAAAGTATACATGTAAATAGACCTATCTTGATTAAACCAGTTTCATAAGGCTATCACTGAAGCTAATATATTAAAATATATATGAAGTTAATGAAGCTATTTGATCACATGTCATACAAAATCTTTACAATACTTCGGGATGTAAAATTTCATACAAAAATATATATTTGTACAATAGATACATTAGGTTAACCGATGTTCACGCGTACTTAATTGTGGCAAATGGGCTTATAATTCTATAATGATCCATCATCTTGTGGTTATTAATTGTTGGTCATCTCATTGTTATTGAAATAAATATTATTGGTGTCACCCTTTTTATTAAAAATCTAGTCAAATATTATCAATATTTGGATTACTCTAGCATCAGTCAATTTAATATTATGATGTAAGTGTAAGCATTATAAACATCGTTTGAGACATTTTTGTTGGGTTTGTTAGAACATAAAATCATAGTTTAACCTCTTAAACTTTCTGAAAACGCAGCGGAAGTATAGCATTATAACCATGTTTATAAGCTGAAAATTATGTTCTTCAAGTGACCATTCAAGTGTATAAAACAAACCCATAAATCAAAGGATCATTTATGTGAATTAGCAAGCTATGAACATATGTAAAACTACATAAAATCACAGCTTCATGAGCTGTGAAATACCTTACTGCAACAGCAAAAATCAATCAAAATAAGATGTTTGATGAAGATGGAGATGCCCAAATGCAGCCAAGACTTCAAGGATAGAAGTCCTCAAGCTAGTATACCCCAAGCTCCTTGCAAACACACCTTCTTGTTAGGTAGAAAACACCAAGAACAACTTGAAAACCCTCTAATTTGCTGCTGAAAACCCTCTTATTATGCTGCTGAATTCGTAGCATTTAGAGAGAGGATGAGAGAGTCTTGTTGTGTTGCATGCAAATGAGAATCATGATCATGGAATGCATGAACCTTTCTTGTTATTAGAACACACCAAGAACAACACACAATCAGCTCAAAGTCCTGCTATTTTTCTGCTGAAAAACCGTGAGGTTTTTTGAGAGAGGGAGAGAGAGCTAGATTGCTGAAATGTGGTCTTGCTTGCATGTGTCTTCATCAATCCATGTCATTAGAAGAAGAGAGAATATATCTTGCTAGTGGAGGGGACCAAGCATGCACATATGTGTGTGCTTCAAGAGAATAAACATGAGTTAGTGGGAACACATGACAAGTGCATGTGTGTCTCCACATGGGACTTTTTTTGAAGGCTGAAATGTGGGTTTTATTCTCTTATAATTAATACTTGATATTTATAAAATAAGTGGGTTTCTTTTATAAATGTCAAATATTAATACACACATATATTGTCTCATCTTTTAACTAGTTTATACAATTAACTAACTAATTGTATAAGTAGTATACTCTCATTATTATTTGGTGTTATACAACTAATTTAAATAACACTTCAAAAATATTATTGAACAAAATATCCTAATAAATTGTTCCATCTCATATGCAACTTATTTAGAAAACCCATTTTCTAAATTGGTGTAAATATTTAATTGCATGATCATATCATCAATTAAATATTAATTGGTGTTTGCTAAGCTTGTTTTTGGGTATAACCCGACTTGGATCATAACGTACTAACCACATCAATATTTTATGTGTCTTGGGCACATAGAATCCTACAATCTCCCACTTGCCCAAGATTCATAGAAGATTGATGCATGTAGTAAATAACGCCTAACAACGGTTTACTACCCTTAATACGCATGACTTATGGCCATTCAATAACATCATCCCATTCAAGTACCCTACTTGAAATGATTTAGGTGAATCAATCATCTATCCTTTTGTTTCAGATGTCATGTTAAATCCAAGAACACAGAATGATCATTCCTTGTTGATTTAACTTAATCAGGCCTTAGACATCTAACTCTCAACGAATAAGAGGAACAAATTCCATCTTGACTACATACGTTTCTCACAAACACCTCATGTCATACCTGAACATACCCTTATGTACTGTCCATTATTTCAGGACAGTGAAGAATTAGCCCAAGGTATAATACTTAGTGAATATCAAAACCCAATATGTATCTCAGGTCGGAGGATACCAAATGTTATTCGCCTTTACTCAAATTTACTTATGATCAATCGATAAGGTTCCATGTAGTAAAATTTGAGATGCGGGTTAGTCCAATATTTGTATCCCACAAATATCTATAAACCTTGGTAGCAACCTATTGCTCCATATTCATCCTTATGAATATCAACAAATCCAAGTTCATAATAGTCTTACCCTCATACTTGTTCCCACAAGTATGAACGACTACCGACATTTAGAGTAAATAATTTACTCATGGATTAAACATGCTAAATTGGAACATTAATTGTAACATTATAACCAAATAATTTCACTCAAATAATAAAGAGTTCCATGTATTCAAATACAGAATTTGATCAAGTCCAATCACTAGAATATCAAAGTCCTAAGGCATAGGTATGACTTTCATGCTTTGCCCTTTCGAGGAGCTTCGTGAGTGGATCCACAATATTTTGATCAAAGTGAACTTTGCGAATACATATCTTTCCCTTTTCAACTTCATACCTTATGTAGTTGAATCTCCGCTCATTGTGCCTAATCTTTTGATGTGCACGGGGTTCCTTGATTTGTGCAATCATACCCACGTTATCACAAAAGATTTCTAAAGGGTCTTGAATGGTAGAGACCACCCTTAGATTGGTAATAAACCTTTTATTCATGCAGCTTCCAAAGCTGCTAATGAGGCGGCTATGTATTTCTATTTTGTAGTGGACAATGCTACCTTATTCATAATGGAGACATACCCGATTGTGATCGAGTCAGTTTGGAAACTCGCATCCGTGTAACCCTTTACAACAAGTTCCTCTTCACCAGATCCATATATTAAGAACATATCCTTAGTGTTTCTAAGGTATTTCAAAATACTCTTAACAGCCATCTAATGGCTATTACTTGGATTCTACTGATATCTTCTTGTCATGCTTAATGCGCATGACACGTCCGGTCTTAGTGCATATCATCGCATATATGATGGATCCGATAGCAGACGCATATGGGATGTCCTTCATACAATCTTGCTCATCCTTTGAGCTTGGACATTGAGATGCACTCAATATTGTCCCTTTTTGAATAGGTACCATACCTTTATTAGAGTTTGCCATCTTGAACGTTTTCAAGATTTTATCAATATATGCACTTTGGTTTAGACCTATCAACCGCCTCGATCTATCCCTATAGATCTTTATTCCTAAAATATAGGCGGCTTCACCGAGATCTTTCATGGAAAAACAATTTCCAAGCCAGGTTTTAACGCCTTCCATGGTTGGAATGTCCTTTCCATATAGTAATATGTCATCAACATACAATACTAAGATTGTGATTACACTCCCACTAGCCTTTTTGTACACACAAGCTTTGTCAGTATGCATATTTGTTTTCTTCTCGAAAACCCACTTGCATCCAAACGGTTTGGAGTTAAGTGGAGTGTCAACCAATTCCTAAACTTGGTTGTCATACATGGATTGTATTTCTACGTCCATGGCTTCCAGCCATTTGTCACAATCCGAATTGGACATTGCATCATAGTACGTAGTTGGCTCATCGGAGTCAACCTCATAGCATCCATCCATGAAAAATCCATATATTTCAGGTGGAATGCTAACTCTACCAGATCCTTATACCTTTTGTGTGTATTGATCAACCTCTTGATCATCAACAACCTCTTGTTGACAGCTAGTGTCAACCAAACGTGTATCGGCTTGTGGATCTTGATCTTCATCAAATTCCATTGTTCTATGCGGCACTCCTTCCATAAGGAACTTGGCTTCCAAGAACTCTGCCCTTCGAGCAATGAATTCCTTTTGCTCTGTTGGATCAAAGAAGTAGTATCCTATACAGTCTTTGGGATATCCAATAAATATACACGTAGTGGATCGACTTTCAAATTTTTTGGGTGTTAAGCTTAACATAAGCTTCACTACCCAATACCTTTTAAATATGATAGTGATGGAACTCTTTCCTTGCCATATTTCAAAAGGGTGTAGAATCCACTTTCTTGGTTTGGGCCATATTCAAAATACGAGCCGTGGAGATTAGGGCGAAAACCCAAGATGATAAAGGTGGTAAGCTCATAGCCTTAATGAATTGAACCATATCCAAATAGGGTTCAATTTCTCCTTTATCAGAATGAAGAACTTAGATAGTTATGTAGAGTTGATTTTCTACTTCATTATTGAAGATTTTGAACATTTCAAAAGCTTCATTCTTATGTGTCATCAAGTGCACACAATAATAGCGACTGTAATCGTCGGTAACAGTAATGAAGTGTCTTTTCACCAATCTTTGTCATTGTCATAAAAGGATCATATACATCCAAATGTATCATTCCTAATAAGTCTTTTGGTTCACACTTATCAAATAAAACATTTTCATTTGTTTCCAAAAGACCATTCTTTTGAAGTGTTTGAATCCAATTCTTGTTTATGTGACCAAGATGTCAATGTCAAAGATAATAATAATTTAAACCGATTTTAAGTTTCTTGGTGTTTAATGTATATAATGAGTTATTATGGGACGAATTATCATAAACTAATTCATGAATATCATTAAAAGGCATGTCCTTAAAATGAAATACATCATCCATAAAACTTAATACCATTATATACAAACTTTAAATCATGACCATATTGTTTTAATAGGAAACATTAATTATGTTCCTAGTCAAACTAGGTGCATACAAAAGGTTTTGAGAACAACTTCCAAACCATTTTAAGTCTCAAAATAGAGTTTCCCTCCTTTAAGCGCACATTTCTTTTGAACTCCTTTGCAACAATTGCAAGTATGAGTCTCACATCCGGTATCCAATACCCATGTGTTTGAAGAAATGACATTCAATACAATGTGAATCATGAAAATTGTATTCGTGGTTTGCCTAGCATTCCTCTTGTTTTTCAACTCCTTGAGATAGAGGAACAATTCCCTTTTATTGTCCTATCTCTACATACTCAAGGCATGGATCGTTCTCCTTTACATTAGGCTCATAAGCTTAGGTCTTTGAGGTTTTGCTTTAACCTTTGCTTTGATGTATTCCTTTCTTTTGGCAATAATTGCCTTAGGATCGAGATTGGCCATTTCTTATCATCTCACTCATTGATCGAGAGAATAGGTAGAACCTCTCTACCCATCCCTGCCTCGGTTGCTTTTGAGCATTGCGTGAATTTCACCGATACACTTGTCCCACCTGTTCATATTATAGTTTATTATGAATGTCTCAAACCTTTAGTTGGAAAATCAAGGATCAAATCCTTAGCCAACTACTTTGAGAGAGGACATCTAAGCATCTTGAGGCTATCAATGTGGCTTTTCATCTTAAGAATATTTAAGATGATATCGATTGGGTTTCTTCCATGTGACATGCATAAAGTGCTTGAACCGTTTTGAAGCAATCTTATTAGAGTTTGTTGAAGGAACATTTCCTTCAACTAGATTATCATGTCATATGCCCTATGATGTTCCAAACCCTTTTGGAGTTCGGGAATCATATTCTCAACATGAGGTAGGAAACTAGCACAGACTCTTTAATGTGCTTAAGCCAATCGTCAAAAGTCCTTAACATCAACAGCGTTGGTTGGTGAGACATGGGTTCGTCAAGGACATAGGCCTTGACTCATTTTGATAACGATTCTCAGTGATAGGGTATGGACGGTCGGGGTGGTAGCATTATTGTTTGCGGCCATGCTACAAAATTTACAAAGTTCTTATTAGTATTTCTTAAAATTTATTTTAATTATTAATACCCTTTTATGTCTCATAGACAATTAATAATTAAAATCTAGAATCCAACGTTACATTCAAATAATGGTTAGGTGACCTTTATCCCATTATTTAATTTATCAAGGTAGTCAATATTTGACAATTGCAAACTTTTGCAACTTCTAGCCTTATGGGATCGGTTAAACATCTTATGTTTGGTTGGCATGTTTAATCCCATCAACATCATTATACACCATGCTTCGGTGACCCTATGCACATGGTTTCCAATTCAAGTCGTCCTACTTACACACACGTGTGAGTTTTCACATGCAAGCGGTTAGGTGACCTTTATCCCACAAGTACGTTAGACTCACCTCAAACACACAAGTTCCCTATAAGTGGTTAGGTGACCTTTATCCCACAAATAGTTCTCAAGTGATTCGAGTGTCGTGTAAAAGGATGGTGTTAAACTTGTTTCGAAAGGGATTTTTGGTTTTCATTAATTCTAGTTTTGAAAACTCTATATACCTTGTATTTGCATGCTTTCAAATGCAAGGTATCCTATGGTTTATTTTTTAATAAAACCTCTTTTATTAAATCATTAATCCTTTTAATAACCTTTATATTAACCACTTAATGATTAGAAACCATAAATTTTCAGCTTGTTAAGTTTGCTAATGAGTTTGCTATGCATATCCAAATATCAAACAACAATCATACAACAAACAACCAAACAAGCATAATATAACAACCACAATGTGCATAACCATAACTACTATTGTGACCACACTTGTTTTGTGACACCCCGTAATTTCAGATTAACATTTTTCCAAAATCGTTGTCGTTAACATATACCCGTACACGCAAATACTCGAAACGTATACAAACACCGCCACAGACATCGTTAAACAAATTATTATAAGAATACTAACGCGGGTGTTGTAGGGAATTCACATAAACGAGATCACCTAAGGAATCCTATTAATTAATAGAGCTCGCTCGTCTAAGTCGTTATCAACCGAAACAAATTCGGGAACTCGGTACCTAAGTACAGGGACTAAACCTGTTAATTGGCAAACTGGGCTGGGTATAATACCCACCCACCAGCCAAACACTCCCATTTTCCCTGCTCTCTTTCTCTCCATCGCTCCTTCACCTCCGATTGTTCATCCTAGCACCCAAAACCACCCGATTGAGCTCGTTTTTGCCGGATTAAGCCACGCAACAGCTAAAGAATCACGATCCCAGCAGGTAGGCGACCATTTCCATCTGTTTTGACACCCGTTTCACTGCTGCAAGTATGAAATTCGGGTGTTCGGGTTCAACCCGAATGCATGTGGTCGTGGGGGTGCGTGTGAGGTCAATCAGAGTGTGCATTACCCTTAGACATGTTAGGAGAGTGTTTCTGGAAGTCTTGATTGTGATAAAACCGAGCACGGAACAGCCAAAGGCCGTTCGACCTGCCCAGCAGTCGCGATCTGCTGCAGTCCGCGACTGGGCCAACCGTGCGACTGAGACGTGCGATTGGTTCCTTCGCGCGATTGATCGGGGCGACTGGGATGAAACGTGCGAGTGAATGGTGCGATTGAGTCAGCCGAATGAATGTGTGCGATTGAGTCAGCCGAATGAAGGTGTGCGACTGGGTATCACCCGACTGAAGGACCAACCGCACGAATGAAGGTTCATTCGCGCGATTGGAAGTTGATTCGGGTGATTGGGGAATGTGTGGTACGACTGAACGCTGAGTCGCATGAATGAGGGTTCAATCGTACGAGGGAACTTGATTCGTACGATTGAAGGCCTATTCGTGCGAATGAAGTGTCCAGTTGTGCGTCTAGCCTTGTTATGCGATTGGAGTCATTTTGATGTGAATCCTTCTGGTGTGCGATGTGTCTATCGTGCGACGACAAGTTAACAACAATAAAGTGTCATTTCTTGACCACAAAGATTAAAGTCAACGCAATCAACAAGCACATACTTTTCAACCAAAAACAACGTAACTGTTTACAAATATCAACAACCCATTGAAATCTACATGAAGTCTAATACGTCTATGACTGCTTGTGTGTGTGACACCCACGACCGAACCCATGCGACCCGACTCAACTAAACATGTCTAGTAACGCTAAACACAACATTAACATTTAACACAACTGTCAATAGGTGTTTGACAGCGCATCGTAAACAACACTTGGGAAAAACTTTCATCCTACGCACTTGCTACATCATCGGTGAGTTTCACGGCCCTTTTTACATCTCTTTCCGTTTGGGGGAGAAAACATGCAAAACACATTTACATAATGGTTGTAGTAATATTGATATCGCTTGTTACGTTAGTGCAACACACTCTTGTCCCCGCACACTCGAACCGTTAGTAATGGGATTAGCGAGGTAATTTTGAGTAGTACTACTGGGTCTGACAAACCCCGCCGGGCTAGTCGCGCTAGCTTGATTGGAGGTCAAACGGGCGCACAATTGACCTAACATACGATTGCCACGGTCGGTTAAGACGTGGAACACCCCGTCATGGTCTGATGAGACATGACGGAACACATACGATTGCCACGGTCGGTCAAGACGTGGAACTTACGATTGCCACGGTCGGTTAAGACGTGGAACACCCGTCATGGTCTGATGAGACATGACGGAACACATACGATTGCCACGGTCGGTCAAGACGTGGAACTTACGATTGCCACGGTCGGTTAAGGCGTGGAACTTGCGCTTCTCACGGTCGGTAGAGACGTGGAGAACACACATTGGGACGTAAACAGTCAGCTTCGGTTCGAAACGCTAAGTAACAAGAACATAGGCTAGCTACCTAACGATATGCTTTATGACTAAACCATTGAAACGCATAACATGGAAACGCTTACGAATACATTTCTTGTTAAATTAAACCTGTGAACTCACCAACTTTATGTTGACACATTTTAGCATGTTTTCTCAGGTCACAGGAATGCTTAAGCTTATGAGGCACGCTTCAGGAAACGCACTCAGGACATGCATTCATCTAGTTTAATTTTTAGCATTGAACATTTTGTTTGAACATGGCTATTGTAACAGTATTGTAATGGATTTACTACTTTTGTACACGCTTCCGCATTATTGTAGACTCAGTTAATGTTCATTGAATGAAGTCAAATGTATGTTTTAAATTCATATAGTGTCGTTCGATATGACTGTGTCTGAGATCCTGGTATGTCACACGCCTAACGGTAAAACCCCGTTCGTGGAAATTGAGGGTGTGACAGATTGGTATCAGAGCCACAGGTTATAGAGAACTAGGATTGCATTGCATCTAGACTATAGCCTTAGACACAACACTAGTATTGCACAAACACTTTTACATGGTTACCACTATTGTGCAAACAACCTTCTGGTGTATTGATATTACACTGCTGAGCAAACATAACACTACGGGTATGACATGTGTGTCATTACCGGCTGACAGAGGGGCGGAGAATCCCGCTCGCTCACAACCAACGCTTACACTTGATCCTTCACTCGTGGAGTGAAAGCAACAACGAACTGAATCAAACATTTCCATGATTGGAACACGAAACTCATTTCTAACACACGCGATAAGCTTAACGATGACAAACAAAAAGAACCAACTCTCCACACTTGTTACTATTCCCAACATATCCTATCCTCTATGCTAACCTGAGCAGTAGATGAGGGACAACTAAGATATTCAAGTCGATTAGAGAATCGGACTTAGACACCCAATTCGCTTGTACAACTTTGGTACAACTCTAGTTATTTGACTCTTGGTATAACAACTACATCTTTGATGCTTCTATCATTGATGACACTCGGTACTGGACAAGGTATGTTATCTCGAATAGGAGGAACCATGTGTGACCATGCAAAGCAAATTAGAATCACGGGTGCACACGTAATTGTAATTTGTCGTGCATGAGAACACTGGCAACTCTATTGGGTGATAACGGTAATGGCCAGTACGAATTTCCAATTCCATACATAGGAGGCATACGGCCTCGGATCCTCATAAAGCCTTACTATCGATATGCGACCAAACCCCTCATTCTTACTAGCATGATACAATATATTATTATTGTCAATAATTATTATCTAGTTATTGATTAGTATGTGTTGTGAATTGAAGAAACCATGTCTGGAAGAGGACCTGGACGCCCGGGTGGACGAGGAAATATCACCCTGACTCAAGCCGAGCTGAATGCTATCATCAACGAGCGCGTGGCTGATGCGCTTGCAGCTTATGAACAGGCCCGCAATCAGGACCAGAACAACCAGAACCCGAATCGAGGAGGTCCAACAGTCTGTACCTTCAAGATGTTTATGGATTGCAAGCCTCATTCTTTCAGCGGCTCTGAGGGCGCTGTCACACTGCTTCGCTGGCTAGAGAAACTTGAGTCAGTGTTTGCCATGTGCAGCTGTCCTGATGAAAACCGGGTCAAGTACGCCTCCGGCACATTGGAGGGACCAGCCCTGACATGGTGGAATTCACAAGTCCAAACCTTAGGACTTGGTGCTGCAAACGGTATGCCATGGGAAGACTTCAAGATTCTAATGAAAGAAGAGTACTGCCCCAGGAACGAAGTCCAGAAACTGGAGGCAGAATTTTGGAACTTAAAGATGATTGGTTCTGATATCGAGGAGTATACGACTCGTTCGCACGAGTTGGCAGCATTATGTCCTCAGATGGTGACTCCGGCCTACAAACGGATCGAAAAGTACATCGATGGCTTGGCTCCTCAGATCCAGGCTAGCGTGATGGCTGCTGATCCTGTCACCATTCAGCAGGCCATCCGACTGGCCCATAAACTCACTGACCAGGCAGTGGCACAGGGCACCTTGCCCAAACGTGGCGCTACTTCTGGTTCTTCTGATCACAAGAGGAAATGGGACGGCAATAACAACAATAAGTCATCAAGCTCCAACAACACCCCGCAACAACAAACCAAAAAGTTTGACCCTTCAAGAAGCTTCAACAATCAGAACAACAATAACTATGGCCAGGGATCGAGTGGCTACGCGGGCAAGAATCCTAAGTGTAACCGGTGCAACTTCCATCACCAAGGCCCATGTGACCGACTCCGTTGTCAGAGATGTGGAAAGATGGGTCACGCAGCCAAAGACTGCCGGGGTGAAATAATGACTCAACAGCAACAACCCCAACAACAACGCCAGGGCGGAGCGACTAGAATCTGTTATGAATGTGGTAAGGAGGGCCACTACAGGAGGGATTGCCCGCAGCTGAAGGGTGGAAACAAGGGTAACAACGGGGGCAACGCTAAAGGTCGTGCATTCGTGATTGGTTCCGGTGAGGCAAGGGATGACCAGAACGTGGTAACTGGTACGTTTCCCTGAATGGTTGTTTTGCTACTGTACTATTTGATACTGGAGCTGATAGGAGTTTTGTTTCCAACAAATTCATTAAGTTCTTAGATGTAACCCTAGCTGTCATGGAACCTAGTTATGTGATAGAATTAGCTGACGGAAAACTAATCAAGGCAACTCATATCGCCAAGGGGTGCAGACTAGGATTATGCGGTCACGAGATAGATATAGATCTGATGCCTGTCACACTTGGTAGTTTCGATGTAGTCGTGGGTATGGACTGGCTATCCAAGAATCAAGCTGAGATCATTTGTGGAGAGAAAATCGTTCGTATCCCACTTCCTAGTGGCGAAATCTTATCGGTTCAGGGCGAAAGGAGTGGCATGGTCTCTGGAATCATCTCCTATATGAAAGCTCAGAAGTGTTTGCGTAAGGGTCATATAGATTTTCTAGCCATGGTCACTGAGACAGAACCCGAGGAAAAGAAAATTGAAGATATCCTTGTGGTACGCGATTATCCCGAGGTTTTCCCTGAAGACCTACCCGGTCTTCCACCGCATCGCCAAGTCGAGTTCCAAATGATTTAGTTCCGGGAGCCGCCCCTATCGCGAGGGCACCGTACAGATTAGCTCCGAGGGAACTACAAGAGCTGTCTATACAACTGCAGGAACTGTTAGATAAAGGTTTTATCAGACCTAGCTCATCACCATGGGGAGCCCCAATCCTGTTTGTCAAGAAGAAGGACGGAACTTTTCGCATGTGTATCGATTACAGAGAATTGAACAAGGCAACAATTAAGAACCGTTATCCTCTCCCGCGTATCGATGATCTGTTCGACCAGCTACAAGGGTCGAGTTACTATTTAAAGATAGACCTAAGATCGGGTTATCACCAGCTAAGGATTCGAGAGGAAGACATTTCAAAGACTGCTTTCAGAACGAGGTATGGTCACTACAAGTTCTTGGTTATGCCATTCGGGTTGACCAATGCACCAGCGGTATTCATGGACTAATGAACCGAGTGTGCAAACCCTACCTAGACAAGTTCGTTATTGTCTTCATCGATGACATCCTTATTTACTCAAGGAATAAAGAAGAACACGAAGAACACCTTAGACTGATTCTGAGCTATTGAGACGAGAACAGTTGTACGCAAAATTTTCGAAGTGTGACTTCTGGATGCGAGAGGTCCACTTTTTGGGTCATGTGGTCAATGAGAATGGGATACACGTTGATCCAGCAAAGATAGCAGCTATCAAGAACAGGGCTACGCCTAAGACTCCGACCGAGGTGCGACAGTTTCTTGGGTTAGCTGGCTATTATCGACGGTTCATCGAAGGGTTCTCGAAGATTGCTCAACCTCTCACCGCACTAACTCAAAAAGGCATCACGTATGATTGGGGTGATAAACAAGAATCTGCATTCCAGATCCTGAAGCAGAAGCTCTGTACAGCACCGATTCTATCCCTGCCTGAGGGGACAGATGATTTTGTAGTCTACTGTGATGCGTCTATTCAAGGCCTCGGTTGCGTACTGATGCAGCGCAATAAGGTGATTACCTATGCATCACGACAATTGAAGATACACGAGAAAAACTACACGACACACGACCTAGAGCTGGGAGCTGTGGTATTTGCACTCAAGATATGGAGACACTACTTGTACGGTACCAAGTGCACCATTTACACCGATCACAAGAGTCTCCAGCACATCTTTGAACAGAAGGAGCTAAATAAGAGACAACGTCGTTGGGTCGAGTTGTTAAACGACTATGACTGTACGATCAAGTATCATCCGGGAAAGGCCAATGTGGTAGCGGACGCCCTGAGTCGGAAGGAAACGCCCAAGCCAAGACGAGTTCGAGCATTGCAACTTACCATTCATACCGGTTTACCCGATCAGATCCGCAATGCTCAACTTGAGGCGTTAAAGGACGAGAATTTGAAAGCCGAATCGTTACGAGGTATGGAGAAGCAACTAGAAACCAAGCCTGACGGAATCCGCTACTTCATGGGTCGAACATGGATTCCCTTGTATGGAGGTCTACGGGAACTGGTGATGGACGAAGCTCACAAGTCTCGGTACTCAATCCACCCAGGTTCAGATAAGATGTATCACGATCTCAAAGTCCATTACTGGTGGCCGAACATGAAAGCTGACATTGCCACGTACGTAAGCAGATGCCTAACCTGTTCTAAGGTTAAGGTGGAGTATCAACGACCGCTGGTCTACTCCAACAGCCAGAAATACCAGTATGGAAATGGGAGCAGATTTCCATGGACTTTATCACGAAACTTCCTCGAACTCCCAGCGGATGCGACACCATTTGGGTGATCGTGGATCGCTTGACGAAATCCGCTCACTTCCTGGCAATCCGTGAGACTGATCGCATGGAAAAGTTAACTCGTATCTACTTAAGGGAAATAGTCTCTCGGCATGGTGTGCCGGTTTCCATTATCTCTGATCGTGACGCTCGATTCACTTCACACTTCTGGCAGTCCTTACAACGAGCACTAGGAACGCGGCTGGATATGAGCACCGCGTACCACCCCCAAACCGATGGCCAAAGTGAGCGTACGATCCAGACTCTAGAAGACATGTTACGTGCCTGCGTCATAGATTTCGGCAGCAGTTGGGAAACCCACTTACCGCTAGTCGAGTTTTCTTACAACAATAGCTACCACACATCGATCAAAGCTGCTCCATTTGAGGCACTTTATGGGCGTAAGTGCCGATCACCTATCTGTTGGGCGGAAGTTGGGGAAAGTCAACTCACCGGCCCTGAACTTGTGCACGAGACGACTGAGAAGATCGTGCAAATCCGTAACCGTATGGCAGCAGCCCGTGACCGACAGAAAAGCTACGCTGACAAGCGTCGCCGACCGTTGGAATTCCAAATAGGTGACAAGGTGCTTTTGAAAGTGTCACCTTGGAAGGGTGTGATTCGTTTCGGGAGACGCGGGAAACTGAGCCCTAGGTACGTGGGACCGTTTGAGGTTGTCAAACGGGTTGGCCCCGTAGCCTACCAATTGAACCTACCCGAAGAACTCCGTGGAGTACACAATGTGTTCCACGTCTCCAACTTGAGGAAATGCCTTACAGACGAAACTCTCATCGTCCCGTTGGACGAGATACATGTGGACGAGCAACTACATTTCGTCGAGGAACCAGTGGAAGTCATGGACCGAGAGGTCAAGACACTCAAACGCAGTCGTATCCCTATCGTTAAAATCCGTTGGAACTCGAAGCGTGGACCAGAATTTACCTGGGAACGCGAGGACCAGATGAAGAGGAAGTACCCTCAACTGTTCCAAAACCAGGCATCCACCTCTTAGATACACAGGTACTCTATCCCACATCACAAACTGTTGAGTCTTGTACTACCCCGTAAAAACCACGTGACATGATGTACTAATTTTCGGGACGAAAATTCCTGCAACAAGGGGATGATGTGACACCCGTAATTTCAGATTAACATTTTTCCAAAATCGTTGTCGTTAACATATACCCGTACACGCAAATACTCGAAACGTATACAAACACCGCCACAGACATCGTTAAACAATTATTATAAGAATACTAACGCGGGTGTTGTAGGGAATTCACATAAACGAGATCACCTAAGGAATCCTATTAATTAATAGAGCTCGCTCGTCTAAGTCGTTATCAACCGAAACAAATTCGGGAACTCGGTACCTAAGTACAGGGACTAAACCTGTTAATTGGCAAACTGGGCTGGGTATAAATACCCACCCACCAGCCAAACACTCCCATTTTCCCTGCTCTCTTTCTCTCCATCGCTCCTTCACCTCCGATTGTTCATCCTAGCACCCAAAACCACCCGATTGAGCTCGTTTTTGCCGGATTAAGCCACGCAACAGCTAAAGAATCACGATCCCAGCAGGTAGGCGACCATTTCCATCTGTTTTGACACCCGTTTCACTGCTGCAAGTATGAAATTCGGGTGTTCGGGTTCAACCCGAATGCATGTGGTCGTGGGGGTGCGTGTGAGGTCAATCAGAGTGTGCATTACCCTTAGACATGTTAGGAGAGTGTTTCTGGAAGTCTTGATTGTGATAAAACCGAGCACGGAACAGCCGAAGGCCGTTCGACCTGCCCAGCAGTCGCGATCTGCTGCAGTCCGCGACTGGGCCAACCGTGCGACTGAGACGTGCGATTGGTTCCTTCGCGCGATTGATCGGGGCGACTGGGATGAAACGTGCGAGTGAATGGTGCGATTGAGTCAGCCGAATGAATGTGTGCGATTGAGTCAGCCGAATGAAGGTGTGCGACTGGGTATCACCCGACTGAAGGACCAACCGCACGAATGAAGGTTCATTCGCGCGATTGGAAGTTGATTCGGGTGATTGGGGAATGTGTGGTACGACTGAACGCTGAGTCGCATGAATGAGGGTTCAATCGTACGAGGGAACTTGATTCGTACGATTGAAGGCCTATTCGTGCGAATGAAGTGTCCAGTTGTGCGTCTAGCCTTGTTATGCGATTGGAGTCATTTTGATGTGAATCCTTCTGGTGTGCGATGTGTCTATCGTGCGACGACAAGTTAACAACAATAAAGTGTCATTTCTTGACCACAAAGATTAAAGTCAACGCAATCAACAAGCACATACTTTTCAACCAAAAACAACGTAACTGTTTACAAATATCAACAACCCATTTGAAATCTACATGAAGTCTAATACGTCTATGACTGCTTGTGTGTGTGATACCCACGACCGAACCCATGCGACCCGACTCAACTAAACATGTCTAGTAACGCTAAACACAACATTAACGTTTAACACAACTGTCAATAGGTGTTTGACAGCGCATCGTAAACAACACTTGGGAAAAACTTTCATCCTACGCACTTGCTACATCATCGGTGAGTTTCACGGCCCCTTTTTACATCTCTTTCCGTTTGGGGGAGAAAACATGCAGAACACATTTACATAATGGTTGTAGTAATATTGATATCGCTTGTTACGTTAGTGCAACACACTCTTGTCCCCGCACACTCGAACCGTTAGTAATGGGATTAGCGAGGTAATTTTGAGTAGTACTACTGGGTCTGACAAACCCCGCCCGGGCTAGTCGCGCTAGCTTGATTGGAGGTCAAACGGGCGCACAATTGACCTAACATACGATTGCCACGGTCGGTTAAGACGTGGAACACCCCGTCATGGTCTGATGAGACATGACGGAACACATACGATAGCCACGGTCGGTCAAGACGTGGAACTTACGATTGCCACGGTCGGTTAAGACGTGGAACACCCCGTCATGGTCTGATGAGACATGACGGAACACATACGATTGCCACGGTCGGTCAAGACGTGGAACATACGATTGCCACGGTCGGTTAAGGCGTGGAACTTGCGCTTCTCACGGTCGGTAGAGACGTGGAGAACACACATTGGGACGTAAACAGTCAGCTTCGGTTCGAAACGCTAAGTAACAAGAACATAGGCTAGCTACCTAACGATATGCTTTATGAACTAAACCATTGAAACGCATAACATGGAAACGCTTACGAATACATTTCTTGTTAAATTAAACCTGTGAACTCACCAACTTTATGTTGACACATTTTAGCATGTTTTCTCAGGTCACAGGAATGCTTAAGCTTATGAGGCACGCTTCAGGAAACGCACTCAGGACATGCATTCATCTAGTTTAATTTTTAGCATTGAACATTTTGTTTGAACATGGCTATTGTAACAGTATTGTAATGGATTTACTACTTTTGTACACGCTTCCGCATTATTGTAGACTCAGTTAATGTTCATTGAATGAAGTCAAATGTATGTTTTAAATTCATATAGTGTCGTTCGATATGACTCTGTCTGAGATCCTGGTATGTCACACGCCTAACGGTAAAACCCCGTTCGTGGAAATTGAGGGTCTGACATGTTTGCCATCACAAGTGTGGTCATTTGGTCTTTCCTAAGGGTTGAATACAACACAAAATAGAGGTCTTCATAGACTCCCACTTGAACTTGCATCCATATGCTTCAAGTCCCTTTTGTGTCTTTGATGTCCATATTTGGGTCTTCATCTTGTGCATCTTCCTTTTACAAAATTATATCCTAATACATTTTTCTAATAACAGAAATGCACCTAATCTATTTATTACATAACCAAATGAATAAATAATTACAACCCAAATAATAAACATAAACATTACAACCCAATTGAATGAATTAAAACAATCATTCCAAACATTGTAAGCATCCAAACAACACAAGGCCAAAAGCTAGGTTATGCACTATTATATGACCAATCATAAACATTATTCAATAAACAAAATAAACCCATCAAACCCTAAATTTTCAGCCAACATAAACTGAAAATTTGGGTTGTTTGTTCAAACAAACAACAACCAAACATATCAACCAATTGACATTCCTATCTTTCAAAGTTTAATCATAAGCATGAAGATATAACTTTGAAAGACTTGGGGTTCATTAAATCAACCAAAATCAGTCCCTAATTAGTTGATTAACATCCTTTAAAATGATTTTTAAAGGATAAGAACAAGCAAGCTATTCACATAACCGGCTCTTGATGCCATTGTTGGTTTGTTCGAACATAAAATCATAGTTTAACCTCTTAAACTTTCTGAAAACGCAGCGGAAGTATAGCATTATAACCATGTTTATAAGCTGAAAATTATGTTCTTCAAGTGACCATTCAAGTGTATAAAACATACCAATAAATCAAAGGATCATTTATGTGAATTAGCAAGCTATGAACATAAGATGTTTGATGAAGATGGAGATGCCCAAAATGACTTAGTGAGCTGTGAAATACCTTACTGCAGCAGCAAAAATCAATCAAAATAAGATGTTTGATGAAGATGGAGATGCCCAAAATGCAGCCAAGACTTCAAGGATAGAAGTCCTCAAGCTAGTATACCCCAAGCTCCTTGCAAACACACCTTCTTGTTAGGTAGAAAACACCAAGAACAACTTGAAAACCCTCTAATTTGCTGCTGAAAACCCTCTTATTATGCTGCTGAATTCGTAGCATTTAGAGAGAGGATGAGAGAGTCTTGTTGTGTTGCATGCAAATGAGAATCATGATCATGGAATGCAAGAACCTTTCTTGTTATTAGAACACACCAAGAACAACACACAATCAGCTCAAAGTCCTGCTATTTTTCTGCTGAAAAACCGTGAGGTTTTTAAGAGAGGGAGAGAGAGCTAGATCGCTGAAATGTGGTCTTGCTTGCATGTGTGTTCATCAATCCATGTCATTAGAAGAAGAGAGAATATATCTTGCTAGTAGAGGGGACCAAGCATGCACATATGTGTGTGCTTCAAGAGAATAAACATGAGTTAGTGGGAACACATGACAAGTGCATGTGTGTCTCCACATGGGACGTTCTTTGAAGGCTGAAATGTGGGTTTTATTCTCTTATAATTAATACTTGATATTTATAAAATAAGTGGGTTTCTTTTATAAATGTCAAATATTAATACACACATATGTTGTCTCCTCTTTTAACTAGTTTATACAATTAACTAACTAATTGTATAAGTAGTATACTCTCATTATTATTTGGTGTTATACAACTAATTTAAATAACACTTCAAATAATATTATTGAGCAAAATATCCTAATAAATTGTTCCATCTCATATGCAACTTATTTAGAAATCCCATTTTCTAAATTGGTGTAAACATTTAATTGCATGATCATATCATCAATTAAATATTAATTGGTGTTTGCTAAGCTTGTTATTGGGTATAACCCGACTTGGATCATAACGTACTAACCACATCAATATTTTATGTGTCTTGGGCACATAGAATCCTACAATTTTATATTACTCACATTGTCAATGCGAGTTATTTATGAAGATTTGAAATCCATGACATAAATTGGTTTTCTAGCTTATTTATGCTAAGACTCAATTTTTGACTAAGTGCATTAACTACTTATGTACACGAGTTAATTCATGACAAATAACCAATATACAAGAAGCTAGGATACACTAAGGATAGTAATCACCAACCTTAAGTCAACTAAAGAGCTCAACCGCACGCATGTAATAACATCATGCTAATTCTAAACGTGAATCTTATATGTTCTAGTTAGGATTGCTTTGTTGATGATCATCACTATTCTTTATCAAGCTCTGAATTTGTATAAGGATACCAGGTGAGTTCTAGTGATCCCTTTTTACTTACTGTTTTTGGGATGAAACATGTTCTTCTGTTTTATGAACTATGATTGTGCTTTACTTGATGCTTGTATGAGGGACTTTGGATACCTGCTGATACTTATATCATGATCATTAATTGTTTTGGGAACCGCTTGTTTTATGTGGATAGATCTATTTGGAGAATCCCCCACGCACAGTGGCTCCCGCTACAGGGAGGTACCCCACTGAGATACTGAGGGGTCGTTTGTGGCATGTAACAGGTTTTGAATAAGAAACTATGGTGAACCATCCTGGCAGGAATGGTTCACTGTTCTGAGGCTTGGTTCCTTCCTTCGGGAATATCCGGTTAAACACAAGTTTAGAAGAGGCCAACCGGGGAACAAGTGCAGGGTTGATTGTGATACCCCACGATGACTGATACTAAAAATGATGCTTTTAAAATAAAATGAGATTTTTCATAAGCTTTTACCCTTGATTCTAAACTTTTAAATGTGGACTTTTAAAGTCCCTTTTGTTTAAGACTTAAAGCACATATGTTTTGAAAATTTTACTAATGGATTCTAAAGTGACTTTTGTTTTCTGAAACTTCAACCACTTGAACTCACCAACTTTATGTTGACACAAAATCTTTTTGAGCATGTCTTCAGGTACAGCTATGGAGAATAGTTGAGCTATAGAAGTTACCCAAATCCAAAGCAAGATACGAGGGTAGAGGTTAAAGACAAAGGTTGAGCCTAGAAGCCTTAGTTACTGAAGCTTCAAGAAATATTCACCAAGAGATTGATCACGACACCCATAGGTTGTAGGTTGAAGCACCTTGTGAATTGGAAACAAAGCCAATATTTTAATGTAAATATCATGTGACACTTTCTAATAAACCATTTAGTTTCCGCTGCATTTTGGTTGTTGTTTACTATCGTGACGTCCCACCTATCTAGGCCCGGGGTGTGACACAATTCACACAATTTTCCCGTAAGAGGTACCCATATTCTATTCATGAAGTATAACGTATCATCAGACTTAGGTACAAGTTTTCGAATCATTCCATGGAGATTCTCATCCTTCAATTTCTCTTCTTTCAAAGCTTCACGTTGAGCGTCACGGATCTGAGCTGTGAGATTTGTTTGGATGGTCAACCCTAGTGCACACCCACGTAAGGGTTTCTGTAACATCCGGTTTCTAAATCCGGACTTGTAAATTATATAATAGTTATGATTAATTAAATTAAGTTGAGTTGTTTGAGTGTTTAAATGTTCAGTCGCATAAGTCATATGCGAATGAACTTCAGTCGCACTCCTTACGTGCGATTGAGACTCAATCGTACGAATAGTAGGCGAATGAACTTTAATCGCATGATTCAGTCGTGCGAATGGTCCAGTCGTGCGACTGGAAGTGAGGCGGTGAAGTTGTAGGTATTGATAAGTAAGGCGGTGCAGAGGATTAAAAACAGATTTCTATCTGCATCATCTTCAATTTCTTGTTTTCCTTACACCCAAACACCCCTGTTCTTGTCAATCGACTAGGCGAAACCCCGTTTTGGTGAGTTTTGAACATCACGGATTAATCCGGAGATGTTATAAGCTGTGTGTATGATTGAATTTGATCCAATAACCTGTTTAAATCAGTAAATTGGTCTGGTTCATTTCTGAATTTAAAATCCAGGAATTCAAATCCAAGTTTTTGTGAAGTTTTGATGAAATAATGGTCTGAAACCATTGTAAACGATGTGTATAGGATCTGTTTTGAATATGGTATGATTTGGATGGTTAAAACTCAAATTTTGAGTGAGTTTGGATCAAAAACGTCAAGAACACAACTGCTGATTCGTTTCAGGCAAATGGGCTCAATCGCAGGCCTCAGTCGTACGAATGAGAGTTTAGTCATACGACTGAGAGCGAATGGAGGTTCAGTCATGCGATTGGAACCCAGTCGCCTGGTGGAAGTCCGAATAAAGATGAGCGAACACTGGATAAGAATGAGAGCTCAATCGTGCGAATGAATCATTAGTCGTACGACTGAAGGTTCAGTCGCATGGTTCATCCGCATAGGTCCAGTCGCATGATTGCTCATTCGCATAAAGTGTTCAATCGCATGAGGGCCCTGTTTGAGAATAAGTTTGCTGAATCAAGGTTTATTGTTTTAGATATACCTTGATTAGAGGAAGGACTAGTTACCTTGTGTACGTGGGTTGTGTAGACTGGTGAGGAAGTTGATAAGGTGAGTTCTAAGCCCTTTTCAAATGTTTGGTTTTAACATTCGGGCTAGCACACATACAATGATAAATGAATTGAATATTTTGGTACCAGAATTGTGATAGTGATGTTAATATGTTTCTAACAGTTTGTAAAGCTGTTAGGGGAAAGCGGGAGTAATGAATGATTACCTGAACATTGTTAATCATTACATGATAGTGATGATTTCAGTGGGTCAGGTAGAGTGCAAAAGATTGTCATCTCAGCATTGTTAATCATTACGTGATGGTAATGATTCCAATGGGTCAGATGGGGTGAAATGACTAATGAGAATATGTTAAAACTGGTGCTAAAAGAAAGAATGAGGGAGATATAAATGAATGTGATAATATTGGCAATAAATAAAGAAATGTTTTTAAAATGGTAATGTGATGTAAATCTCAACAGGCCAGTTAGGGTAAGATGCCTGGGTGTGAAACTGTACAGTTTGATAGGAGTGATGACGATCACTCAGCTTTATGAACATCTTATGGTGACGACCCTAGATGATTATTTGGCATCCTACTGGATGAGAGATAGTAACTGGTAGTTGCTGGATGTGGGCAACCGATGTTACTAGGTATGGGAAACTGGTAGTTGCTAGATGTGGGCAACCGACGTTTCTGGTATAGTAACTGGTAGTTGCTGGATGTGGGCAACCGACGTTACTAGGTATGGGAAACTGGTAGTTGCTGGATGTGGGCAACCGACGTTTCTGGGTATAGTAACTGGTAGTTACTGGATGTGGGTAACTGACGTTACTAGGTATAAGATCTGGTAGTTGCTGGATGTGGGCAACCGATGTTCGATGGGGCAAGGTCCAGTGGGACAAAGTAATGATAAAAGTTGATTATTGTAATATTGCTAATATGTGACTTTTGTGTGTAAATGTGCTGATAATGTTTTAATGAAAATTTAGAACTCACCAGTTTATCTGATGTTTTGAGTGTGTGTGTGTGCTAGGTAAGGAGGGATCCTCTGATAATAGAGGAAAGCAAGTATGAGCTGAACGAGGATGTTATCCCGGAGCAGTTGCTGGCATAGGATTTAGGGCTTGTTAATAATGTAAATAGGGCGATGTATAATTAAATACAATCATATGTAAAATGTTCTAAAAAGTTGGGTTAATATATAATAGTGTCTAAAGTCTTCCGCTGTAAATAGAAAGCTCTGATTTGTGTTTAAAATATTAATCCAACTGCGTGACGTGCCTCCGGTGCCCTGCCGGGTTTAGGGCGTCACAGGTTGGTATCAGAGCAGTAGTTAAAGGGATCTAGTATCATAATAACTAGACTTTAACTAGAAAATAGATATGCTGTTAGTCCAGGAGCTCTTGAATCAATCAAATAACATGAAGATTTGGATCAAAATGATAAAATATGAAGAACTTTTATGAACACTAAAGAACATCAATGAAAAACCCCATTTGATCCATAAAGTGATTACAAAATAATCTGAAAGTTGGAAACCCTAATCACCTAGTTCATTCAAACTTTTTACCCTAATTGTCATACTTTACTATTTATAGTAAATGACAATTTACTAATTACACTTAGGACCCTAAACTATGACAATTAGAAATTACAATTAAACCCAAATGTCTAAAAACAAGATAAAATATATTTTGTTCACACAAAATATATTTATTAACAATAAACATCCTAGACAAATATATCTTCAACGTCTTGTCTCTAATCTTCGTCCCGAACGTGATGTTTGACTTTTGATGACTTTGACCTTGACGTTGACTTTTGTTGACTTTGACTGTGTTGATAATATTAGACTATCTTTCAGACCCAACAATATTCCCCCTTAGTCTACTATTATCAACGTCTTTTATCGTGATCAGCACCGATAAGTCAACTGAACTTGATCTTCAATTTGGTAAGCTTCAGTCTCAATGTTGAGGTCCAACAATATTCCCCCTACACTGATGCTTCCCAAATTTTGTTACTGAAGATCTTTATCTCACAAGTTCCCCCTTTTGCATGCTCCCCCTTGTTGTGTGCATCCTCTTGATTATAGAGGAAACCCTTTCTTGAATTTCTGAGTGGTTCAGAAGATGTAGTAAGAGGATTCCTAGCTTGGTATCTTCTGTAAATTTGAGGAACAGGTTCTCTGGTCTGGTTCATTGCTCAGGTGATGATCGGCCATCACTTGTAGCAAAATCTGCAAGACAATCACAAACACAATCTCGACATTTCTAATTAGATCATTTCATTTTAACAAGATAAACCCGTGTTTATCTGTGTATGAAAACAAGCGAACCCGTGTTCGTTTGTGTGTGCAATTTCGCGTGAAATGCATGAAAATATGAGATGATTTCAATAGCGTAATATGGAAGACCTAAAAGTATTTGAAATGAAAATTTATTATATTTTATTATTATATATATATATATTAATTTTAATTAATTTTTTTTAATTTTATATATCTATTAATTTTTTTTATAACCGAGAACTGAATCGATTTATGAGATCACATCCTCAAAAAATACTTTAGCATAAAGATGAAATTAATCATCGACAAGCAATGAGATCATACTGATAACTGAATCCAATCACAGTCTTTGAATGATTTTGAAGTTCTCAAACAGATCAATAACGATTGCTGATATGTTTGTCCACTTAAACCCATGCCCTATCTTTTTCAACAAGCAGCAGATGATTCGTTAAGGTTCGATTAAGCACTTTAGAATGCTAGGAACCCACAATCATTTGGCAAAAACCCTTACCCAACCTCAGGATTTCTTGAATTTTATTACGATCTTTATGGAACAAGGCTTGTGCATTAGTGTGCAAGTGATTATCAACAGAATATTGTATTCTGTGATGAATTCATCGTTAGACGATTTGACACAACCTAGATCAAAATGGTGAGAGCTCCAGGTCTATACTCACGTATAACAAAGGAGATGACCATTTAATCATGTGCCGATGAGAGCTCCAGGTCAGTACTATCGTACAGCAAAGGAGATCATCACTCCAGGTCAGTACTTCCGTACAGCAGAGGAGATTAGCACAAACACAAGACATATAAATACACCAAACATGACAAAGAGATAGAGATATAGCTTATATGATTTGCATCATGGTGGGCGAAAGATCAATTCTCAATCCAATTTTTGTCGGGACTCAGTTTTCGTGCAGGCCAAATGATTGCGTAAATCCAGACATCCTTAAGCATATATTTTAATTTAAATCATCATGTTGCTGTCTACTTTATTGTTCAGGCTGAGCCTACCAAGCATATCATTAAAGAATCTGTTTGTTTTTCTATTATTTTTGCATTAAAAATAAGATGTAAATCAGATAACAGCATCAGTTACTATCATTTCTCATTTTAAAAACACAAGTCATGCAAAAACAAGCATTTCAAGATGATATACAATCATTTCTCAGTCATCTCGAATCAAGTTCCCAGTTCTCTTTTCATTTCTTTTCATTTTATTTAATTTTGATATACTCTCCTCCTAAATTTTTATTTTAGCAAACCAATTTTAGTTTTTTTTATGTTTTTTTTTTAATTTTTTAAACTGTACAAAAATAGAAATTTACCAAAGAAGGTCTTCCAAACTATACCGATTATCAAGATAAGAAATGAATTATCAAGAAATATGCAAAGATGGTGAAGTGAGAACTGTGATTGTGCAGATAAAAATCCAGATTGTGGATAAAATACCATGACCTTAACCTGTTTGTTCCGCCTCAAATTTGAATTATGAACAATCCCTGTCAGTAAACCGGATTACTAACAGTCCTCCTGAATTGTTCCTGCACTCATAAACAGATTAGTTAGAAAGGGGAACCCAGGCCATCGAAGTCCTGGGAGTTCCTTTTTCATCAATATAAGTTACAAGCTTCTGCACACAACCATTTAAACAATCGGGGATTGCTGTATCTTTCTTTTTAATTTGCCAAATTTGTTTCGGTTCAATAACTTGGATTTGAATGAATTAAATTTGGAAATCATTTTTGTTTAAGACTAGAAGGAAAAGAATTTGGTGATGAAGCTTTGGTCATTTTCATCTTTGTATCATGTGAAACCGGCTTCACATGAAAAGGTTTGGAGGGAGGGTTTTTCATCCAACCATTCAAAGATGTGTGTTGTTTACCTCTTGATCCAGAGAAGCAACCCGTGTTGCCTTTACCGTCTGGAGCATTCCTTTGAACCTGAGGACACTTCTTTAGCACGTGACCTTCTTTTCCACATCTAAAACAAGCCTTGAAAGGCTTTTGGTTATTTGTAGTCCCGTGGACAGTAAGAGAGGATGCAGCATGTTCTGATTTTGTTCCAGAAGATGAGAACTGAACATTCTTATGAGAACCTTTTTGTATGACTGGTGACTTGGCACACTTTGAGGTAGATTTGTGACAAGCATGATGGATAGAAGATGAAGATGGTGAGTGCTTCTGCTGAGTTTTGGAGGAACTGCTGATTTGTTTAGCAGGTGGGGATGAAATTCGGATAGGTCTTGATTCAACTTTTGGAAGCATTTGAGACTTGACAATTTTAGGAGATATCATGATCTGTGATGTGTTTGATTCATCATCTGAACTTATCCAGTCTCGTATACACAGATCTTTCTCCAACGGATCTTGATTGACACCTCCTTTTGTGTCGGCTTCAGTTATAGGATTCTGATTGCCTGACGATGCAACAACTGTTCCTTCTTTGACAAACCTGACAGGAACAAACGAAGGAATGTTACCTGTTTTGAATTTGTTAAAGAAGATTGGAGAAGCAACTGATACTGGTTTTGGAGCATCAGATGTAGAATTATCATTTTGCACATCAGATCCTTGCTTGATGAGTCCCAAACCTGCAGGAGAATCATATTCATCTCTAACCTCTTTAAGATTAACGTTGCTTAAACCTGCATTTAAACTATTAGTTTCTGTAGCTTCAATTAAATCATTAGATGGATGAGGTTGAGGCATAGGAGAGTAACAATGGGTGCTAGGAGGAGGATAAACATATGGATTTTCACCACAACCCACTCCCGTTTTAATCCTAGCTCCCCTCTGTTTACACAGTAGCTCTTCCTGTTTCATTCCAGATATGGTCCATCTATCAAGCTTTGTTTTAAGCTTGCTTATTTCAAATTCAGCCAAAGTGACTCTTTCGTTTAAAAGATTGATTTCAACGTTTCTTTCAAGAAGAGTTCGTTTTAAATGATCATTTTTTTTAAAGCTTCATTTAATTTTATGAAATACTTGGCTTCATTCTTTTTAAGTTCCGCGTTTATGGTGGTTAATTCCTTTTGGTTATCTAAAAGTAACCTATTAGCTTTATACACACCAAATAAACGGATTTTACAAGCAGAAGAACACATATCCTGAACTGTCTCGTATGGAAGATCCAGGATGACTCTTTCAGCAGCAAGAGCCTTCTCACAGTTGCAAACTCTGGTATTTTGATTCCATTCCTCTTCCTTCTCAGCATCACAAACTTCAACATTCAACTCAGCTCCATCTTTACCTATTGATGTCTGTTTAAGCTCCTGTTGTACCTCTTCAGTTCCAGGTTTCGGTAAACCATCGGAATTGGTGCCAGAATCTGATCTCTCTTCTGGTTTCTCTTTGGAGTTTGAAGTGATCGTTGGAGTTGGATATGTCGCTTCATAGTACACACAACGTTTGATATCTAACTCAATTTGTTTCAGTTTGTTGACCACCTCCATCAGTTTGTAATCCTGAAAATTTCTATCTCGTTTAATCGACTTGCCGTGAGAACTCCATTCTGGTGGGAGGGAATCAAGGAATCTCCGAACTTGTTCATGATTTCCCAATTGAGCATCAAACTTTTTCAGATTGCTTGCTACCAACAGAAAACGATCAACAAAATCAGACATCTTTTCATTCTTTAAAGCTGCAAAATTATCAAACCGACATTGTGCAATTGTGAGATCATCAGATTCGAAGGATTTATACAGTTCTGCAAAAGCCATTTTTTTAATCTATTAATAATTTTGAACAATTAAACGCCTTAAAAATATTTTTCTAAAAAATTGTAAAATAATTCTCCCCCGGGAAAAATATATTCTTAAATGTCACACTAGAAAATCTTAGCAACTGGGGTCAAGCTGCCAGGTCAGCTTGCTTTTTTTTTTAATAAATCGTTTAAAATCGTTGAATATTTCTTCCTCAGGTTTTTTCTTAAATGAACTATTTCTTTGATTTTTAACTAGCCCACGAATCAATTGTTAAAAAAAATCAGCCTAATATGTTGAACCCAAACCCAGCCCACTTATAATTATTATAATGGCTCAAGAGTTCAAATAAGAAACCCGGCCCAACGTTTAAAATTAATATATTTGGCCCAACTAATGAATGAAGGCCCAGATGCAGTCCAAACTTTTGAAACCCTAACGTCAAATAAAACACAACAAACACAAACACTTCACTTTAAACTCTTATTTCTTCTTCTTCTTCCTTTGAACACCCTGCCAACACCAAATCTCCTCCTCCTCTTCTATCCAACAAGAATCTGGGTTCTACCCCACCCAAAACCCGTTTGTTTACAACAACAACCACAACCACAACCAACCCATCATTTCTTTGCTTTTCTCGTGCCTCCGATTCTCTTCACCGCAGCTTTCTTAGCCGCCGGCTTAGGAGGCGACGCTGCAGCTTTCTTCCCCGGTGTTCTTCTAGTGGATGTCCGAGCAACCTTCGCCGCCGGCTTCGTCGGCGTCTTCGGCTTTGCAGCTGCTTTTCTCTTCGCCGGAGCTGCAGCTTTCGGCTTTGCAGCTGGTTTGCTTAGCTGGTTTTGCTTTTGGAGCCGGTTTGGGCTTAGCCGTGGCTTTCGGCTTAGCCGTGGCTTTCGGCTTCGCCGGAGCTTTAGATTTTGGAGCAACAGTTGTCTTCTTCTTCACCGGAGCTTTAGATTTGGTGGTGGTTGCAAGGCCGCCCTTAGAGGAGGCGGCTGCCAACG
Source organism: Flaveria linearis (assembly GCA_024085815.1). Lineage (NCBI taxonomy): Eukaryota > Viridiplantae > Streptophyta > Magnoliopsida > Asterales > Asteraceae > Flaveria > Flaveria linearis. The sequence goes on along the minus strand of CM044014.1, from coordinate 41,983,237 downwards.
GTGGCGACGCTTGCGGAGATCTGTGATTTTGGTGGTGGTATACAGCAGATCCACGGGATGCAGGTGGTGTTGGGATTGAGAGTGGTGTTGAATCAGATTTGTCTGTGGGTGGCGGTTTGGGGTTTCCGGTGGTGGTGGTGGTGGTGGTGTGGTTGGGTTTCCGGTGATGGTTAAATCGGTTCAAGGTTCTTCTCGATCTTTAATCCGATACTGTAGTTCAATTTGGTTTCTTTGTTGAACTTCTTCCGATAATCTGATCATCCCCTTTGTTTATCAATCTGTTTCATTCATCTAGTTTCTTGATTTCGTGGGTCGATTGGGTCAATAAGAATATGGTGATGTGGTGTTAACCGACCGTTGATTTGGGGTTATTGGTTTGATGGATCTGAAAGTGGTCTGTGGTTCTGATTTGGGTTTGGCTGTGTAATTTCGCAGGTGTAGATTCACAGGAAATGTAGATTCGCCGGAAAACTATAGTTTCGCCGGAAAACTATAGTTTCGTCGGAAGTTTCGCCGGAGTTACAGTTTCGCCGGAAAAGTACAGTTTCGCCGGAAAACGTGTGAAACTGCTAGTTGGCGAAACTGTTAGTTTGGCCTGTAATTTCGCCGGAAACTTTGAACTTTCGTTCAGAATGATGCTAGTTTCGCCGGATAAAGATTTGAAGGTTTTCAAGGCTGCCAAGAACACCAAGAACACACACTAGTGTGTGTGAGAGAAACTTCTTCAGATTTGAATTTTTCTTTCCATTTCTTGTGTAAAATATGTTGTAGATCTGAAATATATTTTGAATATCTTCAAATTTGTAATAGATTGTTGTAGATCTGATGATTTGATTGTGATTGAGATGAAATTTGAATTTTCAGATCTACTTTCTCTCTCTAGAAACTCAGTTTCTCTCTCTAAAAATTGATGAATATCTTCAAAATCAGCAACAGAGATTGATTCAAGTTGGCTCTGATACCAAATTGTTAGTCCAGGAGCTCTTGAATCAATCAAATAACATGAAGATTTGGATCAAAATGATAAAATATGAAGAACTTTTATGAACACTAAAGAACATCAATGAAAAACCCCATTTGATCCATAAAGTGATTACAAAATAATCTGAAAGTTGGAAACCCTAATCACCTAGTTCATTCAAACTTTTTACCCTAATTGTCATACTTTACTATTTATAGTAAATGACAATTTACTAATTACACTTAGGACCCTAAACTATGACAATTAGAAATTACAATTAAAACCCAAAATGTCTAAAAACAAGATAAAATATATTTTGTTCACACAAAATATATTTATTAACAATAAACATCCTAGACAAATATATCTTCAACGTCTTGTCTCTAATCTTCGTCCCGAACGTGATGTTTGACTTTTGATGACTTTGACCGTGACGTTGACTTTTGTTGACTTTGACTGTGTTGATAATATTAGACTATCTTTCAGACCCAACATATGCCAGCAGGGATAGCTAGATAGAATAGTTTATTAAAACAAGAAAAGGTGATGGGATATCATGAGAAGGAATAACGAGAATAGTAAAAGTAAAGTAAACAATTAATAGTACTTGGCCAACATTATTAATAATTCACTTTACTTATTGTATTCTAGTTATATACTTACATGCGAGTACCAAATAATCCTGATCTCGTTTTAATAGGTTATGGCTGATAGGGAGAGTGAAAGAATGCAAGGTGGAACCTCGGAAAGAAATGTCGATGAGAGCGCCGAGGTGCTTAGTATGACGAGACAGCAATTCCGTGATGCAATTGCTGAGGAGGTTCGTAAAGCCTTGAATGCAGCTAGACCTGATGAAAGTAGGAATGTTGATAAAGCTGAGGGGTCTAGTGAGAGAAAGGGAGTTACGTATAGCCAGTTTAAAGAGTGTAATCCTCCATGATTTTCTGGGGCTATGGATGTGGTAGCCACCTACAAATGGCTTCGTGAAATGGAAGCCGTGATCAAACTGAGTGAGTGTAGGGAGGATCAGAAGGTAAAGTTTGCAGCCCACTCGTTTGTAGGTGAGGCTCTGTATTGGTGGGATACGATTATCTAGACGTTAGGCGAGGAGGCTACTGACAAAATGTTATGGCCTGAATTTAGAAAGTTAGTGTCGGACAAGTTTTGTCCGAAAGGCGAGATGGATCGAATAGAAATGAGTTTCCTGCAATTTCAGGCAGGTAATATGTCTCATAGGGAATACACGTCTAAGTTTAAAGAGATGGCGTGATTGGTGCCTCATTTGGTGGTTCCTGAAGAAAAGAAAATTTTGAGGTATACACAGGGGTTGCCTCAGGAGGTTAGAAAGTTGGTTAGATCATCTGCTCCGAGTAGTTACCAGTTAACGGTCAACTTAGCTGCAGATATGTATCAAGAATTTTATGGTAGTAATGTTGCTCCTGATGGAAGTAAAAGGAGGCGTGAAGAAGCTGTAGTGCAAAGAAGATTTGAGAATCCAAGTTTTCAAAAGAAGGGTAGGTTTGGAAGGGGTCAATTTCCGAGGAATGTCAGAAATGAGCTGCCACGTTGCGGGAAATATGGTAGGCTACATCAGGGTGAATGTATGATGGGTAGCAGGAATTGTTTTAGATGTGGAAAGATGGGACATTATGCTAATGAATGTAGTGAAGGTCCTCATAAATGTTATGAGTGTGGAGAAACGGGGCATATCCGAAGTGAATGTCCAAAGTTGGTAGTTAGAAAGCCTGAACCGGTTAGATCGATGAAAGGGCCAGGAGAGGGGTCGAGTGTGGCCAAGGGGCGAGCATATTCTATGTCAGCTAGTGAGGCTAAAGCTTTGCCAGATGTAGTTTCAGGTACGTTTCAAAAGAATGGAATTCCAGCTAATGTGTTATTTGATTCTGGTGCGAATGGAAGTTTTGTATCAATTGATTTTTGCCCTATGCTTGCATGTGAAGTTCGGCCATTAGAGGTAGCTTTTGTAGTTGAAACTGCTAATGATAGATCGGTGATGATTAGTAGTATGATTGATGGTTGTTATATTGAATTAGAAGGATATAGGTTGCCTGTTAAACTATATCCAATGGTATTAGGAGGGTTTGATGTAGTTTTGGGTATGGATTGGTTGGCAAACCATGAAGCCCATATTGTATGTAATAAGAAGTTAATTCAATTAAGAGCACCGGATGGGAAAACGATTAATGTATATGGTGATAGAGAGGAGTCAACTGTGAAAATAATCTCTATGATAAAAGCTGATAACTTAATGAGCCGCGGGTGTGCATCTTATTTGATATATGTAATTGAATCTCAAAAGCCTGTAAGAAAGATAGAGGACATTCCTGTGGTTAGAGATTTTGTAGATGTGTTTCCAGAAGAATTACCGGGTATTCCTCCAGATCGTGAAGTTGAGTTTAGAATTGATTTAGTTCCGGGAGCTAAGTCAGTTGCTAAGTCACCTTATAGATTAGCTCCATCGGAATTGAAAGAGTTAATGAAGCAGACTGAAGACTTGCTAGAAAGAGGTTCTATTAGACCCAGTTCTTCCCCGTGGGGTGCTCCAGTATTGTTTGTGAAGAAGAAAGATGGGAGTATGCGTATGTGTATTGATTACAGAGAATTAAACAAGTTGACAATAAAGAATAAGTATCCACTCCCACGAATAGATGATTTGTTTGATCAGCTACAGGGAGGCGGTTGGTTTTCAAACATAGACCTTCGTTCGGGATATCATCAGTTGAAAGTCAAGGAAGAAGATATACCTAAGACAGCGTTTCGCACACGTTATGGTCATTATGAATTTCTGGTTATGTCTTTTGGGTTGACGAATGCCCCTGCTGCCTTTATGGATTTGATGAATAGGGTGTGCAAGCCAATGTTAGATCGATCAGTAATTGTGTTTATTGATGATATATTGATCTATTCAAAGAATGAGGGAGATCATGCTTGCCATCTTCGTGAAGTGTTGGAAAGATTAAGAAAAGAAAGGCTTTATGCAAAATTTTCTAAGTGTGAATTTTGGTTGCGGGAGGTATAGTTTTTAGGGCATGTGATTAATGCAGAAGGTATTTTAGTAGATCCTGCCAAGATTGAAACAGTAGTGAGGTGGAGTCCTCCAAAGACACCATCCGAGGTCTGTAGTTTCTTGGGTCTGGCTGGTTATTGTAGAAGGTTTATTCAGGATTTTGCCAAAATCGCATCCCCGTTAACGAAACTGACGAGGAAGAATGAAGAATACGTTTGGGGACCAGAACAAGAAAAAGCATTTCAAGAACTGAAGCAGAAATTAACCCAATCACCAGTGCTGTCGTTGCCAGATGGAAATGAAGATTTGGTGATTTATTCAGATGCTTCGTATCAAGGTTTAGGCTGTGTATTGATGCAGAGGGGACGAGTGATTGCTTACGCTTCCAGACAGTTGAAAGAACATGAAAAGAATTATCCGACACATGATTTAGAACTAGCAGCAGTGGTATTTGCCTTGAAGATATGGAGGCATTACTTATATGGAACGAAATGTATGATTTACACGGATCATAAGAGTTTGAAATATTTCTTTGATCAGAAGGAATTGAATATGCGCCAGCGGTGATGGTTAGAATTGGTGAAAGATTATGATTGTGAAATACTTTACCATCCGGGCAAAGCAAATGTGGTTGCTGACGCGTTAAGTAGAAAGAATGAACACCCTTCGATTCGAGTTAAGTCATACAAGTTAGTGATAACCCCGGATTTTATGCATCAGTTACGAGAGGCTCAATTGGAAGCATTAAAAGAAGAGAACATGAAGCGGGAACGAATGAAGGGTCAAACAAAGGATCTGGAAGAAAATAGTTCTGGGGTTAAGATAAAATGTGGTCGTATGTGGATTCCGATTAAGATGATAGAGTTAGTTCTAGATGAAGCCCATAAATCCAGATATTCTATACACCCTGGTGCGACTAAGATGTACAAGGATTTAAAACAAGAATATTGGTGGCCCGGTATGAAGTTTAATGTGATGCAGTATGTGAATAGGTGTTTGACATGTCTTCAGGTCAAAGCTGAGCATCAAAAGCCATATGGTAAGCTTCAACCCTTAGAGATTCTGAAATGGAAGTGGGAAGAATTGACAATGGATTTCATAACTAAGCTCCCGTGTACAACTAAAGGTTATGATACCATTTGGGTCATAGTAGATAGATTGACACGTAGTGGGCATTTCTTACCAACTAAGGAAACGTATAACTCCGAGAAGTTAGCAGAATTGTTTATTCGAGAAATTATTGCTCGTCATGGGGTACCAGTATCTATTGTGTCAGATAGAGATACACGTTTTACTTCGAGATTTTGGAGAAAGTTTCATGAAGATATGGGTACTCGTTTATTACATAGCACATCTTTTCACCCAGAAACTGATGGGTTGACTGAAAGGACTATCCAAATAGTTGAAGACATGTTACGAGCTTGTGTTATAGATTTCGGTGGTAGCTGGGATAGTCATCTGCCATTAGTTGAATTCTCCTACAATAACAGTTATCATTCTACAATTGGGAGAGCCCCTTATGAGATGTTATATGGAAGAAAATGCAGGAGTCCGATATGCTGGGGAGAAGTTGGGCAGAGAGAGTTGGGCAGTTTGGAAATTGTACAGGCTACGAATGAGAAACTGGATCAGATCAAAGCTCGGTTTAAAGCAGCTCAGGATCAACAAAAGTCTTATGAAGATAAAAGGCGAAGGCATACAGAGTTTGAAGTAGGAGATAGAGTTATGTTGAAAGTATCTCCTTGGAAGGGAATTATCAGATTCAGAAAAAGGGGAAAGTTAAGTCCTCGTTTTATAGGACCGTTTAGAATCATAGAACGAATTGGGGAAGTGGCCTATAAACTAGAATTACCCGATCAGTTGCAAGGAATCCACCCAACTTTTCACGTGTCACAGTTGCGCAAGTGTTTGGCCGATGAGAATGCTTGTGTACCATTAGATGATATAGAGGTGGATGATAAGTTGAACTATGTTGAGAAACCTACTGCTATAGTAGACAGGAAGGTGAAAAGGCTGAGGAATAAAACTATTGAGTTAGTTAAAGTGCAGTTGTCGAATAGAAAGGGATCTGATTTCACTTGGGAATCAGAAGATGAGATGAAGAGAGATTATCCCCAGTTGTTTGAATAGTTGGTTTCGAGGATGAAACCTATTTAAGGAGGGGAGAGTTGTAACATCCGGTTTCTAAATCCGGACTTGTAAATTATATTATAGTTATGATTAATTAAATTAAGTTGAGTTGTTTGAGTGTTTAAATGTTCAGTCGCATAAGTCATATGCGAATGAACTTCAGTGGCACTCCTTACGTGCGATTGAGACTCAATTGTACGAATAGTAGGCGAGTGAACTTCAATCGCACGATTCAGTCGTGCGAATGGTCCAGTCGTGCGACTAGAAGTGAGGCGGTGAAGTTGTAAGTGTGGATAAGTAAGGCGGTGCAGAGGATTAAAAACAGATTTCTATCTGCATCATCTTCAATTTCTTGTTTTCCTTACACCCAAACACCCCTGTTCTTGTCAATCGACTAGGCGAAACCCCGTTTGGTGTGTTTTGAACATCACGGATTAATCTGGAGATGTTATAAGCTGTGTGTATGATTGAATTTGATCCAATAACCAGTTTAAATCAGTAAATTGGTCTGGTTCATTTCTGAATTTAAAATCCAGGAATTCAAATCCAAGTTTTTGTGAAGTTTTGATGAAATAATGGTCCGAAACCATTGTAAACGATGTGTATAGGATCTGTTTTGAATATGGTATGATTTGGATGGTTAAAACTCAAATTTTGAGTGAGTTTGGATAAAAAACGTCAAGAATACAGCTGCTGATTCGTTTCAAGCGAATGGGCTCAATCGCAGGCCTCAGTCGTACGATTGAGAGTTTAGTCGTACGACTTAGAGCGAATGGAGGTTCAGTCGTGCGATTGGAACCCAGTCGCCTGGTTGGAAGTCCGAATAAAGATGAGCGAACACTAGATACGAATGAGAGCTCAATCGTGCGAATGAATCGTTAGTCGTTTGACTGAAGGTTCAGTCGCATGGTTCATCCGCATAGGTCCAGTCGCATGATTGCTCATTCGCATAAAGTGTTCAATCGCATGAGGGCCCTGTTTGAGAATAGGTTTACTGAATCAAGGTTTATTGTTTTAGGTATACCTTGATTAGAGGAAGGACTAGTTACCTTGTGTACGTGGGTTGTGTAGACTGGTGAGGAAGTTGATAAGGTGAGTTCTAAGCCCTTTTCAAATGTTTGATTTTAACATTCGGGCTAGCACACATACAATGATAAATGAATTGAATATTTTAGTACCAGAATTGTGATAGTGATGTTAATATGTTTCTAACAGTTTGTAAAGCTGTTAGGGGAAAGCGGGAGTAATGAATGATTACCTGAACATTGTTAATCATTACATGATAGTGATGATTTCAGTGGGTCAGGTAGAGTGTAAAAGATGGTCATCTGAGCATTGTTAATCATTACGTGATGGTAATGATTCCAATGGGTCAGATGGGATGAAATGACTAATGAGAATATGTTAAAACTGGTGCTAAAAGAAAGAATGAGTGAGGTATAAATGAATGTGATAATATTGGCAATAAATAAAAGAAATGTTTTTAAAATGGTAATGTGATGTAAATCTCAACAGGCCAGTTAGGGTAAGATGCCTGGGTGTGAAATTGTACAGTTTGATAGGAGTGATGACGATCACTCAGCTTTGTGAACATCTTGTGGTGACGACCCTAGATGATTATTTGGCATCCTACTGGATGAGAGATAGTAACTGGTAGTTGCTGGATGTGGGCAACCGACGTTACTAGCTATGGGAAACTGGTAGTTGCTGGATGCGGGCAACCGACGTTTCTGGGTATAGTAACTGGTAGTTGCTGGATGTGGGCAACCGACGTTACTAGGTATGGGAAACTGGTAGTTGCTGGATGTGGGCAACCGACGTTTCTGGGTATAGTAACTGGTAGTTGCTGGATGTGGGTAACCGACTTTTCTAGGTATAAGAACTGGTAGTTGCTGGATGTGGGCAACTGATGTTCGATGGGGCAAGGTCCAGTGGGACAAAGTAATGATAAAAGTTGATTATTGTAATATTGCCAATATGTGACTTTCGTGTGTAAATGTGCTGATAATGTTTTAATGAAAATTTAGAACTCACCAATTTATCTGATGTTTTGAGTGTGTTGTGTGTGCTAGGTAAGGAGGGATCCTCTGATAATAGAGGAAAGCAAGTATGAGCTGAACGAGGATGCTATCCCGGAGCAGTTGCTGGCATAGGATTTAGGGCTTGTTAATAATGTAAATAGGGCGATGTATAATTAAATACAATCATATGTAAAATGTTCTAAAAAGTTGGGTTAATATATAATAGTGTCTAAAGTCTTCTGCTGTAAATAGAATGCTCTGATTTGTGTTTAAAATATTAATCCAACTGTGTGACGTGCCTCTGGTGCCCTGCCGGGTTTAGGGCGTCACAGTTTTGCACGCTCCTTTCTACTTAAGGCATTGGCCTTACCTGGGTGATAACGAATATCACAGTCGTAGTCATTGAGCAATTCCATCCAACGTCGTTGTCTCATATTGAGCCCTTTCTGCTAAAGATGTGCTGGAGACTCTTATGATGTGTAAAGATTGTACACTTTGTACCATATAGGTAGTGTCTCCAGATCTTGAGTGCGAAAACTACTACTCCTAACTCCAAATCATGAGTCGTGTAGTTCTGCTCATGCACTTTAAGTTGTCGTGATGCATAAGCGATCACTTTATTGTTTTGCATTGTAAGGCCCCGTTCCCGGGCACCTCACAGTTGGTCATTCATCGCGCATAAAACATTTTAAAACGTACATTTATCTTGCAGCGGAATTTAAAACTTTCTTTAATAACTAAAACATGTTATTTCATAACTTTACAACATTCTTTTTCATTTCAAAATACAATGACATGTCAAAATATTGATGCCATCCTCAACGAAACTAAGTAGTCACCCCATGCCATCCTCAGCAACATACCTGTCAACTGGAAACACATCAAAAGTCAGCGTTGCCGAGTGAGTTCTAGTTTTAAATAAAACATACTTTACTTTCCAATAAAAATGTTCTTACATACATGCGATCACACATCATACGTACACATAGATAATATTATTATTATCTTCTTTTCTCATTCATTCATTAGCTTTCGTTTGTGTACCGTTCATCGTTAACATTCACTTTCTTTCTTTTGTTCGTGCGTCTCTTACATACATACATACATTTATTACATTCGTCCGTACGTTCGTTACGTTCATCCATACGTCATTACATTCATCCTTAATCTTTTACTACTATCTAGATCCTGTCAAACTTTTCCCTCTTTGTGGCACACAGCCATGATTACTGAGGTCGAGTGACAGGGATCCAATTTCATACATTATCATTATGTTCATCCCGTTCATTTCTTTCATTCGTTCGTTCTTTAACTTTCATTACGTTTGTTATCTTTCGTTCGTCTCATGCTTTCTTTCTTTCATAATTATCTCTTATTCATCAACTCACGCGATACTCCCGACTCATGTCCGAAGACTGATACTGTGACGGGGCCCGCTCACAAACCCCCGACTCATGTCCGAATACTAACACAGTACCGGAGCACGCGATACATTCCTCATTCGTCTCATCTCACTCTCACGTACTACTCCCGACTCATGTCCGAAGACTGATACTGTGCAGGGGCCTGTACACAAACCCCCGACTCATGTCCGAAGACTGACACAGTATCGGAGCATGCGATCCTCTACTCATCCAACTAGATCCTGTCTCATGCAATATCCCCGACTCATGCTCGAAAGCTGATGCTGTGTCGGGGCCTGCTCACAAACCCCCGACTCATGTCCGTAGACTGACACGGCACCGGGATACGCGACAAAGATCCCGTTTGAGTCAATCACCTGGATTGAACTCTATCCGAGTCTGTTGCAACACAAAGTTGCTCACCTCACTATCTCGTCGCATGCAATACCCCCGACTCATGTCCGAAGACTGATACTGTGCCGGGGCCTGACTAACAAACCCCCGACTCATGTCCGAAGACTGACACAGTACCGTGATACGCGACGAGGATCTTGTTCGAGTCTGTTGCGACACAGAGTCACTCACATCCTATATACGCTTGCAAGCCTTACGTTCGTTCATTCGTTCATTAATGCATGCACTCATTCGTTACGTTCCTCTTTCATTATCTTCCACTTTACGTTACATAATACTTTTAATTCATTCATTAACGTTCAACGCAGAGCCCAGGGAAGACAAACATACAATAAATAAAAGGAACATACACATAATCATAAACATACATCATCTCCATACAGGCATCATCATACATTCATAATACACATCCGACATACAATGCATCACACGCATCGCCAGGCATACATCACACATAACATCATGCACGTCATTGTCGTCAACTCATCATCATACATCGTCTTGCATTATCCATGCCCAACTCATCATCTACGACCCCGAGGGTCCGAGTCTAAGTCCGCACTTTTCGAAAGTCGGACAATACTATGGACATTCGGGCGTACGGACATCCTTCAGTCGCCTGGCCTCCATGCGACAAGCCCTTCATTCGGGTGACTAGACCTTCATTCGGGTGACTAGACCTTCATTCGGGTGACTGGACCTTCATTCTCCCTCCAGTTGGGTGACTGGCCTCCAGTCTCCCTCCATTCGGGTGACTGGCCTCCAGTCTCCCTCCATTCGGGTGACTGGCCTCCAGTCTCCCTCCATTCGGGTGACTGGCCTCCAGTCTCCCTCCATTCGGGTGACTGGCCTCCAGTCTCCCTCCATTCGGGTGACTGGCCTCCAGTCTCCCTCCATTCGGGTGACTGGCCTCCAGTCTCCCTCCATTCGGGTGACTGGCCTCCAGTCTCCCTCCATTCGGCTGACTGGCCTCCAGCCTCCCTCCATTCGGGTGACTGGCCTCCAGTCTCCCTCCATTCGGCCGAATGGCCTTAGCTGATGCAGAATGCAGTTCATCCCGGCTGCAACCGAGGGTTTTCAGCCTCCAAAATCATCTAAACCACGCATAAAATTAAGCTCCAAACACATCAAGCTCCAAACACATCATACACATACACAAATGCATAAAAATGGGTTTACACCCAAAAACTCAAAAAAGGGTTTTCAGACGTGTTCCAGCCCCAAAATCATTCAAAATCATGTAAAAGAGGGGTCCTAGAACTCACCTTAGCAGCCTCCTCGGTTAGAGCTTCGTTTCAACTCGCTACACGTTGATTTTGCACCCTTGAACCCGCTTGAACCAAGCTTTCTTCTCCTCTGTTCCTTTTTCTCTTCTTTCCCTGGTTTCGCAAGTGTGCAGAGAGGGTAAGGGCTGTCCTCTCCCTTAAATACTACAGTTCAGTCGCCCGAGCTTCTATGCAACTAAACCTTCAGCCGCATGAGCTCCATGCGATTGGACTCTCCAATCGTGCGACTATCATGCGTATGGAGCTCCAGTCGTCCCTCAGTCGTACGATTGGACGCTCCAGTCGCATGGCACTTCAAACTAAAATTTCCGGGTGTTACATGCATCAGGACACATCCTAGTCCATGGTACGAGGCATCACAGTATACCACGAATCCGTCAGTCCCTTCAGGAAGTGACAAAATAGGGGCACTACATAACTTTGCTTTGACCAATTGAAACGTTTCCTCTTGCTCCTCACACCAAAGATACTCCTCATTCTTCTTTGTCAATGCAGTCAACGGCTTTGCTATCTTTGAGAAGTTCTCGATAAATCTCCGATAATATCCTGCCAATCCAAGGAATTGTCGTACCTCGGTTGGGTTTCTTGGTATTTCCCAATTCTTAATTGCTTCAATTTTAGCAGGGTCAACGTGTATGCCTTCAGCATTGGTGACATGTGCAAGAAGTTGAACTTCTCGAATCCAGAACACGCATTTGGAAAGTTTTGCATATAAATTCTCGTTCTTTAGTAACTCCAAAAGCAACCTCAGATGTTGTTCATGTTCCTCCTTAGTTTTCGAGTATACAAGTATGTCATCTATGAACACGATTACAAATTTATCCAGATACAGTCTGCACACCCTATTCATGAGATCCATGAATACAGCAGGGGCGTTTGTCAGTCCAAAGGGCATGACCATGAATTCATAGTAACCATATCGCCTTCGAAACGCTGTCTTAGGAACATCTTCCTCAGCAATTCCCAACTGGGGATACCCAAAGCGCAAATCTATCTTCGAATAGTAACTCGGTCCTTGCAATTGGTCAAACAAGTCATCTATTCTTGGCAAAGGGTAACGGTTCTTGATGGTAAACTTGTTCAGTTCTCTGTAGTCGATGCACATCCTCATCGATCCATCCTTCTTTTTCACAAATAAGACTGGCACTCCCCAAGGCGAGAAGCTTGGTCTTATAAAGCCTTTATCCAACATTTCCTACAATTGCTTGGATAACTCCTGCATTTCAGGTGGCGCTAACCGATATGGAGATCGTGCAATGGGTGTTGCTCCTGGTAATAAGTCTATTTTAAATTTAACTTGCCGTTGCGGCGGCAACCCAGGCAACTCCTCAGGAAACACTTCCGGATAGTCGCGCACTATCGGTATTTCCTCTAGCTTCTTCTCCTCGGCTCTAGTGTCGATTACATGGGCTATAAAAGCTGTGCATCCTTTCCATAAATACTTTTGTGCCTTCATTACTTTCACAATCTTTAACGGAGCACTTTCATCACCTTGAATCTATAATGGCTCTCCACTATCGAGGGGCAAGTTGACTACTTTCTCATGACATACAATTTCAGCACGATTCTTCGATAGCTAATCCATCCCTATTACAACATCGAAACTTCCCAACTCTACAGGCAAAAGGTCAATTCTAAATATGTGGTTTCCTAAGAGTATAGTACAATCCCTATACACCTCATTAGTTTCTATCAATTTCCTATTAGCTAACTCAATCGAGTACTTCTTATTCAACTTACTAGATTGTGAGTCAAGGAAAGACTCAAAGTTTCTAGAAACAAAACTTCTATCGGCTCCAGTATCGAATAATACGGAAGCATAACGGTTATTAACTAAAAATGTACCGGTGACAACGGAGGGATCTTTACGAGCTTTCTTCACCTCCATCACGAACGCTCTGCCACGGGCTTCCTGTTCCTTCAACTTAGGACATTCCTTCTTAAAGTGTCCAAACGCTCCACATTCATAGGAACCTTGGTTCTGACCTTCTTTTCTCTCGTCAAACTTTACCCGACAATCTCTTATTCGGTGTCCAAACTTTCCACAGCATTCACAGACGTTGTAGGGGCCAGTTGTAGGATTCTATGTGCCCAAGACACTTAGAATATTGATGTGGTTAGTACGTTATGATCCAAGTCGGGTTATACCCAATAACAAGCTTAGCAAACACCAATTAATATTTAATTGATGATATGATCATGCGATTAAATATTTACACCAATTTAGAAAATGGGTTTTCTAAATAAGTTGCATATGAGATGGAACAATTTATTAGGATATTTTGTTCAATAATATTATTTGAAGTGCTATTTAAATTAGTTGTATAACACCAAATAATAATGTGAGTATACTACTTATACAATTAGTTAGTTAATTGTATAAACTAGTTACAAGACTAGACAATATATGTGTGTTAATATTTGACATTTATAAAATATAGCCACCTATTTTATAAATATCACATATTATAAAACATTATAAAAACCACATGAATTCAGCCTTGAAACCGTCCCTTTCTTGTGCATGTGGTTTGTGCATGTGGTTAAATGTTTTATTCTCTTGGTAAGACCAAGCATGTGCATGCTCCACTCGCTTGGCTTTGGGAAGAACAAGCACACACACATGCATGTCTTGTCTCCTCCACTAACTAGCATAAGTGAGACTCTCAATTCTCATTTCATTCTTACATGCAAACAACACACAAAACACTGTCCTCTCTCTCTCTCTAGTTACGGATTCAAGCAGCAGCATTTCAGGGTTTTTGAGCTGAGTTTTTGTGTTGTTTTGGTGATTTCTACCTAACAAGAAGGTGTGTTTGCAAGGAGCTTGGGGTATACTAGCTTGAGGACTTCTATCCTTGAAGTCTTGGCTGCATTTTGGGCATCTCCATCTTCATCAAACATCTCTTTTGGTCGACTATTTGCTGCTGCAGTAAGGTAGAATCACAGCTCTATATACCTGTGATGTTATGTGCATTTACATATGTTCATAGCTTGCATATTCACATAAATGATCCTTTGTTCTTTGGGTTTGTTTTATACATTAATATGGTCATCTAATGAACATATTTTTCAGCTTATAAAAGGGTTTATAAAGTTGTAATTCCGCTGCGTTTTCAGAAAGTTTAAATGGTTAAACTATGATTTTATGTTCTAACAAACTCATCAATGGCATCAAGAGCCGGTTATGTGAATAGCTTGCTTGTTCTTATCCTTTAAAAATCATTTTAAAGGATGTTAATCAACTAATTAAGGACTATTTTGGTTGATTTAATAAACCCCAAGTCTTTCAAAGTTATATCTTCATGCTTATGATTAAACTTTGAAAGATAGGAATGTCAATTGGTTGATATGTTTGGTTGTTGTTTGTTTGGACAAACAAACCCAAATTTTCAGTTTATGTTGGCTGAAAATTTAGGGTTTGATGGGGTTTATTTTGTTTATTGAATAATGTTTATGATTGTTCATATAATAGTGCATAACCTAGCCTTTGGCCTTATGTTATTTGGATGATTGGAATGGTTGTTTTAATTCATTCAATTGGGTTGTAATATTTATGTTTATTATTTGGGTTGTAATTATTTATTCATTTGGTTATGTAATAAATAGATTAGGTGCATTTCTTTTTATTAGAAAAATGTATTAGGATATAATTTTGTAAAAGGAAGATGCACAAGATCAAGACCCAAAGATGGACATCAAAGACATGGACCTTGAAGTATTTGGATATGGATTCAAGTGGGAGTCCATGGACACATATAGTGTGTCATTACAAACCCTTAAGAAAGACCTTATGACAACACTTGTGATGGCAAACAAGTGTTGTCAACTTAGTAGCTACGGTTATGCACTCATGTTTATATGTTTATGCTTGTTTGAATGTTTGTTGTTTGAATGTTTGGTTGATATTTAGACATATATTACAAACTCATTAACAAACTTAACAAGCTGAAAATTAATGGTTCTTAATCATTAAAGTTAATAAAAGGTTATTAAAAAGGATTAATGATTTTATAATAAAATGTGTTTTATTAAAAGAACCATAGGGTACATTGTATTTGAAAGCATGAAAATACAAGTACATAGAGTTTTCTAAACTAGAATTATGAAACCTCTAAATATTCAAATCCCTTTTAAAATAAGTCAAACACCATCCTCTTATACAACACTCGAATCATTTGAGAACTTGATGTGGGATAAAGGTCACCTAACCACATTAGAGGGAACTTATGAGTTTGAGGTGGGTTTGCCATATTTATGGGATAAAGGTCACCTAACCACTAATATAAGCAAATCCACACGTGTGTCTAACTAGGACAACTTAATTTGGAAATCATGCATTAGGATCGCCAAAGCATGACGTCCAAAGGGTGTTGATGGGATAAACATGCCAAACAAACATAAGATGTTTAACCGATCCCATATACTAGAAATTGTAATAGGTTACAATTGTCAAAAGTTGACTACCTTGTTAATTTAAATAAAGGGATAAAGGTCACCTAACCGATATTTAAATGTAACATTGGATTCTAGATTTTAATTATTAATTATCTATGAGACGTAAAGGGTATTAATGATTAAAATGTAATTTTTTTTAAGAAATACTAATAAGAACTTTGTTAATTTTGTAGAATGGCCGCAAACAACAACAACACAAACCAGACCGTCCATAACCTATCACTAAGAACAATCCTTGAAAAGGAACGTCTAAACCATGGGAACTTCATGGATTGGTACCGAAACTTGAGAATCGTTCTCAAGCAAGAAAAGAAGTCCTATGTGTTAGACGATCCCATTCCCGATCAACCCGATGAAAATGACGATGAGGCCTTTTCCGAGTGGGTCAAGTACACCGAGGACTCTGTGCAAGTCGCATGTCTCATGCTAGCAAGCATGATTCCCGATTTGCAAAAGGACTTTGAAAACCATAATGCCTATGACATGATCACCCAGTTGAAGGAAATGTTCCAACAACAATCAAGGGTGGAGCGCTTTGAAACGGTTCGAGCACTCCATGCATGTCGAATGGACGAGACCCAATCGGTGTCATCTTACGTTCTTAAGATGAAGAGCCACATTGATCACCTCGAAAGGCTTAACTGTCATATGTCCAATGAGTTAGCAACGGATTTGATCCTCAACTCACTATCCAAGAAATTTGATAGCTTCGTTATGAACTATAACATGAATGGATGGGATAAGAGCATTGGTGAACTTCACTCAATGCTCAAAACGGCCGAGGCGGGCATGGGTAGAAAGGTTCTAACGGTCCTTATGATCGATGAAGGAGGTAGTAGGAAGAGGCACCTCCCCGACCCTAGGGCAAGTGTTGCAAGAGGGAAGGGGCACGTCAAGGGGAAGGGAAAAGGAAAAGCAAAAGTGGAACCGCCCAAACCAAAAGAAAAGAAGCAAAAGGTTGCTCAAAATGACCCGTGTTTTGAGTGTGGTGAGGTAGGCCATTGGAGACGCAATTGCCCCGTCTGTCTCAAAGCATTGAGAGAAAAGAGGGATGCGGGGTAAACCTCAGGTACAATCTGTATGATACATGTTGAGCTAAATGTTATTTCTTCTAACACATGGGTACTAGATACCGGATATGGAACTCATATTTGCAATTTGTTGCAGGGGTTCAAAAGAAGTGAGCACTACGCAAAAGGGGAAATTAGTCTCTTCATGGGGAATGGTGCAAAGGTTCATGTGGAAGCCCAAGGAGACTACATTTTGAAGCTTCCAAGTGGTTTGGAAGTTATTTTAAAGAATGTTTTGTATGCTCCTAGTTTAACTAGGAACATTATTTCTGTTTCCCATTTAAGACAATGTGATTATGATTTCAAGTTTGTTGACAATGATATTCATGTTTCTTTCAATCATATGTTTTATTTTAACGCTATACCTTATAATGGTATTTATGAATTGGTTCATGAAAACACAACATATGATAGCTCAATGTACCAAGCAACCACCAAAAAGCTCAAATTAGATTTGAGTGATTCCTATCTTTGGCATTGTCGCCTTGGTCACATAAAAAAGAATTGTATGTAAAAACTCCAAAAGAATGGTCTTTTGAAAACTAATGAAAATGATTCATTTGATGTATGCGAGTCTTGTTTACAAGGTAAAATGACAAAGGCCCCTTTTAGTGGGACTAATGAAAGGGCAAAGGATTTATTAGGAATCATACATTCGGATGTATGTGGACCTTTTAAACCAATAACTAGTAATGGTGAAAGATACTTCATTACCTTTACCGATGACTATAGTCGTTATGGGTATGTGTACTTGTTAAGACACAAACATGAATCTTTTGAAATGTTCAAAATCTTAAAAAATGAAGTAGAAAATCAACTCAACAAAACGGTCAAGATTCTTCGTATAGATAGAGGAGGTGAATACCTAAGTATTGAATTTCAAGAGTATCTTAGAAGTTGTGGATAGTCTCACAACTTACACCACCTGGAACACCACAACATAATGGTGTGTCTGAGAGGAGGAATCGGACTCTATTGGATATGGTTCGATCTATGATGGCTAGAAGTACACTACCTCTATCATTTTGGGGTTTCGCGTTGCTCTCCGCGGCCCGTATTTTAAATATGGCCCAACCAAGAAAGTGGAAAGGACACCTTTTGAAATATGGCATGGAAGGGTTCCATCATTATCATATTTAAAATTTTGGGGGTGTGATGCTTATCCTAAGCAATACACTCAAAACAAACTGGAAGCCCGATCCACTAAGTGTATCTTCATTGGATATCCTAGAGATTGTATTGGATATTATTTCTATGATCCGATAGAACAGAAAGTGTTTATTGCTCGAAAGGCAGAGTTCTCGGAAACTAAGTTTCTTTCGGAAGAAACTAGTGGAAGAGCAGTGGAACTTGAAAGGTTCAAGATTCACAATACGATACATAATTGGTTGATACTAGCAATCAACATGAGGATGTTGAGAATGATCATGTGGATGATCAAGATACACAAAACGTTCGCAAATCTGGTAGAATTAATGTTCCTCCTGAGAGATATGGATTTTCATGGATGGGTGCTATGTGGTAGATTCAAATGAACCAACCACATACCAAGAGGCAATGTCAAAACCTGATTTTGACAAATGGCAAGAAGCCATGAACGTTTAGATGCAATCCATGTATGATAACCAAGTTTGGGAATTGGTTACACCACCTCTTAAGTCCAAGATAGTTGGAAGTAAGTGGGTTTTCAAGAAGAAAACCGATATGCATGGAAACTTGGATACCTATAAAGCTAGACTTATAGCAAAAGGTTTCACTCAAACGCAAAGGGTTGATTATGATGAAACCTTTTCGCCTATGGCAATGCTAAAGTCTATCAGGATATTGTTTGCCATAGCAGCATATTATGACTATGAGATTTGGCAAATGGATGTCAAGACCGCTTTTCTTAATGGATATCTTGAGGAAGATGTCCATATGAAACAGCCTGAAGGTTTTGTCGATCCAAAACATCCAAACAAGGTATGCAAGTTAAAGAAATCAATCTATGGGTTGAAACAAGCATCAAGAAGTTGGAATCACCATTTTGATGATGAAGTAAAGAAATTTGGCTTTATCAAAAACGCTGATGAAGCTTGTGTATATAAGAAAGCTAGTGGGAGCGTTATTACTTTCCTTGTATTATATGTCGATGACATTCTACTAATTGGAAACGACATTCCAACCTTGGAAGTTGTAAAAACCTGGCTTGGAAGCTGTTTTTCCATCAAGGATCTTGGTAAAGCCACTTATATTTTGGGAATAAAGATCTATAGGGATAGATCAAGGCGGCTAATAGGTTTAAACCAAAGTACATACATTGAAAAGATCTTGAAAAGGTTCAAGATGGAGAATTCTAAGAAAGGTTTGGTACCTATTCAAAAGGGGACTATATTGAGCTCATCTCAATACCCTAGTTCAAAGGTTGAACAAGAAAGAATGAATGGAGTCCCATATGCATCTGCTATAGGATCCATCATGTATGCAATGATATGTACTAGGCCGGACGTGTCATGTGTCTAAGCATGACAAGTAGATATCAACAGAATCCTGGTAATAGTCATTGGATGGCTGTTAAGAGTATTTTGAAATACCTTAAAAACACTAAGGATATGTTCTTAATATATGGATCTGGTGAGGAGGAGCTCGTTGTAAAGGGTTACACTGATGCGAGTTTCCAAACTGATCGAGATGATTCTCGATCACAGTCGGGATATGTCTTCATTATGAATGGAGGAGCAGTCTCTTGGAAGAGCTCAAAGCAAGATGTAGTGGCACTATCTACAACAGAATCAGAATACATCGCTGCTTCATTGGCAGCTCAAGAAGCTGCGTGGCTTAAGAAGTTCATTGCTGATCTAGGGGTTGTTGCTACCATTCAAGACCCCCTAGAGATCTTTTGTGACAACGAAGGTGCTATTGCTCAAATCTAGGAACCTCGTGCTCATCAAAAGACTCGGCACATTGAACGGAGATTCAACTACATTAGGGATGAAGTTGAAAAGGGGAAGATATGTCTTCACAAAATTCATACCGATCAAAACATTGCGGATCCATTCACGAAGCTCCTAGATAGGTCAAAGCATGAAAATCACACTTGTGCCTTAGGACTTTGATATTCTAGTGATTGGACTTGATCAAATTTAGTATTTGAATATGTGGAACTCTTTATTATTTGAGTAAATTTATTTGGTTATAATGTTTCAATTAATGTTCCTATTTAGCATGTTTAATCCATGAGTAAATTATTTACACTAAATGTCCGTAGTCGTTCATACTTGTGGGAACAAGTGAGAGGGTAAGATTATTATGAACTTGGATTGGTTGATATTCATAAGGATGAATATAGAGCAATGGGTTGCTACCAAAGTTCATAGATATTTGTGGGATACAAATATTGGACAAACCCGCATCTAAAATTTTACTACATGGAATCTTATCGATTGATCATAAGTAAATTTGAGTAAAGGCGAATATCATTTGGTATCCTTCGACCTGAGATACATATTGGGTTTTGATATTCACTAAGCATTATACCTTGAGCTAATTCTTCACTGTCCTGAAATAGTGGACAGTACATAAGGGTATGTTCAGGTATAACATGAGGTGTTTGTGAGAAACGTATGTAGTCAAGATGGAATTTGTTCCTCTTATTCGTTGAGAGTTAGATGTCTAAGGCCTGATTAAGTTAAATCAACAAGGAATGATCACTCTGTGTCCTTGGATTTAACATGACATCTGTAACAAAAGGATAGATGATTGATTCACCTAAATCATTTCATGTAGGGTACTTGAATGGGATGATGTTATTGAATGGCCATAAGTCATGCGTATTAAGGGTAGTAAACCGTTGTTAGGCGTTATTTACTGCTTGCATCAATCTTCTATGAATCTTGGGCAAGTGGGAGATTGTAGGATTCTATGTGCCCAAGACACTTAGAATATTGATGTGGTCAGTACGCTATGATCCAAGTCGGGTTATACCCAATAACAAGCTTAGCAAACACCAATTAATATTTAATTGATGATATGATCATGCAATTAAATATTTACACCAATTTAGAAAATGGTTTTTTTAAATAAGTTGCATATGAGATGGAACAATTTATTAGGATATTTTGTTCAATAATATTATTTGAAGTGTTATTTAAATTAGTTGTATAACACCAAATAATAATGAGAGTATACTACTTATACAATTAGTTAGTTAATTGTATAAACTAGTTACAAGACTAGACAATATATGTGTGTGTTAATATTTGACATTTATAAAATATAACCACCTATTTTATATATATCAAATATCATAAAACATTATAAAAACCACATGAATTCAGCCTTGAAACCGTCCCTTTCTTGTGCATGTGGTTTGTGCATGTGGTTGAATGTTTTATTCTCTTGGTAAGACCAAGCATGTGCATGCTCCACTAGCTTGACTTTGGGAAGAACAAGCACACACACATGCATGTCTTGTCTCCTCCACTAACTAGCATAAGTGATTCTCTCAATTCTCATTTCATTCTTACATGCAAACAACACACAAAACACTCTCCTCTCTCTCTCTCTAGCTACGGATTCAAGCAGCAGCATTTCAGGGTTTTTGAGCTGAGTTTTTGTATTGTTTTGGTGATTTCTACCTAACAAGAAGGTGTGTTTGCAAGGAGCTTGGGGTATACTAGCTTGAGGACTTCTATCCTTGAAGTCTTGGCTGCATTTTGGGCATCTCCATCTTCATCAAACATCTCTTTTGGTCGACTATTTGCTGCTGCAGTAAGGTAGAATCACAGCTCTATTTAGCTGTGATTTTATGTGCATTTACATATGTTCATAGCTTGCATATTGACATAAATGATCCTTTGTTCTTTGGTTTGTTTTATACATTAATACGGTCATCTAATGAACATATTTTTCAGCTTATAAAAGGGTTTATAAAGTTGTAATTCCGCTGCGTTTTCAGAAAGTTTAAATGTTTAAACTATGATTTTATGTTCTAACAAACCCATCACCAGTATGGTAGTATTTTCATTTGTTGCACTTAGGGCTAGGTCCTTGGTTTCTTTTTGCTTCATTAGCAGCATACATCCTGCCAGATCCTCTCATCTTTCGGCGGGAGTTTCCAAAACGACTTCCTGAACCTTCAGACCATTTCCTCTTTCCAGAATAAACTGAGTTTTCCTTCTCTATTGGACTCTCACAAATTTCCGTTGGCTTCTTCCTGTGCTTGCTTTCCTTAACGTTCCCATTCGTACAACATCATCGGTCAGGGTATGTGCTAGCTGCACTGCTTCCTGTAAGTAGTAGGGTTTGATGATGTCACCATGCTACGAATCTGAGGCACCAATCCCCAAATGTAGCATTTGATTCTCTTGTACTCAGGGGTTACGAGATGGGGTACAATTCTTGCCATTTCATTGAATAGTGTAGTGTATCCATGAACATCTGCTCCTTCCATCGAAAGGTTCCAAAACTCGGCTTAAACCTTTCGAATCTCATTACGCGGACAGTATTCCTTCATCAACAAAGCTTTGAATTCGTCCCAGGTGAGTGCATAGGCAGGTACCTTACCTAAAGCCTGGATTTGTGCATTCCACCAAGTTAACACCTCATCTTGGAGTGAACTTGTTGCGTACTTCAGGCGCAGAGCTGGCGTACAGTTGCTGATCATCATAACTGCTTCCATCTTCTCCATCCAGCGGATAACTCCAACTGGTCCTTCTGTCCCAGCAAAATTCTTTGGCTGGCACGCTTGGAAGGTCTTGTAGCTGCATCCTTTATTTTGGTTCCCTTGATTTGCATTATGTTGGGCGATGGCAGCTTGAACGTGCTGCACAATCAATTGAGCTAATTCCTCAGCAGTTTGCGGAAGTGGGTTTCCGTGGGTTTCACATCTTGGAGCCATGGTTTTTCTTTTATAACACAACAATCATAATATAAGCGAGTCGATATATCACGCAATATCCGAATCAGACGCGTATGTAAGCAAAGAAATTTAACCATAACATCATAACATAACCATTCATCACATTTCATTCATCCAAAAATTAACCCAAAAACCAATGTTA
Organism: Flaveria linearis; assembly: GCA_024085815.1. Classification (NCBI taxonomy): domain Eukaryota; kingdom Viridiplantae; phylum Streptophyta; class Magnoliopsida; order Asterales; family Asteraceae; genus Flaveria; species Flaveria linearis. The sequence continues at coordinate 41,960,428 of CM044014.1, read as the reverse complement.
CATGTTTTTCATCAAATGCCTAAAGAACAACTTGGCCCAACCAAATACTGGGCGGTCAAATGCCATCCCCTAACAAGTACATTGATAGGATCAAATGCATCAATCTGTAACAATTCTATGAACAATTCAAAGAAATACAAACAAACAAGCAAATATCAACAAAATTCACAGTTCATTGATATAGCAAAGTCAATTACAAGAGTAAGAAAGCAGCAATTGTTACAACTGTTACAACTACTAAGTTCTACTATAGACAAAGCTATTTATACTATCAACGAACTAAAGACTATCTATTTACGATTCTAGTCCCTATACTAAGACAAAATTGTAAAAGACACACTAAGACTAATGTTAATCTTTTAGAGGACTAACAATACTCCCCCTAAGATTTACATTCGTCTTCAGTCTTCAAAAGTCTTCTATCTTCTTATCTTTGTCTTCTTTGTCTTTATCTTGCATTCTTCTCTGCATCCTTTGACATCTGTCTTCTCTTCTTTTATCTTCAATCTTCAAAGAAATCCTCCTGTTGTTCTTTAATCTTAAACATGTGTTTCTCCTTGTATAGTTCTTGTTCCTTCAAGGCCTTTGCAATTGCAGATTTGAATTTGCATGCTAAGATACCTTGTTCAGGCTTTGCCTCATTAGTCTTTATTTTCATCTTGTTCATAACCTCTAGTGTATCTTTTGATAAGCCAGTTATGTCAATATTGGCATACAGGTCAATAGGTTTAGAACTTCCTCTTGAATATACTTCCAACACTCCCTTGCCTGATATCCTCATAAACTCAATCTCGTTTATATCATTCTTAAAAATGTTAGCATAAGCTAAAGCTTTCCTTAAGGATATTCTTTCCATTGCGGCATTCATCACATTGATAATTGAGATAAAATATTACTTGTCTTGTTCAGCAGTCTCATCAGCTACTTTCTCAAATTTCTGCATAGATAAGAATGAGATGTAACTTGGATATAGCAGTTTCAACTCAAAAGTACCAAACAGAGAAATCATGTCCTTATCCCAATTTTCAAGATTTCGGACCAGTTTGAGCTCAAAAGAAGATGTATTGTAAAACCATCTTAGTATAGGTTTGGTCTTTTGTTTGCCTTCTATCACCTTCAATCCAGGAGTGGTTACCTTCTCAAAGTACTTATCACAAAATTCCATAATGAAATGTTCTTCTTCTGACTGTAATCCTCTAATCTTCTTATTTTTCTTTAGCATAGAAAAGTACTCCTTATCCTCTTGATCACATCTAGTTTAAAGGAAGTTACTTGTTCTAGCCAACCCTCTTCTTAGAAGCTCTACAAACATATCTCCACGTTTTGCTCCAGAAGGGTTTATCAACTCAAGTTTGTTCAACTCTTTCAAATCTTGGACTGGGAGTTTGATTATGCAAGAGTAAAAATGATATACATCACAAACAGCATTTACTCTTTTGATTAAAAAAGCATCAAAGACTTCATCGTATTTCCATGCAATTATTTTAATTTGATTTGTAAAGTCAGGAGCAATCATAGCATTTAACAATTCAGCAACTGATTGACCTTTTTGCAATACATTCCTTACTAAATCGCCAGTGGATCTAGCACTATCAAAAATATTTTTTTTCTCAGTAGAGGCTTTATAAACTTGTTGTTCAGTTTGAGGAAACATTTTGATCTGTTCTTTTCTTCATTCATAAGCACTAGACTTTTGCGCCATTTGCTTTATATCTTGAGGTTTTAAAACCCTTGTTCTCTTAGTAATGTCTAAATACTAAGGATTATCAGTATCTAGAATTATCATCTGTTTGTTTGTTTGTCAGTTTGTTGAAAACTTCTAACCAAATTTCTCAACGAAACTGACTGTAGTCTCTTCAATTTTTTCCATGGGTAATTTCTGGCTTGCAACCATGACCGTAATGCTAGAATGCTCATCTCCTCTGGGTCAGGATGGTGCAGCTCAGAACTAGAAATTTCATCAACATTGATACTTTCTTGTCCTCTATCCCATTCACCGTGTTCCATGATTATTTCATTAGGATCTATCGGTGCAAAAGATTCTGCAGCTATACATTTCTCATATTCATCGTTTATCTGAGAAACTGTTAGCCCATCTAAAAAGACTCTGTTATATTTCATCTTCACAAGGTAGTTATACCTCTCTTCGAAATCTATTGGAATATCATCAACACCTTGATCATGCTCAAAAGTAGGATTTTCAAATTCTTCATCCACATCGTCATCATCAATTACCTCATCTTCCAAGTCTTCCAAAGCACTAATTTTGTCTTGAATAACTGGTTCTTGGCTTTCTTGAATTTCTTCTTCAAATGACTCTTCAGTTCTTTGAGCTTTTGATGATGATTCAGTTACAACTTCTGCATCGATTTCATCTATCTTCCTCTTCCCTTTCTCCATTTCAGAAACCTTTTCAACATCTATTGGAATATTTTCTGAAACAATCACAATTTCAGGAGAATTGGGTTTTTCAGATTCTTTTAACTTCCATTCTTCTTTCAAACTTTCATTTTCTTCAGACAATTTCTTGAATTTCTCTTCAAGAAGGTCATAATCTTTTATCATCACCTGAAAATTTTTAATCACATCTTCTTTATCTTTAGCATAAGTCACAATCTTTTCATCTTTACTTAAACTTTCTTCTTTCAATTTTTCATTCTCTTCTTTCAACTTTTCAAGCTCATCATTAAGATCTACAATCTCTTTCTCTTTTGCCATGTTATCATCCTTTATTCTTTCAATTTCATCTATATCCAAGATTTCATCACTTTGAACAGACACATTATGTGTTGTAAAAACTGGCAATTCTTGATCAACATGAAAAGCATCGATAAAGTCATACACAAATGTTTGATTTTGCATATCAACATCATGTTCATGTTCCATATCTATATGCATTTCAGTATCTTCATTTTCAACCTCATGATTAGATTCATTATGAATCACATCATCTATATCTTCAATTGCTTCATGCACACTATCATCTTGACCTTCACTACCAATTGTTTCATCTTCATTTTGAGCATCATTTGCATGCTCAGACATTGGTGAATCAATACTCATAGATTGGTGTGTCTCAGCTACACCACCAACATCATCATCATTATCATCAGAACTAGATGAGCTGTCATCATCATTTTCTTCATCATTCTCATCCTCCTCATTTTGATCATCATCTTCTAGAGGAAATACATCTATCAACTCAGATGGATCAATTGGCTCACCTTCTAACAAATGAAAATGATCCACAGTTATATCCACCTCATCATTTGCTACATTCCTCATGTAGTCAAACATAGGAACATTCTGAGCACCAGTTAACATTGTTAATTTCTTGTATGTAACCTCAGACATGTTTTCTAAGTTAAGTCTACCTCCTCCTATTCCATATACATGAATATCTGGATATTCTTCATTAATGATCATTTGAAGGAATCTGGGGTACATCAGATCTTTATTTCTTATACCTTTCTCCAAATTGAATATAAATCCATTCAAGATCCATTTAGCCATATTAAATCTACTATTTGTTGCAATGGCTACAATTGGAGATGCTATGTCTACTGGGAATGAGTTCCACCCAGCACTCCTCTTTGACATACAGTGTTGGAAGATGTAACAAAGAAGCTTCCAATGATTATATACTCTAGCTCTGAAGAATTGTTTCTTCAGGAATTGATCAGGATGACCCATTTCCATGAATGTCTCTCTACATTCATTAAATGTTAACTCAGCCAGATCTTCTGGATCATTGTGACCCAGTCTCAATGCAGCTCTAATAGATTCTTCAGAAACTTCAATCATTCTATCTCTTGTCACAAATCCTCTGACAACTTTTAATCCTTCATCATTTACTTCAACACTTGCTGTACTCCAGAACTTTCTGATGAGTTTGTCATAAATCACTGTCTGGTAACACATGGCATACACATATTTTGTTCTTAGAAGAAATCCTATCATCTCTTCATAAGAAAATGCATCTTTGTAAAAATCAGTCAAATTCCCAAGATGATCAACCAAGAACTCAATCACAATAACGTGAATGAAATTATGATTGGAAGAAGACAAAGAATGATCAAAACAACTTCAATTGATAATCAATAGTGATTACAATCTTGTGCGAAATCGCACAGAGTAAATACAAGCAAAATTTATCTGAAAACTGGACAAATTTTCTACAAAAGCGAAAAATACATATATATACTAAAACAAACGGTACTCGCGCGAGACAGGCTTTTCGCGCCGGTCTTCATTTCACGCGAGTTCTAGTTGTCACGTGAGATGAGATTTCGCTTGACTTCTTCACTTTGCTTTCGTTGTTTTGCCGAGCCTTATGTAGTCTTTCACAATCTCCCCCTAGGCTCGGTGAAACATTATCAGTCAAAATCAACGTTGGCTTTCTTGTAAGTTCCTGAATATGCATACCATTTATTTCTAAGGATTCGATCTGTCATCCAGACATATTGGCAAGACAAAAAGTAAACGGACTCATCAGCTGAAATAGGACAGTGTAGTAGCTTGATCAAGTTGTCTTTGCCGAATTTCATTAACTCAGCTGATCAATGATTCTATATGATTTATCAGCACATTTGATCACAGCTTGACCTGAATCCTTTTCACATCTCCAAGGAATTAATTGCTTCAAAGAATTTGGAGGAATAGGAGCATGAACTGGAACCTTTCTTTTCTTTTAAGAATTTTCATAATGACATCTCCAAGGAATTAATTGCTTCAAAGAATTTGGAGGAATAGGAGCATGAACTGGAACCTTTCTTTTCTTTTAAGAATTTTCATAATGAGATCATATAGTTCTTTATCAAGTCATGACTCTGTCCAGCTTTGTTTAAAATAAACTGGTTAAGTTGATTGTCAATATATTTGGTCCATTTTAAACTTATACTTCAGTCTTTACTTAGAACCATATGGAGTGATACTTATCATGTTTTGTATGTTTTAATATAATTCAGTGGATCCCACAATCAGAACTTCTTTAAACTAATTATTATCTTTCAAGACACTGTCGAGATTTCAAGTCACCCCAATTTGACTTAACCATTCATTGTTGATAAGTGATACCATTTATTTTTCCTAAAATATAACTATTTGAGTATAACTAGCCTGAGTAATATCTTTTAATCATGGAATATTAACAAGTTATGGAGTTACTAACAGCCATCCGACTTACGTCTGCCCTCTCAAGATGTTTAGGACTTACAAGCCATCCGGACTTACATGCCCCATCTTTTGATTTTGCCTTCCATGATGAGAAAATATTCTCAAAATAGATAATATATATCATATAGTATGTATGTCTTTAGACATATCTTTTGATTTGTTGTGCCTCTTGGCATCTTATATCCTATATGGCCTTTTGGCATCTTTTTGCTCAATTATTTGCTCAACTATTTTCTTTTTGTATTTTTATTTCTTTTTGTCTTTTTGTATTTTCTTTTATATATATATAAATAATTATGATAATCACTGAATCAAACAAATACAGGCTTGAGTATGACAAGATTATAACTCTCAGTCTGTGTTAGAACATTTTTGACATTGTCACAGAATCCTCATATTTTCCCCACTAAATTTTATCACTTTAATTCAAGTTTAATCACTCATTTATATCTTTTCATTTCGGAAAGCAAAGCCTACTGACACATCAATCATAATCCAAGTCTTTTTATATGAAATCCTTTGAAAGTACTTAGACTTGTTTTGAACTTTGTAATATCATTTCTCATTTAATCATGAAAATTCCTTTTTATTAAATAATCCAATCTTGACTCCCCCTAAGGCCAAAAATAATTTTCAAAGTGTATTTTTTTTAAATTTCTCCGTTATATGACTGAACATTTTGAAGCAATTGTAAGTTTCCTGTCATATGTCTTTGAACAACCGCTGTCTCCATGCCATAAGCTTTCAATGATCTTTTGCGGTCGTTCCTGCATAAGTAAAAGAATTACTTAGTCTTTGGTACCCAAATCAAACAAGACTTGATCACATTCTGTGTTGCATTTAAACAAAATGATTTAAGATTGTTATATTTGTTTAGCACATGAGTCTTTTCATTCATACTTTTCAATTTGATTTTATCTTTTAACTCATTTTCAAATTCTTATTCTTTTTGACATCATTAGCATGATCAACCTTTGATTTCATTGGTTTTGAAAATTTTCCACGAGTGAAAAACATTTTTCTATTATAAGCAATAGAATTATGAAATCGTTGTTTGCTTAATGATTTTTGTCAAAAAGGACAATTATTTGCTAGATGATTTATGTTTCCACACTGATAGCATTTCCTTTTTGTTTGTGAAAAACAAACTGTGGATGACAATTATAAAAATTGTCATAGAAACCAAAGTCAGATTGACTGTTTGGTTTAACTTTCTGCACAGTCTCTCGAATCTTTGCTTCATTTGATAATTGCTTGTTCATCTTAGACAGATTCGAGAAAAATGGTGAATTGTGACCACTTGTAATATGAGATTTAGCAGTTTTGACTTTTGGAAGTGATGATGCTGGAATTGGACCAGTCTTAGAATTTGCTGGAGTAGGACCAGGCTTTGATATGCGAATGGATGCTGGAGAAGGACCAGGCTTTTAAATTTTCAGGGAGGATGAAGAAGGAGCTTTCACTTGCAGATCTGGGCTACAAATATCTTGGTTCACAAGGTTAGTATTATGATGAAGTTTATTTTTAAAGAATCGAAAATTCGTTTCTTTAAAAATATGATCTTCATTTTCAATTAAACTTTAGAAACAAATCTACTTTTAAAGTCCTTTTCAAGTTTTGCTTTTTGATTTGCCCTTTGATTTTCATTCAAATTACATTTAATATTTAATTTTGGCACATTCAAATCAACAATCTTTTCATTTCTTGATGAAGTTTGATTACAATCAGATCTGAAATCATTTACATTCTTATTTTTCACACTTTCACTTTCATTTTCACTCTCACAGTCACTCTCCCACTCTTCAACCAAACCATCCACCTTCATATTATCTGCACAATGATTTTTAGTTGATTGTTTAGGTTTAGTTATTATGATAGGATCAACTGTCAGATTTACCTTGACTGAAGGTTTTAAGTTGAGGATGGAGAAAAACCTATCCCATAACTCATATCAGAATCAGAAATGACATCAGATGAAGGTAAACATGAATAATCGTGATTAATTGGAGGAGCGATGTTTGAAAATCCAACACCACATTTTCCTCCTTTTATCTTCTGTGTCATTTGTGACTTAATAATTACTTCAACCATAGTTGATGAAAGTTCAAACTTTTCAACAGTCAATTTAGCCGAGGCTAGTTCACTGTTGAGTCTATTTATTTCTAAGGCGAGTTCATTGTTTCTATTTGTCAAATCATTATTTGTACATTCTTTATCATGAAGATTTAGTTGTAAATTCTATATTGTTTTATTTAAACCTTCAAGTTTTTCTTTAAAAATCTTTTCATTTGACTTGTGTTTTCGAGCTTGATATTTAAGTTTTTCAACTTCCATTATCAAGTTTTCATTATGAACTCTATACCTTTGAACTTTCTCAACACAAGAATTTGAACATAAGTTATCATATACCTTTGGTTCTGAACATTCTCCTTCAGTTTCTTCAACCTTCTTTACTATGAAAGCCTTCATGATAGCAACCTGTTCTTCCACTGGAGCAACTTCAACAGTCTTTAGATCTTCACATTGGCATTTGACTAGAGGCTCAACAGTGTACTTTTCAACTTCTTTCTTTTCCTTCTTAACCACCTTCTCTGTCTTCTCTTCCTTCTCAGCACTTTCTTCAACTATAACTTCTTCCTTTTTTGTTTCCTTCTTAACAAATATACCATCCAACAGATCATCTGATACAAACTCAGCAAACAAATTTTCTTCCTCCTCCGGTTTAGTAACAATTTGAGCAACCAAACCAGTAGATAGCTTTAAGTCAAGTGCTTCCATTTGATCTGACCAATCATACTCGCACATGTTGTTGAAGACATGTTGTTGAAGTGAATCAAAGAACAAACTTTCGTGCGAAAATTCAATTCGTGTGACAACCACTTTTCGCGCGCGAACCTCTTTCGCGCGAGAACCCAATTCGTGCGAGATTCCCACTTGTCAATCAAGCGAAATCGCGTGAAAAGCAAGATAACTGCCTGTGCGAAAATGCAGTTTTCGCACGCGAAAAGTGCTGAACTTTTTCACACAATTAGTTTTCGAATTTGCTAATTTTACCAATTTTTCACCTCAAATTAACTGATTAGTTCCAATTTGATTCATTTTAGTTCAAATTAATCAGTTTTCTTTCAATTTTAAGTCCAAATTCAATCAAATTCAGTCCAAATGATCACTTTACTCAAATTTTAGCAGCATAACTTCTCCATATCGAATTTTCAATCAATCAAGTGAATAAGCTAGATGAAGAATGAGTCAATTCAGCCAAAAACGTCTTCTAATCTTGGTTCTAGAGCCAATTGCTCACATACCAATTGTAAAAATCAGTCAAATTCCCAAGATGATCAGCCAAGATCTCAATCACAATAACGCGGAATGAAATTATGATTGGAAGAAGACAAAGAATGATCAAAACAACTTCAATTGATAATCAATAGTGATTACAATCTTGTGCGAAATCGCACAGAGCAAATACAAGCGAAATTTATCTGAAAACTGGACAACTTTTCTACAAAAGCGAAAATTACATATACATACTAAAACAAAAGGTTCTCGCGCGAGACAGGCTTTTCGCACGGGTCTTCATTTCGTGCGAGTTCTAGTTGTCGCTTGAGATGAGATTTCGCTTGACTTCTTCATTTTGCTTTCGTTGTTTTGCCGAGCCTTATGTAGTCTTTTACAATCTCCCCCTAGGCTCGGTGAAACATTATCAGTCAAAATCAACGTTGGCTTTCTTATAAGTGCCTGAATATGCATACCATTTATTTCTAAGGATTCGATCTGTCATCCAGACATATTGGCAAGACAAAAGTAAACAGACTCATCAGCTGAAATAGGACAGTGTAGTAGCTTGATAAGTTGTCTTTGCCGAATTTCATTAAGTCAGCTGGATCAATGATTCTTTATGATTTATCAGCACATTTGATCACAGCTTGACCTGAATCCTTTTCACATCTCCAAGAAATTAATTGCTTCAAAGAATTTGGAGGAACAGGAGCATGAACTGGAACCTTCCTTTTCTTTTAAGAATTTTCATAATAGATCATATAGTTCTTTATCAAGTCATGACTCTGTCCAGCTTTGTTTAAAATAAACTGGTTAAGTTGATTGTCAATATAATTGGTCCATTTTAAACTTATACTTCAGTCTTTACTTAGAACCATATGGAGTGATACTTATCATGTTTTGTATGATTTAATATAATTTAGTGGATCCCACAATCAGAACTTCAGTAAAATAATTATTATCCTTCAAGACACTGTCGAGATTTCAAGTCACCCTAATTTGACTTAAACCATGCATTGTTGATCAGTGATACCATTTATTTATTCCTAAAATATAACTATTTGAGCATTACTAGCCTGAGAAATATCTCTTAATCATGGAATATTAACAAGTTTAAGGACTTACTAACAGCCATCCGGACTTATGTCTGCCCTCTCAAGATGTTTAGGACTTACAAGTCATCCGGACTTACATGCCCCATCTTTTGATTTTGCCTTCCATGATCAGAAAATATTCTCAAAATAGAAAATATGTACCATATAGTATGTATGCCTTTAGACATATCTTTTGATTTGTTGTGATTCTTGGCATCTTATATCCTATATGCCTTTTGGCATCTTTTTGCTCAATTATTTGCTCAACTAATTTCTTTTGTCTTTGTCTTTTGTATTTTCTCTTTTATATATATATACATAGTTATGATAATCACTGAATCAAACAAATACAGGCTTGAGTATGACAAGATTATAACTCTCAGTCTGTGTTAGAACATTGTTGACATTGTCACAGAATCCTGATATGTATCCCACTAAATCATATCACATTAATTCAAGTGTAATCACTCAATTATGATCTTTTCATTTCTGAAAGCAAAGCCTATCGACACATCAATCATAATCTAAGTCTATTCGTATTTAAGCCTTTGAAAGTACTTAGACTCTTTTAGAACTTTGTAATATCATTTCTCATTTAAGTATGAAAATTTCTTTTCTTTTCTTTTCTTTTTTTTTATTTTTCAATCCTTTGATCTGAATCCTCCTAAAACAAAAATATTTTTCACAACGTGTTTTTCTAATTTTCTTACCCTAAAATTGTGATTGTGTTTTTAAAGAAAACGAAACAATTGCAATTTTATTCGTTATGAACAAAAGTGAAAAATTTTTTGTGAAGATTCAAGAAATCAATTTATCCAAAATTAATCATTCCCAATGATTGCACAAGGAAATTAAATCGAGAATGATAAAATGCCTTGGTAAATAAGTCAGCAATGTTTTCGGTTGACAACACTTGTTTTAAATGAATAAGTTTTCGATCAAAACAGTCACGGATAAAATGGATGTGGATGTCAATGTGTTTAGTTTTGGAATGTTGAATGGGATTTTTAACGATGTTCAGAACTGCCGTGTTATCACACCAAATTGGTGTGTCATAAATATTGAGACCATAATCGAGAAGTTGTTGTTGAATCCAGACAAGCTGGGAACAACAGCTCGATGCAGCCACATATTCAGCTTCGGCAGTGGATGTGGAAACAATGTTCTGCTTTTTACACAGCCAGGAAATGAGTCGGTTACCCAAGAATTGACATCCTGCTGTAGTCGACTTCCTGTCTAAATTACAACCACCATAATCACTGTCAATATAATCAAATAAATTGAAATCATAATTTTGAGGATACCAAAGACCAAGTTTGGGTTGACCCTTGAGATACTTGAAAATCCGCTTGACAGCTTTCGTGTGTGATTCTTTTGGATCACTTTGATAGCGGGCACACTGACAAACAAGGAACATGATATCCGGTCTGCTTGCAGTGAGATACATGAGGGAACCAATCATTGATCTATACAGATGTTGATCAACTGATTCTCCTAATGGATCTGGAGTAAGAGTAGGACGAGAAGACATAGGAGTTGGAGCAATTTTGGAATCTTGAAACTTGTATTTGTCAAGAATAGTCTGAACATATTTTTCTTGATGAATGAGAATACCAGTTTCAGATTGATTAACTTGGATACCCAAGAAAAATGAAATTTCTCCAAGAGAACTCATCTCGAATTTCTTCTTCATCACTTCTTCAAACTCCGTGCACATACTATCATTTGTAGAACCAAAAATGATATCATCGACATAGATTTGAACCAGAATAATGTCATTGCCTGTTTTACGAATGAATAAGGTTTGATCAATAGCTCCTCGTGAATAACCATTTGCAAGCAAATGTTCAGTCAGAGTTGCATACCAAGCACGAGGTGCTTGATGTAAACCATATAATGCCTTATCCAACTTGTAAACATAATCAGGATGATCTGGATCTTCAAACCCAGGAGGTTCACAAACATAGGTTTCTTCTTTCATTTCTCCATATAAAAAGGCAGTTTTAACATCCATCTGATACACCTTGATATTCATGTATGAAGCAAAGGCTAAGAATATGCGTATTGCTTCAAGTCTTGCAACTGGAGCATACACTTCTTCATAATCCAGTCCTTCAACTTGATAGAATCCCTGCACCACAAGACGTGCTTTATTCCGAACTATAACACCCTTTTCATCCATCTTGTTTCTGAATATCCATTTTGTTACAATCGGAAGCTTATCCTTTGGAAGTTCTACAAGATGCCAAACATTCAGCTTCTTAAATTGCATCAACTCATCTTGCATTGCTTCTATCCAGCTATTTTCCTTGAGTGCCATTTCAACATTCTTGGGCACTATTTGTGATAGAAAGCAAGCATATAGGCATGTGTTGATAGCTCCTGATCGACTTCTGGTATGACTCCTTCATGCAATGGACCAATGATTGCTTCTGTTGGATGAGTTTTATGAATTCTTAATTGAGGAATATCATCTGCAACCATCCCTTCGTCCAAGTTAGTGAGGTGTTCAACATTGTCATGAACTTCTTCAGATTGTCTAGACTGATACACAATATTTTCTTCAAATGTGTCATCTGAAATAGGATTTTCAAAAGCAGTGGAAACTTCTGGAGATTCTTCAAATGGAACTTGAATGACTTCTATTGGTGTATCCATAGTTTCTGAAGAAGATGAAGACAATGGTGAACTCAATGATTCTTCCAGCTCCAGATTATGAATTTGTTCTGAAGGAATGTCTGATAACTCAGAACTTTCAGATACTTGCACAAAAGTTGTGGGAATAGCCTTGGATGATGAAGAAATTGCAGAATCATCAGATATAATAGATGGAAGTTCCTCAATGATTTTGTTCTCCAAAGATATTGCTTAAGAATTAGAATCTGCAGACGAAGGATTAGAAATTTTAAAATTTATGAACAAAGATTCATAATCATAAACCCATGACGAAGCTGAACCTGCATCAGTTATGTTAAGCTCGTGCCAATCAATATTAAATGACTCAATTATTTGTCGTGTTCTTTTATTATAAACACGATATGCAACTTTATTAGCTGCATATCCCACAAAGTAGCATTCATCAGCCTTTTTAGAAAATTTTGAAGTTGATTCAGTTGTATGTAACAAAGTACAACAACAACCAAAGGCTTTAAAATATTTGACTTTGGGTTTGTGTTTATAAAATATTTCATAAGGAGTCATATTTAATCTTTTATTGATTAAAACACAATTCTGAACATAACATGCAGTGTTCACTGCTTTAGCCCAAAAGAACAGAGGTAATTTGGTAGCAGATATCATTGTTCAGCAGCATCAATTAATGTTCTACTCCTTCGTTCTGCAACTCCATTCTGCTGTGGAGTGCCTGTAGCACTGAATTGTCTAGCAATTCCCTTGGATTCACAAAACTCATTCAACGTTTGATTGCAAAACTCTATTCCATTGTCACTTTGGATGCATTTTACCTTTTTATCTGTCTGATTCTCCACCAAATTAATGAACATGATCAAAAGGTGTGGAGTCTCATCCTTAGATGCTAAGAAAAACACCCAAGTAAATCTAGAAAAGTCATCAGTAACAACCAAGCAGTAAGATCTTCGACCAAACTTAAAACACTCACTGGACCAAAAGATCCATGTGTAAGAGTTGTAAGATTGATTCGATTGAGTTGTGTGCAATTGGTTTGTGAGGAAGTTTATGTTGTTTACCCTTTGAACATGACAAACAATGTTCATTTAATTGAAATTCTTTTTTGGGTAAACCAATGACATAATTTCCACGTACCAGTTTGTTCATATTTTTAAGATTGACATGTCCTAACCGACGATGCCATAACATGGAATCATTCTCGAGGCTTTGGATAATAAACAAGAAGCAGTTACCAAAGAATTTGAACAATGCATATCAAGAAGATATGTGTCATTGTCTCTCGGAGTCCTCATCAAAACCCATTCATCAGGAATAACAAAACCCGGTTTTATGATTAAGCATTCTTTGTTAGTGAAGTGTGTAGAATATTGTTTGTCACAAATTTGAGACACACTTAACAGGTTATGTTTTAATTCCTCAACAAAGTTCACATTTTCAAAGCTAAGGACACCATTAGTAACTGTACCACGCTTAGTTATTCGTCCTCCTTTGTCTCCTATGAAAATCACTCTTCCACCATTATAAGACTGAACATCTTGTAGTAAAGATAAATTCCCAGTCATGTGTCTTGAACAGCCGCTGTCTACATGCCATAGGCTTTCAATAAGCTTTTGCGGTTGTCCCTGCATAAGTAAAAGAATTACTTAGTTTTGGTACCCAAGTCAAACACGACCTGAGCACATTCTGTGTTGTAGTTAGACAAAAAGATTTGAGATTGTTATATTTGTTTAGCACATCAGTCTTTTCATTCACACTTTTCAATTTGATTAATCTTTTAAATCATTTTTCAAATTCTTGTTCTTTTTGACATCATTAGCATGATCAACATTTGATTTCATTGGTTTTGAAAATTTTCCACGAGTGAAAAACATTTTTCAATTGTGAGCAATAGAATTATGAAATCGTTGTTTGCTTAATGATTTTTGTCATAAAGGACAATTATTCGCCAGATGATTTATGTTTCCACACTGATAACATTTTCTTTGTTGTGTGTGGAAAACAAACTGTGGATGACAATTATAAAAATTATCATAAAAACCAAAGTCAGATTGGCTTTTTGGTTTAACACTCTGCACAGTCTCTTGAATCTTCGTTTCATTTGATAATTGCTTGTTCATCTTTTGCAAATTCAAGGAAAGAATCAACCGAATTTGACTTTGACGTAGCAAATTTTGAGCTTCAAATCTTCATAAGATCATGCAACTAAGTCACTTGAGCATTTACACAAACACTTGGTGTGTGGTCTACAAATTTAGAACTTGTTTAACGTCCTCGAACGGAAGATCGCGAAATAATGATCCGTTGTATCAAGAGCAACACCTTGCTCTTATACCAAATGTAAAAGTCAGTCAAATTCCCAAGATGATCAACCAAGATCTCAATCACAATAACGCGAAATGAAATTATGATTGGAAGAAGACAAAGAATGATCAAAACAACTTCAATTGATAATCAATAGTGATTACAATCTTGTGCGAAATGGCACAGAGCAAATACAAGCAAAATTTATCTGAAAACTAGACAACTTTTCTACCAAAGCGAAAATTACATATATATACTAAAACAAACGGTTCTCGCGCGAGACATGCTTTTCACGTGGGTCTTCATTTCACGCGAGTTCTAGTTGTCGCGTGAGATGAGATTTCGCTTGACTTCTTCATTTTGCTTTCGTTGTTTTGCCGAGCCTTATGTAGTCTTTTACAATCTTGAACTTCTTCGTTGAGCAAATCAGTAATGTTGTGCTTAGGCACAAACTTCAGATCAGCCATCTGCAAAAGTTTAAAACAATGATATTAGACAATTGTATGAATTTTGAAGCAAATGATTTGATGTGAGTTTGAAAATATAATGATTTAAGATATTATAAACTGATGTGTTAAAATAAATTTGAATTTTAAAATCAACTTGTAATTTTAATTTTAAGTGTAAACACTTAAATTTAAATAAAAGATGAATTATCAAGATTGATTTTAATTGAAGATTTAACACTTTAGTTTGTTTTATCTTATATCATTTTATTAAACTCTTTAATTCCTGTGATGATGACTTTTATCAATTTAAATTTATTTTTCATTATTTTTATTTAAAAATTATGAATCTGTTCATCTTCTTCATCAAGTTCATCATCAACTGATACTGTTCATCGATGAACATTGAACAGTGTTTTCAATCAAATGTCAGATTAAACCAAGTTTAATATAACAAAATGCTCGAAATCACTTGACAAACAACATTCAATCATCAATTTCAGTCATTTTTGTCATTTGAATGTTCAAATCTTAGTTTTTGACAAGTTTAGGGTTTGAACGCCCGAACAGGTATCGAACGCCTGTCAAAGAATTTCCATTAAAACACAAATCAGATGAATGTGAATCATAAACTTACGTTCACAAACACATACAAAATATCAACAATCTGTGATTTGAGCTCGAAATGATTTTGATCGAAGAAAGAGGGTTTTGTCGAGAGTTCAAATGGTCAGGGGAGGTTTTAAGAGGGTTTTTGAAATGGGAATGAAATGAATGATTCACAAGTGTTATATTTATACTAAGTAAAATTTTTGTTAGGCGTAAGAGCACTGTACAGTCGTATAAGTACTGTTCAGGCACATTAGGTCCTAAATTTCACCAAGTATTTGGACATATGAACATTGTTCAGTCACATGAGGCCAGCCGTATGAGAACTGTTCAGTCGTATGAAACCTGTTCAGTAGCATAAGCACTGTGCAGTAGTATGAGTACTGTTCAGTAGCATTAGCACTGTTCAGTAGCAAGATGATGCTGAAATGCCCACACACTAACTTCTTAGAAACATAACAACTGTTTAGAGACACAACAACTTTTCAGCCACATGACTACTGTTCATGCACATAAGCACTGTTTAGATGTTTTTGCACTTGTGATTTTTCAAATCTTCTCCTGCACACTGTTTAAACACATTAGTAATATTTCATACTAATATTTAAACAATTTTGCATATTTTTGACTTTTCCCTCAAATTTACACTTTTGACCCTCAAAATTGAACTTTTTACATTTTGACCCTCAAAATTGAACTTTTTACATTTTGACCCTTCATTTTAGTTTCAAAATGAACAAACCAAATATTTCAAATTTTTCTTGTTTTCAACATTTCAATGAAGCTTTTCCACTTGCTAAAAATTATGAGATCATTTTATCATAGATAAACAGACATATACTTTGAAATTAAAGCATCATCCTTTCAATTCAACATGATCATTTTGATTTTCTGAGAATATTCTTATTGGTTTTTACTCCCCCTAAACTTTTAAGTTTTTGCAAAACTTAGAAGTTTACCAATAGATCATAAGAATAGCACACTTAACATTGTTATATTGCCTGCACACAAGAAAACATGCATAAAATCAAAATTGAATCAAATGAAAATCTAATATTTATAATAGAATCATCGATTGCAGTGAGATCATATTAGTAAAGATCAGAACATTAAAATAAAAAAATATGTGAATAGTCATAGACAATGATTAAATCCTGATCAAGTGTGTTCCATGTCAGTGATATCACAGCAAAGGAGACACAAGATCTAAGGACCGAAAATGAGTGTTTTTGACAAAAAGTATCAGCTCACTTACTTTTTCAATTCTTGGATTGAGTAGGGTAGAATTATATATGACAAGATGTGCTCATACCAAGACTTAGAGGATCAACCATCATCAAGACATGCAAGGAAGCATACATTCTCAACTTATTACCTAACAAATATGCATAACCAGAGTTCATGTTACTTACTTGAATAGTGAATGATCATGGATAACCATTTGCTCAACTCTAACCATCCATTTGAATGGGTTGTGCACATTGGCATCTTTTGCATCAAAGGAGAATATCCAGGTCTGTAATGACTTACAACAGAGGATATCTCAGCACTTCAGGTCTATGATGACTCATAACAGAGAAGTGAATGATGCTTGTAACAGATCTCATGATCAGTCACATTATCATCACGTGTGAGTGGGGGTAGCTTAGCAAGCAGTCAATCTGATAAGCTAATACACTAAAAGTACTTAGACGAATACACAAACAAGCATAGAGATTTGGCGTAATCACAAGAATTTACTTTTTCAGTATACTAGCATGATATTGTCTACACATCAGATCTCTATCATGTCAGACTTTATTAGCGAGTGAAGTATGCAACTGATCTTACTAATGTACTATCATTTCTCAGATGAGGCAAACACAGATTCATTCCTAAAAAAATGAATTAGAAACAAAAAGAATTCTATTTTTGGAGTTTTTGATTTTATATTTTTTATTTGATTTTTTAGTTTTCTAATTTTGTATTTTGTTTTACTATAAAAGAAAGCACACACACACAAACAATCAGGAAAATAACTATGAAAAGTTACCCTTATGAAGACCTTCAGATTTAGGAAAGGATTTGATCATGGAAAGATTCAAATTAGTAACCAGGTTGACACATGGTAATAAGGCTAATTGACTCCACTAAATACTCAAACCTTACTGGTGGAAAAGCTTTAGTAAATAGATCTGCTAACTGTTTTTCAGTTGCTATTTGAATCAGAATGATTAAACCTTTTTTAGAATTATCTCTTAGAAAATGATACCGAATTTTGATATGTTTTGTTTTTGAATGTTGAACTGGATTAGCTGTAATGAACATAGCAGCAGTGTTATCAATGTAAATGGGTGTTTTAAGAAAATTGAATCCATAATCTAGTAGTTGGTTTTGCAACCAAAGGATTTGAGAACATCTGGCTGATGCAGCTATGTACTCAGCTTCTGCAGTTGAGACAGAAACATTTGTTTGTTTCTTACATTACCATGAAACTAATCTGGGTCCAAGAAACTGACAACCACCCGTCGTAGATTTTCTGTCTTGACAGCATCCACCATAGTCACTATCTGTGTAGCCATGTAACTCAAAATTACCCTCGTAAGGATACCAAAGCCTAACACTGGTTTACCTTTAAGATACCTGAATATTCTTTTGATAGCAATTAAGTGAGATTCTTTCGGGTCTGATTGATACCTTGCATAAACACAAACAACATACATGATGTCTGGTCTTGATGCAGTAATATACATCAAAGAACCAATCAAAGATCTGTATAGAGTTTGGTCTACTGATTTTCCTTTAGGATCAGGCTCAATCTTGGTGTTTACGTCAGCTGGAGTTCTTATGGACTGACAATCATGCAGTTTGAATTTCTTCAAGAGTTTGTCAACAAACTTCTCTTGATTGATGAAAATACCATCTGCAGATTGTTGAACTTGCAATCCAAGGAAGAAATTGATTTCTCCCATAGAACTCATTTGGAAACGAGATTTCATGATTTCTTCAAATTCATTGCACAATGTTGGGCTGGTAGACCCAAATATGATATCATCTACATACACATGCACACATAAGAGATCATCATTATCCTTCTTTATGAATAAAGTAGGATCGATTTTCCCTCTTGTGTATCCATGTTGGATTAAGTGTTGAGATAATATTTCATACCAAATTCTAGGAGCTTGATGTAGGCCATACAAAGCTTTGCTAAGCTTATACACCCGATGTGGAAATTCTGCATCCTCAAAACCCGGAGGTTGCTTCACATACACATCATCAGTGATTGGACCATACAAGAACGCACCTTTGACGTCCATTTGATACACCCTGAATTTCATGAATGATGTATAAGCCAGGAAAACACGAATGGATTCGAGTCTTGCAACTGGAGCAAATACTTCATCATAGTCAATTTCTTCTTCCTGTGTGTATCCTTGTGCAACAAGTCTAGCTTTGTTTCTTATAACAATGGCACGATCATCAGTTTTTTTCGAAACAATCATTTCGTGCCTATGGCATTTTCTCCTTCAGGTAATTCCACTAACTTCCACACTTCTTGTTTGCGAAATTG
This sequence comes from Flaveria linearis, assembly GCA_024085815.1. Classification (NCBI taxonomy): domain Eukaryota; kingdom Viridiplantae; phylum Streptophyta; class Magnoliopsida; order Asterales; family Asteraceae; genus Flaveria; species Flaveria linearis. Next base: position 41,941,322 of record CM044014.1, on the reverse strand, counting down.
AAGAAGTTCTTCTTGCATTGCTTCAATCCAACAATTGTCCTGTAATGCCTCAGTGACGTTTTTAGGAACAATCTGTGGATACGAGATGTCGATATCTCATTTCCTTGAACATTAACATCCTGATTTGTTTGGTTCAGATTGGAGAGCTGTTGCAATAAGGTAGAAGAATGTGGAGTGAAATTTGGAACTTGAGTCGGTGAATTGAGAAAGTAATCAATGTTACTATGATCAATTGCATCTCCAGAGATGGAAGATGTGCCAGACTCAGGTTGTCAAATTTCTATACCATCATTAGGAATAGGTTGAGATTCTTCTTGATCTACTGAAACTGAATGATCTGAAGCTAAAGAAGCATGAACATTGTCATTAAATTGTATTATTGAATCCTTGACAAATGAGAAAAATGGATAATCTGGGCGAGCATCATCTGAATCATCAGAATCTGAATCATTACTGAAAGATCCAAGATCTCCTCTTGAGTTCTTCTTACCTGTAAAATCATCAGATTGATTAAACAAGTTAGGCTGAAATGAGTTTGACAAAGAATCTATATCAAATAACCATGCAGGACCATTTGAAACTATGGAAAAGAATTTTCCAGAAATTTAACGTTGAATGTTTCATTAATAGTGTTTGTCCTAGAGTTATAAACTCGATAGGCTTTGGAAACAGATGAATATCCAACGAAAAATCCATTATCAGCTTTTTCTTCAAATTTTCCTAAATGATCACTTGAGTTAAGAATCATAACTGGACAACCAAATGATTTTAAAAAATTTATGTTTGGTTTCCTGTCAAACATTAACTCATATGGAGTTTTCTTTTTATCTTTCACAAGCAAGATTCTATTCTGAACAAACAGGCTGTGGATATTGCTTCATCCCAGAAAGTGATAGGAATTTTGGCATCAGCTAACATGGACCGGGCAGCTTCAATCAGAGTTCTATTCTTCCTTTCAGCAACTCCATTTTGTTGTGGAGTTCTGGGGCACTGTACTGATGAACTATCCCTTTTTCTGCACAAAATAATTCAATGTTAGCATTTTTAAATTCAGTTCCATTATCACTTCTTATTATCTTTACTTTTTGTTCAAGGTGATTTTCAACTTTATTAATGAATTCTTTTAGAAGATCTGCAGTTTCAGATTTAGCATGAAGAAAGAAAACCCATGAAAATCTTGTATAATCATCTATGATGACTAAACAGTATGATTTTCGACCAATACTCCAAACATTAGTTGGTCCAAAAAGGTCCATATGTGACATCTGGAGTGGCTTGGTGTTTGAGTTTATCAGCTTGGACTTATAAGACGCTCGATGTTGTTTTCCCTTCAGACATGTTGAGCAATGATCAGTTGTTGAAAACTTCTTGGAAGGAAGTCCAATAACATGATTTCCTGATACAAGCTTGTTCATGTTTTTGAAGTTTGAATGACTGAGACGTCTATGCCAAAGCTGGCTTTCAACATTTGATGCTTTAGCAATCAAGAAAGTTGTTTATGTTGCAGGATCCACTTGAGACATATCCAGTTTGTATACATCTCTGACCCGAGCAGCTTTAACTATTACCCAATCATTGCTAACCTGAAAACCTGGTTTCAAGACATAACGGTGAGAATCATCAAAAAGAAAAGAATAAGATTTGTCACAAATTGACAATGTTGGAGGATACCTTCATATGGTGGTCACGCATGGGACTCACCCTTTACTTGGGAATAGAGAGGGGTGGGAAACACTTAATAGATTAAAGTTCAACTGTGAACAAAAGTTGACTTTATCAAAACTGATAATCCCATTTGACACTGTTCCCTCTCTGTTATCTTTCCACCTACATCACCTCCAAAAGCAACGTGTGTTCCATCTTTTAACTGAAAATCTTGCAACAAGGCTTGATTGCCTGTCATATGCCGGCTACACCCACTGTCAACATACCATGAGTTTATTAGTCTCCGCGGGTGTACCTGTGTAACACCCAGAAGTTTGACTTCTTGAAGTGATATGCGACAGAGTCTCAGTCGCATGGAATTCATGCGACTGGGGGTTCAATCGCATGATGCTCGGACGATTGAAGCTTAACCGTACGACTGGAGTTCAATCGCACGACTAAAGGTTCAACCGCATGGAACTCATGCGACTGGAGGACCAGTCGCATGGTGTTCATGCGACTGATGGTCCAGTCGCCCCTGGACTTCGGGCGACTGAGCTGTACCTATAAAAGAGGAGCAGCTCTCTTCTTTCCCCAACACTCACACGTTTCAGTCGGGAAAGAGCAAAGAGCGACAGAGCAGAGGAGGAAAAGAGAGAACGGGGTGATTCAGGCTCGGATTTTTGTCGAGAAGCTAGTCAAGTCGAAGCTCTTCAACTCCTACCTGATAATGTGAGTTCTAGGACCCCTCATTTACATGTTTTCAAACGATTTTGGGGCTGGAACACATCTAAACCCTAGTTTTGTAAAAGTGTATATTTGACCCATTTGTGTGAAATCTTGATAATGTGTTTAAAGTATGATTTAGGACCTACACATGTTTATATGATGTCCTAGTATGATTCCCTAAGGTTTGGGAGGGTTAATCTGGGCTTGAATGGAGTTTAGAAGGGTTTTTCAGCCGAGTGTCGCGGCTGCTGTTCGTGATGAACTTCAGTCGCAGCCCAGTTAGGGTTATGCGACTGAAGGGCTAGTCGCCCGACTGAGGAACGACTGATGTTCAATTGTACGATTGAGGCTCAGTCGCACGATTGGGGTCCAGTCGCATAGACCCATTCGCATAGTAGTACAGACGCACGACTGAGGATTCAGTTGCATAGACCCATTCGCATAGTAGTACAGACGCACGATGAGGATTCAGTCGCATAGACCTATTCTCATAGTAGTACAGACGCACGACTGAGGATTCAGTCGCATGGACCCATTCGCATAGTAGTACAGACGTACGACTGAGGGTTCAGTCGCATAGATGCCCATTCGCATGACTCAGTCGCATGGTGGCCATGCGACTGGAGTATGTTCAATCGCCCAAATAGGGCTGATGTGAATGTGGAGAGAAGTGTATGTATGATGTATGTAGGCTGAGTATGATGTAGGCTTATATGATAGTAATGACTGATGATTGTAAATACCGATGTTCCTCGATTTGATGCATGTTTATCTTTCCACAGTTTTACATGTTATCACTAATAGATGAAATGAAAGTATTACATAAAGCACAGTGAAAGAGTAATAAAGAAAGTGAAGGAACATTAATAAAGGTTAACAAGTCTTGCAAGCTTATAGGAGCTACACGACTATGTGTCGTTAGCTCAACTGTGTTGCGGGCTAGCTACCCATTAACGCACACAGGGTCAATCGATTGAGATTGGCAGGACCTTTGTGGCGTGCCCCGGATGATCGGGTCGGCCTTGTACATAGTACACATAGCCCTTTGAGGGAATACAGTTGACCCTTCGGGGGATACACATAGCCCTTTCGAGGGAATACAGTTGACCCTTCGGGAAATATAGATGGCCCGTCATCCGTTTCCCATCGCGCACATAGTTGGGGTATCGCTCACTGGTCCACATAGAAAGTGAAACATAAAGATAAAGTTTATAGACAAGGCATATAGTACCAGGAACGAATGTTATTTGTTCATACAGCTGATGCGTGCTCGCATATACAGTACAGTATAATATAATACAGAAAAGAGTATTTTTATATACCACCTATAAAACTAGAACTCACTCAGCAACGCTGACTTTTTATGTGTTTCCAGTTGGCAGGTAGGGTTGCTGAGGATGGCACGAGGCGGCTACTCAGCTCTTTTGGGATGGCATTCTCCTTTTGATAATGCTACCACGCAATGTGTTGTGGGCCGTAATGCGCGCAACACATTATGTTGCATGCGAGTGCAATATTTCTTGAAGATCCTGATAAACAGGATTGTTTAAGAAATCTTCTTCATGATTAAAATTTTTATGTTCTTATACTAGAGGTCACTGTTTATGACCATTTTGTACACAGAAAAGATGAAATCTTTTGTAATAGTGCTTTTGTAATGTAATGCAACATTAGATGTTTTATAATTGACGTACGTTGTATTAAATGGCAAAAGTACTTATAGTAAAAGAAAAGTTTATCTTGAATGTTTCCGCTGCATTGTTTTATTTAAATATATGCAATGAAAGACCAACTGTAAGCGTCCCGGGAACGGGGCCTTACAAGTTGGTATCAGAGCCAAAGTTTAAGTGAAATAGGTAGATTTTCAAAATAAACCTAAACTTAAACTGAAAATGGGACAGAAAGGGGAAGAATGCCATCTGAGTAGCTGCGTGCCATCAGGTATTTTCTTAAAGATTAACTGGTATTATGTGCGCGTGTTATGTGTTTATGTGCTACTGTTAGATTTAGAAACTAATGTAGTCAGGACAGGTAATGCTCGGGGTATAAAGAGTAAAGTAAGTGGCTAATCACAACTGGCCACTGTAATTAGAGACTTACTATACTTAACATAAACTGAGCTATTTCCTTGAATGACCGTGTTCGTGTTTGAATCTTCCAGTGTGATAGAAGATGGTCGGTGGTAGATCATCTAAAGCTTCACGTGGTGGTGGACGTGGTGCTGAACCGCGTGCCACGAGAGGAAGACCTAGGGTAGAGAAGGTAGTTCATGAGGAAACCGAGACCCGTCATCAGGAGGATGCAGACGAAAGCGCCAACTTGAGAGCCTCGGTAAAAGAGGCAGTGGTGGAAGAAGTGCACCAGGTCATGCAGACAATCTTACCGTCTGTAGTGACCGAAGTGATTAAAGCTGTCAGAGAAGGTGATAGAAGAGAAAGGAATAGGTCCTCAAGAAGGCAGCAACGAACAGAGCCGGAAACGGTTCTATCTGATGATGAAGAGAAAGAGGAGGAAGAGCAGGTACGGGAGACAACACGGGGTTGTAACTACGGGGCATTTATGAGGTGCAAGCCCCTGACTTTTGATGGTTCTGGTACTGCTGCTGATGCTCACCAATGGGTGAGAGAAATGGAGGTTGTCCTCGATATTAGTGATTGCCAGGAGGACAAGAAGGTGAAGTTTGCTACCCACTCTTTCACAGGGACGGCTTTGTGCTGGTGGGACAATATAGTCCAAGCCGAGGGTAGCAGGGCCATAGGGAAGATGAAGTGGGCTGAGTTAAAAAGGATGGTGATCGAGGAGTTCAGTCCTCGTCGGGAAATGGACAGAGTTGAGAGAGAGTTCCTGCAGTTGGAGGCGGGGACGATGACTCACCAACAATACACCACCAAGTTTAACGAAATGGCGCGGTTGGTGCCAGAGCAGGTGACGCCGGTGTCTCGAAAGATCAACCGGTATATTCAGGGGCTGCCAGCTGAAATCCGTTGGCATTTGATTTCTGCTCGACCGAGCACTTTCAGGTCGGCAGTGGATTTGGCGGGAAGGTTATACGAAAGGGCTGCGTCGGTGAAGGCTGAGGGTAGCAAGAAAGGAGGTGGAGAGAGAAACTGGCAGGGGCAGAGGTTTGGTCGAGGTGATACCTCGACGAGTAATAAGAAGACGCGGGTGGATGACCGCCGGGTGGTCGCGTCGGGTTCAAGAGGAAAGAAGTGTGGTAAATGCAGGAGAGAACATAGTGGAGAATGCAGACTAGGGATGAACGTATGCTTCAGGTGTGGTCAACCTGGCCACATCGCTAGAGACTATAAGAAGCCTAGGGCGGAGGCTTCAGGGTGAAGAAGACGGGGAGTGAAGGTCCGAGAGCAAGCGCCAGGGCATTCACAATGACGCAAGAAGAGGCTAGGACGGACCCCGATGTAGTGTCCGGTACGTTTCTGGTGAACCAAACTTTAGCATCGGTATTATTTGATTCGGGTTCCAGTAGGAGTTTTATTTCTGCTGCTTTCTGTGCCATTGCCCGTTAGTAGTAGACGTGTGGATATACCATTTGATGTAGAGACTGCTATAGGTAAAACTACCAGGATTTCCGAGGTGATAGAGGGTTGCGACGTAGAATTAGAGGGCCATAAGTTTCCGGTTAGACCATTTGCGATGATTTTGGGTGGTTTTGATTTGGTGCTTGGGATGGATTGGTTGGCGGACTTTGAGGCGAATTTAGTGTGTTGAAAGAAGATGATCTGTTTGACAGGGCCTGATGGAAGTTCGGTAACTGTTTATGGGGATCGGGTCACGACAATTCCGAAGGTGATCTCTATGGCGGTGGCGGGAAAATATATGAGGCGTGGATGTAGCGCCTTCTTATGTTATGTAAAGGATGTAGAAACGCCAACACCATAACTATCCGATGTTCCGGTTGTGCGTGAGTTTCCAGACGTGTTCTCGGAAGACTTATTGGGATTGCCACCCGACAGAGAGGTCGAGTTCCAGATTGACCTGATACCAGGCGCCCAACCTGTTGCCAAAGCACCGTATCGATTGGCTCCGACGGAAATGAAAGAGTTGATGGAGCAGTTACAAGAGTTGTTGGATAAGGGGTTTATTAGACCGAGTATCTCACCTTGGGGTGCTCTGGTCCTGTTTGTAAAGAAGAAGGACGGTAGTATGAGGATGTGCATCGACTACCGCGAGCTGAATAAGTTGACGGTAAAGAACAGATACCCCTTGCCGAGGATCGACGACTTGTTTGATCAACTTCAGGGTGCTAATTAGTTTTCACGAATAGATCTTCGATCAGGCTACCATCAACTGAAGGTGAAGGAGCAGGATATCCCTAAAACAGCTTTTCGTACGCGCTACGGTCACTATGAGTTCTTCGTCATGTCTTTTGGTTTGACCAATGCGCCAGCTGCTTTTATGGATCTGATGAACAGGGTGTGCCGGCCATTGTTGGATAAGTCAGTGATTGTGTTCATCGATGATATCTTGATTTATTCGAGGAGCGAAGAAGAGCATGCCGGTCACATCTGGGAGGTGTTGGAGACTTTGAGAAGGGAGAAACTGTATGCTAAGTTCTCCAAATGTGCTTTCTGGCTACGCGAAGTTCAATTTTTGGGTCACGTGGTAAATCCGGATGGAATTATGGTTGATCCGGCAAAGGTGGAAGCGGTGATGCAATGGAAGTCTCCAAAGACGCCATCTGAGATCCGAAGTTTCTTGGGTCTGGCGGGCTACTACTGAAGGTTTATCCAAGACTTTTCAAAAATCGCTTCTCCACTAACCAAGTTGACCCGTAAAGACGTGAAATTTATATGGGTCAAGCTCAAGAAAAGGCGTTTGAAAAGCTGAAGACGAGGTTGACCCAAGCTCCAGTTCTGTCATTATCCAAGGGAAGCGAAGATCTAGTGGTTTATTCTGATGCTTCTTATTCAGGATTGGGATGCGTGTTGATGCAGAGGGGAAAGGTTATAGCTTATGCATCCCGGCAGTTGAAAGTCCATGAGGTTAATTACCCTACTCATGACTTGGAGTTAGCAGCTGTGGTCTTTGCATTGAAGATTTGGAGGCACTATCTCTACGGAACGAAGTGCACCATCTTTACCGACCACAAAAGCTTGAAGTACTTCTTCGAGCAAAAAGATCTGAATATGAGGCAACGGCGATGGTTGGAGCTTATAAAGGATTATGATTGTGAAATCCACTACCATCCGGGCAAAGCCAACGTGGTGGCGGATGCCCTTAGCCGAAAAGAGAGGCCCGAGCCGATTCGGGTGAAAGCGTACCAGCTGATCATGACCTCTGACGTGATGAAGCAAGTCAAAGAGTTCCAAGATGAGGCATTGAAAGAAGATCATCTTATCTCTGAAAGAATGAGAGGCCTGGTTGCGGAGTTGGGTGAGAACACAACTGGTGTTAGAACCCGGTTTGGGCGTATGTGGATTCCTCGTCTTGGGAATCTACGTGGGAAGATCATGGATGAGGCCTATAAGACTCGATATTCCATTCACCGCGGTGCTACCAAGATGTACCAAGACATGAAGAAAGATTATTGGTGGCCGGGTATGAAACGCGATGTGGTGGAGTATGTGAGTAAATGCCTCACTTGTTTACAAGTGAAGGCCGAGCACCAGAAGCCGTATGGAAAGATTCAACCCTTGGATATCCCGGAAAGGAAGTGGGAGCACATCACCATGGATTTCATCACAAAGCTGCCACGTACCCCGAAAGGGTATGATACTATATGGGTGATTGTGGATAATCTGACAAAGAGTGCTCACTTCCTACCGATGCGCGAGACATATTCATCCTAGAGGTTGGCCGATCTTTTCATCAAAGAGATTGTGACTCGTCATGGTGTACCGGTGTCGATTATGTCCGATCGCGACACCCGGTTTACCTCCAAATTCTGGAAGAAATTCCATGATGCTATGGGGATGAGGTTACATATTAGCACGGCTTATCATCCTCAAACTGATGGTCAGTCTGAAAGGACCATTCAGACTTTGGAGGACATGCTCCGAGCATGTGTTATTGACTTCGGGGGAAGTTGGGATGACCACCTACCGTTAGCCGGATTCACATACAATAACAGTTATCATGCCAGTATTGGCATGCCACCCTATGAGATGCTATACAGTAGGAGATGCAGGACACCCGTTTGTTGGGGTGATATTGGTCAGAAAGAATTAGGAAGCGTCGAAGTGATCGAGGCTACGACTGAAAAGCTCGAAAGGGTCAAAGCCTATATGAAAGCAGCCAAAGACAGGCAGAAGTCGTATGCTGACAAACGACGCAGACCGATTGAGTTTCGGGTGGGGGATCGGGTTATGTTGAAGGTCTCGCCTTGGAAAGGAATCATCCAGTTCCGGAAGCGGGGTAAGTTGAGCCCGCGGTATATAGGCCCTTTCCGAATCATTGCTCGAGTAGGAGAGGTGGCCTATAGGTTGTATCTACCAGATGAGTTAAGTGGAATTCACCCGACCTTCCACGTATCTCATCTGAGAAAATGTTTGGCCGATGAGGATCTGATCGTTCCACTGGAAGATATTGAAGTAGACGAACGGCTCAACTATGTAGAGCAACCAGTGGCGATCGTCGATCGCAAGGAGAAGAGGTTAAGGAATAAAGTGTTTCCTCTGGTGCGTGTACAGTGGCGGCACTGGAAGGGATCCGAGTCAACGTGGGAAACTGAAGAAGAAATGAGACAGCTTTACCCACGACTGTTCGAGGAATAACAGGTTTCGAGGACGAAACCTAAATAAGGGGGGTGGACTTGTAACACCCGGAAGTTTGACTTCTTGAAGTGATATGCGACTGAGTCTCAGTCGCGTGGAATTCATGCGACTGGGGGTTCAATCGCATGACGCTCGGACGATTGAAGCTCAACCGTACGACTGGAGTTCAATCGCACGACTAAAGGTTCAACCGCATGGAACTCATGCGACTGGAGGACCAGTCGCATGGTGTTCATGCGACTGAAGGTCCAGTCGCCCCTGGACTTCGGGTGACTGAGCTGCACCTATAAAAGAGGAGCAGCTCTTTTCTTTCCCCAACACTCACACGTTTCAGTCGGGAAAAAGCAAAGAGCGACAGAGCAGAGGAGGAAAAGAGAGAACGGGGTGATTCAGGCTCGGATTTTTGTCGAGAAGCTAGTCAAGTCGAAGCTCTTCAACTCCTACCTGATAATGTGAGTTCTAGGACCCCTCATTTACATGTTTTCAAACGATTTTGGGGCTGGAACACATCTAAAGCCTAGTTTTGTAAAAGTGTATATTTGACCCATTTGGGTGAAATCTTGATAATGTGTTTAAAGTATGATTTAGGACCTACACATGTTTATATGATGTCCTAGTATGATTCCCTAAGGTTTGGGAGGGTTAATCTGGGCTTGAATGGTGTTTAGAAGGGTTTTTCAGCCGAGTGTCGCGGCTGCTGTTCGTGATGAACTTCAATCGCAGCCCAGTTAGGGTTATGCGACTTAAGGGCCAGTCGCCCGACTGAGGAACGACTGATGTTCAATCGTACGATTGAGGCTCAGTCGCACGATTGGGGTCCAGTCGCATAGACCCATTCGCATAGTAGTACAGACGCACGACTGAGGATTCAGTCGCATAGACCCATTCGCATAGTAGTACGGACGCACGACTGAGGATTCAGTCGCATAGACCTATTCGCATAGTATTACAAACGCACGACTGAGGATTCAGTCACATAGACCCATTCGCATAGTAGTACAGACGTACGACTGAGGGTTCAGTCGCATAGATGCCCATTCGCATGACTCAGTCGCATGGAGGCCATGCGACTGGAGTATGTTCAATCGCCCAAATAGGGCTGATGTGAATGTGGAGAGAAGTGTATGTATGATGTATGTAGGCTGAGTGTGATGTAGCCTTATATGATAGTAATGACTGATGATTGTAAATACCGATGTTCCTCGATTTGATGCATGTTTATCTTTCCACAGTTTTACATGTTATCACTAATAGATGAAATGAAAGTATTACGTAAAGCACAGTGAAAGAGTAATAAAGAAAGTGAAGGAACATTAATAAAGGTTAACAAGTCTTGCAAGCTTATAGGAGCTACACGACTATGTGTCGTTAGCTCAACTGTGTTGCGGGCTAGCTACCCATTGACGCACACAGTGTCAATCGATTGAGATTGGCAGGACCTTTGTGGCGTGCCCCGGATGATCGGGTCGGCCTTGTACATAGTACACATAGCCCTTTCGAGGGAATACAGTTGATCCTTCGGGGAATATAGATGGCCCGTCATCCATTTCCCATCGCGCACATAGTTGGGGTATCGCTCACTGGACCACATAGAAAGTGAAACATAAAGATAAAGTTTACAGACAAGGCATATAGTACCAGGAACGAATGTCATTTGTTCATACAGCTGATGTGTGCTCGCATATACAGTACAATATAATATAATATAGAAAAGAGTATTTTTATATACCACCTATAAAACTAGAACTCACTCAGCAACGCTGACTTTTTATGTGTTTCCAGTTGGCAGGTAGGGTTGCTGAGGATGGCACGAGGCGGCTACTCAGCTCTTTTGGGATGGCATTCTCCTTTTGATAATGCTGCCACGCAATGTGTTGTGGGCCGTAATGCGCGCAACACATTATGTTGCATGCGAGTGCAAGATTTCTTAAAGATCCTGATAAATAGGATTCTTTAAGAAATCTTCTTCATGATGAAAAATTTTTATGTTCTTATACTAGAGGTCACTGTTTATGACCATTTTGTACATAGAAAAGATGAAATCTTTTGTAATAGTGCTTTTGTTATGTAATGCAACATTATATGTTTTGTAATTGACGTACGTTGTATTAAATGGCAAATGTACTTATAGTAAAAGAAAAGTTTATCTTGAATGTTTCCGCTGCATTGTTTTATTTAAATATATGCGATGAAAGACCAACTGTAAGCGTCCCAGGAACGGGGCCTTACAACCTGCATTCAAAAACAATTTAAGAAGAGTTAGTAACCCAAGCCGAGATGGTCTTGGGCTTGCCAAATTTATCAACAATTGTAAATTGTTTAAAATGAAGTTTGTTTACATCAGTTTTCTTTTGAAATTTAGCATTTTCAATTCCTTTTTGAAAAACATGATGATTGTCTTTTGGTTGTTTTGTTTTCAAAGCATTGTATCTGTTTTCAAGATCATCATCAAGAAATCTTGAACCATTATATGAAGCACTTGAGAATGTTCCTTTGTTTATTCTCACATATCGTGGAATAAACTTTCCTTGATTGTATTGCTGTGGTTTGACAAAATATTGATTATCATAATCAGAATTGTTTCTTTTGAAAGATCTTAGACCCAAGGAAGGTTGTTGTTGTTGTGAATACTTAAACCCAATATTCTGATTTCTTTTAAATTGTGAGTTTACAAATCCTTGATTACTGAATTCCTTCCTTGAAGAGTTCTTCTAAAGTAGCAATCATTTGTATTATGATTTCTTTCATCACACAAAGCACAATATTTGTTGAAGTAACAATCAGCTGTTGTGTGATTTGTCATATCACATATATGGCAATACTTGTTAAAGTAACATTCTGAAATGTCATGATTATACATGTCACAGATATCACAATATTTTTCAGAATGTTTAAACAACATTTTGTTAACCCTTGAAGTAGAAGCAACATTTGATTCTTGTTTAAATTTAGGGTTAGGCAGATTAATATGTTATTTCTTTGGTGTGAATTTGGTCATTTGATTTTTAGGATTTTTCTTTTGGACTTGACCACAATTCTTTGACTCCTTAGATTGAAATCTTTTATGCACAGCGGAAGTCTTAGGACCTGAACTTGTTTTCATATCAGAGTTAGATTTGATCTTTGGTTTAGATATCATTTTTGTGATTATGTTCATGTCAAAAGTTCCTGCTGACACAAACTTCACAGGTTTAATTTTAGTATTGTTCTGTGACTTATTGATTGATTCAGCTTTCTTAGCTTTTACAGCTTGTCTTCTTCTTTGATTTCTTAATCTTGATTATGTTTTCTTGATTTGAGTTTTAGTTGAATCTTAAGAAGATTCTTTTTGACACTCTTTATCTGCATTTAGTTCATTTGAACTTGAATCATCAGAAAAAGTATTATCAGTTTTAACCTCTTCACATTTTCCTTTCAGTTTGTTATTGACATCAGTAGATTTTTCACTCTTTTGTTCATTTTGTTCAATAACAGTTTCACTTTTTGGTACAAACAACTTCTTTTGCATTGTTGAGGTTCATAAGATTTGACTTTAATTGGATGACCATGCTTTATCTTTTCTAAGTCTGTTTCTTCATAGATTTCATCATTTATCTTTGTTGAGTTCTTTTGGTGTTGATATTCTTTAAGCTTTGCTTTATTTTCTGGTGAATGATCAAGAGTGTTAAAATTTTTAGGTAATGTATTTGAGATTGATTCAGGCATAGGTTCATGAGTAAAACCTAATCCTGTTTTATCTTTATCCTTTCTTCCATGCACCAGTTGCTCAACAATTTTCTTTGAGCTTTTAACTTTGGCCAAATCAATTTGTGTTGCTGCATGTGCCAATTTTCTTGTTCAAGTGTTTTGGTCATCTCTTCAAGTTGTTTCTTAACAAGTTCAAGTTCTTTTAGAGTTTTGTTCCAAGAAGCTTGAAGAGACATGATCTTGTCATTAGCAATTTTATGATCTGATTTTAGCTTGTTGTGCTTTAATTCTTCTTGTTTGAGCTTATCACATATTTTGAATGAGTATGTTCTGTAGTGTTCAACCAGTTCAAAACATGCTTTTGTGCACATTTTCTCTAATACGTCCACTGGTATTTCAGGATAAGAGTTAGAAGATTCAGTATCAGAAGATGAGTTATGTAACACCCCCAATTTTGATTAGACGAAGAGAAATAATAAGAAGAAAAGAAAAGAAAGAATTTTGGAAGGAAAGGAAAAGAAAGAAAAAGTAGAAGGGGGTTTTGTGTAAAAAGTACAAAGAAAGTAAATATCTGATATATACATAGGGATGGCTGCCCACACTTTTTCTCACGACCCCAAATCTTCGAAGTGTTCTAGAGAGAGAAAGATCAGACCACGGGAATTTGAAGGAAGAACAAGAAGAAGAAGAGGGCGGATTCGAGGTACAAGGTGTCACTGGGACGGGTTTTGAAGAAGCCATACCCAGCAACACAATGTGAGTTCTAAGACCCCTTCTTCTACGCATTTTTTTTGAACAATTTTGGGGCTGGAACACATAGTGAAACTGTTTTCGAGCCGTGAGCGCTCAATCTGTGTATGTATGTACGAGTATGAGTGTGTGTATGGTCCGCTTGGACTGCTATGCCTAATGTATGTAAGATTTCTAGGACAGATAGATGAATTTCAGCGTGTAGATCGTATGCGTACTGCTGATGTATGTTTTAGAAGTCATTCTTATGATGTGCATGATGTTTAGTTTGTTCTAAGTAGCTGATATGATAAATCAGTGCTAATGTATGTTAAGATAATGAATGAGGTATGAGAATGGTACATGTAAGTTGCAGGTTGTCACGTTCAACCGCATTGTCCAATGCGGACTGCCAAACTAAATGCGGATAAGGCAGTCTTCACCCGCATTAACAAATGCGGATGGCTAAGAAAATGCGGTCAAGGCTTTTTGCTCAACCGCATTGACCTAATGCGGATAGGTCAGGAAATGTGGCTAAGGCAATACCCAGCCGCATTAACCTAATGCGGATGAATCAGGAAAGGTGGCCAAGGCTTCTCACCCACATTGAACAAATGCGGATGACTAAGGAAATGTGGTTAAGGCATTGGTCAACCGCATTGACTAATGCGAATGAGTCATTTCTCAGCCACATTAACCAATGCGGGTAGAACCAGGAAATGCGGATAAGGCATTCCTCATCCGCATTGACCAATGCGGATGGTCAGACTAATGCGGATGAATCAGAGTGTGAAATGCGGATTAAGCTTAGTGAGATCTGATTATTTGGGTAAACGAGTAACATAGGCATGATGATGATGATCATGTTGCATGGGTATACCTACGGTATACCATATATGAGTGATGCTTTATATGATAATGAATGAATGTTATGTGTATGTTCCTTATGATTATGTACGTTTATCTTTCCGAAATTTTACGAATTATGGAAATGAATGAACGAAGTATTATGTAACGTAAAGTGAAAGATAATGAAAGAGGAACATGAGGAAGAATGCATGTATTAACGAACGAATGAAAAGGAATATGATGATGAATACATGCATTAATGAATGAACGAACTAAGTCTTGCAAGCATTGAATTAAGGTAACGGGTCCTTCTTTGTGATTGACCCTGGTCGTGGTACCTCTGCCGCTTACCTATTAGTACTGTGGCATACGCTCTATTGATTCACGGCCCAGTAGCTAAGACTGATCGGGGTATAGCATATGGTAGTGGTACAAAAAGTATTCAATGTGCAAGCAAAGTTGAACGGGATCCTTGTCATTCGACCACAGTAATCATAGTCAAGTGCTATGAAGTGGGTAAAGCCTGACAGGATCCATATGAGAACTGAAAGATAATGATGTATAACGAACGATGAAGATAATAAAGAATATTATCTACGTGTACGTATGATGTATGATCATGTGAAAGAAAGGAATGGTTTATAATGTAAATAAAGTATGTTTATTTTAAAACTAGAAATCACTCAACAACGCTGACTTTTTATGTGTTTCCAGTTGGCAGGTAGTGTTGCTGGGGATGGCACGAGGCGACTACTCAGCTCGTTGGGGATGACATTCTCCTTTTGATAATGCTGCCACGAAATGTGTTGTGGGCCCATAATGCACGCAACACATTATGTTGCATGCAAGTGCAAGATTCCTTTAGAATCCCAATAAACGGGGTTACTTAAGGAATCTTCTTTATGATGAAAAATTTTAATATTCTATACTAGAGGTCACTGTATAGGACCATTTTGTAATCAGTAACGATGTAATCTTTTGTACAAGCTTTTATGATGAAATGAAATGTATCTTTTGAATGTTTCCGCTGTAATGTTTATCTAAGATGTTTATCAATATATACTAAATGTATGTTTTATGTGCGATGAACGACCAACCGTGAGGTGCCCGGGAACGGGGCCTTACAAGTTGGTATCAGAGCCAAAGTTTAAGTGAAATGGGTAAATTTTCAAATAAACCTAAACTTAAACTGAAAACGGGACAGAAAGAAGAGAATGCCATCTGAGTAATTGCGTGCCATCAGGTATTTTCTTAAAGACTAACCGGTATTATGTGCGCATGTGATGTGCTTATGGGTACTGTTAGATTTAGATACTAATGTAGTCAGGACGGGTGATGCTCGGGGTGCGAAGAGTAGAGTAAGTGGCTAATCATAGCTGGCCACTGTAATTAGGGACTTACTATATTTGACATAAACTGAGCTATTTCCTTGAATGACCGTGTTGGTGTTTGAATCTTTCAGTGTGGTAGAAGATGGTCGGTGGTAGATCATCTAAAGTTTCACATGGTGGTGGACGTGGTGCTGAACCGCGTGTCACGAGAGGGAGACTTAGAGTAGAGGAAGTGGTTCATGAGGACACCGAGACCCCTCATCAGGAGGGGTAGACGAGAGCGCCAATTTGAGAGCCTCGGTAAAAGAGGCAGTGGTTGAAGAGGTACATTAGGTTATGCAGACGATCTTACCATCTGTGGTGACCGAACTGATCAAGGTTGTTCAGGAAGGAGAAAGAAGAGAGAGGAATAGGTCCTCAGGAAGACAGGAGCAACAAGAGCCAGAGACGGTTTTGTCTGATGATGAAGAGGAAGAGGAGGAAGAGCAGGTACGAGAGACAACACGGGGTTGTAACTACGGGGCATTTATGATGTGCAAGCCCCCTACTTTTGACGGTTCTGGCACTGCTGCTGATGCTCACTAGTGGGTGAGAGAATGGAGGTTGTCCTCGATATTAGTGATTGCCAGGAGGGAAAACAAGGTGAAGTTTGCTACACACTCTTTCACGGGGTCGGCTTTGTGCTGGTGGGACAATATAGTCCAGGCCGAGGGTAGCAGGGCCATAGGGAAGATGAAGTGGGCCGAGTTAAAAAGGATGGTGATCGAGGAGTTCAGTCCTCGTCGGGAAATGGATAAAGTAGAGAGAGAGTTCCTGCAGTTGGAGGCGGGGACGATGACCCACCAACAATACACCACCAAGTTCAATGAAATGGCGCGGTTGGTGCCGGATCAGGTGACGTCGGTGTCTTGAAAGATCAACCGGTATATCCAGGGACTGCCAGCTGGCATCCGCAGGCATTTGATTACTGCCCGACCGAGTACCTTTAGGTCGGCAGTGGATTTGGCTGGGAGATTATATGATGAACGGGTTGTGGTGGTGAAAGCTGAGGTTAGCAAGAGGGAGGTGGTGAGAGAAATTGGCAGGGGAAGAGGTTTGGTCGAGGTGATACATGGACGAGTAACAAGAAGACGAGGGTGGATAACCATCGTGTGGTCATGTCAGGAGCAGGGTTGAGGAAGTGTGGCCAGTGTGGAAGGGAGGACTCAGGGGAGTGCAAGTGGGGATCAAACATCTGTTTCAGATGCGGAAAGGCAGGGCATAGGTCAAAGGATTGCCCGGCAGGCAAATGTTTTAACTGTGGGGAAAGTGGTCATATGAGCAGAGACTGCAAGAAGCCGAGGGTTGAGGGTTCAGGGGCGAAGAAGACGGGAGGTGAAGAACCGAGGGCAAAGGCAAGGGCATTCACGATGACGCAGGAGGAAGCCAGGACGGACCCTGATGTTGTGTCCGGTATGTTTCTGGTGAACCAAATTTTAGCCTCCGTATTATTTGATTCGGGTGCCAGTTGGAGTTTTATTTCTACTGCCTTATGTACTAAGCTGCCTGTTAGTTGTAGACGTGTTGAGGTGCCCTTTGATGTAGAAACTGCCATAGGTAAGTCTACTAGGATCTCTGAGGTGATAGAGGGTTGTGATGCTGAACTGGAGGGCCACAAATTTCCGGTTCGACCCTTTGCCATGACTTTAGGTGGTTTCGATTTGGTGCTTGGGATGGATTGGTTGGCGGACTTTGAGGCGAACATCGTGTGTCGCAAGAAGATGATTCAATTGACAACGCCCGGCGGTGGTTCAGTGACAATTTATGGTGATCGGGTTACTACGATTCCGAAGGTGATCTCAATGGCTGTGGCGGGAAAATGTATGAGGCGTGGGTGCAGCGCCTACTTATGTTATGTAAAAGATGTAGAAACGTTAACACCACAACTATCCGATGTTCCGGTGGTGTGTGATTTTCCAGACGTGTTCCCGGAAGACTTATCGGATTGCCACGTGACCGAGAGATCGAGTTCCAGATTGACCTGATACCGGGTGCTCAACCTGTTGCCAAGGCACCATACCGATTGGCTCCGACGGAAATGAAAGAGTTGATGGAGCAGTTGCAAGAGCTGTTGGATAAGGGGTTTATTAGACCGAGTATCTCACCTTGGGGTGCTCCGGTCCTGTTTGTGAAGAAGAAAGACGGTAGTATGAGGATGTGCATCGACTACCGTGAGCTGAACAAGTTGACGGTGAAAAATAGATACCCCTTGTCACACCCAGGGCCCAGAGAGGCGGGACGTCACGATTAGTAAACAACAACCAAAATGCAGCGGAAACTAAATGGTTTATTACAAAGTGTCACATAATGTTTACATTAAAATATTGGCTTTGCTTCCAATTCAAAAGGTGCTTCAACCTACAATCCATAGGTGTCGTGATCAATCTCTCGGGAAATATTTCTTGAAGCTTCAGTAACTAAGGCTTCTAGGCTCAACCTTTGTCTTTAACCTCTACCCTCGTATCTTGCTTCGAATTTGGGTAACTTCTATAGCTCAACTATTCTCCCTAGCTGTACCTGAAGACATGCTCAAAAAGTTTTGTGTCAACATAAAGTTGGTGAGTTCAAGTGGTTAAAGTTTCAGAGAAGAAAAAAAATCTCATTTGATTTTAAAAGCATCATTTTTAGTATCAGTCATCGTGGGGTATCACAATCAACCCTGCACTTGGTCCCCGGTTGGCCTCTTCTAAACTTGTGTTTAACAGGATATTCCCGTAGGAAAGAACCAAGCCTCAGAACAGTGAACCATTCCTGCTAGGATGCTTAACCATAGTATCTTATTCAAAACCTGTTACATGCCACAAACGACCCTCAGGATCTCAGTGGGGTACCTCCCTGTAGCGGGAGCCACTGTGCGTGGGGGATTCCCCAAATAGATCTATTCACATAAAGCAAGCGGTTCACAAAAAAATTAATGATCATGACAAAAGTATCAGCAGGTATCCAAAAAAAAGTCCCACATACAAGCATCAAATAAAGCACAATATGAAAGTTTCAGTTTAAAAGAGCATGCATCATCCCCAAAACCAAAGTAAAAAGGGGAACACGAGAACTCACCTGGTGTCCTTATATAAATTCATAGCTCTATAAAGAAAAGTGATGACCATCAACAAAGCAATCATAACTAGAACATATAAGATTCACGTTTAGAATTAGCATGATGTTATTACATGCTTGCGGTTGAGCTCTTTAGTTAAATTTAAGTTGGTGATTAGTATCCTTAATGTAGCATAGCTTCTTGTGTATTTGTTAATTGTCATGAATTAACTCGTGTACATTAGGTTAATTAATGCATTTAATCAAGAATTGAGTCTTAGCATGAAAATGTAGAGAAATCAATTTATATCATGGATTCCAAATCTTTATAAATAACTTACATTGACGATGTAAGTTATATATAATGTTTCAAGCGACGTTCATAATGTTCATGTTCACATCTTATTAGTTAACTTGATTGACGCTAAGTAATTCAATTATTGCTAACAGTTGACGGTATTTTTGATAAAAGGGTGATACCAATATATTTATTTCAATAGCAATGAGGTTACCAACTATTAATAACAACAAGTGATGTATCATTAACGCAATTTAGGTCTTTTACTTTTAATAAAACGTGTAGATGCCGATTAACCTAAATATCTATTGTGTATATATATATATATATACAAATGCACAATTGTATTTGAATGTAGGTTACATCTCTATGTCTTGTAACGATTTAACGTGACATGAGATCAACTTATTTGTTTAATCAATAACATGTTATAACCATTTCCCAAAATGTAATGTTTCATATATCTTATCTAGGTTGGTTTCTAATAGCTAGCGTTGTTGTTTAAATCTCGGGTCCAAACCATCCATTTAAATCAAACTTTTATAACAAGTGATGTTCGTTTTCGTTTATAGTTCACATATTTTATAATTTATGCCTTTTATATAATTAGAGCTCAACAATACGTATGCAATTTATAATTCAATTTCAATGCGTTGCGCGTGTGATTATACCTTTCACTCTGTTACGTTCACTAACCCACTCGGATTGCTCTTGATCTAATCGTGTTCGCGTTCTGTTGTCCGCTCGTTGACCAGGTTTGACCAGCTTTAACCGATGTTTTACCTAACCAAAACGTACCAAAATTATATACAAACACTAGAATATTGTTATCTAATGACCAAACGCAACCATAACCTCATCGTACGTTACCAAACACCTTGGTTATCTCTTTTACCACCAATATCCACCGCATGCAGCCACTTTCATCACCATCATAACCCGACAACCACTACCACCATCACGGATCATCACCACTATTGCAGTCGTCACCTGCAGCCACCCGAACAACACCATCACCACGACCATCAACAACAACCATCGACATAATCACAACCAAAAATCAACAACAACCAGCAACACTCACAACCGCAGCCAACAACCATCACTTCGACTTGACAACCACCCCCAAACATAACACAAACCCAATCGACAACCTTCATCACCATAGCTGCTGCTCAACCACCACAATCACCACAGTCACCGTCTTCACAGCCACAACCCCATCGGGACGCCACCATCGGGACACCACCATCGGGGCACCACCATCGGACACCACCATCGGACACCACCATCGGGACACCACCCGAACTGCCCTCAACATCGCTACTCCACGAAGGTCGAGCTCCACGACCACAACCTTCACAACCACATCTGACAATAACAACACCATAACCATCGTAGCCCAGTCCACCGTAGTAACCTTCATCGATGGCCAATTTCAAGGGGGGGTGTAGCCACCGATTCAGCCCACCAAAACAACCGCCAATCAAAGCCGACCACCATCGGAGCTGTTAGTAACCCCAACAGTCGCCCCATAGCCGACCATTTGTAGCCATCTTGCTCCAGTTCCATCACGAATTGCAAGAACCTGGAACCACTATCACGTTCGGCTTGAAGAAAAGAGTCTAGAAGGTGGGGCAATCGCCGGAGATCCGCCGTAGATGGCCGGAAATCGGCCGGAGTTTCACCGGAAGGAGGAGAAGGGGTCGTGGCTGCCCTTTCTTTCTCTCTCTCAGATTTGGTTTGAAAACCCTAAAATGGAGAATTAGGGTGCCTATATACTAGGGTTAAGGATTGGGTTCGTTAACGGGTCGGACACGCTCGATTAAATAGCTCGTAACGTTAAAATTTGTTTCTCGTTAGTTCCTGTTGTACAAAACGTTATAAATATTCTAAGATTAATATTTTTATCTTATTTAGAACATGCCGCAACATTAAACGAGTTTGTAAATTACCGCGTTTTAACACGTTCTGCGGTTTTATGTGTTTTTATCGAATGAGCGTTATCATTACAGTTTGGGTATTAAAATATATGCAATTAAGTATTAGAATGATATTTTGTTCGTTAACTTCCCATTTAGTCACGTTAAAACTTTATCTGACGAATTATCGGGTTTGACCTGATCGTAACCCGGTTCGCGTCACGAATGCGTTTCGGAACGCATTTATTCCAGACAATGTATCACTCACAAAATTTACTATGTTATGATAATAAAAATGGTTAGACGAGTACTTATGGAGTTACGAGGTTCGGTTGACGTATCAGATATCTGTAAATGCCGGTGAAAACCGGTATTCGCGTTTCAGTTACGAAATTCTGTTGTTTATGCAAGATTGATGAAAAATATTTTAGAGAGCCTTATTTATGGTATTAGTTGAGATTAACAATGATTTAGATTGGATGACATACATTTTGAGAATTCCTGATGGAATTCAGACGTTAGGACGGTAAATTGCCGGATTTTACCCGGTATGGGTTCTGAATCTATTTTCAGTTTGAATCTTTCCACAATTATTTCAAATCACATAAATATTCATTGTTTCATGGTTTCTTATTCAATTAGTTCGTAAACTTGCATTTGGGCCTTAAATGAGCCTTGTTTGTATGTTCGGGCCCTTATTGGGCTTATTGGGCCCAAAAGGCTAGTTTCATTTTCTGAGTTTTCTTTGATAAGCCCAACTCAATTCAGAATTTTATTGAGTTTTATAACATTTATAGGTTTTCAATTGGGTCATATTTCAAAGGTGTTACGTTCTCCCCCCCCTCCTTTTAGAAATTTCGCCCTCGAAATTTTAGTATCGTTAATATTTGTTTCCAAGTGTGATACACTCATGGTATGAATGTTGAGGATTTAGAGTTATTTAGTTGAGCATTCCAGGACAAATGTTGATGATTAGGTGTCAAATAATCAGGTTTGATTTGGGTTGGAGTAACTATGCGAATGTTCGAATCATGCTTGACAGGATGAGTGAGTCAAACTATGAGAAGGTTTTTGGCTTTACAATCAAATCATTTAACAATCGTACAGAATTAACAAGGAGAGATTCTCCACTGTGGTTCAATGCACCGACCTACAAGGTAGATCTAGCAAGGAGAAGATTCCCAAAAAAAAAATCCCGACGGTGTTATCGTCCTCACTGAGAATCTTAAGAATGATTGAAAAGAAGAGGATATTAGCGAGAATGCCATTAATTAGACATGATAGACATGATACAATAGATTAAAGGTTTCAAATCAAGAAGGATTTGGGTTTTCCCAATGTGTACAGATGAATACCTAGGCATCGCACGATCATTTTTATAGAGCTAAGACTAAGAAGTTTTCACGATTTCTAAGAACAGAGAGATTAGGTCATGCACAAAGTTCTTCAGCTTTCAAAGCCTACTTTTTAGTTCTCAACTTCCTTCCGAAACATTTCTTCGATCTCTTCCTCCTATGATTTCATCTTAAGTGGTTAAGTCCTTTCTTCCACTACGTGCTTCTCCTAGTATGCATCCTTCTCCGGAACGGTTCTGTATATCAGAACCTCAGTCTTCGAGTAGATCTGTTCATCTTATCTGACGCATGACAAGAGTTTTCCCGAAATGGGATGTGCTATATATACATATTCACGTGAACTGATGCTGGTGGAATCACAAGTTCAAGAAATGATACGGTGTAGGTAATAAAAGGAAAACCTAACTGTAGGCTATCTGCATTCGTCAATGAGGGTAAGCAGATACAAATGCGGTCAATACTTGTTCTCTCGCATTTGGTAATACGGATGTCTTAGGGCAATGCGGATGATGGCCTCCTATTCGCACTTGCCAACGCGGTTGACATTACCGATTTGTCGATCACCCTATTGTGCTTGGTCTAGTGTTCCGATGTGTAGTTGGTAGTGTCGCACTGCTAATGTATCCAGATGCATCCTTTTATTTTGTAGGAGTTCCAGTTCATGCTTAATGTAGCTCTCCATACATTTTATTAGCTTCATCGGGCGGCTAGAAAATTGTCTTGTACTGTTGCATCAACACGCATCTGAAACTTTCTTATTCATGCCCAGACGAATTCTGCATTTTCCCAAGGATAAAAATGCCAGTCGTATAGCTACACGAATCTTGTGTTTGTTAATCCTTTTACATATTTCTCCTAACCCTAAGCATTGATGCATCTCAATTGGGTTTTTTTTTAACTTCTTCCGGAATTTTATAGCCTCGCATTCTAGCGAATTGTCTCGAATTTCATGCTCATTAGTAGTGACAAAATGACAGACCTATCTAGTATGGCTTACAAATCCCATCCATGAGACTCCTGAATACCGTGAAATGTGTAGGTCTTCCCACACAGGCTTGACCACAACCTTCGTACTTGCCATATCTGGTTTCAACTGTTATTTTTGTAATGTCGTTTTCCTTATAAACACGACTGATAACAATTAAGATGTAGATAGCATCTTGAAATTGATTAAGTAGGTTATCATCTCTAGGAAGAGGATATCACTTATCGTTGGTGACTTTATTTAACTCTTAATAGTCCATCCATAACTGGAGCATTCTATTTTCCTTCCGCAAAGAGCATTAAGTTTCCTCAAGGCGACATACTAGGTCTTATGAACTGTTTATCTAACAGCTATCGAATCTGCTTTTCTTACACCAGCTCCTTAATATAAGTTTCAAGTACAGAACCTCCATACATTTATTACTTCTATTTTTTTTCGACTTAATTTCCTTAAGAGCAACCTCAACTGTTGTCTTAAGCTACAGAATTGTTGCAAACGTTTCCACTAATTCCTTCATAGTGCTTCCTAATTAAGGTCAACCTTCTAGATGACCTCTTCCTCGGTCCATATTCTACAAGGTAACTGTGCCCTGTAGAGGGCTATTCGTGAAGCAAGTATCTCTGTTTAGATTCCAATCCTTTATAATCATATCGATTATTCCATCAGCATATGGGAGTAAGACTTTTGCTCGAATTTCCGACGGTACAGAGCGTTCTAGGGTAAGGTATTAGAGAATCACACTAGGAGAGGTTTAAAATTTAAAGAGGAATGACACCAACGCTTATGATCGGGGATGATTATGCAGACTTTCATTGTCTACAATCTGTTGCATGTCTATCACTTCATTGTAGTTGGACCTCAAGTGATTTAACACATGAGATTTCTTGTAGCTGATCTTCTATGCTTCTTAGTACATCCTTTGGAGCAAAACCATCCTTTTAGTTCGACCATGAGTTCTACCCATGAATTCTTCATTATTATCGACCGCATCGATTCGAACAAGTTTAGGACTATATCAAGGTGCTCGCAAGCACAAGAAGGTTAACTACCACTCTAATAGCTGATCGTATAGTTCGAGATCGTATTCTACTTCAGATCTTCGTGCTCGAATCACGAACTTATCAACCAAATAGTAGGGATCTCCGAGTAGAGATAACTTATCAGGTTTTAAATTTTTCAGCATCGGCTATCACGCGTTTCCAAAATGAGGGTTATGCTAGAGGGCTTAAAGTGAGTAGCACTACTCGTTAAGAGAATAAATCGGGAACAGAGGGTGAGTGGAAAAATCGGGGATCCACTGAAGTTGTACATTCATATTTTTGTTTTGAAATCTCCAAGGTTAGTTTTTCTCGGTAAATATCCCTGGCACTTGAGCATTTATTTTCGAAGAATCTGAATTTTAGAAGGAGGTTTCATTTCCTATGTATTCTGGCGCTCAGAACTTTATCAACAGCACGATCAGTTAAAAGCAGGGTCAAAATAGTTCAACCTAAGTTTCGTGTGAAGATTGTCATTAGATGACTAACGGTTTAAGATGATGGAAGATTTCACGAGCGTAGTATTAAGAAAGGTGATTATCAATCACAATCGGAGCTGATATTAAGAATATTCCTTTGAGTTAGGTGGTTCCATTACAATGAATAGGTAGAGAGAAGTCATATTCCTCAAAGGCTTTGAGAAAATGATCAGAGGAATTCTAGAATCCGGAAGATCCTATGAATTGTGAACTACTAAGAAAGAAAGAAGTGGCAAGTCTTCTATGTCATTGACCACAAGAGGCGTTCCTCGGAAATTTAATACTCCGGTATGTTCTCCATTGCACAAGCCTTGTTAGAGAGTCTTCCACTATGTTAAGGAGGTTTTGATGAATTCAATGTTAGGTAGGAAGGAAATTTTAGGCATCGCTCAAAATAGTATGGCTAAAGTACACGCACAACGAGGTGGAGTGCCATACTCAGCACGAGACCAGTTACGTTTGAGAACATCATTTAATGATCTTTAGAGTCTGATGGTCTTATTATTATAATTCCAGTAGGAGAGTAGAATAAAATAAAAGAGAAGAACAGAATGGAATAGTTACTGCAACATCGTCCTTGGTAGCTCTTCAAGTGTCAAATGGTTTTCGCCTAGCATGAAAGTTTTGAACCTGAAATTATTGAATATATTCCAAATATTTGTGTTTATTCATGTATTTATTGGTTCTTTAAGTGTTTTACATTGATATTAGTTTACATGACAGGGCCCACCAGAATTCAAGTGTACCTGTAAATTCACCATTACGTGTGCACCCGTAATCGTCAATTTACCTTACACTATCATTCTAGTCATTCCCATCATAAGTTCTGATTTTGTGCAAATAGGTCTTTGAGTTACAATTCCCATTTGTTCATCATCTACCATTAAGCACACTTAGATTGTAATTATGCTAACAATCTTACTAACCCAACAATAGTGTCAAAGTACAGTTTAAATAAATCAAGCAAATAATGAGCATTCAGGTACATACTATTCTAGGGAGCAGATCAAACAAAAGGCGTCATGGTTAATAACTTATCACTAAATTCCAACATGTATCATCTTACAAATGAGGCATATGAGCAAGTATCATCATTCCAAACAAGTATCAGTATAACAGTTGTCTCAGGTAACGACACAAGTCGTATCAAGTGTATAGCTAACAGCAGTTGTTTTATATAGTGACAAAAGTCAACTGTGCAATCAGATAAGTATCTCTCCAGGATTTAAGTCCTCATTTATATGCACACCTTTGGTTTTTAACATTCTTAGTACTTGACATTCAGTTGTCCTAAGAGTCAACTCCAAAAGATTCCACACTTTCATGGTTTACTCGGGTGCACCTATAATAGTTAATACCCTATTGTATCAAGGTTTCTTATAGGATAGAGAAATCTTAATGGAATATATGAAATCCTTAAGGTATACAAGTTAAAAATAGGAGTTCTTAAGGGATCCTATTCTTGATGCAAACTTTGGATCACTGGGTCATGAAAACAACCTACTAGGCTGGTCTTATTTATGGTTACAGCTTAGGTATTGCAAAGCAAACCCATATTTCTACACCATTGGTTCAGCAAAGCTCAGAAGAGTCATCTTACTGAGGTGGCCCTATGAGGTTCATATGGTTGTAGTTTAGGTCTCGCGAAGCAGACCTACTTCGCTACAACCTTTGGCTCTGATACCAATCTGTCACACCCCGGGCCGAGAGAGGCGGGACGTCACGATTAGTAAACAACAACCAAAATGCAGCAGAAACTAAATGGTTTATTACAAAGTGTCACATAATGTTTACATTAAATATTGGCTTTGCTTCCAATTCAAAAGGTGCTTCAACCTACAATCCATAGGTGTCGTGATCAATCTCTCAGGAAATATTTCTTGAAGCTTTAGTAACTAAGGCTTCTAGGCTCAACCTTTGTCTTTAACCTCTACCCTCGTATCTTGCTTCGAATTTGGGTAACTTCTATAGCTCAACTATTCTCCCAAGCTGTACCTGAAGACATGCTCAAAAAGGTTTTGTGTCAACATAAAGTTGGTGAGTTCAAGTGTTTAAACTTTCAGAGAAGAAAAAAAAATCTCATTTGATTTTAAAAGCATCATTTTTAGTATCAGTCATCGCGGGGTACCACAATCAACCCTGCACTGGGTCCCCGGTTGGCCTCTTCTGAACTTGTGTTTAACCGGATATTCCCATAGGAAAGAACCAAGCCTCAGAACAGTGAACCATTCCTGCTAGGATGGTTCACCATAGTATCTTATTCAAAACCTGTTACATGCCACAAACGACCCCTCAGGATCTCAGTGGGGTACCTCCCTGTAGCGGGAGCCACTGTGCGTGGGGGATTCCCCAAATAGATCTATTCACATAAAGCAAGCGGTTCACAAAAGAATTAATGATCATGACAAAAGTATCAGCAGGTATCCAAAAAAAGTCCCACATACAAGCATCAAATAAAGCACAATATGAAAGTTTCAGTTTAAAAGAGCATGCATCATCCCCAAAACCAAAGTAAAAAGGGGAACACGAGAACTCACCTGGTGTCCTTATATAAATTCAGAGCTCTATAAAGAAAAGTGATGATCATCAACAAAGCAATCATAACTAGAACATATAAGATTCACATTTAGAATTAGCATGATGTTATTACATGCGTGCGGTTGAGCACTTTAGTTAAATTTAAGTTGGTGATTAGTATCCTTAATGTAGCTTAGCTTCTTGTGTATTTGTTAATTGTCATGAATTAACTCGTGTACATTAGGTTAATTAATGCATTTAATCAAGAATTGAGTCTTAGCATGAAAAATGTAGAGAAATCAATTTATATCATGGATTCCAAATCTTTATAAATATCTTACATTGACGATGTAAGTTATATATAATGTTTCAAGCGACGTTCATAATGTTCATGTTCACATCGTATTAGTTAACTTGATTGACGCTATGATAGGATCAATTAGAGCAATCTGTATCAATTATATGAACAATTCAAAGCAAAATACAATCAATTGTAATCAAATCAAGACAAATCAACAAAATTCATATTCCATTGATTGCAAAGACGATTACAAGTGATAGAAAGCAGTTCTCATGAAACATATGCAAAAACTTACAATCTATACTACATCTAAGCTATTTATACTAGAACTAAGGAACTAAATTCACACAAAAGTCCCTACACTAGTATAAAATACAAAATAGACACTAAACAATAAAGACTAAATGTTAATCTTTTAAGGGACCTAACAATACTCCCCCTAAGATTTACATTGTCTTCAGTCTTCAGTTCAGCTCCATCCTTTCTTTTCTTCTTTTATCTTGAATCTTGACTTTGTCTTCATTTTATCTTCTCTGCATCCTTTGACTTCTTCTTTTATCTTAAATCTTCTCTCTTCAACCTTCAATCTGCATGGAAATCCTCAGGTTCTTCTTTTACAGAGAACATCGGCTTCTGCTTGTACATTTCAATTTCCTTCAAAGCATTCTCAATTGCTGACTTGAATTTCTTTGCCAGAACAGCTTGCTCTGGTTTTGATTCATTGGTTTTTATATCTAACTGCTTCATTCTTTCCAATGTGTTCTTTGACAAACATGCTATATCAACATTAGCATATAGTTCAATTGGAATTCCGCAGTCTTTTGTATACAATTCAAGCACTCCTTTTCTTGATATTCTCATAAACTCAATATCTGGAATATCTTTCTTCACAATATTTGCACAAGCCAAAGCTTTCCTTAAAGCAATTCTTTCCATGGCAGCACTCATGACATTGATAATTGACACAAAATACTTTTTATCCTGTTCAGCTGTCTTATTTGATAACTTGTCAAACTTCTGCACATATAGAAATGAAATGTAACTTGGGTGTAGTACCTCAGTTCAAAGGCTCCAAACAAAGTTATCATGTCTTCATTCCAATCTTCTAGGTTTCTCACAAGCTTAAGTTCAAACGTTTCTGAATTGTAAAACCATCTTTGAATTGGTTTTAACTTTTGATTTCCGTCAATCATCTTTATGCCAGGAGTTGTCACCTTTTCTACAAACTTGTCATAAAATTCAATCATGAAGTGATCTTCATCTGATTGATTCACTGTCTTACTTCTCTTCTTTTTCATTGACATAAAGTATTCTTTATCTTCCTGATCACATCTTGTTTTCAGAAAATTGCTTGATCTGGTCAACCCTGTTCTCAACAAATCTACCATCATTTGACCTCTTTTTGCATTTGAATGATTAATCAACCTCAATCTATTCAACTCTTTAAGATCTTGCACTGGAAGTTTTTGTTGGGTTTACTAGAACACAAAATCTATGTTTAACCTTTTAAACATTCTGAAAAACGCAGCGGATGCATGGCTTTAAAACTAATTTTAGAGCTGAAAATCTTATGTTCTATATGTTGTTTTAAGATGAAAACAAAAAACCCAAATCAATAGGATCATATATATGTGAATAGATTAGTTATCACCAATATACAACAACCCAAACAATTGATGTATACTACCTTTAGAAGCTGCCAAAATCGAGTTGTAGATGAAAATGATGTTCTTGAGCAGCCCTAACATCAAGAAGCAAAACACAACAACGAAATCAACAAACTACCTTCCAAAGATTGCCTCTAAAGGTTGCTGAAAATAGAGCTGAAACATCATCCAAAGAGAAAGAAAAGATGTCAAAACCCATGGATGAAACATCATCCAAAAGAGAGCTGAAAAACGTGGACTTATCTGAACATGCATCTCTTTGTATGCTGTTAAAACATGGCTGAAAGAGCATCATCCAAAGATGCTGAAAATCGTGGATGTAGATGAAAGGAAGGATGTTCTTGAGCAGCCAAGTCACCAAGAGAACATCAACAATCTACCTTTATGGGCTGTTGAAGAACCGATATTAAAGCTGCTGGAAATCACGATTTGGTGAAGAAAGAGTTGTTCTTGGATGACCAAAACACCAAGGATAGGTGCTCTCAAGTGTTCATACCCACAAGCTCCTTTAGCAACACCCTTTGCTAGGTTTTGTACACCAAATCGACCAAGAAAAGACTGCTGGAACCATTCCAGCCGTGAGTTTCTTCAAAGAACCGAGAGGAAGCATCTCCTTTGAGCACCAATCCGAGCAACAAAGCTGCTGCTGGAACCGTGAACATTTCTTCAAAGAAAGGGAGAGCTTCATCTTCATATTTTGGTCATTTTTGCATGTGTGTGTTAGAGAGAAGGAGTCAAAGAGATTCTCTCTTGTAAAATGAATTGAAGTGTTTCAAGAAAACCCAAAGGCCAATGACCCACAAGGGCGGGTGATTTTTAATTAAACCAAGGGGTTTCCCCCCAAAACTTAAAACACCCATTTCATTTATTTGTTAGTTGTAAGAGTTTATAAAATTAACCTATTAATTTTATATAACCCTTACATACTCTTTTATCATTTGATGTCATTTGATTAAAACAAATAACATTACAAAGAATACTCATGGACAAAATATCCCAATAAGTTGTTCCATCTCACATGCAATTTTATTTAGAAAACCCATTTTCTAAATTGGTGTAAATATTTAATTGCATGATTATATCATCAATTAAATATTGATTGGTGTTTGCTAAGCTTGTTATTGGGTATGACCCGACTTGGATCATAACGTACTAACCACATCAATGTTCTATGTGTCTTGGGCATACAGAATCCAACAATCTCCCACTTGCACAAGATACATAGAAGATTGATGCAAGCAGTAAATACCGCCTAACAACGGTTTACTACCCTTAATACGCATGACTTAGAAGCCATTCAATAACATCATCCCCTTCAAGTATCTAACTTGAAATGATTTAGGTGAATCAATCATTTATCCTTTTGTTACAGATGTCATGTTAAATCCAAGGACACAGAATGATCATTCCTTGTTGATTTAACTTAATCAGGCCTTAGACATCATACTCTCAACGAATAAGAGGAACAAATCCCATCTTGACTACATACGTTTCTCACAATCACCTTATGTCATATCTGAACATAGTCTTATGTACTGACAATTATCTCATATCAGTGAAGAACTAGCTCAAGGTATAACACTTGGTGAATATCAAAACCCAATATGTATCTCAGGTCGGAGGATACCAAATGATATTCGCCTTTACTCAAATTTACTTATGATCAATCAATAAGATTCCATGTAGTAAGATTTGAGATGCGGGTCAGTCCAATATTCGTATCCCACGAATATATATGAACCTTGGCAGCAACCAATTGCTCTATATCCATACCCTATGAATATCCACCAATCCAAGTTCATAATAGTCTTACATTCATATTTGTTCCCACAAATATGACCGACTACGGACATTTAGAATAATGAAATTATTCATGGATGTAAACATGCTAAAAGGGAACATCACTTAAAGTATCGTAAATGCATAGATAAGTTAAGTATTACAATTGTTCCATATTAATAATATTAATACTAAACAGATCAATTCCAATCACTAGAATATCGAAGTCCTGAGGCACAAGTATGACTTTCATGCTTTGCCCTTTCAAGGAGCTTCGTGAGTGGATCCGCAATGTTTGATCAAAGTGAACTTTGCGAATACATATCTTTCCCTTTTCAACTTCATCCCTTATGTAGTTGAATTTCCGCTCATTGTACTTAATCTTTTGATGTGCACGGGGTTCCTTGATTTGAACAATCACACCCTCGTCATGACAAAAGATTTCTAAGGGGTCTTGAATGGTAGAGACCATCCTTAGACTGGTGATAAACCTTTTATCCATGCAGCTTCCAAAGCTGCTAATGAGGCGGCTATGTATTCGAATTCTGTAGTGGACATTGTTACATTATTCATAATGGAGACGTATCCCGATTGTGATCGAGGATCATCTCGATCAGTTTGGAAACTAGCATCCGTGTAACCCTTTACAACTAGTTCCTCTTCATTAAATCCGTATATTAGAAACAGATCCTTAGTCCTCCTAAGGTATTCTAATATACTTTCAACAACCATCCAATGGCTGTTACTTGGATTCTGCTGATATCTATTTGTCATGCTTAACGCGCCTGACTCGTCCAGTCTAGTGCATATCATCGCATACATGATGGATCCTATAGCAGACGCCTATGGGATGTCCTTCATACGATGTTGCTCATCCTTTAAGCTTGGACATTGAGATGCACTTAATATTGTCCCTCTTTGAATAGGTACTATACCTTTCTTAGAGTTTACCATCTTGAACCTTTTCAAGATTTTATCAATGTATGCACTTTGGTTTAACCCTATCAACCGCCTCGATCTATTCCTTTAGATGTTTATTTCCAAAATAGAGACGGCTTCACGGAGATCCCTTTTGGAAAGACAATTTCCAAGTGTAGTATGTCATCAACATACAATACTAAGAATGTAATCGTACTCCCACTAGTCCCTTGATACACACAATCCTTGTTAGCGTTCTTGATGAAACCCAATTTCTTGATCTTTCATCAAAACGTTGATTCCAATTTCTCGATGCTGGTCTCAATCCATGGATTGATATTTTTAACTTGCATACTTTATCAGGATGACTTTAGCATTGCCATTGGCGAGAAGGTTTCATCATAATCAACCCTTTGACTTAGAGTGAAACCTTTTGCTACAAGTCTTGCCTTGTAAGTATCCAAGTTTTCATGCATGTCAGTTTTCATCTTGAAAACCCACTTGCATCCAACCGGTTTGGAGTTAAGTGAAGAGTCAACCAATTCCCAAACTTGGTTGTCATACATGAATTGCATCTTTACGTTCATGGCTCCTAGCCACTTGTCACAATCCGAATTGGACATTGCATCATGGTATGTAGTTGGCTCTTCGGAGTCAAGAACGTAGCATCCATCTATGAAAAATCCACATCTTTCATGTGAAATGCTAACTTTACCAGATCAGCGAATGTTTTGTGTGTATTGATCAACCTCTTGATCATGATCAACAACCTCTTATTGATTGCTAGTGTCAACCAAACGTGTATCGGCTTGTGGATCTTGATCCTCATCAAATTCCACTGTTCTATGCGTCATTCCTTCCATAAGGAACTTGGCTTCCAAGAACTCTGCCTTTTGAGCAATGAATACCTTTTGCTCTGTTGGATCAAAGGAATAGTATCCTATACAGTCCTTTTATATATCCAACTAATATACACTTAGTGAATCGACTTGCAGTTGGTTTGGGTGTTAAGCTTAACATAAGCTTCATAACCCATAATTTTAAATATGATAGCGATGGAACTATTCCATTTCATATTTCAAGAGGCGTCGAATCCACTTTCTTGGTTTGGACCATATTCAAAATATGAGTCGCGGAGAGTAGTGCGAAACCCCAAAATTATAGAGGTAGTGAGCTTATAGCCATCATAGGTCGAACTATATCCAATAGGGTTCGATCTCCTTTCAGACACACCATTATGTTATGGTGTTCTGTGAGGAGTAAGTTGTGAGACAATCTTACAACTTCCTAGATGATCCCTAAAAGTCTCACTTAGGTATTCACCTTCTCTATCTAAACGGAGAACTTTGGTAGTTCTATCGAGTTGATTTCCTACTTCATTCTTGAAGTTTTTGAACATTTCAGATTCTCCATGTTTATGTGCCATCAAGTACACATAACCATAGCGACTATAATCGTCGGTTAAGGTAATGAAGTAAGTTTCACCATACCTTGTCATTGTCTTAAAAGGACCGCACACATCCAAATGTATGATTCCTAATAAGTCTTTTGCCCTCTCATTAGTACCACTAAAAGGCGTGTTGGTTATCCTACCTCATAAACAAGATTCAGACTTATCAAATGAACAATTTTCATTTGTTTTCAAAAGACCATTCTTTTAAAGTGTTTAAATCCGATTCTTGTTTATGTAACCAAGATGACAATGACAAGAATAAGAGTCACTTAAACCATTTTAAGTCTCTTGGTGTATGATAGGTATAATGTGTTATTATAGGACGAATCATCATGAACCAATTCACAAATATCATTAGAAGGCATGGCCTTAAAATAATATATATCATCCATATAAATATATAAAAACCATCATTTGCTAACTTTAAATCATAACCATATTTCTTTAAAGGGAAACTTAAATCATGTTCCTAGTCAAACTAGGAGCATATAAACATGTTTTGACGAACAACTTCCAAACCTTTTGAAAGTTTCAAAACATAGTCTCCTTTCTTAAGGTGCTTATTTCTTTTAAACCCTTGCAACAAATTGCAATAGTGAGTTCCATATGAGGTATCCAATTACCCATGTGCTTTTAGGAAATAACACCTAAGTTAATATGGATTATGAAAGTTATACTTTAGGTTGCCCAGCATCCCTTTTATTTCTCAACTCATTGAGATAGGTTGGATGAATCCCTTTCAAATGACCTATCTCACCATACATAAAGCATGGATCGTTTTCGATTACCTTAAGCTTCATAAGCTTAGGTTTTGGAGGTTCCGCTTTGATCTACCCTTACCCATTGCCTTTGATGTGCCCTTCTCCTTTGGCAACATTTGCCTTAGGATCGGGAATGGGCTCAACATCGTCGGGGTCGGGTTGGTTAGGAATAGGATCGTCAAGGACACATGTCTTTGCTCTTGCTTGAGAACAGTTCTTAAGTTTCGAGACTGGTCCATAAGGTTATTATGGTACAGACGATCCCTCTCTAAAATAGCTCTCAGTGATAGGGTATGGACGGTCGGGGTGGTAGCATTATGGTTTGCGGTCATTCTACAAATTTTACAAAGTTCTTTTTAGTATTTCTGAAAAATTTCATTTTAATTATTAATACCCTTTATGTCTCATAGACAATTAATAATTAAAATCTAGAATCCAATGTCACATTCAAATAATGGTTAGGTGACCTTTATCCCATTATTCAAATTAACAAGGTAGTCATATTTGACAATTGCAACCCTTTGCAACTTCTAGCGGTATGGGATCGACTTTAAACGTCATATGCAAA
Source organism: Flaveria linearis (assembly GCA_024085815.1). NCBI lineage: Eukaryota > Viridiplantae > Streptophyta > Magnoliopsida > Asterales > Asteraceae > Flaveria > Flaveria linearis. The sequence goes on along the minus strand of CM044014.1, from coordinate 41,906,507 downwards.
GTCGGCATGTTAATCCCATCAACACCATTTGGAAACCATATTTTAGGTGATCCATTCAACATGGTTTGCAAATCAAGTTACCCTACTTGCACACACATGTGAGTTTACCAACACAAGTGGTTAGGTGACCTTTATCCCACCAATGTGGTATTCCCACCTTAAGTCATAAGTTCCCTCAAAATGGTTAGGTGACCTTTATCCCATTAAGAGTTTCCAAATGACTTAAGTGTTGTGCAAAAGGACGGTGTTAAACTTGTTTGAAAAAGGGATTTTTAGTTTTCATTGATTCTAGTTTGAAAACTCTATTTACCTTGTATTTGCATGCTTTCAAATGCAAGGTATCCTATGGTTCTTTGATTAAAACCAATTTTAATCATTAAAATCATTAAACCATTTTAATAACTTTTATTAACCTTTAAGAACCATCAATTTTCAGATTGTTGTGTTCATTAACTAGTTTGTTATGCATGTCAAAACATCAACCAAACCATCAAACAACAAACAATCAAACAAGCATATATATGTACAAACATATGTGCATAACCATAGCCCTTATGTTGACAACACTTGTTTGCCATCACAAGTGTTGTCTTTGGTCTTTCTAAGGGTCAAACATATCATAAAGTTCCAAGAACCTCCCACTAGAAACCGCATCCAAATGCTCCATGTTTCTTGTGTCTTTGTGTCCATCTTTGGGTCTTGATCTTGTACATCTTCCTTTTACAAAATTGTATCCTAATACATTTTTTTCTAGTAAAGGAAATGAACCTAATCTATTATTACATACCCAAATGAATGAATAATTACAACCCAAAAGAATAACACAAATATTACAACCAAATTGAATGAATAAAACAACCACTTGAATCATCCAAACAAACCAAATCAACATAGGGTCATGGCTAGGTTATGCACTTTATCAACACCCAACATATCATTAAAACAAAATGATGAATCCCCACAAAACCCATGAATTTTCAGCCAACATAAACTGAAAATTTTGGGTTTAGTTGTTGTCCAAACAAAAACACAATCAACCAATTTGATATTTTCCTTTCAAGATCCAATCATAAGCATGCATGATTACAACCTTGAAAGGTTGGGGTATCATCAAATCATCACAAAACAGCCCTAAGAAGGTTGTTAAACCTTATATATCCAAATATACAAGAACATATGAAACTAGTCATCCACATATCCGGCTCTAGATGCCATTGTTGGGTTTACTAGAACACAAAATCTATGTTTAACCTTTTAAACATTCTGAAAAACGCAGCGGATGCATGGCTTTAAAACTAATTTTAGAGCTGAAAATCTTATGTTCTATATGTTGTTTTAAGATGAAAACAAAAAAACCCAAATCAATAGGATCATATATATGTGAATAGATTAGTTATCACCAATATACAACAACCCAAACAATTGATGTATACTACCTTTAGAAGCTGCCAAAATCGAGTTGTAGATGAAAATGATGTTCTTGAGCAGCCCTAACATCAAGAAGCAAAACACAACAACGAAATCAACAAACTACCTTCCAAAGATTGCTTCTAAAGGTTGCTGAAAATAGAGCTGAAACATCATCCAAAGAGAAAGAAAAGATGTCAAAACCCATGGATGAAACATCATCCAAAAGAGAGCTGAAAAACGTGGACTTATCTGAACATGCATCTCTTTGTATGCTGTTAAAACATGGCCGAAAGAGCATCATCCAAAGATGCTGAAAATCGTGGATGTAGATGAAAGGAAGGATGTTCTTGAGCAGCCAAGTCACCAAGAGAACATCAACAATCTACCTTTATGGGCTGTTGAAGAACCGATATTAAAGCTGCTGGAAATCACGATTTGGTGAAGAAAGAGTTGTTCTTGGATGACCAAAACACCAAGGATAGGTGCTCTCAAGTGTTCATACCCACAAGCTCCTTTAGCAACACCCTTTGCTAGGTTTTGTACACCAAATCGACCAAGAAAAGACTGCTGGAACCATTCCAGCCGTGAGTTTCTTCAAAGAACCGAGAGGAAGCATCTCCTTTGAGCACCAATCCGAGCAACAAAGCTGCTGCTGGAACCGTGAACATTTCTTCAAAGAAAGGGAGAGCTTCATCTTCATATTTTGGTCATTTTTGCATGTGTGTGTGTTAGAGAGAAGGAGTCAAAGAGATTCTCTCTTGTAAAATGAATTGAAGTGTTTCAAGAAAACCCAAAGGCCAATGAACCCACAAGGGCGGCCGATTTTTAATTAAACCAAGGGGTTTCCCCCCAAAACTTAAAACACCCATTTCATTTATTTGTTAGTTGTAAGAGTTTATAAAATTAACCTATTAATTTTATATAACCCTTACATACTCTTTTATCATTTGATGTCATTTGATTAAAACAAATAACATTACAAAGAATACTCATGGACAAAATATCCCAATAAGTTGTTCCATCTCACATGCAATTTTATTTAGAAAACCCATTTTCTAAATTGGTGTAAATATTTAATTTCATGATTATATCATCAATTAAATATTGATTGGTGTTTGCTAAGCTTGTTATTGGGTATGACCCGACTTGGATCATAACGTACTAACCACATCAATGTTCTATGTGTCTTGGGCATACAGAATCCAACAGTTTTATGATGCTAGCATAAAAATGATACACATCACATATTGCATTCACTCTTTTAATTAGAAATGCATCAAACACTTCATCATACTTCCATGCTATGATTTTTACTTGATTTGTGAAGTCTGGTGCAATCATTGCATTTAACAGTTCAGCAACTAATTGACCTTTTTGTAACACATTTCGTACCAAATCACCAGTTGACCTTGATTTATCAAAAATTTGAATTTGTTCTTCAGATGCCTTATATGCTTGTTTTTCTGATTCTGGAAACATCTTCATCAATTCTTTTCTCCTTTCATGAGCAGAAGATTTCATAGCCATTTGTTTGATCTCCTGAGGCTTTAACACTTTAGTTCTTTTTGTGATTTCCAGATATTATGGATTGTCAGTATCCAAAATAATCATCTTTTTAGTTTGTTTCTCTCCGTTTCTTGGAAACTTTTAACCAAATTTCTCAAAGATACAGATTGAAGTCTTTTTAATTTTCTCCAAGGATAATTCCTTGCTTGCAACCATGATCGCAAAGCAAACACACTCATGTCTTCTGGATCTGGATGGTGCAGCTCGGAACTTGAAAGTTCATCCACATTAATACTTTCTTTTTCTCTGTTCCACTCTCCATGTTCAATCACTATTTCATTAGGATCTATTGGAGCAATGGATTCTGCAGCTATGCATTTCTCATATTCATCGTTTATTTGAGAAATTGTTAATCCATCTAAAAATACTCTGTTGTACTTCATTTTTACAAGATAGTTATACCTTTCTTCAAAATCTGATAGAATATCATCAACTCCTTGATCATGTTCCAAAGGAGGATTTTCAAATTCTTCAACCACATCATCATCATCAAGAACTTCATTATACCAGTCATCATCAAATTCATCTTCCAAATCTTCCAATGCACCAATTTTATCTTGAGCAATTGGATCTTGGCTCTCTTGAATACCTTCTTCAATAACATCTTCAACTCTTTGAACTTTAGAAGAAGTTTCAGGAACATGTTCAGCTTCTATTTCATCTATCTTTCTTTTCCCTTTCTCCATTGCAGATACCTTCTCAACATCAATTGGAATGGTTTTTGAAATAATTTCAACTTCTGGAGACTTTGGTTTTGCTAATTCTTTCAATGGTATCAACTCTTCTTTCAATCCTTCATTTTTCTCGGACAATTTCTTGAATTTTTCTTCAAGAAGATCATAGTCTTTGATCATAACATCAAAGTTCTTTATAACATCTTCTTTGTCTTTTGCATATGATACAATCTTTTCATCTTTTAACAAACTATCTTCTTTCAATTTTTCATTTGCTTTCTTCATCAAATCAAGCTCTGCCTTTAGTTCTTCAATCTCGTTTTCTTTTGCTTCATTTTCAACTTTTAGGCTTTCGAGTTCATCAACATCAAGAATTTCCTCAGTTTGAACGGCCACATGAGTTGTAGAACCAGGTATATCTTGATGAATTTGGAATGTCTCAATGAACTCATAATCAAAAATTTTATCATCAACATTCATCTCTTGTTCAGTCTCAATGTGAGCCTGCTCCTCTTCATGTACCTCTTCATAAGCAGTTTCATCAATAATGAAAGCATCTACATTATCAACTGCTTCATGCTCACTGTCCTGTTCATGAACTTCATCACCTATTATTTCTTCATCTTCGTTTTGAGCTTCATTTTCATGCTCAGAAATTGGGGGATCATGACTTATATCCTGGTGAGTCTCAGCTTCATCACCATCATCATCATCATTATTATCATCATCATCTTGATCATTATCATTTTGATCATTATCATCTTGATCATTTTCATCATCTTGATCATCTTCTTCCAAAGGAAACTCATCTATCAAATCAGCAGGATCAATTGTTCTCCCTCTATCAAATGATAATGCTCCACATTAATGTCAACTTCATCATTTGCTACATTTAACATGTAGTCAAACATAGGAACATTTTGAGCACCTGTTATCATTGATAACTTCTTATATGTCATTTCAGACATATTTTCCAACTCCAATCGATCTCCACCAACACCATAAACATGAATGTCAGGATATTCCTCATTAATAATCATTTGGAGGAATCTTGGATACATTAAGTATTTATGCCTTGTTCCTTTTTCCAAATTAAAAGCAAATCCATTCAGTATCCACTTTGACATATTGAACCTTCTGTTTGTAGCTAGAGCAACAATAGGTGAAGCTATGTCCACAGGAAATGAATTCCATCCAGCACTTCTCTTGGACAAACAGTGTTGGAAGATGTAACAAAGAAGCTTCCAGTGATTATTAACCCTTGCTCTAAAGAATTGTTTCTTAGGAAACTGATCAGGATGACCCATAGCCATAAAAATTTCTCTGCATTCATCAAAAGAAAATTCACATCTATCTTCTGGATCATTTTCACCCAATCTTAGAGCATTTCTGATAGAATCTTCAGACACTTCTATCATTCTATCTCTAGTCACAAAGCCTCGTACAACTTTTCTTCCATCCTCTACTTCAACCCGTGCAGTGTTCCAAAACTGTCTAATAAGTCTGTCATAGATTACAGTTTGGTAACACATTGCATAAACATATTTTGTTCTTAGAAGAAATCTGATCATTTCTTCATAAGAAAAAGCATCTTGAGCTTCATCATCCAAAAATGCAACAATTTTATGCTTAGGTACAAACTTCAATTTTGCCATCTGCAAAATTTAAGAACAATGATGTTAGATAATGTGTATTTTGAAGATATTATGATGTTAGATAATGTGATTGTGAGTTTAGAATTATGATGATTTAAGATATTATAAACTGATGTGTTAAATTGAATTTGAATTTTAAAAACAACTTGAATTTTAATTTTAAGTGTAAACACTTAATTTTGATAAAAGATGAATTTTCAAGATTGATTTTGATTTACAGTTTAACACTTCTGTTCAAGTTATCTTATATCACTTTATTAAAAACTCTTAAATTCCTGAGATGAAGATTTTATCAATTTTGATTTTATTTTGAATTTTGTTTTATTTTATTTTGAAAATTGTGAAACTGTTCATCTTCTTCAAGTTGTTCATCATCACCGAGAATGTTCATCGGTGACCACGAATCAAAAATTCAATCAAATATCAGATTATCTCAAGCTTAACCTAATATCATGATCGAAATCATCAGATGAACAAGAATCAATCATCAATTTTTCACATTTTTTCTCGATTTGAAGTAATCTGTGATTTTTACAAGTATTAGGGTTCATACGACCGACAGGGATCGAACGACCATCAAAATGTTTCATTTAAAATGAAATCAGTTGAATATGATTCATTCACTTACATTCACAATCACAAGAATACTATCAACACTCTGGAATTTTTGTTCAAAATGGATTCAATAGATGAATAAGGGTTTTGTTCGAAGAAAAGTCCAAAGTTCGAGAGTTCAGAGGGTTTTATGAGGGTTTTTGAATTTAGAATGAAATGAATATCACAAGTGTTCTATTTATACTAAGTATAAAAATTTTAGACTTATGAGCACTGTTGGTCGTTTTAGGATCATTCAGACTCATTAGGTCAAAAATTTCACTAAGTATTGAGACATATGAGCACTGTACAGCCTTGTGAATCTAGTCGTATTAGCACTGTTAGACACATTAGTCTAGCCGTATGAGAACTGTTTCAGACTTATGAGAACTGTTAGTAGCATGAGCACTGTTGGTCGCATAAGCACTGTTCCAGTAGCATAAGCACTGTTTCAGTAGCATAAGCACTTTTTCAGTAGCATAAGCACTATTAGTAGCATAATAAATCTGAAATGTCCACACATCAACTAATCAGACATATAACAACTGTTTGTGCATTTTTTCACTTGGAATTTTCAAATCTTCCACCTGCACACTGTTTAAACAAATTAGTAATATTTCATACTAATATTCAAACAATATTTACACTTTTGACCCTCAAAGTTTCAAATTTACACTTTTGACCCTCAATGTTTCAAATTTACACTTTTGACCCTCAAAGTTTCAAATTTACATTTTGAACCTCAAATATTGAATATTTTTAAGTTTGACCCTTCATCTTAGTTTCAAAATGAACAACCAAATATTTCAACATCTGTCATGATTTAAACTTTTCAAAGAAGCTTTTCCTTGCTAAAAATTATGAGATCATTTTATCATTTGATAAACACACACATACTTTGAAATTAAAGCATCATTCGTTCAATTCAACATGATCATTTTCATTTTGATTTTCTGAGAATATTCTTATTGATTTATTACTCCCCCTAAACTTTTAAGTTTTTCAAAACTTAGAAGTTTACCAAGATAGCATAAGAATATCACACTTAACATTGTTATATTGCCTGCACACAAGAAAACATGCATAAAATCAAAATTAAAGCAGAATAAAAATCTAATATTTACACTAGAATCTTTAATTGCAGTGAGATCATATTAGATAAGATCAGAACATTAAAATAAAAATTTTGTGGATAGTCATAGACAATGATTAAATCCTGATCAAGTGTGTTCCAGGTCAGTGATATCACAGCAAAGGAGACACAAGATCTAAGGACAGCAAATGAGTGTTTTTGACATAAACTATCAGCTCACTTACTTTTCAATTCTTTGATGAGTATGGTAGAGGTATATGACAAGATGTGACTCATACCAAGACAAAGAGGATCAACCATCATCAAGACATGCAAGCAAGCACTTATTCTCAACTTATTACCTAACAAATATGCATAATCAGAGTTCATGTTACTTAATTTAACAGAGAATGATCATGGATAACCATTTGATCAACTCTAACCATCCTTTTGAATGGGTTGTGCACATTGGCATCTTTTGCATCAAATGAGAATATCCAGGTCTGTAATGACTTACAACAGAGGATATCTCAGTACTTCAGGTCTATGATGACTCATAACAGAGAAGTAAATGATGCTTGTAACAGATCTCATGATTAGTCACATTACCATTAGGTGTGAGCAGGAGTAGCTTAACAAGCAGTCAATCTGATAAGCTAATACACTCAAATGTACTTAGATGAATACACAAACAAGCATAAGAATGTGGGTAATCACATTAATTTACTTGTTCAGTATACTAGCATGATAGTGTCTACACAACAATTCCTGATCATGTCAGACTTTATTAGCGAGTGAAGTATGAAACTGATCTTACTAATGTACTATCATTTCTCACAGAAGGCAAATACAGATTCATTCCTAAAATAATGAATGAAAAATGAAAAGCACTATATTTTGGATTTTTAATTTATATTTTTCTATTTGATTTTGGGGTTTTCTACTTTTGTATTTGTTTTTCTATAAAAGAAAGCACACGCACACAAACAATCAGGCAAATAACGATGAAAAGTTATCCTTATGAAAATAGCAGATTTAGGAAAGTATTTGATCATGAAAAGATTCAAATTTGTAACCAGGTTTACACATGGTTAATAAGGCCAATTGACTCCACTAAATACTCAAACCTTCCTGGTAGAAAAGCTTTAGTAAATAGGTCTGCCAACTGTTTTTCAGTTGCTATTTGAATCAAAATGATTAAACTTTTTTCAGAATTATCTCTTAGAAAATGATAACGAATTTCAATATGTTTTGTTTTTGAGTGTTGAACTGGATTAGCTGTAATGAACGTAGCAGCAGTGTTATCAATGTAAATGGGTGTTTTAAGAAAATTGAACCCATAATCTAGCAGTTGGTTTTGCAACCAAAGGATTTGAGAACATCCTGCTGATGCAGCTATGTACTCAGCTTCTGCAGTGAGACAGAAACATTTGTTTGTTTCTTACATTGCCATGAAACTAATCTGGGTCCAAGAAACTGACAACCACCCATTGTAGATTTTCTGTCTTGACAACATCCACCATAATCACTATCTGTGTATCCATGTAACTCAAAATTACCTTCATAAGGATACCAAAGCCCTAAGGCTGGTTTACCTTTGAGATACCTGAATATTCTTTTGACAGCAATTAAGTGAGATTCTTTCGGGTCTGATTGATACCTTGCACAGACACAAACAACATACATTATGTCTGGTCTTGATGCAGTAAGATACATCAAAGAACCAATCATAGATCTGTATAATGTTTGGTCTATTGATTTTCCTTTAGGATCAGGTTCAATCTTGGTGTTTACGTCAGCTGGAGTTCTTATGGATTGACAATCATGCAGTTTGAATTTCTTCAAGAGTTTATCAACGAACTTCTCTTGATTGATAAAAATACCATCTGTAGATTGTTGAACTTGCAATCCAAGAAAGAAATTGATTTCTCCCATAGAACTCATTTGAAACCGAGATTTCATGATCTCTTCAAATTCTTTGCACAAAGTTGGACTGGTAGAACCAAATATGATATCATCTACATACACTTGCACACATAAGAGATCATCATTATCCTTCTTTATGAATAAAGTAGGATTGATTTTCCCTCTTGTATATCCATGTTGGATCAAGTGTTGAGATAATGTCTCATACCAAATTCTAGGAGCTTGATGTAGTCCATATAAAGCTTTGCTAAGCTTATACACACGATGTGGAAATTCTGCATCCTGAAAGCCCGGAGGTTGCTTGACATACACATCATCAGTGATTGGACCATACAGAAATGCACCTTTTACGTCCATTTGATACACCTTGAATTTCATGAATGATGCATAAGCCAGGAAAACACGAATAGATTCGAGTCTTGCAACTGGTGCAAATACTTCATCATAGTCAATTCCTTCTTCCTGTGTGTATCCTTGTGCAACAAGTCTTGCTTTATTTCTGATTACAATGCCACGATCATCAGTTTTATTTCTGAACAACCATTTGGTGCCTATGGCATTTTCTCCTTCAGGTAATTCCACCAACTTCCACACTTCTTGTTTTCGAAATTGTAGAAGTTCCTCCTGCATAGCTTCAATCCAACCATTGTCCTGTAATGCCTCGGTGACATTTTTAGGAACAGTCTGAGAAAGGAAACACGAGTATAAACAAACATTTGCATGTTCAGATTTACTCCTAGTAGTTCTTTCATTCAGAGGACCAATAATCTGTGATGTTGGATGGTTTCGGTGGATACGAGATATCGGAATCTCATTTCCTTGAACAGTAACATCAAGATTGGTTTGGTTCAGATTGGAGAGCTGTTGCAATAAGGTAGAAGAATGTGGTGTGAAATTTGGTACTTGAGTCGGTGAATTGAGAAAGTAATCAAAGTTACTATGATCAATTGCATCTCCAGATATAGAAGATGTGCCAGACTCAGGATGTCCAATTTCTGTACCATCATTAGGAAAAGGTTGTGATGCTTCTTGAGCAGCTGAAACAGAATGATCTGAAGCTGAAGAATCAGGAACATTGTCATGGAAATGGATTGATGAATCCTTGACAAATGAAAAAAATGGATAATCTGGACGAGCATCATCTGAATCATCAGAATCTGAATCATCACTGAAAGATCCAAGATCTCCTCTTGAGTTCTTCTTACCTGAAAAATCATCAGATTGATTAAACAAGTTAGACTGAAATGAGTTTGACAAAGAATCCAAATCAAATAACCATGCAGGACCATTTGAAACTGATGGAAAAGAGTTTTCCAAAATTTAACGTTGAATGTTTCATTAATAGTGTTTGTCCTAGAGTTATACACTCGATAGGCTTTTGAAACAGATGAATAACCAACGAAAAATCCATTATCAGCTTTTTCTTCAAATTTTCCTAAATGATCACTTGAGTTAAGAATCATAACTGGACAACCAAATGATTTTAAAAAATTTATGTTTGGTTTCCTGTCAAACATCAACTCATATGAGTTTTCTTTTTATCTTTAACAAGCAAGATTCTGTTCTGAACAAAACATGCTGTGGATATTGCTTCGTCCCAGAAAGTGATTGGAAGTTTAGCATCTGCTAACATAGAACGGGCAGCTTCAATCAAAGTTCGGTTCTTCCTTTCAGCAACTCCGTTTTGTTGTGGAGTTCTGGGAGCACTGAACTGATGAACTATCCCTTTTTGCACAAAACAAATCAATGTTAGCATTTTTAAATTCAGTTCCATTATCACTTCTTATTATTTTTACTTTTTGATCAAGCTGATTTTCAACTTTATTAATAAATTCTTTTAGAAGATCTGCAGTTTCAGATTTAGCTTGAAGAAAGAAAACCCATGAAAATCTTGTATAATCATCTATGATGACTAAACAATATGATTTTCTACCAATACTCCTAACATTAGTTGGTCCAAAAAGGTCCATATGTAACATCTGGAGTGGTTTGGTGTTTGAGTTTATTAGTTTGGAATTATAAGACGCTCTATGTTGTTTTCCCTTCAGACATGCTGAGCAATGATCAGTTGTTGAAAACTTCTTGGATGGAAGTCCAATAACATGATTTCCTGCTACAAGCTTGTTCATGTTTTTGAAGTTTGAATGATCCAAGACGTCTATGCCAAAGCTGGCTTTCATCATTTGAAGCTTTAGCAATCAGGCAAGTAGTTTCAGTTGCAGGATCCACTTGAGACATATCCAGTTTGTATACATCTCTGTATCTAGCAGCTTTAACTATCACCCAGTCATTGCTAATCTGAAAACCTGGTTTCAAGACATAACAGTGAGATTCATCAAAAAGAACAGAGTAAGATTTGTCACAAATTTGGGATACACTTAGAAGATTAAAGTTCAACTGTGAACAGAAGTTGACTTTATCAAAACTGATAATCCCATTGGACACTGTTCCCTCTCCTGTTATCTTTCCACCTGCATCTCCTCCAAAAGCAACATGAGTACCGTCCTTTAACTTAAAGTCTTGCAACAAGGCTTGTTTGCCTGTCATATGCCGGCTACACCCACTGTCAACATACCATGAGTTGATTGGTCTCCGCGGGCGTACCTGCAGTCACAAACATTTAAGGTGAGTTAGTAACCCAAGCCGAGATGGTCTTGGGCTTGCCAAACTTGTCAACAATTGTAAATTGTTTAAAATGAAGGTTGTTGACATCTGGTTTCTTTTGAATTTTAACATGTTCAAATCCTTTTTGAGAAACCAACTGATTATCTCTTTGAGATTTAGATTTCAAAGCATTATTAAGAAATCTTGAACTCTTGTATGAATCATTTGAGAATGTTCCTTGGTTTATTCTCACAGATCGAGGAATAAACTTTTCTTGATGGTATTGCTGTGATTTGACAAAATCTGAATTGTTTCTTCTGAAAGATCTCAGACCCAAGGAAGATTGTTGTTGTGAAAATTTAAATCCAATATTTTGATTTCTTATAAATTGTGGATTTACAAAACCTTGATTATTGAATTCCTTCCTTGTAGAGTTCTTCCTGAAGTAACAATCATTGGTATTGTGATTTCTTTCATCACACAAGGCACAGTATTTGTTAAAATAACACTCAGCTGTGGTGTGATTTGCCATATCACATATGTAGCAATACTTGTTAAAGTAACATTCAGAAATGTCATGATTGTACATGTCACAGATATCACAATACTTTTCAGAATGTTTAAACAACATTTTATTAACCCTTGATGTTGAAGCAACATTTTATTCTTGTTTGAATGTTGGGTTAGGCAATTTAATTTGTTGTTTAATTGGAGTAAATTTTGTCTTTTGATCTTTGGATTTTTCTTTTGAACTTGAACAAAATTCTTTGACTCCTTTGATTCAAATCTTTTATACACAGCGGAAGTCTTATGATCTGGACTTGTTCTCAGATCAGAGTTAGATTTGATCTTAGGTGTAGGTGTTATTTTTGTGTTTGTGTTCAAGTCAAAAGTTCCTGCAGACACAAACTTCACACGGTTTAGTTTGAGTATTGTTCTGTGACTGATTAGTTGATTCAGTTTTCTTTGCTTTTGCAGCTTTTCTTCGTCTTTGATTTCTCAATCTTGATGAAGTTTTCTTGCTTTGAAGTTTAGTTGAATCTTGAGAAGATTCCTTTTGACATTCTTTCACTTCAGTTAGTTCATTAGAACTAGATCATCAGAATTATTGTTATCTGATTTAACCTCTTCATATTTTTCTTTCAGTTTGTTATTGACATCAGAATTTTCACTCTTTAGTTCAGTTTGTTCAATAACATTTTCACTTTTTGGTACGAACAGCTTCTTTTGTTTTTGTTGAGGTTCATAAGATTTAACTTTGATTGGATGACCATTTTTGATCTTGTTTAAGTCAGTTTCTTCATAAACTTCAACATTTTTCTTTTGAAGGTTCTTTTGATCTTGAAATTCCTTCAGTTTAGCTTTGTTTTCTGGTGAATGATCATGAGTATTGAAATTATCAGGTAATGTTTTTGAGATAGATTCAGGCATAGGTTCATGTGTGAATCCTAGTCCTGTTTTGTCTTTTTCATTCCTTCCATTCACCAGTTGCTCAACAATTTTCTTTGAGCTTTTAACTTTGGCTAAGTCTATTTGAGTTGCTGCATGTGCCAGTTTTTCTTTTTCAAGTGTTTTGTTCATCTCTTCAAGTTGTTGTTTGACAAGTTCAAGTTCTTTAATGGTTTTTTCCATGATGCTTGAAGAGACATGATCTTTTCATCAGCAATTTTGTGATCTGATTTTAGCTTATTATGTTTTGATTCTTCTTGTTTGAGCTTGTCACAAATTTTAAATGAATATGTTCTGTAGTGTTAAACTAGCTCAAAACATGCTTTTGTGCACATTTTCTCTCTCACTTCTACTGGTATTTCAGGATATGAGTGTGAAGATTCAGTATCAGAAGAATTAACAACCTTTGGCTGTTCTGATTGAGCCATAAGAGCAACTTCTTCAGTGGTATCTTTTGGGTCTGATTTGTCGCTCCAATCATACTCTTCTTCTTGATCTGATTCATCATATTTAGGATCTTTAAGTTCAGACCAGTCTTCATCATCAACTTCAGCAACTGGTGCCAGATTAGCAGTGAGATCAGTAGTAAATTGCTCTGCATATGCACTCCAGTCATAACCATCTTTGATGTTTACAACCAGTGCCTTCTTAGTTTCCTCACTGTTCTTCTCTTCTTTGGGTTCTGGCATTGGTAGACTTTGGTATGGCTTCTGAAAAGTCTTGTTTGCCTGTTGCTGATACTTTTGACCATTTGAGCTGCCTTGAGTATTTCCTCCTTGGTTTCTTGGAGCTTTACATTCTCTTGAAAAATGACCATAGCTGTTACAGTTAAAGCATCTTGATTTTGATTTATCAAACCCAACAGTTTTGTTTGCACTGGGTTTGTAATTTCTGTTAGTGTAAGCATGCTTTTGAGTTCTGTAAGCTATCATGACCATCTGCCAATTAAGATCCATTTCATCAACATCATCTGGATCCATTTCAAACAAATCCTGTAGAACTAGCTCCATTTGAGTCAGATGACTGCCTTGATAAGCTTGAAAGCTTGCCATGAAAGCAGTGAAAGCAGTTTTTGACTCTTCATCTTGTAAAAGAATGTTGATCACATCTTTCACTTTGCTTGGATTGGGAGAGTTTGAGGAAGATGGCATCTCAGTTGAAGATTTAGGCATTTGAGCTTTAGGTGAAGATTGTGGTTGTGGTTGAGTGGAGTAAGCAGGTGTACTGGTGAAGAATCCTGCTCCCATAAATAGATCACCTTCATCTTCAGGAGTAGATTGGTCTTTAGCCAAAAATGCATTCTCAACAGTATTTTCTGGTGAAGCAACATACTTATACTGAGTTGTTGATGCATGTCTATCATTATTTCTTGAGCTCTCATCAATTTCTATAGATTCAATTTTAGCAATGAGCAGATCAAGATCCATTGGAAACTTCTCAGTATGTTTCAGTAAAGTGAATGTTTGTTTCCAAGAAGATGGTAGTGCATTCAGGAGTCTGTTGTTTAAGTCCCCAAGATCATTCTTGATTCCCAAAGTAGACATCTCTGTAGTTAATTGCACAAACCTGTTCATCATTTGGTTTATTGTTTCTCCTGAGATGTGCTCAAAAAGTTCCAATTGCCTTTTCAGTTTCTGCTTTTTCAGATCTTGAATCTCTTTCCCTCCTTCACATATAATCTTTATACATTATATCCAGTCTTATAGTTTTCAAGCCTTGAAAGAACTTCCAGTGGTAGTCCTTTACACATGAGAGAATATGCTTTGATGTCATTCTTTACTTTCTTTAAATCATCACCATGAAGATTATCTTCTGGATAAGGCTCCTGTGAATCTTTAGAATACACAAATCCTCTGTCTGGACCATCAGTAGTCACAGGAATGTATGGACCCTTTTCAATTGATTTCCACAGATCAGTGTCTATGGAATTCAAATGATGTTTCAGCCTAAGAGACCAATTTTTAAAATCAGCTCTGTTTTTAAGTTTTGGAACTCTATTCTCAGAATCTTCTGATTTAGCCATTTTTTATATTTTTGTTGTTTTTCTAATCTTTTGAATTAAGAAATGAAAAGAAAAATATTTTTGGATTTTTGAAATTTTAAAAAAATTCTAAGTGTTAAGGCTGAAAAGTCTGAAACAGTAGTCAAACGTCCAACAGTGATGATACGACCAGCAGTGAAACGTTCAACAGTGGTAATAAGTCCAACAGTGGTGATAAGTCCAACAGTGATGAGTCTAAGGGATTGCCTTAGAAAAATTTCCAACACAATGCTGAAACTACCAACAGTAGTTATACGACCACAAGCTGAAACGACCAACAGTCGTTATACGGCTAAGGTAAAACGACTAACAGTAGTGATGTGTCTCACCAAGTACAAGTGATTACAAGTCCACAGTGGTTATACGTCTAAGGTGAAACGACTGAAACAGTTGAGAAAAGTCCAACAGTTCTCAAACGACCAATCACTTAGTCAAATTTCAGTGTTTTTCATCCCTAATACAGCACATTCATCAGCTTCATATGAATGTAACGAACTCAGAAATCTCAAAAACCTTCAATTGTTGATTAATTGAGCTGAAATTTCACAATTAGTTCATGATTATACCGATAATCAATCCTATAACCTCAATTTCAGTAATCATCAACAAATTTCGATGAATTTCAGAGATTTTAGGTCGAACACTCAAGAACACATATTCGAACTGTTTTTCACTAATTCACTCGATTTTTATGAGATAAACTGCAAATTGTGATTCAAAACATGTTTCTGATGATGAAACACTGCTTCGATTCACAATATTTCACTTGAACTGTCAATTGATTACAGATTTCAGTGGATTTTTGAAGTTTCTATCTTCGACAGAACCTCAAAAACACTCAACCGAAAGCTCTGATACCAATTGATAGGATCAATTAGAGCAATCTGTATCAATTATATGAACAATTCAAAGCAAAATAAAATCAATTGTAATCAAATCAAGACAAATCAACAAAATTCATATTCCATTGATTGCAAAGACGATTACAAGTGATAGAAAGCAGTTCTCATAAAACATATGCAAAAACTTACAATCTATACTACGTCTAAGCTATTTATACAAGAACTAAGGAACTAAATTTACACAAAAAGTCCCTACACTAGTATAGAATACAAAAGACACTAAACAATAGAGACTAAATGTTAATCTTTTAAGGGACCTAACACGCTAAGTAATTCAATTATTGCTAACAGTTGACGGTATTTTTGATAAAAGGGTGATACCAATATATTTATTTCAATAGCAATGAGGTTACCAACTATTAATAACAACAAGATGATGTATCATTAAGGCAATTTAGGTCTTTTACTTTAAATAAAACATGTAGATGCCGATTAACCTAAATATCTATTGTGTATATATATATATATATATATATATATATATATATATATATATATATATATATATATATATATATATATATATATATATATACACAAATGAACAATCGTATTTGAATGTTGGTTACATCTCTAAGTCTTGTAACGATTTAACGTGACATGAGATCGACTTATTTGTTTAATCAATAACATGTTATAACCATTTCCCAAAATGTAATGTTTCATATATCTTATCTAGGTTGGTTTCTAATAGCTAGCGTTGTTGTTTAAATCTCGGGTGCAAACCATCCATTTAAATCAAACATTTATAACAAGCGACGTTCATTTTCGTTTATAGTTCACATATTTTATAATTTATGCCTTTTATATAATTAGAGCTCAACAATACGTATGCAATTTATAATTCAATTTCAATGCGTTGCGGGTGCGATTATACCTTTCACTCGGTTACGTTCACTAACCCACTTGGATTGCTCTTGATCTAATCTTGTTCCCGTTCGGTTGACCAGTTTTGACCAGCTTTGACCGATGTTTTACCTAACCAAAACGTACCAAAATTATATACAAACACTAGAATATTGTTATCTAATGACCAACGCAACCATAACCTCATCATACATTACCAAACACCTTGGTTATGTCTTTTACCACCAATATCCACCGCATGCAGCAACTTTCATCACCATCATAACCCGACAACCACTACCACCATCACGGATCATCACCACTGTAGCAGCCGTCACCTGCAGCCACCCGAACAACACCATCACCACGGCCATCAACAACAACCATCGACACAATCACAGCCAAAAATCAACAACAACCAGCAACACTCACAACCGCAGCCAAAAACCATCACTTCGACTCGACAACCACCCCCAAACATAACACAAACCCAATCGACAACCTTCATCACCATAGTTGCTGCTCAACCACCACAATCACCACAGTCACCGTCTTCACAGCCACAACCACCATCAGGACGCCACCATCGGGACACCACCATCGGGGCACCACCATCGGGACACCACCATCGGGACACCACCATCGGGACACCACCCGAACTGCCCTCAACATCACGACTCCACCAAGGTCGAGCTCCACGACCACAACCTTCACAACCACATCTGACAATAACAACACCATAACCATCGTAGCCCAGTCCACCGCAGTAACCTTCATCGATGGCCAATTTCAAAGGGGGGGTGTAGCCACCGATTCAGCCCACCAAAACAACCGCCAATCAAAGCCGACCACCATCGGAGCCGTTCGTAACCCCCCCATAAACTCGACCGCCACCCCAACAGTCGCTCCGCAGCCGACCATTTGTAGCCATCTTGCTCCAGTTCCATCAAGAATTGCAAGAACCTGGAACCACCATCACGTTCGGCTTGAAGAAAGGAGTCTAGAAGGTGGGGCAATCGCCGGAGATCCGCCGTAGATTGCCGGAAATCGGCCAGAGTTTCACCGGAAGGAGGAGAAGGGGTCGCGGCTGCCCTTTCTTACTCTCTCTCAGATTTGGTTTGAAAACCCTAAAATGGAGAATTAGGGTGCTTATATACTAGGGTTAAGGATTGGGTTCGTTAACTGGTCGGACAGGCTCGATTAAATTGCTCGTAACGTTAAAATTCGTTTCTCATTAGTTCATGTTATAGAAAATGTTATAAATATTCTGAGATTAATATTTTTATCTTATTTAGAACATGCCGCAACATTAAACGAGTTCGTAAATTACCGCGTATTTAACACGTTCTGCGGTTTTACGCGTTTTTATCGATTGAGCGTTATCATTAACAGTTTGGGTATTAAAATATATGAAATTAAGCATTAGAATGATATTTTGTTCGTTAACTTCCCATGTTAGTCACGTTAAAACTTCTTCTGACGAATTCTCGGGTTTGACATGATCGTAACCCGGTTCGCGTCACGGATGCGTTTCGGAACGCATTTATTTCGGAATGCATTTATTCCAGACAACGTATCACTCACCAAATTCACTATGTTATGATAATAAACAATGGTTAGACGAATACTTACGGAGTTACGAGGTTCGATTGACGTATCAGATATCTGTAAATGCTGGTGAAAACCGGTATTCGCGTTTCAGTTACGAAATTCTGTTGTTTATGCATGATTGATGAAAAATCTTTTAGAGAGCCTTATTTATGGTATTAGTTGAGATTAAAAATGATTTAGATTGGGTGACAGACATTTTAAGAATTCCTGATGGAATTCAGACGTTAGTGCGGTAAATTGCCGGATTTTACCCGTTATGGGTTCTGAATCTGTTTTCAGTTTGACTCTTTCCACAATTATTTCAAATCACATAAATATTCATTGTTTCATGGTTTCTCATTCAATTAGTTTGTAAACTTGCATTTGGGCCTTAAATGAGCCTTCTTTGTATGTTCGGGCCCTTATTGGGCTTATTGGGCCCAAAAGGCTAGTTTCATTTTCTGAGTTTTCTTTGATAAGCCCAACTCAATTCAGAATTTTATTGAGTTTTATAACATTTATAGGTTTTCAATTTTGTCATATTTCAGAGGTGTTACACCCCTTGCCAAGAATCGATGATCTGTTTGATCAACTTCAAGGCGCCAGTTGGTTTTCAAGGATAGATCTTCGATCGGGTTACCATCAGCTGAAAGTGAAGGAACAAGATATCCCTAAAACAACTTTTCGTACGTGCTACGGTCACTACGAGTTTCTTGTCATGTCATTTGGCTTGACTAATGCGCCAGCTGCTTTTATGGATCTGATGAACCGAGTGTGTCGACCGATGTTGGATAAATCAGTGATCGTGTTTATTGATGACATCCTGATTTATTCAAGAAGTGAAATAGAGCATGCCGGTCACATTCAAGAAGCATTAGAAACGTTGAGAAGAGAGAAATTGTACGCCAAGTTCTCCAAGTGCGCATTTTGGTTGCGTGAAGTACAGTTCTTGGGTCACGTGGTTAATCCAGAGGGGATTATGGTCGATCTGGCAAAGGTGGAAGCAGTAATGCAATGGAAGTCTCCAAAGACGCCATCCGAGATCCGTAGTTTCTTGGGTTTGGCGGGCTACTATAGAAGATTCATTCAAGACTTCTCCAAGATTGCTTCTCCACTGACCAAGTTGACCTGGAAGGATGTGAAGTTTGTATGGGGTCAAGTCTAAGAAAAGGCATTTGAGGAATTGAAGGCGAGATTGACCCAAGCTCCAGTATTGGCATTACCCGATGGAAGTGATGACTTGGTGGTTTATTCTGATGCTTCCTACTCGGGGTTGGGGTGCGTATTAATGCAAAGAGGAAAGGTGATAGCCTATGCATCCCGACAGCTAAAAGTTCATGAGGTTAACTACCCAACTTATGACTTGGAGCTAGCGGCTGTGGTCTTCGAGTTAAAGATTTGGAGGCACTACCTCTACGGAACGAAGTGCACCATCTTCACAGACCACAAGAGCTTGAAGTACTTCTTCGAGCAAAAAGATTTAAATATGAGGCAGAGGCGATGGTTGGAGCTGAAAAAAGACTATGATTGTGAGATCCATTACCATCCGGGCAAAGCCAACGTGGTGGCTGATGCCCTTAGCCGAAAGGAGAGGCCCGAACCGATACGGGTGAAGGCATACCAACTGATTATGACCTCGGATGTGATGAAGCAAGTCAAAGAGTTTCAAGATGAGGCACAGAAGGAAGATCATCTGAACTCAGAACGAATGAGAGGTCTGGTCGCGGAACTGGGTGAAGACACGTTGGTGTCAAGACTCGATTTGGGCGGATGTGGATTCCTCGTTTTGGGGGTCTACGAATGAAGATTATGGATGAAGCCCACACTCGACACTCCATTCATCCCGGTGCTACCAAGATGTACCAAGACATGAAGAAAGATTACTGGTGGCCGGGTATGAAGCGTGATGTGGTCGGGTATGTGAGTAAATGTCTCACTTGTTTGCAAGTAAAGGCGGAACATCAGAAGCCGTATGGGAAGATTCAACCTTTGGATATACCAGAATGGAAGTGGGAGCACATCACCATGGACTTCATTACGAAGCTGCCGCGTACTCCGAAAGGGTATGATGCCATATGGGTGATCGTTGATCGTCTGACGAAGAGTGCTCACTTCCTACCGATACGCGAGACATATTCATCTGAGAGGTTGGCCGATCTTTTCATCAAAGAGATTATGACTCGTCATGGTGTACCGGTGTCAATTGTCTCAGATCGCGACACCCGGTTTACATCCAAATTCTGGAGAAATTCCACGATGCTATGGGGACGAGGTTACATATCAGTACGGCTTATCATCCCCAAACTGATTGTCAGTCGGAAAGGACCATTCAGATGTTAGAAGACATACTCGGCATGTGTGATTGACTTTGGGGGAAGTTGGGATGACCATCTACCGTTAGCTGAATTCTTGTACAACAACAGCTATCATGTCAGTATTGGTATGCCACCTTATGAGATGCTATACGGTAGGAGATGCAGGACACCCGTATGTTGGGGTGATATTGGTCAAAAGGAATTGGGAAGCGTCGAGGTGATCGAGGCTATGACTGAAAAGCTTGAAAGGATCAAGGCCTACATGAAGGCAGCCAAAGACAGACAGAAGTCGTATGCCGATAAACGACGCAGGCCGATCGAATTCAAGGTGGGTGATCGGGTTATGTTAAAGGTCTCGCCTTGGAAAGGAATCATTCGGTTCCGAAAGTGGGGCAAGTTGAGTCCGCGGTACATAGGACCTTTCCGAATCATTGCTCGAGTAGGAGAGGTGGCCTATAGATTGGAGTTGCCAGATGAGCTAAGTGGAATTCACCCGACCTTCCACGTATCTCATCTGGGAAAGTGTTTGGCCGATGAAAATATGATTGTTCCAATAGGAGACATCGAAGTAGATGAACTGCTCAATTATGTGGAGCAACCAGTGGCAATCATTGGCAGAAAAGAGAAGCGGCTGCGAAATAAAGTGGTTCCCCTTGTGCGTGTACAGTGGAAGCACATGAAGGGATCTGAGTCTACGTGGGAGACTGAGGAAGAGATGAGACAACATTACCCACGTCTGTTCGAGGAATAACAGGTTTCGAGGATGAAACCTTTATAAGGGGGGTGGACTTGTAACACCCGAAATTTTGATTAGACAAAGAGAAATAATAAGAAGAAAAGAAAAGAAAGAATTTGGAAGGAAAGGAAAAGAAAGAAAAAGTAGAATGGGGTTTTGTGTAAAAAGTACAAAGAAAGATAAATATCTGATATATACATAGGGATGGCTACCCACACTTTTTCTCACGACCCCAAATCTTCGAAGTGTTCTAGAGAGAGAAAGAGCAGACCACAGGAATTTGAAGGAAGAACAAGAAGAAGAAGAGGGCGGATTCGAGGTACAAGGTCTCACGGCAACGGGTTTTGAAGAAGCCATACCCAACAACATAATGTGAGTTCTAAGACCCCTTCTTCTATGCATTTTTTTTGAATGATTTGGGGCTGGAACACATAGTGAAACTATTTTCGAGCCGTGAGCGCTCAATCTGTGTATGTATGTACGAGTATGAGTGTGTGTATGGTCCGCTTGGACTGCTATGCCTAATGTATGTAAGATTTCTAGGACAGATAGATGAATTTCAGCGTGTAGATCGTATGCGTACTGCTGATGTATGTTTAGAAGTCATTCTTATGATGTGCATGATGTTTAGTTTGTTCTAAGTAGCTGATATGATAAATCAGGGCTAATGTATGTTAAGATGATGAATGAGGTATGAGAATGGTACAGGTTAAGTTGCAGGTTGTCACGTTCAACCGCATTGTCCAATGCGGACTGCCAAACGAAATACGGCTAAGGCAGTCTTCACCAGCATTAACAAATGCGGATGGCTAAGAAAATGCGGTCAACGCATTTTGCTATACCGCATTGACCTAATGCGGATAGGTCAGGAAATGCGGCTAAGGCAATACCCAGCCGCATTAACCTAATGCGGACGAATCGGGAAAGGTGGCCAAGGCTTCTCACCCGCATTGAACAAATGCGGATGACTAAGGAAATGCGGTTAAGGCATTGGTCAACCGCATTGACTAATGCGAATGAGTCATTTCACAGGCGCATTAACCAATGCGGGTAGAACCAGGAAATGCGGATAAGGCATTCCTCATCCGCATTGACCAATGCGGATGGTCAGACTAATGCTGATGGTCAGACTAATGCGGATGAATCAGAGTGTGAAATGCGGATTAAGCTTAGTAAGATCTGATTATTTGGGTAAACGAGTAACATTGGCATGATGATGATGATGATGTAGCATGGGTATACCTACGGTATACCATATATGAGTGATGCTTTATATGATAATGAATGAATGTTATGTGTATGTTCCCTATGATTATGTATGTTTATCTTTCCGAAACTTTATGAATTATGGAAATGAATGAATGAAGTATTATGTAACGTAAAGTGAAAGATAATGAAAGAGGAACATGAGGATGAATGCATGTATTAACGAATGAATGAAAAGGAAATATGATGATGAATACATGCATAATGAATGAACGAACTAAGTCTTGCAAGCATTGAATTAAGGTAACGGGTCCTTCTTTGTGATTGACCCTGGTCATGGTACCTCTACCGCTTACCTACTAGTACTGTGGCATATGCTTTATTGATTCATAGCCCAGTAGCTAAGACTGATCGGGGTATAGCATATGGTAGTGGTACAAAAAGTATTCAATGTGCAAGCAAAGATGAACGGGATCCTTGTCATTCGACCACAGTAATCATAGTCAAGTGCTATGAAGTGGGTAAAGCCTGACAGGATCTATATGAGAACTGAAAGATAATGATGTATAATGAACGATGAAGATAATAAAGAATATTATCTACGTGTACGTATGATGTATGATCATGTGAAAGAAAGGAATGGTTTATAATGTAAATAAAGTATGTTTATTTTAAAACTAGAACTCACCCAGCAGCGCTGACTTTTTATGTGTTTCCAGTTGGCAGGTAGTGTTGCTGGGGATGGCACGAGGCGACTACTCAGCTCGTTGGGGATGGCATTCTCCTTTTGATAATGCTGCCACGCAATGTGTTATGGGCCCATAATGCACGCAACACATTATGTTGCATGCAAGTGCAAGATTCCTTTAGAATCCCGATAAACGGGGTTACATAAGGAATCTTCTTTATGATGAAAAATTTTAATATTTCTATATTAGAGGTCACTGTATAGGACCATTTTGTAATCAGTAACGATGTAATCTTTTGTACAAGCTTTTATGATTAAATGAAATGTATCTTTTGAATGTTTCCACTGCAATGTTTATTTAAGATGTTTATCAATATATACTAAATGTATGTTTTATGTGCGATGAACGACCAACCGTGAGGTGCCCTGGAACGGGGCCTTACAAGTTAACAACCTTTGGTTGTTCAGATTGAGCCATAAGAGCAACTTCTTCAGTGGTTTCTTTTGGATCTGATTTGTCACTCCAGTCATACTCTTCTTCTTGATCTGATTCTTCATCTTTCTTAGGATCCTTATCTTCAGACCAGTCTTCATCATCCATTTCAGCAACTAGAGCCAGATTAGTGGTGAGATCAGCAGTAAAATGTTCTGCATATGCACTCCAATCATAACCATATTTGATGTTTACAACCAGTGCCTTCTTTGGTTCCTCACTATTCTTCTCTTCTTTTAGTTCTGGCATAGGTAGGCTTTGGTATGGCTTTTGAAATGTCTTGTTAGCCTGTTGCTGATATTTCTGACCATTTGAGCTGCCTTGACCATTTCCTCCTTGGTTTCTTGGAGCTTTGCACTCTCTAGAAAAATGACCATAGCTGTTACAGTTAAAGCACCTTGACTTTGATTTATCAAACCCAAAAGTTTTGTTTGCCCTGGGTTTGTAATTTCTGCTAGCATATGAGTACTTTTGTGTCCTGTAAGCTATCATGACCATTTGCCAGTTAAGATCCATTTCTTCTACATCATCAGGATCCATTTCAAATAGATCTTGTAGAACTAGCTCCACTTGAGTCAGATGACTGCCTTGATAAGCTTGAAAGCTTGCCATGAAAGCTGTAAAAGCAGTTTTTGAGTCTTCATCCTGTAAAAGAATATTAATTACATCTTTCACTTTGCTAGGATTGGGAGAGTTTGAGGATGGCATCTCAGTTTGAGTTTTAGGCATTTGAGCTTTAGGAGGAGACTATTGTTGTGGTTGAGTAGAGTAAGCAGGTGTACTGGTGAAGAATCCTGCTCCCACAAACAAATCACCTTTATCTTCAGGAGTGACCTGATCTTTTGCAAGAAATGCATTCTCCACTGTATTTGCTGGAGAAGCAACATACTTATATTGAGATGTTGATGCATGTCTGTCATTATTTCTTGAACTTTCATCAATCTCTACTGATTCAATCTTTGCAATGAGAAGATCAAGATCCATTGGAAACTTTTCAGTGTGTTTCAACAAAGTGACAGTCTGTTTCCATCATGATGGTAGTGCATTCAGAAGTCTGTTATTCAAATCTTCAAGATCATTTTTGATTACCAAAGTAGACATTTCTGTAGTGAGTTGCACAAATCTATTCATCATTTGATTAATTGTTTCTCCTGAGATGTGCTCAAATAATTACAGTTGCCTTTTTAGTTTCTGCTTTTTGAGATCTTGGATTTCCTTCCCTCCTTCACAAATAACCTTTAATGCCTTATACATTGTATATCCAGTTTGATAATTTTCAAGCCTGGATAATACTTCCAGTGGTAGCCCTTTACACATGAGAGAATAAGCTTTGACATCATTTTGCACCTGCTTTAAATCATCTCCATGTAGGTTATCTTCTGGATAAGGTTCTTGTGTATCCTTTGTATACACAAAACCTCTGTCTGGACCATCAGTAGTCACTGGAATGTAAGGTCCTTTTTCAATTGATTTCCATAGATCAGTGTCTATGGAATTCAAGTGATGTTTCAGCCTAAGAGACCAGTTTCTGAAATCAGCTCTATTTTAAGTTTTGGAACTCTGTTTTCAGAATCTTCTAATTTCACTATTCTTATATTTTTGTTGATTTTCTAAGTTTTTGAATTAAGAAAAGATTTAAAAAAATATTTTTGGATTTTTAAATTTAAAAAAAAAATTTCTAAGTGTCAATGGAGATGAGTCTGAACAGTGGTGATAAGTCCCAACAGTAAGAAACGCCCCAACAGTGATGAAACGCCTCAACAGCTGATAAGTCTAAGGGATTGCCTTAGAAAAATTCCAAACAGTGTTGGAACTCCCAAACAGTAGTGAAACGCCTTCACAGTTGAAACTTCCGCACAGTGGTAATACTCCCACACAGTGGTTATACGCCTAGGGTTAAAAATTCTGAACAGATGAGAAATGCCTAAACAGTTCTCAAACGCCTGAACACTTAGGCAAATTTTAGTGATTTCCAACCCTAATACGCCACATTCATCATGTTCTTATGAATGTAACATGATGAATGTAACGAAGTCTGAAATTTCGAAATCCTTCAATTGTTGATGAATTGAACTGAAACTTTACAATTAGTTCATTATGATGCCGATAAACAATCTTCAAACATCAATTTTAGTAATTATCAACAATTTTCACTCAATTTCAAAAATATCAGTGCGTAAACTCAAGAACAACTTTTCGAACACTTCTTCACTGATTCACTCAATTTTGATGAGATATACTGCAATTTGTGATTCAAATCATGTTTCTGATGATGAAACACAACTCTAATTCACAATATTTCACTTGAATTGTCAATCTATTACAGATTTTAGTGGATTTTTAAAGTTTCTATGTTCGACAGAACTTCAAAAACACTCAGCCGAAAGCTCTGATACCATTTGATAGGATCAAATGCATCAATCTGTAACAAATTCTATGAACAATTCAAAGAAATACAAACAATTGTAATAAAAAAAAGCAAATATCAACAAAATTCACAGTTCATTGATATAGCAAAGTCAATTACAAGAGTAAGAAAGCAGCAATTGTTACAACTGTTACAACTACTAAATTGTACTCTAGACAAAGCTATTTATACTATCAACAAACTAAAGACTATCTATTTACAATTCTAGTCCCTATACTAAGACAAAATTGTAAAAGACACACTAAGACTAATGTTAATCTTTTAGAGGACTAACATACATGTTTTTACGTGAGTTAATAAATTGTTTTACGCAACAATTACAATGATGAAATGAAATAGACAAACTGGAAATAAGATAATCATAGGAATCTGCGCCTAGCTCCTGGATAGCTCATGCCAAAATAGACTCCCGAACGTGCAGCAACCATGAGAAGTAGAATGCAAACTACCATGAGTGGCATGGTAACCCTCACATGCTGCTCCATCTCACGCAGACGACGGTCCGCATCCATCTCTTTAACTCTTGAGGCATCCAACCTCATCTTTGTCACATCAGCTGTCAGTGTCACGTCCTCGATCTTGGCTTCAGCAGCGATCAACTTTCTCTGCATCTCGAGCATCTTCTCCTCCAACAGTTGGATCTTATGATGCGTTTGTGCCTTTGCATCATCATCCACTACCTTCTCTTCTTATAACGTACTTAGTCTACCATCTAGCTCATCCAACCTATCATCACTAGCTTCGCCATTCCTCATATCTAGCGAGTCTAACCTTCTTTCTAAGCGGGCGCACCTAGCAGCTAGTAGAGCCAGAGTCCTCTCCATCGGCTGCCTCGTCAGGGGTAATGCTCTCGAGTCAGAAGACTCTCCAACTCCTCTAATCACTGGTATACCTTCTTCATCAGTCGACCTCTGAACTCGATCTCCTCACCATTCCCATTTCCTAGCCACACATGCACGTGTACTCTTGAGGGGTCGCTCCACAATATATCCTACTGTCTCTCCATCTATATCCCTATCAGCAAGGGTCCTCTTTTTGTGTTGTAACACTGTCTTTCGTGGAGTGATCTTCATTCTATGTCCTTCAGGGAATAAACGGAATGACCCACATGACGAACGCATCCCTATAGTACTAGCTCGAATAGGAGTGCTAGCTCTCTTCCTAACTTCACCAGTAGACAACTCAACCTCCTTAACCTCATCCCTACACTCATCATCACTATCACCATCAACATAACCATCTCCACTAGATCCATCATCACTAGAATCACTATCCCCAGAACTGCCATCGCAATCATCACTATCACTAGAGTCATCAACACCATCAACCATGGGAACTACAGGCTCTGTCTCATCTTCGGATGGAACTTCAATGGGCTCCTGTTTTTCGGACTACTCGATCCACCCATTCCTGTTACTAGGATCACTAGCATGAGGTGACATAGCGGGTGCAAAGGCACTGGGATCAGCATAAAAACTGGAAGTAAGTGATGATCTCTCGACCTGCGAGACCTTGGTCTCCTGATCCTTATCACTCAGGTTTGTTGACATCTATGACAAAAGGGTAATTATACTTGATTAACATCTTATCATGCATATGATCACGAAATCATGCGACAACTAGGATATTCGAGAGTCAACTCATAAGTAAGCACTTACGCATGCAAACAATTTCTCATATGGCATTCAAATTAAAATGTAAGCACTTAAGCATGCAAACAATTTCATCATATGAATCCAAGCTCAATATAGCACTTGCGCATGCTAAACAATAAACGTATCAATTTAAATCTTCACTCACGGCACCTAAAGTATGGCATACTTAATTCAGGCAATTTGAATATAGTCTTACGTCTACTAAGGGCAAATGGTATGAACACGCCTTTTTCCCAAAATCCCCAAAACTTTCTTCTTTTATGAAAAGTTATAGTCTAGATAAAATATCTTTTTTTAAAAAAAAACCTTTTCTAGTTCGCCATAAAAGTTGGAATTGTATATGAATATCGCAACGGAATTGTATATGCGTTAAGCATGGCGATGACAAAGTTGGAAACCAACATGATATGTAGGCAAACGTTAAAACATAAGTTTTAAATTACAAACCACAGGATTTTTATCACAACATTCCAAAATAAGAAAAAGTTCAAATTGTTTAACCACGATCATATACAAAGATCGTATTTTTAAATTAATAGCCAAAATGAAACCAAAAGATGCCACATCCATGTTTGACCAACCCAGTTCATACCACCATCCATGCTCCTATGTACCTGAAATACATGCTTAAAATGTCAACATAAAGTTGAGTGAGTTTCACGGGTTTACGAAAACATTACATACAACAGTATCAGATATCATTGACAAACAATATGGTATGTTTTAAAATAGCTAGGGATACAACTTAATGATAGTACCTGGAGCTATAATCAAACCAAGACACGAAAGCTTTACATAAAGTAAGCAATCCCCACGAAACGAATTCAACATACATTCACTCGCATCCAAAACGCTTGATCAGAGCTACTGATCATGAGTGCGGGCTGTCAAACCCAAATAGATCTACCAATATAAACTGTGGCCTAACCCAAGGCTAATGATTATATGGGAAAGGGGGTATTCATGAACGACTCACATGAGCACAATAACAAAACACCCATACTCGAGACTATCATACGAACACATACTAGTAAGTCACATAATCATAATACAACGAACGAAGCCATGTATTTCCCCCACGATTTTGTAAAACGATAATAAGTTAAAAAAAGGGTCCGTGGAAACTCACCTTGATCAACGAAATTGAAAGTACTTGCAATTACACCAACGAACGTCCAGTCAATCCTAACAGTGCCCTAAATATGATAGACACTTTAAGAATTGATACTCAAGTCTTACAAGCAAGTTGTTCATCCAACCTACTAGACTTATATTATTTTTAAGAAAATATTTATTTAAGCAAGTAGTTGGTGATTATAACACTCGGTTAAGATCTTAACGAAAATGGTGGATTATGCATTACTTAGACAAGTACTAATTAACAACCAAAATGTGAAAATTGTAACCAAATACACATAAAAACACTCATATATATATATATATATATATATATATATATAAATATATATATATATATATATATATATATATATATATGTACATAAATCCTAAATCACATTTCATGAATCAAACAACTTTAAGCCAACTTGGTATAAAAGTCTCTAAATCATGGCAATTTCTACTCGAATTTGCCAAACAAACAGCCAAACCGAGCGAGATAACTCATAGTTAACATTCATAACTCCTAACATACATTATGGGCTGTTTATAAGTCATAAAATAGCTTAAAACTTACTGCTCAAAATCAGATATGTAAATCATGCATTTAAAACCAAAATCAAGCCGAATAGGTGACTAGTTTAGTCTAAATCATCACCAATCGCATCCAAACGACAAGTTTCATGCTTGTAGCTATACATATGTATTATGGACATAAAATATCACTCACAACCTGCTGTAATTTCAGTCTTTAGAATATCTAAGTTAAATACCCTAATTTTGTAATTTCGTGTCTTTTTAACCAACATAATCATGTCAAATGTTAAGCCAAACAACCCAATACTTAAACATGCCTTTAGAACTAAGTGAAATTAATATTTTATACCATTATTAACAACAATTTCCCGATTTAATATCATCTCATGTATCCATGATTTTTGAAGTCCTAAACACGTACTTTTAAGCATATGAATCATTAATAAGCAAACCAATACTACAAATAACAATCCATACATTAAATTTCATGCATCCACACATTTTTCATCATTTAACATATGTTCTAACTATTTTTCACTAAACAGTCCGTTTGGATGTGAAGATCTAATCATAAAACAACACTTCTTGCAAGAACAAACACCCAAACATCAACATACACACACGCATGCATACGGTCACCCATACACACACTTAATCCATGTAAACCTTCATCAAAATGTCACAATAGATGATTTATAACAGATTTCATACTTTAATCTAATTGCATGGATGATTCAACATCAACAACGCATCATCAAGTAACAATCTAGCATCCAAACTTCAACACACATACATGCACAAGTACGGACATATACATACACATATACACACTTACACAACTCATTTTTATTCCATATTTTCTGTTTCAAAACAAATTTTCCCAAAATCTTACTTGGATGAACAATCTATAGCTTTTAGGTAGTCATTTTCATATAAAAACGTAACTAAAACGAAAGATTAAGGTTACCTTAGTCTTAGCAAGCTACTCTCATGAAAAAGAAACATAGGATGGCGGTTTTTCTTCTAGATTCACCACCAACAAGCCTTCTTTTGCTCTAATATGCTTGCACCTCGAGTTCCAAGTGAAGATCTTCAAGGAAAATGGAACAAAAACGAAAGTGGTGGTAGTGTGGTGGTGTTGGCCGTAGGTTGTAAGGAGAAAGACAGGAGAGAGTGATTTTTCTTTTGAAATAAAGTAAAGAGAAGTGAGATGAGGGGGAGAGTGTAGTATTCTATATGCCCAAGACACGTAGAATATTGATGTGGTTACTACGTTATGATCCAAGTCGGGTTATACCCAATAACAAGCTTAGCAAACACCAATTAATATTTAATTGATGATGTGATCATGGAATTAAATATTTACGTCAAATTTAGAAAATGGGTTTTCTAAATAAGTTGCATATGAGATGGAACAACTTATTAGAATATTTTGTTCAATGATATTATTTGTAATGTTATTTAAGTAAGTTAGATAACATCACAAACTAATATAAGGAGTGTATAACTTATACAATTAAAAGGATTAATTGTATATCTAGTTAAAAGACTAGATAAATAATGTGTAATTTTGGTTTTAAGGGGGAATCTTTTATTAGTTGTTTTGGCGCCCCCCTTAAAATTGATTGGTTCTTCTTGCTTCTTGAGAAGATACATTATTAACTAGTCTTGCACTCCTAATCTCTCTTCTCTCAATACATGCAATAGATTCAAAAAAACTCTCCTCTCTCTCTCTCATTGCTTACGGAAATAAGCAGCAAGAACAAGGGGTTTGGAGCTTTTTTGTGGTGTTTCTTCCTAACAACAAGGTGCCTTTGCAAAGAGCTTGGGGTATACAAGCTTGAGGGATCCTCTCTTTGGAGCCTTGGCCGAAAGTTCAGCTCCCAACATCCCTTTTTGTGTCGGTTTTTGCTGCTGCTGAAAGGTAGTTTTCACAGCTCAATGTAGCTGTGATTTTATATATATTTACATGTGTTCACAGCTTGCTTATTCACATAAAAGATCCCTTTTGTTCTTGGTTTGTTTACACTTTAAAACATCAAATAGAACATGAGATTTTCAGCTTATAAATAATGTTATAAAGCTATTATTCCGCTGCGTTTTTCAGAAAGTTTAAATGGTTAAACTTGTTTTGTGTTCTATCAAACCCAACAATGGCATCTAGAGCCGGTTATGTGGATAGCTTGCTTGTTCTTGCCCTTTAAAAATCATTTTAAAGGATGTTTATCAACTCATTAGAGGCTGATTTTGGTGTGATTTAATAAACCCCATGTTTTTCAAAGTTATATCTTCATGCTTATGATTAACTTTGAAAGATAGGAATGTCAATTGCTTGATAGTTTTGGTTGTTGTTTGTTTGGACAAACAAACCCTAATTTTCAGTTCATGTTGGCTGAAAATTTGGGGTTTGATGGGGTTTATTTTGTTTATTATGCTTATATTTGATTAAATTAGTTCCGGATTGTGTTTAAAAGGTTCTAGAATCAAAACATCATAGGATTGAAGGTTGTTATAGGAATCTAAAACTTTCTATTTGAGATCTATTTATATAACATTTTAGTATACATTGTTCAATTTACCTATATTATTTTATGCTTTCGCGACCATTTGGATGCACAAATTAGTACATGCAGTATTTCAAGTTAAATATAAGTAGATCTAAGTTAGTTGGTCATGTGAGCTTGATTTAACTTCTTATTCATTGATCTCACATTGAGTTACATCTTTAACATCTTATCGCTTTCATTATGCAATTATGATTTTCTGACAACCCGTATATTTCAGGTTAACACCGTTTTCGACTGTTTCTGCTATCATTACAATTTATCGTTATTATTAGTACATAATCCCAATTATCAGTATAATCTCAATTACTATTAGTACATAATTACAATTAATCCTAACTTAATAAATTAAAATCTCCAAGTGGAACCAAATAAATTAGGAGGACTAATAGTGCAAATTATCAAACATTTTCAAATATTAATAACCAACCCAAAGCCCCCACGGTTCCCTTCTTTCGCAACAACTCTTCTCCTTCATTTCCAAATGCTAATTCACCGAGGACCTCCTGCCGTCAGCCATTCCTTCGCTCCCAGTCCTTTCGACAGTCAACTCGAGGCCGAACACCTCCATCGGCACCCATCGGCAATTTTCGATTCGGTACAGTTCTCCGTTCTCCTCACTTCTTGATTTTGCTCGTTATGTATGGTTTCGAGTATTTGGGTTTCGGTTATCGCATGCATATGTGTACGGGTTCAAGGTTCTGATATTTGGTGGTGTTGTGTGGTGCGTACCCATGTATGTAAGTATGTATACATGTGTTTTTTCCCATTTGAGTCCTGCGACGTAGGTGGATGTGTTTCCTTTGTATGCAGGTTCTAAAATGCATATATGTATCTATGTGGGAGTATGAATAACTTATCTATGGGTGTGTACGTGTCATGTAATGTGTGTGAACTGGGTGCGTGTGTGTTCCTATGTACATGACTGGTGTCAATTTTGGTTGAGGTGCAGGTATGTGAATCTGTTACATGCTTGTTTACGGGCGTTTGATTGTGCATGTTGATGTTCATGGGGTACTCGGTGGGTAGTGCTATTGGGTTTAGATGTCTATGTTTTGGGTGTGCGTTCATCAGACGCAATGTATACTCATGTATGTACTATGTGTGGAGTTGTGTTGTGGGGTGTCAATGATCATATATGTACTATGTGTGAGTTGCGTTGTGGGGGTGTCAGTGATCATATATTGTGGATGTATACGGCTCCATTATGCATGTATATGATTGGGTTTCAGTGTATGGGCATGATTGTGGCCGTAAAAGGTGAGTGAGTCTGTTAAGTGTGTATGTTCATGCGTTCTGTTGTATGTGTTCCATGTGTGTTCCTTGGGATGAGTTTATTTTCTGTGCGTTCGTATGGACCGGTGTGTGTATTGTGTGTGCCTCTTCGTTTGGGGTTGCTTATTGGTGAGGTTGAGTAGATGTGATTTGGTGGGTTTGTGCATTACTAATTATGCATGAGTGATATTATATAATAAAATATGTGTGACATATATATTGTGTGTGTGTGAGTACTATATATTTATTCAATACGAGTGGGTTACATTTGGGTCGTTACGCATTTGTGAGTTTGTAAGTTATATATTATGAAACGTAATAACTTTTATTGCAAGTCTTGTAACATATATATGTATATATATATATGTGTGTGTGTGTTGTATATAATATAGATATGTTACAAGACATGTAACATATATATATATACATATATATTTCCACGTATATATATACATATAACAATATATATACATATATGATATAAATATATATACATACATATACATATACATATATAAATACATATATATATATATATATATATGTACACCCGAAATTTGGTTAGACAAAGAGAAATAATAAGAAGAAAAGAAAAGAAAGAATTTTGGAAGGAAAGGAAATGAAGAAAAAGTGGAAGGGGTTTTGTGTAAAAAGTACAAAGATAAGTAAATATCAAATATACATAGGGATGGCTGCCCACACTTTTTCTCACAACCCCAAATCTTCGAAGTGTTCTAAAGAGAGAAAGAGCAGACCACGGGAATTTGAAGGAAGAACAAGAAGAAGAAGAAAGCGGATTCGAGGTACAAGGTCTCACGACGACGGGTTTTGAAGAAGCCATACCCAGCAACACAATGTGAGATCTAAGACCCCTTCTTTTATGCATTTTCGAACGATTTTGGGGGCTGGAACACATATTGAAACTATTTTGAGTTACGGGTATTTAACCCGTACAAGTATGTATATGTATATGAGTATACAGCCTGTTCATGTATGTATGTACGAGTATGTGTGTGTATGGTCCGTTCAGGTTGCTATGCTTACTATATATAAGAATTCTAGGGCAGATACACGAATCACAGCATGTTGTTCGTATGCGTGCTGTTGATGTATGATTCAAGAATCTTCTCTAGGATGTGTATGATGTGTAGCCTGTTCTAGGTACGATAGACTTGTGCTAATGTATGTTGAGATGATGACCGAGAGCTGAAAAACAGCACAGGTTAAGGACAGGGTGAACTGCTCATCCGCATGGACTAATGCGGGTGAGCAGAAAAATGCGGTCAAGGCATTTTGCTCAACCGCATTGAACCAATGCGGATTGGTCAGGAAATGCGGCTAAGGCAATACACAACCGCATTAACCTAAAGCGGACGAATCAGGAAAGGTGGCCAAGGCATCTCACCCGCATTGAACAAATGCGGATGACTAAGGAAATGCGGTTAAGGCATTGGTCAACCGCATTGACTAATGCGAATGAGTCAAGTATACGGTTAAGGCATTTCCTCATCCGCATTAACCAATGCGGGTAGAACCATGAAATGCGGACAAGGCATTCTTCATCCGCATTGACCAATGCGGATGGTCAGACTAATGCGGATGAACCAGGGTGTGAAATACGGATTAAGCTTAGTAATCTGATTTATTTGGGTAAACAGTAACGTAGGCATGATGATGATGATGATGTTGCATGGGTATCCCTACGGCATACCATATATGTATGATGGTTTGTATGTTGATAATGAATGCTATGTGTACGTTCCTTATGATTATGTATATTTATCTTTCCAAAAACTTTACGAATTATGGAAATGAATGAACAAAGTATTATGTAACGTAAAGTGAAAGATAATGAAAGAGGAACATGATGATGAATGCATGTATTAATGAATGAATGAAAAGGAAATGTGATGATGAATACTGCATAATGAATGAACGAACTAGGTCTTGCAAGCATTGAATTAAGGTAACGGGTCCTTCTTTGTGATTGACCCTGGTCACGGTACCTCTATCGCTTACCTACTAGTACTGTGGCATACGCTCTATTGATTCACAGCCCTGTAGCTAAGACTGATCGGGGTATAGCATATGGTAGTGGTACAAAAAGTATTCAATGTGCAAGCAAAGATGAACGGGATCCTTGTCATTCGACCACAGTAATCATAGTCAAGTGCTATGAAGTGGGTAAAGCCAGGTGCCATATGAGAACTGAAAGATAATGATGTATAACGAACGATGAAGATAATAAAGAATACTATCTATGTGTACGTATGATGTATGATCATGTGAAGGAAAGGGATGGTTTATAATGTAAATAAAGTATGTTTATTATAAAACTAGAACTCACTCAGCAACGCTAACTTTTATGTGTTTCCAGTTGGCAGTAGTGTTGCTGGGGATGGCACGAGGCGACTAATCAACTCGTTGGGGATGGCATTCTCCTTTTGATAATTCTGCCACGCAATGTGTTGTGGGCCCACAATGCACGCAACACATTATATTGCATGCAAGTGCAAGATTCCTTTAGGATTCCGATAAACGGGATTACTTAAGGAATCTTCTTTATGATGAAAATTTTAATATTTCTATACTAGAGGTCACTGTATAGGACCATTTTGTAATCAGTAATGATGTAATCTTTTGTACAAGCTTTTATGATGAATGAAATGTATCTTTTGAATGTTTCCGCTGCAATGCTTATTTAAGATGTTAATAAATATATACCAAATGTATGTTTTATGTGCGATGAACGACCAACCGTAAGGTGCCCGGGAATGGGCTTTACAAGTTGGTATCAGAGCCAAAGTTTAAGTGAAATGGGTAAATTTTCAAAATAAACCTAAACTTAAACTGAAAACAGGACAGAAAAGAAGAAATGCCATCTGAGTAGTTGCGTGCCATCGGGTATTTTCTTAAAGATTAACAGGTATTATGTGCGCGTGTGATGTGATTTATGTGTACTGTTAGATTTAGATACCAGCGTATTCAGGACGGGTGATGCTCGGGGTGCGAAGAGTAGAGTAAGTGTCTAATAACAGCTGGCCACTGTAATTAGGAACTTACCATACTTGACATAAACTGAGCTATTTCCTTGAATGACCGTGTTGGTGTTTGAATCTTTCAGTGCGGTAGAAGATGGTCGGTGGTAGATCATCTAAAGTTTCACGTGGTGGTGGACGTGGTGCTAAACCGCGTGTCACCAGAGGGAGACCTAGGGTAGAGGAAGTGGTTCATGAGGAAACCGAGACTCCTCATCAGGAGGGGTAGAGAGTGCGCCAATTTGAGAGCCTCGGTAAAAGAGGCAGTGGTTGAAGAGGTACATCAGGTTATGCAGACGATTTTACCGTCTGTGGTGACCGAAGTGATCAAGGCTGTCCGGGAAGGAGAAAGAAGAGAGAGAATAGGTCCTCAGGAAGACAGGAGCAACAAGAGCCGGAGACGGTTTTCTCTGATAATGAAGAGGAGGAGGAGGAGGAAGAGCAGGTACGGGAGATAACACGGGGTTGTAACTACAGGGCATTCATGAGGTGCAATCCCCTACTTTTGATGGTTCTGGCACTGCTGCTAATGCTCACCAGTGGGTGAGAGAAATGGAGGCTGTCCCCGATATTAGTGATTGCCAGGAGGACAAGAAGGTGAAGTTTGCTACCCACTCTTTCACGGGGTTGGCTTTGTGCTGGTGGACAATATAGTCCTGGCCGAGGGTAGCATGGCCATAGGGAAGATGAACTGGGCCGAGTTAAAAAGGATGGTGATCGAGGAGTTCAGTCCCCGTCGAGAAATGGATAAAGTTAAGAGAGTGTTCCTGCAATTGTAGGCGGGGACGATGACCCACCAACAGTAGACCGGCAAGTTTAATGAAATGGCGCGAATGGTGCCGGATCCGGTGACGCCGGTGACTCGAAAGAACAACGGTATATTCAGGGACTGCCAGCTGACATCCACAGGCATTTGATTACTGCCCGACCGAGTACCTTTAGGTCGGCAGTGGATTTGGCTGGGAGATTATATGATGAACGGGCTATGGTGGTGAAGGCTGAGATTAGTAAGAAAGGAGGGGTGAGAGAAACTGGCAGGGAAGAGGTTTGGGCGAGGTGATACTTCGACGAGTAACAAGAGACGAGGGTGGATGACCGCCGTGTGGTCATGTCAGGAGCAGGGTTGAGGAAGTGTGGCCAGTGTGGAAGGGAGCACTCGGGGAGTGCAAGTGGGGATCAAACATCTGTTTTAGATGCGGAAAGGCAGGGCAAACGTCAAAGGATTTCCGGCAGGCAAATGTTTTAACTGTGGGGAAAGTGGTCATATGAGCAGAGACTGCAAGAAGCCGAGGGCTGAGGGTTCAGGGGCAAAGAAGACGGGAGGTGAATAACCGAGGGCAAAGGCCAGGGCATTCACGATGACACAGGAGGATGCCAGGATGGACCCTGATGTTTGTCCGGTACGTTTCTGGTGAACCAAACATTAGCCTTTGTATTATTTGATTCGGGTGCTAGTAGGAGTTTTATTTCTGCTGCCTTCTGTACTAAGCTGCCTGTTAGCAGTAGACGTGTGTTGATGTGCCCTTTGATGTAGAAACTGCCATAGGTAAGTGTACTAGGATCTCTGAGGTGATAGAGGGTTGTGATGTTGAATTGGAGGGCCACAAATTTCCTGTTCGACCCTTTGCTATGACTTTAGGTGGTTTCGATTTGGTGCTTGGGATGGATTGGTTGGCGGACTTTGAGGCGAACATCATGTGTCGCAAGAAGATGATTCAATTGACAGCGCCCGGCGGTAGTTCAGTGACAGTTTAAGGTGATCGGGTTACTACGATTCCGAAGGTGATCTCAATGGCTGTTGGATAAGGGGTTCATTAGACCGAGTATCTCACCTTGGGGTGCTCCGGTCCTATTTGTGAAGAAGAAAGACGGTAGTATGAGGATGTGCATCAACTACCGTGAGCTGAACAAGTTGACCGTGAAAAATAGATACCCCTTGCCAAGAATCGATGATCTGTTTGATCAACTTCAAGGCGCGGGTATGAAGCGTGATGTGGCGGAGTTGTGAGTAAATGTCTAACTTGTTTGCAAGTAAGGCAGAACATCAAAAGCCGTATGGAAAGATTCAACCTTGGATATACCGGAATGGAAGTGGGAGCACATCACCATGGACTTCATTACGAAGCTGCCGCGTACTCCGAAAGGTTATGCGATATGGGTGATTGTTGATCGTCTGACGAAGGGTGCTTACTTCCTACCGATACGCGAGACATACTCATCCGAGAGGTTGGCCGATCTTTTCATCAAAGAGATTGTGACTCGTCATGGTGTACCGGTGTCGATTGTGTCAGATCGCGACACCCGGTTTACATCCAAATTCTGGAAGAATTCCACGATGCTATGGGGACGAGGTTACATATCAGTACGGCTTATCATCCCCAAACTGATGGTCAGTCGGAAAGGACCATTCAGACGTTAGAAGACATGCTCCGGCCATGTGTGATTGATTTTGGGGGAGTTTGGATGACCATCTACCGTTAGCTGAATTCTCGTACAACGCAGCTATCATGCCAGTATTGCATGCCACCTTATGAGATGCTATACGGTAGGAGATGCAGGACACCCGTATGTTGGGGTGATATTGGCCAAAAGGAATTGGGAAGCGTCGAGGTGATCGGGGCTACGACTGAAAAGCTTGAAAGGATCAAGGCCTACCTGAAAGCAGCCAAAGACAGACAGAAGTCGTATGCCGATAACGACGCAGGCCGATCGAATTCCAGGTGGGTGACCGGGTTATGTTAAAGGTCTCGCCTTGGAAAGGAATCATTCGGTTCCGAAAGAGGGGCAAGTTGAGTCCATGGTACATAGGCCCTTTCCGAATCATTGCTCGAGTAGGAGAGGTGGCCTATTGATGGAGTTGCCAGATGAGCTAAGTGGAATTCACCCGACCTTCCACGTATCTCATCTGAGAAAGTGTTTGGCCGATGATGAAATGATTGTACTGCTGGGGGATATCGAAGTCGATGAACGGCTCAATTATGTGAAGCACCAGTGGCAATCATTGACAGAAAAGGAGAAGCGGCTGCGAAATATAGTGGTTCCCCCTGTGCGTGTACAGTGGAAGCACAGGAAGGGATCTGAGTCTACGTGGAGACTAAGGAAGAGATGAGACAACATTACCCACGTCTGTTCGAGGAATAACAGGTTTCGGGGACGAAACCTTTATAAGGGGTGTGGACTTGTAACACCCGAAATTTTGGTTAGACAAAGAGAAATAATAAGAAGAAAAGAAAAGAAAGAATTTTGGAAGGAAAGGAAAAGAAAGAAAAAGTGGAAGGGTTTTGTGTAAAAAGTATTAGAAAAGTAAATATCTGATATACATAGGGATGGCTGCCCACACTTTTTCTCACAACCCAAATCTTCGAAGTGTTCAAGAGAGAGAAAAAGCAGACCACGGGAATTTGAAGGAAGACAACAAGAAGAAGAAAGCGGATTCGAGGTACAAGCTCTCACGATGACGGGTTTTGAAGAAGCCATACCCAGCAACACAATGTGAGTTCTAAGACCCCTTCTTTTATGCCTTTTTCGAACGATTTTGGGGCTGAACACATATTGAAACTGTTTTGAGTTACGGGTATTTAACCCGTACAAGTATGTATATGTATATGAGTATACGGCCTGTTCGTGTATGTATGTACGAGTATGTGTGTGTATGGTCCGTTCAGGTCACTATGCTTACTGTATATGAGAATTCTAGGGCAGATACACGAATCACAGCAGTTGTTTCGTGTGCGTGCTGTTGATGTATGATTCAAGAATCTTCTCTAGGATGTGTATGATGTGTAGCCTGTTCTAGGTACGATAGACTTGTGCTAATGTATGTTGAGATGATGACTGATAGCTGAGAAATGCGGCTAAGGCAATACACAACCGCATTAACCTAATGCGGACGAATCAGGAAAGGTGGCCAAGGCATCTCACCCGCATTGAACAAACGCAGATGACTAAGGAAATGCGGTTAAGCATTGGTCAACTGCATTGACTAATGCGAATGAGTCAGTATACGGTTAAGGCATTTCCTCATCCCGCATTAACCATTGCGGGTGGAACCATGAAATGTGACAAGGCATTCTTCATCCGCATTAACCAATGCGGATAGTCAGACTAATGCGGATGAACCAGGGTGTGAAATGCGGATTAAGCTTAGTAATCTGATTTATTTG
Organism: Flaveria linearis; assembly: GCA_024085815.1. Taxonomy (NCBI): domain Eukaryota; kingdom Viridiplantae; phylum Streptophyta; class Magnoliopsida; order Asterales; family Asteraceae; genus Flaveria; species Flaveria linearis. Next base: position 41,865,961 of record CM044014.1, on the reverse strand, counting down.
CGTAAACAAGTGACATAGGCATCATGATGATGATGATGTTGCATGGGTATACCTACGGTATACCATATATGTATGATGTTTTGTATGATGATAATGAATGCTATGTGTGTACGTTTTCCTTATGATTATGTATATTTATCTTTCCGAAAACTTTACGATTATGGAAATGAATGAACGAAGTATTATGTAACGTAAAGTGAATGATAATGAAAGAGGAACATGATGATGATGCAGTATTAATGAATGAATGAAAAGGAAATATGATGATGAATACATGCATTAATGAATGAACGAACAAAATCTTGCAAGCATTGAATTAAGGTAACGGGTCCTTCTTTGTGATTGACCCTGGTCATGGTACCTCTACCACTTACCTACGAGTACTGTGGCATACGCTCTATTGATTCACGGCCCAGTAGCTAAGACTGATCGGGGTATAGCATGAGGTAGTGGCGTAAGGCCCTGTTCCCGGGCACCTCCAGTTGGTCGTCATTACCCTAAAACATACATTTAATACAATTAATAAAAACCATGCAGCGAAAACTTTTAATTTACTATAAATGCTTTTGCAAAGTAATACAACACCCGTTACAAAATATCATTTGTTTGCATTACAATACATAAACATTAACAAAAGAATGTCATCCCAAAAGCTGAGTAGCCGCCTCGTGCCATCCTCAGCAACACTACCTGCCAACTGGAAATACATAAAAGTCAGCGTTGCTGAGTGAGTTCTAGTTTTTGTAATAAAACATACTTTTACTTATTTAAAAGTATCCTTTCGTGCATGCGTTCTACATCATACGTACACAGAGATAATATTCGTTATTATCTTCATCATTCGTTATTCATCGTTATCTTTAACTTGTCGTATGGATTCTGTCAGGCTTTACCCACTTCATAGCACTTGGCTATGATTACTGTGGTCGAATGACAAGAATCCCGTTCATACTTACTTGCACGCATTGAAAGGTGAATTGTACCAATACCATATGCTACACCCCGATCGTTATTAGCTACCGGGCCGTAGTCAACATATGACGGAAAATCGTATGCCACGGTACTAGAGGTAAGCGGTAGAGGTACCATGACCATGGTCAATCACATAGATGGACCAATCACGTTATTCAATGCTTGCAAGACATATTCGTTCGTTCATTAATGCATGTATTCATCATCATTCTTCTTTTCGTTCATTCGTTAATACATGCATTCGTCATCATGTTTCCTCTTTCATTATCTTTCACTTTACGATACATAATACTTCATTAGTTCATTCTCGTTATTCGTAAAGTTTCAGAAAGATAAGCACACATTACAAGGAACACACACACTCATCATACATACTCATCATACATTCATCCCATACGTACATCATCATACATTCATCACCATACGTACATCATCATACATTCATCATCATACGTAGCATCATACCACATTTAACAATATTTTTTAATATTGTTAACTATAATACACTGATAATAACATCAGAAACAATAAGGGTTAACCATAATCATCATTACATGCATGAAACATCATTATTTGTTAACCTTAGTCAGCCTGGTCAAAACTCGAACTTCGGTATTTCAGGAAATTTCTGAAAAATTCTAAGTGTCCTAGGCGTTTAGAGCCCTGTTGGCGTAAAGCCCTCTGGCCGTATGAGCACTATTGGGCGTAAGGTACTGCTGGACTTTTCATCTTACACTTAGATTTATCATCTGGTCAACGAAGACCACACTGTTGGTCGTATGAGCACTATTGGTCGTACCATCCCTGGACTTGGGAAATATATTCTGATCATACGACTACTGTTGGTCGTATGAGTCCTTGGACTCTTCAACATAGAAATTTACTTAGTCATACGACCATACTGTTGGTCGTATGAGTCCTATTGGGCTCAACACTTAGACAAATTACTTGGTCATACGACCACACTGTTGGTCGTATGAGTCCTGTTAGACTCATTAACACTTAGAAAAATATATCTCCTAGTCATACGACCATACTGTTGGTCGTATGAGCACTGGTGGACTCATCAACCTGTAATTAATTATTCTAAGTCCCATTTTCAGACATATTTGCAACCTGTTCATGAGTCTAATCCATAATCCAAGTCCCATACATCATAATGCCTAATTCTAAACATATACACATGATTCTAGGCATAAATCTAGCATAAACATAAACATGCATACATTCAGTTCATACGGGTATCAGCATAAATTTTATAAAAACATATATATGCATTTCCAGCCCCAAACGTTTAAAAATCAGTAAAAAGGGGTCTAGAACTCACCTTAATTTGTCTTCGGGTTTTGGATGCCCTTTCCTTGAACTTCTCAGTCGTTTTATACACCTAAAACACACACACCGTGCAACCGAACACACTAGTCACATTTATAAGCTCATAAATGGTTCTAGAACCGTCCTAAATATCATAATTCGAGATTTCTTACCCAAAAACTTCGAATTTCTCAGGTTCTTCTTCAAAAATCCCGATGGTTTTCTGCTCCTGCTGCTTTCTCTCTCTAAAAACCGATGCAAAGAAATGTGCAGAGGTAATGGGCGACCATGCCTTCCTTTTGTACAAAATAAATATAACTTTGCCCATTTTGGCACTTTTGGTCCCTCCTTTTAGTTTCTTTTATTTTCTTTTCTTTTCTTTCTTTTCTTTTTCTTTTATTTCTTGCTAAAAAAAATACGGGTGTTACAAGTCCACCCCCCTTATATAGGTTTCGTCCCGAAACTGTCATTCCTCAAACAGATGTGGGTAGTGTTGTCTCATCTCTTCTTCAGTCTCCCACGTAGACTCGGATCCCTTCCTGTGCTTCCACTGTACACGCACAAGAGGAACCACTTTATTCCTTAACTCTTCTTCCTTACGATCAATGATTGCTACTGGTTGCTCCACGTAGTTGAGCCTCTCATCCACCTCAATGTCCTCCAGTGGTACAACCATGTCTTCATCAGCTAAGCACTTCTTAGATGGGATACATGGAATGTGGGATGAATTCCACTTAACTCATCTGGCAATTCCAGTCGATAGGCCACCTCTCCTACTCGTGCAACAATTCGGAAAGGTCCATATATCTCGGGCTTAGCTTACCTCTTTTCCTGAATCTAATGATCCCTTTCCAGGGCGAGACTTCAACATGACTCGGTCACCAACCTTGAACTCTATCGGTCTTCGCCTCTTGTCAACATACGACTTTTGCCTATCTTTCGCCGCCTTCATGAAGGCTTTGATCTTTTCTAATTTCTCAGTCGTTGCTTCAATCACCTCGACACCTCCCAGTTCTTTCTGCCCAATGTCTCCCCAACATACGGGCGTCCTACATCTCCTACCATATAGCATCTCGTATGGTGGCATGCCGATACTGGCATGATAGCTATTGTTGTACGAGAATTCTGCTAACGGCAAGTGATCATCCCAACTTCCTCCAAAATCGATCACGCACGCCCGAAGCATGTCTTCGAGTGTTTGGATCGTCCTCTCAGACTGACCGTCCGTCTGAGGGTGATATGCTGTACTAATGTGTGGCCTCGTCCCCATTGCATCGTGAAATCTCTTCCAAAACTTGGAGGTAAACCTGGTGTCACGATCAGACACAATAGACACCGGCACACCATGACGAGCTACAATTTCCTTGATGAACAGATCCGCCAATCTTTCAGATGAGTACGTTTCACGGATCGTAGGAAGTGGGCACTCTTCGTCAGGCGGTCAACTATCACCCATATAGTATCATACCCTTTAGGGGTACGTGGTAACTCGTGATGAAGTCCATGGTGATATGCTCCCACTTCCACTCGGGTATATCCAACGGTTGGATCTTCCCGTAGGGTTTCTGGTGTTCCGCCTTCACTTGTAAACAGTCAGGCACTTACTTACGTACTCCCCACGTCGCGTTTCATACCCGGCCACCAGTAATCCTTCTTCATATCGTGGTACATTTTGGTAGCACCAGGGTGAATGGAGTATCGGGTCTTATGGGCCTCATCCATGATTCTTCCACGTAGATCCCCGTATCGAGGAATCCACATTCGCCCAAATCGGGTCTTAACACCAAGATGTTCTCACCCAATTCCGTAACTAGGTCTCTCATCCTTCGGAGTTAAGACGATCTTCTTTCAAAGCCTCGTCTTGAAACTCCTTACCTGTGTCATCACATCGGGGGTCATGATCAGCTGATAAGCTTCACCCGAATCGGCTCAGGTCTTTCTTTTCGGCTAAGGGCATCAGCCACCACATTGGCCTTGCCCGGATGGTAATGGATTTCGCAGTCATAATCCTTTATGAGCTCAACCATCGCCTTTGCCTCATGTTTAAATCCTTCTGCTCGAAGAAATACTTCAAGCTTTTGTGGTCTGTGAAGATAGTGCACTTTGTCCCGTATAGATAGTGCCGCCAAATCTTCAACGCAAAAACCACCGCGGCTAATTCTAGATCGTGTGTGGGATAGTTGACTTCGTGGGTCTTCAGCTGTCGAGATGCGTAGGCTATCACCTTTCCACGTTGCATCAACACACAACCTAGCCCAGAATAAGATGCATCCGAATAGACCACTAAGTCTTCACTTCCCTCAGGCAAAGTCAAGACAGGAGCTTGTGTTAGTCTTGCCTTCAACTCCTCAAAAGCCATCTCCTGCTCTCGACCGCACACGAATTTCACGTCCTTACGAGTCAATTTTGTCAAAGGTGAGGCGATCTTTGAAAGTCTTGAATAATCTTCTATAATAGCCCGCCAATCCCAGAAGCTACGAATCTCGGATGGCGCTTTGGTGATTTCCATTGCATCACAGCCTCAATCTTTGCTGGGTCCACCATTATTCCTTCTGCATTCACTACGTGACCCAGAAATTGCACCTCGCGTAACCAAAAGGCGCACTTGGAGAACTTGGCGTACAATTTCTCCCTTCTCAACGTTTCCAACACCCCGAAATGCCCGGCATGCTCTTTTTCACTTCTTGAATAAATCAGAATATCATCGATGAATACAATTACTGATTTATCCAACATTGGTCGGCACACTCTCGGTTCATCAAATCCATAAAAGCAGCCGCGCATTGGTCAACCCAAAGACATGACAAGAAACTCGTAGTGACCATAGCGCGTACGAAAGGCTGTGTTTAGGGATATTTGTGTCCTTCACCTTTAGTTGATGGTAACCCGATCGAAGATCTATCCTTGAAAACCCACTGGCACCTGAAGTTGATCAAACAAGTCATCGATCCTTGGTAAGGGGTATCTGTTCTTTACCGTCAGCTTATTCAGCTCGCGGTAGTCGATGCACATCCTCATACTACCATCCTTCTTCTTTACGAACAGAACCGGAGCACCCCAAGGTGAGATACTCGGTCGGATAAACCCCTTATCCAGCAGCTCCTGCAACTGTTCCATCAACTCTTTCATCCGTCGAGCCAAGCGATACGGTGCTTTTGCGACAGGTTGGGCACCCGGTATCAGGTCGATCTGGAACTCGATCTCTCGGTCAGGTGCAATCCTGATAAGTCTTTGGGAAACACGTCTGGAAAGTCACACACCACTGGCACCTCGCATAGCTGTGGTGTTGGCGTCTCTACATTCTTTACATAACATAAGTAGGCGCTACATCCGCGCCTCATACACTTTCCCACCCCACCATCGAGATCACCTTCGGAATCATCGTAACTCGATCGCCATAATTGTCACCGGACTCCCGTCGGTCGCCGTCAGTCTAATCATCTTCTTTCGGCACCGATATTCGCTTCGTAGGTGCTAACCAGTCCATCCCTAACACTACATCAAATCCTCCTAGAGGCATCACATGTAACTTGGCAGCAAACCATGGCCCTCTAATTCTATGTCACAGCCTTCTATCACATCCGTAACCCTAGTGGATTTACCAATAGCGTTTTCTCTACGTCAAAGGACTTGTCAAGGCATTTACTTCTAACAGGCAATTTAGCACAGAAAGTAGTAGAAATGAAACTCTTACTAGCACCAGAGTCAATAACACAGAAGCAAGAGTTTGATTTACTAGAAACGTACTGACACCACATCGGTCCGTCCTAGCCTCTTCTGCGTCATAGTGAAAGCCCTGGCACTTGTTTCTCGGACCTTCACTTCCCGTCTTCTTTACCCCTGAAGCCTCAGCTCTCGGCTTCTCAGTCCCTGCTCATATGGCCACCTCCATAGTTAAAGCACTTGCCCATCCGGCAATCTTTTGATATGTGCCCTGTCCTGTCCTCCCACACTTAAAGCAGAGGTTGGATCCCCCTTTGCACTCCCCTGAGTGCTCCCTTCCACACTTGCCACACTTCCTCACCCCAGCTCCAGACATGACCACACCCACTCGGCGGTCTCCACCCTGCCTTCTTGTTGTTCGTCGAAGCATCACCCCGACCAAATTCTTCCCTTGCCAGTTCTTCTCTCCACTCCTTTCCTTGCTTCCCTGCCCACCGCCTTTACCAAAGCAGCCCGTTCATCGAATAACCTTCCCGCCAAATCCACTGCCGACCTGAAAGTGCTTGGGTCGGGCAAAATCAAGTGCCAACGAATTTCAGCTGGCAGCCCCTGAATATACCGGTTGATCTTTCGAGACACCGGCGTCACCTGCTCCGCACCAACAGCGCCAAATTCGTTAAACCTGGTGGTATATTGTTGGTGGGTCATTGTCCCTGCCTCTAACTGCAGGAACTCTCTCTCAATTCTATCCATTTCCCGACGAGGACTGAATTCCCGATCACCACCTTTTCAACTCAGCCCACTTCATCTTCCCTATAGCCCTGCTACCCTCGGCTTGGACTATATTTTTCCACCAGCATAAAGCCGACCCTGTAAAAGAGTGGGTAGCAAACTTCACCTTCTGTCCCCTGCAATCACTAATATCGAGGACAGCTTCCATTTCCATCACCCATTGGTGAGCATCAGTAGCAGTACCAGACCCTCAAAAGTTGGGGGTTTGCACCTCATGAATGCCCCGTAGTTCAACCCCGGCGGTCTCCCGTAACTGTTCTTCTTCCTCTTCCTCTTCATCATCAGATAATACCGTTTCTGCTTCCGCCTGTGTGTGTCTCCTGAGACCGATTCTTCCCTCATCTATCGTCTTCACGTACTGCCTTTATCACTTCAGTCACTACAGACGGTAAGATCGTCTGCATGACTTGGTGCACCTCCTCGATCACCGTCTCTTTCACCGAGGCTCTCACATTATCACTCTCATCCACTCCCCCCGAGGGAGTAGTATTAGGTTCTTCGGGAACCTTCTTCTCTTGTCTAGGCCTACCTCTTGTGGCTCGTGGTTCCGCACCACTTCCGCCACTGCCTCCACCAATTGGGCTTTAGATGATCTACCACCGACCATCTTCTATCACACTGAAAGATTTAAACACCAACACGGTCATTCAAGGAAATAGCTCAGTTTATGTCAAGTACAGTAAGTCCCTAATTACAGTGGCCAGTTGTGATTAGCCACTTACTCTACTCTTCACACCCCGAGCATTACCTGTCCTGACTACATTAGTATCTAAGTCTAACAGTACACATAAACACATAACATGCGCACGTAACACTGGTTAACTTTCAAGAAAATACCTGATGGCACGCAGCTACTCAGATGGCATTCTCATTCTCCCTGTCCCATTCTCAGTTTAAGTTTTAGGTTTGTTTTAAAAAATTTACCCATTTCACTTAAACTTTGGCTCTGATACCAACTTGTAAGGCCCCGTTCCCGGGCACCTCACAGTTGGTCGTCATTACCCATAAAACATACATTTAATACAATTTAATAAAACCATGCAGCGGAAACTTTAAATTTACTATAAATGCTTTTGCAAAGTAATACAACACCCGTTACAAAATATCATTTGTTTGCATTACAATACAAAAACATTAACAAAAGAATGCCATCCCAAAAGAGCTGAGTAGCCGCCTCGTGCCATCCTCAGCAACACTACCTGCCAACTGGAAAATACATAAAAGTCAGCGTTGCTGAGTGAGTTCTAGTTTTGTAATAAAACATACTTTTACTTATTTAAAAGTATCCTTTCGTGCATGCGTTCATACATCATACGTACACAGAGATAATATTCGTTATTATCTTCATCATTCGTTATTCATCGTTATCTTTAACTTCTCGTATGGATTCTGTCAGGCTTTACCCACTTCATAGCACTTGGCTATGATTACTGTGGTCGAATGACAAGAATCCCGTTCATACTTACTTGCACGCATTGAAAGGTGAATTGTACCAATACCATATGCTACACCCCCGATCGTTATTAGCTACCGGGCCGTAGTCAACATATACGGAAATCGTATGCCACGGTACTAGAGGTAAGCGGTAGAGGTACCATGACCATGGTCAATCACATAGAAGGACCAATCACGTTATTCAATGCTTGCAAGACATAATTCGTTCGTTCATTAATGCATGTATTCATCATCATTCTTCTTTTCGTTCATTCGTAATACATGCATTCGTCATCATGTTCCTCTTTCATTATCTTTCACTTTACGATACATAATACTTCATTAGTTCATTCTCGTTATTCGTAAAGTTTCAGAAAGATAAGCACACAATTACAAGGAACACACACACTCATCATACATACTCATCATACATTCATCACCATACGTACATCATCATACATCATCACCATACGTACATCATCATACATTCATCATCATACGTAGCATCATACCACATTTAACAATATTTTAATAATATTGTTAACTATAATACTGATAATAACATCAGAAACAATAAGGGTTAACCATAATCATCATTACATGCATGAAAGATCATTATTTGTTAACCTTAGTCAGCCCTGGTCAAACCTCGAACTTCGGTATTTCAGGAAATTTCTGAAAAATTCTAAGTGTCCTAGGCGTTTGAGCCCTGTTGGGCGTAAAAGCCCTCTGGCCGTATGAGCACTATTGGCGTAAGAGTACTGCTGGACTTTTCATCTTACACTTAGATTTATCATCTGGTCATACGACCACACTGTTGGTCGTATGAGCACTATTGGTCGTACCATCCCTGACTTGGGAAATATATTCTGATCATACGACTACTGTTGGTCGTATGAGTCCTGTTGGACTCTTCAACATAGAAAATTTACTTAGTCATACGACCATACTGTTGGTCGTATGAGTCCTATTGGGCTCAACACTTAGACAAATTACTTGGTCATACGACCACACTGTTGGTCGTATGAGTCCTGTTAGACTCATTAACACTTAGAAAATATATCTCCTAGTCATACGACCACACTGTTGGTCGTATGAGCACTGGTGGACTCATCTACCTGTAATTAATTATTCTAAGTCCCATTTTCAGACATATTTGCAACCTGTTCATGAGTCTAATCCATAATCCAAGTCCCAAACATCATAATGCCTAATTCTAAACATATACACATGATTCTAGGCATAAATCTAGCATAAACATAAACATGCATACATTCAGTTCATACGGGTATCAGCATAAATTTTATAAAAAACATATATATGCATTTCCAGCCCCAAAACGTTTAAAAATCAGTAAAAAGGGGTCTAGAACTCACCTTAATTTGTCTTCGGGTTTTGGATGCCCTTTCCTTGAACTTCTCAGTCGTTTATACACCTAAAACACACACACCGTGCAACCCGAACACACTAGTCACATTTATAAGCTCATAAATGGTTCTAGAATCGTCCTAAATATCATAATTCGAGATTTCTTACCCAAAAACTTCGAATTTCTCAGGTTCTTCTTCAAAAATCCCGATGGTTTTCTGCTCCTGCTGCTTTCTCTCTCTAAAAACCGATGCAAAGTAATGTGCAGGAGGTAATGGGCGACCATGCCTTCCTTTTGTACAAAATAAATAATAACTTTGCCCATTTGGCACTTTTGGTCCCTCCTTTTTAGTTTCTTTTATTTTCTTTTCTTTTCTTCCTTTTTCTTTTATTTCTTGCTAAAAAATACGGGTGTTACAAGTGGTACAAAAAGTATTCATGTGCAAGCAAAGATGAACGGGATCCTTGTCATTCGACCCAGTAATCATAGTCAAGTGCTATGAAGTGGGTAAAGCCTGACAGGATCCATATGAGATCTGAAAGATAATGATGTATAACGAACGATGAAGATAATAAAGAATACTATCTATGTGTACGTACGATATATGATCATGTGAAGGAAGGGATGGTTTATAATGTAAATAAGTATGTTTATTATAAAACTAGAACTCACTTAGCAAGCACCATGACTTTATGTGTTTCCAGTTGGCAGGTAGTGTTGCTGGGGATGGCACGAGGCGACTACTCAGCTCGTTGGGGATGGCATTCTCCTTTTGATAATGCTGCCACGCAATGTGTTGTGGGCCCATAATGCACGCAACACATTATATTGCATGCAAGTGCAAGATTCCTTTAGGATTCCGATAAACGGGATTACTTAAGGAATCTTCTTTATGATGAAAAATTTTAATATTTCTATACTAGAGGTCACTGTATAGGACCATTTTGTAATCAGTAACGATGTAATCTTTTGTACAGCCTTTTATGATGAAATGAAATGTATCTTTTGAATGTTTCCGCTGCAATGCTTATTTAAGATGTTTATAAATTATACCAAATGTATGTTTTGTGCGATGAACGACCAACCGTAAGGTGCCCGGGAACGGGGCCTTACAGTTGGTATCATAGCCAAAGTTTAAGTGAAATGGGTAAATTTTCAAATAAACCTAAACTTAAACTGAAAACAGGACTGAAAGGAAGAGAATGCCATCTGAGTAGTTGCGTGCCATCAGGTATTTTCTTAAAGATTAACTGGTATTATGTGCACGTGTGAAGTGATTTATGTGTACTGTTAGATTAGATACTAGTGTAGTCAGACGGGTGATGCTCGGGGTGCGAAGAGTAGAGTAAGTGGCTAATCACAGCTGGCCACTGTAGTTAGGAACTTACCATACTTGACATAAACTGAGCTATTTCCTTGAATGACCGTGTTGGTGTTTGAATCTTTCAGTGCGGTAGAAGATGGTTGGTGGTAGATCATCTAAAGTTTCACGTGGTGGTGGACGTGGTGCTGAACGAACCGCGTGTCACGAGAGGGGACCTAGGGTAGAGGAAGTGGTTCATAAGGAAACCGAGACCCCTCATCAGGAGGGGTAGACGAGAGCGCCAATTTGAGAGCCTCGGTAAAAGAGGCAGTGGTTGAAGAGGTACATCAGGTTATGTAGACGATCTTACCGTCTCTGGTGACCGAAGTGATGAAGGCTGTCCGGGAGGGAGAAAGAAGAGAGAGGAATAGGTCCTCAGGAAGACAGGAGCAACAAGAGCTGGAGACGGTTTCTCCGATAATGAAGAGGAAGAGGAGGAGGAAGAGCAGGTACGGGAGACAACATGGGTTGTAACTACGGGGCATTCATGAGGTGCAAACCCCCTACTTTTTACGTAGGCCAAGTAAGCGCTACACCCACGTCTCATGTACTTTTCAGCTGTGATCATCGACACGACCTTCGGCACACAGCACACCTTATCCCCACGAACCGTAGCAGAACTACCATCGGGCGCTGTTGGACGAATCATTTTCTTGCTACATACAATATTGGCTTCATAGCTAGCTAACAATCCATGCCTAACACCACATCGAAACCTCCTAAGGCCATAACATGCAACCTAGCAGGGAACTTACAATCTTCTAACTCAATCAGGCAATCCTCAATCACTTCAGTTATCTTAGTGGACTTACCAATGGCTGTTTTTACATAAAGGGCTCGTCTATCTTCCTACTCTTATCATGCAATAAACGACAAAAGGCAGTAGACACAAAACTCCTACTTGCACTGGAATCAAAGAGCACCGAAGCATGTTCGTGATCCACCAGAAACATACCTCAAACTACTTCTGGATCTGCCCTGGCCTCCTCACGAGTTATGTTGAACGCCCTTGCCCTTGCCTTTGAACCGTCACCCTTTTCCTTATCTCCAGCCTTAACCGCTCCCGATCCTCCAGATTTTCCTTTCTTGCAGTCCTTCTCCGCATGCCCTATCTCGCCACACTGGTAGCACTTCACCCCGCCTTGCACTCTCTAGCATAGTGACCCTCGCCCCCACATTTAAAATACTTTCCAGTCCCAACTCTACACTCCCCAAAATGGCGTTTTCCACATTTTCTACAGGCACCCCCTTCCCTGTATTTCCCTGCCTACCTGATTGATCCTCAGCTCTCATCCTCTTCTCTCCACCCCTGAAGTTATCGCATCCGAACCTCTTCCTATTTCCATTCTTGTTTCCACTCCACTTCTCCACCTTCTTCTGCACAGGTTCTGGGTCTGTCTCATCGTACAACCTTCCAGCTAAATCCACCACAGACCTAAACGTGCCTGGTCTAGCCGCAATCATGTGTCTCCTAATGTCCACGGGCAAATCTTGCATGTATCTTTTGATCTTCTTGGATGCAGGTGTTACCATGTCTGGCACAAGGCTTGCAAGTTCATTAAACTTGGAGGTATACTCTTGATGAGTCATATTCCCAGCCTCCAAATACAAGAACTCCTTCTCAATCTTGTCTAATTCCCGATGGGGACAATACTGTTCCAGCACCAACTCCTTCAACTCAGACCACCTCAGTTTGGCTATCGATCGCTTTCCTTCAGCCTGGACAATATTGTCCCACCAGCACAGCGCTGTGTCGACGAAAGAATGAGTGGCAAACTTAACTTTCTGATCTTCACGACATTCACTAATTTCCAATACCGCTTCCATCTCTCTGATCCAACGATGAGCGGCAGTAGCATTGCCGTTACCGTCAAAGGTTGGGGGCTTGCACCTCTGAAATGCCCCATAGTTGCACCCCCTAGTCGTCTCTCTCTCAGCCTCCTCCTCACTGTCGTCATCATGGATTACCACCTTAGGGTTTGATGGCTCCTCTTCAGATTCCTTTGTCCTCCCAGTGGACCTTCCAGAATTCTTCTCATTTTCCTTCTCCTTCTTATCAGCTTTCTCACCATCCTTAACTGCTTTGAGCACCTCATTCGCCACCGAGGGTAAGACATCTTGCATGACATTGTAGGCTTCATCGGCAATAGCCTCCTTCATAGTGGATTTGAGGGTGGCTGATCCCTCACCCTCTGGTTGACTATGGAGGTCTGACTCCTCGTGAACAGTCTCGGGAGCCTTAGATTTGCTCTGGGTGACGTGTGGTGTAGTAGTACGACCACCTCGAGGACGTCCACGTGTAGCCTTCCTAGTTTTCCTACCCGCCATATCTAATTCCTATAAGATTTAAACACCGAAATGGTCATTCAAGTTAATTGCTTAGATCATTACAGTATGGTAAGTCCTTAATTACAGTGGCCAAGTGTGATTAACTACTTACCTTACCTCCTGTCCCAAGCAATCACTATCCTAACACATGTTAGTGTTCAAATCTACACGTATATTAAACAAATAGCACACACACGTATTGCCAGTTTACATGAAATATTTTAGCTGATGGCACGTAGCTACTTGGGTTGGCATCCTTCATTTGGTCCCATTCTTAGTTTAAGTTTATGTTTGAAAAGTGTTTACCCATTTCTCTTAACCTTTGGCTCTGATACCAACTTATAAGGCCCCGTTCCCAGGAACCCTCACAGTTGGCAATTCATAACATAAAATCAGTTTAATAACAAACATTGCAGCGGAAAATATTTAGCATTCATTTAAAACTTAAAAACCCCATTGTACTCATACATTTTTCCTTTAAATGTAAACAAAACATATTCCTCGTTCATTAATTACAATAAAGACTCCATTAACAGGAATGCCATCCATATCTCCCCAAGTAGCTTCGTGGTGCCATCCTCAGCATCAGCGCTTACCTGTCCACTATTATGCATAAAAAGTCATCTACGCTGAGTGAGTTGTAGTTTTATATAGATAAGAAAATATAATCTTTTATCCTTCATATAATGAACACGCATACATCATACTACAAACATTACTTGCATCACATTAAGTACGTTTAGTATCTTTCATTCTTTCATTATGTTTCACTTCATCATAGGCGAGATTGCATAAAGCAAGAGCTCCATGTTGATCGAAAACGAATGTCAATCCCCGTCGGTACACGTTATCCATGGTTGCTACCCCCGACGGTTGATCGATCCCCGTCGGTACACATCTTCATGGTAGCTTCCCCCGATAGTTGATCCACACTGCTAGGCACATAGCCCGCTCATGAATACGGATCCATCATCATACATCAGACTCACATAAGTGAAGTCTATCATAGTGCTTGCAAGACTTTTCATCATCAAACGGCCCGGGGGTAACATTTGTTAAGTTCCACTTCTCATAATATTATCTTCACTTAATATATAATACGTAACTTATTAAGTACACAACATACCAAGTACTAGTCATCATAACACGTATCCAACCCTCCGCGGGACAGCGGGGGTTCGAGGGCGGCAACCCCTGATAGCGGGTCCTAGGGGCAGCAGCCCCTAGTGGGGTCCAAGGGGCAACATCCCTGGCTGGGGCCGGGCTGCCAGGTCAGCGCGCCCGAAAATTATTTTGAGCTATTTAATGTCACATTTTACTTTAGAAAAATGTATTTCCTTGTTAAAACACCTTGAAATCCTTATCTTGAAAACCTTATGTTTACTATGCATAATAGCCCAAAAACAAGGAAAAATGTTTTAAATAAGGGATCTAGAACTCACCTGAACTTAGCTATATAACTTCAATCCTAAGCTACTTAAGCTACATCCGAATACTCTAGTTGCACGAAAGTTAATACACAAAAAAGTCATTTTCTTCATAATTTCGCCCACAGTTTCGCTGGCAGTTTCGCTGCGAGTTTCGCTGGCAGTTTCGCTGCCAGTTTCACTGGGCAGATTCGCTGCCTTGAGCGCCCAACTTTGGTTGCAATTTCTAGTTTCGCAATATCTAAGGGTCATCCTGGGCACTGGCGAACTTATCAGCGAAACTGTAGTTTCGCCCCAACGAAACTGTATATCAATGATCGGGGCACAGTTTCGCTGGATGCATATCAATGACGAACTAGCCCGTTTTTAACCCAAAATCTTAACTTTTTACGTCCAAGTCCTTGGTTTACCTGCCATGAAACCATTTCTAACATTTTTACACGTTTTCATACGTAAAAATTTGACCTTTATGTGTTTCTTTGAGACTTTTAAACCCCAAAACCCTAGAATCCGGGTTTGATCTACAGAAGGCATTATAGGTCGATTCTTACCTGGATTTGTTGCTCCTTTCTTGAGATTTGTTGCACAAACACCCAGATCTTCAATCCATTGACCTTAGAGGCTCCATATCTTGAGTTTCTATCACTTTCTCTCTCTACTTTCTCTCTCTATGGATTTTTGGAGTTAGGGTTGAAATGGAGAAGATGGTGGCTGCTTTGGGTAGGTTAAGGGCTGATTATGGGCCTCAATCCACTTAGGCTCTTGTCCATAAACCTAATTAGCCCATAATCCAATTTTCTTTCTTTATTAAATACCCACAATTAAGCCCATTATTCTCGATGACTCGTTTTGACTTTTCGGGGTGTTACACCTAAATCCCATTCCAACAAAGATTGTAAGCAATCAATTACTTGTTAACAGCTCTTCTAACAAAGACTATTCATCAGGACCCCATTCAACCGAAATCCTAGGGTTATGCCACAAAGCAGCCTGAGTCGGACCCACCACCGAACTATCCGGAGCCGCCGCGCCGCCGCCGTTGATGGTGGCGCAATTCCCATTACTGTTCGATTCATTGTTATTCCCAAAAAGGGTTTGCACTCGTTGCCATTGATAAAAACACAATCTTTCTCCACCCCTTTCAATTCAAACAAAAGTTTGCTTTGAGTGAAGATTCACGGGGATTTAGAGCCGAAGTGGGCGGTGGTGGGATCGATTTCACTGTTTGAAGGGATTTATGTGCGGTAAAAGAGGATTTGATCGGAGAAAGTGATAAATTAGAAATTGCACAACTAAAAACCATACTCTTGTGAGTTTATGTAGGATTTTGAGAGTTTTGAACTGACTGCCATTTGAGACCATACTCTTTTCCTGTTATGTAGGGTTTTGAGGAAGAAAAGCCCTACCTCTGACCTTCTCGAAATGGAGATTGCAGCTGCTGATGATGGTGATCGTACCTTGGTCTTCAGCATCTCCGAAAGCAACTCTGTTCCATCGCAATAGAGGAAGGTGATGGTGATGGTACTGTGGTCTGAAGGCATCTCCGAAAGCAAACTCTGTTCCAGCACCAAATCGAGGAAACTGATGGTATCTTGTGCAAGATGCAAGAGGGAATGAGTTGTACCTTGTGCATGAATACATGTACATCTCTTAATTTTAGAGATAGTGTAAAATTACCTTTTTGCCCACCTCATATCAATATATATATATAGTATAGATGTATATATATGTATATATATATGTATATATATATATACATATATACATATAGGGGAGGGATCAAATGAAAACCATGTTTATAATTGAAAACCGTGAAAACCACCACTATCCAATCACATAATTTATAATTGATTTAATTTTTTAGTTGTTTAAAGTATATTTAAGTAAATTTTAACCTTATTTTTTGTGGTCATTGTTTATTTTTTAATTTAAACTCCAAGGTTGATGATATACGAATCGAGGTACGTATACGTAACTTCTATGAGTTAGATGTACGTAACTCTTAGTTGTACACTTGGTAACACGTAGTTACAAAAACATAACCCTTACAATGTGTAACTATTAGTTATACACTTTGTATACGTATTTACATATATGTAACCCCTAGTTTTCACGGTTTTCAATTATAAACATGGTTTTCATTGATCCCTTCCCTATACATATATATATACATATATATACATATATATATTACATATACATATACATATTTACATGTATATGTATATATATACATATACATATACATATATATATACATATACATATATATATATATACATATACAATATATATATATGTATATATATACATATACATATTTACATGTATATATATACATATACATATATACGTATAGTATATATATATATATATTATATATATACATATACATATACATATATTATGTACGTATATGTATATATACATATATATACATTTATATACGTATATGTATATATACATATATATATATACATATACGATATATATATATATACATATATACATATATATATATATACATATATATATACATATACATATACATATATATACATATACATATACATATATATATATATATACATACATATATATATATACATATTTACATGTGTATATATATACATATAGATATATATACGTATATGTATATATACATATATATATATATACATATACATGTACCATATATATATATACATACATAAACATATACATATATATATACATATACATATACATATATAATATATATATAATATACATATACATATATATATACATATACGTATATATATATATCCATATATATATACTATATATATACGTATATACGTATATATATATATATGTATATATACATATACGTATATGTATATATACATATATATATGTATATATACATATACGTATATATATATATATATATATATATATACGTATATATATTATATATATATAATACGTATATGTATATATACTATTATATACGTATATGTATTATATTTATATGTATATGTATATATATATGTTATGTATGTATATATATATGTATATATATATATGTATATGTATACATATATATTATATACTATATATATATAAATACATATACAATATATACATATACATATAAATATTATATAACGTATATATATATGTATATGTATATATACATATATATATGTCTATATATGTATATATACATGTATATATATATGTATATATACATGTACATATATATATGTATATGTATATATACATATATATGTCTATATATGTATATATACATATATATATATGTACATATATACATATATATATAAACATATATATATACACATATATATATATAGTATATGTATAATATATACATATGTATATATATACATATATATATATACATATATGTATACATTATATTATATATATATATATATTATATATAATATATATATATATGTATATATACTTATATATGTATTTCTATATATATGTATATGTATATGTTTAATATATGTATATTTATATATATATTTATATACACATACATACATATATATGTATATATGTATATATACATAAATATACACATATACATATATACCCTATATATATATATATATAATATACATATACATATTTACATGTGCATATATATAACATATATATACGTATATGTTATATATACATATATATACGTATATGTATATATACATATATATATATACATATACATATACATATAATATATCGTAATGTATATATAATATATATATACATATATATACCTATATGTATAATACATATATATATATACATATACATATATACATATATATATATACATATACTATATATACATATACATATACATATATATATATACATATACAATACATATATATACATATACATATATATACATATACATATTTACATGTATATATATATATACATATATATTATATATATATTTATATGTATATATACATATATATACATATACTATACATATATTATACATATACATATATATATATATATATATATATATCTATACTATATATATATATATTCATTTGACAAGGGCACTATGGTATTTCATCCAAATCTCTTAATTTGAGATGTACATCTCTTAAAGCCTAAATTAAAACTCATCAAAGCAACTCTCGGAAAAAGAGGATATATCATAGTTGCTTCTCTCGGAGAACAGAGGAGAGATCAGAGATCGGAGAAAGAGCCGTCGACACCACGCTTTTGGCAACAACTCAGTCTTGCTTTTGGAGACTCAGACTCAAGCTTGCTTACTTTCGGCAATGTTGCTTTTGGAAGGTACCATCAGAGTTGCTTTCGGAGATCACAGACTCAGACTTGCGCTCAAACGGCATAGTTGCTTTCGGCTCAAAGGTAACATCACCATCACCGACTCAAATCCCTAGTTAAAGTCACAACATCCGGAGCTTGAGGATTTCACTCGAAGCTTATAGTTCTTCACATCTGCTTTTCGAAGCTTGAGGATTTCAAGCTTTAGTGTTCACGTATGTTAGGGTTTTTGTTTATGTTGCAAATTTGGGGTTTTTTGTTTATGTTGCAGTTTAATGTAGGTGAAGAAGATGAACAATAGGGCTGGTTGATGAACAATAGGGCTGGTTTTTTGTTTTTTGTTTGTTTATTTACATTTTTTATGTTGAATAATCTGATAACGAAGTTTATAAAATCTTAAGATATGAAGGAAAACAAGTGTTGATGATTCTGTACAAGTGTTTATACTATCATCCATGTGTTGATGATTCTGTAATGAATCTAAGAAACATAGAAAAACTACTATATATACCTACTTAATTCCCTAACCTACTCCACTATGAACTAATTAAGTACAAGTGATTATTCTGTAATGATTCTGTAATGAATCTAAGAAACATAGAAAAACTACTATATATACCTACTTAATTCCATAACCTACTCCACTATGAACTAATTAAGTACAAGTGATTATTTTTGTCTTAAGTTTATTTTTGTTTGTTGATATGGCTATTTTACAGGTTCTTTGTGTTCGGATCTCTTTAACCTCTGTTGACCATCGCTTTGTAAGTGGTAGCTGCTTCATTAGATTAATTAGATCTCATTTTGGAAAGGTTAGTCTTTTTTACTGGTATTGGTATAGAGTATGGGTATTGTTTGTGTATGGAGTATGGGTATTGTTTTTGTGTATGGAGTATGGGTATTGTTTTTGATTTGGTATATGTGATACAGTGATAGGTCAAATACAATTTGGGTTACTAATGTATGTATGTATGCATGCATATTGAAGAGAATACATTCCAATTTCCACCCGGGCATTAAATTGATTTTGCAATTCCTCAAATTGCTGTATATGTCCCCAATACATTAAATTAAAAAATGAAAAAACATGTAAACAAAAAACAATACCTTTTGTTGGTTTTCTATCTTGATTCCCATTTGTTCTATTTGATCTGCCATGGCCTAAACAAAAGATAATATCATAAGTGTAGGTAAAAGAATAAACATGTGATGTCAATTTCGAAACATGCGTCTTTGCAAAAACATGTGAACTGCATTAACCAATATATATATGCTATGATGCAATGTATATTTAATAGGAAACACTAAACATCATATATTGAAATGATAATGTCTAAGTTCACAAATTTTGACACCTTTCTTTCCATTTCCTCTTGGTAATATCACTCTTTTGGTAGATAAACACCACTTTTCTCACGTGAAGCATAAACCTCTGCAAAGAAAAAGTTTTCAAATTAAACCCCCATATATGTCTTCAAGATTGTAAGGCCCCGATCCCGGGCACCTCACAGTTGGTCATTCATTGCACTTAACACACATAAAACATACATTTGATATAAACATAATAACATAACGCAGCGGAATTTATAAAGTTGGTCATTCTCATTACATCATGGAAGCTTTTACAATGCATTACATCGTGATTTAAATACAAATACAAGCCTTCTTTATAATGCCTAACTTTTACTATGATTGTTGCTGAAGCATATGAAACCGAGGATAATCTCATTTATGTGAATCCTTAACAATCATAGGGTCATAAACAGTGACCTCTATTATAAAAATATAATATTTTTCATCATAAAGGAGATTTCCTTAAGTAGTCCCGTACATCGGAACCCTAAGGAATCTCCAGACGGCATGCAACATAATGTGTTGCGTGCATCATGGGCCCACAACACATGACGTTGCAGCATTATCAAAAGGAGAATGCCGTCCCAAAAAGCTGAGTAGCCGCCTCGTGTCATCCCCAGCAACCCTACCTGCCAACTGGAAACACATAAAAAGTCAGCGTCGCTGAGTGAGTTCTTGTTTTATATGTGGTAAAACACTTTCTATATGTAGTATATAAAAATACTCTTTTCTGTAAAAAACTATACTGTACTGTATATGCGAGCATGCGTCCACTGTGTGAACAAATAATGTTCGTTCTTTGTACTATATGCCTTGTCTGTAAACTTTATCTTTATGTTTCACTTTCTGTATGGACAAGTGAGCGATACCCCAACTATGTGCGCGAAGGGTCAACTGTATTCCCCCGAAAGGGCTATGTGTATCCCCCGAAGGGTCAACTGTATTCCCCGAAAGGGCTATGTGTACCCCCGAAGGGTCAACTGTATTCCCCCAAAAGGGCTATTGTACTGTGTACAAGGCCGACCCGATCATCCGGGGCACGCCACAAAGGTCCTGTCAATCTCAATTGATTGACCCTGTGTGCGTCAGTGGGTAGCTAGCCCGCAACACAGTTGAGCTAATGACACATAGTCGTGTAACTCGTATAAGCTTGCAAGACTTGTTAACTTTTATTAATGTTCCTTCACTTTCTTTATTACTCTTTCACTGTACTGTACATAATACTTTCATTTCATCTATTAGTGATAACATGTAAAACTGTGGCAAGATAAGCATGCATCAAGTCGAGGAACATCGGTATTTACAAATCATCAGTCATTACTATCATATAAGGCTACATCATACTTAGCCTACATACATCATACATACACTTCTCTCCCCATTCACATCAGCCCTATTTGGGCGATTGAACATACTCCAGTCGCATGGCTTCCATGCGACTGGGTCATGCGAATGGGCATACAGTCGTGCGGATGGACTTCTATCATACGAATGAACCCTATGCGAATGGGCATCTATGCGACTGAACCCTCAGTCGTGCGTCTGTACTACTATGCGAATGGATCTATGCGACTGAACCCTCAGTCGTGCGACTGTATAGCTATGCGAATGAACCTATGCGACTGAACCCTCAGTCGTAGGGCCTGTCATGTGACTGAGCCCCAATCGTACGATTGAACATCAGTCGTTCCTCAGTCGTGCGACTGGCCCTTCAGTCGCATAACCCTAACTGGGCAGCGACTGAAGTTCATCACGAACAGCAGCCGTGACGCTCGGCTAAAAACCCTTCTAAACTCCATTCAAGCCCAGATTAACCCTCCCAAACCTTAGGGAATCATACTAGGACATCATATAAACATGAGTAAGTCCTAAATCATACTTTAAACACATTATCCAAGATTTCACCCGAATGGGTCAAACATACACTTTTACAAAACTAGGGTTTAGATGTGGTCCAGCCCTAAAATCGTTTGAAAACATGTAAATGAGGGGTTCTAGAACTCACATTATCAAGGAGAAGATGAAGAGCTTCGATTTGGCTAGCTTCTCGACAAATCTCGTGCCCGAATCACCACGTTCTCCCTTTCTTTCTCTTCTTTCTCTGTTCTCTCGCTCTCTGCCCTTTCTCCCGACTGAAAAATGTAAGTGTTGGGAGGGGAAGAGAGCTACTCCTCTTTTATAGGTACAGCCCAGTCGCTCGAAGTCCAGGGGCGACTGGACCTTCAGTCGCATGAACACCATGCGACTGGACCTCCAGTCGCAGGAGTTCCATGCGGTTGAACCTTCAGTCGTGCGATTGAACTCCAGTCGTACGGTTGAGCTTCAATCGTTCTTCAGTTGTGCGTTTGAACACCATGCTACTGGACCTCCAGTCGCATGAATCACATGCGACTGAGACTCAGTCGTATACCACTCCAAAAGTCAAACTTCCAGTGTTACAAAGATCTTAACATACAATGAAATTTTTACCAGCTTTGAGTCTTTCAATTTCACCATAAAGATCCTTGATTAGAGTTGTCTTCATCATTTTCTGATTTACCTACACATAGACAAGAAAATTTAAATACATAGATGGAGATAAATATTACATTTTTAGATACTGGTATACCTCTGGCTTGTTTTTAATGTTCTTGGCTCTGTGGGCATAATCCAATGTGCTCAAAGTCTCCTCAAGACAATGAACAGCAGGTGACACAGTAGCAATGATACATGTTTTGGTCCTTCCACCCAACGAGTCACGAAGGAGACGAGTCAGTTTGTTGTCCCTGTAATTTAAATAAAAAAACAGAACTTTAACATATAAAAAAGCCATATGTAACAGGGAAAGAAACATGATATATAACAATTGAAATCATTGAAAACTCAAAGCAAGGAAATCTAAACATGATACAAGAAATAATCCAAACCTACAAGGTACATGTACTAGATGCTCCACTAAAGCATTTTTTTGTTTGGTGTGAAAACTGAGTCTATGAGTACTGTTTGTGGTGTAAAAAACTAAAAATTCGGTTTCACACTGACATTTTTATCAAACTAAAACAACCCTCTAAACCTGCAGGTTATACAGATTCTTTGCTTTGCTTCTACATGGTGTTTATTCATGTTTTGTTCATGTTTCTTCTACATGGTGTTTAAATAAAATGATCTATATATTCAAGTTCTGTTCATGGTGTTTAGAGATTTTGTGCACAAGTCTATCATCATTGGTAAATTTTGGTTCTTAATTAGAGATTTTATGCACATCATTGGTAAATTTTGGTTCTTAATTAGAGATTTGGTCTATGCTAGGTAAAACCTTAATTTTTGAGTGATTTGATTTCTTTTCATAGGATGTTTAGTTGATTAGTTTGTTTATTTTTCAAAGGATATTCCATTTCTTTCTTTTCTGGGTTAGAAAGAACAATTTGGAACAATTAATATATTTGATTTTTTTTTCTGTTTATTGGAACAATTTGGAATATTTTGAAAGAATACAACTATACAAACATTTTGAAAGAATACCTCTACTGCTGTTTCCTAAACAATTAAATACCACTGCAGTTGAAGCCCAAAGGTTACATATTGCATATTTGCAGCATATCACTAATAAACTACAGTTTGGGTAACCCTAAACTTTTGTTTTCCAAGTACCAAGTTAAATTTCATCTCCAGCATCTTCTGTCTTTTTTTGTTATTTGTTTAAGAAATAATAATATACTAATTTTGGTTTGTTGTTATAGAAAAGAAAAAGAAAAATGATTGAAAAGTGTTGATTTGTGTAGGCATAGCTGTAGAAGGGAGGGTCCAGCAAGGAAAGGAAGTCAAGGTACATTTCCTTTCAATACAGATTTATCTTTCATTTTAACAAATTCAGACATGTTTTGAGAAGTGATTGTTGCTGTTATGTGGGTCTGTTTTGAGTGGCATTATGTTGTTGAGTAGGTTTTGAGAAGTGATTAACGCATAGACATGTACGAGAAATGCCTTTGAATGTTCATACAAGCATAAAATTTGCTTAGATGAATGCGAGTCAGTGGAAACCCATGAAATAAGGGTGCTAAAAGACCGTGTATAGTTGGCAGAATTCAGAGCACATTTGGTTTAAAGATTTACAAACCAGGGAATAAGAATGAATTAAAATTAGGGTTCATTTAGTGTTACAGGTTTAATACAATTCAGTGTCTTGTTCGTTTTTATATTTCAGTTGAATTCATAGATTAAGTTGTGTCTTTGCTTTAGGAATGAATAACTAAGCTACAACTCATTAATCTGTGAGCTGGTGAAGTATCCATACATATTTAGAGGCCGAGTTTCTCTTAAGAGTTAAATGTATTCATATTGGACCGCCATATCTTAGGCTTGGATTGGACACATCTTTTTAACTTTCTATGACTCTATATGACCATACTGCAGGTTTATTAACAAGTATGCTTATGATTTACAATGTGCTGATTGTTGGCTCATGTACGGGTGTTGTAGATAGTTTATTATAAACTACATTTATGCAGTAGCCGAACAACCTTGCTTAGTTTTTGGGTATTTTATGCAAGACTCTGGTTTGAAAACTCGATATATTATTTTAAAAATTGAGGGATTCGATCATGCTACAAATAATAAGGAACCCGACCCGTTTGACCCATTCGACTTGTTTGACGAATTCTGTTTAGTTACTAGATCATATACTCTCCTTCTCAAGCTTTTTAGAATTGCTCTTGATGATTAAAACTACAAATAATATTACGCCTTTACATCCAATTTATTGTATTTAGGGTGATATATAATGATGTATTTGTTTCCAACCCGACCCATTTGACCCATTCGACTTGCTCTCTGTTTTCATTATGTTCGGTACTACCAGTCAAACATCTTAAGCACACATACAAACTCCACTATGCAATTGACAATACTATCCCACCTACACTTTACAAATATGTATGTACCTGCTTATATAATTTACTCCTCATTTCTGCGCAACTGGCCAAACCTTTTCCTTAATTCTCAATCAATACACCAAACATTACACTTCCAATCACTCTCCTCCTATTAGAGTAATCAACAAAATGATTAATTTGATGTGCTTTTGCAACATACATTACGATCTATACTATATATATATATATTTTCTAATAATAATTCTTTTGATATTTTACTGCCATTACTGTTGTGATCACTTGAAAGTAAGCAATCTGAAGCTGGATATTGATTTTAAAAGAATTTAGACTAACATTGATTGTAATTTGCTGTGTGATGAAATTTTGTATATGCTATTTGTTGGTTTAGGGATTGAAATTGTTTTTTTTGCTGTTTGTATATGATGAAATTGGGTTTAGGGATTGAAATTAGGTTTTTTGTTGTTTGTATATGCTATGAGTTGCTTGGGGATTGCAGGACATAGCAATTGCAGCATCTGGGAAGAGCTTCTGCAGGTATGTTTAATCTCCAAAGTTGCTCTTATACATTTTGTTACACTAAAAAGTGGTTGAGGGAATTGTAGATGAGTGGAGTTTAGGCTGAGGGAATTGTAGGAGGGTGGGGGGATGGTTTGATTGATGGAAAGTGGTTGGAGGAATATGTGTGATCTGTAGGTGCTAACAATTTTGCCATTAAGGTCGCTGCGATTTATGTGTTTTTTGTTGGCTTGTTTTGTCTGTTGGTTTGTGTGTTTGGAGAATTGGAGGGATCATGTGTGTTACTTGATGAATTTTTAGTTTTGGTTTAGTTTGGTACCTGCTGATGATGGATTGAGACTTGAGAGGCTATTTCATAGGTTGGTTTTGATATTCGATTCACAATTCATGTGTTTGAATAATTGAATTATTGTTTGGGTACTAGAAAGCTAACCTAGACACTAGACAGCAGACAGTTTGCATAAGTGTTTTCGGTTCAGTAGTTTGTGATATCACTCAAAATAGCTTGGTATGAAATCTTTGGTGTTATCGCATTGTAGGTTATAGCAATCAGGTGATAGTTGGATAGCCACTACACAATTAAATGTTGTTCTATGGACATTTTCGTGATCGAATTATACAAGTGGAGGCTAGAGCCAAGTGGATTACTTGATGAGAACTAGACATGGAAAATTAAGCTCATCTTTTAATTATGCGAGCCAAGATGATGGGGTTACAACACATACGTGTTGGCAGGTGTGGCTCAAACATAAGCAAGCAAAGCCCTTTGCTTGAGCCTTGAGGCCCTTTTAGATTTAAGGCCCTTATGTATACAAGGTTGAATTACCATATAGAGAAACTATATTAAATATATACATGTACTGAAGTACCATAATGCAAATAATTTGCTAAATCAGTAAAACTTTGTTCAAGGTTAATAATGTCAAAAGAGGTTAAACGTATTAAATATTTTGTCATTAGATAAGATAACAGTAAATGATTTATGAATTTCAATAAAGAATTTACATGAAAGATACCTTAATAAAGTAACAAAATCACATTCTCTTAGTGTTACAATTTAAAAGGTCAAATTTTATATTTTCTTTACACCCCTGCTTGTTGGTGCATTAAGGAGACGATATCTTCTTGTTGACAATTGCATATCACTAATTCAGTCATGGTCAAGCCAACAAGTCTGCTCATTACTCAAATAGTTCAACACATCATAAACCTGATCTAACGATCTTTTTATCCTGCGACTAATATGTGAAGCTTTTTTCCAGGAAGAATCCCACTTTCTTACTTGGAGGACATTCAAATGAGGTTTATAAAAAACTATGGCAAGGTGGCTCCATATGCACCTTCTTATGCTATGAATGATGAGTTTTCAAGGGTTTTGCATCAGCAGATGGAGTTTTTCCTCAAGTAATCCCAGTGCAGATACACTCAACCGTGTTAGGAGTGAAGTTGGTGAGGCAATATCCTATTTAGCGAATTACACTTCGAAGTTGATCAAAATATTTGATGATGCAAATTAGTTGATACACTTTGGGTATATTTCTTGCTTTCAAGATCAATTTTATTTATACCCTTATCAAATTTTCTTTTTGTTTCTTGCATTAAATTTGAATGGTTTCCAATTGGAGCACTAGGTAGAATGTAGAAACAACACATACTTTTTCAAGTCTTTATATACTATAGATAAGCTTTACATGGTCTAATTCTTGTCTGAATCTATTCTTTTCTACTTCTTGCGAGATTAACTATTACTATTAGTTCCATCGATAAATAAAAATAACATGTTAGACTGTTAGTAATCAAGCCTTGTTTCAAATATGCTTATCTGTTCAGCTTATGATGGTATATGAGCAATCGATTTTTACACTTTATAAGGCATTATTTTTCTTGAAATCTATATTTCCTAATAAATCCTTTACATGAACCCCTAAACATTAATTTGTTAACTTGGTTTTAAATTGCATTATGCGCTCCAATGCATTTGGTCCTAAATCCCGATGCGCGATGCGCATGCATCACGTATGCGATGCGTTAGTTATTAAAATTTCAAAAATTAATTATACAAGACATTTTTTTAGTATTAATACTTCAACATAAAAGCTACTTATTAACACACTTATAAAATATATTTGAACTTAAAAATCCAAATTCATGACTATTACACTATGCACAGACTATTAAAACAACAGTTAAACACATGTAAATATATAGCAGGAAAACAAATATGAAAAAAAACCCTTAATATGAGAGGTTAGCCCCATAAGCATATTGAAAAGATCCGATCCAGGTCCAAACTTAAAAAAAAAAACATAGCAGTGCATAATGTGCGCATCAAGGTGCATCTTGCACATTGGCGCATCAGGGGCGCATCATGGAAACGCAACACATCAGATATTATGATGCGCTTGCAACAACGCATCAAGCCCATCACACATTATGCACGTATTTAAAAAACCAACTAACCAAGTTTGTTGCCTTATATATTGTAGAGATGTTTTTATGTGGTATAAGGTAGACTATAAGGCTGTTTAGTAGTGGCAAGTTTGATTCATTAACTTTTGGACTCGTTGTGTTTTATCATAAATAGGCAAAAGAGATAAATACAAAAGGGCAATACCAACCATAGCCCTCAGCTTATCGTAACTACCAATATGTGTTTTTTATTGGGAAAAAAGGGAGCTTCTATGATTATAGTAGGTAACCAATATACAAGTATTTTGTAGATATACACTTTACCTTATGTTGTTTGGAAAACGATTTTTTTCTCACATAAGTAACTGTAAGTTGGCTGTTGACTATGGGCCTAAATTGCTATGGTTAGCATTTCTTTTAGAGTAAATTACCATTTGCATCCTTATGGTTTGGTGATTTTAACCATTTGCATCCCTACAGTTTAAAAATCCTCATATACACCCTAACGTTTCATTTTTGTTCCCATTTGCATCCAAATTACTAACGACGTTAAATAATTCAGTAATTTTTTATAAAATGACGAAAATACCCTTGACACAATTTAATGGGACCATCCACGTCATCTTCTTCTTCTCCTTTGACCACCACAAACTCCCTTTCTCTCTCTCTCTCTCTCTCTCTTTCTTTCTCAAACATAAACACACACACACATTCTCTCTATCTCTCTCATCACTCCATCACCACCACCATCAACACCATCAACACCATCAACACCATCAACATCTTCGCCGGAGGTTTCGCTCCGATGCCGCGATTCAGGCAGCTGTACACCTCATCCAAGCTCTGAAACTCGCCCCCGGAGATCTGAGTCGGGGCGCTTTAGCCGGAGATTTGAGTCTCCGGTGACGGTGGTGATACCCGATGGTTCGTTTGCGTTTGCGCTTGATGTGGCGGAGGAGGCTGGGGTTCCCGTCATTTAATTTGAGACGGTGAGCCCGTCTGCGCTTTGGACCTATTTGTGCCTCCCCAACCTCATCGGATCCCGTGAAGTTCCGACAACCGGTGAAGTTCCGAGCCGGTGGATGCGGTGTGGGTTATGATGGGGCGGGGGTGGAGGTGGTGTGGGTTGTGGTGGGGGCGGCGATGGAGGCGGTGTGGGTTGTGGTGGGGGCGGCGATGGAGGCGGTGTGGGTTGTGGCTTCGAGTTCAAAAACGCAAACAGTTTCTCCGTACTAGCTCCGCCGTTCATGGCCGCCGGAAAAGGTGAGTTTATTGGTCTGATTGCCCACATGGGTCGCCGGAATTTTCGCCGGAATTACGATAAACCGACTTCATCTGTGGTGACTGTTTTTAGAAAATCTTTTGTGGGTTCTTGTAACAGTGTGAAATTTCCAGATTTTGGTTGTGATAATAGCTCAAAAAGATCTTCGAAGATGGAGATCAGAAAAGAGTTAAAACAGTTGTGAGTTTGATTCGGTTGATTTAGGGTTTATTTGAATCTATGTGAGCTGTAGATCTTCAAGAGGTGACGAAGATGATGATTAATTGATTAATGGATTCAGTTGTCGAAGAGCTTATATAGTTATATATCTCTGGTTAATTTGATGTGATTTAACATCTATAGTACGATTTTTAGTTCTTTTTTTTTGTGTTTGATGTTATTTATGCTGCTTAAGAACTCGTTCTCTGCCATGAAAGTTACAAGAGATTCTATATATATGTTAATCGGGTGTATCTTTAAAACTATTGTAGCAATTTGATTTTGATCTACAACCTTGTTCTTACTTTTGTATCAGTGTGTTCATGTTTTAGAAAGAAAGAGAGAGAGAAAGAGAGTTTGTGGTGGTCAAAGGAGAAGAAAGAGAGCAAGGGTAATTTCGTCATTTTATAAAAACTTAACTGAATTATTTAACGTCGTTAGTAATTTGGATGCAAATGGGAACAAAAATGAAACGTTAGGGTGTATATGAGGATTTTTAAACTGTAGGGATGCAAATGGTCAAAATCACCAAACCACAAGGATACAAATGGTAATTTACTCTTTCTTTTATAAAAATGGCTAATTCAAATGGGTCCAAAGTTTCTGAAAGTCTAATTTTAATGCATAATGCTTTCTAAATCCTCATGAAACTGTGCCCTCAGAAGAGTCCACTGCACCTGGAGTTACAAACACACAGACCACTGAAACATTGGATCAATTAACCCTTCCCCCATTAGAGGATACAAAGACAACTGAAACCGTGGAGCATTCGGTCATTGCTTCTGATGTCGCAGGCAATAGTCATGATGATAACTTGATTGCTTCTCCTAAAATCAGCAGTGAGTCTTTTATTGTGGTTACTCTCTTTTTGTTATTAGATTTGGTTTTAGCAGGAATGAATAGAGTATATATTATTTTATCTATATGGAGTAACATATTTGATAATGTTGATTATGAATGTTGTAGACTTGATATCATGCAAAGATGTAATTAATGGTAGTTAAAAACTTCGAATTTGCATTTGTTACTTTATCATGCACGGATGGGAGTTCAAAATGATTTTGGTTGCTCCATGTTATTGGTATTTGAACTGGTGATGTTGTCTATTGCTTATAATATTTTTATAGGCATATTGATGGAGTGGTTAGATAGGTACTGGAAAGGAGCACATTGTGTCTTGGGTTTCATGTAGTGGTTAACCATACCTATTTACCTACAAATGAGTAGTTTAGGTTATGTCATCTCACAAGGGTAATCCCACGAAGTAGTAAATCTCCAAGTATTTTCTCTGCATATCTTACTACACATAAATGTTATAGTACATATCGTGCAAGTACATTTACCAACAAAAAAGAATACGGCGTTGTAAATTGTCATTGCGCGCAACGCGCTGGTCCCCTACTAGTATACATATACATATATATATACACATATACACATATATACATATATATATATATAGTATATGTATATACACACATACATATATATATGTATATAGACATATACGTATATGTATATATACATATATATGTATATATTTACATATACATATATATACGTATATATACATATATATATATATATATGTATATATTACATATACATATATATACGTATATATATACATATATATATATATGTATATATATACATATATATACTATATATGTATATATATATATATATATATTTACATATACATATATACGTATATATATACATATATATATATATGTATATATATACATATATATACGTATATATGTATATATATACATATATATACGTATATATACATATATATATATATATATGTATATATACATATACGTATATATATATATATATACATATACGTATATATATACATATACGTATATATATATATATATATATACGTATATGTATATATCATATATATGTATACATATACATATACATATATATATACATATATATATATATATATGTATATATACATATACGTATATGTATATATACATATATATACGTATATGTATATATACATATATATGTACTATACATATACATATATATATATACATATATATATTATATATACATATACGTATATGTATATATACATATATATATGTATATATATATACATATACATATATATAATATATATACGTATATAATACATACATATATATATGTATATATACATATACAATATATATGCATATATATATATATATATACGTATATGTATATATACATATATACACTATAAATTACAATATACACACACACACACATATATATGTATATATATACTAGTAAGAAACCCGCGCGATGCTGCGGTGACGACAATTTACAATGCATCACTCGTTTTGTTTATTTAATTAATCCTCTCGTGACATATTACATAATGTTTTTTTACTTTTATTATTCATAACATCAGTGCTCTACCATATTGTATTCAATGAACAAATACGGAGAAACACTTCCATGCATCCTTCATAATCTATATGTTTAAAAGTCCAATGTCGGTTTAATAATAACATTTGAATTGTTTGTTTTATTATTTTTGTCATATACATATAGAATTAAAGCAAAACATAACAGGTATAAGCATTGTCTGCAATGATATAAAGACCTCCATTTACAAACGCATGACTTCGTTTCGAGCCCCTTCAATTGTCGTGTTCTTAATAATTTATTTTTATATTTATTTTAGTTACGTTTGTTTGAATTTTAATGTGCTAGATTTATTATAATCATGGGTGAGGTTGAAACATTCTTAAAAATATCCCTTTTATATTCTCTAGTGTAACCTTCTGAAGAATTCTTATTTAAAAATCCATTGACCTTAAAGTCTAAAGGTTAAAGCCTCCCTGTAATAATCCAAACATCCCTTTAATATTTTCTAAATTGTATAGCTCCTAAAATCAAAACTAAAACTTAATTAGAATAAATAAATCAAACATATGAATTAAATAAAATAAGATCATACCCACGCTTCACCAAGATTCTAGTTAACATGTCGTTTATTTTACAATGCTATCTACTACTAAACTAGTAAGAGCTTACAAAACCAAAGTCGCAAAATAGAGCAATTACAACTATGGGCCTAAAACTGGCAAGTTAAGTTCTTTATGGTTCCATTATTATTCCAACTTCCAGGACCAAGTTGGAATTTCCACTGTTAATAAAAATGGTGCAGTGATATTTATTCTTACAATATATATAACTTCAAATAAATAAATAGCAAAAACACAAGCAAGCCATGTAATATGCATCTGGTCTGTCTCTCCCAATATATGTATCTGCTCCAGCACCACAGTAGTATAGACCTGTGTTTTTAAAAATGAATTGAAGTAAACTAATAGCAGTCATTTCCATTAGGAACCTCATTTAGGTGTTGTGACATCCGTCACCAAAGGTCCGTCTATTGACGTAATCTGTTAGTTTTGTAGTCGGTCATCCCTCACCCTTATAACCCATCTATGTGGATATTATGCCTGTATGCTTGCTTGGTTAACCTTATGCGTGTGCTATCGTAGTTTAAATCGTCATCACCTTGAAACATTATCTAATATTTGCCCCGGAAACACTAAACGCGCCATTTTTATATAAAAACTATTGTCACGTATAAAACCATTTTTAAATTTTAAATATTATTAACAACATTCTATCATTAATAAAAACAAGACCAATAAATAACGTTTTCAACCGAAACAAAATTTAAAAACTCGGGGCAAAGTACACGGACTAAAAGTGACATTTTGGCAAACCTGGGATGGGTATAAAAACCCCATTCCCAGCCTTCTTCACCATCTTCATCTACATCGCTTCTTCTCTTCTTCTTCATCTCCACCTCGATCTTGCACCAAAAATCGACCCGTTTGTTGCGTTTTCGTCGTCAAATCTTGGTTATCATCGTGAATACTCACTCCTAGCAGGTAGATAACCTCGTTTGACCCGTTTATTGCTCGATTTAGCTGCTACGTTTTCTAGGGTTTCGGGTGCTCGGGTTCATCCGAGCACATGAGGTCGTGTGGGCTTGTGTGATGTGTTCAGAGTGTGATTCGCATCTAGACATGTTAGGATATGAGTTCTGGAAGTTTTGGTGGTGTAAAACTCGAGTTCGGGCCGCTGAAGGCCGCCCTGCACTTTCCTGCAGTCGCGACCTGCCGCACAGGGCGACTGGGCCTTCCGGCCGACTGAGCCGTGCGACTGGGGTGAGTCGTGCGACTGGGTAGGGCATATGAGTGTGTCACGCGACTGAGCCGTGCGATTGGACAAATCGTGCGACTAATTCAGGCGTATGGGTGCGTCTATTGAGTCAATGCGGATGAAATGGAGTGCGAATGTGTGTGAGTCGTACGACTGAAAGGCCAATCGCACGAGTGAATGTTCAATCGCACGAATGAAGCTGATTCATGCGAATGAAGGTCCAATCGTGTGTATGGAGGTTGGGTCGTTTGACTGAGTCTTGCATGGTACGACTGAGTGCTTAGTCGCACGAATGAAGGTTCAATCGTACGAAAGTAGCTAATTCGTACGACTGAAAGTCCACTCGTGTGAATGGAGTGTCAGTCGTGCGTCCGGTCCTATTGTATGAATAATGATGTGTGTATGCGTATGGATCCCTCTTCGGAGATCTCACGACGATAATGTAATATTAATAAAGTGTCATAGCTTGACCACAAAGATTAAAGTCAACGCTATCAACAGGCACATACTATTTAAAATAATCTAGTCTAAGATGTGTGTGACTACTTGTGTGTGTACTACCCACGACCGAACCGAAAGTGCCCGAGCCTATTTATATCATCTTTTACTCTTATAAAACATTATTAATGCTTGTCAGTAACTGTCAATAGGTGTTTGACGGTTCATAGCATCTAACCCTTGGGATACTTCATCGTTGTGCTTATCATCTATTCAGTGAGTTTCGTGGCCCTTTTACTCTTATAAAACCTTTTTAAACGTTTTCAACTTGGGGGAAAAGAATGCTCACCTATCTAACCTGATTTCAGGCACCTTCCCTAGTGGTAGTTGGCTACTATTTCTATGAGTATCTTAACTTGCTTATCTTGTGATTACTGCCATGTGGACTTGAACTATGTGCTATGTTACCCCTATGTATGACTTAGTGGTATCACCCTACTATGCACTACTACTTGATGTAATATGTTGATTGATGCTATATGTGGATGTCATTGACCTTGGATGCTCTCGGCTATGTGGTTCTTCTGTGTGGTTCTTCTAAGCCGATCATCCACTACAACCTTTAATCCCGGAAATTAGGACCTAAGGATTGGTTTGGTTTAACCTAAACGTATGCGCTGTGTGGATCTTGCTACGTCACCTTAAACTTATTATGCTATGGAAAACCTTTTATATATAACCATTAATCCGGTAATGGGACCTAAGGATTGGTTTGGTTATAAACTATACGTACGCGTAGTCGCGGTTTGGTAGCTATTTATAACTAGTGAAGAACCGAACATTAGGTTTGGCTGTAGCTATTTATAACTAGTAAAACCGCCTATACATAAGTGTAGTCGCGGTTACTTTTATTAAACTTACTCACTGTTTTCATCTTAACATTTTTTTATTACTTAAAACCTGCGAAGCTCACCAACAATTATGTTGACCGTTTTCAGCATTTCTTTTCAGGTGATCAGGGTAATTGAAGATCTAGGAGTGCTGCCTTTTAGAGGAGACCCTAGGATGCATTTTGTAATTATTACCCTTGTAAAGCTTGAAAATGACTTTTTGTATACTTGTTCCCGAGTTGTGGGAATCTACTTTACAAGTTATCATCAATGTTTATGTGATCATTTATGATGTGCTTATGACTATGCTGTCGTGAACATTGATTATACACGACACAAGTCTCCATTTGTGATCGGGTATCGTCATGACACGCTTGTCATCATATTTTTATTGCTACTCTATCATATACCATGTGTTATGACGATCCCGTCTAGCTCACATTCCCCGTGTTTCCGCTATCAGCGGGGGTGTGACAGGTGTAGGAAGGATGTACAAGTTTTACAAAAAAAGAAGACTTTTCGTGCTTACATGTCCAACTCTGCGAGCAATAACAAATGAATACTGGGCAATATCATTATCTTTAACCTCACCAGACATAGCTAATCTTCCCATGAAGCACCATGAATCTTACGTTTCAACATGCCTCCAATTAAGGTTTCACGTAGCTTATTTCAGTCCCCGTTCACAGATCCATCGCTCAATTGTTGATTAAACATTCACTTTTGACTGAAGTTCTTCACCCACAATAGCTGCACCAAAAGTAAATATCCAAAGTCAACATTTTAAAACGTATATAAACCACCATTGATAGAGTTTTTTCATTTGTTAATACCCATTTTCTAAAAGTAAAGAAGCTAAATTTACCAACTCTTGAGACCTGACCATTTGCAGAATGCATTATGCTACTTGTGACATCAACTATCACTTCATTACTCATTAGGGTGCTTGTTTTCTGCTAGATAGCATATCATACGTAAATGGACATGATTAATGGCAAAAGTAGAAGAAAACTAAAAAAGGTAAAATTCTGAGACACACCTTAATACTCATAAGTTCAAGTGCCAACTCACCACATAAAGATTCACCACCTGCACTGATAGTATTGTTGGCCATCAGATCTAATCCTATCAGGCAAACTGATGGACTAAAAACAAGTCAAGTATCAAGTAGTACGATTATTTCAGAAGTAATTCTTGATTCAATGTCAACTGTACATTATTTTGCAAATGATTTGGTTTCTAGTGATATTATTAAAAATAAAGGTAGCATCCTTGTAAGTTTACATGAATGATCACTGGTACTATATAATCTCTTCAAACAGTAGTCAAAATACCAAATGTAACCCCAAATGTAAGTTTACATGAATGATCACTGGTACTAATTTTCTTTTATGTTAACCAATGATACATTCTTTGATTTCTTTTAACAGAAAGTGGAGTATTGATTGTTAACAACATCATTATTAATTAAAACTAGGTAAAGCTTATAACCTCGTTAAGTTTTAATCATTTCAAATTATAAAATAGGAAACCAAATAGAGCAACATTATCAATTTTCCTTAACAAAAACCACATAGCCCTAAGTTTATTATCTAAAGTCAAAAACCAACAAGTTTGATTTTAAAAGTCAAAACAAAACATATGCAATAACTAAGAAACCATTTACTACGCTTCCACAACCTTAGCCATGATTTCAATCTATTTATAAAAGCTCACATACCTACATAATCAGTTTCACCTGTTAACTACAATATGAATGCATAAAAAACACATATAACATCATATGAATGAGAAGAGAATGATTCTTGGTATGTCAACATGAATGACAAATCATTAACCATAGAGATTTGAGATATTTTAATGCATCAGAAGTTCACAAACCTGTATAATCAGTTTCGTTTGCTAGTTGGCTTAGAGAAGTTGTTCAAATAAAGCTGCCCTTAGAGAAATATGAATGCATCAAAGTTAAATACTGCTACTTGGGTCCCATCAAGATATCGATCTATGTTACGTTAAAATATTGATTTATGGTTAGGAGAATCCAATAAGAAAAGAATAATACACAATATTGCCATTTATGCAAAAAGTGAAACAACATCATAAATAATTCTACTGCACCAATCAGTTGACAATTTTGATTTGACCTTTGATTTAGTGTGTATCAGGCATATAAGGCTCTAGCAAAACCTATAGCAACAGTCAATGATACCCTAGTGCACCTTAAAGATTGATTACTTGACCATTCATCTTAACACATCTAGAAGTTCAGATCTAATCAACAAAAGCATTCAACTTGCCACGATTATCTACGTAGGCAAGGAATAAGATGTCGGTATGCTACAGCAGCAGTAATGTTGGGTCATGCAGCCACATCTAATAGTGAATTCACACAGGTTTACCATTAGGTCAGAGGCATTGTTATTTAACCAAATTCAAGAAATGAAGCATCATAAATACCATAATTCTCATAATACAATAACCAATATTCTGTAAAATAGTTGTTAGTAACCGTGGGAGCAAAGTTCCATAATATCTAGAGTTTACCTTATGTTATACCAATTTTATTACAGTTACTTTGAAATGGATTGACTCGAGTGGTGTTCCATTTGTATATGTACAATATGTTGGATCAAAATAATCGCTTGAGATTGACCTATTTACAAATCTTCAATCTTTAATGAATAAAACACATGTTAAGTTTCGGCTAAAAGGATAAAGCCACAATAATAGAATATAACAGTCATGACAAGGATTCATTTACTCATGTTTACAACTCTCATACAGTAACAGTAACTAATCCTTCACCTCATCAAACTAAGAACAATAATATTAGCAAAAGCAATTGATCCAAATGTTAAAAATAATAATTATTGATAGAACATTGAATTTGAATATGCATAAAACATAACAAAAGTTGAGAGTACATAAGAAAATCACCTTGAAATCCTGTTAAGCTACAAAAAGAAATAAAAAGAATAATATTGAACTCCTCCGCACATTAACCCACAATAGACAAAAAAACATATTCAAAATAAATTCAAAGTCCTAATCTTTAATTGACAGAAACAGAAAGAAAGAAAATTAATGTGCTAACATTTCATTAAGCAACTTCTGTGCACCAAGAAATTAAAGAGTCGACGACTATTTTACAAAAGTAATGTTCAAATGAATGTAAACCCAAAGAAGCATAGGTTCACAAATACAAATTTGTTAAATTCCGACCTACTGAGCCTTAGCTTCACTTATTTGAAATGCAAACATGCACACAACAATAAATAGATAACAGAAAACCATAAAGATGATTTACATATGTAGCAGCGTTTCTGTTCTTGATTAATAATATCTCCAATATCTTTTGTTTTTAGATTTTTAACCTAAGAACCACATAACCTCATTGTTTTAGGACCATATCTTTAAATCAATAGAATTATTGTATTAGAGTAGCAATAATTTACTAAAAGATATATATACTCGAAGTATAATTCAAGTCCATACAAAGCCTCATACCTGCACCTGAATCATCAACAACTTGGTTTCTAAAACATACCTGCACATAACCTTAGTAATGTACCATTTTTCTCAACAAAGATATTAAACTTGCCCAATCAAAGCCTCATTAACTGCACCTGAATCATCAACAACTTGGTTTTTAAAACATACATGATTTCTAAAACTCAAAACAAAAGACAAAACAAAAGACACCAGAAACTCAAATAAGATGAACATACCTGATTTCTAAAACTCTTGTTGCTCATGTTTTGTTTCTAGCAGAACTAAAATCACAAAGACGTGTAAAACCAAACCCAAGTTTCAACAAATTGCCACGATTTAGTAGATGAGAGGTGCGATTAGGGCAAACAAAAATAATATCTGTAACAAAACCGAACAAAACCAACCGGACGTAAAGCCAATGTGGTCCAGATCAGATGTAATAATCACGCGAATTTGTTGTATCAGACATCTACTTGTCGAACTTGTTAAAACCATCACCTAGATCTGGTTAAAGCCATCATAGATCTGAAGCCTTACACGCTGATAGTCACGGCTTCAACAACAAAACGCACCTCGGCTACTGTGGTTGAGATCTAGGGTAGAGGGTGTGGTCGTCGTGAGCGCGGTCGACGCTACTGTTCCCGGTGGTAGAAGGCAGATGGAGGGTGCGGGGAGAATGAGATTGGTGGGAGATTAGGGTTGTGAGAGCTCAGATGTGTTTTTGAGGGGTTGATAGGTGGAAGAGTTGTAATGTGTGGAGAAAGAGTTGTAATGTGTGGAGAAAGAGTTGTACAACTCTTAATTAAGAGATTCTGGTCAAATGACCATTCTATCCTTCTGATATGCTTATTATAGATAGTATAGATACATATACATATATATATATATACATATATATACATATTTACATGTATATATATATATACATATTACATTATATACGTATATGTATAATATTATATACATAAACATATACATATATATACATATACATATATTTTACATATATATATATAATATATATATACATATACATATTTACATGTATATATTATACCTATATATATATACCTATATATATACCTATATATGTATATATATATGTATGTATATGTATATGTATATGTATATGTATATGTATATGTATATGTATATGTATATGTATATGTAATGTATATGTATATGTATATGTATATGTATATGTCTATGTATATGTATATGTATATGTAATGTATTGTATATGTATATGTATAGTTATATGTATATGTATATGTTATATAGTATGTATATGTATATGTATGTATATGTATGTATATGTATATGTATATGTATATGTTATGTATATGTATGTATAGTTATGTATAGTATAATATATGTATATATATATATATATATATGTATACATATAGATATATATATGTATAATATGTATATATATGTATTACCTAATATCTATATATGTATACATATATATATACATATATATATACATATATATACATATATATACATACATATATACATATCTACATATCTATAGATATAATATACATATCTATATATATATACATATATATAGGTATATAGATATACATGTATATATATGTATATATATACATATATATATAATGTATATATATACATATATATATATATACACATATATATATATTCATATATATATATATATGTGTATATATATACGTATACATATATATGTATATATGTATATGTATATATTATATATGTATACATATATACGTTATACATATACGTATATATTGTATATGTATATGTATATATATATGTATACTGTATATGTATATATACATATATATGTACATATATATGTATATATACATATATGATATATATATACATATAATAGATATATATATATACATATACATAGATATATATTATGTAACACGCGGAAGTTTGACTTTCTGGAGTGACATGCGACTGAGTCTCAATCGCATGGAATTCATGTGATTGGAGGCCCAATCACATGATGCAGGGACGAATGAAGGACCATGCGCATGGAGCTCAGGCGACTGGAGGTCCAGTCGCATGGTGTTCATGCGACTGAAGGTCCAGTCACCTCTGGACCATAGGCGACTGAGCTGTTACTATAAAAGAGGGGCAACTCTCTTCTCTTCCCCAACACTTACACTCATTCAGTCGGGAGAAAGAGCAGCGAGCGAGAGAGCAGAGAAAGAAGAGAAAGAAAGAGAGAATGTGGTGATTCGGGCTCAAGATTTGTCGAGTGGCTAGCCAAATCGAAGCCCTTCATCTTCTCCGTGATAATGTGAGTTCTAGGACCCCTTATTTACATGTTTTCAAACGATTTTAGGGCTGGATCACATATAAACCCTATTTTATAAAGTGTGTGTTTGACACATTTGGGTGCAATCATGATTCCCTAAGGTTTGGGAGAGTTAATTTGGGCTTGTATGAGTATGTATGATGTCCTAACATGATTCCCTATGGTTTGGGAGAGTTAATTTGGGCTTGAATTGAGTTTAGAAGAGTTTTACAGCCGTAGCTCGCGGCTGCTATACGTGATGAACTCCAGTCGCTGCCCAGTTAGGGCTAGGCGACTGAAGGGCCAGTGGCACGACTGAGGGAAGGCTGATGTTCAACCGTACGATTGAGGCTCAGTTGTACGGATGGGGCCAATTCGCACGACAGGCCATACGACTGAAGGTTCAGTCGCATAAGTCTAGTCGCATAGAACTTCAGTCGCACGACCGAGGGTTAGACGCATAGAAGCCCACACGTATAGTGTCCATTCGTATGATAGAAGGATAGGCCATACGACTGTAGGTTCAGTCGCATAAGTACTCATCCGCATAGACCCATTCGCATGGTCGCTCAATCGCACGACTGGGAGTTCAGTCGTGTGGAGCCCGATCGCATAGTGTTCAGTCGCATGGAGGCCACGCGATAGAGAGGTGCTCAATCGCCCAAATGGGGCTGTTGTGCAAAGAGAAAAATATAGTTCAATCACTAGCCTTCGGGGGGAAATGCAAGGGTAAGTAATGATACTATAGTCCCCGTAGGTG
The DNA here is from genome assembly GCA_024085815.1 of Flaveria linearis. Taxonomy (NCBI): domain Eukaryota; kingdom Viridiplantae; phylum Streptophyta; class Magnoliopsida; order Asterales; family Asteraceae; genus Flaveria; species Flaveria linearis. Next base: position 41,824,247 of record CM044014.1, on the reverse strand, counting down.
CATGTGTTATGGCCGTCACGGCTTAGATGTCATGTTGGGCATGATGATAGTATTGTACGTGTATGCATGACATATGTATGTGTGAAGTGGCCCTATATGACGATGAGTAATGACTTATTATCGATGTTCCTTGACTTGATGCATGTTTGTCTTTCCATAGTTCACGTGTTATCTTTAATAAATGAAATGAAAGTATTGCATAAAGTAAAGTAAAGAGTAATAAAGAAATAGAAGGAACATTAATAAAAGTTAACAAGTCTTGCAAGCTTACAGGAGGTACACGACTGTGTGTCATTAGCTCAACTGTGTTGCGGGCTAGCTACCCATTGATGCACACAGGGTCAATCAATTGAGATTGGCAGGACTTTTGTAGCGTGCCCCGGGTGATTGGGTCGGCCTTGTACACAGTACATATAGCCCTTTCGGGGGATACAGTTGACCCTTCGGGGGATACACATAGCCCTTTTGGGGGATACAGTTGACCTTCGGGGGATACACATAGCCCTTTCGGGGGTACAGTTGACTCTTCGGGGGATACACATAGCCTTTTTGAGGGACATAGATGGCCCGTCATCCGCTTTCCATTGCGCATATAGTTGGGGTATTGCTCACTGGTCCATACAGAAAGTGAAACATAAAGATAAAGTTTACAGACAAGGCATACAGTACAGAGAACGAACGTTATTTTTTCATACAGTTGATGCGCGCTCGCATATACAGTACAGTATTGTATTTTACAGAAAAGAGTATTTTATATACATATAGAATGTGTTTTACCACATATAAAACTAGAACTCACTCAGCAACGCTGACTTTTTATGTGTTTCCAGTTGGCAGGTAAGGTTGCTGAGGATGGCGCGAGGCGGCTACTCAGCTCTTTTGGGATGGCATTCTCTTTTGATAATGCTGCCACGCAATGTGTTGTGGCCCATAATGCGCGCAACACATTATGTTGCATGCAAGTGCAAGATTTCTTGAAGATCCTGATAAATAGGATTATTAAGAAATCTTCTTCATGATGAATAATTTTTATGTTTTTATACTAGAGATCACTGTTTATGACCCTATGATTGTTGAGGATTCACATAAACGGGATTACTTAAGAAATCCTCGGTTTCATATGCTTCAGCAACAATCATAGTAAAAGTTAGGTATTGTAAAGATGTAAGTAGAAATCTTTTGTATAATGCTTTTGTAATGTAATGCAACATTAGATGTTTGTACTTGATGAACGTTGTATTAAATGGCAAAAGTATTTATAGTAAAGGAAAAGTTTATCTTAGAAATTCCACTACATGGTTTTATTAAATTATAGTAAATTATGTATGTTACGTGCAATGAATGACCAACTGTGAGGTGCCCGGGATCGGGGCCTTACAAGTTGGTATCAGAGCCAAAGTTTAAGTGAAATGGGTAAATATTTTCAAATAAACCTAAACTTAAACTGAGAATGGGACAGGAAAGGGAAAGAATGCCATCTGAGTAATTGCGTGCCATCAGGTATTTTCTTAAAGTTAACCAGTATTACGTGTTCATGTTATGTTATGTATCTATTACTGTTAGAGTTAGATGCTAATGTAGTCAGGACAGGTAATGCTCGGGGTACGAAGAGTAAAGTAAGTGGCTAATCACAACTGGCCACTGTCATTAGGGACATACTATACTTGACATAAACTGAGCTACTCCCTTGAATGATTGTGTTGGTGTTTGAATCTTTCAGTGTGATAGAGAATGGCTGGTAGTAGATCTTCTAAGGCCTCACGGGGTGGAGGTGGTGGCGGACATGGTGCTGAACCGCGGGTCACAAGAGGGAGACCTAGAGTAGAGAAGGTTGTTCACGAGGAAAACGAGACCCTCATCAGGAGGGAGTAGAAGAGAGCGCCAACTTGAGGGCCTCGGTAAAAGAGGCAGAGGTTGAAGAGGTGCATCAGGTCATGCAGACGATCTTACCGTCTGTGGTGACCGAAGTAATTAAGGCTGTCAGGGAAGGTGAGAGAAAAGAGAGGAACCCATCCTCGGGAAGACAGGAACAATCAGAGCCGGGAGCGGTTATTTCTGATGATGAAGAAGAAGAGGAAGAGGAGCCTGTGAAGGAGCAAGCATGAGGCTGTAATTACGGGGAATTCATGAGGTGCAAGCCCCCTACTTTTGCTGGTAATGGCAGTGCTGCGGCTGCTCATCGATGGGTGAGAGAAATGGAGGGTGTCCTCGATATCAGTGATGCCGAGAGGACCAAAAGTGAAGTTCGCTACCCACTCTTTTACGGATTCGGCTTTGTGCTGGTGGGACAACATAGTCCATGCCGAGGGTAGCAGGGCGATCGGGAAAATGAGGTGGCCGGAACTGAAGAAGCTAGTGATCGAGGAGTTTTGTCCTCACCGGGAAATGGACAAGGTTGAAAGGGAGTTCTTGCAGCTGGAAGCGGGAACCATGACCCACCAACAATATACTACGAAGTTTAACGAGATGGCACGTCTGGTGCCGGATCAGGTGACGCCTCTGTCCCGAAAGATTAAGAGATATGTTCAGGGGTTGCCGGCGGATATTCGCAGGCATATGATCGCCGCCCGACCTAGCACCTTTAGGTTGGCGGTGGACTTGGCAGGGAGGCTGTATGATGAGAGGACTTTTGTGAAGGTGGTAGAGGGCGGTAAAGGAAGCGGTGGTGATCGAAACTGGAAAGGGAAGAGGTCCGGTCGGGGTGATGCCTCGACGAGTAATAAGAAGACGCGGGTGGAAAACCGCCGGGTGATCATGTCAGGTTCAGGAACAAAAAGGTGTGGTAAATGCGGGAGAGAACATAGTGGGGAATGCAGACTGGGGATGAACATATGCTTCAGGTGTGGTCAGCCTGGCCACATCGCCAGAGACTGTAAGAAGCCTAGGGCAGAAGCTTCAGGGGTGAAGAAGAGGGGGTGAAGGACAGGGGGTGAAGGACAGGGCGAGCGCAAGGGCGTTCACGATGACACAGGAAGAGGCTAGGACGGACCCTGATGTAGTGTCCGGTACGTTTCTGGTGAACCAAACTTTAGCCTCTGTATTATTTGATTCGGGTGCCAGTAGGAGTTTTATTTCTACTGCGTTCTGTGCCAAATTGCTTGTTAGTAGTAGACGTGTGGATGTACCGTTTGATGTAGAAACTGCTATAGGTAAAACTACCAGGATTTCTGAGGTTATAGAGGGTTGTAATGTAGAATTAGAGGGCCACAAATTTCCGGTTAGACCGTTTATGATGACCTTGGGTGGTTTTGATTTGGTGCTTGGGATGGATTGGTTGGCGGACTTTGAGGCGAATATAGTGTGTCGAAAGAAGATGATTCGTTTGACATCGCCTGACGGAAGTTCGGTAACTGTTTATGGGGATGGGGTCACGACAATTTCGAAGGTGATCTCACTGGCAGTGGCGGGAAAATGTATGAGGCGCGGGTGTAGCGCCTTCTTATGTTATGTAAAGGATGTAGAAACGCCAACACCACAACTATCCGATGTTCCGGTGGTGTGCGATTTTCCAGATGTGTTTCCCGAAGACTTATCGGGGGTACCACCTGACAGAGAGATCGAGTTCCAGATTGACCTGATACCGGGCGCCCCACCTGTTGCCAAAGCACCATATCGATTGGCTCCGACGGAAATGAAAGAGTTGATGGAGCAGTTGTAAGAGTTGTTGGATAAGGGGTTTATTAGACCGAGTATCTCACCTTGGGGTGCTCCGGTCCTGTTCGTGAAGAAGAAAGACGGTAGCATGAGAATGTGTATAGATTATCGTGAGTTAAACAAGCTGACGGTAAAGAACAGATACCCTTGCCGAGGATCGACGACTTGTTTGATCAACATCAGGGTGCCAGTTGGTTTTAAAGGATAGATCTTCGATCGGCTACCATCAACTGAAAGTGAAAGAGCAAGATGTCCCTAAAACAGCTTTTCGTACGCGCTACGGTCACTACGATTTCCTTGTCATGTCTTTTGGTTTGACCAACGCGCCAGCTGCTTTTATGGACCTGATGAACAGGGTGTGCTGGCCGATGTTGGATAAATCAGTGATTGTATTCATCGACGACATCTTGATTTATATGAAGAGTGAGACTGAGCATGCCGGTCACATTCGAGAAGTTCTGGAGACGTTGAAAAGGGAGAAGTTGTATGCTAAATTTTCCAAGTGCGCATTCTGGTTGCGTGAAGTTCAATTCTTGGGTCACGTGGTAAATCCAGATGGAATTATGGCTGATCCGCCAAAGGTGGAAGCAGTAATGCAATGGAAGTCTCCAAAGACGCCATCCGAGATCCGTAGTTTCTTGGGTTTGGCGGGCTACTACAGAAGATTCATTCAAGACTTCTCTAAGATTGCTTCTCCACTGACCAAGTTGACCCGGAAAGATGTGAAGTTTATATGGGGTCAAGCTCAAGAGAAGGCGGTTTAAGAATTGAAGTCGAGATTGACCCAAGCTCCTGTTCTGTCATTACCCGATGGAAGTGAAGATCTGGTGGTTTATTCTGATGCTTCCTATTCGGGGTTGGGGTGCGTGTTGATGCAAAGGGGAAAGGTTATAGCCTATGCATCCCGGCAGTTGAAAGTTCATGAGGTTAATTACCCTACTCATGACTTGGAGCTAGCAGCCGTGGTCTTTGCATTGAAGATTTGGAGGCACTATCTCTACGGGACGAAGTGCACCATCTTTACGGACCACAAGAGCTTGAAGTACTTCTTCGAGCAAAAATATTTGAATATGAGGCAAAGGCGATGGTTGGAACTTATAAAGGATTATGATTGTGAAATCCACAGCCATCCGGGCAAAGCCAACGTGGTGGCAGACGCCCTTAGCTGAAAAGAGAGGCCCGAGCCGATTCGGGTGAAGGTGTACCAGCTGATCATGACCTCTGACGTGATGAAGCAAGTTAAAGAGTTCCAAGAAGAGGCACTGAAAGAAGATCATCTTAACTCTGAGAGAATGTGGGGTCTGGTCGCGGAGTTGGGTGAAAACACGATTGGTGTTAGAACCCGGTTTGGGCGTATGTGGATTCCTCGTCTTGGGGATATACGGATAAAGATCATGGATGAAGCTCATAAGACTCGGTATTCCATTCATCCCGGTGCTACCAAGATGTACCAAGACATGAAGAAAGATTATTGGTGGCCGGGTATGAAACGCGATGTGGTGGAGTATGTAGGTAAATGCCTTACTTGTCTGCAAGTTAAGGCCGAGCATCAGAGGCCGTATGGAAAGATTCAACCTTTGGATATACCGGAATGGAAGTGGGAGCACATCACCACGGATTTCATCTCGAAGCTGCCACGTACCCCGAAAGGGTATGTATACTATATGCTGTCGATTGTGTCAGATCACGACACCCGGTTTACATCCAAATTCTGGAAGAAATTTCATGATGCCATGGGGACGAGATTACATATTAGCACGGCTTATCATCCTCAAACTGATGATCAGTCGGAAAGGACCATTCAGACCTTGGAGGACATGCTTCGGGCATGTGTTATTGACTTCGGGGGAAGTTGGGATGACCACTTGCCGTTTGCTGAATTCTCATACAATAACAGCTATCATGCCAGTATTGGCATGCCACCCTATGAGATGCTATACGGCAGGAGATGCAGGACACCCGTTTGTTGGGGTGATATTAGTCAAAAGGAGTTGGGAAGTGTCAAAGTGATCGAGGCTACGACTGAAAAGTTTGAAAGGATCAAGGCCTACATGAAGGAAGCCAAAGACAGACAGAAGTCGTATGCTGAAAACGACGCAGGCCGATTGTGTTCCAGGTGGGAGATCGGGTTATGTTGAAAGTCTTTCCTTGGAAAGGAATCATTCGGTTCCGAAAGCGGCGCAAACTGAGCCCACGGTATATAGGCCCTTTCCGAATCATTGCTCGAGTAGGAAAGGTGGCCTATAGATTGGAGTTGCCGGATGAGCTAAGTGGAATTCACCCGACCTTCCACGTATCTCATCTGAGAAAATGTTTGGCCGATGAGGATCTGATCGTTCCACTCGAAGATATTGAAGTAGACGAACAGCTCAACTATGTGGAACAACCAGTAGCGATCATCGATAGAAAAGAGAAGCGGCTTGGAAATAAAGTGGTTCCTCTTGTGCGTGTACAGTGGCGGCACAGGAAGGGATCCGAATCAACGTGGCAAACTGAAGAAGAAATAAGGCAGCATTACCCACGATTGTTCGAGGAATATCAGGTTTCGGGGACGAAACCTAAATAACGGGGTGAACTTGTAACACCCGGAAGTTTGACTTTCTGGAGTGACATGCGACTGAGTCTCAATCGCATGGAATTCATGCGATTGGAGGCCCAATCGCATGATGCAGGGATGAATGAAGGACCATGCGCATGGAGCTCATGCGACTGGAGGTCCAGTCGCATGGTGTTCATGCGACTGAAGGTCCAGTCGCCTCTGGACCTTAGGCGACTGAGCTGTAACTATAAAAGAGGGGCAGCTCTTTTCCTTTCCCCAACACTTACACTCATTCAGTCGGAGAAGGAGCAGCGAGCGAGAGAGCAGAGAAAGAAGAGAAAGAAAGAGAGAACGTGGTGATTTGGGCTCAAGATTTGTCGAGTGGCTAGCCAAATCGAAGCCCTTCATCTTCTCCATGATAATGTGAGTTCTAGGACCCCTTATTTACATGTTTTCAAACGGATCACATATAAACCCTATTTTTGTAAAGTGTGTGTTTGACCCATTTGGGTGCAATCATATTTAATATGTTTAAAGCACAATTTTGGGCTTGTATGAGTATGTATGATGTCCTAACATGATTCCCTAAGGTTTGGGAGAGTTAATTTGGGCTTGAATTGAGTTTAGAAGAGTTTCACAGCCGTAGCTCGCGACTGCTGTACGTGATGAACTCCAGTCGCTGCCCAGTTAGGGCTAGGCGACTGAAGGGCCACTCGCACGACTGAGGGAAGGCTGATGTTCAACCGTATGATTGAGGCTCAGTCGTACGGATGGGTCCCAGTCGCACGACAGGCCATACGACTGAAGGTTCAATCGCATAAGTACTCATCCGCATAGACCCATTCGTATGGTTGCTCAATCGCACGACTGGGAGTTCAGTCGTGTGGAGCCCGATCGCATAGTGTTCAGTCGTATGGAGGCCAACCGACAGAGAGGTGCTCAATCGCCCAAATAGGGCTGTTGTGCAAAGAGAAAAATATAGTTCAATCACAAGCCTTCGGGGGAAATGCAAGGGTAAGTAATGATACTATAGTCCCCGTAGGTGCATGTGTTATGGCCGTCACGGCTTAGATGTCATGTTGGGCATGATGATAGTATTGTACGTGTATGCATGACATATGTATGTGTGAAGTGGCCCTATATGACGATGAGTAATGACTTGTATTACCGATGTTCCTTGACTTGATGCATGTTTGTCTTTCCACAGTTCCACGTGTTATCTTTAATAAATGAAATGAAAGTATTGCATAAAGTAAAGTGAAAGAGTAATAAAGAAAGAGAAGGAACTTTAATAAAAGTTAACAAGTCTTGCAAGCTTAAAGGTGGTACACGACTGTGTGTCATTAGCTCAACTGTGTTGCGGGCTAGCTACCCATGGATGCACACAGGGTCAATCAACTGAGATTGGCAGGACCTTTGTAGCGTGCCCCGGGTGATTGGGTCGGCCTTATACACAGTACATATAGGCCTTTCGGGGGATACAGTTGACCTTTCGGGGGATACACATAGCCCTTTTGGGGGATACAGTTGACCCTTCGGGGGATACACATAGCCCTTTCGGGGGATACAGTTGACCCTTCGGGGGATACACATAGCCCTTTTGGGGATACAGTTGGCCCGTCATCCGCTTTCCATCGCGCATATAGTTGGGGTATTGCTCACTGGTCCATACAGAAAGTGAAACATAAAGATAAAGTTTACAGACAAGGCATACAGTACAGAGAACGAACGTTATTTGTTCATACAGTTGATACGCGCTCGCATATACAGTACAGTATTATATTTTACAGAAAAGAGTATTTTATATACTACATATAGAAAGTGTTTTACCACATATAAAACTAGAACTCACTCAGCAACGCTGACTTTTTATGTGTTTCCAGTTGGCAGCTAAGGTTGCTGAGGATGGCACGAGGTGGCTACTCAGCTCTTTTGGGATGGCATTCTCCTTTTGATAATGCTGCCATGCAATGTGTTGTGGGCCCATAATGCACGCAACACATTATGTTGCATGCAAGTGCAAGATTTCTTAAAGATCCTGATAAACAGGATTATTTAAGAAATCTTCTTCATGATGAATAATTTTTATGTTTTTATACTAGAGGTCACTATTTATGACCCTATGATTGTTGAGGATTCCCATAAACGGATTACTTAAGAAATCCTCGGTTTCATATGCTTCAGCAACAATCATAGTAAAAGTTAGGTATTGTAAAGATGTAAGTAGAAATCTTTTGTATAATGCTTTTTTAATGTAATGCAACATTAGATGTTTTGTACTTGATGAACGTTGTATTAAATGGCAAAAGTATTTATAGTAAAGGAAAAGTTTATCTTAGAAATTCCGCTGCATGGTTTTATTAAATTATAGTAAATTATGTATGTTACGTGCAATGAATGACAAACTATGAGGTGCCCGGGATCGGGGCCTTACAATATATATATATATATATATACATATATATGTATACATATATATGTATATATGTATATATATGTATGCATACATATATATATGTATATATATATGTATATATATGTATATATGTATATGTATATATATATGTATGCATACATATATATATACATATATATATATATATATACATATATGTATACATATATATGTATATATGTATATATATGTATGCATACATATATATATATATATATATGTATACATATATATGTATATATGTATATGTATATATGCATATATATGTATACATATATATAGTATACATATATGTATACATATATATGTATATATATATATATATGCATATATATATATATGTATATATGTATATATGTATATGTATATGTATATATACATATATGTATACATATATATGTATATCTATACATATATGTATATATATACATATATATACATATACATAGATATATATGTATACACATATATATGTATATACGTATATGTATATATACATATATATATATATATATACATACATATATACACAAACATATATATATACAGATATGTATACACACATATATATACATACATATGTATATATACATTCATATACATATATACATACATACATATATATATACATACATATATATATACATACATACATATATATACATACATATATATATATATATATATATATATGTATGTATGTATGTATGTATTTATATACACACATACATACATAAACATACAGATACATACATATATATATATATATATGTAGGATTCTATATGCCCATGACACGTAGAATATTGATGCGGTTAGTACGTTATGATCCAAGTCGGGTTATACCTAATATTTAATTGATGATATGATCATGCAATTAAATATTTACACCAATTTAGAAAATGGGTTTTCTAAATAAGTTGCATATGAGAAGGAACAACTTATGAGAATATTTTGTTCAATAATATTATTTGAAGTGGTATTTAAGTAAGTTAGATAACATCAAATAATAATAAGAGTGTATAACTTATACAATTAATGGTTAATTGTATAACTAATTAGATGACTAAGTTTAATATAATGTGTGTTTTGTTTAAGGGGGAAACCCTTTTGAAATGAAATTTTCGGCCGCCCCCCCTTTAATTGATTGGTCCATTCTTTTCTTGAGAACACACATCATTTACTAAGTCTTGCACTCAACATCTCTCTTCTCTCAATACATGCAAAAGTACACAAAAACACTCTCTCTTCTCTTCTCAAACTCACGGCAGCAGCATGTAACATCCGGAAGTTTGACCTTTTGAGTGATATGCGACTGAGTCTCAGCCGCATGGAATTCATGCGACTGGAGGCCCAATCGTATGATGCAGGGACGAATGAAGGACCATGCGCATGGAGCTCATGCGACTGGAGGTCCAGTCGCATGGTGTTCGTGCGATCGAAAGTGCAGTCGCATGGACGATGGGCGACTGAGCTGTAACTATAAAAGAGGGGCAGCCCCATTCTTCCCCACACTTGCACATTTTCAGTCGGGAAGAAGGGGCAGAAAGAGAGAGAGCAGAGAAACAAGAGAAAGAAAGAGAAAGTGGTGATTCGGGCTCAAGATTTGTCAAGCGGCTAGCCAAATCGAAGCTCTTCATCTTCTCCTTGATAATGTGAGTTCTAGGACCCCTCATTTTCACGTTTTCTTACGATTTTGGGGCTGGATCATATATAAACCCTATTTTGTAAAGTATGTGTTTAACCCATTTGGGTGAAATCGGGTTTAGTAAGTTTAATGTATGAAATTTGACTTGTATAAGCTTGTATGATGTTCTAGTATGAATCCCTGAGATTTAGGAGGGATAATTTAGGGTGGAAATGGGTTTAGAGGAGTTAGATCGCGGCTGCTGTTCGTGATGAACTCCAGTCGCCGCCCAGTTAGGGTTATGCGACTGAAGGGCCAGTCGCACGACTAAGGGAAAACCGATGTTCAATCGTACGATTGAAGCTCAATCGCCCGACAAATCATGCGATTGAGGGATTCGGTCGCATAGGTCCATTCGCCTGATAGTTCAGTCGCACGTATGATGGTTAATCGCCTAATAGTCCATTCCTAGAGTGTTCACTCGTACGATAGGAGGTCCATTCGCACGAATGTAAGCCCAGTCGCCCGATTGCCCAATCGCACGACCCAGTCGCATGGGGGCCATGCGACTGCAGTATGTTCAATCGCCCAAACATGGCTGATGTGAATGAGAAGAGATGTGCATGTAGGACATAAATATGATGAGTATGATGTTGCCTTATATGATGGTAATGACTGATGATTTGCAAATATTTATGTTCCTCATTATTATGTATGTATATCTTTCACAACTCATGTATTGTGACAATGAATGAACGAAGTATTATGTAACGTTAAGTGAAAGATAGAGAAAGAGGAACATGATGATGAATGCATGTATTAATGAATGAATGAATGGGTAAAATGATGATGAATACATGCATTAACAAACAAACGAATTAAGTCTTGCAAACATTGAATAAGTCGATTGGTCCTTCTTTGTGATTGGCCATGGTCATGGTACCTCTACCGCTTACCTACTAGTATTGTGGCATACTCTTAGATTCATGGCCCGGTAGCTAAGGCTACTGTGGCATACGCTCTATTGATTCACGGCCCAGTAGCTAAGACTGATCGGGGTATAGCATATGGTATTGGTACATCAGAATTCAATGTGCAAGTAAGGACGAAACGGGATCCTTGTCATTCGACCACAGTAATCATAGCCGAATGCTATGAAGTGGGTAAAGCCTGACAGGATCCATATGAGAAGTTAAAGACATTGATGTATAACGAATGATGAAGATAATAATGAATATTATCTCTGTGTACGAATCAAAGAAAGTAAAGAATGTATGCACGAACGTGAATGAGAATGATGAATAGTACATGAATGAACGCAAATGAACGAAAGATGATGATAATGACAATGTTATCTAAGTGTACGTACATTCTATGGTCACACGTATGCAAGGACAGTTTTAACAAATGAAAGTATGTTTTTTTATAAAACTAGAACTCACTCAGCAACGCTGACTTTTTATGTGTTTCCAGTTGGCAGGTAGCGTTGCTGGGGATGGCACGAGGCGGCTACTCAGCTCTTTTGGGATGGCATTCTCCTTTTGATAATGCTGCCACGCAATGTGTTGTGGGCCCATAATGCGCGCAACACATTATGTTGCATGCAAGTGCAAGATTTCTTGACGATCCTGATAAACAGGATTATTTAAGAAATCTTCTTCATGATGAAAATTTTTATGTTTTTATACTAGAGGTCACTGTTTATAACCCTATGATTGTTGAGGATTCACATAAACAGGATTACTTAAGAAATCCTTGATTTCACATGCTTCAGCAACAATCATAGTAAAAGTTATGCATTGTAAAGATGTAATTAGAAATGATGAAATCTTTTGTATAATTAGAAATGATGTAATGCAACATTAGATGTTTTGTAACTGACGTACGTTGTATTAAATGGCAAAAGTATTTATAGTAAAATGAAAGTTTATCACGGAGTTTCCGCTGCATGGTTTTATTAAATTATAGTAAATTATGTATGTTACGTGCAATGAATGACCAACTGTGAGGTGCCCGGGCACGGGGCCTTACACAGCATCAAAGAAAAGAGAGTTTTTGAAGTGGTTCTTGGTGTAGAGTTTCCCTAACAAGAAGGTTTTGCTATCAAGCTTGGGGTATACAAACTTGAGGGGACCTCCCTTGGTGTCTTGGTCGATTTCTTGCTCCATATCATCCTCATTTCGTCACTTTTGGCAGCTCAAAGGTTGATTATGGTAGCTTCTATATGGCTGTCCATAATGCTCGTTTTATGTTTCATAGCTAGTTACATTCACATATAAAAGATCCTTTTGTTCTTGGGTTTGTTTACAACTTATAACATCAAATAAAACTTGATATTTCAGCTTATAAACAAGGTTATAAATCTATTATTCTGCTGCGTTTTTCTTGTTTAAATGGTTAAACAACTATGTTCATGTTCTAACAAACCCTACGTTGGCATCTAGAGCCGGTTATGTGGATAGCTAGCTTGTTTTGTTCTTGAAAATTCGTTTTAAGAGACTTTAAAACCCCTTTAGGGGCTGCTATGTTCATGTATTATGATTCCCCAAACTTTCAAAGTTATATCACACATGCTTGTGATTAAACTTTGAAAGACAAGTATGTTAAATTGTTTATTTGTTTGGACAAAATAAAACCCGAAATTTCTTTTTATGTTGGCTGAAATTTCGTGGTTTTTAGTGGGGTTTCATTATAGTTTTGGATGATATGATCATTGGTTATTAGTGTGCTTAACCTAGCCTTTGGCCTTATGTTATTTGGATGATTGGAATGGTTGTTTTATTCATTCAATTGGGTTGTAATGTTTATGTTTATTGTTTGGGTTGTAATTATTTATTCATTTGGTTATGTAATAAATAGAATAGGTGCATTTCTTTTATTAGGAAAATGTATTAGGATATAATTTTTATAAAAGGAAGATGCACAAGATGAAGACCCAAAGATGGACATCAAAGACATGGACCTTGAAGTATTTGGATATGGATTCAAGTGGGAGTCCATGGACACATATGATGTGTCATTATAAACCCTTAGGAAAGACCTTATGACAACACTTGTGATGGCAAACAAGTGTGGTTAACTTAGTGGCTATGGTTATGCACTCATGTTTATATGTTTATGCTTGTTTGAGTGTTTGTTGTTTGATTGTTTGGTTGATATTTGGACATGCATTACAAAGTCATTAACAAACTTAACAAGCTAAAAATTGATGGTTCTTTATCATTAAGTGGTTAATAAAAGGTATTAAAAGGATTAATGGTTTTAATAAAAGAGGTTTTATTAAAAGTGAACCATAGGGTACCTTGTATTTGAAAGCATGCAAATATAAGGTACATAGAGTTTTCTAAACCAAGATTATGAAAACTATAAATTTCTTTGATAACAAGTCTAACACCGTCCTTTTGCACAACACTTGAGTCACTTGAAAACTCTTAATGGGATAAAGGTCACCTAACCATTTTGAGGGAACTTGTGATTTGAGGTGGGGATATCACATTTGTGGGATAAAGATCACCTAACCACTTATGTTGGAAAACTCACATGTGTGTGCAAGTAGGGAAACTTGATTTGCAAACCATATTAAATGGATCACCTACAATATGGTTTCCAAATGGTGTTGAAGGGATTAACATGCCGACTTTACATATGATGTTTCAAGTCGATCCCATACCAATAGAAGTTGCAAATGGTTGTGTTAGACCCTGAAAGGATCATACATGCAAATTCAAGAGGTGGATGGTTGTTCTGCTGGTTTCTCCCCAAGTCCAAGAAGAAATGCGCATAAAGAAGATCCTGCATAAGAAGAAAATTACAAGTGTCAGCTATCCGCATTTGTTAATGCCGATGACCAAGAACAAATGCTGACAAGTATTTTTCATCCACATTTACTAATGCGGACAGCCGATGAAATGCAGACAAGGCATTTGTTCATTCGCGTTAACTAATGCGGATGACCAGCAACAAATGCGGCCAAGTGTTTGCTCATCCGCATTAACTATTGCTGATGACCAAACACTAATACGGCTAATAGAAGATCAATGCTGATGAAGAAATACTCATCCGCATTAGTTAATGCGGATGACAAAGAACAAATGCTGATGAAGACTTAGACTAAGGGTAGTTTAGTCATTTTGTACAAGCTGTGTGTCAGCCTATAAATAGAATAGAAAACCTCGTATGTGAGGTGACTTTTTGTGTGACTGTTTACACAACTTTTGAGAATAGACAATCACAATATACTTTGTTTCTCTCCCATGTTAGCTGTCTTGTTACTGTAGTTTGCTAAACCCTAGCATTTACTCCGTAACAGTTCATCTAATTAATACAAGAATGCATTTATGAGTATATCAAGAGTTCTATGTTCATTGATTGCTTGATTCTGCCTTTCAATCTTTGACTCAATCTTCATATTCGATCCTTGTTGATTCATATCAATAGAGAATATCATTCTTCAAAAAGTACAGTCAATTGGTATCAGAGCTTTGGCTCTCGTTATTACTCAGATCTGCTTAGATATAGGTTTAACCCGATTGATCTATTGATTGAGTTGTTGTTTAGAGGTTTCAAACATCTCTTCTCAGTATTCCAACTGAATACTCATTGATATACTCAACTGCTACTGTTCACCCGAAGATCTGCTCTTCGAACAAACAGTTCAGGTTGCACAGTCACTAAAAACATAAAATCAAAAGCTGAAATTACATATTCTCAGCAGATCCATTGTTACAGTACTAAATTCGGACTTGTTGGACTATTTTGACTAATTAAACATAAAATCACTTAAATCCAGATCTAAACAAGTTAAAACTAACAAGTAACTATGGATTCACACAATTATTCTGAACTTGGGCATGCCTCAAAACCACCCATGCTCAAATAAAAATCTGAATTTAAACAACGGAAAATCAGATTCATGAACTATATTACAGGTGTTGATCCTGACTATTGGATCTTAATATGCAAAGGCCCACACATTCTAGTTACACTATCTACAGATCAAGATGCACTGTACAAGACCACAAGAATTCCTGTTGAAGATCTTACTCTTGATGATGATGATCACAAGAAGATCAAGATTGACCTCAAAGCTTACTCCATACTTACTCAAGCACTTAAAATGGATGTGCTTAAAAGATTGGAAAAGTATGGCACTGCAAAAGCTATATGGGATGCACTGTAAATCATGTGTGAAGGAAGCAGTGAAGTTGCTGAAATCAACAAAGACAAGCTTGTGAACCAGTATGAGACATTTCATCACTCCAAAAGGGAGTCCGTCTCTAAATAGTTGCATAGATTTGTGCAGCTGATGAATGATTTAGAGATCATGGGTGTTACTTACAAGTCAAAGGATTTAAACAAGAAGATGTTACATAGTCTTCCTGAAAATTGGAAACAAAATATAACTATGCTGAAGAATACTCTTGATTTGGAGAGCACCACCCTGGATATCATGATAGCGAATATAGAAGCTTTGGAACTGGATGAACGAAGCAGAAATCTGGGAGGACCCAGAGTAGTTGAAGCTTACAAGTTTCCCACAGACAGTCACTCTGTGGAAAATGACTTCATTACTGAGGATGATGATTTCATATCCTCAAGGGATCAAATAAAGCAACTAGATTCACTACAGCCCCACCATCCAACAGACCAACAACATCTTCCCCATCAACTACAACAAGTCAAGAATCAGGATTCTCTGCAACTCCTACTCCTGATGATTTAAAATCTGAAGAACAAAAGTCAACTTACAATGCATTTGTTGCCAGCTTTGAAGCCTATCTGGGTGGAAGACTTACATCTGCATATCTGATCCAAGAAGATCTGGAAGAAATGGATCCAGATGATATGGAGGAAATTGACTTGCAATGGCAAATGGCCATGATTACTATAAGAGCAAAGAGGTTTTTCAGAAAAGGTAAAAAGCTTGACCTTAATGAAAAGACCAAGCTTGGATATGACAAATCAAAAGTGAGATGCTTCAATTGTGGTATGACTGGCCACTTCTCTAGAGAATGCAATGCTCCCTGAAGAAACTACAACGCTCAAAGGCCTTCTCAGAGCCAGTCATCATTACAACCATCTTCAGGCTTTCACTCCAACAGTCATCAACAACAGCTCCATCATCATCAACAATCACATCAGACTCAACCCCAACTGACCAATCAAGCTTATGGAAGTAATCAGTCATCAGCAAATGCTCTTGTTATCAGGCAGGATGGAGTGTGTCACTGGAACATGTATGCTGAGGAAGTAAAGCCTCAATTTCAAAAACATGCACTCATGGCTCACATCAAAGATGGACCTTCTCCCATGCCTACTGAGGTAAAATCTAACCTTTGTAGTGATAAATGCATAAATGAACTGCAAGGGTATAGAGAGCATAATCATAAACTGGCTGATAAAATTAAAGAAGAAAAGGTGAAGTCAGAGATGCTTAAGAGTGACATAAAAAGCTTTGAAATTAAAATTAAATCTCTCATCTCTGACATTGAGAAACTGCATGGTGAAAAGTACACTCTTGCAACTGAGAATGAGCAACTGACTGAAAAATTTGCTCAATCTAAAACTGAACAAAGTCTCACTAAACTGAAACTGGAAAAGTTTCAACAGTCATCAGTAAAGCTGCAAGAGATGCTTGATTCTCAAAAGGATCCCAAAGACATGTCTGGTATTGGATACAACTGTTGTCCACCACCATACAATGACAACTACACTGTCATGCCTGATTCTGTCACACTCAAACAGGAAAATGAACCTAACATTATTGAACTTAAAACAATAGTAAAACAAGTCACGAATCCCCAAAATAAACCCAATGTTTACATTGAAACAAATGAGGACAAAATCAAGTCAGGTCACCCAGTTAAAATCAAGGAGTGTTCAGACAAGACAGTGAGTATGATCAAAACAGATAGCCCAATCAAGGCTATTGTTCCTTTTGTGAAATTCATTCCTGCAATTTTCAAGGAAAAGAAAATAAAAGCTAATAAGGTGAATCTACCTACTAAAAGTAGATCTCATAGTGAGATAAACTCTCTTAAAAATTCAAGCAAATCAGACACTGATTCACCATCCATCACAAGAAAAGTTTCTCAGGTCACAAAAACTAAAACTAACTAAGAACCTAAAACTTCAAATTCAAAGCAAGGGGTTGGCTTTGATATTTTCAATTAAGAGCATGTGAATCAATTTGAAAGAGAGATTAGGCAAAAATCAAGAAAGCATGATCAGCCTCAGAAAAGCAAAATCAGTAGTATTGTGAAACAAACTACCAATATGGTTGATCAGGCTTTGTCATCAAAACCAAGGAATGAATCTAATTCCAAATCTGCCAAAGCTACAAAATTCGCAACACCAGGATCTGTGGCTAGAAACAAACACATGTATTGTGATGTGTGTGAGAGGTCTAATCACAGAACAGATAAATGCTTTTACAATCAATACTGTTCAATCTGTGATATGAACAATCACTCTACCAAGAACTGTTATTTCAACAAATACTATTCTGTCTACAACATGACAAATCATAATACATCTTATTGTTTCTTTAAACAAAAGGGATTAAGAAAACCTCAGAACAATCCTATATCTCCAATCATGTCTGAGAAACATAAGATCAATGGTCATCCTCATCACAGAGTCTCTAAGTCTGAGGATGATGTAAAAAATCTAAGAACTTCAAACAGAATCAGAAGAAATAAAAATCAAGCAGTCAAACAAACTAATGATTTTTATAATTCTAAAACAAAGTTTGATAATAAAAAATGAATAAACTTTCTTAAAAAAAACAGGGATCAGAGGTTTGAATACTCATCTGACTCTTCAGTTGAATTAATAAACAATTCGAGTTTCAGAAACAAATCCAGCATGATTCCATCATCAAAGCACCAGTTTAGAGGAAAATACCAACAGGTTACGATCATGGATAGAAACGGTAAGCCCAAGACCATAATGGCTTGGGTTTCACACTCTAATTAGTTCTTTCTGTGCTTGTAGGGTCATTCATACAGGTCCAACACTTTATGGTATGTGGACAGTGGATGCTCCCGACACATGACTAGAGATCGTTCCCTCCTTCATGATCTTAAGCACATTCAAGGAACTACTATGCATTTGGAGGAGATTCACAAGGTGGTAGAATTACAGGTGAAGGATCTGTGACAATTAGAATACTGAGCTTTGACAGAGTGAACTATTGGATCTTATATGCCCAAGAAACATACAAGATTGATGTGGTTAGTACGTTATGATCCATGTCGGGTCATACCCAATAACAAGCCAAACAAACACCAATAAATATTTGTTAGTTGATGAGATCGTATAAATAAATATAGACCTCAATTTAAAAAATGGGTTTTCTAAAACATTGCTTTTGTAATTGAACTAGATTATGTGGATAATTTGTTCATGAGAAATTATTTATAACATTATTTAAGTAAGTTAAATGATAACAAATAATAGTGTATTGATGTTATAAAAATAAAAGGGTTTTAGTTTTATAAATCTTATGATAAATAAATAAATGGAGAGTGTGAGTTTTATAAAAACTAAAAATCAAAAAAAGAGGGGGAAACCCATTTCAAAAAGGGTTCAGCCGCCTCTTGGCCTAGAACTGTGACAATCGGTCCCAAGGTCACTATTTTAAACCCTAATTTATTGCATCATATCCCATCTTATGAGTTCTAATAATGGAAACAATTTAATTATATTAACAATGTTAGAATCACAATTTGTTATTTGATCCATTTTTATTATTCTATGTGATTTCTCTGAATTTAGTTATTTTAAGTCTTGCCTTTTAGAAAATTAGTGCCCGGGAATATTAATTAGTCACCCAAAGTAGAAATCACTTAGTCTTAGTTGAAACATATAAAATGTGTGCACACACACACATACTTGTAATTTTGGTTCATGCATGCATGGACATGCACAAGACACCACAACTAACAACATCTACCAACTAATATACTACAAAATACCACCACATAATAATTATTGTGAGATAAAAAATTTAAATTAAAAATCAATAGAGGACAAACCTTCGGCCGCCCCCTTTCCACCAATGGACACCCTTGTCCACCACTACACACAACCCACTTAATTCATCCATACAACACACATGCATTCTACACTTTTGCAAGACTCACTCCTTTCACTCCTCTCCTCTCTCTCTCTCTCGAACTCAGCTGAAACCACCCTCACCCTCACGGTTTCAAGCTCCCTTTCAGCCTCATTCCAGCAGCAAAAATCGTGAGCTACAACAACAACAACATCGGCCAACACCAAAAACGCAAGAAGGTGTCATTTTGTGAAGTTTTGAAACTTGAATCTTGCAAAACCGAGATTTCCAGTTTTTGTTCGAGATTCTCCAGCCTTGTCCAAGGAGATTCCAGCCATCCACAATCATCCACACCTTCCAAACCGTGGGTTACATCAAGTGTATGCTCCATATGTTCGGTTTTGGTCATTTCTCAAGTTTGTCTTCATTTTTCACCTAAAATCCCTACTTCTTCTTGTTGTAGCAGAAACTTCTCTCTACTACCTTGTTCATGGAGAGATTTCCACGTTCTTGAAGGCATCCTACAAGTATAACATGTCAATCTATAGGTGTAACGAGAGTTACACCTAGAAAACCCTCTTTTTGGGTGATTCTCACCATCCAACTTGTGCATCTTGTAACCTTTGAGAACTAACCTTGTAACCTGATTTATAATGTCTCATTAAACTCCTAATAATCTGTTTTGAATGTCACAAATGGTTGTACACCATGAATGGAAGGTATTAGCACAAGAACACCATTAAAAACCCCTCTTTCTACAAGTTACAACACACCCTAAACACTTTCTTGAAAACCCTCTCAAAAAGGGTCATAACCTGCACAAAATAAGTTTTAGACACCCCAACAATCTGATTTTTAAGTTAGATGATGTTATGGTAATAGATAAACTCAAGTTACAAAGATTTACACAAGTGTAATGGTCGGTTATGACATTTTCTATGTATTTGAAGCCTATAGATGTGTAGAACAACTAGGCCACGATTTGGGACTATTATTTCAGTAGGTTTTGATGAATATTAAGAGTGTTAATAATGATTAATCTGTAGGATTTTGTGTGCCCAAGACACTTAGAATATTGATGTGGTTTGTACGTTATGATCCAAGTCGGGTTATACCCAATAACAAGCTTAGCAAACACGAATTAATATTTAATTGATGATATGATCATGCAATTAAATATTTACACCAATTTAGAAAATGGGTTTTCTAAATAAATTGCATATGAGATGGAACAATTTATGGGGATATTTTGTTCATGAATATTATTTGTAAAGTTATCTAAGTAGGTTAGATAACATCAAATTAAATAAAAGGGCGTATAACTTATACAATTAAATGGTTAATTGTATAAATTATTTAGTGACTTGTTTAATACATTGTGTGTTTGTTTAAGAGGGAAATCAGCTTTGAATCCTTTTCTTTTGGCCGCCCAAAGCAAGGGATTGGCTACTTTTCTTCCTTGAAAACACACACACATTAAACTAGTCCAAGACTCAATGTTCACCTCTCATATAACTCATGCAGAAAAACCAAAACTAGAACTCTTTCTCTCTCTCAAAAGTTCTCGGATTTTTCAGCAGAAAAGGAAGGGGATTTTCGGTTTTGGTGGTGTTTTTCTTCCTAACTAGAAGGTGTTTGCAAGGGGCTTGGGGTATAAACACTTGAGGGTTCCTCTTCTTGGAACCTTGGTCGTTTTTCATCTTCCCACAGCATCAATTTTGCTGCTGAAACTCACGGATCTTGAAGGTCTTTAGGGAGCTTTCATCTTGGTGTTTTGGTGTCCAAGAATCGAGCAACTAAGAAGCCTACTTGGAGGCTTGTGGGAGTGAGCATTTGAGGACTTCTACCTTGAAGTTTTGGCCATCCAATAGCAGCTGCATCTTCATCTTATCCACGTTTTTCAGCCCATTATGGATCATGTCTCATCCATGTTTTTCAGCAGCCTTTGGAAGTTAGTATGTATTGCTTGTTTGGGTTGTTATTTATTTATGATAACTAGTTCAAACACATATATAAGATCCTTATGTTCTTGGGTTTGTTGTTGCTACGAAATGAACTCTATATTTCAGATTATAAAACATGAAATTAAGAATTTAATCCGCTGCATTTTTCTTGTTTAAATGGTTAAACAACATTGTTAAGGTCCAACAAACCCAACATAATCTCTGGAATAAAGTACATGTTGTTTTTAGACCCATTCTAGTCACTTTCGGGACCCGAAAACATGTTAAAATTACTTAAAACAAGAAAACTAGGGCTATAAAATTTTTAAAGATAAATCCAGGTTCATTAAGGATTAATAAAGTGTTCTGGAGTCGATGGGAATTTTTAGTGGTCAAAAGGTAATTTAAATGGATTTTTAAGTGAAAATGGGTGCTAACCGACAGACGTTTTTGAGGAAAATCTAAGAAAAATGGGTATAAGGTTAGAAATCATAAAAATCATGTTATTCCAGTAGGATAAAGGATAAAAGAACTTATAAAGTAGAAAGGTTGGTCAAACAAGCTTTTAAAAGGGTCAAACCCGGTTAAAAACGCGTTTTAAAGGTTTAAACGTAAAAACGAGTCTTTCCACTACTAAAAACAATTTTTTTTATTTAAAAGGTTGGAAACTTATAAAAATGACTTTAAAAAGTTAGCTACTGGTCCTAGACTCAAAAACGTGAAAACTCATAGGTAACCATCTTAAACCCTTCGGTTTTACCGTAACCGACAACGTTAAACGCGTAATTTATAAACCGAGTCCATAAACTGAAATTTTGGGTTTATGTTCTTAAAGTTAAGTTAGATTAAGGTCTTGAACCTGATTTTTTTATAAAGGTCATTTAATACAACAGACCAAACATAAGGGTAGAAACTGTCAATTTTGAAACTTCTGGGGCTAAACTGTAAAATTTTGTTAAACTTCATAATCGACTCCAATAAGCACTTTAGTCCCTTGAATAGCATATTTACCATATATTCTTTACTTAGTAGTGTAGAAACCCTTAATCGTATGAGAAACCTTGACTTTCCATAAAAGGAAACTTTTTATGCAAACCCTAATCGAATCAAAGCCGAACCCGACAAACTAAGACTTAGGCACTCTTGTTGCACCTTAATAGGTTTAGAGCAGTAGTTAATCACTTAATATATATTCATGATAGGGTGCTAGACTTGAGATATTCCCGGCACATGAAGGATTTCTTTGCTTAATATCTAAGGTGAGTTCTAGTGACCCCTTTTTACTTACTGTTTTTGGTATGAAACATGCTCTTTTGTTTTATGAACTATGATTGTGCTTTACTTGATGCTCGTATGTGGGACTTTTGGAAACCTGCTGACACTTATATCATGACCATTAATTCTTTTGTGAACCACTTGCTTTATATGGATAGATCTATTTGGGGAATCCCCCACACACAGTGGCTCCCGCTACAGGGAGGTACCCCACTGAGATCCTGAGTGATCGTATGTGGCATGTAAAAAGTTTTAATTAAGAAACTATGGTGAAACATCCTAGCAGGTATGGTTCATTGATTTGAAGCTTGGTTCCTTCCTTCGGGAATATCCGGTAAACACAAGTTTAGAAGAGGCCAACCGGGGACCAAGTGCAGGGTTGATTGTGATACCCCACGATGACTGATACTGAAAATGATGCTTTCAAAATCAAAAGACATTTTTCATAAGTTTTCACACTTGATTCTAAAACCTTTACTGTGGACTTTAAGAGTTCCTTTTATCGTTTTGAAACTTTAAGCACTTGAATTCACCAACTTTTTAGTTGACACTATTTTCTTTTGAGTATGTTTCTGGTAACCCGTGAAGACTCTTAGCTATTATGAAAGACTTAGATTCAGCCCCGAGACCATGGCATTTGCTAGTGTGACCAAAATCGTGACTTGAACAATTTGATTCAATGACTATTTTAATTTTGTTGAACTATGTAAACATTTAGGGTTGCATCTGTTTCCAGCCCGGTGTCTTTTAAAATTTAAATGCCATGTGATGTTCTCTCCCTTTGAGCTCCTATATTGGTTTGTTTCCGCTGCCATGTATGTTGTTGCTAATTTGTGACGTGCCACTCTACCTGGGCCCAGGGGTGTGACAGATTGGTATCAGAGCCAAAGGTTGTAGAGAAGTCGGGAATACCATAGTAGACCCTTGGCTACAACCCTGATACCCTAGGACTGTCCTTGTGGGGAAAGTGTTGGAATGATCGGGTTGGGTAAATTGATGATTACACTTGATCAACGTAATCATGAATTTACCGGACGCGTAATTTCCATCACGAACCTCTAAGTTATGTTTGGACTTTTCTGTTTAATGCTGATTAACTTTGAAACTTATTTTGACTGGATATTTGAAATGGATTATTAAAGATGAACTGTTTTGCCTGATATTATTTTGAGAAACAATTAATTCTAATATCATTGATGAGGAATACATAGAGATTCCTGATACTAATGCCATCAGTAGTACTATGAGTATATTATTATTAGTAAGACTATCATGAGCTATGAGAAACCAAATTACTCATGATGTCTTTTTACGGAAACAAACTATGGCTGACAAGGGAAAGGCACCTGCTTACCCTACTGAGAGCAGTGCACAAACGGGGGACACCAAGAAGGCAAAACCGCGCACTGAGTATAAGGAAAACCTTAGGAGGTGTGGACACCCAGGAATGATATCCATCATGTCAGAGGACACTGAAGCTTCCGAGGACTCTTCTTTGACAACACCTTCCAGGAGCCGGACGCGTTCCCATTCGCCGCATGTTGCCGCTCCGTCCCACTCACCTATCCCGCCTATTGGGAATAGGGGAGCACGTACCATCACTCATCCATGTAAGAGTGCTAGACCTGGACCTTCGGTCTCATTTAGGATGCCACCTCCTCCTCCACCACCAGTTAGGACCCCTATACCCGCACCACCACCGTTCGAGCCACACCGACGCCACCCACAGGAAGAGCCCTGGATGCGTCAGAGGCACAGCATGTACGACGGCCCTAGCGTACTGGCAGGGGATAGGTACTCCCAATCTAGCAGCCGGGCAAGTGACGTAGGACCCACTGATGCAGCATTGGAGGAGCTTTTGAGGACCGTCCGACGCCACGAGCTGACTCTTCAGCACGCTACCCGGACCTCCCAGTCTGCTCAATTCCAAGCTATGATGGCGTCACACGGGGTGCAGAGGTTGGAGCAGGAGCAGAAGAAGAAGAGCTCTGGATGGATGGGATGGCTAAAGAAAAAGTGGATGTGAAGGTGACATGTAGAAAGAGGAAGGATATTTGTCTTTGAATAGTTGAAGGAAACAATCTTATCGTTATCTGACACTATTATTATTATTATTATTCATGGGGGTGATGGCACCTTCCACTTTGTAAGAGCTAGACTCTGATACTATTGACTTTGTCTTATTTTGAACTGATTTCTACGATACAATGTTGTTGAAACATTTATGATTATCTGTCATGTGTTGTGTATTTCATGGTGTTGGGCCATGCCATTCTTGATGACTGTTTAAACTGTTTAAATTAGTAATCTGTGGGAAATTGGAAGGTTGTGTATAATTATACACCGTATTCTCTCCTCATATAGAGGAAGCCTTGTAGGGAAGTGATGCATAGATTGTTTGAAACAAATTATGAGACGCTAAAACGACTTTATCTGTGATACTATTAGAATGCCTACCAGAAGAGGAACACGTATCGGGATACAAGGAGCCTACCGAGGACGTCATGAAGGAACAGGGTGAACCAGAAATCAACCTCCTACTCCTCCAGAGTGTAAGGCCCCGTTCCCGGGCACCTCACAGTTGGTCATTCATCGCACTTCAACATATAATTTACATATACTAAGTAAAATAACGCAGCGGAATTGAAAAGTAGTACATTCTCATTTCATCATAAAGGCTTTTA
Organism: Flaveria linearis; assembly: GCA_024085815.1. Lineage (NCBI taxonomy): Eukaryota > Viridiplantae > Streptophyta > Magnoliopsida > Asterales > Asteraceae > Flaveria > Flaveria linearis. Next base: position 41,799,014 of record CM044014.1, on the reverse strand, counting down.
CAACGTTTTACATCGCTATTGTTTACAAAACGGTCATAAACAGTGACCTCTAGTATAGAAACATTAAAATTTCATCATAAAGAAGATTCCTTAAGTAATCCCGTTTATCGGGATCCTCAAGGAACACTTGCACGCAACATAATGCGTGGCAGCATTATCAAAAGGAGAATGCCATCCCAAAAGAGCTGAGTTGCCGCCTCATGCCATCCTCAGCAACCCTACCTGTCAACTGGAAACACATAAAAAATCAGCGTTGCTGAGTGAGTTCTAGTTTTATAATAAAACATACTTTCATTCACTAAAACCGTTCTCACATACACGCGATCACACAACATACGTACACGTAGATAATATTATTATTATATTCATAATTCGTTCTTTAACTTTCATTCGTCAAGAATGCAAATCTCTAAGGGTCACCTCTCTTCTCTGCCATCATGGTTCCAACCCACGAGCCGACAAAGCATACTGTAACATACTGGTGCCCCTATGGCTCTCAGTCCATAGACCGACACCTAGTGCCCCTATGGCTCTCAGTCCATAGACCGACACCTGGTTGCCCCTATGGCTCTCTGTCCATAGACCGACAGCACCTCTTCCGGGGTCACGTTAACCCCGCGAGTGATCGTCACCACTCCTACGGTAACACTATCCCGTGACAGGTCACAAAGACACTGCCCCGTTGTTCTTAAGGCAACTATGGCTCACTGTCCATAATCTACCATAAGGCTCGTAATAGGCCTAGTTACTAGAACCAAGCACCATTTCCAAGACTTCTTAACCGTCAAATCCATCTCGTGCCCCTTAGACCATGCAAGACTTTCATTCATTCATTCATTCATTCATTCATTCATTAATGCATGCATTCATTCATCATGTTCCTCTTTCATTCGTTCATTCATTAATGCATGCATTCATTCATCATGTTCCTCTTTCATTATCTTTCACTTTACGTTCCCATTACATTCGTTTCATTCATTAATCATAACACGTAAAGTCACGGAAAGATAAACACGTATCGAAAACAAGGAACATCGATATTTACCAATCATCAGTCATTACCATCATATAAGGCAACATCATACTTATCATATTTACGTCCTACATACACATCTGTCCTCATTCACATCAGCCCTATTTGGGCGATTGAACATACTTCAGTCGCATGGCCTCCATGCGACTGGGTCATGCGATTGGGCAATTATGCGAATGGGCATACAATCGTGCGAATGGACCTCCTATCGTACGAATGAACACTATACGAATGGGCTACTAGGTGACTAACCCTCAGTCGTGCGACTGAACTACTATGCGAATAGACATATGCGATTGAATCCCTCAATCGCATGGCCTGTTGTGCGACTGAGCCCTAGTCGTGCGATTGAGCCTCAATCGTACGATTGAACATCAGTCTCTCCTCAGTCGTGCGACTGGCCCTTCAGTCGCCTAGCCCTAACTGGGCAGTGACTGGAGTTCATCACGAACAGCAGCCGCGACCTACGGCCTTCAAACTCCTCTAAACTCATTTCCAGCCCAAATTAGCCCTCTTAAACCTCGGGGATTCATATTAGGACATCATACAAGCATGTGCAAGTCCTAAAATGTACCTTAAACACATTACCCAAGATTTCACCCAATTAGGTCAAACATACACTTTCTCAAAAACGGGTTTAAAATGTGTTCCAGCCCTAAAATCGTTTGAAAACAAGTAAATGAGGGGTCCTAGAACTCACCTAATCGAGGAGAAGATAAGAGCTTCGTTTGGACTAGTCACTCAGCAAATCTTGAGTCCGGATCACCACTTTCTCTCTTTCTTTCTCTTCTTTCTCTGTTCTCTCTCTCTCTGCTCTTTCTTCCCGACTGAATGTGTAAGTGTGGGGAAGAAGAGGGCTGCCCCTCCTTTATATCTACAGCTCAGTCGCCCGAGGTCCAGGCGACTGGGCCTTCAGTCATATGAACACCATACGACTGGACCTCCAGTCGCATGAGTCCCATGCGGTTGATCCTTCAATCGTTCGAACATCATGCGATTGAACCTCCAATCGCATGAATTCCATGCAAATGAGACTCAGTCGCATATCACTCCAAAAAGTCAAACTTCCGGGTGTTACACAGAGACTCCCATTGGAGGGAATGCTAACCCAGTGAATGACGAGAGGATAGCAAATCTCGTAGCACAACAAATTGCTCACGCGATACCAACCATCATCGCTCAGATCAATGCTGACCGGAACGATGCCGGAGGTAGTAATGGGACTAAAAACAACGAGGAATCTGAGGCGTTAAGGAATGGATGCTCCTATAAGACCTTTATGGCATGCAAACCTAAGGACTTCTATGGCACTGAGGGTGCTATAGAGACTTACAGATGGATTGACGAGATGGAGGTTGTACTGTAAGACCTTTATGGCATGCAAACCTAAGGACTTCTATGGCACTGAGGGTGCTATAGAGACTTACAGATGGATTGACGAGATGGAGGTTGTACTGGACATCAGCTAATGCAAACTGGACCACATGGTGAGATTTGCTTCTCAATCACTGAAGGGATCGGCATTGGAGTGGTGGAAGACGATCACACAAGCTCGGGGAAGGAATACTACAATGCAAATGAGCAGGACCAAATTCAGAGAGCTGATAACCAACAAGTATTGCCCCGTCAATTTACTTGAGAAGCTAGAATTGGAGTTCCAAAGCCTGGAGATGAAAGGTCCCAATTACACGGAGTACATCAATCATTTCTTAGCCCTATCCTGGCTGGTGCCACACCTGGTGACACCCGAATCCAAAGGCATAGCACGATTCATCTGGGGGCTACATCCCTTAGTTAGAAGAATGGTCCGATCCTCCAAGCCTTGACTCTACACTCCGCAGTTGACCTCACCAGCAGTTTGACCGATGACCTAGTTAGGGCTGGATGGACAGAGCAAATTAGGAGTGATGAGAAGAAGTTTGTTGGAGAGAAAAAAAGGTGGTTTGAAGCAAAGAAAGCAGTTGGAAGTAGTAGCGGTCAGGAATGAAAAGTTTCAAAGGTGCGAGACGTGATGATCAGGGAAGCAAGACTCGGAGGCTGTATACGGGAACAAGCCCATTTTGCAACAAGTACAAGCTACACCATCAAAGGGAATGCAACCCAATGCCCTGTTTTAGGTGCAAAAGGACTGGGCACCTGATCAAGGATTGTACTTTCATACCAGGGAAGCAATGCTATGAATGCGGGGATCCAGGACACATGAGGAGCAAGTGTCCTAAGCTGGGTATTGATAAGGATGCCAAGCCCAATAAGCCTAAGGGAAGAGCTTTTGTGATGGACCCAGCTGGAGCCCGAAAGGAACCTGATGTGGTTAACGGTACATTTCTTGTAAATAATCATCCTGCTACCGTTTTGTTTGATACTGGAGCGACTGCTAGTTTTATCTCTAGTGCTTTTAGATCCTTGATTGACCTTGCTATGTGTACCTTAGCCAATACGTTTACCGTCGAATTAGCTGATGGCCACATTTTAGAAACTAATGAAATCGTCAAGGATTGTTCAATAAATCTAAATGGAAATACGTTTAAAATAGATCTGATGCCCATTAAGTTAGGAGGATTCGATGTGGTCGTGCCATGGACTGGTTAGCTAAGAACAGAGTCGAAATTGTTTGTGATGAACGCCTACTCAAGATACCGTTGAACGACAAGGAAGTGTTGGTGGTGCAAGGAGAAAGGAGTAACACCTTATGCCCCATGATATCCTATTTAAAAGCTACCAAGAGCTTACAGAAGGGATGCTTAGCTTTCATAGTCTACGTGATGAAGACCAAAGAGGAGAAGAAGATTTCAGACATCCTAGTGGTTTCTGAATACCCTGAAGTGTTTCCGAACGACCCACCGGGACTTCCCCCGAATCGACAAGTTGAGTTCCAAATAGATTTGCTGTATGGCGCTGCACCGGTAGCCAAAGCGCCGTATCGACTCGTCCCTCCTGAAATGAAGGAACTGATGATGCAAATTCAAGAACTATTGGACAAAGGATTCATACGTCCGAGTGTCTCTCCATGGGGTGCCCCGGTGCTATTTGTGAAAAAGAAGAATGGAACCCTACGCATGTGCATAGACTACCGAGAGTTAAATAAGTTGACTATAAAGAACCGCTACCCTCTACCGAGGATAGACGACCTATTCGATCAACTTCACAGAGCAAGCTACTTCTCCAAGATAGATTTGAGATCCGGTTACCACCAACTGAAGATAAGAGAAGAAGACATACCCAAGACGGCTTTCGAACTAGGTATGGACACTATGAGTACTTAGTCATGCCTTTTGGACTGACTAATGAACCAGTAGCATTCATGGATCTCATGAACCGTGTATGCCGCCCATATCTCGACAAGTTTGTGATTGTGTTCATCGACGACATTCTGATCTACTCCAGTAATAAGGAAGAGCATGGGAAACATCTCAGACTAATTCTTGAGTTACTCAAGAATGAACAACTATATGTCAAATTTTCAAAATGTGAATTTTGGATGCGAGAGATCTAAATTCCAGGCATGTAGTGAATGAGAATGGAATTCAAGTTGACCCTTCCAAGATTGAAGCCATAAAGAATTGGAAGATTCCTGAAATTCCCACTGAGATTAGGCAATTCCTAGGATTGGCCGGATACTACCGACGATTCATAAAAGACTTCTCACGCATTGTGCAGCCTTTGACCGCACTGACTATGAAGAACAAAACCTTTGTGTGGGAACCGGAGCAAGATAAAGCCTTTGAGACGCTCAAGGAAAAGTCATGCAGTGCACCTGTTCTTGCCCTCCCAGAAGGAGTCGAAGACTTCGTAGTCTATTGTGACGCCTCGCGTCACGGGTTAGGATGTGTGCTAATACAACGCAACAAGGTCATTGCCTATGCATCTAGACTGCTAAACGATCACGAGAAAAACTATACTACACACGATCTGGAATTAGGTGCCGTGGTGTTTGCTCTCAAAATGTGGAGGCACTATCTCTATGGCACGAAGTGCGTCATTTGCACTGACCATCGAAGTTTGCAACACATTCTCGACCAAAAGATGTTAAACATGCGTCAGAGAAGGTGGGTTGAGTTGTTAAACGACTACGAGTGTGAAATCCGTTATCATCCTGGTAAGGCCAATGTGGTGGCAGATGCTTTGAGCAGAAAGGAGAGAGAAAAACCTCTTCGTGTACGAGATTTAAGGATAAGTGTGTACACTGACCTAATTGCAAGGCTGAAAGAAGCTCAATGTGAAGCGTTAAAGGAGGAAATTTAGCGGGAGAAGGATTAACTAGAATGGAAAAGCGATTTGAAACAGGAAATGATGGTACATATAAGTGCGAAGGGAGAACTTGGGTGCCAAAGCATGGGGGAATTCGAGAGGTAATTCTCGACGAAGCTCACAAATCTAGGTATTCAGTTCACCCTGGACGTGATAAAATGTACCAGGATTTGAAGGCACTTTTTGGTGGCCTGGAATCAAGAAATCAATCGTTGTTTATGTCGGAAAATGTCTAACTTGTGCCATGGTAAAAGCTGAAAACCAAAAACCATCAGGGACGTTGCAGCAGCCAGAAATCCCAAAATGGAAATGGGATAACGTCGCGATGGATTTTGTTACTAAGTTAGCCAGAACGTCTAGAGGTCATGACGCTATTTGGGTATTAGTGGATAGACTAACCAAATCAGCTCACTTCTTACCAATTCGGGAAGACTATGACATGTCAAGACTGGCTCAACTGTATATCAATGAAATAGTGGCTAGGCATGGTGTGCCACTATCAATAATCTCCGACCGTGATAGTCGTTTCACTTCGCGTTTCTGGAAATCACTCCAACAAGCTTTAGGAACCCGGCTGGGGTTAAGCACGGCTTACCACCCGCAAACTAATGGTCAAAGCGAAAGGACTATTCAAACTTTAGAAGATATGTTGAGAGCATGCGTGATTGATTTCGGTGGGAACTGGGATAACCATCTTCCATTGGTGGAGTTCTCCTATAATAACAGCTACCATACAAGCATCAATGCAGCACCGTATGAGGCTCTCTATGGTAGGAAATGTCGGTCACCCTTGAGTTGGAACGAAATTGGTGATAGCCAAGTGTTGGGACCCGACATCGTATTGGAAACCACCGATAAGATTTTCAAAATCAAGGAGCGTCTATGGGCAGCAAGGGACTGTCAGAAGAAATACGCTGACAGGAGACGCAAACCATTAGAGTTTCAGATAGGTGATAGAGTAACGCTGAAGGTAGCACCATGGAAAGGAACCGTAAGATTCGGAAAAAGAGGCAAGTTAAGCCCAAGATACATTGGACCATTTGAAATACTTGCAAGAATTGGTCCTGTGGCTTACAAGTTGAAACTACCTCAGAAATTGAGTTATATACATGACACTTTCCATGTGTCAAACTTGAAGAAGTGTCTGGTAGACAAAACCTTGGAGCTACCGTTGAAGGAGACAAGAATCAATGATAAGCTGAACTTCATGGAAGAACCCATAGAGATCACGGACCGCTTGGTTAAGCAACTCAGGCGAAGCCGCATACCCAAGGTTAAGGTTAGATGGAACTCGAGATGAGGGCCGAAATTCACTTGGGAACGTGAAGACGAGATGAGGAAGAACTACCCGTATCTCTTTAAACCCACCCGTACAAATTCTAATCGAAGCTAAAATTTCGGGATGAAATTTCCTAAACGGTGGGAGAGTGTGACAACCGGTCCCAAGGTCACTATTCTAAACCCTAATTTAATTGCATCATATCCCATCTAATGAGTACTAATAATGGAAACAATTTAATTATATCAATAATGCTAGAATCACCATTTGTTATTTGATCCATTTTTATGATTCTATGTGATTTCTTTGAATTTAGTTATTTTAAGTCTTGCCTTTTAGAAAATTAGTGCCCGGGAATATTAATTAGTCACCCTAAGTAGAAATCACTTAGTCTTAATTGAAACATAAAAAATGTGTGCACACACACACACACTTGTAATTTTCGGTTCATGCATGCATGGACATGCATAAGACACCACAACTAACAACATCTACCAACTAATATACTACAAAATACCACCACATAATAAATATTGTGAGATAAAAAATTTAAATTAAAACTCACTAGAGGACAAACCTTCGGCCGACCCCTTGCCACCAATGGACACCCTTGTCCACCACTACACACAACCCACTTCATTCATCTATACAACACACATGCATTCTACACTTTTGCAAGACTCACTCCTTTCACTCCTCTCCTCTCTCTCTCTCTCGAACTCAGCTGAAACCACCCTCACCCTCACAGTTTCAAGCTCCCTTTCAGCCTCATTCCAGCAGCAAAAATCATGAGCTACAACAACAACAACATCGGCCAACACGAAAACCGCAAGAAGGTGTCATTTTGTGAAGTTTTGAAGCTTGAATCTTGCAAAACCGAGAGTTCCAGCTTTTGTTCGAGATTATCCAGCCTTGTCCAAGGAGATTCCAGCCATCCACGATCATCCACACCTTCCAAACCATGGGTTACATCAAGTGTAAGTTCCATATGTTCGGTTTTGGTCATTTCTCAAGTTTGTCTTCATTTTTCACCTAAAAACCCTACTTCTTCTTGTTGTAGCAGAAACTTCTCTCTACTACCTTGTTCTTGGAGAGCTTTCCATGTTCTTGAAGGTATCCTACAAGTATAACATGTCAATCTATAGGTGTAACAAGAGTTACACCTAGAAAACCCTCTTTTTGGGTGATTATCACCATCCAACTTGTGCATCTTGTAACCTTTGAGAACTAACCTTGTATCCTGCTTTCTACTGGCTTATTAAACTCCTAATAATCTAGTTTGAATGTCACAAATGGTTGTACACCATGAATGGAAGGTATTAGCACAAGAACACCATGAAAAAACCCTCTTTCTACAAGTTACAACACACCTTAAACACTTTCTTGAAAACTGTAATGCCACGTTCCCGGGACGCTTACAGTTGGTCATTTATTGCACATCAAACATATAGTTTACATTTACTAGGTAAAATAATGCAGCGGAATTGATAAAAAGACATTCTTATTTCATCATAAAAGCTTTTACAATGCATTACATCGTGATTTAAATACAAAGTACATGCCTTCTTTACAATGCCTAACTTTTACTATGATTGTTGCTGAAGCATATGAAACCGAGGATTTCTTAAGTAATCCCATTTATGTGAATCCTCAACAATCATAGGGTCATATACAGTGACCTCTAATATAAAAACATAAAATTTTTCATCATGAAGAAGATTCCTTAAGTAGTCCCGTACATCGGAACCCTAAGGAATCTTGCACTTGCATGCAACATAATGTGTTACGTGCTTTATGTGCCCACAACACATTGCGTGGCAGCATTATCAAAAGGAGAATACCATCCCAAAAGAGCTGATTAGCCACCTCGTGCCATCCCCAGCAACACTACCTGCCAACTGGAAACACATAAAGAGTCAGCGTTGCTGAGTGAGTTCTAGTTTTGTAATAAACATACTTTATTTACAACATAAACCATTATTTTCTTTCATATAATCATATGTACACAGAGATAATATTCATTATTATCTTCATCATTCTTTATACATCATCATCTTTAACTTCTCATATGGATCCAGTCAGGCTTTACCCACTTCATAGCACTCGGCTATGATTACTATGGTCGAATGACAAGGATCCCGTTTCATCCATACTTGCACATTGAATTCTGATGTACCAATACCATATGCTATACCCCGATCAGTCTTAGCTACTGGGCCGTGAATCAATAGAGCGTATGCCACAGTAGCCTTAGCTACTGGGTCGTGAATCTAAGCGTATGCCACAGTACTAGTAGGTAAGCGGTAGAGGTACCATGACCATGGCCAATCACAAACAAGGACCAATCAACTTATTCAATGTTGGCAAGACTTAATTCGTTTGTTCGTTAATGCATGCATTCATCATCGTTTCACTCATTCATTCGTTTGTTAATACATGCATTCATCGTCATGTTCCTCTTTCTTTATCTTTCACTTTACGTTACATAATACTTCGTTCATTCATTGTCATGATACATGAGTCGTGAAAGATATACAAACATCATCATAAGGAACACACACATATATCAATCGTACATCATCATACATGGCAACATACATACATAGCCTACATCAACAGTCATCTACAGGCACTTACGGAAACGTCCACATAAGGACTTACTTCCGCCTTTATCCTGAAAGCCTGTCCACCACTACACACAACCCACTTCATTCATCCATACAACACACATGCATTCTACACTTTTGCAAGACTCACTCCTTTCACTCCTCTCCTCTCTCTCTCGAACTCAGCTGAAACCACCCTCACCATCACGGTTTCAAGCTCCCTTTCAGCCTCATTCCAGCATCAAAAATCGTGAGCTAAAACAACAACAACATCGGCCAACACCAAAACCGCAAGAAGGTGTCATTTTGTGAAGTTTTGAAGCTTGAATCTTGCAAAACCGAGAGTTCCAGCTTTTGTTCGAGATTATCCAGCCTTGTCCAAGGAGATTCCAGCCATCCACGATCATCCAGACCGTCCAAACCACGGGTTACATCAAGTGTAAGCTCCATATGTTTGGTTTTGGTCATTTCTCAAGTTTGTCTTCATTTTTCACCTAAAAACCCTACTTCTTCTTGTTGTAGCAGAAACTTCTCATCTACTACCTTATTCTTGGAGAGCTTTCCACATTCTTGAAGGTATCCTACAAGTATAACATGTCAATCTATAGGTGTAACAAGAGTTACACCTAGAAAACCCTCTTTTTGGGTGATTCTCACCATCCAACTTGTGCATCTTGTAACCTTTGAGAACTAACCTTGTCTCCTGCTTTCTAATGGCTCATTAAACTCCTAATAATCTATATTGAATGTCACAAATGGTTGTACACCATGAATGGAAGGTATTAGCACAAGAACACCATGAAAAAACCCTCTTTCTACAAGTTACAACACACCTTAAACACTTTCTTGAAAACTGTAATGCCCCGTTCCCGGGACGCTTACAGTTGGTCATTCATTGCACATCAAGCATATAGTTTACATTTACTAGGTAAAATAATGCAGCAGAATTGATAAAAAGACATTCTTATTTCATCATAAAAGCTTTTACAATGCATTACATCGTGATTTAAATATAAAGTACAAGCCTTCTTTACAATGCCTAACTTTTACTATGATTGTTGCTGAAGCATATGAAACCGAGGATTTCTTAAGTAATCCCGTTTATGTGAATCTTCAACAATCATAGGGTCATATACAGTGACCTCTAATACAAAAACATAAAATTTTTCATCATGAAGAAGATTCCTTAAGTAGTCTCGTACATCGGAACCCTAAGGAATCTTTCACTTGCATGCAACATAATGTGTTGCGTGCTTTGTGTGCCCACAACACATTGCGTGGCAGCATTATCAAAGGAGAATGCCATCCCAAAAGAGCTGAGTAGCCGCCTTGTGCCATCTCCAGCAACACTACCTGCCAACTGGAAACACATAAAAAGTCAGCGTTACTGAGTGAGTTCTAGTTTTGTAATAAACATACTTTATTTACATCATAAACCATTCTTTTCTTTCACATAATCATACGTACACAGAGATAATATTCATTATTATCTTCATCTTTCGTTATACATCATCATCCTTAACTTCTCATATGGATCTTGTCAGGCTTTACCCACTTCATAGCACTCGGCTATGATTACTGTGGTCGAATGACAAGGATCCCGTTTAATCCTTACTTGCACATTGAATTCTGATGTACCAATACCATATGCTATACCCCGATCAGTCTTAGCTACTGGGCCGTGAATCAATAGAGCGTATGCCACAGTAGCCTTAGCTACTGGGCCGTGAATCTAAGCGTATGCCACAGTACTAGTAGGTAAGTGGTAGAGGTACCATGACCATGGCCAATCACAAAGAAGGACCAATCGACTTATTCAATGTTGGCAAGACTTAATTCGTTTGTTCGTTAATGCATGCATTCATCATCGTTTCACTCATTCATTCGTTCGTTAATACACGCATTCATCGTCATGTTCCTCTTTCTTTATCTTTCACTTTACGTTACATAATACTTCGTTCATTCGTTGTCATGATACATGAGTCGTGAAAGATATACATACATCATCATAAGGAACACACACATATATCAATCGTACATCATCATACATGGCATCATACATACATAGCCTACATCAACAGTCATCTACAGGCACTTACGGAAATGTCCACGTAAGGACTTACTTCCGCCTTTATCCCGAAAGCCGTGACTTGCCTATGCGTCTCCTCGAGTACGACGACTCTAATTGTCCCTCCTAAACCTTGGGAACTCATACTAACGCATCATACAAACACATACAGGTCACAATGGTACCTTAGCATACTACTCGTGATTATACCCCAAATGGGTCAAACATTCATATATCAATACCAGATTTATATGTGTTCCAGCCCCAAAATCGTTTAAAACATGTAAATGAGGGGTCCTAGAAACTCACCTGTGCTTGACAAGCAGCTTCTCAATCAAGCTTTAAAGATGAGGGTCACACTACACTGCCTGCAGATAAGTTAACACTCAAAAGAGTTAATTTCTAACTAAATTCTCTATTAAGTTCACTGATAATTTCGCCTTTAGTTTCACCCAAGCGAATGTGTAGTTTCGCTAGGCGAATCAGCAGTTTCGCTGCAATTTCGTTGGCAGCATTCCGCCAGTTTCGCTGAACAGATTCGCTGCCTTAAGCGCCCAACTTTCATTGGAATTCCCTAGTTTCGCAATCTCTAAGGGTTAACCTGGGCACCGGCGAAGTTATCATAGAAACTATAGTTTCGCCCAGGCGAAAGTGTAGTTTCGCTGCAGCGAAACTGTAGTCTCGCTGAAACTGCTAATTTCGCTGCGTAGTTTCGCTGGATGAGTGCTTAAATTCGTAGAACGAGCTGAAATTTACGAATCAGCCCATTTTAGCGCAAAAATCCTATCTTTTCCACCCAAACCCTTGGGTTATCATCCAGGAAGCTATATCTAAGCTTATTACATGTTTTCTTACCTAAAAACGTGCGTTTTTGGGCGATTCTTGCCACTTTTAAAACCCCAAAACTTAAATCCGGGTTTTTCACAAAAAGAAGCAATTACACTATGTTTCTTACCTTGATTCTTGTTGTTTAGGAGTCCACGAACACCAGCCTTCGATCTCCGACCAACCGAGCCTCGATCCGACACTTTCTCTCTCTACACTCTCTCTCTAGAACTGGATGTTTGAGTGCAAATGAGAGTTACTCAGCTGATCCATCTATTTATATATACCCGGCGTTCCCGCGACCCCAAACTCGTTAAACTCGTGACCTGAAAGGTTAACTCGGTCTAACACCCACAACTATCACATTTTATATAAATGGTCCCAACTAAGCCCATAATTATTATTTGACTTGCTTGGAAAATCTTCCGGGTGTTAAAAGTCCACCCCCCTTATATAGGTTTCATCCCCAAAACCTATTATTCCTCGAACAGACGTGGGTAATGTTGTCTCATCTCTTCCTCAGTCTCCCACGTAGACTCGGATCCCTTCCTGTGCATCCACTGTACACGCATAAGAGGAACCACTTTATTTCGCAGCCGCTTCTCTTTTCTGTCAATGATTGCCACTGGTTGCTCCACATAATTGAGCCGTTCATCTACTTCGATATCCTCCAGTGGAACAATCATATCTTCATCGGCTAAACATTTCCTCAGATGAGATACGTGTAAGGTTGGGTGAATTCCACTCAACTCATCTGGCAATGCCAATCTATAGGCCACCTCTCCCACACGGGCAATGATTCGGAAAGGGCCTATATACCGCGGGCTCAACTTGCCCCTCTTTGAGAACCGAATAATACCCTTCCAAGGTGAGACCTTCAACATAACCCGATCTCCCACCTGGAACTCAATCGGCCCGCGTCGGTTGTCAGCATACGACTTCTGTCGGTCTTTGGCTGCCTTCATATAGGCCTTGATCCTTTCAAGTTTTTTAGTCATAGCCTCGATCACTTCGGCGCTTCCTAATTCCTTCTGGCCAATATCACCCCAACAAACGGGTATCCTGCATCTCCTACCGTATAGCATCTCATAAGATGGCATGCCAATACTGGCATGGTAGCTGTTATTGTATGAGAATTCAGCTAACGGCAAGTGGTCATCCCAACTTCCCCCGAAGTCAATAACACATGCCCGAAGCATGTCCTCCAAAGTCTGAATGGTCCTTTCCGACTGGCCATCAGTTTGAGGATGATAAGCCGTTCTAATATGTAATCTCGTCCCCATAGCATCATGAAATTTCTTCAATAATTTGGATGTAAACCGGGTGTCGCGATCTGACACAATTGACACCGGTACACCATGACGAGTCACAATCTCTTTGATGAAAAGATCGGCCAACCTCTCGGATGAATATGTCTCATGCAATGGTAGGAAGTGAGCACTCTTCGTCAGACGATCCACGATCACCCATATAGTATCATCCCTTTCGAGGTACGCGGCAGCTTCGTGATGAAATCCATGGTGATGTGCTCCCACTTCCACTCAGGTATATCCAACAGTTGGATCTTCCCGTAGGGTTTCTGGTGTTCTGCCTTTACTTGTAAACAAGTCAGGCACTTACTCACATACTCCACCACGTCACGCTTCATACCCGGCCACCAATAATCTTTCTTCATGTCTTGGTACATCTTGGTAGCACCTGGGTGAATGGAATATCGAGTCTTATGGGCCTCATCCATGATCTTTCCACGTAGATCCCCGTACAGAGGAATCCACATTCGCCCAAATCGGGTCTTAACACCAAGAGTATTCTCACCCAGTTCTGTAACTAGACCTCTCATCCTTTCTGAGTTAACATTCTTCTTTCAAAACCTCGTCATGGAACTCCTTAACCTGTGTCATCACATCAGAGGTCATGATCAGCTGATAAGCCTTCACCCGAATACGCACAGGCCTTTCCTTTCAGCTAAGGGCATCCGCCACCACGTTGGCTTTGCCCGGATGGTAGTGGATCTCGCAATCGTTGTCTTTTATCAGCTCTAACCATCGCCTTTGCCTCATGTTCAGATCTTTCTGCTCGAAGAAGTACTTCAAGCTTTTATGGTCCATGAAGATGGTGCACTTCGTCCCGTATAGATAGTGCCTCCAAATCTTCAATGCGAAGACCACGGCTGCTAGCTCCAGGTCATGAGTAGGGTAATTAACCTCATGAACTTTCAGCTGTCAGGATGCATAGGCTATCACTTTCCCCCTTTGCATTAATACGCACCCCAGCCCCGAGTAGGAAGCATCAGAATAAACCACTAAGTCTTCGCTTCCGTCGGGAAGTGCCAATACCAGAGCTTGAGTCAACTTTGCCTTTAATTCTTCAAATGCCTTTTCCTGAGCCTGACCCCATACAAACTTCACATCTTTCCAGGTCAACTTGGTCAGTGGGGAAGCAATCTTGGAGAAGTCTTGAATGAATCTTCTATAGTAGCCCGCCAAACCCAAGAAACTACGGATCTCGGATGGCGTCTTTGGAGACTTCCATTGCATTACTGCTTCCACCTTCGCCGGATCGACCATAATCCCCTCCGGATTAACCACGTGACCCAAAATTGAACCTCGCGCAACCAAAATACGCACTTGGAGAACTTGGCGTACAATTTCTCCCTTCTCAACGTTTCTAGCACTTCTCGAATGTGATTGGCATGCTCCGTTTCGCTTCTTGAATAAATCAGGATGTCGTCAATAAATACGATCACTGATTTATCCAACATCGGCCGACACACTCGGTTCATCAAATCCATAAAAGCAGCTAGTGCATTCGTTAAACCAAAGGACATGACAAGCAACTCGTAGTAACCGTAGCGCGTACGAAAAGCTGTTTTAGGGATGTCTTGTTCCTTCACTTTCAGCTGATGATAACCCGATCGAAGATCTATTCGTGAAAACCAACTGGCGCCTTGAAGCTGATCGAACAGATCATCGATTCTCGGCAAGGGGTATCTGTTCTTCACCGTTAGCTTATTCAGCTCGCGGTAGCCGATGCACATCCTCATACTACCATCCTTCTTCTTTACGAACAGAACCGGAGCATCTCAAGGTGAGATACTCGGCCTAATGAACCCCTTATCTAGCAGTTCTTGCAACTGCTCCATCAATTCTTTCATTTTCGTCGGAGCCAAGCGATACGGTGCTTTGGCGATAGGTTGAGCACCCGGTATCAGGTCGATCTGGAACTCGATCTCTCGGTCAGGTGGCAATCCCGTTAGGTCTTCCGGGAACACGTCTGGAAAATCACACACAACCAGAACATTAGATAGTTGTGGTGTTGGCGTTTCCACATCTTTCACATAACATAAGTAGGCGCTACACCCATGCCTCATACATTTTCCCGCCACAGCCATAGAGATCACCTTCGGAATCGTAGTAACCCGATCACCATAAACTGTCACTGGACTCCCGTCAGCCGTCGTCATTGTAATTATCTTCTTTTGGCACACGATATTCGCTTCGTAGGTTGCTAACCAATCCATCCCTAATATTACATCAAATCCTCCTAGGGGCATCACGTGTAACTTGGCAGCAAACCTATGACCTTCTAATTCTACAGCACAATCCTCTATCACATCCGTAACCCTAGTGGACTTACCAATAGCAGTTTCTACTTCAAAGGACTCATCGAGGCATTTACTTCTAACAGGCAGTTTAACACAGAAAGTAGTAGAAATAAAACTCCTACTGGCACCCGAGTCAAGTAATACAGAGGATAAAGTTTGGTTTATCAGGAACGTACCGGACACAACGTCAGGGTCTGTCCTAGCCTCCTCTTGCGTCATCATGAATGCCCTGGCCTTTGAACTCGGTTCTTCTCCTCCCGCCTTCTTCAGTCCTCAGCCCTCAGCCCTCGGCTTCTTGCAGTCTCTGCTCATATGACCACTTTCCCCATAGTTAAAGCATTTGCCTGCCCGGCAATCCTTGGCCATATGCCCTGTCTTTCAACATTTAAAGCAGACATTTGATCCCCACTTGCACTCCCCCGAGTGCTCTCTTCCACATTGGCCACACTTCCTCATCCCAGCTCCGGACATGACCACACGGCGGTCATCCACCCTTGCCTTCTTGTTACTCGTCGAGGTATCACCTCGACCAAACCTCTTCCCCTGCCAGTTTCTCTCACCACCTCCCTTCATACTGCCCTCAGCCTTCATCACCACCACAGCCCGCTCATCATATAGCCTCCCTGCCAAATCCATTGCCGATCTGAAGGTGCTCGGTCGAGCAGTAATCAAATGCCGACAGATGTCAGCTGGAAGCCCCTGAATATACCGGTTGATCTTTCGAGACACCAGCTTCACCTGATCCGGCACCATTCTCACCATCTCATTGAATTTGGTGGTGTACTGTTGGTGGGTCATCGTCCCCGCCTCCAACTGCAGGAACTCTCTCTCGACTTTCTCCATTTCCTGACGAGGACTAAACTCCTCGATCACCATTCTTTTCAACTCGGACCACTTCATTCTTCCGATGGCCCTGCTACCCTCGGCCTGGACTATGTTGTCCCACCAGCATAAGGCCGACCCCGTGAAAGAGTAGGTAGCAAACTTCACATTCTTGTCCTCCTGGCAATCACTAATATCGAGGACAGCCTCCATTTGTCTCACCCATTGGTGAGCGTCAGCAGCAGTGCCAGAACCGTCAAAAGTCGGGGGCTTGCGCCTCATGAATACCCCGTAATTACAACCCCGTGTTGTCTCCCGTATCGGCTCCTCCTCCTCTTCCTCTTCATTGTCAAATAGAACCGTTTCCGGCTCTTGTTGCTCCTGTCTTCCTGAGGACCTGTTCCTCTCTTTTCATTCACCTTCCCTGACAGCCTTAATTACCTCGGTCACCACAGACGGTAAGATCGTCTGCATGACCTGATGTACCTCCTCAACTACTGCCTCTTTTACCGAGGCTCTCAAGTTAGTGCTCTCATCTACCCCCTCCTGATAAGGAGTTCGGGTTCTTCATGAACCACTTTCTCCACCCTAGGTCTTCCTCTTGTGGCTCGTGGTTCAGCACCACGTCCGCCACCGCCTCCACCCCAGGAAGCTTTGGAAGATCTACCACCAGCCATTTTCTACTTCACACTGAAAGGTTCAAATACTAACACGGTCATTTAAGGAAATAGCTTAGTTTATGTCAAGTATAGTAAGTCCCTAATTACAGTGGCCAGTTGTGATTAGCCACTTACTTTACTCTTCGCACCCTAAGCATCACCCGTGATCCTGACTATACTAGCATCTAAATCTAACAGCACACGTATACCACATACATACGCACGTAATACCGGTTAATCTTTAAGAAAATACCTGATGGCACGCAGCTACTCAGATGGCATTCCCTTCCTTTCTGTCCCATTTTCAGTTTAAGTTTGGGTTTATATGAAAATTTTACCCATTTCACTAAAACTTTGGCTCTGATACCAACTTGTAATGCCCCGTTCCCGGGACGCTTACAGTTGGTCATTCATTGCACATCAAGCATATAGTTTACATTTACTAGGTAAAAAAATGCAGCGGAATTGATAAAAAGACATTATTATTTCATCATAAAAGCTTTTACAATGCATTACATCATGATTTAAATACAACGTACAAGCCTTCTTTACAATGCCTAACCTTTACTATGATTGTTGCTGAAGCATATGAAACCGAGGATTTCTTATGTAATCCCGTTTATATGAATCCTCAACAATCATAGGGTCATATACAGTGACCTCTAATATAAAAACATAAAATTTTTCATCATGAAGAAGATTCCATAAGTAGTCCCGTACATCAGAACCCTAAGGAATCTTGCACTTGCATGTAACATAATGTGTTGCGTGCTTTATGTGCCCACAACACATTGTGTGGTAGCATTATCAAAAGGAGAATGCCATCCCAAAAGAGCTGAGTAGCCGCCTCGTGCCATCCCCAGCAACACTACCTGCCAACTAGAAACACATAAAAAGTCATTGTTGCTGAGTGAGTTCTAGTTTTGTAATAAACATACGTTATTTACATCATAAACAATTTTTTTCTTTCACATAATCATACGTACACAGAGATAATATTCATTATTATCTTCATCATTCGTTATACATCATCACCTTTAACTTCTCATATGGATCTTGTCAGGCTTTACCCACTTCATAGCACTCGGCTATGATTACTGTGGTCGAATGACAAGGATCCCGTTTCATCCTTACTTGCACATTGAATTCTGATGTACCAATACCATATGCTATACCCCGATCAGTCTTAGCTACTGGGCCGTGAATCAATAGAGTGTATGCCACAATAGCCTTAGCTACTGGGCCGTGAATCTAAGCGTATGCCACAGTACTAGTAGGTAAGCGGTAGAGGTACCATGACCATGGCCAATCACAAAGAAGGACCAATTGACTTATTCAATGTTGGCAAGACTTAATTTGTTTGTTCGTTAATGCATGCATTCATCATCGTTTCACTCATTCATTCGTTCGTTAATACATGCATTCATCGTCATGTTCCTCTTTCTTTATCTTTCACTTTACGTTACATAATACTTCGTTCATTCATTGTCATGATACATGAGTCGTGAAAGATATACATACATCATCATAAGGAACACACACATATATCAATCGTACATCATCATACATGGCATCATACATACATAGCCCAGATCAACAGTCATATACAGGCACTTACGGAAACGTCCACGTAAGGACTTACTTCCGCCTTAATCCCGAAAGCCTGTCCACCACTACACACAACCCACTTTATTCATCCATACAACACACATGCATTCTACACTTATGCAAGACTCACTCCTTTCACTCCTCTCCTCTCTCTCTTTCTCTCGAACTCAGCTGAAACCACCCTCACCCTCACGGTTTCAAGCTCCCTTTCAGACTCATTCCAGCAGCAAAAATCGTGAGCTACAACAACAACAACATCGGCCAACACCAAAACCGCAAGAAGGTGTCATTTTGTGAAGTTTTGAAGCTTGATTCTTGCAAAACCGAGAGTTCCTGCTTTTGTTCGAGATTATTCAGCCTTGTCCAAGGAGATTCCAGCCATCCACGATCATCCACACCTTCCAGACCATGGGTTACATCAAGTGTAAGCTCCATATGTTCGGTTTTGGTCATTTCTCATGTTTGTCTTCATTTTTCACCTAAAAACCCTACTTCTTCTTGTTGTAGCACAAACTTCTCTCTACTACCTTCTTCTTGGAGAGCTTTCCACATTGTTGAAGGTATCCTACAAGTATAACATGTCAATCTATAGGTGTAACAAGAGTTACACCTAGAAAACCCTCTTTTGGGTGATTCTCACCATCCAACTTGTGCATCTTGTAACCTTTGAGAACTAACCATGTATCCTGCTTTCTAATGGCTCATTAAACTCCTAATAATCTGTTTTGAATGTCACAAATGGTTGTACACCATGAATGGAAGGTATTGGCACAAGAACACCATGAAAAAACCCTCTTTCTACAAGTTACAACACACCCTAAACACTTTCTTGAAAACTGTAATGCCCCGTTCCCGGGACGCTTACAGTTGGTCATTCATTGCACA
This sequence comes from Flaveria linearis, assembly GCA_024085815.1. Lineage (NCBI taxonomy): Eukaryota > Viridiplantae > Streptophyta > Magnoliopsida > Asterales > Asteraceae > Flaveria > Flaveria linearis. The sequence goes on along the minus strand of CM044014.1, from coordinate 41,779,377 downwards.
TCAAGCATATAGTTTACATTTACTAGGTAAAAAAGACATTCTTATTTCATCATAAAAGCTTTTACAATGCATTACATCGTGATTTAAATACAAAGTACAAGCCTTCCTTAGAATGCCTAACTTTTACTATGATTGTTTCTGAAGCATATGAAACCAAGTATTTCTTATGTAATCCTGTTAATGTGAATCCTCAACAATCATAGGGTCATATACAGTGACCTCTAATATAAAAACATAAAATTTTTATCATGAAGAAGATTCCTTAAGTAGTCTCGTACATCAGAACCCTAAGGAATCTTGCACTTGCATGCAACATAATGTGTTGCGTGCTTTATGTGCCCACAACACATTGCGTGGCAGCATTATCAAAAGGAGAATGCCATCCCAAAAGAGCTGAGTAGCCGCCTCGTGCCATCCCCAGCAACACTACCTGCCAACTGGAAACACATAAAAAGTCAGCGTTGCTGAGTGAGTTCCAGTTTTGTAATAAACATACTTTATTTACATCATAAACCATTCTTTTCTTTCACATAATCATACGTACAAAGAGATAATATTCATTATTATCTTCATCATTCGTTATACATCATCTTCTTTAACTTCTCATATGGATCCAATCAGGCTTTACCCACTTCATAGCACTCGGCTATGATTACTGTGGTCAAATGACGAGGATCCCGTTTCATCCTTAATTGCACATTGAATTCTGATTTACCAATACCATATGCTATACCCCGATCAGTCTTAGCTACTTGGCCGTGAATCAATAGAGCGTATGCCACAGTAGCCTTAGCTACTGGGCCGTGAATCTAAGCGTATGCCACAGTACTAGTAGGTAAGCGGTAGAGGTACCATGACCATGGCCAATCACAAAGAAGGACCAATTGACTTATTCAATGTTGGCAAGACTTAATTTGTTTGTTCGTTAATGCATGCATTCATCATCGTTTCACTCATTCATTCGTTCGTTAATACATGCATTCATCATCATGTTCCTCTTTCTTTATCTTTCACTTTACGTTACATAATACTTCGTTCATTCATTGTCATGATACATGAGTCGTGAAAGATATACATACATCATCATAAGGAACACACATATATATCAATGATACATCATCATACATGGCATCATACATACATAACCTACATCAATAGTCATCTACAGGCACTTACGGAAACGTCCACGTAAGGACTTACTTCCGCCTTTATCCCGAAAGCCGTGACTTGCCTATGCGTCTCCTTGAGTGCGACGATTCTAATTGTCCCTCCTAAACCTTGGGAACTCATACTACGCATCATACAAACACATACAGGTCACAATCGTACCTTAGCATACTACTCGTGATTATACCCCAAATGGGTCAAACATTCATATATCAATAACAGATTTATTTGTGTTCCAGCCCCAAAATCGTTTAAAAGAAGTAAATGAGGGTCCTTGAAACTCAACTGTGCTTAACAAGCAGCTTCTCAATCAAGCTTTAATGATGAGGGTCACACTACACTGCCTGCAGATAAGTTAACACTCAAAAGAGATAATTTCTGACTAAATTTGCTATTAAGTTCGCTGGAAGTTTCGCCTTTAGTTTCGCTTAAGCGAAAGTGTAGTTTCACTAGGCGAATCTGCAGTTTCGCTGCTAATTTCGCTGGGCAACATTCCGCCAGTTTCGCTGAACAGATTCGTTGCCTTAAGCGCCCAACTTTTGTTGGAATTCCCGAGAAACTCACCTGTGCTTGACAAGCAGCTTCTCAATCAGCAGTTTCGTTGCTAAAATTTTGTTAAACTTCATAATCGACTCCAATAAGCACTTTAGTCACTTGAATAGCATATTTGCCATATATTCTTGACTTAGTAGTGTAGAAACCCTTAGTCGTATGAGAAACCTTGACTTTCCATAAAAGGAAACTTTTTATGCAAACCCTAATCGAATCAAAGCCGAACCCGACAAACTAAGACTTAGGCACTCTTGTTGCACATTAAATAGGTTTAGAGCGGTAGCTAATCACTTAATATATATTCATGATAGGGTGCTAGACTTGAGATATTCCCGGCACACGAAGGATTTCTTTGCTTAATATCTAAGGTGAGTTCTAGTGATCCCTTTTTACTTACTGTTTTTGGGATGAAACATGCTCTTTTGTTTTATGAACTATGATTGTGCTTTACTTGATGCTTGTATGTTGGACTTTTGGATACCTGCTGACACTTATATCATGATCAATAATTCTTTTGTGAACCGCTTGCTTTTATGGATAGATCTATTTGGGGAATCCCCCACACACAGTGGCTCCCGCTACAGGGAGGTACCCCACTGAGATCCTGAGTGATTGTATGTGGCATGTAACAAGTTTTGATTAAGAAACTATGGTGAACGATCCTAGCAGGTATGGTTCACTAATTTGAGGCTTGGTTCCTTCCTTCGGGAATATCCGGTTAAACACAAGTTCAGAAGAGGCCAACCGGGGACCAAGTGCAGGGTTGATTGTGATACCCCACGATGACTGATACTAGAAATGATGCTTTCAAAATCAAATGAGATTTTTCATAAGCTTTCACACTTGATTCTAAAACCTTTACTGTGGACTTTAAGAGTTCCTTTTATTGTTTTGAAACTTTAAGTACTTGAATTCACCAACTTTTTAGTTGACACTATTTTCTTTTGAGCATGTTTCAGGTAACCCGTGAAGACTCTTAGCTATTATGGAAGACTTAGATTCAACCCTGAGCCCATGGCATTTGCTAGTGTGACCAAAATAATGACTTGAACAATTTGATTCAATGACTATTTTTATTTTGTTGAACTATGTAAACATTTGGGGCTGGATCTGTTTCCAGCCCGGTGTCTTTTAAAACTTTAAATGCCATGTGATGTTCTCTCCCTTTGAGCTCATATATTGGTTTGTTTCCACTGCCATGTATGTGGTTGCTAATTTTGACGTCCCACCCTACCTGGGCCCGGGGGTGTGACAAGAACCCCCCACCATTTGTCTTGAACTTGAATAAGACTTGAAATAACGTACACTCTTCCACATACACTATCTCTCTTACATGCAAAGGCTTTTTTTTCGTCTCTTTCTCCTCTCCAAAACTTGAAATTCTTGGCTGAATATTGAAGTTTTGTTTGCTGAAAATTCGGATTAGCAAGGAGGAAAGAGTTGGTGTCAAGCTCCCTAGCAAGCTTGGTGTTTGAAGGGGTTTGTGGGTATCACAACTTCAGGTCCTCTACCTTGAAGACTTGCTACTCAAAACATCTTCATCTTCAAAAATTTTGACCCCTTTTGGGCTGCTGAAAGGTACATTTTGGCAGCCTCTATATGGCTATCCATAATGCATGTTTTATGTATTCATAGCTTGCTTATTCACATAATATGATACTTTGAAAATGGGTTTGTTTCATACATATATTTGTCACCTAAAAACATGATTTTTCAGTTTATAATCATGTTTCAAAACATATATATCCGCTGCGTTTTTCAGAATGTTCAAATGGTTAAACTTCGATTTTATGTTCTAACAAACCCTTCAATGGCATCAAGAGCCGGTTATGTGGATAGCTTGCTTGTATCTTGTCCTTTAAAAATCATTTTTAAAGGATGTTTTTCAACCCATTAGAGGCTGATTTTGGTTGATTTAATAAACCCCATGTCTTTCAAAGTGATATCTTCATGCCTATGATTAAACTTTGAAAGATAGGTATGTTAATTGGTTGATATGTTTGGTTGTTGTTTGTTTGGACAAACAAACCCTAATTTTCAGTTTATGTTGGCTGAAAATTTGGGGTTTGATGGGGTTTATTTTGTTTATTGAATGATGTTTATGATTGTTCATTTGATAGTGCATAACCTAGCTTAGACCTTGTGTTGATTTGGTTTGAAATGGATGTTTGTTTTGGTTGTTTTCAATTGGGTTGTAATATTATTCTTTTGTGCTAGTTTTGGGATGTAATGTATTAATCATTCATTTGTAATGTAATAGATATATTAAGTGTATTTTCTTTATTAGAAAATTTGTATTAGGATATAAATTTTGTAAATGAAGATGCATAAACTGGAAGCACAAGAGGAAGATACAAAGAGAAGGATTTGAAGCATATGGATGCAAGTTCAAGTGGGGGTCTATGAAGATCTCATCTTTGTGTTGTATTCAACCCCTAGGAAAGACCAAATGACAACACTTGTGATGCCAAACAAGTGTTGTCAACATAGAATCTATGGTTATGCATATGTGGTTGTTTATATTATGCTTGTTTGATTGTGATTTTGTGAATGATTGTATGATATTTGGATATGATAAACAATCTTAATAAAAATGATCTTAACAGGCTAATATAAAAATGGTTCTTAATCATTAAGTATTAATAAATGGTTATTAAAAGGATTAATGATTTCATAATAAAATGGGTTTTAAAAGAACCATAGGGTACCAAGTATTTGTAAGCATGCAAATACAAGTACATAGAGTTTTCTAAACTAGAATTAAGAAATCTCTAAATATTTTAAAACAAGTCTAACACCATCCTTTTGCACAACACTTGAGTCACTTGGAAACTCTCAATGGGATAAAGGTCACCTAACCATTTTGAGGGAACTTGTGATTTGAGGTGGGGATACCACATTTGTGGGATAAAGATCACCTAACCACCTATGTTGGAAAACTCACATGTGTGTGCAAGTAGGGTAACTTGATTTGAAAACCATGTTAAATGGATCACCTACAATATGGTTTCCAAATGGTGTTGATAGGATTATCATGCCGACTTTACATATGATGTTTAAAGTCGATCCCATACCTCTAGAAGTTGCAAATGGTTGCAACCGTCAACCGTTGACCACCTTATTAATTTAAATCGTGGGATAAAGGTCACCTAACCACAATTTAAATGTAAAGTTGGGTTCTAGATTTTAATATGAAAATGACCTTAAAAGGTATTAATTATTAAAAAAATAGCAATATCGAAAATACTAAAATAGATCTTTGTTAAATTTTGTAGATGGCCACCAATAATGATAATCATGATAACTCATCCACGTCCACCCAATCATTACAAGCGATACTCCAAAAGGAACGTCTAAATCATAACAATTTCACTGATTGGTATCGAAACTTGAGAATTGTTCTCAAGCAAGAGAGACGATCATATGTTTTAGACGACCCTATCCCCGATCAACCTACTGAGGATGAGGAGGAGGCCTATAACAATTTACTGAAGTACACTAAGGACTCCGTCCAAGTGTCTTGTCTCATGCTTGCGAGCATGACTCCGGATCTCCAAAAGGAGTATGAACATCACGGAGCTTATGACATGATAACCCAGCTGAAGGAAACGTTCCAACAGCAAGCAAGGGTTGAGCGCTTCGAAACGGTTCGAGCACTCCATGCATGTTGTATGGACGACAACCAATCGGTTTCATCTTATGTACTTAAGATGAAAAGTCACATTGACCGCCTCGAAAGGCTTAACTGTCCTGTCTCGAAGGAATTGGCCACGGATTTGATCCTAAATGGCTTTACCAAAAAGTTCGAGACATTCGTGTTGAACTACAACATGAATGCTTTGGACAAAAAGCATTGGTGAGCTTCACTCAATGCTTAAAATAGTCGAGGCGGCCATGGCTAAAAGGGTTTTACTCTTTCTCACCATCAATGAAGGTGGGAACAAAAAAGGCCTCATCCCGCACCCAAGGCAAAGGTTGCCAAGGGTAAGGGACCCGTCTGGGGAAAAGGGAAAGGGGTGGCAAGGGTGCCACCCAAACCACAAGAGAAGAAGCAAAAGGTTGCTACCAATGACCCATGCTTCAAGTATGGAGAGATTGCATATTGGGCAAGGAATTGTCCTGTCCATCTAAAAGAGTTGAAAGCAAAGAGGGATACCGGGCAGACCTCAGGTACAATATACATGATTCATATTGATCTTAATGTTACATCTTCTAACACATGGGTATTGGATACCGGATGTGGAACTCATATTTGCAATTTGTTGCAGGGGTTCACAAGAAGTAGGGACTTCAATCAAGGGGATGTTAGCCTCTTCGTGGGCAATGGAACTAAAGTCATAGTTGAAGCTCGTGGGGACTACATCCTAAAACTTCCAAGTGGCTTGGAAGTTATTTTGAAGAATGTTTTGTATGCTCCTAGTTTGACTAGGAACATTATTTCTGTATCCCAATTAAGACATTATGATTATGTATTATCTTTTGTTGAAAATGATATTCATGTTTCTTTATGTCACACCCCCGCTGAGAGCGGAAACACGGGGATGCGAGCGAGACGGGATCGTCATAACACATGGTTAACAATAGAGATGCAATATGTATGTAATTGATGACAAAGCGTGTCATGACGACACCCGACACAAATGGAGACTTGTTTCGCGTTTAGTCAATGTTCACCACAGCATAGCCATAAGCATAAATAGAAACTTGTAATTGATTCTCATAAAGGATTCACATAACCACAAAAATTGTATTCTTGTATGTAATTCCCACAACCCGGGAACAAGTATCCAAAAGAATGTTAATTGTTTGATGGACTGCAACAATGTACAAAATAATTGTTCATCGTGTATGTCAATCTGAAAAATGCATCCAAGGGTCTCCACTAAGGCAGCACTCCTAGATCTTCAGTTCTCATTGTTACATGAAAAATATGCTCAAAAATGTCAACAATAATGTTGGTGAGCTTCGTTGGTTTAAATTGTAAACATGTAGTTGATGCTGTATAGTGTTTGTAATGGAATACCGTGCATACAATTATAAGCAAGCATAATCACATACCACGAGTTTTATACAACAAAACCTAATGACATACACACAGCAACTTGTCGGAATATATTCACCCAAGGCCCGTTCCTGGCAGTGTGTTGGTACTCACAAGTAACCATCTCTCAAGGGTGGGGGTGTCAACCCAGTAGTACTACTAATACCTATCCGTTGGTTCCAACACTGGAATTAATGGTTGTAAAAAGAACCACACAGTAACGTCATGTATGCATCAGATAACTACTCACAAAACAGTACCACGTTGATTTCATGAATGAAAATTGTATGCATGTTATATAGCATTGAAAACGTGTGAGCATACTTTTCCCCCATGTTTGTAAAAGATTGAAAAAATCGTATAAGCATAAAAAGGGGCCACGAAACTCACTTGTTAAGTGGTAAGTATGTATGATGTAACTTCCCAAACTTGTATGTATGTATGAATGGTCAATCACCTATTGACAGTTATGTTAAGCATTAATAATGCGTCTGATGTCAACAATATTGTTTAGTTGGGTCAGGTCATATCGGTTTGATCATGGGTAACACTTGCACACAAACACGCGCAATAGATCTTATGTAGATCCATGTACTAGAAACATTGCCATTGTAGATGATATTGTGTAAAAGGGTTATTGTTGTTAATGAAATACTTAGTAAGCACTTGTGTTATGAATCATTTGTTGCTAATTGTAAATTGTTAAGTTGATTTGATTGATATATCGTTAATGAGTTTGATAATGTTAATCTTAAAGATCGTCATTAGCAATGGCAACCGTGTCGATGTCACCTTAACATCGCACGACTACACACACCACACATAGGAAGAATTCACACACAATGACTCCAATTACATGACAGGACCAGACGCATGGCTGGACACTCCATTCGCACGAATCAACTCTCAATCTTGCGAATCAGCTTCATTCGCACTATTGAATCCCCATTCGTGCGACTAAGCACTCAGTCGTACCACAAAACACCCAATGGCACGACTCAGTCTTCCATACGCACGATTCAGCCTTCATTCGTACGAATTGGCTTCATTCGTACGACTGAACTTCCATTCGTGCGACTAGACCTTCAGTCGTTCGATACACACAGTCGCACACATTCATCCGCATTGACTCAATCGCACGACAGACCCAATCGCATGGACTCAGTCGCACGACACGCCTAGTTGCACGACACGCTCAGTCGCCCAGTGCAGCAGCTCGTGACTGCTGAAGTGCTGAGCACCCTTCGGCTGCTCCGTGCATGGGTTTCACACATCAAGAACCTCCAGAAACACTCATCTAACATATCTAAGTAAAATGCACACTTAAAAAGGTAACACATGTACCCCCATGACCTCTTATGCTCGGATGAACCCGGGCACCCGAAACCCTAGAAAACGCAGAAGTGAAATCGAGCAAGAAATGGTTCAAACGAGGTTATCTACCTGTTAGAAGTAAGTATTCACGATGATAACCAAGATTTGCCGGTGAAAACGCAAGAAAATGAGCGGTTTTGGTGCTAGAATGGTGAAGAAAGTGAAGAAGAAGAAGATGAAGAAGATGGTGAAGAATGAGGCCTAGGGCTGGAAATGGGTTTATATACCCAGCCCTAGTTTGGTAAAATGTCACATTTGGTCCCCGCACTTAGCCCCCGAGTTACCAAATTTGCTTCAGTTTAAAACGACGTAAATACGTGCGTTATATTAATTATAAGGAAGCATTTAATGTTGTTTGTATCTCGAATATGCTGTTATTAATGGTGTTTATATTATATAACATACTTCGTTTAGTGATGTCGTCAGTGCTATTCATAAGCGTTTTAGGTGATACGGATACAAATGATGATAATACCACTGAAAAAGAAAATAAATCAAGTATGATATCCACTCGAATGGTTTATAAGTGTGAGGAATGATTTTTCTAAGAATAGATAACGAAGTTGACATAAATGACGGACCTTTTTGGTGACGGATGTCACAGCATCCCCCAGTTGAGAGAATTTCGTCCTGAAATTCAACTGGTGTTAGGTCCAAGTGTGTCATCCTCGAATAGATGTGGATATTTGAGCTTCATCTGATCTTCCCGTTCCCATGTGAATTCTGGTCCTCGTTTTGAGTTCCATCTCACGCGAACGATTGGTATCTTGCTGCGCCTTAAGCGTTTGACCTTTCGGTCCATGATCTCGATAGGTTCTTCGCCAAAATAAAGCTTTTCATCAATCTTGATTTTATCAATTGGCCCATGTAGAGTTTCATCTACCAGGAACTTTTTAAGGTTTGATACGTGAAATGTGTTATATACACCACTGAGTTCTTGTGGCAACCTCAATCGGTAAGCCACCGGACTGATTCTTTCTGTAATCTCGAATGGTCCTACGTATCTTGGGGATAACTTCCCTTTTTTTCCAAATCGTACAATCCCTTTCCAGGGAGAGACTTTGAGTAGAACGTGATCTCAAACATTGAATTCTAGAGGCTTCCGATGGTTGTCGGCATAGCTCTTTTGGCGATCTCTTACAGCTTTTAATCTGTCTTTGATTTGGAAAATCTTGTCAGTTGTTTCTTGAATGATCTCTGGGCCTGTTAGCTGGCTTTCACCAATCTCATCCCAACAAACTGGTGATCTACATTTCCTCCCGTACAATGCTTCAAATGGAGCGCATCCAATGCTTGTATGGTAGCTGTTGTTGTAAGAGAACTCAATCGATGGTATATGAGTGTCCCAGCTACCACCAAAATCGATTACACAATCTCTGAGCATGTTTTCCAATGTTTGTATTGTTCATTCACTTTGGCCATCTGTTTGTGGGTGATAGGCAGTACTCATATCTAATCGAGTGCCCATCGCTTTCTGTAGTGTTTGCAAAAATCGTGAAGTAAACCGGCTGTCACGGTTGGATATGATTGAAACTGGCACCCCATGCCGTGTAACGACCTCCTTTATGTACAATCTCGCCAACTTTTCCATCTTGTAATCATCTCGGATCGGTAAGAAATGAGCGGACTTCAACATCAGATCCACTACGACCCATATCGAGTCGTGCCCGCTGCTTGTTCTAGGGAGCTTAGTAATGAAATCCATGGCTATGTTCTCCCATTTCCACTCGGGAATTTCAGGTTGATGTAATTACCCCGATGGTTTCTGATGTTCAGCCTTAACTTTCGAGCACGTCAAGCATCGGCTTACATACATAGCAATGTATTTCCTCATGCCTGGCCACCAATATAGATCCTTAAGATCGTGATACATCTTGTCTGCACAAGGATGAACAGAATACCTTGTCTTGTGCGCTTCCTCCATGATTAGGGTACGAACCTCTCCCCATTTGGTTACCCATATACGATCCATGAAGTACTGTATACCATCATCCTTGCAAATCATCTGTTTGTCCAACCCTCGGAATTCTTCTCCCGCAAGGTTTTCTTCTTTCAATGCCTCACTTTGTGCAAGTTGGATCTGAGTCTTCAAGTTCGTTTGAATAGTCAATCCCAAAGCTCTAGCACGTAGTGGTATCATGCGTTCTTTACGACTTAGGGCGTCAGCCACCACATTTGCTTTCCCCGGATGATACCGGATTTCACAATCGTAGTCACTAAGTAACTCCACCCAACGTCGCTGATACATATTGAGTTCTTTCTGACTCAGGATGTGTTGAAGGCTCTTATGATTTGTGTAGATGATGCATTTAGTTCCATACCGATAGTGCCTCCATATCTTAAGTGCAAATACTACAGCGCCCAACTCTAAATCGTGAGTTGTATAGTTCTTTTCGTGCACCTTAAGTTGTCTTGAGGCGTAGGCAATCACCTTATCTTTCTGCATTAGCACACAACCCAATCTTGATGTGAAGCATCACAATACACAACAAAATCATCAGTCCCGTCTGGGAGGGACAATATTGGTGCATTGCACAACTTCTCCTTCAACGTTTTTGAATGCTTGTTCTTGTGCATGTCCCCAATTAAACTTCTTGTCTTTTTGAGTCAATAAAGTTAACGGTTGAGCAATCTTTGAAAAATTTGCAAGAAGCGACGATAGTATCCGGCCAATCCTAAGAATTGCCGTATCTCTGAAGTTGTCTGGGGTGCATCCCATTTCTTCACTGCTTCAATCTTGCCGGGATCTACATGAATCCTAGTTTCGTTAAATACATATCCCAAAAATTTCACTTCTCGAAGCCAAAACTCACACTTCGAGAGTTTAGCGAAAAGTTTATCTTCTTGTAATAGACTCAGTATCGCCCGTAGATGTTCATCATGGTCTTCTTTCGTTCGAGAGTAGATAAGTATATCGTCTATGAATACGATCACGAACTTATCCAAGTAAGGTTTGCACACTCGATTCATCAGATCCATGAACACGGCTGGTGCGTTAGTCAGTCTGAACGGCATGACTAAGAACTCATAGTGCCCATAACGAGTCCTGAATGTTGTTTTCGGTATGTCCTCCTCGAAAACCCTTAGTTGATGATAACTAGGGCGAAGATCAATCTTGGAGAAATATGAAGCTCCTTGCAGTTGATCAAATAAATCATCAATTCTGGGAAGAGGATATTGATTCTTCACAGTCAACTTCTTCAACTCGCGATAATCGATGCACATGCGGAACGACCCATCTTTCTTTTTGACAAATAAGACCGGTGCTCCCCACGGTGAATGACTCGGCCTAATAAAACCCTTCTCCAGTAGTTCTTGTAATTGGCTAGATAACTCTTGCATTTCGGATGGCGCTAACCGGTACGGTGCTTTTGCTACCGGTGTAGCTCCAGGAACCAACTCTATACGAAATTCCACCTGTCGTGGAGGAGGCAAACCTGACAAATCATCAGGGAATACATCCGGATAATCTCGTACTACAGGTATATCTGCCAACTTGTTGCCTTCTTCTTTCTTTTGCACTACATGGGCTAAAAACGCGTAACACCGTTTTCGTAAACATCGACGTGTCTTCATGCATGAGATAAACTTTAGAGCTCTTCCCGGCCGTTCCCCTTGAATCTTGAGTATCTCTCCGTCTGGCATGGGGATTCGTACTACTTTCTCCCGACAAACAATCTCGGCTCCGTGTTTCGACAACCAATCCATCCCCATAATCACATCGAAACTTCCCAGCTCAAAAGGTATTAAGTCTATGTCGAAGGCATGGTTTTCCATTATCATGGAGCACTTCCTAATAACCTCATTGGCCTGTACAACTCTACCGTTGGCCATTTCTATGGAGAAGCTAGTTTCTAGTCCACTAGGGTTCAAGGCAAGCATGTGTGCAAAATCAGAGGATATGAAACTATTGTCTGCTCCAGTATCAAACAATATGGATACGAAGTGGTGGTTGAGCAAGTACGTACCTGTGACAACATTCGGGTCCTTACGAGCATCGTTAGCTCCAATGACAAATGCACGTCCCCGAGCGACATTCCCTTGATTAGCCGGACCTTGATTCCTAGCTATGGCCATCACTTGCTGCTGGTTATTCCCTTGTTGACCCGGTACGCTATTCAGTTTGGGGCACATGTTCCGGTAGTGACCCGGATTTCCACATTCGTAACAAACTCTGGCATTCCCGGCGGGGTTAACCGCACCCCGGGCGCCTACAGTTCACACACACCCGACACTGCATCTCTGGGGAATGATGATAGTTGCACCTGTCACATTTGGGGTGCAGCCCAACATACTCTCTCTTGCCTTGAGCCAGAGCCACGAAATTCCTGGTGATCTTGGCCCTTTTATCGGATTTTCCGGCACTCGACCGGCTTGTTTCTCCAACATCCTTTCTCTTCTCTGCTCCCCTACCCAACACCCCGTTCTTACCATCTCATCAGTGAGAGAGCCAGCCTTCAGAATTGTGCTCTGAGTTGTTGGAGGAGCAGCTGCTGTTACCAATGCCCGGATTTGAGGCGCAAGTCCCCAAATATACCTCTCGATTCTCTTTGATTCCGGAGTCACAAGGTGTGGACAAGTCTTACCAACTCATGAAAACGATCCGTGTAAGCGGCGTGTCTAGCCCACACCATAGCATGATTCCAGAATTCATGATCCAGTTTCTGCATTTTGTTGAGTTGGCAGTACTCCTCAGTAATCAATGCTTTGAACTCATCCCATGACATCCGCATCGCGGACTCTCTTCCTCTTGCTTTAACCTGGGTGTTCCACCAGGCTAGTGCCTTGCCCTGCAGTGAACACGTGGCATACTTGATTCGTTGACTGTCGAGGCAGTCACTGATATTAATCACTGCCTCCATATTTTCAAGCCATCTAGTTAGGGCTATCGCCCCTCCTTTCCCATCAAACTCTCGGGGTTTGCAGGCCACAAATTCCTTGTAAGAACATCCTCGTCTCGTGTTATCGACCCCAGTTTCGTTACCAGTTGTTCCGCCAATCCCAGTGTCTTCCCCTGTCCCTTGATTATGCTGATCATTAGTATCATGATCCCCGTGGAGATTATGATTCAGAAGAGCGTCGCTCACTTGAGTCACTATAGTTGGAATCAGTGCGGCTAGCTACTGAGCAATCATAGTAGCTATTTCAAGGTTTTCAGTTCCCTGATTGTTGCTGTCAGGAGCACCACCTGTTCTTGGTGGCCTTCCTCTACCTCTGCCTCGTGGGGTCTCACCCTCGCGAATTGTACTGCGGGTGGCTCTTCGAGGTGGCATTGTTCTAATCATAAAAGGAGTAAACATGTAAACTTTATTAAATATTTAAACCTTAGTCACTTGAAGATTCATGTATGATTCCATTCATCAAGTTCCAACAATCCATGCTTCAGTCAATCAGGACCATCACGTAGCTCAGTTTAAGCACATTCTTAGTATACCGGTGATGCTTATGTATAGGGTTCCCCGTAGCGTTCCCACCACATCCACGATATACCTAGAAGGACGCCTAAACCGGTTACCTGACATTCGATTTTCCTTAGCATCATTCCAATGAATAGCGTAATGTATGTGTAGAGAGTATCATCACTCCTCTACATTTCTTGTAGTCCACTTTCATTCTAAGCATTCAATCAGTTCCTTAGTTACTGAAATGCTAAGTGGAGGAATGTTTCATGGAGAATAACATCAATGTCATGATTGGAAATACCATGAAGGCTCTAAGTAGGACAGGACCTAGGTAATAGTAGGTGTTAGTAATGTTTTGTTACCCTTAACAAGGTCTTACTAGAATTATGATCCTAGCACCCTAGGGTATAGAACAGAAAACTTGTGATGCTCATGATCATTACCACATGGTAAGATTAGCCAGACTTCTTATGCACTGCAAATTGCAATTACGTGTGCACCCGTAATGGTAATTTGCCTTGCATGATCACCCTTAGCTTCACCTACCCCAAGTTAACATCAGAGTATTGACAACATTCATCAAGCACGGTTCATGTATGTCCTCATGTCCATGAGCCAATAGTATTCCAATAGTAGTTGTTGGTACACATGTCCCCAGTTCTAGTCTAGTGAGCTTAAATGTAATAGACTTTCTTTTCTTGTGACACTTATGTAATGTTTAATCAATTGAATAAGAAACTTTCTATATATGTGTATTGGTTGTTAATGTTATATCTATCTATATTGTTTATTGTTACACACATATATGACAATGTTATATAGGTTTATAGTTGTTAGACATAGTTCTAAACCATTAAAGGTTCAAGAATGTGTTTAAACTAGTTTATCTGATTCAGTCGCACGACTGGACCATGCGAATGGGCCAGTCACACGATTGAACCAGGAGATTGAGTCAATCGTACAATTGAGTCATAAGACTGACTCAGTCGTCCGAATGAACCAATCGTATGACTCAGTCGCATGACTGAGCCAGTTGCCTGACTCAGTCGTACGACTGATAGCTGTAACCTATAAATACCACTTAATTCATGGAAAAATGTAACACTTCGAATACTTGAAACCCTAGTCGACCCAGAACGTCCAGATCGTCCATTCCAAGTTCATAGAATTTCCCAGATCAAACCTATTCCATTCTTAACATTTTCTAATCGTTAGGATTGATCTTGATTTCGTTCTCCCTGATTGGATCGCCAATCAAATAGGATTCCACACTATTGATCCGGTATAACGAAGAATCAGTTAGTACTCCGTACGTACACGGTCCTAACAAGTGGTATCAGAGCTTGGCTCTTGATTCTTTGTTTGATTCAATAAAGTTTGTGTTAAAGTCCACGTTTTTCGCTAAAAGATCCAATCTTTCTGCTCAGAACCGAGTCTTTATGTGTGCATGTTCTGCAAAATCAGGTGTTTTTCGACTTACAGCCGTCTAGGGTGTCACAAAACACGTTTTAGGTCAAAAGTGTGAAAAATCTAGATTTCTGCAGTCTCAGTCGCACGATTAGCTCAATCGTACGACTGAAGTCCAGTCTCCCATTCATTCGACCGATTGAGTCAGTCGCTTTTTCCAATCGCTCGAGTGAGTCAATCGCCCAGTTCTGTTGCCCAGTTGAGTCGTTCGGTCTGTTCAGTCGCCTAAGTCTCTCATTCGTCTGTTCAATCGTACGTTTGAGTCCAATCGCATACAGCTAGTGTCGGTCGTATCTCAGTCGCAGTCCTCAATCGCATTAGCAGTTTCATTCACAAGTTAAAGTTATAACATAATGGACTCAGAAAACTTTGCAATGTCAGCTAGAAAGGACTCAAGGATACAGAAACCTGCTTTTACTAGAAAATGAGATAGGGAACGATAGCAAGCCACCTAAGCTATTGACTATAGATGAATTTCCACAATGGCGACCACGTTTAGAGATTCATCTAAATGGAGTGGACCCGAACTTATGGAACTCTATTGAGGCTGGTTATAACATGCCTGTGGGAGATGATGGTGTTCCTTGACTTTAAGTGGACTCACTAATACACAGAAGGTTGCCTACAATGCCGAAAAGAAGGCATATGCTCTTTTGACCCGGTCCATTCCCAAGGCCATTTTTCACCAATACTCAGAGCACAAGCAAAGTAAAAAGTTGATGAAAGCTCTTGAGAAGAGGTATGATGGGAATTCTACTCTAAAGTCCCTAAAGGGTAAAGCGTTGAAGAAGGAGTTTGACAACTTCTCTGCAATTGGGAATGAGAGCTTGGATGAAATTATCGATCGCTTCTATCACTTGATGAGTGAACTTCACACTCATGGAGTAAAGACGTCAATGGAAGACAAAGTTTCAAGCTTGGCAGATGGTCTACCTGAAAAGTGGCATTCATTCATCTCTACTATGCGACCCAACTCAGTTCTAGAGACCTTGGATATTAATGACTTATTCTAAAACTGAGAGGGGAAGAAGTGCGTCACCAGTACACGACGAAAAAAAGCAGCGTATACTCAAGACCCATCACTCTACAATGTAACTCCTACTTCCACTCCTCCTGCAAAGTCTTCTGGAGCTCCTCTGCAAAAAGCCTTTGTCTCCAAGCATCGTCATCTATGATCAAGGCTCATCATCTTCAAATGAGTCTCATGGTGCATCTGGGATTCTACAAAGTCCAATGTTAATCAATCTGCTAAGTTGATGACAGAAAATTTGGGAAAGGTAACAGTGGAGGTTGCTAAAGAGCACATGGATTACTTGCTGCTGTTATGCACTCTTATGATGGTCTCGTGGCAGGTAAGATTGGAAATTGCCACCTTGCCGATGAAGACTATGAGCAAGTAGATGAAAACGATCTTGAAAGAATGGATATCATGTGAGCTCTTGCAAGTGCTGTGGAGAGCCAAGAATTTTGTGAAGAAAACAGGGCAGAATCTCGTGGCTACTAAAGATACGACCTTTGGTTTTGACAAGTATAAAGTCACGTGCTTCACTGTGGATTATAACTGTATTCACGATGTTCCGCAAAACTTTACACAACATCAATTTTGTTTACTATTAAACCTGCGAACTCACCAACATTATATTGACTATTTTGAGCATATTTTTCAGGTGATACAATTACTAAAGATCTAGGAGTGCGGCCTTAGTGGAGACCCTAGGATGCATTTTTAAGACTATACATTACTTGACATTGTTGGTCTAATTGCATATTATTATACTTTTGAATACTTGTTCCCGGGTT